>CM014732.1:20319325-21660521 GCA_004329165.1 Spatholobus suberectus
AAATAAATATTTTAAGTGAGCAACTAAAAAAATTATTTACTACAAGAACAAATAAATAATTTAAACATAAACTTTATAAATTACAATGTTGATTAAATTTATATTATTTAAAGTAGACGACAGGAAGAAGAGCCTTGGGGTCGTGTCTGTTGAAATAGATGCATTTATGAATTTACTAATATTGGTAGTAGTTGAGAGGAGTGCAGATAAAAATATAAAATATAGGGACCGCGTGGAAAGAGTCTCTACCTAGGGTACAGCACATGAACAAATAGTTCTCATCAGTATCATAGAGACAGACAAGAGAGCAAGTTTCAATAACCTTCTCGATCAATACATAAGAAGAAAATAAAAAAATGAGGAATAGTAATTTCGTACAAGTTAACATCAATATGTGTCTAGAACTTTTTAAATATTTCTCATCAACTTCTTCCTAAACACTTGTAAATTTAAAATAGTTTGACATTTTTATATTAAGAAATCCTTAATGATAAGTTTTTGAATTAAATAGTTCTAAGAAAAAATCTAATCCAAATTAAACATAACATAATTTTAATTTCTGATAGGCAAATGATAGGATTATTATTCGTACTCATCCCGCTCCATTATCATCCCACCCCATTATCATCCCTTCATGTTGCTTAATCTTTGTTTTCTTAATCATCTAAATCTTAGTAGGACACACTTTGGGATACAATTCCCAAAGTGCCATACTTTTTCTTGTAGTTGGAATTTCGGCTTTTCAAACCCCGGTTTATCAACATTGATCTGTTATTTTTTTTCCTCAAATCCTCTTAGAAATTTAGGTTTACAAAACCTGATTTCTAAACGGGTTTTCCTTTTTCTTAATTAAAAATTGCTTGTTTTATTACGTCAAAAAATAAATTTAATTAATTTATTGATTTTAAGTGTTAATTGTGATCTAATTGTTAGAAAAGATCTACTTTGTAATTATGAGAAAAATGCATTGTTTTTAATTCCAATATACATTATAAAAAAAATTAATGAAATATTAAATAAATTAAGGTAATTAATTGAAATCAATAAATTGGAAAGCTGATAATTGTGATAAATATAAATTTAACAAATAGAATAATTGAAACCAATTAATCTGGTAATGGTGTCTAATCCCACACAATGATGATCAAGGGTTTCGATAGGCTCGCCTTGTTGCCGTATATATTGTTATTCATCATCAACATTTTGCTGATCTTCTTGCACTGTCTTGTCTAAGCTTAAATTTTTGTTTGGTGGAGGCAGTGACTGATAATGTGTAAAATCGTTGATGGACGGGAAAGAAGAATTGTCAGCCTCATGTTGGTTAAATGATGAAACACCAGATAAGTATATGTTTTGCATATAAGTATCGGTCGACGTTGGCATTCGAAGGTTTGCACCTAACAAATTGTAGATAAAATCACACCAACGGGATGGATGCTTTGATGTATAGCTTGAAAAGTGTGTTGAATGTGTACAAAACTAACTTTGGGGCATTCCGCCACCAACATTATTAGCCATAGTACGACAAAGAGGAGGTCTTCCCCAATGAAGATGCGAAAAGTAAAGAAGGGTAATCCTCAATCAACACGCAGTCACACGGAGATGGACCTCAGGGAAAAGGGTTAATTGAAGAGGTGTGGTCTGTGTAGAAGCTGTGGTCATTCAAGGAAAAATTGTTCTTACCATGGCCTAAGGTTAAGGCAGCTTGAATAAATTAATTACATTTATTTTTTAATCACATTGTATTTAATTAATTCAATTATCCATTGTTCAATTAATAACAATTTTAAATTTATTTTATTATTTCAATATTATGTTTGAATTTATTAATTTGAATTAATAAACTTAATTATTTAATAACTATGTGTTAACCTATGCGACGCACTAGTAATATGTGTGGGTTGTGAAAGTATATAATGTATAATAATATATAGTTCTAAAGGATAAATTTTTTTATTAATATTTTTTTAAAATGAAAATTGGGTGAACACCATTTGAATTAATAACAATGTATTTTTTTATAATTGCAAAATGGATCTTTTTAACAATTAGATCATAATTACCACTTAAAATCAACTAATTAATTAAAATTATTTTCAACTTAATAAAATGACCAAATTGTAATTAAAAAAGAGGATAAACCTATTTAGAAATCGAGTTAAAACAAAAAACAAATGGACATTAAGAAGCCAAGGATAAAAACCTGGGATTCTACTTACTCTTAAAAGTGTGGCAATTTGGGAAATTTTTCTAAATGTGTGTCATTTATGGAATTTTTTTTTTCAAAAGTGTGGCATTTTGGAAAAAACAAATTGAGGTCACACTAGTTCTTCGTCTTCTGATTACCCAAGTCTTAGCTGGACTGACCTCTCTTTTAGGGTGAAACCACGCTTAGGTCTTTGTCTTCTAATTACTTAGGTCTTAAATAGTTCGACCTTCATTTTGCAGTGAGGTCATGCCTAGGTCTTTGTCTCTGGATTGCTTAGATCTTAGCTAAATGAACCTCTCCCTTTTGGAGTAAAGTCATGCCTAAGTCTTTGTCTCTTGATTACCTAGGTCATAGCTGGATCAACCTACTTTTTAGAGTGAAGT
The DNA here is from genome assembly GCA_004329165.1 of Spatholobus suberectus. Classification (NCBI taxonomy): domain Eukaryota; kingdom Viridiplantae; phylum Streptophyta; class Magnoliopsida; order Fabales; family Fabaceae; genus Spatholobus; species Spatholobus suberectus. The sequence goes on from CM014732.1 coordinate 20,321,918, forward strand.
CACGCGTAGATATTTGACTTCCGATTAATTGCTTAAATCTTAGTTGGATTGACCTCCATTTTGGAGTGAGGTCACACCTAGGTCTTTGTTTTCTAATTGCCTAGGTCTTAGCTAGATTGACCTCCTTTTTGGAGTAAGGCTACACCGAGGTCTTTATCTTCTAATTGCCTAGATCTTAACTAGATTGACCTCCTTTCTGGAGTAATATCACACCTAAGTCTTTGTCTTCTAACTTTCTAGGTCTTAGCATGGACCAACCTCCTTTTTGCAGTGAGTCCACACCTAGGTCTTTGCTTTGTCTGATTGAATTATCGTATATCATTGGTGGACAAGTTGAAGTACACTCCCAGTCACAATTTCTATAATTACTTAACCAGACGGTCAAGCTACCATGTGTTGTTGGTGGCAAATTAAGGTATGCCCTTGGTTATAATTTCTACAATTTCTTACTTAAGGGGACCAAGTTATCACAAGTTATTGGTATGCAAGTCGAGCTATACCCTTGGTCACAATTTCTACAATTGCTTGGTCAAGGAAACTAAGTCATCGTGTGTTGTCAATTACTAAGGAAAGCAAACTTGCTTCATGATAATGTTGTATTTCATTGCTTGTTGATGGAATATATGAAAAAGCACGAAATATATTTCAAATCAAATTAAATTTTTGCAAAGAGAAAGAAAGAAACATCCATAGGTGATAATTTAATAGGCACTATTAAAAAAATAGTTGTAATTATGGCAAGTGTTAGGGGAGATAAAGTAATAGAGTTAAACATTAATAATAAAGTATAAACGTAATAATACGAAATTAAGCATTGGAAAGTAAAGCCTTAAAAGTGAAAATTAAAGCATTATTTGGATTATTATTTTTTCTTAGATCATATTTTAAATTACGTAAAAATCATGAAAATTCCGTATAGGACAAAACTTTAGTGTAGTTTTTAGGTGCTTTTGATGCTTTTCTCCAATCAGAATTAGAGTTTCACCTTGGTAATCTACATGCATTAAAGATCAATACAGATTACCGAGGTGAAACTCCAATTTGATAGGAAAATAGCACTAAAAGTACCCAAAGAACTGCACCTAAGTTTTTTCATTTCCTATATTGATGACTAATGTTAATGGTTAATTAATGTAATAATTATGTGAATGTTCCAAATGATTTAATTATTTGAGATAAGTCAATAATCCATGTTGACTGGTATATAAAAAGGAAATTAATGCACAAAAAGAATAAATGGAATAAATGATTAACATAAAATAGGATTAGATATATTCAAAGCTTAAATATGTTTTTAAACTCTCGAATTTGAAGTATGTTTGTTTTTGGTCTTTCAAATTTAAAATTGATTTTTTTAGTCCTTTTGCCCAAATGTCTTCTACCCAAACATCGTTAAATGAATACTTTGAAAGGAAAACACATATAATAGGGTGTTTGATAATAAGAATGCAAAATTAAGGTGAGTTGTCATGTAATTGACTTGTAATTCATTATCCACGTAAGTGAAATCTTTAATGACATTTGGACAGAGGAACTAAAACAAGTATTTTCAAATTATAAGAACTAAAAAGATTAATTTTAAATTTGGGAGACCAAAAACAAATTTGCCTCAAATTTAAAGGACTAAAAACATATTTAAGCCTATATCAAATATGAGGTAAATATTATACATTAAATTTTAAATAAAATGTTCAATATAAAATTGGTTAAGTATCTCTTTTGTAAAATTTAGTTATTATTTTATTTTAAAATTCCTTTTTTAAAAAAGAAAACGTATATGTCATACATAACTAATAATGTTTTATTGTTTGAAATTAATTACTTAACAAGGTTAAATTAAAATATTGATGCAACTTAAATAAAATAAAGTGACAAAAAATAATTCAACATAAATAGCAATAATTGTGATAAAAACATTTATATGTATTAGCCAATTTAGGCCAATTAGCCTCTGTAATGTACTTTTAAAAATTATAACTTTGGCTATGGCAAATAGATTGAAACAAATTCTTCCTCTGATTATTGATGAAACCCAAAGTGCTTTTGTTCTAAATAGGATTATTACTGATAATGCACTAATAGCTTTTGAGTGTTTCCATTTCATGAACTGTAAGACAAAAGGCAGACAAGGAGCTATGGCTCTTAAGCTGGACATGTCGAAAGCCTATGATAGGGTGGAATGGAATTTTCTAGACAGAGTTCTCTTTCATATGGGTTTTCTAGAAAAGTGGAGAGAGCTAACCATGAGATGTGTGATAACAGTATCTTTCTCTGTTCTATTAAATGGTGAGCTTTGTAGGGAATTTAAACCACAAAGAGGCCTTCGTCAAGGTGATCCTTTATCACCTTACTTATTTACTCTTTGTGTAGAGACCCTTTCATCTATGATTCAGACATCTGCGCAAAGGAAGACACGTCATGGGATTAGGATTTGCCCACGTGCTCATGTTATATCCCACCTGTTCTTTACTGATGACAGTATCATTTTGCCAGAGCCAATAAGGAAGAAGCTATGCATATTAATTCCTTATTAAAAGCTTCTAAAGGAGCATCCGAACAAAAGGTTAATTTTGACAAAACTGAGCTCTCTTGTAGCCGAAATGTGCCTAGTCCCATAATTGATGACCTGAAGAGGCTGCTTGGTGTAAAGGTGGTGGAGAGCCATGCTAAATATTTGGGGCTTCCTACCATTGTGGGAAGATCAAAATCCCAAGTATTCCAGTTTGTCAAAGAAAGAGTATGGAAGAAATTAAAGGGGTGGAAAGAGAAAGCCTTGTCTAGAGTCGGGAAGGAGGTGCCTATAAAAGTGGTGGTACAAGCTATCCCTACATATGTTATGACATGTTTTCAACTGCCAAATTCACTCTGCAAGCAAATTGAGAGTATGATAGCGAAGTTTTATTGGGGCGCTTCAATGGAGAATAGGAAGATGCATTGGCTAAAGTGGGAGAAGTTGCAAAAACACAAAAAAGAAGGAGGGTTGGGATTCCGAATGACTAAAGCTTTTAACCAAGCTTTATTAGGCAAACAGTGCTGGCGTGTAATTCACTTTGCTGATTTGCTTATGGCGATAGTGTAAAAACTAAATATTTTCCATAGTGCCATCCATTAGAAGCATCAAGGCTTACTGTCCAAGTTATGTGTGGTCAAGTATTCTGTCAACAAAGAACATTATACAAGAAGGACTGATTTGGAAGATAGGAGATGTAGAGAGTGTTAAAGTCTTTTCAGAAAAAATGGATTTTGGAGGTGTCTGACAATAAGATCCATTTGCCTTACCAAGCAAATATGAATTATGACATGTTGGTGAGTGAACTTATAACTGACTCGTTATCGATGAAATGGGATAAAGGTTTTATTCACTCATTCTTTCCTAAACCCATTCTAGATCAAATTATTTCAATACCTTTTGGGTAGCATGCCTCAACCAGACCGTTTCATATGGAAGTCACTAGTGATAGAATTTATTTGGTCAAAACGAGGCTACAATATTGCTTTATCCTTTTCAGAAGTGCCCAATGCCACAACTAGCTCTAGTCCAAGCACAATTTGGTGTAAGTTATGGCTAGTTAATTCTGGCCCACGGTGCAAGAATTTAATTTGGAGGGCCTACCACACTGCTTTGCCTGTTCGGTTAAATTTGCAAAAAAGAGGATTAGATATGGATCCCATGTGTCCTTTTTGTGGCAGGAAGGAAGAATTTGTAGAACATGCGTTGCTTTACTGTGAAGATGTCAAATGAATTTGGTTTGCTTCTTCCCTTGGAGTAAGGATAACCCAACAAGAAAATGTGTCATTTGTTGATTGGATTGGCACATGGTTAGAAAAGGAGAAAGAACCAAAGGCGCCAATTTTTGATATCATTTGGGCTATTTGGAGAAGACGCAACAGGTGGGTTTTCAACTCAAAGAGAACATCGTATGAACAGGTAATTTTGATTGCCAATTGCATCCGTTATAGTAGATAAGATAAGGCACCTGTTAGACATGTATTTGTGACACGATGGCAGCCTCCTATACAAGGAGGAGTAAAAGTAAATTTTGATGCAGCAGTGAAGAAGTCGGTGGGTACTAGATTAGGTGTGATCTTTCGGGACTCATACAGCCAACCACTTCTTGTAGCAACTCTATTCTATCAACAATGCTTCCACCACAAATTGCAGAAGCCCTTGCATTTCAACTAAGTATAAAGTTGAACAACCAGTTTTTGTGCAGAGTAGCTTATTTTGAAACTGACTGTATAGCACTTGTTGACACCTGGAGAGGAAGAAAACCAGCAAATCATACTTACGTGGCAGAGGTCATAAAGGAGTGTAGAAGCTTGCTATTTGGAGAGGATGACATTCGACTGGAATTGTAAAGCGGTCAGTAAATATGGTAGTAGATAGAGTTGTAAGTTTAGCATTTTCTTATCATGAGCATGTTTGGGAGATGAAGTACCTCCCCAAATTCTCGATTTGTTGCAATCTGATGTACTTAATTTTAACCCTTCGTCTTGGATAAAGATTCAGCATTCAAAAAAAAAAAAAAACATTTATATGTAATAATTAGTTAAGCAGTGAATCACTATTTTAATCCTTGAAATTGTAAGGCACTGGCAAGTTAGTCCCTGAAATTATAAAATGATAGTCATATTAATCCTTCCTTCAATGTTATACTTGGAAGTTGCAGAGGTCTTTAATCAAAAGAGGGAAAGCAGTAAAAAGTAGAAAGATTGTTAGGGGTGTTTGGTACAAGGGAAGCTTTTAGTTTCCAAAAATTTAAAGGTGGGAATGTTTGTTTTCTGTTTGGTTTATTATTTAAAAAATAACATTTCCACAAAACATTGTTTCTTGGAGAATTTATTTTACCTATGTCTCCCACGAAATCATTTCCATGGGAGAAGTGAGAATCTAACTTTTTTAAGTTGGGAGAAAAGTTTTACTATGGTGAAAATATCATGTGACCTTTATTAACTCATTTAATGAAATAAATAATTAAAGTTTCTAAGAAAGTGTTATTAAACTAAATGTAAAAATCTTTAATTTTCAAGTAACAAATATAAATATTTCCAAGAATACTTATGACCAATCAAACAGATTTTAATCATTCCTAGAAATCATGATTTCCAGGATTCATAATTCCTAGGAATCATGATTCTTGGGCATGAAAAAATTTCTTTTCTTAGGGCTTATATGGAGTGGGGAGGGGAGAAATTGACTTTTCCAAAACTCATTATTTTTAACATTTAAATTTTAACTATCAAAATAGTCCTTGGTGTTTAGGATTACACGTGAGTGCACACGTGGGTGCCACTTAGGCACTTAACTTGCCACATCACCAAATTTGTTAAAATTAACAATCTGACAATAATGGAATGACTAATATGACTAACGTTTTCAATGTCAAGGATGTTTTTATCATTTTTTTAATTTCAAGGACTAACTTGCTAAAGTCTTATCATTTCAAGGACTAATATGATTATTCACTCTTAGTTAAGTTGTATCTTTGCCCCAATTAAAATTTTCAAAATTAATTATAATGATTCAAACAATTAACTTTGAATGATTATTTATGAAAATAGTGTCAATCATTAATTGAAAAGATGCTAAATTTAATATCATAATAAGGTAGACAAATCAATTTAAAAAAGAATGTCTATCAATTAAAAGAACTATACTTTACTATTATTCTTTTTTTTGGGAGGGGGGGTGGAGGGGGTGAATTCAGGGTATCTACCAGATAGAAATTAAGGGCTAATTTTTCGAAATTGAGATTCATTTACAGGACTAACTTTTCTCAATAGATTTTTTCCATACACAAGGACTTGATGATCGAATTTCTAACCATGTGCTTAAGGAATAAGGTTATTCGTCAACCATGTCAGACCATGATATTGTTCTTATATACGCTTTTACATTTTTTGTCTAGGTTCAACAATATTGTACACTCAGTTTGACCACTTTATTTTTATTCTCTTTTAATAATAAATATATTAATTATATGAATATTGAATAAGTCAAATAATTAATAATAATAATAATAAATCCTTCTGAATTTACAAAAAATTTAAGTCAAATAATTATGATATAATTCATATGAAAAAAACCACACAACATAAAGTGTGATGTACCACAATGAGCTTTAAATATAATTTTCCGTTATATAATTTAATTATATCTGCATTTTTCTTTATTTCTAATTTTGCAAAAAATTTTAAGAAATTTATATGAAAAGATATTTATAATGAATATTATTATACTTTTTATTTGTGCTCAGAATTGATTGTTTACGTTTGTTATTTTTATACACAATTATATCCTAAATATTTAGATTTTTTAAACAAATTTTCAATGGAATTTTCATCCATAAATAATGTATTTTCTTTTTTGGTGATGATATGCTTATTTAAGGAAACAATAGAAATACAATTTTTTTTATTTTTTATAACCCCAATTATTTATGTTAGATAAAAAAAATGTTGGATTTTTAAATGCGGATAGTATTTACCTAATTGAAATACCAACATTACGTTGATTCGAGTAAAATTAGGCTCAGATCTATTAAGCAAAGCCTTGGATTCGATCTTGTAGATGAAAAAAAATGTGGTTAAGAGAGGAGACCTCACTAAAGGTATCAGGTAGGTTTCTCGACATAGAGTAGTCATCAACAAAGCCGATGGATACTTGCACCTATAACATGATAATAAAAAAATACCTAATTAAGATAAGGAAAATATTAAGTATGCACACTGTTTGTTCTAATTAAATTCTTATGTAAATTCACATATCACAAAATAGGTGGTCTACTCTTTATGTAAAAAATTAATTTGTTTCTCACATAGGATTTGATCATACCACAAATCATAGTTCTTGAAAAGAATTATCTGATGTAATATATAATTAAGCTAGAATTGTAAATATTTCAAGACATGATGTAAAATTCAAGGAGGAAAAAGATAGGACAAAAATAACTTATCTTAGTACCATAAGATAAACATAGAAGACAAACGATACATATTGACATGAGGAGCAAAAATGATTGAATTGTTGCACCATTTAATTCCCGTAATCATAGATTTCCCAAAGATAAAATTAAAATTAGTGGGATGCACACTAATTAAAAAGAACAAGTACATCAACGCAAACACAATACAATGTTCGTAATAGGAAAAAAAGGACAAGGAGAGAAGAAGTAGAAACAACTAGCACATCATATAGGTAAAGTCCACAAATTAGCTTGACCTCAATCAAACAAAGCATTCAAACATTCACTTGCAATTAAAATGACTCCATTTAAAATGTAGTTTAAGCAAAAAGTTGTAGATTGAAAAGGTGTAGGTGTGACTAGGAAGAATTTTATCGTAGCCCCATGGTGAGCACCAAATGTTCCGTCTAATGCGAGCTTTAAGCACTAGGTCGATCTCAAAGCTTGACATTGCCTAATCCATTGTTGTGTTCTATCTTTTTCCATTGTAATTAGGTCCATATATATATAGGAGGATGACATTTATTTAGTGAGACATATTAGAGGCTAACTAGCAAGAATTTAGGCTAGATGTGTGGCCGATTAGTCCTTAGCTTGTGGCATGATTGGTGCTAGGGATGACAATGGGTAGAGTTTAGGTAGGGTATGATAGAACCCATCCTTATACCTACTTTCGAAAAAAATACTTGTACATCTCCCGATACTTGCATAGGTAGCAACTTTAATCTTCATTCTCGTACTTGTAAGGTACTAATATACTCATATCCGCATGCGCTGCCCACACTTCACTTAAGTGTAAAATCAATAAATTAACAAAAAAAATATTAATTAAAAAATAGTTACAACTGAATTAAAAAATCATCCAAAATAACTGTACAACATTAGTTACATATCATTAAGCATTATCATTTTTAAATAAATAAATAAATAAATATATATATATATATATATATATATATATATATCTAAAATATAAAAATTATTAATTTAATTAATATTTACTTTTATAAATAATTGAAAATATTTAAAGGATATGTGTAACTTGGATACTTAATGCATAGAATGAAAAATCGCCATAAAATAAAGTCAATGGCCTAATATGACAATAAAGAACGAAAAATTGAGCAATGTGAAAGTGTTTGCACGAGAAAATGTGAAGAAAGACATTCTAAAATCATATTACATAGATAGGCTTCAAATGATTTACATTTATGTAAGACATACATAATATTTATTATTAGAAATATACAAGTACGTATATGATTGGTTGTGTGAGTAGATAAGTATAATAAAAGAGAGAAGGGATCCCTAGACCCATTTCTACTGCGTGAGTATTTATTCTATTTATTACAAATAGTTTTTGCAAAGAATCATAGGGTAAGGGACAAACTTCCACTTTTCGGATTCAATATCTTCTCTAATCACCTCTCCAATCTGGCTTAAACTCCACCCGATCATCACCCCAGATACTCTCCATCCTCCCCATTGCATACAAATGATACGTCACCATCATTCCCTTCTTCACCACTGTCCCATCCGGCAAAACTTTGTCGTCTACCAGTGCCTTCGTGTCTATTGGCACCGGTGGGTGAAGCCTCATGCTCTCGCTCAATGCCGCGTGCGTGTAAACCATATTCTTCACTTGATCGTATGTTGCAGCTTCTGATTTCTCCATTATCTCCTTTACAATCTCCTTCTCCACGTGCTGCTTCTTAAACAGCAGCCACGTCAGTGCCGCCGACGTCGTGTCCTTCCCGGCCAATATGAAGCTTATCACTATGTCCGTCACGAAATCCTCCTCGGAATGCCCCAAACTCAAGAACCGCAAAAGCATGTCCACAGATTCCAGCGAAGCCTTCTCCTTCAGCTCCTTTTTCTTCTCTCTCACTGTCTTCTTCGCGAACTCGTGCACTTTTGAAACTGCCATTCGCAGTCGCTTTTTAGTACCCTCTTGAGTCTTGACTTTCCAGATTAAGGGAAACAGCTCGCGAAACCGATTGGTGCTGATCTCGTTGCTTCTTCGAAGGCTAGGGCAAACTTGCTTCGCTCTACAGAAGGCGTCAGGTATTCGAGGTCGTAGCCAAACGCGATTTTGCACATGTTGTCAAACGCGAACCGTTGGAGAATGTCTTGGAATTCGTGGCTGGCCACTTGCCTCTGAAACTTCCACTTGTCGCCGTCACTGTTGAAGATTCCTGTGCCGAGAAAATCGGACAAAGTGTTGATAGAGGTGCTGTCCTTTTGGTAATTGGAGAAACGGGTTGATCTTGAGAGTGAAGACTTTGACCATATCAGATAACGGCGGTTTTCGACGGCTTTGGAGGCTAAGTAGGAACCAATAAGTGGGTATACTTTTGGGAGTGTGATGCTAACTTGTAGGAGCTGCCTCTTTCTTCTTCACACCTGCGGACGAGTGCCAGAGGAAGAAAAAGAAGAGGACGGGAAGGATGAAAAAAAGGAAGAAAGGAACTAACACATAGCGCGTGCAGATTCAGATTCAGAAGCATCTCAATCATTTTCCTAAGTTCAGACACTATATGTTTGTATCCAAAGATAAATAAATTAATGTTGGCACATGGAGATGTGCGATTGTTATTTGTGTGTTTTCTTCAAAAAGTCTAAAATAAATAGAGTCCAACGTATTGTCTGGTGGCATAATGCATGAGATAACGATGTTTCCTTCTTGTCGATCGGTGAATATACATTTTCTTAGATAAGCAAAGTCGTCACTTTACAAATAAATTCAAAAATGTCGGCCATATCTTTTGGTTTTACCAAACAAATATAATTTTACAAATTATTTATTTTATTTATCAAAATAATATAAATAGTATTGATCAATTTAAAATAATTTTCATTATGAGTTTTGCGATAATTTATGTAGCGTCACAGTATTAATTGTGTCACTTTAACTAATTATGTACTAATACTAAAACAAAATTACAAAAGTTGCATAACTATCACATGGCATGATTTAGGTGTGCTATTGGGACAAGGCGTCTAGAAGTTGATAATATAATAGCCATGCAAGACTCACTTCAGACTTGAGAGTATTTGAATATTTTGTTTGAAGTATTTATATCGTTAATTAGGTGTGAGTTGATAATCTATAACTTTACATCTGAGTCGGGACTAGAAGGCACCTTTTTATTGTTCATTCTATAGTGTAGTCTTGGTTATGCCCTTCTTGCGTTATGGGCTTTTTTGTTAGCAAATCGCAGACTTGAGTTTTTGTTTTTTATTTTGGCCATTAAAGTTAAACCTTTTGCCTTACAACCATACACCCCCACATCTTATTTTGATTTTCAGCAGAGAAACCTAAACGATGCAAATAGAAGAAAGTCATAGAAGAAATTTCATCGAGGCTGGAGTTGTAAAGCTGAATTTGTTAGTTTTGAGGACTCAGATTCAATGCAAGACCAAAGTACTATTGTCATGTCAGGACAGTTAGGTATAATATATCTAAGTCCTAATTCAATTGTTAAATGCTTGATTTAGTTGGCTTAATTTCCAGGTTCCATTGTGAACATGGACATGTTCTTTGGTTTAATTGGAACCTGGACATGTTCTTTGGTTTAATTTCCAAGTTCCATTGTGAACCTGGACACGTCCTCTGGTTTTGTTCCATTTTTAATTAAATGGGTGGTGTTGTTAACAAAAGGAATACATTTAATTCGTGGTCATAACTAAGTCAAGAATTTGATGCATGTAGACTTAGGATATCTGTTCCCCAATGTAGAAACTGTTAAGACGTCACTGTTACTGAAATGGTTTTGAAATTTGAACGTTGGAGGTGAAATTTTCTCATGAAAAGTATGAGTTTCCATTCTATAAAAGGCATAGCTTGTGGTGTAAATGTTCGTGTCCATGTTGCCCACGCCCTTTGAATCCATCCTTCGCTTCTCAGGCTTAAAGACGTGATGCGTAGGTAACTAATTATACTAAATAAATACAGAAAAAAGTTGGAGTTGCAATAGCTGTAGATGGTCTATTATATTAAATCTTTGTGGTGTCATCCTTTCGTTTTTTGTTCTCTGAAAATTTGGTTTTGACTTGAGTTAAATGTGATTTCCCTTTTTGATGTAAATGACCATTTCAATGAATACTTATTAGATTTAACTTTAACCCACCATATGCATTAAAGTTGTATAAGATGTATATGCGAGAATAAGGACCTAGATGTATATGCAACAATAAGGATTGCATTGAATGTATTTTAAATATAGGTGTTGCAAGGAAGCAATCAATATTGTGCAGTATATATATTGGTTTCTGAGATCCTGACTTCTCTGTTAGCATTCATCATTTAATAATGTCAACATGCCTTGAATCTTTTCCAGGTAGATTTTCTTTTGAGCTTTGAATCTTGTCTTTGATTTTATTGCATAGGTGGTTAAGCAAAGATAGTCATGTTTGTCCAAATTAATTCAGACATAAGTTCATTTTTTTTTAAACTATGAGCACTTTAAAGTTTGCTGATGGGGTTTCTAGAGCTGCATGAAGTAGTAAAAAGGGCAAATATGTTAGAGCATTAATGGAACAGGTACTTTACCTTTTGTTTACGAAATTGATTTTGTTGGCATGATTGTATTACACACTTTTTAGCTTTGTGAATGCACCAAAATGCCTCTCAGTTGATCTTATATCTGTTTCCTTTCCTTTCATTTTATACTTTGAAATTAGTTGATTACCATACAGCTAATTATCCTCTTCCTTGCTTGACTTTCCAGGTGGCTTATGCGAAGAACACTATTTTGGCAAAAGATGAGGAGATTTAGAGGCTTCAATTACTCAAAGGTTCGGTTGGTAGTCTTCTTAACCATCTGTGTTAAATATGGTAAAAGATAACACAATAAGAACAAACATTTTAATAGATTTCAAGTTCGTATGAATGTCAAAATGAATTAAATACTTTGGAAAGTTAAATATTTATAAGTTGTGAATAGTATTCATTTTAAATATTAATCAGTCTCTTCTTTTTGTCGAGAATGAATGTGGTTCAATGTATTTATCTATTCAATATTTTATTATAGTTAGTAAGCATATGATGAACCACTCTTGAAAGAAATTCGTAATCATTTTCCTATTTGCTTTGTTTTGTGTTTAACTATAAGAGTAAGATACCAGAAGAAGCAGATAGTGCACCTATAAGTCCTTGTGATAAGGTAATAGCAGAACCACATTGATTCTTTTTTATGCACATGAAAATTTTATTTATATTCACCTCAATGAAATAAATCAAACATCTATTTTTAATTAGTTTCTCCTTTAGCCTGAGTTGAGGATGTGCTTTTCAATGGTTAGGATGTGCTTTTCGATGGTTACTTTATCATATTTATAATATTTGCATTTAAAATATCATTTTTCCACTGATTAGTATATTGACATGGACAAGAAAACTACAAAATGTTGATTTTTCTTGGATAGCATCAAGGAGAAAACATTGAATTTGGATTTTGGCAATCTAACCGATACTATTGCTAATGTAATGAGAATAAGTATATGGGATTATCTAATTTCATCTATTATTTTAAATGCTAATGCACGTGCAAAATACTGCTATTCCTTTTAGATTGTAAAATAAGCCCTTCTGTTAAACTTAGGAGAAATAAAAGGTTTGCTTTCTCGAGTTGAGGATTTTTGTTAGCAAGAAAGGAAACAAATCAATCAAGAAAATGTAGAATGAATTATTAATTGGTTGCTCATCATAAAAGTTAGATATAAGAATGAGACATTGTTTTTTAAAAATATGGTGATTAATTCATTTATACATGCTTGCTTTTAATATAAATAGAAATGGATATAGATACAACTATGGATATTGATTAACAGAATGATATTTATTTCATTTTTTATGCTCTTTCCACAGACTATGGGAAGAAGGCCCTCGAGCTTTGACTACCTTCAAAATCATAGGAGTTGTCAGTAAACAACTTTTGATTCTTGAAAAGATTGGTATTTGGTATTAACATTTGATTCAAAAACCTCAATTGATGTTTTCTGCTTTTTTGAGATATTTAATTTCATTTTTTCATGAAAATATTATGTTGTCTACAGATATCGAATGTGGGTCTTAATTTTCCTATATACAAATCTATCCCAAAAACTGATTGATTCGATCTAACCATTTGGTATAGCTCAAGATTCCGTGCTAAGTGAGATCACAAGGCTTGCATGTGGAGTTGCTGCTTGAATAAATATATACTTAATTTAGTTAGTCATATATCATTTACAACTCTAATTGTAGTTGATGTTTATGTATCCATTTCTATATTCTGATTTTTTAATATTATAGACTAATGACTATATTAGATAGTTATTACAGTTTTTCTTTTATTATTCATAGATATATGAAATGTGATGCTTTATTATTCATAGCTATTCTCTTAAGCTGCTTACTCTCAGATTTTTCCAACCAATTCATATGTCAAACATAGATTCTAAGATGTAACCAGCAATAACAACATGTAAATGACATTTGTGCATTTTGTGAATAAAACAATTTTTTAAGATGTACTACATCAAAGGTTGCCTAGGTAATAATGATATAATAGCAAAATGAATAATAGTGTTACTTCATTGTATGGAAGACTGTTAATTTGTTGTATGGAAGCCTATCACCGAAGAGAAACTAAATTTTATTTGACTCTAGAAAGTAAATCACATATTTAAGTTTGATAAGTTGAAAAGTTTATCACCTTAGGATTACAAAGAGAATGGCCCATGTTTGAGAAACAACCATCACAAATAATGGGTGCACAAGCTTATAATTATTGACTATCCTTCGTTTTGTAGTGCACACCTTTAATTATCCCCCTCTCTTAAATTTGGGAAGTAATTGTTCCTTTCTCCAATCGTACATTATTAAATAAAAATTATGTGTGGACAAGAAAATACATTTAGTTCAAGTTTAGAATGGTTGGTCTATTTTCCAATTGTTAAATATCATTTCCAAATTATATTGACTAACAATAGTGAGCACTTATAACGTATGGCTATCTGTATTATCAAATATAGGGAGACAATCTGATATAATAATTTGAAGCATATTGGACATTAAATTGGTGACATTGTCAGTTCACAATTTGAATGAAAAAAGAAAACAAAAGAAAAAAAAGTGAAAATTGAATGCAAAGTACAAAGTTGCCAAGTAGAACTAAATAAAAAAAATCAACATTAAGCTATTTTTAATCCTGTAAATTTATAATGTTCAAGATGAAATATACATATAAAATATGATTACTTTAATAATGGCAATTTTGCACATCATATGATCAAAATTACATTAATAATTTATTGAAGTGTATAAATAAATATTATTAACGTAATGTACATATAAAAGATGATTACGTCAATGAGTTTATAATTAAGTTTGGTTTCAAAGGATATAATTTATTATAAGTGAAACCATTTCATAATTCCCCCAAAATAATAAATATAAGTTAATCATTCTTGAATAGATTTTGGATATAGTACATTAGTAACCATTAATTACCTTATGCATTCAAATATTTAATTAATATGTTTTCCCCATTAATCTGTGATTGCTTTTTCATTTTTTTATTTTTGATATTTTTTGTATTTTTTAATCGTTACTTATTCATTATTTGAATCCTTTTTGCAGTATACATATTTTTTATTTATGTATAACCATTAATTAGCTTATGCTCTAGAATGTGTCACCTTACATTATATATTGAGGCCATGAGTTTTAGTTGCTTTATAGTATTTATTTAAATAACAGAAAATTATTATAATCTTTAAAGATAAGCCGATTTGAGCACTCCATCTATAATTCAAATAAAATTAAGTAAGAAATACAAGAGTAACCACATTAGCTTTTGTCGAGTTGTAGGTGTATGATACTTAAAGGAGAAATAAAGAGGAAAAGAAACGAGAAACAATCAAATATGACTAACAATAAAATATATTTTAATCAATTAAATGGATGTTTGGAATCAAAAGTTTTTAATGTGTATATTGTTTTAATTTACTTTATATTGTTATTAAAATAATAATAAATAATTTCTTATAATTAAATTAATATTTGGTTAAATAGTTTAATATTTTATTTATATTTTAATGTACTTGAGCAATAATATTTCTTATATTATTTTTATGTATACGAATGAATTATGCAAGATAAAATTTATGAGATCATTAATAAAATATTATAATAATAAATAAATAAATTGATTGCTTATTTATCAAGTTTTTATTATTTGAAAGTTTATATTATCTAAAATGGAAAATGCATTTAGCTCACGTGCAATACTGCAATTAGATACATATTATTATTATCATTAGGGGTCAAAGGGCACTTCATCACACAATCCACCCTTCAAAACAAAGCATAAAGTTGTTTTCAATTGAGTTTATTTGGAAAGTACAAAAACAATTCGCCTTTATTTTTATTTGAAAGACACATAGTAATATGAACTCATCAAAATTTAAAGGTTTACAAAAAAAAATAAAGATGTATATAACTTATTATTTTTTCCTTTTTAGATAATCTAACTTTATGGATTTTTTTCCAAAAAAAAAAATCTTAACCCCATTAAATAGTGTTTGTTTGTGTTAAGCGCCATAATTGCTAAATAGATCTCAACCCAAGTAGAGAATAGTGTAACTTTTCTAACATGCAAAGAAATAAGCTAAACAATTAAGGTGAGTTAGCTATATGTTGCAGTTCCACAAGTGAAAAGCAAATCAAGGGCAACTATTTTGATTTGTGATGAAAAAATTAAAGAATTCAACTATTAGAAATTTTGCATATAAAAAACTGTACCAAAGATATAAAATACATTTACTCTTTTAAATTTAATTTCATTTTTTTATGTTTTTATTTATATTTTAAAATTAGAGACAAAAATGACCCGGGCATCGCTGGGGATGGACTCTAGTAGGATACATGCGTAAGATTCCAAAATCCCATGTTGGGTTTCTAAGTTCCTTGTCAAGACATTGTTTATTCAGTTTGCACTTGTGATTTGTGCAACCCCCGTTTCCCAGCACCACGCAATTTGGTACAAGTGGTTTGTAATGTGCTAGTTAATATTTAAGAAAAACACATTTTGAAAAAATTCAAAAAAAAATCCAAATTATTAGATAGATTTAAACGATGGGCAAGAAGAATAGAAAAAAAAAAAATAATACCACTCAAATTTGAAGTTTGTTTTTAGTCTTCTAAATTTAAAATTGATCTTTTTAGTCATTGTAATTTGAAAAAAGTCAGTTTTAGTCTCTTTGTTCAAACGTCTTTTGCTCAAACATCATCAAAATAAATACTTTGAAACAAAACACATATGTGATAGGGTGTTCGATAATAAGAATTTAAAATTAAAGTGAGTCGCCATATAAGAAACTTGTAATTTGTTAGTTACATAAGTAAAATATCTAACGACGTTTGGACAAAGAACTAAAACAGTTTTTTTTTTTTTTAAATTACAGTGACTAAAAAATCAATTTTAAATTTGAGAAACTAAAAATAAATTTACCTCAAATCTAAAGAACTAAAAATATATTTCAAAAAAAATAGCACGAAGCATAATGAACAATTAGGATAAGGACGTATTTGGACATTCTGACTTCTTTTTTGTTTGTTTTTAAAAATCAAATTAAAGGGAAACTAAAGGGAAACTAGTTGCCTCCCTGGTAGCTTCCTTTTAGTTATTATTATATAGTCCTGTTTGCAGGGCCATGCGGATGAGTAAAATTTCTGTTACATGTGGGATTTAAAGTACGAACTAGTACTTTAAAGAAATGTTCTTTGATTTTGAAGTAATGGGTGTAACATATTCAAAATATTGTATAAATAATTATTTAATAATTACTATTTGTTTAATTGTCTTGTGATATTAATCAAAAGTCTTGACATAGATTTATAAATTTTGAAAACTTTGATTTAATTCCAATGAATAAAGAATATCTAAAAATTAATAATAATAATAACAACAACAACAAAAATAATAATAATAATAATAATTATTATTATTATTATTATAATAACAATAATCATAATAACAACAACAACAATAATAATAATAATAAATGAGATTATATAGACTAGCCTAAATAATTAGTAGATATCCTTTTTAAATTTGAAAAAATTATGTTTTATACTTAGAACAATATTAGAAAGGTATCTAAGAAATAAAAATAATTTTTGGTAATTTTATAAATAAAATTAGATTCATTGCAATTAATAAATTAGAATAAAGAAAGATAATTAAGAGATAAATCATCAAATGTCAAAAAATTAAGAAAGATATTTTTTAAGATTAGAAAAAAGATTAGAAATTTATCATGAATTTTTAAGACTTTTTTGAGAATTTTTATAATTTAGCATATTTGAGTAAAAACACTAAATGAGTTTTAAAAATTACAAAAAAATTACAGGACGTTCCTTAGTATGTCTAGACCTTACTTGAATAAGAAAAACTCAAAATGACATCTCTATAATAGTTTTCTAAAATTAAGTTCATAAATAGCTCATAAAATAACATATAAAATAAATTAGTTATTTTTAGCTCTATTTGCAAAGATACCTCAAATGTGTGACTAGAGAGGGACTAGATTAAGCCTAATGTCATTAACTCCAACTCCCTGTAAGCCCGTTGAATCAAAATTAAAACAAACACCGAACATTTTAGTCACACATGTCAACAATTAGTGGTTAAAAGACTTGGTATTTTCTTTCCTACCTTCTATAAACCAACAACCACTTCCCTTCCCCAAACCATCATCTTCATTTCTTTCATTCTCCTTCCAAAGCTCTCAAAAATCCAAGGTTTTCTCAAGACCCAAGTCTTCCAACTCCATTGGTGACCAAGCTAAGGTGAGTGGAAGCTCTTATTCCTCTTTCTCTTCCATAAATTCATCACCCGTCACCATCCACCATTCTCCATCAATTCCTCTTTGTCTCCTCTTGAAACTTTTTCAAATTCTCAAGGTGCTTTTTTTATAAAGCACTAATTGAAGCTTATTTTGTCTTAATTGTGCAATTAGGAGCTTAATTAGAGCATGAATGAGCAAAGCCCTCTCCTCCCTTCTTGTGGACAGTCGCGGGTCACTGTGGATAAAGGGGTAGAGACTAGATTAATTTGATTTCAAGAATGATAATGACCTAAATGGTGGTTTTGATGACTTGTGTGTTGTCAATTTCACTTGTATGACTCTTGAGAATTCTAACTGTGATGCGCTTGCATGATTGGCCACATAGAGCTTAGTTGGGCCTTGTATGATGTTCTTGATAATGTAGTTGCTAATGAAATATATGTCAATTGCTTGATTGCAATGCTTAAAGATTAAATTACAAGTTGATGAATTTTTACTACAGTAGAATAGTCTCTGTTTTTCTTGTATAACTTCTTGTGTGGTTGGAATTTTTACAAGATTTTGGTAGAGAGATGCCTCTGTATGTCTAGAATATCCCTATAAAATTTCGTAATCTAATTGCATGTGATGAATATTTGGCAAATTTTTGATTAACCGTTGTCTGTCAAATCTTGACAGCAACCAGCCATGAAAAAGTGCTTAATTGAACCATTAAATGATTTTATAAAAATTAGGAAAAATTATATTTAGAAACTAGACATATAGAATGTTAAGACTACAAAAGATGGTTGGAAGAAAAATTCATTTGCTATGCCAAAACAATCAACAAAAACAGGATATCACAATATCGTAGAAAACAGAAAAATTGCCTGTGATAGAATTGGTGTTCCTAAAGTTTAGCTTTGTGTTTTAGAATATGGGTAGGTAATTAGAATCATTAAATTGTTAATCAAAAGATAATATAGGATAGAACAAGTATAGGTTAGTGTCTTTTAATCACAATAAGAATTGGTTTGTTAATTGACAGTGAGCTTAAGATGAATTACATGATTTGTACCTAATTAAATGGAATGCATGGTTGGGACTCTTGAGTTGGTGGACATAATGTAGTTGCTTGAACCTTAAAGTATTAAATATGAAATTGTGATTTGCTATTGATTTAGCTAAAATTATAATTAGTGTTTTATAATGATAGCATATGTGAGAGCTTATTTGGATATTTGATTACTTTGTCCATTAATTGGAATGAATTCAAAATAATCAAAGTAATGGGAATTGTATAAGTAAGTGGTAACTAATGGGATATTTTGATTGGAAATTAAGAAATCTAATGAGATGTGAGTTCTTGAACCAAGAAATTAGATCCTTTGATAATTGACAATTAATAGCATGAATGGTTAATGATCAACGAAATTCAATTCTAATATAGTAATTCTTTTGAAAAACAAATGGCAAATATAAATCTAACCTATGGTTTTGATTGAGAATTATGAACATAATGCTTAATTAAGTGATATAAGAATGTATGTATTGTCTTTAATTTTAAACTAAAGTGAAAAGTAATAAAGAAAATGATTTAATTTGATGGCTTTGGGATAGTAGGCCATTTGACCATTAACCCTTGTTATGTGTATTATTCTTGATTGATTTATATGGTGATGGATGTTGATTAAAAAACGAATGATAATGACTTTGGTGATGAAAAATGGAAGAAAATATGAATAATATGATGTATTCTGGTGAACTAAGTTAATTGAATGATTGAATTTTTTTTTTCCCTACCTGTTGAGAGGTATGATGGAATGTACCAAAACAAAGGAGGTTTTGCTAAATTTTCTAGAAAAGTGTGAATGTTTATAATTGAATATATTGTTATTGTGGACATTCATACATCGTATGCATATGTATTGATGTTGTGAACCATACACTGATGTTATGTGTTCTAGATAGGGAAGCCACAGTTTAGTATGCTAAAAAATGAAAGGTAGGACCTATTTGTGGAGGTCTTGGGGTAGGTATTGAGCAATAAAGGTCTCAATGGCTAGGACAGCACCTTTCAGCCAGGATATTTGCCAAACCAACCTTAATAATCCTGACAACTGCTTAGCATTCCAGGATTGGTATAAAAGTATACCTCTGTTTGGACTGTGAATATCTTAAGCTGAAAGATTGCTCGTTTCCTTAATGATGATGAAGATTGTACCTTGGTCTGAGAGAGGAATATGTACTCCTAATCACTTCCCATAAATATTGATGAGCACTAAATAGACTATGGGCCCACATGCTTGCATTAACGAGTGTCTCAATAAAACGCCAGAATTGGTATGGTATGGGACACATCAATTTTGGATGGTAGTAGCACAGATGAACTTGTAGTGTTACCATTTGGATATATTGAGTAACTCGATAGAAATGACCCATAGATTAAAAAGAAAAATGATAGGTCATGCATTAAATCTTTGTTTATGTGCAGCATGGAAATGTGATGCATTATGTGAATGAAATGACTGTGATAATTACCTATGTTGTGATAATGTGTTATGAGCTGTGAATGTGCTCTCTATTGAATGTTATGATGTTTGATATATGATTTTATAATTTATTATATGATACGACTATGTTAATGTTTGTCATATTAATGTGTGATATAAACTATGGTTTGGGCAGGTCTTTTAGGTTTATTTAATTTCTTTGTTTTAGATTGTCTAGTTATTGCCCCTGATTAATCCGTCCCTTCCTTCTTCTACAAATGTTTGGAACAGAAATAGGGGATGGATTGCCTTTTGGTTTGTACATGAATAGGTACATGGCTTAGAGGTGCATGGTATTGGCAAAGGAAGCACCCTGGTTGAAAGCTGACTAGGATAGTATCAAAGTGGCACAGCAAAAGTGTGTATGAAGATGTAGAAGGCTTGTTCCTTAAGAACGAGGATTTTAGAGTTTAGTCCTACCACACAAGATGCCGAAAAAGTCTAGTGTGGTGTCAAGACTAGTATTTCTCTAAAATTAAAATGGTAATACTCTAAACTAGAGGAGTATTCGTTTGTGTAATAGACCGTGCTATAGTGTCAGTGGAATGCAATGCAAACCCCTTTTCGTGCCAAGAATATGTAGCTACATATTTGTATTTCCTCAGTTTTAAATTGTATTTCATTTTCATTGGTATTTGTTATCATGGTATTTTACTAATGGTTTAGTAATGAAAACCCTTACTTTTATATTTTGTTACACTTTTATTTTAAAAGCTTTACCAAAAAAAAAATACCATAATTTCTACTAGTGAACTATTAGAGCTTGAATTTAAGTTATGGAAAGGTTAGCAATTAAGGGTATTACAATGGGGACCATAATCCAGCAATTTTTGTCATTTTCTAAATTATATATCCTCTTGTTATTGCACTATATCAACAAATCACCTCAACACCAAGTCATATAAAAATGTTGCATCAACATTCACATGTATTGTCACATCAATATCAGAGTGACATATTAGCAGTCTATGTCATCAACATTGCTACATCATCACCAATATTACCATGTCATCACCAATAAATCACATAAGAGTTAACGTTTGAACATGGATAGTCAGCTAATGACAAAACTAAAACTACTTAATTTCAAAATTTTGGAAATTAAATGTGCACAATTAAAAAAAAAGAGACTAAAATTGTAGATTGAAAATTATAGAGGGACCAAAAGTGTAATTAAGACAAATTTAAATATTATTTTTAAATTATTATGCCAAAAAAGGTTAAATTATTTTTAATATACAAAATTTTGGTCCCAACTCCCAAGAAGGGTTAAATTTTTTGTTAATATTATTTTAAAAATTTTATATTAATTTTGAAATGCTAATATTTTGTGTCTCATCCTAACATACATATGTCAAATGATAAATTATTTTAGACTTTTGTACTAAAAAATAAATAAAAATTAAATAACCAAATTGTTAAGATAATTTATATACATACATGACATAAGTGAAAATATTATTATTATTATTATTATTATTATTATTATTATTCAAATCAATATTAATTTTTCTTTAATTAATTAGTTGATAGAAATATTTTTTAATTTTTAAATTTATTTAAACATTACCTAAATTTTTTGCATATAATATTAAGTATGAAATCATTTATAAGTTAGCATTAAAATTATATTATTGATTAAAATTGTTATATACAATAATAATAACACAAGATCTATTGGTGTTTGTAATCTAAAGCTTCCGTAAGAACTTTACATATAATAGTTTTGTTATACTTATATCAAATGTATTAGGTGGTGTAGATGTTTTATTACTTGTCCACACTTGTGTGGTTATGGGTTCAAGTTTGAAAATTAACATTATTCTTTCTTTCTTTCTTGCATTTCCTAAATGTTAGATGTTTGAAAAATATGGGGACCAAATAACACAATGTGAAAAATAGGGGAATATAATCAAGCAAGTAAAAATTAGTTAGAACCTATGTCAACACGTCTATCTACATTCCAACTCCATGTTAGCACATTAATTTGGTACTTTACTACAACTTTAGCATTTTTGTTAAATATTAGATGCTAAGTTAATAGATGGACTAAAATTACACAATTAAAATTGTGTAGGGATCGAATTTGCATAAAAAAATTGGAAGACTAAATTCACAAAATTAAAATAGTAGAGAGACTAAAAGTGAAATTAAATCAATATATATAAAAATATTTAAAAAATTAAACATGTGAGATTAAATGAAAAAATGGTGAGACTAAAAACTCAATTAAACTTAGAATAATTAATGTGTACACTACTTGTTCTTGTAGAAATTGGTCTTTCTCTTAGCCTCTTTAAAAGTGATCTTCCTCCTCCTTTTTCTGGGTTGTACTCCTCCTTCCCTGCTCCTGGATCATGCTGATGGAGGCTACCTGCAAAGACACTCTGACGCTCAAGTGAGAGATAGAGGTCTTGATAGGGATGCAAGGTTTAGTGATTAGGGATTAGGGTTAGGAAATGTGCACTTGAATCGTATATATAGGTGTGAGATTCTTATCAAGTTACCTACTTTACTTGTCATGAGTATCAAGCCTTTGAGCCAAGTTTCCTGTATTACGTGCAAGTGTCCTTGTTTCCTTATTTAAGTCAGGCCGATTTGTGCTCGACATGATACCTTGGTTGGATGCCGAAGTGGCTACTCGGCCTAACTACGAGGTGCCAAATCTGGACAGTACATTACTACCATCTAATTACAAATTAGCATATAAAATAAGTTTGTTAATTTTTACTTTAATTACCTTAGAATTTATATCAACAATTGTGTAAAACAGTGCATAGAAATTATATTAGTCACTTAAAACTTATACATTACATAGTCTCACAAATCGAGAAAAGGATGTTCATAAATACCTGGACAAACTTCTTACAGTAGAAATAATGGATTTAAATATAGTAAATGGATTCAAAAGCTTTATTCACTCATTAATTGTTGGTTATTAAGTCGATTAATGGTTTATGTAATTGGTTACCAATGTTTCATCAAGACGCCTAAACCTTCCGAACACACATGAAAGAATTGGTTAAATTGAAGAATCAAATTCAAAAAGGCACATACAATTGAGAAAATAGGCTATACAATGACAATGTAAAATAATTTTACACTATTATTCAATCACAAACTACCATTTATGATATATTTGTTGACTTTTACAATAACTACTTTAAAAATCATATTGATAAATCTACATTTTATGTAGATTTATAAAGCAAATTCACATGATTTTTGCATTAGTTCATAGAAAATTTGTGAGAAATAAACCATTAATGAAGGATTTCATGTGATGTACGTTTTTAAGCTTTCTATTTAAAATTACATGAATTACCTTAATTTTTGTTGGATTTTGTGAAGGAAAGTTAGATGTATAAAGAAAGAAAATACAATTCACAGGCATAAAAGAGTATTATGCTAGTCAAAGAGGATTTAAAAGAAACAAGGACCAAAGTGAAGCTCACAAAAGAGATCCACAAACACAAGTACAGGCCAAAAAGGAGATTAGAAACACAAAACAGAGTACACGAAGTCGTACCTGCTCAAATGGCCTTGCTTTAGTGGCACACTGCCCGACAGGTAATGTATCCAACCCAGTAGGTCAACACGCTCGGCAGGCAATGAAGCCGTTAGACGCCAGCACAAAGTCCTGTTTTTGAAAAAGCCACTTAGCGAGTTTCCAACCCACTGGATGGGTCCGAGGCTTTCTATTTTGTGATCCTAGTTTATTTTACAGCCCATTTAGCCCAAACTCACTATAAAAAGGAGAAAATATACATTTGGGGCATTCTTTGACTCATCTAAGGACTAGGAGCGAGGAAGAGCTTGAAGATTCATCTCCAACTTTGGATCTTGAAGAATTGTGGTTTGATTCTCAAGATTCATGACTTTCTTTCTATCTTCTTTTCATTTTCTTGTGTTTAGTTTCCTATGAGTTTCTAAACCCCTTTGGGGTTAGGTTAGGATGAACGGTGATTGGAATCCTTTGTAATTTGTTTATCCTTCTAAACCTTTTGATTATTAATGCAATTCAGTTGTTAATTTTATGCCTTTTCTATGTGTGACACCCATTAGAAATTGATTTGTAATTCAAACCTTGCAATTGGGAAATTGGGGTTTGAACTGTTCTATTTTAGCAACTATATAATTCTTGAACCTAGGGATAGGAAAAGAGTTGTATGCCTTTGCGTTAATTTCTTGCTGTTAAGGCTTATCACTAAATTTGCTCACCTAAGAGATTGGGGTGTGAAATTAGGAACAAAGGGTTTATAGCCTAAGGAATTAACTAATTTAGATAAATTGAAGGTAAATTGCCTAATAGGAACAAGTTTAGAAGGAAAAGAAATTACATTGGATGAATATCACCGGGGATTCCAAAACCTAACCGTTTTATTTATTAATTTTCTAAACATCACTTAATCGCATTTTCATTTTAATTTTGCTCTTTAATTTCTAAATCACAAAAATTTGAAATCTTTCTTTAATTCATAAACACACAAGCAATTTTTGGTTGAATTGAGAATAAAACCACAATCCCTGTGGAAACAAACGATACATTACATTCACTTTATTACTTGTACGGCCGGTATACATGCCGTGATCTTAACACATATCAAATGTGATTTTTTATTGATTGACAATGTAAAAGTTTTTACACTGATAGTGCATAATCATTAAACTCTACAATTTTTTTCCTTACTTAATTAGCAAGAATATTCAATTCTTTGCATTGGATGCCAAAATTTTCAAGCAAATTATTAATTAAGCTAAATTTAATTTTTTATAGTAACCATATAAGTTTGTTTTATTAAAAATTGAACTTAGAAAAACTATTTTAATTTTTTTTTAATTTATTCAAATACAGTAATATTATTTTGTCACTGTATATTAAAAGTAGAATAAAAATAATTCTAATTTATTGATAGTGTCATTATCCTTCTTCTTTTTGGTGCTGAGTGTCATTATCCATTTACCACCTCTCGTCTTGTGAATAAATTGTTTATAAATATGTTTATAAATAAAGTACCTAATAATTATATATTAAAGAAATTGTTAATGCTCACATAAAAAAATTAATTTTGTGAACGTAAACGTTAATTTTATTTGATATAAATATTCATTTTTATAAATGTATATATATTTCAAAGAACTGGCATTACAACAATTCTTTTGAACAAAAATCATTAAAGAACATTTTTAAATTTCACTAGATTATATAAAAAATAGATAAATTTATATGTACTTAAACCAATTAGAATGATCTGAAATATGTATTTAGTTTTTTTTAGAACGTTTTAGTTAATCATGACTAACGGTGTAAATGAGTCGAGCCGAGCTAAACACTTAAAACTTAGGCTTGACTTATGAAAAAAATTGGTTGCTCAAGTTTGGCTCCTTTATTTAAACAAGCCTAATTGAAAGCTTAAGCTTGATTTGTTTAAAAAATATACGGTTTGAGCTTGGCTTGTTCAGCTCATTTATAACTTAATTATTTTTGTTTTTATGAAATTTTTCTTAAATTAATTTTTAACTTTACCAATTTAGTATTTATTGAACATTTTAATACTATATGATAATATTAATAATAATAAAGTATGCTCAACATGTGGCATGTTAAATTCGGTGGTTAGGTGTCTTTGTTAGGCATCAGTGGTGTCTCACTCTTCACTGCCTACACCTCTTTTTACAGGGATTTCAAGAGGTGTTCTTCTATGTCCGTCCAGGTCCGGTTGGTATGCTTAATTTCTTCGATGCCTAGAATCGTTTACGTCTACACCCTGAGGTGTAACACCCCTACTTTTGTATATTAAATTATTCTGTACGTTTAAAAATTGTTTTTAAGTCATCAATGTATTTAGAACAATTAATAATAATTTTAGAGATTTTTCTAGAATTTATTGAGATAATTTTTGTAAAATGACAAAAATACCCCTGGTTGACTGTTAGAACCAATCGGAGACTTTTTGACCTCAAAATATTTTGAAAATTTTATATTAAATATCTCTCATTATAAAACTTTATTTTGAGAGAAAAGTAGTGAAAAATATAATAATCCTATTTTAATTCTTCCACTGTTTTTTATATATATTTGGCACTACAATTCTGAAAAATCGGAAAGGGATTTTGAAATTCTAACTCCCACCATTTTGCTCAAAATATCAAGAGCTATTTAATCGTGATTTTTAATAATTTTTCCGAGCCGGAGCCTGGAGAAATTAGAAAATGACAATTTTATCCCTATTTCTCAACATTAAGAACTGACATGAGGAAAAGATTCAATTGACATTAAAATGTCAATTTGAGCTTGGAATTATGTCATATATATTAAAATATAATTTTGGGAATTTTTGGGAATTTTCTAGAATTTCTGTGTAAAATGACCAAAATGCCCTTGCGTGTCTAATAAGCCAGCCAATACTGGTTTGACACTCAAAAAGGGTGAAAATAATAATTTTAGTTTAATTATGGGTAAAATATTTAATTTTATAATTTTGATACAAATTTTAGTATTTATTGAATTAAAATGGATTTTCTATGAATTTTCTAGCTTAAAAATATAAAATAAAGACATATAATTTGAAATAAATTAATAAAAAATTAAAATTTATTATTAGAAATTTATTTTTGATGAAAATTAATGTATTTATCCAGTTTTTCATTAAAATACATTATTTTGATATTAAAAGCTAATTTTTTCAAGTTTAGGCGTTTTTGTCGGTACCGGTTAATTCACCTACAGATAAAATTTGACACATGGAGGCTTGGGACAGCTGGTGGAGCACGTCCCCAACCCTAAAATAGGTGATTCACCACCTATTTGAGATATGTGTCCCTAAATTGGATTAAAAATAAATAAAAATTGGATTTATGACATAATGGTGACATAATGGATGATGTAAATATTTGGACACCTAACCCCCCTCCTTCTTCTATAAATAGGCCTCAAAGTTTTCAGATTTTCACTCATCCTTTCCTCTCCCAAGCTAGAGAGCTTCTCTTTCTAAAGTTTTCTCTCTCTAAAATATTTTTTTATCTAGTTTTTATGTTAAAATTTTGCTAGTTTTCAACTAGTAGAATTTCTCCTCTTAGAAGCTTTGCACCAACAATTCCATCCTCTTCATCAACTATCTTAGAGGTAATGGGGGGAGTGGGGTTGGTTCTAAATTACTGTCACTTTGCATGTTGGTAGGAAGGGTTTTCCCCTAAACCCGTTTAGGCTTAAATTTTAGTATTGTTATTATTGTTTAAAGTTAAACTTTAATTTTTACTAAGTTGTTACTCTGCCCAAATTTAGATTATTAAATCATAATTACTAAATTGTTACTCTGCTCAAATTTTAATTATTATATTATACTTGCTAAGCTGTTACTCTGTTCAATTTTAGAAAATTAAAATGCGCTTGCTAAGCTGTTACTCTGCTCAATTTTAGAAAATTAAAATGTATTTATTTAGTTGTTATTCTGCCAAAATTTTAGTAATTATACTATAATTGCTATGTCGTTATTCTGTTAAAATTCTGGTATTGTGCAATTTCTGCAAAATAAGGCAGAAATATTGATTGTACTGGTGCTCAAGTTAAATGAGACCAGGGAAACCTCTGCTTAAGAAGTTAGGAATTGATAGTTTAGTGAGTAATGTAAAACAAGTGACATGTAGTGACATGGCACCCTGCTAGGGAAGCCACAGTTTGGTACGCTGAGGAATGAAAGGCAGGGACCCACTTGCGGAGGTCTTGGGGGTAGGCATCGAGTGGTGAAGGTCCCAATGGCCAGGGTAGCCCCCTTGAGCCGGGATATTCGCCTGACCAAACTCGATAACCTCGACAACTGCTCAGCATTCCAAGATTGGTTTGAGAGTATACTTCTATAAATGGATATCCTAAATTGTTATTTTGTTCCTCAATGATGACGAGGACTGTACCATGTGATGGTGTTGAGAGAGGTATATGTACTCCCAGTCACTTCCCAGGTTCTGTTGAGAACTATTACCCACTAATGGGAAGTATGGATCCATACCTAGTCAAGGGTAGTCAGATACAACTTAGAATGAATCTTAGGATCTCTTGTGTTGTCAGTTGTGTTTTGTCTTTGTTTTATGGTAGATTTCCTACCGCACATGTAAAAGTGATTTTAGAACAAAACACCTCACTCCATTATTTTCTTTTGTGTATGATTGGTCGTGATTATTGAAGACGACATTAACGCTCCGTGATGCTGAGTACGAGATAAAGAACGTCTCAACGAAGGAGGACCTGAAGACCTATAGTATTTTCTTTTTGTATAAGGGATAGGGTAGATAAATACTGCTCTGTATAGGATCTCTTTTGATGTATATAGTGGGCTAGGTAGTATATGTATTTCGATGTACTTTTGTTTCTGAATGTTATGTATTACTCAAACCATGATGTACAGTTTTATGAAATATATGTATATCTTTCATATTTTATTACCATTTCCAAATTCTGTTAAGTTTGGAATTTCTTTTAAAAATGGAAAAAATTTTACACACATTTTTATTTACTTAAACTTAATAACTAAATTAATATGAATTATATTTAAAATTAAATGGGTGTTACATGAGGCACCATCGACTAACTGATCAATACTCGTCAACGGGTAAGTGTACTTCAAGCAGGCCTTATTAAGGTCGTTGTAGTTTGTACACATTCTCCATTTCCTACTTGCCTTCTTAACCAGCACCACATTGGTGAGCCATGTATGGTATTCTACTTCCTTTATGAAATCGGCCTCTACCAACTTAACAGTATCTTTCTCCACCACTTGCTTCTTTCTTCTCCAAGCTTTCGCTTCTTTTTGAGCCACTGGCCTAGCTTTAAGGCAAACAACTAACCTGTGATAATGAAAGCCTGGGTCTATCTCGAGCTTGTCCGCCACCATCCATACAAATAGGTCTGAAGCACTTAAGATTTTGGTGATCTCACCAAATATGTTCTCACTCAAGTTGAGTACACTACTCGGGATGCTTTCTCAGTTGGAACTTCTATAAGTTTTCCATGGGCTTGGCCTTGTGTTCCTCAATTTGCAGATTGAGCTCAACTGGCTCGCTCAGATAGTAAGGATGGAGGGAGCACATTAGTCGACCATTCTTTTTCTTCTCTTTTCTTCCCACCTTTAAACTTTCTACATAGTGATTTTCTACATCTGCTCACACTATTATGATTTCCCGAGTGAGGAGGGGAACTTGATTACAAGATGCAGGATCAAAACACCACCCCCAATTGATTTAAAGTGGGCCACCCTATCAAGATATTGTATTATGTGTCCGCACTGACCAAAAGGTATCTTACGATGATAGTTCGGGAGGTTGTCCCGTCACCGAAAGTGGTGAGTAGGTCTATATACCCCCGAGTGTCTACGCGTTCACTCGCGAACCCTACTAACTGTTTCGAGTAAGGTTGTATCAGATTCTCTGGAATCTCTAACTTCCTAAATGTGTCCATGTATAAGATATCTGCTGAACTCACCTAATCAACCAAAGTCTTCCTAACGGCAAAGTTGGCAACTTCTGTAGTGATGACCACTAGATCATCTTGATTAGGGTCCACACCTTTAAAGTAGGCATTAGTGAATGTTATAAGAGGGTGCTTCTTAAGGGATTTCCCATAGTGTTTACTAATCGAAGTGCCTTTAAGTGACACTTCTTAGCCAAACTAGTCGAGTCACCCCCTACGAAGGCTTCTACTATGGTATTGATCACTCCTTTCAAATGAGTATTATCTCCTCCCGTGGGGGTCAGGTCTTGCCCCTCATCATTTCGTGGAGGTTGTTCATCAGTTCTGCCACCTTTCACGGTCACCATTTGGCCTCTGAACATAGCTTCGGAAATGCCTGGGCAGGACGAGTTCTTTAATCTTGTCACGGAGAGCCTAGCATTCCTCCGTCGAGTGTTCGTAGTTTCCATGATACTGACAGTGCTTACTCCGGTCTGCCCCTTTTAGTGAATGATTCTTCAATGGAAGAGGCAAGAGCTCTACACTACACGCCTTGTTCATGATCCAACCTCGCCCAGTGTTAAGTGGTGCATAATGGTTGTACTTGGGGTCGAGGCCCCCTTATGCTTCTTTTCTCTACCTCCCTTAGGTGTATCCCATTCTCCAGCTTTCTTCTACATCTTGGCATGAACTCGATCCTGAAACTCTGTCATCCCTTCCATTTGGATGTAAACTGTGACTAGGGCACGAAGCTCATTCTTATCTACCGGAAGCTTCTTACACAAGCTATTGGAAAAGGGCCCAGGTTTAAGGGCCATAATCATTGAATGCAAGGCCACCTCGGGGTTCAAGTCCTAGATTTTCACCGAGACTTCTACAAACAGTTCCATGAAGGCCTTAAGTGACTAATCGCCTTCCTGCCTTAGGTTCACCAAGGCAACCGAGGTAAGGTGGTGCGGCCTACTGGTTGCATATTATGCTTCAAACCTCACAACAAGTGTTGAAAAGGAATCAATAGAGTTTGGTGGAAGCCATGTATACTAGTTCAAAGCAACCCCTTTAAGGGAGGTCAAAAATACAAGGCACAGTATAGCATCATCATTAGTGAACAAGTTTACCTAGGTGGTATAGGCATCAATGTATTCGTCTAGATCAGTTGTCTCATTATATCGATCGATGTTCAGACTCTTCTAGCTGGGTGAGAATAGGGTTTCCATGATGCCATCCACGAATAGATGCTTTTGGATCGAGTTGCCCAAAGTGAAAGGGCAATACTCGGTCAAGGTCCTTAGTTGTGATTCTACCAATGTTCTTCTGTGTGTTTTTGGGTGGCGACTAGTCTCGGTGCAAGACTACTATATGTCATGCTCCACTCTTCTGTCGCCTCTTTCGCGGTCGAGTTCTGTTGATTCTCCCTCTCCAACCGCTTGCACTACTCTTGAATCTCCGCATTTTCTTTACGGAGCTTGTCCATCTCCTCGTCACTTCTTTTCTACATGGCCACCATCTTTTAGCGCAGGGCCTGGAATAAGGGATG
The DNA here is from genome assembly GCA_004329165.1 of Spatholobus suberectus. Taxonomy (NCBI): domain Eukaryota; kingdom Viridiplantae; phylum Streptophyta; class Magnoliopsida; order Fabales; family Fabaceae; genus Spatholobus; species Spatholobus suberectus. The sequence goes on from CM014732.1 coordinate 20,353,229, forward strand.
GCCCTCCAATGACGATGCAGCATCATTGCCTTGATCCTCATGGTTGTCGTCTGCCATCATGCTCTTAATTCTCGCCATTGTGAATCAGTGGTGGCAGAGGGAAAGTTTCTACTCAACCCCACAGTGGACGCCAAAATGTTCCTATAGAAATTGGTCTTCCTCCTAGCCTTCTTAATAGCAATCTTCCTCTTCATTTTTCTGGGTTGTACTCCTCACTCCTTGCTCCTAGATCACACTAGTTAGGGTGCCTACAAAGACACTCTGACACTCAAGTCAGAGATGGAGATCTTAATAGGGATGTAGGGTTTAGTGATTAGAGATTAGGGTTAGGAAGTGTGCACCTGAACTGTATATATGGGTGTGAGATTCTTGCCAAGTTACCTAATTTACTTGTCATGAGTATCGAGACTTTAAGCCTAGTTTCTTGTATTATGTGCAAGTGTTCTTGTTTCCTTATTTACATTAGGCCGATCCGTGCTCAGCATGACACCTCAGTCGGATGTCGAAGTGACTACTTGGCCTAATCACGAGGTACCAAATCTGACAATATACTACTACCATCTAATTACAAATTAGCATATAAGACAAGTTTGTTAATTTTTATTGTAATTACCTTAGAATTTACATCAACAATTGTGTAAAACAGTGCATAGAAATTATATTAGTCACTTAAAAATTATACATTACACCATTTCAGCAAATCGAGAAAAGGATGTTCATAGATACCTGGACAAACTTCTTATAGTAGAAATAATGGATTTAAATATAGTAAATGGATTCAAAGCTTTTTTCATTCATTAATTGTTGGTTATTTAGTCAATTAATGGTTCATGTAATTGGTTACCAATGTTTCATCAAGATGCCCAAACCTTCCGAACACGCACGAAAAAATTGGTTAAATTGAAGAATCAATTTCAAAAAGACATACAATTCAGAAAATAGGTTATGCAATGACAGTGTAAAACAATTTTATACTGTTATCTAATCACAAACTACCATTTATGATATATTTGTTGATTTTTACAATAATTACCTTAAAAGTCATATCAAATATATTTTTTATTGATTGACAGTGTAAAAGTTTTTACACTGACAATGCATAATCATTAAACTCTATATAATTTTTTTCCTCACTTAATTAGCAGGAATATTCAATTCTTTGTATTGGATGCCAAAATTTTCAAGCAAATTAATAATTAAACTAAATTTAATTTTTTATAATAACCATATAAGTTTGTTTTATTAAAAATTGAACTTAGGAAAAACTATTTTAAATTTATTTTTAATTTATTCAAATACAGTAATATTATTTTGTCACTGTATATTAAAAGTAGAATAAAAATAATTCTAATTTATTGATAGTGTCATCATCCTTTTCTTTTGTTTTGGTGCTAAGTGTCATTATCCATATAACACCTCTCGTCTTGTGAATAAGTTGTTTATAAATACGTTTATAAATAATGTACCTAATAATTATATATTAAAGAAATTGTTAATATTCATATAAAAAAATTAATTCTGTGAACGTAAATGTTAATTTTATTTGATATAAATATTTCGTTTTTATAAATGTATATTTCAAAGAACTGGCATTGCAACAATTCTTTTGAACAAAAATCATTAAATAACATTTTTAAATTTCACTAGATAATATAAAAAAATAGATAAATTTATATTTACTTAAACCAATTAGAATGATCTGAAATATGTATTTAATTTTTAATAATAAGAAGATATATAGTTTTTTCAAAATGTTTTAGTTAATCATGACTAGGAGTGTAAATGAGTCGAGCCGAGCCATACACTTAAAACTTAGGCTTGACTTATGAAAAAAATTGGTTACTCATGCTTAGCTCATTTATTTAAACGAGTCTAATTGAAAGCTTGAGCTTGATTTGTTTAAAAAATATAAGGCTTGAGCTTGGCTTGTTTAACTCATTTATAACTTAATTGTTTTTGCTTTTATGAAAATTTTTCTTAAATTAATTTTTAACTTGACCAATTTAGTATTTATTGAACATTTTAATACTATATGATAATCAAAAAAAAAAAAGTGTGCTCAACATGTGGCGTGTGAAATTCAAACATTCTAGACTATTTCGTTTTCATAATTCAATAAATAAATAATCCATAATTTCTTGACTATTACAAAAAAAAAAGTTCAAAATTAATTTTAATATTCTCAACAAAGTTTCACATATTGTCATAATGAATATATAAATAACAAATGATAGCAAAGTTTCTATCATCAATTTAAATAAACGAGCTATTCACAAGCCATTAATGTCAAGCTTGTAAAGTTTAGGCTTGACTCATTTAAATAATCAAGACAAATCTCAAGCTTGAGTTTCTTTATTTATTTAAACAAGCGAGCTTTATTTAACAAGTCGAGCTTGAATAGTTCACGAACAGCTCAGCTCATTTGCACCCCTAATCATGACACCTTTATAAGTCACCATGTGTGAATCACTTAAACTATTGAGTGTGAATTAACTGGCATAAGATTATTTTAACTTAAGTAATTCTCAAGTTTAAGTCTTAGATGTGTAACTATATTAAATATTTTAAAAAAGAGTTTTGTCACTTTTAGTAGTCTTTTTTAGCTCGTCCAGAATTATCTTTCATGAAAAATATGTGAAGTGTGTGCCAAAAAAAAATCACATTAAAAAAAAAAGTGACGATTTTGCTTAAGCAAGGAGATGCATATTTTGGGCCTAGGCCCCTCTTGTCAAACCACAAAAAAGAGAAAGAAAGGTAAACAAAGTTGATTACATTCATCCCCAAGTCAATTATTCAAAACGAAATAAAAACTTTTCTTTTGCAATAAAATGTTAACCTTTTTGTTATTTTTTTTTTCCTATGCATCCTTCTTCAAAAGTAATTCTATTTGAAATAGAGTAAGATATTAAACGTGGCTACCTCTCTCAATGGGAGATTTGCATCTTAATTTATTACATTATGAAATACTAGTCCCTTTCGCTAAATTTAATTCCTGTTGATAACCTTTTTGTTGATTAAAATTAGCTTTAAGAACTAATGTTAATATTTTTTACAAATATTTATCTATTCAATTTGGATATTAATGTAATTTTATGTTAAAATAAGTATAAAACATATATTTATTTTTAGAATTTAACTATTAATATGTTTATAAATAAAGTACCTAAAAATTATATATTAATTAAATTGTTAGTATTCGTATAAAAATATTAATTCTGTAAACGTAAATGTTAATATTATTTGATATAAACATTTTATTTTTATAAATGTATATTTTAAAGAATTGACATTACAATAATTCTTTTGAACAAAAATTTGTATATAATCAATAAATAACATTTTAAATTTCACTATATTATACTAAAAAATATATAAATTTATATTTACCTAAACCAATTAGAATGATCTGAAAATGTGTATTTAGTTTTTAATAATAAGAAGACTAATTGGCATATGATTATTTTAAGTTAATTAATGTTCTCGAATTTAAGCCGACTAATAAAAAGAGTTTTGTTGCTTCTAATAATCTAATATATTTTCTCCACCAGAATTATCTTTCATGAAGAATATATAGTGTGTATCAAAAATAAATAAATAAAGAACTCACATAAATAAATAAATAAAAGTGATGATTTAGCTTAGGCAAGGAAATGCGTATTGTGGGCATAGACTCCTCTTCGTCAAACCAAAAAGAGAGAAAGACAAAGCTAAAAAGAGTATTCCAATCAAAGTTGATTTTCATGCATCCACAATACAATTATTCAAAACGAAGTGTGCTAACCATAGGTTTAGCGTGGTCAATGTAGTGCAAATGATCCGAAAGCAGGACAAAAATCCACATATCGCCCAAAAATGAGCGCTATGCATTGCGCCACGAATAGGAGTTTCCACTATGACTATTCATTACTGCTTCTGTACGGCTTCGTTTTGGACGGTTGAACATATGATATATAGATAGAGTTTCCTTAACATTATCACGTTCTACAAGTTACAACTGAAGATCTCCACCACAAAGTTAATACTAGCTAATTGCGAATTCATAGTCAGAAATGATTGAGATATTTCTGAATCTGCAGCTGTTAGCTCCTTTCTTCCTCTTCTTCATCCTTCCCGTCCTTTTCTTCTGCTTCTTCGTGTCCACTGGTTCGAAGAAGAGAGAGGCAGGTCCTACAACAAGCATCACCATCCCAAAAGCCTACCCACTGGTTGGTTCCTACTTAGCCTTCAAAGCCAACAGCAACCGCCGTATCCAGTGGTTATCCGATATTGTCAAAGCGTCACCCGCTGCCACGTTCACCCTCCACGACCCCTTGGGCCGCCGCCGAGTCTTCACCGGCAACCCCGCCACCGTAGAGCACATTCTCAAGACCCGTTTCTCCAACTACAAAAAGGGCAACGCCTTCATTCACACCCTTTCCGATTTCCTCGGCACCGGAATCTTCAACGCCGACGGCGACACGTGGAAGTTTCAGAGGCAAGTAGCCAGCCACGAGTTCAACACAAAGTCTCTACGCAAGTTCGTTGAACACGTGGTGGACGTCGAGCTCTCCGACCGTCTCCTCCCCATCCTCGCTTCAGCGGCAGCGCAACAAGACCAAACCCTCGATTTCCAAGACATTCTCCAACGTTTCGCGTTCGACAACATCTGCAAGATCGCGTTTGGCTTCGACGCCGAGTACCTGACGCCGTCGGTTGAACGGAGCAAGTTCGCGCTAGCCTACGAAGAAGCCACCGAGATCAGCAGCAAACGGTTCCGCGAGCCGTTACCGTTAGTATGGAAAGTCAAGAGGCTACTTAACATAGGTTCGGAAAAGCGACTGCGAATGGCGGTGAGGGAAGTGCACGAGTTCGCGAAGAACATAGTGAGAGAGAAGAAAAGGGAGCTTAAGGAGAAGGCATCGCTTGAATCGGTTGACATGCTTTCGCGGTTCTTGAGTTCGGGACACTCTGATGAAGACTTCGTGACAGACATAGTGATAAGTTTCATACTGGCGGGGAAGGATACCACGTCGGCGGCGCTGACGTGGTTTTTCTGGCTGCTATCGAAGAACCCGCGCGTGGAGAGGGAGATTGTGAAGGAGATAATGGAGAAATCGGAGGCTCCGGTGTACGATGAAGTGAAGCACATGGATTACACGCACGCCGCGTTGTGCGAGAGTATGAGGCTGTACCCGCCTGTGCCGATGGACACGAAGGAGGCAGCGGACGACGACGTTTTGCCGGATGGGACGGTGGTGAAGAAGGGGTCGTTGGTGACTTATCACGTGTACGCGATGGGGAGGTTGGAGAGTATTTGGGGTGATGATTGGGCTGAGTTTAAGCCAGAGAGGTGGTTACAGAAGGATGAATCCGAAAAGTGGAAGTTTGTGGGAAGGGATTCGTTCACTTATCCAGTGTTTCAGGCGGGTCCAAGGATTTGTTTGGGGAAGGAAATGGCTTTTATGCAGATGCAGAGGTTGGTGGCTGGCATTCTGAGGCGGTTCACGGTGGTTCCGGCGGTGGCCCAAGGGATGGAGCCTCACTTCATTTCCTTCTTGACTTCCCAGATGGAAGGGGGGTTCCCCGTCAAGATCCTCCACAGGGAAACTTCAAATTGAAATTAATTAATTAAACCTATTTTATTTTTAGTCTACGTCATTCCTTCACTCTAAGGAACGATCCTTTTATTTCTTAAATTTAGATGTTGGACTTCAGCGCTGTCCTTTACTTGTTTGTGTTTTTAATTTATATAATATTAATTATTTAAAGTTTATAAATTGCACTGTTGATTAAATTTATATTATTTAAAGTAGACGACAAGAAGTGGAAGCAGAGCCGTAGGGCCCTGTCTTTTGAATAGATGCATTTATGAATTTACTAATATCGGTAGACGTTGAGAAGAGTGCAGATAAAAATATAAAATATATTTCATTACGTGGAAACTGATTTTATCAAGGGCCCTGCATCAGCATGTCATTGTTCTTTACAGGATATGGATATTGAATTGTCTCGGACTACTTTGCAGTGGAATAAGCTATTCGAGGGGGAACATCAATCTCCTTTGACACGGGACTGCGTGGAAAGAGTCTCTCCCTGGAAAAGCACAACGACAAATAGGTCTTATCAGTTTCGTAGAAAGAGATGGAGAGGAAGTTTCCACAACCTTCTCCAGGCTGATTGACTAACGTGGATCATTTTTAAAAACAAATTGTTAATGTGGGATTGTTTTAAAATATATTATTAAAATGGAGCATTGATTAAGTAAATATTTCGTTGTTCATTGACTATGCCTTTTGGTTTGATCTTAAGTCCTAACTCATTTTTCATGGAAGAATTTTTCGAAGGAACCTTTGGGTTTTTAAGGCATTGGATTCTCACCAACATTTGTGTTACCCAAGTCGACATTCTCATTTTCGCTTCGTCTACCATTGCTCGCGTGGATCCTTCCTTCTACAGCAGAATGCTCCTCTAAGGCAGGAAAAATACTTCCCCATTTTGGTTAGTTGTGGGTGAGGAGGGATTCATACCCCCGATACTGTGGTTTGTAGTCACGTACTCTAATCCTCTAAGTTACAGGCCACATCCCCGTCATCTCAACTGGATATCTGTTTCCCAGAGTATCCTAAAATGGGGAACTTTTCCTCTCCCCAGCCTAAGAAGATGTGAAAAAGCGTATCTCTATAAGAACGATGCATTTCGAGGTGTGAAGTGGGAGAGAAGGGATTTCATAATTAAGGTTTTGAATAAAAACAACTTTTTTATTTTCCATTCTTATTGAAAAAGTAATAAGAATTATAGGTGTTAAGCTTTTTATCATCCTAGTGCCGAGCTATTTTATCCTTGACTTTCCGACACTAGGCAGACGTCAGCTCCCATACATGGTCTAATGGCTTTGTGAAGACCTGTGTTTTTGGTAAACAGTCACCTAGGCCTGGTTACTGCGACCCCCTTTGTGAGGAGATACTCCTTCTCCCAAAGTTACGAGACTATTTTGAGTTCCTTAGAAAGAGTTGTCTCGTGCCCCTAAGTATTCTTTACCTACCCACCTATGTATAGCGTATTCAGTACTACATCAACTTTTTTTTTGCACACTATCCACATGACACCCACATCAAAAATGCTATACTAACATTTTCAGAAGACCACACTACTACAAGCGTGTTTTACATGGACACCTAAAGCCTGCAAAGTGGTACCACATGTACAAAATGTCATTAGTACTAGTGTTTTCTACTCTCTTTTTTTAAATAACACCGAAAAGACAATGGTGGGACAAGTGGAAGATGTTACTGCCATTAGCATGTTCCTCAATGAAAACGCTATTACTAGTAGAGGTTGTCGTATTTAAAAAAAAAAATCGCTTATGGTCAAATTTTTATATATACAATTGATTTTCCTTCAAGCACCTTCAAAAACTGTAACCTCAGAGCTATGGATGATGAGAAAAAAAAATGGATATCCAACAAGATGAAAATGTGTAAAAGGTCCTCAGCTTAAAGCTTCAGTTCGCTATTTATAGTAGGATTCAATTTCTTCAAATTATAGTGTTGCGGCTGCAACTTTGGAACATCATCGAAACTGCTGACCCAGCTTCAGTATTCTAGAGCTTTACCTTCAGAATACCTGAAAGCATAAAAACTTTTCCGGCCGAAGCCCCGGCTCTAGCTTTTCACAGCTCCAACCTTGATCTCTTGATTCATCTTCTCTTCCTTTTTCATGGGGCAATTACAAAATAAAAATTCATCCAAAAGGACTAAAATAACTAGCTTAACCGAACAACCTAATTTTAAACAATTATTCGCATAAATTACAAACGAGTTTTCATAGGAAAAATACATGATTTATTTAAGGCAAAATATTATGCCAGATGCACTACTCCAGGAAGGAAAAAAACAGAAAGGTGTCTCAATTATCTGTTTTAATATGAACAATTTCAATACACAATCAATTAGAAATTGAAGATAATAACTTTATTTTTTTATCATTAAAATTTACGTTTTTGTTTTTTTTTTTTTAAGTGGTGATGCATATAGATAGGGTATTGCGGTTAGCAACCTGCTTTTGGATCCAATAAAACTAGAGGGGAGGAAAACAGTGCATTGAATACGGAATTACGGACCTTTTTAAATTCGATTTTTCTAACTTACACACCTGGATCTGGTGGTTTATAGGATAATGATTTTTCTAACCTAGGATAACTTCACTAAATATATAAATTAAGCCTAACTAAATATCTCTTTTAATTAACTCATTCTTATTAAAAAATCACTATGGATAATTAAGATTCATGTTAAGTACTCTATTTTTTTCACACATCTAATTTTTTTTCACTTTATTTTTCTCTCTCCTCAACTACATCTACATTTACTGGATCTCCAGAGAACAAATCAAGTTCACTGTCAAGCCAATATGTACGGTGTGATACTTACAGAAATATAAATAAAATAATAAACTTTCATAAAAAATAAAATAAATGATGAAATGAAGTGCAAACTGTAAAATATTGTGATTTCAACTCTGACCAATTTTCATTTAGCTCTTTAAGCAATCCTAGTGCTCTGCTTAAGAAGGACAGCACCGTAATAGTACTTAATTAAGAAGGTAAATAATTATTGGACCACATGACTATAGCTACACTGGAATTTTAACAAGGTGCACAATTATTTGGGACAGTTTTGAATTCGACCCTGTAGACATTATGATGTGATTTTTTTCATAAAATTAAATATTCAGAGGTAAATGATTTGTTAGATGTAATCATGAAACTCTAACCAATATTTCTTGCAACTTAAATTATTTTTTTTCTGGTAAATGATTTGTTAGATAAATTAATCATAAGAACTAATGGTTGACCAAATTCATGAGCCCAAATGTCATAAAGAACATTTCATAAATGTCTCTGAATATATTTTTTATTTCATTCTTTCGTTTGAAACAAGTTATGAATATAGAGAATCATTTTTTATATAATAAAAACAGTTGAGAAGAAATTGCTAATGAGAAAAAGGCTATGCACTTATAGTATAAAACAGTTTTACACTGTCATTCAATTAAAACTCACTATGTATGGTAAATTTGTTAACTTTGATAATAACAACCCAAAAAGTCAAACTGATTTTCGATTAATTGACAGTGTAAAAGCTTTTATACAGTGCATAACAATTGAACTCATACTAATACTAAAAGAAATAAGTAAAATTTCCACATAAGATTTAATAATTGATAGTATAATAACCTACTGCCCAAAAATTAAAATGAAAAAAAAAATGCCAGTACAGCAAAAACCTAGAAAACATACCCCACGATAACTATAACTGAACGTAAAGTTTACAGTTTACACAAAACTCCTCGATCAAAATTAAATCAAGCATGTTAATACCCATAATTGGTACCATACACGGGGCCATAATCTGCAGAAGGCACGTGACCAGTATGACCACCAGTGCTAGAGGGTGGAGATGCATAAACTGGAGCATTAGTTGGATAGGCACTGTAACCTTGGCTAACTGATCCCCCCATAGGATCCTGTATCGCACTTGCAGCTTCAGCCATGAAATTCTGCATCATATAGATTGTGGGCATTTCAGACAAACTAGATCAACAAAAAGTACGTTTCCAGCAACTGCTACTTTCAATACCATATTCTGTACCTTACTAGGATTTGCTCTAATTAGTTGTATGTTCTATGTCAATACTACCATTTAAAAAGGGAGGGAAAAGGAAAAGAAAAAATATAGCAAGAAAGGACAGGAAAATGAATGATAATTACAGTCATTTCCAGTGTATTTGTGTTTTTTGAAATTAATGAGCAGGAAGCATATTTAGATATATGAAAGATTGGAGCAATGAATGATTTCAGCATATCTATAAGGTAACAAGTTTTATAGCCGGAATTGTGTCCAATAAAGCCAGGAGTCTTTATGGACATGGACTTACCAACAAAGTCCCTGTCCCTCAATGTTTCAGCAAAAGGATCACAATTAAAGGAGTTTCAACAGCAGGAGTATGGATTGTAGCAGCTAGTGGTAGTGTATGACGTGGATGAACCAGCAATCATCATTGACACCAGGGAAGTGGGGCTACCGGTTTTACAGGGTAGTATGTTTGACAGGATTAAAATCTCCATGTAAATCATAAGCATTCAATTACTCAATTTTAAATCAACAGCTCATGTCATGTAGTGCCCACAAAATCAAGGAATGCACCAGACTTTAACACTTTGCCAACCATAATACAGGTAACAAGCAGAATACAAGATGTGCCTTTAAATTTAAAATCAAATACCTGAACCAGCTGCTGGGCTGCCTGTATTTGAGAAGAAGTCCCACTTATCTCAACAGTCATCTCCCCTGGCACACCCCTTGTTTCCTGAATTGTAATACTTGCTCCACTAGCACGACGAATATAGCTGATATTTGAGCCCGATGCTCCTATAACAGCATCTGCATATGAAAGAGGAATTTGCATGTGCTGTGTGACCTACACAGTATAGAGGAAATTACATGAATTCATGATAAAACAAAATGCTTTGAAAGTGAATGATAGTCTCTACTACAATTCTCAAGTTAGGCAAAAGAAGACACCTTAGTTACAACAGATTGTTGCGGTTGTGCACTTGATGAATGAATTCCCATAGAAGCATCCCTTGCATAGGCAGGTGGTGGACCTTGATGAAGGTGCTTGTCCATAGGAGGCAACTCAGTAGGTGGGTAATAACTATCATAGTGATGTGAAGGTGGCATATATTGATGATTGGGTGCAAAAGCAGGTCCTCCACCACCACCAGGAGCAGGAAACCCTTGAGGAGGAGGACCCCAATTTTGATGTGTTGGCACATTCTGGTTAACTCTAACATCTGGCATTTGCATCTGAAGTTTGGGCAAAGGAAGGAAAAAAAAGAATTACCCAGCAAATTGTAAGCAAAGAAACTTTTACAAAAAAGAACACTAAAACTTTGCTGAAACACAAACAATAATGACAAAAAAGGCCAAGAGACTGGAAAGAAACCTTGAAGCCCCTTCTTAATTTATATATTAAACTTTCAAGAAAGAAACTAAAACAGCCGGGACGGGGGACTTACCTGCGTTTCAAAAACTCCAACTATGCTGCGGTCAACCAAAAACTTGCGTAAATGAACAGCAATAAGTTCAACTGCCTTGTGAACACCAGCAGATTCCCCTTGTATTTCAACAACACTATCATCTCGCAAAGCAAATACTGGCAGGTTTTCTGTTTAAACAGAAATAATACATTATTCACGCACAATAAACTTGGTAATAAAAACTTTACAAAAACAGTCCAGTAATTTTAATTCAAAATGGGCTAAATCATTTTTCATGTATAATTGTTCATCAAGTAAAAGCTAATAAAAAAGTGAATATTTGACAGTAACAAATTCTTCATATAAATAAGAATAGCACTATAGCAGGTACGAAAACTAGTGCTACTGGAACAGGTAGTTCTAGTGACAGCATATGCAACAACAAAATTGAATGTAACTTGGTAGAATATGCCTAAAAAGACCCAAATAGAAGACATAGCGAAAAGTAATTAAAAGAAAAATTTATTGATAATTGGTTGCCAACAAAAGCAACATATCCTAAAATAATATACAACAGTTGTGAGCAAACCTGATCCAAGAACGCGTATAGTGCAACCAGATCCATCTTGAATGGATTTTATGGTTGATCCCTGCTTCCCAATCAAGCTTCCTGCTTGAGTATCTGCCACTAGAAGCCTAGTAACAACTGAACGTCCAGCAGCCAATGTGCTATCCGCAAGGTCACGGTCAACATTGATAACTTGCTTATGAACCCTTAACAAACCATCAACAGCAGGTGGTATGGGGCGATCTGGCTCTTCTTTTGCAGAAACCATTACCTTTCAAAAGCATCAAAGAAAGAGAATTCAGAAACACTAAATACAAAATGATGAGATCTCAAAATTACCAAAAACAGATTCATTTTCAAATTTTAAAGCAAACAATTAATTGATCCATCTTAATGTTCAAAAAACATACGTGTTCATCAAAATTGTGGTACTAGCAAACAAAAACCATTGTGTTTTAATTTCATTTTCAATTACTTGGACCCTGTGAGTCACTGTTTCAATGGATTAGCAACCAATTCCAATTCTAGGCAGCTGTCACCCAACTAATTAGATGGATGGATCAAGATAAATTTCAAATTTACAAATTTTAATGACATTATCTCCTGACTTCATCTAATAGTTTCTGCTGTCTTTTTTCTTGTTTATATTATTTTATTGAGTTTAGGAGTTCTTCAAGGAAATAGTTTCAGGGAGTGTGGCAAGACACCAATCGACCTAAGTTCTGAAGTTACCAGGTACAGTGAAAGCCTCTTGCCATCAAAGTCTGCACAAACTATTTCTGATTGTTAACACAAAGACAACGTTTCAGCACTTGTATATGCTCATTGCTGTCTCCCTGCAACTTGAACTTTGGCTCTTCAATTTGAAGCCACTTTGGTCATTCATATTTGCTTGACAACCTGCACATATCCATTTGGTTACCGAGACAAAAGACATCTCTTTTTTTTTGTGTATATTTAACCAGTTTGATAAATTATTTATCGTGTTTTGCTTGATTTTGGATATTTTTTTGTTTCACCCCCTTGACAACAGTATTTTTTTTTTAATAAAGTTACTCCACAATAGTGTTCATAAATATCTTGCATGTTTTATCATGACACATTGTCAATTTTTCAAATTAATTATATAAGAAGTTTGTTTGACCAAGTAAAAGTCTTCTACATTGAATCATAAGGTATTACATAATTCCCAAAATATACAAGCTCTATTAGTTCTAAGTAACCATGATGGAATTTAAAATAGACTTAATTGTATTCAAAGCACCAAGGAGATCAAGATAATAAATAAGCATATGCTTCAAACAGACACTGACATATATCCAAGGTCATTCTTTACTGCATAAAATAACAAGGAAATTAAAACTCACTGCTCTTTCTGAGATTCCTGGTGGACCATCAAGAATTTTAATCCGCGCCTTAGTCTCTTCTGTAATTTTCTTTATAAACTCGCCCTTTCGGCCAATAATACTGCCAACCTTCTGCACCGGAACCAACATCCTGAAAACATTCTCTCCAGGCCACCCTGGCCACTTTTTTATTTCACGTCCTTTCAAATCAATCTCAGATCCCTGTTTCGGCAGAGAATCAAAATTCTCAGTCACATCTCCAGCACCATGGCCTTCCTCAACACGCTCCTGCTGTGGAAAATCCACGTCACCAGGCAAACCTCCAACATCATGTTCATGTCCATCAAAATGATTTTCAGGAAAATTGGCATCCTCCACCAAATTGCCTGCACCGTGTTCATCAGGCAGCAGGTGAGGAAATCCAGAGCTATCAATCACAGTCCCTACATCATGTTCATCAGAATGATTTTGAGGAAAATTAGGGTCCTCAGGTACATATCCTACATCATGTCCATCAAAACCGTCCTGGGCCATCCCGGGTATATTTTCTGCAAAAAATCACTCAGTTTAAACAACTACTCATTAGCACCATTTTCGACAGAAATTGAAATTCAAAAAAAAAAAAATTGCCTTTTGGATTGGACGTGAAAACGCAATGTTTAACACTTAGAAAATCCCAAATTTTCAAAAAAATAACTTCAAATTGGTGTGTTCGTGAATGAGAGCGCGAAGAATTATATAAAAGCCCTAGAGGAACTGAAAACGAAGAAATAATAGTCTGAGAGATTAGGTAAAGAGAGTAATATGAAAAATTAGGGTTGTAAGTTGTTGAGAGTAGTAGTTTGGACGAACTTACATGATTGCAGAGAGAAGCGACGGAGCAAATGGATATGGAGCCGCGCAGAATTTAGGTTTTGTAAGAACGGGATGAGAAGAATACGGGAAAACAGATGCCTAGGTTTTATTTTCGTTCCGAGTTGTATTTATAATAGATATTTTCGTTCCGAGTCACGTGTTGACATTGAAGTTTGGCGCTTTCATGTGTTTTTTTTTATTTTTTTCTCATTTGAATTTTTAAATAATTTCTTAAATCCTAATTTTATGTGAAGAAAATGTGTAATTGAAACTTTATTAGTTATTTTAAATGGTAAGGCGGGTGAAAAACTGAAAATAAGACATTCATGAAACCAAAACATGAATAGGAATAATTTAGCTTTGTATAATAATTTTGAATTCTTTATTTCTTTAAAATAAGATCATTTTTATTCATAATTTTTCATATAATTATGTTGGTGTAATATTTTCAAATGAAAAGAATATAAATGCCCTCTTTATTTTGTTAAATGATTTTTTAGGACAAGTGAATTTTGATTTTCTTCACAAGTCTAAGAGATGGTAATCACATACCTTGTGGTCTCACCTAGATGAGTTAGTCTTCCAACCAAGATGAATTGGTCTTCCATTAATGAATCTCATGCTTTGCAGTGGTGGAGGATATTATATGCAAAATTTCAATGCTTAAATCAATAGGAATCAGAGTAAAGAGTTGAGATATAGAGTGATAGCATACGTTGCATCAACTGGTGTGAGGTATTTTTTTGTCTCCTTGACCATAACATTATAGATAAGTTGATTATTTATATCTTATCATTAAAGAAAAGTTGGTTATTTATAGCTATTCCTTACCATTAGAACGTGAATGATTTTCTTCAAGCTTTTGCTTCTCCATTCTAACCTTGATCACTACTAAGGAAAATGATTCTTCATTTTTGTCGAGCACTAACAGTGTTTGTTGACTACTTCCACAAGAATCATGCTAGAAGAAAAAATGAAAGAAACACAAATGTTTAGGAGGCAATAATCTTACCTATTGTAATTCTATACATAGAATTACATCAGGTTGTAATTCTAAACATAGAATTACAACAGGTAAAGCAACTCAATCTAAGTAAAACATAGTCAAATGTGCAGGATCAACTGATACATTATGTAATGGAATACATAAAATGCATGTCGTATTAGATACCTCCATGGAAAACATATGAACAACAAAGAAGCATGATCAAGAGCTCATACTCCACCAACCCAAGCATGCAAATCAATATTAATAGTCCTAATCTAGAATGGGAACAACATTTGGTGATTCATCAACCAAAGCTAGAATGGAAATAACCTTTGGTGGTAACAGGTACATGGAAGTACTTTCTGTTAATTGTGAATAAATTGTAGTGATTTGACAGGAGCGGTAGTGCATAAATTGCCTTAACCATGGCTCAAAGTTGTGACCCTTTGGCCCCTTGTGGGATGACGTGCACTAGACGTCCTCAAAATCTCCTTGACCTCCACTACAAGATTCGCACTCCACGCAGGGTGTCTACTTGACAACATCAATAGTTTCGCATCTTTAAATGATGCCAACTTTAATTTGAAGGACCACCATTATGCATGTCATAGACTCACTAAGACTTGTCCAACAACATCAATCAATTAATCCGTCAATCAATTATCAAGGAGTCAATCCATAATAAAGAAAATGCACAAATAAATTAATAATATTATATGGAAGGGTAGAATTTTAATTAGTGAAAAATGAGCTAGTTTTACCTAGCCTAAGGATTTAGGTGAATACTTCACTTAATCATCAGACCTCACACAGGGTTTTAGGCTGCCCCTCACATTCAAAAATATGAAAACCCTACTTACCTTATATCCTAGAGAAAGAATCTTCCTCCTTACCTGATCTTAGTATTGTTAGAGGCTCTGATTGTTGATCCACTTTGAGTCCCTTCCACAACAATATCTCTTCCATCTGCTTATTTCTTCCAAAAGAGGAGTGATTTCACAATGTCACCTTCACATAGAAGTTATTATTGCCCGAGTCCTTCTAATGTCTTCTAACAATTGGAATCAGTTTGTAGCCCTTGTCCTTTGCAAAATGTAGTCCCAACATGCGTTCAACTTATCCTTTTGATTGCTTCTTTGTCATAAGTTCATTCCCTCTACAAATTGTTGACTTTGTACCCTAGGCTTCTAAATAGAGGTCCAAACTTCCTAAGACAATGGTTGAAAATTGCCTCCACCATTGGCAAACAACAACTTGTGGTGATAAATGGTAAAGGTCAATGGCAGAACAAAAAATTCTTGAGGGATTTTGTAAAAGAGTGCAAGGGGACTTTTACGGTGGAACTGTTACAATTTGAAGGTAAGTTACCGAAAAAGGCCCACAACAGTGACAACTTAGGGTTTGAATATGGAGGTGAAACGATGGATTTTCCTTAGTGTTCTCTTTGATAATCACGAGAGAATGAAGGGAATAGGTGATTAATCAGTTTGGTTTGTAGAAGCAAGGCCATGGTGGTCAATAGAGTTGAGAGAGAAAGATATAATGGTGTGTAAGCTATCAGAGGAAGATAGAAGAAAATGTAAAGGAAGAAGGATAATGTTGTGTGTGCGTGTATGCGACTCCTATTGTCCCCCCAAAACAAGGCATTCCCAAAGCCCTAAATCCAACGACTTGGGTGGTCTCTCAATTCCCTACCATTGGATTAGTGAAATAAAAGGGAACAAATTAGAAAAGAGAAATAATTTAAAGTAGAGAAAATAATGGCAATAGATTAGTTAAATGGGAAAAAAATCTGAAGAAATCAAAGAAAAATTAAAATTTGATTTTTAACGAAAGGATAAAATAAATTCAATCATCCCTTGACGAAACTAAAATAAAATTTGATGAAAGAATAAGGAAAAATCATATAACATATTTTTGGAAAGTAAATAAAATGAAACTACTTGTTGGGATAAGATCTATATACCTAAAGGTCTTAATTGAAATTTTGAATAGATATTTAAATTTCTATTGTAAAGAAAATTTTATATCTTTATGTGGGATTTGATTTAATAACATAAATAAGAAGTACAATTCCAATAACCCAATAAATTTTCTTTTATTAAAATAGAATAGACTAAAATAAAATTTAAACAAAATTATGAAATTAAATCATATATCTATTAGAGGTAAGCAAGACCCAACCCGCCCCACTAACCCCACTTGGTCCAAGAGTGATTTTGACAGGTTCGGGTTTTGAAATTAGACCTAATGCATCTTAAAGATGGGTTCGGGTTATGTTTCAGGTCGTTCCAACGTGGTTTAATGTCCTATATTTTCTCAAAAGTATATGTTTTTTAAACAACTATGTATTAGTAATAAAACTTTTTAATTAAATAGATATTATTGTGCATAATATGATATTATATTTATAATGATATTATTTATTTTAAAATGTATATTGTAAAATATACCCTAATTTAAATTTTATACTATTTTTATTTTATGATTTAAATATACATAATGATAAGATTAATATATTACCTTAAAAAGTTGGGTTGATCTAGTCTCATTCCATATATTTCGATTCTTGATCGAGTTTGGTCTAAGATTACATAAATGACCCGATCAAAATTTCGGCCCAAGTAAGGATAGAGATAAACTCGTCTCAACCCGTCCCTTGCACACCCCTAATATCCATTTAAGTCTCCATTCCCACCCATTCCCCTGCTAGTTCCCCACTTCACTTACTTTGCAACATTTTTGTTGTAAGCTGTCATACAGTCTACTATATTTTTCTCTTAAACTTTTTCTCTCTCCCCATCTATCCTCCAAAACTTCACCTTTTCCCCATCCCTAATGTTCCATACTGTATTTTTTTCAAACTAACTCTCTAGGTCACCTCTCCCATATATCTTCCCAAAGTCTCTCCATCACAATGACCCTTCCTTAAAAACCCTCTCATCTATACTTCCATTTATCTCCCCATGGTTTGCTCTTAGTACCCTACACTATAGACTCTCCTAGTCTTTCAACATCCTCCACCTCCACTTTCCTAAGAGTGCCATATTGAATGCCTCTAGATTTTTAACCCCAAGCCCCTTGCCTCTTTTGAACAACATACTTTATAGCAACTGACCTAGGCTAACCTATTTCCTTCCTCTACCCCACCCCATAAAAAATTCCTTTGGATACATTTCATCTTATGAGCAACACCTTTGGGAATTTTGAAGAAAGAAAGATAAAATAGAGGAAGGTAGGATAATACCAATTTAATAAGGCACACTTGTCTACCGAATGAGAGATGTTTTTGTTTCCACAAAGATAATTTTCTTTTCATCTTTTGCACAATTGGTTTCTATGTACTCTCCTTCCTTGGGTTTGCACCAACCGGAATGCCCAAGTAAACAAAAAGGATTGACATTGTTCTACAATTTAGCAGAGAAGCAAATCTGCATGTTACACTATCCTCAACTACTACTGCAATCAACCAACTCTTGAAAAAATTGACCTTAAGCCTATAAGCCAACTCAAAGCATCTTAATATGCTATTCAAAGTAACCATATTCCACACTAAGGCCTCACCAAAAAATAGAATATCATTTGCAAACTGTAGCGCAGTTATATCCATCCCCTCCTTATCCAATTTGAAGCCAGAAAACAAGTTATGTTTTAGTGCCAGCCTCATCAGCCCTCCTAAACCTTCTGCAACTATTAGAAAGAGAAACGAAGCAAAGGGATCACCCTGTCTTAAACATTTTTGAATCTTGAACTCTTTTGTCGGGCTTCCATTTACTAAGACTAATATTGTTGCAGTTTCAACACAAGCCTTAATCCATTTCTTGCAGAAACCCATATGTCTCATCATGTAGTACAAGAATTCGCAACACACTGAATCATATGCTTTTTCATAATTTAACTTAAAAATCAAACACGGCTTCTTTTTTGACTTAGCCTCATCCACAACTTCATTAGCAATGAGTACCCCATCCAACATATTCCTTTTCCCAACAAATGCAAACTATAGTACCAACCTTATCCTTTTGGATATAATTTTAGCAATTATTTTATACATGCATCCTATAATGGAGACAGGTATGTACTCCCCAAGGTTTTGTGGATTTTCCTTCTTAGGGATCAGGGAAATGAAAGATGGATTTCCTCCCTTACGAATCACCCTATTGTCACAAAACTCCTCCAAGACTCTCTGAATGTCAAGTTTTAATATAGACCAAAAAGACTTAATGAATTTGAAATTATATTCGTTTGGTCCAAGGCTTTTACTGCCATCATAATCCTAAACTACATTTTTGATTTCTTTAACCTTGAATTTTGTTGTAAGTATTCTATTTTCCACTTTCCCAATAGTTGTGAAGGGTATGCCATCCAAGATAGGTCTCTCCCAATAACTCTCCTTAAACCTGTTTTAAAAAAATTGCTTCACCCTTATTTTTACTTTAAGCGGATCCTCTTTCCAACGCCCCTCGACTAATAAGCCCTTTACAGTATTAGTTTTCCTCCTCCAATTCACCATTGTGTGGAAAAACTTTGTGTTGCAATCTCCAACTTTAATCCATTTGGTTCTAGATTTTTTATGTATTAGAGATTCATACTTTCTTGACACTTTCCAAAAATCAGCTATTAGTTCCTTCCACTCTTAAACTTCTTCCACGCTTAGTCTTCCCAACTCATCTTTCAAGTCCATGTCTTTAATCCTTTCTACCAAGATCTTACGTGTTGTTAGTAAGTCCCCACATTTTTCTTTGTTCCTATTCTTCAATTCACCTTTCATAACTTTCAGCTTTTCTTTAAATATGTATGCTCCCCATCCTTGCACATCAATACTTTTCCAACTATTCTCCACAAAATCTGAGAACCACAGTTCTATAAACTAATAGTCAAACACTTTAAACGGCTTCAGAACCCAATCCACATTGGAGTTTTTTAAGATAAGAGGATAATGATTTGAGACATCCTTATTCAACACATATTGAGTGCTTATTGGCCAAATATTGAGCCATTCCTGAGTCACCAAAAACCTGTCCAGTCTACTTTTTACATGCCTATTTGATCTATACCAAGTGAACTTTCTTCCCACCATCGGTAAATACTTCAACTCCATATCATCAATAAATTGGTTGAACTCATCTATCTCCCTAGTTGCATTCAATGCTATAGTTGTCTCTCCCCTCTTTTCTTTTGTTCTTCTGATAGAGTTGAAGTCTCTTGATAGGCACCATACTTTTTAAGTACAACTATTCTTGACCTACAATAAATCATTCCACAATCTTCTCTCTTCTAATAAAGAACAAGGCGAATAAATGTTGACTATAATGGCAAGTACTTGTGATTCCTTCCATTTCCCTTTCAAACCAAGATAACCTTCTTTAGAGAAATGATTTCCTACATTAAATATGCCTTTTTTTCCACAAACAAATGAGACCTCCAGTTGTGTTCCTAGCGGGATAGGTTTTCCACTCTACTTCACTATCACCCCACAGTGTAAAACAAATCTTTCTCTCCACACTTTCTAATTTTGTTTCTTGAATACACACCATCTTAACCCCTTTTAAGACTATTAGTTGTCTAATAGCTCTCCATTTCACCCCCCCAACCCTATAATGTTATAACTCAACATCTTCATTGGTTAACAATTGTATCCCAGTCCCCTTCTCTGTGGTGTCTTATCGCAACCTTATCTTTGTCCCATTGTTCTAACTCAATTATCTTCTTCACTATTTCCTTTCCCTCTCCATGGAACCTAACCCCAAGAGCACTTCCTATTTCCCAAATTTTCTTCGCCTCAGAGGAGTCATTTTTCACCTAGAATAAATTGTTGCAATTTATAATTTGATGGTCAGACAAAGAATTGCTAACGGAATGAACAACTTGTCGTACCTGTTTCCTTTGTTTTGCCTTGGCATTTCCTTTTAGGGCACTGTCTTTTGCTCCTCTCACATTCTCCTTCAAATTTATACCCAAGTTTTCATCTTGTACTTGAGATGTTTGCATCTCTTTAACATCAGGTTCTTTATCTATCTTGTTCTGACCTCCCTCACCTATCCAAAACTCACTCTAAGCTTCCCAAAGAACTTGTTCGCTCTCCCCCCTTTCCCCTCTGCCATCTATTGTTTAGGTCACATCTTTTTGTGCTTCAACTAATTTCCCAAAGTTGTAATGTTTCCCTTTATTCTATCTTTTTCCTTCCTCTTTTCATGTTTTTCATGCCCCTTATATTTTTCCTTCATGTACTTTGCGTGAATCTTCAGACTATCCTCGTTCTTTCTTAGGGTGCTGCTATTCCCACCCCAACTTTTGCTATTTTCACCCCATCTGTTGTTTGCACTTTTTTATTCCAAAAATACCTCTTGACAGAACTGCGTTTTCGTTGCAATTTTGTACAACAGAAACGTGTTTCGGTTATGATTGAGGGGGGTGTGCCCATCTATATATAACGAAAACGTGTTTTCATTATGTATTTGGGAGTGATACATGTGTTTTCGTTATGTATTTGGAATTTAATTGTTTATATTAATGAAATTAACTTTTTTTTTAGGAATAACTTTTAATGGTTCACTGAAGCGTGAACAGCGCACGCGTTTGAATCAGTGCGATCTGGACCAATAAGTGTAACATATATGAAATCTGAAACATATATAAAATCTAAAAACATATACAATAAGGTTCGTACACAATGTATAAAATACTAAAAAAATGATCTAATAGTAAAAAGCAAGAAAAAAAGTCAAGCATCAGAGGTGGTTATCGTCTTCCTCTGCCTCTTCCTCTAATAGGTGCACCCAGACTCCATGCTTGACTAAGCAATAGTCAATGCCTCCCAGATCTTCCTATCACTATTAGTGTCCTCTAGCACCACTCTCAAACGTAGCATGTGCTCCATAAGGCCAGCAACCCTCTCCCATTGTGCCTACAAAAAAGAAATAGAAACTTTATTAAAAATGTGTCATTGGCATCATAAAAACACATTGTAAATAAATGGATACTTACCTAGCTTGAATGGGTGCCGCTGGACAAAGACTGTTGCGGCACAGGAAGTTGTAGAGGGCCTCGCGAAGGATCTCCTACCACTGAAGGTATCAAATATGGATGAGAAACTTGGTGGAACCACTCAAGATAGTCATCCACGCAGGTCCATGGAGCCTCATGCAGCACAACTACTCCTCTGTCCACCATGTGTGCCTCCTAGTCATCAAACTGACTAGTAAACGACGAGAAGTGAATAGGCGGAGGACAAGGGATCCCCTAGATATAGCCAAAATGCCTGAGGACCCTTTTCGGTAGATGTGCACGCATATGGGAAGTGCATCAGATGAAGCCTGAGTAGAACGAGATTGACTCCAATGGGCGGACAACCTTGTGTGTGTCATATGACATCCACACAATGTCGTCCAGCTACAACTGGTTTGGCGCTTTCTTGGTCCCCAATGCAAGACCCGTGCCCTTTGTGGCATTCCACCGACAAAGGCGAGGTTGTTGCTTTGAGTAATCGATGCTTGAAAATCCCTCCACGATAGCAGGGAAGTGCTCATAGATCTACGCCTGTAATAGGCAATTAATAAATTAAATTACATAAGCAAAATAAACCCTCAACAAATATAAACCCTAAAATACAAAATCATACCACCAGGAGGCTCATGTATCCTCCAAACTGCGCTGTAGATCGAAGGCTGGCAATGCTAAGCTGGTTGTAGAGGAATGCCAGCACAGCTGAACCCTAGGAATATCCTGTAAATACGTAGAGTTGGTGCAAAAGGTCTAAATAGCAGGCCTAAACATGTGTAAAGCTTTTGTCGGCAAATATCGTGCAGCCGACAAGATGTAGGAGTATGCTCTCGCAACGAATGTTGTCTGTCTAGCTGCGACGCATGTAATTTATATGTCCTTCAGCCAGGATAACTCTATGCGAGCTCCTTTCATCATTGCAGCATGTGCCTCGGCATATGTAGTGCCTAGCTCGCTCATCAATAACTCGATGGCCTTGTCGAGACTATAATAAGTGTGCTCGCACACCTTGCCTGTAATAGGCAAGTGCAGGAGACATGACACATCATTTAGGGTAATGGTCATCTCCCTTATAGGTAGGTGGAAGGAGTTGGTGTCCTTATGCTACCGCTCAACAAAGGCATATACCATGCCCTTGTTAGCAGTAACATATCGTGCCTCTACAAGTGAGGCAAGACCCAAACTTCGCACAAGTTTCGCCACTTGTGGGTGCGTGGGCATCGACACTATCGTACTGCCATAACTAATCAACCTCATCTTGCGATGGGGCCATCCAATCCAAATATGTCTTGCAACATGGTCCTTATTGGACCTAAGCAGTGACAAGTCTACAAGACCTCCTACAAATGGAGGTCCAACAATCTTATGAGCCAAATTTGTCTCAGGCTCCTCTGCTTCCTATACCTTAGGCTCTGCCTTAGGTACATCATCATATACCTCTTCCTCATGCTGTCGTTGATGCTATTGCTATCTGCGCTGCTCCTTAGCTGCTGCAGCTTATCTAGCTCGCCGTGCAAATGCAGTTGGCGGTGGTCGCGGTGGTCACCTAAATGTGCCTAGCGCATCATCTGGCAGAGGGCCTCATCTAGGACAAGGGGCACCAAATCTCGTGTGTGGCATAATGAACTTGATAATTAGTTATTAAATAATTAATAATCAAATATAATCAATGTTATTAATTAGAAATATTCTAAAAATAATTAATTTAGGTATTAAATTACTTATATTATCAAAAACAAATAATTTAAATTATTAAATTCATTTAAATAATTAAAATAAAAATTTATTTAAAAACACATAACTTAAATTATTTATTTCATTCAAATAAAAAAACTATTTAAAAAACAAATAATTCAAATCGTTAAAATCATATAAATAATTAAATAAAAGTTTAATTTAAAAACAAAGAACTTAAATTATTTAATTTATTAAAATAAAAAAATGTTTAAAAAACAAATCATTAAAATCATATAAATAATAATTAAATAAAAAATAAATTTAAAATTCACACAATACACAACGAAATCGTGATTTCATTGTGCATAGATGCACAACGAAAACGTGATTCCGTTGTGTATCTTCAAACAACAGAATCACAATTCCAAGTTAAATCTAAAAATTAAAAAAATGAGAAAACATTCACTGGAGTGCAAAGTTCTGACGAGAGTGTGGCTGCTTGAAGGGGAAGGCAAGTGCGACGCTTCCGGCGACGAAGGTCTGACAAGTGAGAAAGAGTGAAAGGGAGAGAATGAGAGGGAGGATGAAAGGGGAGGGTAGGGGTGAGAAGTATTTTAAAAAGGAAAGGGGACGGATGGGAGGGGAAGGGACAGGGGTAGTTAGGTTTATTTATTTGTTTTTGAAAAAGGAGGTGAAAAGAGTAGAAAAAGGTGTGGGAATAGCATACCCCTCTTTCTTAACATCTCTAAATCATATGCATCTTTGTGATCTTGTCCAATAACCTTTTCCCTGTCATATGGACTGGTACCTTGGGTTGGATCTTTCATTTTGTCCTCATGCCCATGTGCAGCAATCTTAGGCCTTTGAACATTAAATTGACACCAACCTTCAAACTGTCTAGACCCAATATCTCCCAGTCCAGTATTTTTAATTTGATTGAATCCCATCCTATTGGCTTGTTGGTGAGATCATCTTATGGGTATTTTTCATAGACTATCTCACGTGCTACATAGTGCAGCGGTTCATGATCATTTGTTTGGGCTTCTCGGCCCAAATTATCATCCTGTATTGTTGAACATTTGTCAACTAGTGCTACCTCCTGTAAACAGTTTAAATAGTCTCATTTATCACTCAACAGCTTTTGTTCCCCTCTATTCATTCCGTATCTGTCATGAGCCGCCTCCTCCCTTTTCTTTTCCACCACGCCAGGCACATCTCTGCTGCCATCACATCTAACTACAAAACGCCTCCCTCATGTAATGCTTTCTCTTTCTGTTTCTTTTTCAAATTATTTCCTGAAAAATAATTTAATAAAAGGGGGGAGTTGATGGTGGTCTGTTGAACCTCCGGTAGTAATTTTTTCTCACCGGAAACTTCGCTTTCTGCACTGCATCTTCTCACACACCTACAGGAGTAATTCACTTGAGGAATGATTTCGTCCACCATCCTGACTAGATATATTGTCCCATTTTGATTTTCTGGAATTTCATAATGGGCTCTAGTGAGGAGGTTCTGACTACCACCCTAGCAACCTCCAATCTTGAGAACAACTTTGTCTCTTCGTCAATTGAAACCATCGTTATAGGACCTAGTACTTTAGCTAAACACTCTTCTTGCCATGCATCTAAAGGAATTCCACCACACCTCACCCAAGCCAGTCTATGTCTTGCAATTTGCAATCTCTATTGGGCTCCAAGGAGAGATTGATTCAAACATAATGCCTAACCATTCTTCTACTCCCTTAAGTACCTCATATACGTCATCTTCATCCATAGCAATTAACAAAACCATATTGTCACCCATGTAATGAACTCTCACTGATTTAAATCCTTCTAGCAAGAATGTTCCTTGTAGCGTAAAAAATTTGGTAGGATCGTGGAGTCTTCCCACTAAACTCTTTTTTAACCATTTCATCTCCCCTACTTTGCACTTAATTTCTTGTCCCAACCAAGGTTCCATTTCTCCCATATCACAATTCTGTTTTTTCACTCGCCACTGACTTTTCCCTCTTTCCTTCCCTATTCTTACATCTTGAGCATATGATACTTTCGTACCCCTTTTCCTTTCATGCATAGTGGCCCCCCTCACCAGTGGTGTACTTGTTGTAATCCTGCATGTTATCCCTATTTATCATTTTCTCAGTTATCTTCTCCCTTCGCATCCTTTCATATTTGGGAGTGTTGACAAACATCTTCATATCCCCTATATGTATTTGATACAGTTGCCTCTCCAACCATTGTGGTTCCCTTACTCCCATAAATCTAATAAAGCCAAATTGTTGCCCTACCTTATTCCTTCTTCTTGCAATGAACACCTCCCACGCACGGCCCCACCTTTGAAATATCTTCCAAAGGTCTAACTCCCCAAAGTTGTCAGGAAAGTGGGAGAAGAAAAACGTGGTGATATCCCCATGTTGTTGATATTCGCCATGTATACTGTCCCTGTGCACCGTTTGTCGTCTGGACCTACCTCTCATTACTAAAGCAGTTTATCTCTCTCTCGTCCCCATTTCCCTGGACATGTATGTATGTATGTATTAAAAAACTAATTTGAATTCTATATTAGCAATTAACCTTGGTTCATTTGGTACTTTGAAACATGACCTGATAACTTGAAATCAATTATGTATTATGGTGTAACATTTTCCATATCCAGATTTATGTTAAAAAAAAGTTTAATCTTCTAGACACGAGTAACTGAGTAATACATAAATTTAATTATTTACAACAAAAAAAAATTATTGTAGGTTAAATCATTAAGCTCCTTTTAATCCACCTAAATAGCCATCATCATCTTACCCTTTTTGTGTTTAAGTAGTGGCGCTATACTACACATTCTATCACTGTTAATGCTAAATTTTCTCTGTAAATTAATTGCTATTGGGAGCAACAAGCTTTCAGGCTTCAGTTGCATTGTATACCCTTCTAACATTCTTTATTTTATTGCAAGGAAGCACAAAGAAACCCAGATAGCGCGCAGCTTAATGCAGCAGAAAACGCCCAAAATACAAAATTACTCACATCACAGTGGGAATGGAAGGCCATTTTAGACTTTCTAATAGTTTTTGAAGGCTAAGTTGTAAGTTATTGGTATTAAAGGAATTTGTTACTTGAATTGTGGGATTTAAGTTTTGCCAATGAAAGCAAATGAAGAAACATAAAGCAAAGCCCCACTGCTTGAAATGGCTGAGCAAAAGATTTTGGTATGCTATGGAGTTATTCAAGGAAGTGATCCTACAATTGCGATTATGGAGCTTAGCAATGATTATGACAAACATTGTCGGCCAAGAAGAAAAATTATGACAAACATTAACAACCATTGACCATATAATTATCTCAGCTAAGAATAATAACTGTGTTATCATTTTTTACAATGTTCCAACAAATGATAATCTTTCAATTATGCACGAAGGGCAACCTGACAAAAAATACGCTAAAGGATTTACGATCTCGAAGTGATTAATGTTACACAGTTCTCCAGACAATAGGTCAATGTAATAGTGGTAAAGAGCCTAAGAGCATTATTATCACTGATACTGTTGTATGATCTCTTTCCCTATATATAAAATAGTAGAATACAAGCATTGTGGATCTCATTTTATTAAGACACGGTGCTTACACGTGGATTGTACTTTTTAAAAGTCCAAGGTAAGCAAGGAATAAAGAACCCCCCCAGTAAAAATGTTCTAATAATTGGAAGTTTTACCGTACCAAAACCAGAGAAAAACAATGCAACAAGAATTTCTATTTTAAGAGTGTTTCAATATCATGGCCACCTTTGGCAGAATTTACTAATCGAAACACATTTTTTGAGGTGAAGATACTTGAAATGTGAAAATGAAGTGCCAAACAAAAAGACATTTTACTTTTAGGTCGGTTCCCAACATGATTTCTTATCATATGCATTGAGGTCATGATTCCGTCCCCTAATTTTTTTGTTGGGCTTGTTTGGTGTTAGATTTATCCATTAGTCTTGGAATTACATCAAGAAAACTTTATTCTACGAGCATTGCCGCACAACTGTTGCCATCCCGCTCTCCCAAACCCCAACAAAATCTCATTTTGACCTAAGAAATTTTCCTGTGTAAACTTTGCTCCTGCATTTTTTTCACGTTATGTAGATTTTTGGGCCAGACAAAGTCTTTTATCGTATTGCGGATATGTCCTTAACATATTCAATAACTTAGGTTTTTGACAATGAACTTGACGGAAAAAATCCACCATGAAAGACTTGTGTCCACTGGAATATGATGGTATTTATATGAATCTTAATTTTTGGATATCTTAACAGTGCAAATACCTAATTGACGCTTTCATTTTTTTCTTTTTATCACATTATATTATCTGTTATATTTATCACTTCAATTTTTGGATATCCAAACACACACCTAATTGACACTATTTTTTTTTCTATCTTTTTTTTTTTTTGGTATAAAAGGGTTCTATCTTTTCTTTTTGTCACGTAATATCATGTATTACATGTATCACTTCTCTCTATTCTAATTTCTTTCTCTTTCCACGTGTAGACACTTGAATGAGTGTCACAAACATTTTCCTACATATATTTCCCCGAATTAGCTGAATCACACGTATGATGTATTCTAACTTGACCTAATTCTCCACCTTATCTAGTACCAATCTCTCATGTTTATGTGTTCAAGAAGCGTTTTCCAAACTGTCGTTACCCAGCAACTTGAAATTACAAGTTTGAATTTAACTCAAGTTCATTTTAAATTGAAATAACACTGGATGATTCACTTCCAAGTTCCAACTAATAAATTGCAAGCATAAAAAAGCAATAAAAGGAGACTTCTCTTACCTTTGACAAGTCCTGTAGCAAGATCTCAGTTCTCAAGTCTGAAACACTGGGTTCTACCTACAGAAACAATCATGTGCTGAGATAGAGTATTTTATTTTTCATCTTCTGTTCTGAAATGGGAACACTGGGTAGTTACGTATGTTACATTTAGAATATGTTCATTGGCATGTTAACCACCAGTTGATTCATTATTTAATTAATTCTTTGCAACTTTTCATGTTCCATTTTTCCCCCCTTCATACACTCTTACTCTCCCCTTTTTATTTGCTTATACCTTTAAATGACCTTTCTTCATTAAACTTGTGTTCCAAAATTGGCATATTAGTGCTATGTGGTCATTAATGATGGATCACCATCACAATTTTCCATTTACATTAGTGGCAAGCAAAAGTGAATTCCTTTACTTGAGAGCGGAGAATAAAGCTAAGGTCAAAACCTTTTAAAAAAAAAATAAATCTCAAGGCATTACAAAATATCATTAAATTAACTGAACAAGGTTCGGTAACGTGAACTTGTTTTTAAAGTGAGTAATTGAAAATTTAAAAATATTATGATTTTTACGTACTCGAATAATCACATTTCAAAAGTTTTTTAATTGAAAATTTAAATTATATTATGATTTCATTACAAAAATTCAAAGATAAATACAACTTTACTCGAACAATCACATATTAAAAATTATTTAATGATAATTAACCTCCAATTTAGTACCAAGAGCCTCTAGCGGTGACCTCTATTTAAATTTTAAAGTAGGGTATTTTGCCATCTAACATCAAATCCAATTAATTCGGTATTTTATTTGATAATTTAGTTTCTAAGGTGGATTTTTTCTTTTTTTGGAGTCTAATTAATCAGGAGGTATCTGGGACTTTTATTTGGCATCCAACTAATTTTCCTTCCACCGGGTTGGCCTATTTTAGGGTAAAATAGTATTTCCAGTCACAACTCCATTCTTAATCTGAAAATCAAACACAGTCCTTGATTAAAAGACACAAGTGTCGACCACTTCTGTCAACGACTTTTGCTTTTTCTAAGGTGGATTTAAACCTATGCAAGTAATTAACGGATAATTAGTTCAGGTGGTATAACTTTCATACTTTTTAAATTAAGTCTCGGATTTCAAAGTTGTATATAAAAATATTCTACTAAAAAACCTAATCCTCATATTGTGAATATCGTTTCAAACAAAATTACTTTCAATACTATACGTGTCGTGTTAAACCCAAAACCTGGTGTCTTTAGAGTTGACGTGACTATTAATAATAAAATTCTTACCTAAATAGATAAACGAATAGATGCATACCGCAGAGAAAGTTTTAACTTTGTTGGAATAGAAAATCATTTATTTTTATGCAAACAATTGTTGTTAATGAAAGTCCTGCGTGTGAAAGCAACAAATAGGAGTGTAGAAAGTGGAGTCCTAATAACGATATGGTCCAAGAAAGAATCAACCCTTAAATTTACGTATATAAGGATCCCCATGAAAAATGGATAAAACTTACATACAGTTTTATAAGTGTTATTTTTACTATGCTCGAATTAGAATTGGAGTTTCATCCGAGTAATTTGCGAAATAAAGATTTACATTAAATATTAGGAAAATTATCAAAATAAAACTCTAATTCTTCTTGAAGAATAGTAAAAACAACACTTGTAAAACTGTATATAAGTTTTGTCTTTAATAATGTTAGACGTGAAGTCCCACATCAAGTGGGTCATTTTGTTGGCTACCCCACCAAGCTTATAAAATAGCCTTGGTGGAATCTTTTTTGTATCATCCCAAATCTTCTTCTTTCTTTTATATTTGTTTTGTCTACTAAGAAAAAAAGTCATAGAGAAAAATAGGTTCTTTTTTAAGGTTCTCTTAGTAGTGGTATTCTTCTATTTTCTAGAGAAAGTGTTAATGTTCTCTCCTAGTGCTTAGAGAGAAGTATTGTAATTTCTTCCACAATGTGAAATTCTTTTTCTTGCCCATTTGTCAGTCCTTTTCTTGTCTCTTATTTTAGCAATACTAATATTATTCTGTCACTTTGGTACCTAATAGTGGTATCAGAACCAATAGATTGTTGATATTATTTTGTTACGACACGCTAGTACGATACCAAATTTATAAGAAAATTCGTAGTATGCTTTGTGGTTGTAGCTTAGTCTAATCTTTCACATCAGAAAAGAATTTTTCTTGATGCTGGTAATATAGTGTGGTTGTGTGGAAGTGCATGTCTAGGAAAGTTCTGGCTAGGAAAAACTTGGTATTTAAGTGTGTCCATTGGTGACCCACCTCTCTTTCTTGGGAACTTACCTAGTATATTGATTCACGAACTACAGTCACTATTCCAGTATACGGTACTATTCACGGTGGAAATTGTGCAAGCCAGTTCAACTAAAAAATTATTTGGTGTAAAACCATGGCAGCAAAATACGAGATAGAAAAGTTCAAGAGGAGTAATTTCTCCTTGTAGAAATTAAAGATAAGGGCAATTTTGAGAAAAGACAATTGTCTAGATGCAATTGAATGTAGACCTATAGATATCACTAATGAAAAGTGGAAAGAGATAAATGACAATGATGTTGCGAATTTGCACTTAGCAATGGCAGATTTAGTGTTGTCCAGTGTTGCGGAGAAGAAGACTGCAAAGGAGATTTGGGATGCTTTCATCAAATTGTACAAGGTCAAGTCACTTCACACCAGATTACACTTTTTGAATGAGTGAATCCACATCAGTGACGAATCACATAAACAATCTGAATACTCTATTTGCTCAGCTTACAGTATCATATTTCAACATTGTAGAAAATGAACGAGCAGAACTTCTACTTTAGAGTTTACCAGATTCGTATAATAAACTCATCATCAACATAACAAATAATAATGTTGTTGGTCGTCTATTCTTTAATGATGTTGCCAGAGCTATTCTTGAAGAAGAATCTAGGCAAAAGAATAAGGAAGATAGGTTGGAAAATTCAAAGCAGGCAGAGGCTTTAACAATGACGAAAGGCAGATCAATGGAACGTGACTCCAGTGGGAGTCAAAATCAGGGTAGATCAAAATCTCGAAGAAGGAAGAATCTCAAATGCTACAATTGTGGCATGAAAGGGCACTTGAAGAAAGATTGTTGGCACAACAGAAGAATGGAGGAAAGAACTCTGAAACATCAACCTCTCAAGGTTATGTTGCAAGTACCTCAAATGATGGAGAAGTCCTGTGTAGCGAAACAACAATCAGTTCTAAGGGTTAAAAACAACTACATGATGTTTGGATAGTGGATTTAGGTGCAACTTGGCACATGACTCTACGCCGAGATTGGTTTTGTACTTATGAGCCTATCTCGGAAGGATCCATGTTCATGGGAAATGATCATGCCTTAGAAATTGTTGGAGTTGGTATTGTCAAATTGAAAATGTATAATGGTACTATTCTCATAGTTCAAGGGGTACGACATGTGAAGGGCTTAAAGAATAACTTATTGTCCATTGGGCAATTGGATGACCTCGGGTGTAAGATCCATATTGAAGGTGGAATCTTAAAAGTAGTGAAAGGCAATCTTGTAGTGATGAAAGCAGAGAAGATCACAACTAATCTATACATGGTTTTAGGAGATACATTGCGAGAAGCAAATGCATCAGTTGCAGCAGTAAGCCAAGAAGAAGCAACGATGATGTGGCATCGTAAACTCGGTCATATGTCAGAACGAGGCTTGAAAGTCCTTGCAGAATGTAATCTCTTGTCCTAGCTCAAAACGGTGAATTTACCTTTTTGTGAGCATTATGTGATAAGTAAGCAACATAGATTGAAGTTAGCTAAAGTAACTACTAGGAGTTAACACATACTTGACTTGATCCATTCTGATGTCTGGGAATCGCCACAAATATCCATGGGAGGAGCAAAGTATTTTGTATCATTCATCGATGATTACTCTAGGAGATTGTGGGTGTACCCAATCAAGAAGAAGTCAGATGTGTTTCCAGTATTCAAGGAGTTCAAAGCACAAGTGGAGCTTGAAACTGGCAAAAGAATTAAGTGCTTGAGGACAAATAATGGAAAAGAATATGTAGATGGTGACTTTCTGACATTTTGCAAGCAAGAGGGTATTTCAAGACAATTCTCTGTTCCACATACACCTGAGCAGAATGGTGTGGCTGAATGGATGAATAGAACTCTCCTAGATAAAACAAGAGCCATGTTGAGAACAGTGGGAGTGGCCAAATCTTTCTAGGCAGAAGCAGTTAAAATTGCCTGTTACATGATAAATTGATCACCATCGACAACAATTGGTTTAAAGACATCGATGGAGATGTGGAAAGGCAAACCAGCTAATTATTCTTCCTTACATGTGTTTGGATGTCCTGTGTACGTGATGTACAACTCCCAAGAAAGCACAAAGTTGGATCCAAAATCTAGGAAATGTATATTCTTGGGTTATGTTAACAATGTGAAGGGGTATTGTCTGTGGGATCCCACTGCCCACAAGGTTGTCGTTAGCAGGGATGTAGTCTTTGCAGAAAATGAATTGCAAAGTGAGCATAGAAATGACAATACTATCAAAGACACTATTATAGTACAGATAGAGAAGAAGTCTAGAGAAGGTGACTCTTTTGAAGTAGAACAACAACACGAAGTTCAAGAGCCAAATGAGTCAATGATGAAGAAACTCAACAAACAAGACGTTAGATAAGGAAACCATCTTGGCACTCAGACTATGTTATGGCAAATCATGATGCGTATTGTCCTCTAACTGAAGAAGGAGAACCATCAACCTATTAAGAGGCTTTAAGGAGTTCAGATGCTTCTCAATGGATGATAGCAATGCAGGAAGAAATAGAAGCCTTGCATAGAAATAAGATATGGGAGCTTGTTAAACTTCTAGAAGGTCAAAATGCCATTAAGAGCAAATGGGTTTTTAAGATCAAACAAGATGACAATGATCAAGTGGAGCGATATCGTGCAAGATTGGTGGTCAAAGGATATGCTCAGAAAGAAGGTATTGACTTTAATGAGATATTCTCACCAATTGTCAAACTGACCACAATCAAAGTTGTTCTAGCTATGTGTGTTGCATTTGATTTACATCTTGAGCAACTAGATGTAAAGACTGCTTTTTTTAAAGGAGAACTTGAAGAGGAAATTTATATGCTCCAACCAGAAGGCTATAAAGAACAAGGAAAAGAAAACTTGGTTTGTAGGTTGACCAAATCTCTGTACGGTCTAAAGTAAGCGCCAAGGTGTTGGTACAAGAGATTATTAGCCTTGGTTACAATAGACTAAGTTCAGACCATTATGCGTACTACAATAGGTTTAATGATAATGATTTCATCATTTTGTTGTTGTGTGTGGATGACATGTTGGTGGTTGGCCCCAACAAAGGTCAAATCCAAGAATTGAAGGCACAGTTGGCTAGGGAGTTTGATATGAAAGACTTGGGACCAACAAACAAGATTTTAGGGATGCAAATTCATCGAGACAAAAAGGATAGGACGATTTGGCTTTCTCAAAAGAATTACTTACAAAAAGTCTTGCGGTGCTTCAACATGCAAGACTGTAAGCTAATTTCTATCCCACTTCCTATCAATTATAAATTATCCTCAAATGTGAGTCCTAGCAATGAAGCGGAGAGGATGGAAATGTCTTAAGTATTGTATGCATCAATGGTGGAAAGCCTTATGTATGTCATGATTTGTACAAGACCAGACATTGCATAAGCGATGGAGCGGTTAGCATATTTATGGCAAATCTTAGTAGAGAGCATTGGAATGTTGTTAAGAGGATCCTTAGATACATTAAAGGAACCTCAAGTGTTGCATTATGTTTTGGAGTATCAGAATTTATTACCAGAGGCTATGTCGATTTTGATTTTGCAGGTGATCTTGATAAAAGAAAATCTACTACTAGCTATGTGTTTACACTTGTAGAAGGAGTGGTAAGCTGACTATCCAAATTACAGACCATTGTAGCTTTATCTACTACAAAAGTTGAATATATGGCAGCTACTTAAGCATGCAAAGAGGCTATTTGGATTCAAAGGTTAATGGAAGAACTTGGGCACAAGCAGCAAAGGACTATTGTGTATTATGACAATTAAAGTGCCTTGCACATTGCAAGGAATCTAGCCTTTCATTCAAGGACAAAGCACATAGGTGTTCAATACCACTTAGTTCGAGAAGTAGTAAAGGAAGGAAGTGTGGATGTGCAAAAAATTCACACCAAAGACAACCTAGCAGATGTTATGACAAAGCCAGTTAAAACTGACAAATTTATATGGTGTCGATCCTCCTATGGCCTATCGAAAACGTAAGCAACAAGGAATGGTAAGAAAGAAAGAGTGGTGTAAAGATATGATTGACTCAATCAAATCTTCAAGTGGGAGAATTTTTAGACGTGAATCCCAAATCTTCTTCTTTCTTTTATATGTGTTTTGTTTACCAAGAGAAAAAGTCATAGAGAAAAATAGGTTCTCTTGTAAGATTCTCTTAGTAATGGTATTATCCTATTTTTTTAGAGAAAGTGTTAATGTTCTCTCTTAGTATTTAGAGAGAAGTATTGTAATTTCTCCCATAGTGTGAAATTCTTTTTCTTGCCCATTTGTCAGTCCTTTTTTCGTCTCTTATTTTAGTTGTACTGATATTATTCTGTCACTTTGGTACCTAACAAATAATGCATGGTGGTCATACAAAAAACTATAGCCATCTTTCTCTCTCCACCCTTTCCTTCGCTGTTTGTATGTCATATATGCATAAAAGTTGAAGGGAATGTCATTTGGCTCGAGATCATTCATGCAAGTCTCAAACACACACACATAGCTCTTCCGAGTGATTTTGGACTAGGCTTCATTCCCTTTAACTACATGCTGACCTATTTCATCCAACCTCTAGCTCCCTCACCTTTACTCAATAGTCTTCTTGTTGAATTGTAAATCAAATATCCCCAAGCAACTAAAGAACTGCAAAGGAATGCAACTGAAGAACTAAAGAATCAGGGTAATTGGTTTACAATTGGATTAGCTAGGAGCTAGCACTAGCCGGTAGGTACTGATCAAGCGACGAAGACACGTACGTCCTCAATTTGTATAATCTCTCTTTGAACTCTTTCTCTTTCTCTTTCTCTCATTCTCTCTCTCTCTCTCTCTCTCCAAAATCTTCTTGCTAAAAATAATGACGAATATAATTATCGCATGCTTGCTTGGATTTATGTCTTACTTATATATCATATATCTAGCCTCACATATGCCATTACAGTGATTTTGAATTAACTGTTGAAAAAAAAAAGTGTCAAGAAATTTAACTTATGTTCACATATGTTCAGAATTCATATTAGGACAATAGTTTTTGTTTGAAACTATGATCATTGTATATCAAATTTTAGTCTTTAAGTTTTTATTAATTTAATATATTTTTGTACTTTTTTGTTTATTTATTTTGTACATTCAATTTAAAAATATTAAGATTGATTTCAATTTTTTTTAAAATTATATTCATTTCAAATTTAAAAATGTTTGTGATTAGCTTCTATAAATATGAATTTAAAAAATACTGAGATTAACTTCAAAATTTACTTTTTTTTTGGAAAGAATAATATTATTACTAAGCTACAAAATTTGTTAATATCAATTATGATATTTTAAAATTAATATTTTAAATTATAATTTTTTATGATTTTTACTATATTTTGAAAAAGTTTATACTAAAATTATTTTCCAAATGGTTATCTAAAAAAATAAATGGATCATAAGTAATTAAATTTACAACTTAAGTAAAGGTAACCTGCGATCTTAGGTAATTCTGGTGGGAGCATGAATGTTCTTTGTAAGTTTGATCGGAGCACTTTAAACCCACTCGGGGGAGGAATCAAGATTGGTACGGTCACAATCTAATGGTTTAAATATTTTTATTTTATATATTTATTGAATTTTTATTATAAAATATAAAATTAAGGGTGTAGATTTTGTGCAGATAAAAAAACAATTGCAAGGAATCCAAACACCCACGGGGGGTGGGGTAGGGGCGCATATGCTGATTCGAAAAGAAATCTGGGGATCCAATTTATACAAATTTTCAGAAGAGGAAATAAAAGAACGTGGAAGGATAATTAGATACTAAAACAGTA
Source organism: Spatholobus suberectus (assembly GCA_004329165.1). NCBI lineage: Eukaryota > Viridiplantae > Streptophyta > Magnoliopsida > Fabales > Fabaceae > Spatholobus > Spatholobus suberectus. The sequence goes on from CM014732.1 coordinate 20,389,601, forward strand.
AAACTAGAATAGAAGCAAACATGTATAGGGAGCTGAAATAGAATACAAGATACAGAGCAGTAAACTTTCTGACTTAGTTACACTTTTTGTCTTTAAGTTTAACATTTTTGTGAATTTTTCTTCCAATTAATTTTTTTCACAAATTTTGCTCCCATATTTTTATACACTCACAAATAGTACCTTTCTGTCTGTGTGTTGTTAAATTAATAATGAAGTGCTAACGTTACATTGTGATGTGTCAATAGGCTTTTGAGGTGATTTTAATTTATTGTTAGGCTTAATTATACTTTTTAACCCCATAGTTTTATGATTTCGCGAATTTTGTCCTCCAAATTTTGTCATTCTGTTAGTTGACCGCTAACATGACAATGTTGACTGTTTATGTGACACTCTAATGATGATGTGACATTGACATAATGACATGTGATTAGGAGGCAAACTGTGCAATATTTTGAAAATATAGAGGCAAAATGTGTAATATTTTGAAAGTATAAAGACAAAATATACAATATTTTGAAACTATGGGGCAAAATGTGAGAAAAATAATAAATGATAAAAAAAAGATAAAAATGCTAGTATTTGTTATCTTTGAACTTAAGAAATTTGTTGAGGTTTAAGGAATTCTATTATGGGAAATTTGTTAGACGTTGGAAGAAAATTGAAAGTTTAAATAGAAAAAGACTTTTAGACCTAGTTTATTATAAATAATAATACAAGATTAAGGGAAATGTATTGTCTTCTGTGATTAAAAGTTACAATAGATGGAGAGCTTGTAATACAACGAAAAAACTGCTAAAGAACTTACAAGAATTGTTTCATCACTTTTACAAATTTTAGTAGTGTTTTAATTTGAATAAAGTCTTTCTAGCATTTTAAACTATCTCCAAATTCAGTCCAACTGCTTTTGAAATAGACCTAAAAATTCAAATAAAATATTAAAATGAATAGAAGAAGATAAAAATATTAAATACCTAAAAATAAAATAGCTTTAAATTAAATAACATCAAATAAAAACCAAACATAAAGTATATGCATTTTTGTATATCATATCTATATAGAGTAGATCAAAGGGAGATTATCAATGAATACATAGCTAATTATAGTTTGTACACCCAAAGGTTTTCAGAGGGTTAGGTTCTATGCATAATAAATGAGTATGTATTCATGGCTTAAGGTAGTAAGGTTGGGTTAAAAGGGGTCAAATAGTGGTTTATAATTGACAATGACATGATTTGGTATGTGAAAATATAATGTTTATTGGTTAGAATAGTTCAAGGAGGTTTAAAGATAACAAATACTAATATTTTTATTATTTTTATCATTTATTATTTTTCTTGTATTTTGCTCCCATACTTTTAAAATATTGCACATTTTGTTCCAATACTTTCAAAATATTGTATATTTTGGCCCCATACTTTTAAAATATTGCACATTTTGCTTCCTAATTACATGTCATCATTCAATGCCATGTAATTGCCACATTATCAATCCATGTCAACGCCACATGTATTGCCATGTCATCATCAAAGTAACACGTCAGTAGTCAAAGTTCTCACGTTAGCGATCAACTAATGGAATGATAGAATTTGTGAAAATTTAAAAATATGGGGCAAAATTCATCAAAACAATTCATTGAAAACAAAATTTGTAAAAATATTAAACTTTAGAGGCAAAAAATGTAAACCGTGAAATGTAGAAGCTACTACAATATATGTCTAATTAATATACACATTCAACCTCTGCTCTTAAAGAAAATTAGGATGATATTCAAAACTATAATAATATATAACTTTGCTATAACAATTTCTTCAACAGACTAAGAATAATTATGCAATCCCTTTCCTCCCCCGTTCTGCCACCAAAAAAAATGCAAGCTTGTATAAACCAAGTTAATTAATGTCATTAATTAGTACCATATAATACGACCTTTTTTTATTCAACCATATTTTGTCAGAACTCAAAATCCATCTGTTATTATTTTTTTTTTACCTTTCTTCCTCATTTTCAGACATTTTTACTGCATGATTCAGTTCAGGGCATTTTGTAGTCCTGATTTGCAGCTGTCGGAACGTGCTGCAAAATTCTAGAAAAGTAATAGAATATTCTAAATGATATTTGAAGCAACTAGAATTATCTAATGTATAGGAGAAGAATTGATACCCTGTAACTACTAGAATGTAGAAAATAATTAAATATTAGGGAACCGACTGGCGGTGAATGATTGCCTATTTGCCTATATATATAGTTCACTGACGAGAGCTTCTAGCGTGAAGCACCTTGGTTGATGGTACACTGGTGAGGGCGTGTTATGATCGGGAGTAACTGGTTTTGAAACTTGTTAATATTTTAAAATAGCCCCAAGTAGATTTTTCATTTTTGGGATTCAAATTTTTGATAATAGGAAACCCACCCCCTATTATAAGATATAATTTACAATAAAAAAAACCATACAAAGCAGTGTAGGCACCTTTAAATTGAGCATATTGTTTCCGAAAGATGCGAATGCAGTGATGCGTGGAAGGAAAACTTAGGGTCTCCCCAATTTCATAAGAGTGAAAGGTTGGAGGTGAAAAAGTGACAAGAAGGTATCCAAGTTTTTTGCTATGTAACAACTTCCCCAATTTATAGGTAAGTATTGTTAGGGGTTCAGTCATTCGATGGATGTATGGGCAATTAACAGAGGTGGATATTTTACTGTTGACATGAATTTTTCTATTAAATTTTGAATACATTGATTTTTCTGAATTTTTTGCTATTTAACAGCTTTAATGTTCCGTGGTTTGCCTATTTATGTTTTTTGTTGTATTTTGTTGACCTTCTGGCATGGTGTTTGGTTTTTGTTTTTGGTGGGTGGGTTGGTGGAAAGACTAAGTGTTTGTGTCTGTTATGGTGGTTATTAGAGTGATAGGAACCCCATATCTATCCAAGAGTCAATAAGCATGCCAATTCATCGTGTAAAAAATTCCAGATGTCTAACAATTTCATTTAATTAATTGTTATTGAGTCAAGCATATTATATTCGCAGTTTATGTTCCATGAATCAAGATTTGGCTGATGATATAATTGTTAGTAGGCAGGTCTATATTTGAGGTCTTAGTTTTACAGTGTTTTTAAGGGAGACTGCTTGTTTCTATAAAACTAATTACGACTTGATTTTCTCCCTAATTTTGTGTCTTGTTTATGCTTTGCAGTATTCTTTTTCCTGCTGATCTAATGGGCGCTACATTAGGAATTTAACCATGACTAATAGTTGAGATTGGTTCTATATATCTGGGTTTTTGCTACTAGTAGGATGCTCAGATGGTTTGCTTTGTTTATTTATACCAGATTTTTACCATTGCACCTGGAGATGTCATAATTGGTGGTATGGATGGGCTGTTTGATATCATATACTATAATGAGATTACAACAGTGGTGGTTCATGCCATGAGACTGGCTTAATGGCCTCAAGTAACAACATAGAAGATAGCTGCATTGGCACCTCAACGGGCACTCGATAAAGACAGGCAAGCTCCTTTTTCAACAGCTGCTCAAGATGCTAGTTTCCATTACTATTGACTTTTAATGGGCAGAGGTTAATTCTTGCTGTCAATGTTGTGAACTACCGATTCTATCAATCATACCTAGTGTAATATCGATTTGACTGCATAAGCCGTCTCCCTTCCACCATCCCATATAATTTGACTGCAATTGCGAATGCTTGGTGTTGGTGTATTCTTTCTCTACATTGTCATGAATAATGAAGAATGATATTATGGAGTTTGAAACCCATAGTTCTAGCGTGAAGTACCTTCATTGGTGGTACACCGGTGAAGGCCTATTTCAACCGGGAGTAGCCAGTTTTTGCACTTGTTAAAATTAGAAAATAACCCCAGCAGCATTTTTACATATTTGCCATTGTATTTTTACATAATATGAAAAGCCCACTAGTAAGATAAAATATAAATAAAAATAATTGATACTCATAACGTTTGGGAGAGTGTATGAGTGATGATATTGGTTTTGAAATATACGATGCGAAGAAGTGGTTCTACTTGAAATGTTTGAAAATGTCCCCAAAGTCGGTAACAATTGAAGTTGAAGGTTTTGCACCATAAAAGAGTTAAGGTACAACAACCCGGTGTGCGAAACCGTTTAGCAATTTGTCGAAGTTGGTTGGAGATTAATATGTGAAGCATATACTGGTAAACATTGTTATGGATATGGGTTTAGCAATTCGTTCCATTGGTGGCTCATTTGTAGTTGAATGTTTTTTGATTTGGTATGGGCTGTGCTTGAAGGAATACATGTCGGCTGTGGGTTGGGTTTGAGGGTTTGGGTTTGGATACATTTTTGTGAGCATTCACCGTTTTGTTGTTTGTTAGATATGATTATCATCAAATCTTTCCTTCTATGCTTGATTTTTTTTTTTAGTTTTTAGTTTTTCTATTTCATGTTGTGATGCAGTCACTATTCTACAATACTGTTTTGGTTTTGATGTTGGCGTGTGGTTGAATGTTTCACTGTTTGTGTCTTTTATTTATGAAAGTGCAAAAAAAGTTTGTTGGACATTGAAGCCATGGATGATGAATGGGAAGTAGGATGCTCCAGCAATGTACAAAAGGAATGGAGCGAGGTATAAGTGTTGAAGAAGGATGAATTATTGATTTTTTTCGTAACTTTATATTCTTATTGAAAAAAGAAAGTTGCATGTTGTGGTGAGTGGAAAGTGTTAACTTTTTTTTTTGGTTATTATTTTTATTTTGTAGGAAGATAACGGCATGTTGTCTGACTCATATGATGGATGTCAAAGCAATGAAGATGTTGAATTTGTTGATGAGGTATTTTCACAAGAGCAATGTGTTGAAAGGGAGCAATCTGTTGATGGAGATGAAGGTATTTCCATAGATGGTATGGAGGACATTCTTAGTCTTGACATTAGCAGTATGGGTGTTGAAGAATTGAGTAAGTGTCATTTTTCAAGCATACATGTTGCTTACTTGTTTTATAATTGGTATGCAAGAGTGAGTGGTTTTTCTGCTCGTAAAGGAAAGATATTAAGAAATGACAAGGGAGAAGCTGTGCAACAAACATTTTTATGTAATCGGCAAGGTTTTCGAGAGGAGAAGGGGCTAACCGTCGATAAACGTAAACGAGATCCAAAACCAGAAACAAGATGTGGGTGTACGGCAAAATTTCGGGTTCATGTTGACATGCACTCACAACGATGGTATGTAACTTGTTTTGATGATTACCATAATCATGAAGCAATTGAAGGAGAGTATTGTGGGATGTTACGTGGCCATAGGAGAATGACAGGAGGTGATATTATGCAAATGAATAATTTAAGGAAAGTTGGTATGGGTGCGCCTGAAATATTTAATTCGTTTGCTATGCAATTAGGAGGTTTTGAGAGAGTAGGGTTTCGAAAGAAGGACTTGTACAACCAAATTGGAAAACAAAGGAGAGAGCAAGGTTCGAATGCTGAGGGTGCTTTACATTATTTGCGGTGGTTGTCTTTGAATGACCCTTTGATGTTTGTGCGTCACACGGAAGACGAGGAAGGAAGATTGCAACATTTGTTTTGGTGTGATGGCACTAGCCAATTGGACTACGAAGTGTTTGGAGATGTTCTTGCGTTTGATGCGACGTATGGTAAAAACAAGTATCGATGTTCTGTGGTTTTTTTTTTTGGTGTAAACAATCACAATCACACAATTGTGTTTGGTAGTGCAGTTATTGCAAATGAAATTGAGGAGACGTATGTGTGGTTGCTTGAGCAATTAATGGAGGTTATGAAAGGAAAGGCGCCTACTTCAGTTATAACTGATGGAGACTTGTCTATGAGGAATGCCATTAAAAAAAAATTTCCAAATGCTCACCACCGTCTTTGTGCCTGGCACTTGATTCGTAATGCAGCGAGTAATATTGGAATTCCGACATTCATATCACAATTTAGAAAATGTATGTTGGGTGACTATGATATAGGAGATTTCAATTGCAAGTGGACTGCAATGGTTTCACAGTTTGGGTTGGAGGACAATGATTGGGTTAATGAGATGTATAACAAAAGGGAAATGTGGGCAGCAGCATATATTCGTGGTAACTTTTTTGGTGGGTTTAGGACAACATCTCGGTGTGAGGCATTGCACACCCTATTGCTGAAGTTTGTGCAATCACGTTACAACCTAACAGAGTTTTGTCAACATTTTCAACGTTGTCTAAATTACATGCGCTTTAAGGAAATGGAAGCTGATTTTGAGTCAGTGTATGGAGAGCTGGTGTTACAAACTAGCTTTACTGAAATTGAGAGGTCAGCTTCCAAAATGTTCACTAAGGAGATTTTTTCACTATTTCGGCAAGTTTTGTCTGGGGTATCTATCTTGAGGGTTATTGATTGTAGACATACATCTGGTGACGTGATTTATAAAGTTGTGAAATATAAAGTAATGGGCAAGGAGTGGCATGTTGTTCATAACCCGGCAAATGATGAATATGTATGCTCTTGTCAGAGAATGCAGTCATTTGGTATTCCATGTGGCCATGTAATTGTTGTGTTGGTTTATCCCAACATAGATGACTTACCAGCTTCTCTTGTTCTATATAGATGGAGTAAGGGTGCAAAAGATAGGTTCAAAGGTCAGAATATCAATGGCTGTCAATTTTGGGACTCACATATTGTTGGGAGATATGTTTGGTTGGTTGAGTCATGCAGGGAATGGTGTAGCTTGGCAGCTCAATCTGTTGAGGATTTTAATTGTGCTAGAGAAAAAGTTAGCCAAGAGGTTCGACGTTTGAAAAATAAGAATGTACATGGTATTATGGATAGTAACCAAAATGAAGTTGGCAATGTGAGTGTGAGAAATCCAGCAAGTGTGAGGCAAAAGGGTAGTGGCATTATCACTGCAAGTTCTTCAGGGTTAAAATCGAAGCGTACCACAAGATGTGGTGCATGTAGAGTTCCTGGACACAATAGATTAACATGTCCATTGTTGATAGACTATGATGGAGTTATGGAGAATGTAAATGGAAGTACGTTGCCTGTGTCGGAGGAATATATGCAGATGGAGAACGATGACCTTATTCCTCATGATTTGTCACCATTAAGGTCTGCACTGTTTTGTCTGTAAGGTTAAACAATTTGTTTATGATGTACATTTCACTGTGGTGACATTTTAATTATGATGTTATTCCTGCAGTTCAGCAGCTTTCATCATACATTTTGTGAACCTGAACATCTTTTTGAGGTAACAATTTTATGAATTGTTCATACTGTGATTATGTGGATAACTGTAGATGACTTCTATTTCGTGACCATTGTGTGATTTTTAAATGAGTGATGTTTTCCTATATGTGGTAGAAAAAGGTAGATGATTACGTTTGCTTTTTTGTATTTTCAGATCAGTTATTATTTCTCAGAATTTGCAGGTGTGGTGTGTAGTAGCTTTAGCTTTGGGTGATGAGGGTATATATACACAGGTAAATAATGGTGAAGTTGATTGTAATGTGAATTTATAATAGACCTTACCATCCTAACCACAAGTATTGTGTTAAAAATAAGATTGGTTGTTCTCTCTTTTTTTTTTTGGCAAGCTTTCTTTAGTATCTTATGTTTCTGAAATGGAACTCTTTATTTAAACAATGATCTATTTTTGTAATTAACATCCAAGAAATGATACTGCAATGGATATAGAATACCTTAGTGGATGGGGTTGATTACTTTTCGAGTATACCTTTCATATCTATGAAGACTACAAATGTTCTAAGGCTATTACAAATCTAATTGACTTTCCCTGCATCAACAATGAAATAATTTATCATAATCATTAACATGTTTTGTATTTAATTTTTTTAATTTCTTTGATTACTATGTGAGTGGTACTGACTAAAGTATTATTTTACTTCATTTTTTGGGGGGTTTATTTATTTTTTTCTCTCTTTATAGGAAACAATTGGCTGCGCTGTCGTGTGAGAAAAAGACCTTGAAAAAAGACAAAGTTTGGTATGTGGTGTTGAGACTCTTTTTTGTGGTATGGTGATCATAGAATGAATGCGTTGAGTAAGAGACATTGCTGAATTGTTGCAGCGGTGATGTAGCGTGTGATGAACTGATAGTGTTGTATCATGATTTTTTTTTTCCATGGTTAACAAGTAAATTGAATACTTTACGTGTGTGTTAACTTTTTTTTAATCAATATTAATGTATTTTGTTAACTCCATTATTATAATATAGACTGCATAAAATATAACAATAACTGAAAAGGTATCGTGCATAAAATTAATTTTATTTTAAAATAATTAAAGAAACAATATTACCAAAGGTAGGTTGTACCTAACGTGAACAAATTGATTAGTGTCTGTAAAATTAATGATAGACAGAAAATTTACCCCATGCTGATGAAATCAGAGCCCATGATGATATCACAAGTCATAACGTTTAATCACTAAATTATTAATACTAAATATTAACGATACTATTCTTTTCACGAATTGGCACTGTGACAATTGTTTTTTATATTTATAAGCATAATTTAATATGAAATGTTAACATCGTATTTGAGAACGTGTATTACAATGTTAAATCATGTATTCATGCTTGTAAGGTTTAAAGTTAATGTATATGGTAAAATATTTTCTATATCTATTGCAATAAATGCCATGTGCGACGTTATATATATATATATATATATATATATATATATATATATATATATAAGACTTATGTTTTTTTTTGTGTATCTAATATATTATTTTTTTGGTTTTGGTCTTCATAATTTTTTTTTTGAAAGAATCTTAAAAAAAAAGCTTCTTATCTTCTTTGAACAATATTTTAAAAAGAAATTATAATTAAGTTGGCACGATGACCTTTTTTTCTGAATTATACGAAAAAAAATTGAATAGTTAAGTTTTTTAATTTGTAATTATAAAAATATAATTATTGAATACTTTTTGAATTATTTGTTAAATTCTTTTTAATATATTTTCACATTACTAATTTTTGTATAAAAATTTTAATTTTATGTTCTAAAAATATTATGTCATCGACAACACATACAAGTTTTTAAATAATTTATCTTTTGTAATTAATGCTTAAACTTATTTAGTTAATATTATTTATAATAAAATATATTTAAATTTTATTTTAAATTAATTTTTGTTAATTAAAATCAGTATTTAAATTTTTAAAATTAAATAAAATGACCTACAGATTAAAATTGCTGCCACAATTTATAATCACACCAACTAGACGAATAGGGTTGGTACATTTCATTAAAACCCTTAACAAAAAAAATTTGTGGATAAAAAAGAAAACCAAATAAGAAATAGAGAAAATAGTCTAATGTAATTAAAATAAAACATTAAAAACATTCGGATAGAGGATGCATACATGCAACTACAAAACAACATTTAAAATGAAGAAAATTCAACATCACAAAGTTTTTTGTCTTTTTTTTTTCTTGATAAGGTAGACTATCAATCAACCCTTCCCTTATTGGAACTCAGTTGATGTAGTTGGCCAGCCAATACCGCAATCTTCATCTCCAACTCTAACTTCTCATGTTTGTTCTTTTCCAATTGATGCTGTAAATTTTGAACATTATAATAATTGAAGTCACGTATGGATTTTCCAATTGCTTCCAATATTAGTCGAATCAAAGATGCAGCAACATCCTCCTGAGCATCATAATCAGTGGCAGCATATTTTCCAAGAGAAACTTGACTTTCGATTTCATGAGTGATGAGCGTTCCATAATATCTACGATATTGTACTCCTTCAATCTCCTTCACATCCTATAATGTGTACACTGGTTGTGCAAATCTAAGCATTGTACACAAATGATTGAGTAGATTCGTCATGCTTTGCTGAATTACGAACACATCAGAAGTGGTGTCTTCTGCCATAAGTGGTGCCCAACTTGCTGTCAACACAACATAAAACATTAAAAGTAAATGCTCAACGAGCGTCAAATAAGTTGAAGTAAAAAAAATATGGACTTTTTTCTTTCCTTACTACAACCTTCTGGTCGAGCACTTGTGGAAGCAGATGTGTTCATGGTTTGAGGTTGCTTCTTATGTTGCCCCGATCCACCCTGACCTCTATATCTACTGCAGTATCTATTCCACTGGGCCTCTGCTTCTTCATATGAGTTATAAGATCTATATCGATTACCTTTATAGCCATTGACTTGAGCATGGCAGTCAATCCACGACAAATACATCCCTGGATTTCGTCCTTCAAAGACGACATATACCTTCTTTTGGGAGTTTGGTTGAGACATTGTTAATTGCAGATGAAATAAGTGTTTGATTCTTTTTTCGTTGGGTTGCCCTTGTATGGGGTCTTTTTTTTATATTTGAACTAAATGTGTTGAACATAATAGTTTGGAATTTTCTTCTTAATTAATCGTATTAGTAAATTGTCCTTTCACTAACTAATAATTTTCACACTTCATATAACGCATACGAACACACACTTTAATATTCAGGGATAATAATAATATTATTATTATTATTATTTCTTTATTACTTATAAAATTAAAAATTGTCTGGGTTAGCTTGGACGTTGTCGGCAAAATTACTGTGCTTAAGAGTTTATAATGATACGAATGATTTGATGTAACACTGTCAAAAGTAAATGAATACTTTCACCTCACTATGTGCCATTATATTTAACTTTTTTTCTCTCTTCAAATTCGTGTTTATCAATATTGTATATAACTATCACATTGTCAAAGTAAGACAATACATGCAAGATCAGCTTTTTTGGGTTTGCTACTTCAGTCCTACAATATATATATATATATATATATATATGTTAAAATTGCTCATTGTAAAGTGGATGTTTATTTGCTTTTTAAATGTCATTATTAAAGGACAACGATTGGTAAAAAAAAAAAAATCCAATTTCAAATAATTTAATTACTTAAAGACATATCCCACATGGTATTATATGTATGATTTATAAATATTAACTAATAATTATTCGCCATATTAATATAATCGACGTGTTACTTGAAGTGTATAAGTGTGTATACTATGTTAATCGCTGAAACAACAAATTGTTGAGTTTCTCTGACAGTTCCCATTGTTTTATGCGTCACTTTCAAGTGTTGTCAATAGGGAAAATTTAGCCCAAAATTGATTGTCAGTCACAGCGGTAGTTGGGAGACTCTTTAGTACCCATGGGGGAGACGGAACAAGTTACGAGACATAAGAGGTTCAAAGCAAGTAATTACTGACTACGAATTCTGGTTAGCCACTATTTAGTTCAAGTAGTTCGGTTACACCATTTTTTTCGCAAATGTCACGAACATTTCAGGTCGTTCATAATTTTAATAATTTTCATTGTGTTTGGTTTGAAGGAGAGGGAGGAAGAGGTGAAGAAATTATTAAATTTTGTGCAAATTTCTCTTGTTTGGTGTAGGTGAAATTCAAATGAAAATTTTTAAATTATATAATTGGATCCCACTAGGTCTCACTACTCATTTCTGCTCTATTTCTTACCTACTTTTATTCACCACTCTTTTTGTCTCTTATTTATCATCTATTTCTATCCTACCAAACAACCTAAAATATCAAATTATTTCTTATCTATTTTTCACCTTCTAACTTATTTCTCACTTATTTCTTTCCTATCTATTTCTCTCCTCTACCAAACAAAGGCTTTATAAAAATGTAATTATTGACATATCTTTGTGGGAAAAGGATAGTCAACCTCCCTAACCTTTACCCCTTTCACAAATAGACACCTTAAACTTTAATTATATCCTAATTGATTCACAAAGTTTACCCTATTTACAAAATGACACCATGAACTTTAATTTCGTTCCAGTTGATCCTTAAATGTTGCCATTTTTTACAATTAGCCACATTGAACTTTAATTTCATTGTAATCCCTACATTAAATATAACCTTATAGAAATAGTTTAATCTATCAAGTTAGAGTTAAATTATTTATCTTCAATTTGAATCATTCATTAATCATTTTCTTCTTTTGTGACAATTCATTTTTTTTCATATATGAAAATATAATAAAACTATGAATTTTGTAAAAAAAATAATAAAAAATAATTTAAAAAGTCTTCATTTTTTTATTAATTCTAAAATTTATTATGTTTTAATATTTGAAAAAGTGATTTACAAATTAAAACTAATATATAAGTGATTGGGAATTAAAATAAATAAATGGTTGAGAATTTTACTTTGTTAGTAGTTTAACCCCAATTTAACATAAGAAACTATTAGCATAAGTGGTTATTAACTTTGTCATCAGGGATTCTAAAAGTGTAAATGTAAGCAATCAAGTGATTAACACAACTCGTTGTTAATTTTGTGATCAGGGATAGTAAAAGTGTAAATGTAATTTAATGAAGTAATTATCATAAATGGTTCTTAATCTTGGAATTGTTCCCAGGCCTTGAACAATGAGTCCTGCTCAAATTGGACAAAATTCATAATGTCTTTCTGCAACTTGTTGAACTTGGCTAAGGGAAAGTAATTCTTAAGGAATTTAATGCTACATTGGTCCCAAGTGGTGACAGACCCATTTGGCAATGAAGATAGGCAAGCCAATGCCCTATCTGTTAAAGAAAACGGAAAAAGCCCTAGTTTCATGGCATCTTGAGTGACACTGTTATACTTCACGGTGTCAGTGATCTTAAGAAATTTTTTCAGGTGGCCTAGGGTGTCTTCATTCGGCAAGCCACCAAACTGCCTATAATTCTATACCATGGCAAGAAATGCAGGGGTTGAGCTCCAAATTAGTTGCCTCCACCTTGGGGCGACGGATGCTATTGCCTACCCTAATGGTAGGAGCAAAATAGTCCTGCAAAGTCCTTCATGGTTGCTCTATCATAATGCCTTTTGTTCTATGCTCCTTCTTTAATCTGTGAGTTTTCCTTTCAATTTTAGAGTCAAATTATAAGACAGGCCTTTTAAAGCGAGTTAGCATAAACATAACAAAAATAGAATAATTTTGCTGATTAGTAAATAAAAAAAGAACAAAACAAAGAATAAAAATAAAAAAAATACCTAAAGCAACTAGAATCTCCTTCTTCTAACATCACACAATTAGTTTCCAGGAACAGCGCTACAAATTTGACGCACTGAAAATCTGTACTATGTTTTTACTAAATCTTTAGTCTTCTCATTTATGTCAATGTTGAGCTCTACAAATAATGTATGTTTAAAACCTCCATTAAAACCTCTACTAAAAAAACTTGAAATTTGGGAGGTTTACAAACTCTAGATAAAAAAAAAACCTCTATTAACAACGTGGGTTTAAAACCTCCATTAAAAAACTTCCACTATTAGTGTAGGTTTAAAAGCTCCATTCAATAACCTCCACTGTTAGAGTAAGTTTAAAACCTTTGCAACAAAACCACCGTTATGTAATCAACATACCAGAGGTTCTAAAAAAATGCAGCCAATTTTGTGGTGAATATTACTTGAAAGTTTTTAAAAACTTTCACAATTTAACTTGCAGAGGTTAAGAACCTCTGTACCATAAGTGTTTTGAATTTTTGTATGTTACCTAAAGTTGTGCCTGTACTTCTATGTGGACCTAGCAGAAGAAAATAAGCTTAGGGATGCAGTTTCCATTATGCTTTTAAATTCCCTCGCATCTAATTCTAACTTAACTTAGTAATATTCCTCAATTACCAACATTTTCCTACGAATTATATTGCCAATCAATGGTCATGAATTGGAATAGTATTCTCTAAGTTGATTTCCTAATCGATCATATGAGAAATTACAACCCTAAAAAGACATGAAGAACGAATGGAACGATTAATTAGTTATTTAATTTGATTAGAAATCAAGAATGAAAGTTGATCATGTAACAAACCCAATTTTATTACTCTACACATCTACCAATTAATTGTGGTACGACCGCCATTCAATTAATTGATTCAAAGCATACAAGAAGTGATTAATCCAAAGTCAGAATTTAGAATAGTAGAGTGGCTTAATTGATTGAATAAAACATAAATTCAATTAAAATTAAACATTTAGAGGTTTCAGGCACAAAATCCAGCACAACCAATTAAGAGGTTTAGCTACTCATAACAAGAAAAGAAACTAAAATTTTACAAAAATACATAAAAAAAAGAGAGGAACAAATCTTTTACGAGAAAAATGATTCGTTCAGGATCTAACTGTAAGTATCCTATTTGCTCAGAAGAATTCTTTTCCAAAAATCAAAAAGAAAACAAAAATTAGATAAATAGATAGAATAGAGATAAGATGAGCTCTTGCATTGTGTTTTGCTCCTTGCAATTTATAAAGCATCTCTAGAGTTTCAGAGAATGTGACTTAACTCAGTTTGCACAACGCAAGTCCGTTGAAAATTAAAATAAAATTACTAATTGAATTTCGAACTCGCCCGGCGTGGTTAGAAACCCGCTGGGCGGTTTTTCGGAAAAAAATCTGCTCCGATGTGGTGCCAGGCGGGATATACCACCCGCCGGGCGGAGTGCCGTTACAGCAAGGTCCGCCAGGCGGACTTGGTAGGCCGCCGAGCGCGTACGACCTCATGCACTTCATGCTTGTGTGTCTCTTTTGCAATCCAAATTTTAGTTGTTATTTGTTTTACGTTTTCTTTGACATTTGACAATATTTCTTTATGTTTGCCGACTGTATTTTGTTACTCCACATATCTAATGACAATTCATGAATTTTTAAATTGAAAACTTTGAAATGCATATCACATGAAATCTTTTATTAATGGTCTATTTTTTCACAAATTCTGTACGAACTAATACAAAATCATTTGAACTTGTTCATAAAATGTAGATTTATCAATTAACATAAGTGGTTATTAACTTTGTTATCAGGGATAGTAAAAGTGTGAATGTAACTAATCAAGTGATTAATATAAATGGTTATTAATTTTGTGATTAGGGATAGCGAAAGTGTAAATGTAACTAATCAAGTGATGCATCATAAGTGGTTATTAATTTTGTTTTGTGATCAGGGATAGGAAAAATGTAAATATAAGCAATCAAGCAGTTAACATAAGTGGTTTTTATTTTTTTTTGGACATAAGCGGTTATTAATTTTGTCATCAAAGATAGCCAAAGATTAAATATAAGAAATGAATTATTTTATAACTTGTAAATTGCCTTACCCAGTTTCCACTTATAAAGTATATGTTGCGTGTACTGTATTGGCAGAAGAAAAGCAGATTGACAATGTCATCATTAACATTAAAATAAATTTATTACTACGTGACAAGACAAGTACTTTATCGAACACAGTGAATGTATCTCAACGCATCATAGCCTCTGATCATCTTATGTGATAACCTTTTATTTTTAATAGGGTTATTTGACAAAAAAAGGAAGAAGATAATGTCTGGATAGTTAATTGTGCAACTGCCCAAGTAAACCGCCAAACCAAGACGCGGGAAGTTTCAATTTTTACTGATACGGACACTTGTCGAACATTCGAATCAATATCAACCCCCGACCTATGAAATATTACAAATATGTAAAATATTATTTTAACTTAAAGAAATTGCATTCTTCAAAACAATTAATAATAGTAAAAATAAAATATAAAAAAGAAATGAAAACAAACTTCCCTTTAAATCATTGAAGTAGTAGACCTCATACACCCCACTCATGCCAACCAAGATGGATGCAAATGCAGCAGACACGGGTTTACAAACTTTTGACGCAAAGCCAACAAATACAAACATGGACAAAATTTCTGTGGAAAATGATCACACAGATACGAGGGATGTAGACGACACCAAGTAAGTGTTGCTTAATTGGTCTTCTCATTTTTTGGTGTTGTTCATTTATCTTTTTATACAGCTTACAATGTCCAACAATATTTAATGTCCTATTATGTGTAGGAATGGTGGATTTAATGCTGAACAACAGGACCGTCTTGACAGTACCTCAGAGATGGAGAAGGTATTTATCACATTCGATTCTCTTCACATAAACAAAGGACATTAAATCAAAACTAACGTTTTAATCATCTTTAAATATAGGTAGTCCACCCGGAAGTCATGCTGGACATTAGGATGGAAACTCTTACAGACACGGTGCAAGACCTCAAGAAAGCGGTTCAGGTAACAAAATAATTAACACAATCATGCTTTAAACAAGCATCATCATCCTTTTCATTTAATTTTTTTTTTGTTTCAAATTGTAGGGCATGTTCGACCGTGTTGACCATATGGAAAAAATGTTTGAAGAGTTGTGTGATATGTTTTCACGTTTTGAGACAATGTTGGAGCCTACCCCCGTTAACAACAAAATGAGTGCACCAGCATTTGCTAATTTGGGAAGAGTTGCACACACAGACAGCACACCACAGCTTAAAAAAACCACAAATGTTAAAGTCCGTGGTAAGAATGCCCACTCACCTGCTAAGAGTAATACACACCTATCACTTCCTCGTACTTCTACGGTTATCCTCCAAGTTTCTTCGGAAGAAGATGACAACGACAACGCGATTGATGGACTTAGTCACAAAAATGAAATGAATGTCAATCCTAATATCACAATACATGGTCATGCAACACCATCGTCACTTAAGACGAACATCCCAAACGCTAGTCAGCACAAAGCTTGGAACTCCAACTTTCACAGAGGAAATGTTTTGAAGGTAAACATCTTAAAAATTTGTACATAGTTCAACTACCAATTTTGACAAATTGATGCTAACATGGCAGACAAATGGCAGGCCGAAGGAGTGTCGTCGTCTTCAACACGTACCAATGCTACAACAAAGTTGTCATTCACACCAACTCTGTCATCTCGCGTCTCAAAACCTCAGGCAACACAAGAGAGTTCTAAATTGACACCAGCAAAGCGTATGACCTTTCGACTAAATGCAGGGAACCAAAGTAAGAAAAAGATTACAAATGCAAGGTCTGTTCTTAACAAAAACAAGAGTGGAAGTAGTGGCCAAAAGAGGAACATCGACAATGTTGACGGAGAAGATGACAATGAAAATGACAGAACAAAAGGGTTTACTATGCCTGCGGTTAAGCAATTACTACCTTAACTCATTTAGTAGAAACTTATTTACATGACAAATTTTCATACTTAACAAGGTTATTTCTCATCACAGTACATTAAATGTAAATTCAGACCGACAATTGACATGGAATTAACACCTGAGCAGGTTCAACTGTGTGCATATATATGGCATCCTGATTGTGATCCAAAGTACTTCAACTAAGTACTTCTTTCACCTTAATACCCAACTTTTGCATATAAGTTATTAACTAATAACGTGTTTACTTAATTTGTTAGTGAGATTATATTGAAGGTAGATGATACAATTGGAACAAGAAAAAACTTTGATTGTCTGTGTCCCGGGAAAGATGTTACTGAGGAGGTAAATTTCTTTAAAAATATTATTTGTATAGAATACATAACTGACGTAACTGGTATATTGACAGTCCCTATATATATATATATATATATTAATTTTTCAATTTTCTAATTTTTTGCAATAGATAATTAGCTGGATGGCTATCAAAGCAACGTGGATTCAAAAACGTGTATCGCAACAAACCCTATGGAGTCTGCCACCTTCATTCATGGTTTGCTAATATAACACATACTGTATATTGAATTTAAGAATGACTATGTTTGTGAAGTTTAATTTTTGAGTCTTATATTGTTTATACACTTATGCAAAAATATTGATGAATGAGATTTATGTGTCTCCCATTTACTCCCTTTTAATTTGTAATATTACGTGACATCTTTAGCACTAGTGTATTTAATTACTTTTTGACAATACCCTTTTCAATTACAGCGACATGTGAACGAAGGGATGACTGTATCAGATTTGGTAACACTGTATGGATCAACATGGATGGAACCATATCCTGAATTGCAATACGTATGTAATCACATACTCCAAATTATTTCATGTATATTGTTAATTTCTTCAACTTATTGTTAAGTAATAAATTATATAATTATATTATAACTAGTCAATCTGTTAGATATACATTCCTGTTCAAGAGCTACCTTCCAAGCATTGGTATTTAGGTGTGATATCTGTAGAGCAGCAAACCATTTACTATTTCGATACACATATTGAGCTGGATAAGGTCGACAGTAGGCGAAAAACATTAACAACTGCGGTATGAATTTTTTTTTCCTATTGTCAAATAACACTTAAATGTACATTTAAATTTGTATTGAGAAGTAAAGTCCATTAATTGACTGAAATTTCAGTGTCAAGTCATTGCACAAATGCTGGAAATAGAATTTTATCCAGACAACTACTTGAAAGATAAGTTTGATGAGGGGACTTGGGAGCTGGTTGATGCAAGAGGGGTACCCAACTATGGACACAAGTAATTTGAATGTCATACCTAATAAATTTATTACAAACCATTTACTATAGATAACCATTTAATTTATAATCCAATTAACCAACGTAAATTTATAGAAAGAATTCTGGATTGTGGGTGATGAAGTGGCTGGATATGAAATACTGCTTCACCCCATATGTTGTCGGAGTGGTAAGAACTAAACCTAAACCCTTTCATTGAATTGTTTTTAGAGTAAAGTCTAACTTTCATAACCTTTTATTATTATTATTATTAATATTATTGTTTTTGTTTTCAACAGGCTCACGAAAGAGTTGTTCGCATGAAGTTGGCAATTGAGTTGTTGACATCATCTCACAATGAGTGTTGGAAGGAGATGGAAAAAAAAGTTGAAACCTTCTGGAAAACAATTAGATATACCACTGCAAATTAATCATAGGATAGTCATGAACCATGAATGTGTAAATGACACTTTTGTGATACTTTTTTTGGCTGACCATTACCCATTTTGACATGTCATGGTAAACCATAACTCCATTAGATGGATGTCATGGTAGACCCTGACATTGAAACACACACACCACTATGGACAACATTTGACCTCCGCAGATATGCTAGTTATATGGTGGATGTATTTTGCTTTTGGCTACCTTATTTGAACTTGTAAAAGGGACCAATCATATAATCATGTCATTTCTCTTCGTTAAACATTACCATCACTTTGACTCTAGTGTGGATGTTAACCAATTCCTCATATTTATTAAACCAGTGTGGACCAATGTATGACCATAAACTGGGGACAAAAATCGAGTCAAAAGCAAATCGGATACGCCTTAAATAAATGGACAACTTTATAGGCCCATTCATGAACTGTTTAACCTTTCCTCGGACTGGAACATACTATTTTGTTCAGTGTCTACAGCTCCAGTTTCATATATTACTGGCTCTGGAGATGTGTAATTTCATTTTGCTGTGCCTTCTGTATATAACCAATTTGTGTCGGTGGTGACATGTGATTTTTATGTTAAAATTTATCAGTCACATGATAGCTCCATTCAAATAAAGTATGCTATTAGCCATTGAATTGATTGGTAATCAATTAATCATGTCGATAGACACATACAATCGCACATTTTTTTTTAATAAATATTAGATGAAAGAGATTTGGGTTTGTTGGCTAGCTAGCGAAACATTTGCTGAAAGGTTATATTCTAGTGTTATCTTTTAATATAATTTGATGAAACTAAGGCGCATATAAGACATGGAGAAAACAGGAAAGCTTTGTATGGTAATGAAATTAATGAAAAAAATTAAGGAGACCTTTTTGACTTGATCTTGAATGTATATTGGTTGGTGGGTCAAAGTTGCAAAGCATTGTTTAACAGAGTGTTCAATATCTCTAGTGATTCGAGCTTTGAATTGTATGGATCGTAGGAACCCTCCAAGGAGCGAATGGATTTTCCTATGCATGTTCCCCTTCATTTAGCGTATAGAGTATCCTCCCATTAATTCTCTATCTAATTTTGGATAAGCAGGAACAAAGATGTTCCCCTGGTTCTGCAGAATCACCTTGTTCACTTCCGGGTCTGTGGACACAATCACACCAGTTCCCAAAATGCTTGTCTTAAATACATTACCATACCTGCGTAGACATATTCAGAGCCGAAAGAGAGAAATTAACTTACGATGTTCCTATCAGTTATGCTTGGTTTGTTTGTCCAACCGAGTTGTTGCTACAAGTACCATACTACGTCCACCTAGATTTGAAAGGAAAAAAGATATTTGTTTGAGGCTGAGGAGTGAAGTATGGAGTCTATTCACCATAAAAAATAGAGGTATACAAATGAAAATGATGACGGAGGAATCTTAAGGTATGATATATATCCTGCATTCTCTTGTAATTTTTTCTGCACTTAATTGTTAAAAAGAAAAAACCATTGAAAAATGTATTCATCTCATGTTACCATTAAATAAAGCTCTATATGAAAAATGTGATAAAAATATTATTCTTATATATGCAAAGGTCCTTCTCCCCCTGTAGAACTCAAATAAATAGAAGCCTTATCCATTACATTATTTACGACTTACAAATTAGAACTGCTACAAAACGAAAGAAAAGGGGGAAAAAAATTTAAGAGTATTGAATTGAAGACATAAATACAATCCCACACAAGGTCCTTGGCAAATAATTTCAATGACTACATTCAATCAGACACACATTGGCGAATAATCAAAATAATAAATTAAACTTTGTCTAAAGCATTCCCACACAACGTCATATTGGATAGATATCAAACTCAAGATCAAGTTATATAATCTAAAGAATAAACTTTGTCTATAGCATTTCCACACAATGTTATATTGGATACATGTCAAACTCAAGATTTACAAATCATCAGCTTCATTTTGACCAACGATCACAAATTCCTCTCTCAAGCAATGAGTTATGCCTGCTTCTTCCA
Source organism: Spatholobus suberectus (assembly GCA_004329165.1). NCBI lineage: Eukaryota > Viridiplantae > Streptophyta > Magnoliopsida > Fabales > Fabaceae > Spatholobus > Spatholobus suberectus. The sequence continues at coordinate 20,410,355 of CM014732.1, forward strand.
CACTTTTATTTTTGTGGATGCGCGCCTGTTGAAGGGCCAAGTAAATTGTGGTCTTCACGGTGATGTCAACATAAGCTACACTAGCATCTGTGGCAAAAACAGTACCCTTGACCTGAAACACAACCAGCAACCATCACCAATCCATTCCAAATTATAACCAGCAATGACCATGCGTCTTTTCCTATCTTTAATCAAAGGGAAGCAAGAAATATCTAATGCTAAGAAGCAAATAACATGTCCAGAAGTGAACAATAATGATACACAATAACGACCATATGTCTTTTGGCATTAAAGTCCTCATCAATTAGAATATTGCTCGACTTAATATCTCGATGCACAACTTTTGGCTCAATTGCCTCGTGCAAGTATGCCAGCCTACAAGATATAATTAATCAGAGATCAGGAGGAAACTCATCCACCCCCTAAAAAAAAGGAAGCTCAGGATAATTAGTAGAATATTTTTTTGCAAGAATAAATGAGCATACGCTTTGGCCGTTCCAAGGAGAATTTTTATCCGAGCATCCCAAGTAAGAAAACCATGCTGTCGCATGGCTCCGTGAAGCAACTACTCTAAATTGCCATTGTTGACATACTCATAAACCAATAACCTGAAATTAATAGGAGGTTCAATAAGACTGAAATCAACAAAATAATACAAACCAGTTCTTAATGATTGATAAAAAATAGAAACTGTGATATATCATATAAAGAAATATATATCAACCATCAAGAAAGTCCATCCTAGAAAAGACTTCTGGACTTAATTTTTCAAACAGAATAGATTTGTAATGTAATAATATTGGAGACATTAACCATATGGTAAGCCTTCAAACTGTCAGTCAAGTGATCAAATCAAGTAGAGAAGCAAACAGTCAAACACACACATGAGGAGCAAACACTAAACAATTTGTTACCTATGAGTGCCTTCAATGCAATAGCCTAAAAGTCGAACCAAGTTCTTATGCCGCACATGACTAATAGCCTCAACTTCCACCCTGAATTCCTTTTCAGCTTGTCCTCTGCACGATGGGTATCAACAGTTATTAGATAAACTAGCTGCATCTGCAGACAGTCTAATAAAACATGAAACAGACATTATAAAACCTAGTCTAAAATTTAAAATAAAAATAAAAGCTGCAATGCAACAAAACAAGCTAATGACAAAACTTACAAATTGTTAAGGATATTTTAAAAGTTGTATGGATGAACGCAGCCTTCACGAGTGTCCAACACTTATGATTCATTATATATAGTTTTCAATATTTTTTATTAAGTTTCTCGTCTCTTTAAATAGAGAAATTGGGTTAAACACATTTTGAAGCTCTTAAAAAATTTAGTAATTTAATTTTTATTAAAGAATAAAAATATTGATTTTTTAAGAGAAAGCTAGGTCAAAGTTTTAGTGTTTGGATAAGGAATTTCAAAATTTCATGGAAATTAAAATGCATTTTTCAAATAAGGAATTTAATGTTTAGATAGAGCAATTTAAATTTCTTGTGTTTCAAATTCTTGGTTTAGATAAAATAATTTAATTTTCATCATATGTAAATTTTATTTTATGTGTTATTTGAAAATCCTTCATATTGCTTGAAAAAAATCTCCTATAAAATTTCCATAATTATAAATTTAATTAGGTTGAAGTAAAAGGGGGATGGCGCAGTAATAGGATGCGAAGAAGACCTGTAAGCAGAAATGCTCTTAACACCGCTTTCTTCACCTGATTGAGAGCCATAAGCATCTTTCTCTAAATGATTAAATGAGCCTGATTGGCTACTATTATCCCCATTCTTTGTTTGGACCAAAACTTTTTCAGACTCCCTGTCACCAAATTTGTCATTGACACTCATAAAAGCACCATTTTGTGGATGATTATTTGCTGAAACTTGATCAACTCTGATTTCTTTATCTCTTCTGTAACAGATAACACATGCCTAAGTGGAAGCTTGCCATTGACTCTTCTGGACTTCTTTCTTAAAGTAAGATATATTGATAGCACCATAAGAATGATTATGATGAATAACCCAACTATTATTCCTATTAGTACCCACACTTTCAATCCAAAAACAAATGCTTTCTTGGACAGCCCTGAATTCAGATCAGACACCATTTTCTTGCTGCCAAACAAATCTGCAGAAATCAGTGTTAGAATATAGGAAGGCACTTGGATGCATAACGTAAATCAATTGCTAAAGTAAAGCATTTGATTAGACTGACAATGGATATGACTTATGACACCAAATTCTTCAACTGGATTCCTCAAATCTTACACCAGATTTGATAAAGTTAGTCACATATCCAGCCATAAAAAATGTCAACAACAAACTGAATTATCTTTACTGCTATATACATTAGTAACTGGAAAAAAAGGAGAGACTGGTTACATACCAATAGGAATTCATTTCCCAGAAAAAAAAATGGGGAAAAAAGTTTAGAAAAATAAACATTGCATTTTGGTCTAGTATTCACATCCCAATAAATGAAGCACATATGAAACAGAGAAAAGTCTAACAACTTTGATTTCATACTTATTGCAAAATACAAAATCGTAAGAAGCCAAAAGAGCATAAAAACAAAGAAAAATGTTTTTTCATACAACACTTGAAAACCAAGTAAGCGAGAAAGACCAGGACTTTGTTACCTTAGTACACAGGAAGAAACAAGCGCAATAAAATTTCAAATTCAGCTAACTCAAAATAATTGAGCCACGTTGCAAGAGAGCCAACGAGAAAAAAACAATAAAGGAAGAATCACTTGCTAACATATCCCAGGTTTTTACCATCAACATAGCATACAGCATTCCCACACAACGTCATTTCGGATAGATATCAAACTCAAGATCAAGGTATATAATCTAAAGAATAAACTTTGTCTATAGCATTTCCACACAATGTCATATTGGATAGATGTGAAACTCAAGATCAAGGCATCATCAGCTTCATTTTGACTAACGATCACAAATTCCCCTCTCAAGCAATGAGTTATGCCTGCTTCTTCCATACTTTTATTTCTGTGGATGCGTGCCTGTTGAAGGGCCAAGTAAATTGTGGTCTTCGCGGTGATGTCAACATAAAACACATACCACAATAAAATTAAAAAATTAAAAAATTCTCTTTTTAACTGTTTTAGATAAAGTTATATTCTTTCCCCTCCAGAAATGAAATCGTCTCATCAGCAACAAATACCACAAAGCAAAAACTTTTTTCAATCTTCAAACACTGTTCATCATACACCCAATACAGAACATAAAACATGAAAAGTTTCCCAAGTCCCTAAATGGAAGAAGATACAACCTACAATTTCAGAGGATGGCCCTTGGTCGCGAAATCTATCGTCGCCGTGTCCTATGCCACAACCACTGTTAAACATCTCCCACGAACAGGATGAACGCACCGATGAAGAACAGTAGCGATTTGTTTCGTCATGTCGCTGCTCCATGAACAACATCCCATCAAAGCGAAGGAGGCGTCGCTGTCAAACATTTCCCACACCCTCACGGAGGTTTTTGCCTCCCAAATGGAAGAATGAAATTTTCTAACTCCGTCTAACATCCTCCTCATCATCAACGACAACCACTCATGGACAGAGACGACCTGCTTCTGCTCACAAATATTTCAACAAGTCCCCAGTGTCGTTGCTCTACTAGGGTTTTTGGCAACCCAATTTCACAAATGCAAATTCGAAAATAGCCCCAGCACATGCTTTTATATTGGGGCCAAACTGGAATATCAAATAGAGAAGCTTAACCGGTTTCAAGTTCACGATCTGAACCGTACATTATTATAATAATAAATGTAGCGGTAATAAATAGTGCTTCACCGGTGACCCATATTTTTCGGTACTTCATTTTAGACTTTTCCTTGTAATTGTATGTGAGAGAAGGCGCTTTCTACGATGGATCATCAAATTAAGTGGTCTACCGGTGAACTACTAATTTAAACTATTAGATATATAAATAAAAAAAATCAATGGTTGAGATTGTAATCAGATCAACAAATCTTAACCGTTGATTTTTTTATTTATATATCTAACAATTTAAATTAATGATTCACCGATAAATCACCTATTTGATGGTCCACTGTAACATTTCCCGTGAGAGAAATCAATACAACTCTTTCTATGATTGATATGTGCTACACGGCCACCTACAACATATCCCTTCAAAAAGTAACCTATTAAGCCTTTCTCCTAAAAGCCCACGCTCACCAGTCAACAACTAACACCTTTTCTATTTTTTCTAAAACTAACAAATGGGCACAGGAACATCAATAACTGGACTGAGGAGTGTCGCTTTGCCATCAAATTTAATTTACACAAAGGACAAAAAAGAACTACATATATTATTGTTTGGCATGCTTCACCAATTATGGAAATAGAACCTGCAGCCTTCAGACAGCTTTATGGGTTTTTTAATTTGTAGTCAGTTCAGAACTAGGTAAGAACAGAGAAATGGATTCTCTGCAGTCGGAAAGAGAAGAAAAACTAACGCTGCATTTGGTAAGGAAAAGAGAAATAGAGGGAGAGGAAATACGTAAAAGAAAAAAAAAGAAAAGAAAAATAAATAAAAAATAGAGTAAAAATAGAGATTATTTAGTTGGAGAGAAATAAAAAAAAATAAAGAAAAAATTTACTTTTTGACTTTTGGAAATTTAAAATAAAATAACAAAATTACTTATATAACTTTCGAACGAATTTGATTCAAAATGATAAGAGAACACATATATTCGAATATGTTACAACATATTTAAATATATGCACCAATATATTGTAGCCTATATATTCGAATATGTTACAACATATTCGAATATGCCAACAACATATTCGAATATGTGGTAACATATTCGAATATATTATGTGTCATATTCAATTATGTAAATGAGATAATTGAATATATGGGCATTCCAAGAGAGATGAAGAGAAGCCGACGTACATCGGAGAAGAGACTTGGATTTGCTTTTTGGAAAACAGTTACAAAAAGTAATAAAAAGTGAAGGGTAATAACGAAAATAGCATTGCACGTTCATATTTCTTCACAAATCCGCACATATTTACGAGGATTATTTTTGCCGTGTGACCCACTAAAATTTTAAAAAGTTTCACGCTATTTCACCGCTTCCAAACGAAAGGAAATCAACACGATTCGCACACTTTTTCGCTCTTCTTTTCTTTCTTCGCTATTTCACCGCTAACAAATACAGCGTAAATCTCTACCCTTTATTTTATTTTCCAACTTTATAAAATTAATAAAATATAAAAAGAGAAAAATTACAACTTTTAGATGATGACTGCAGGGACAACAACGTAAAGCTTGACAGCAGAGAATCCAGGTCCGTAAGAACGGACCCCAAGAGAAATGCCATTCATAACGAAAGGTGCAGAAGAGTAGAGCACAGTTCACTCTTCAAAGACCAAAATAAATAGTTTAGTTAAAGTAAAAGTAGAGAAAGTTAAGCACTATCTATCAAAGTTTGGACCAAATGTTGTTAGCTTAAATGATTTGGCGTTTTAGCTTCTTAATTAAGGTTTGGAGCTCGATTTCTGACTTGGACATAGAGTCACAATCGGAAGTATCACTTTACTTCCGAAGAGGCTGACCCGGTGAGATGGGAGATTAATTGGGTGCAAAAAATAAGTCTTAGATACCTCTTGGTCTAACCAAAAAAATCTATCAAAGTTTGTGTATTGTATATGTTCCCAGAAACTTTAACAAACATTATACATGAAAAGTATTTTATCACATCATTCACCTTAATTAAGTCCCTAGTTCAGTAGTCCTAAGCTTGGTTACCTTTATTTCTTTGTACTCTATCTTACCTGTAGCCACGCAGAATCAGATTAAAATTAAGCTTGTGATTTTAATTTAGAAAATAGTTTAATTGATCCTTAAACGATTTCTGACTCGTTAAGTACAAAAGTTGTTAAGCATATACATTGAATGCAATCAATGTTATGCTCATATTAGGAACCATGTGTTGATCAGAACTTAATCCCTGGCCTTACATACTTGCAGTACATCAAATGCCTATTGGATTCATTTGTGTTATCCTTTTTCTTTTGGTACAAATGAGAAGGAAAAAAAATGTTTGTACGGTTATCCCAAAGCAAGCCCCAATGGTTGCATAGAATCAGATTCCAAGATCACTTTGTCAAAGCGGCCAAGCAAGTTGCTGTTATACAAAAAAATGTAGCTAGTAACATATACTACAGGGCAAAGGCTTCTCTGGAAGCAGAAAAGCTGACACTCACATTAAACATCACATGCCTTTGCATCATCCATTAGTCCTCCACCACTTAAACCCGCTTTTGGCAGATCGGCATACAAGCAGGCATTAATAACATGTCTGGAAAGCCATTGAGAAGTAAGAAATCATCTTTCAGATGTGGAAGCTGTAACTATTAACTTCTTAAAATCATATCCAAGATGTGAAAAATCATGTCGAAGATGTGAAACCAAACACACTATAAGATTAACGTTCATTATGATCTAATCATTTGTAAGCTGTTGTAAATTTCTTAGTGGACATCTTGGGAAAGCCATTGCATCACACTTTCAAAAGCCAAACATTCGTTTGTAGCACATCATCCAAAATGTCATGGCTAAAGGCAGTCCTGCATGTCCAGTTTCAGCACTGAGAATAATCAGCAGAATTTTGGTTCTGACTCATGTTACAAATACCTGAAAGGCGGATCGATTGCTATATCACTCTTGTAATTTTCTGTAGAAATGCCATAGATCAATTTAGATTGAGAACAATCTCAAATTAGATTACGAAAAAAAAAAATTGTATTTGCGGTGATCTGCCACCAAAAGGGTTTCATTAATTTGCTAAATAAACACACTAACTATTAACTGAAACATGACATGCATTCTTTTAAATAAAGTAAGTTTGTTTGTTTCAAATTAATTCTTATAAAAGTAGTTGGCCTTTTTCTAAAGCAATATTTTATAAGTTTAAACGAGTTAAGTCATTAATTTAATGTTCATTTGTTACAAAAGTTGTAGTCTAAGATGAATTTTACTGGCAATTAGCATTTTACTACTATATAATTACTGCTAAATGGAAATTTTGTTGTAATGATGCCTATATATATATATATGTATATATATATTCATTAATACAAAATAATCTTATGGTTTATAATGTCCTAATATATATAGTAACTTTAACATATTTTGTGACTAAGTTAACTTTAATAAATCAATTAAATCATATGATTTGATTTAATTGATTGTTTGAATGATTTAAAGTTTTGCTTTAAATTTGATTTGATTTAATTAATTGTTTGATTGATTTAACTTTTTGTTTTAATTATTTATGAAAGTTGTTAACACATTAATTTTTTTAACATTTTTCTAGTAATAAATAGTAAAATATATATAATAACATTACTTTTAAATATTTTAATTATTTAAATGTATTTTTTATTCATTCAAATAATATATATTATCTCTAATCTTATAATACATATGGTGGATAATATTTACTTAACTAACTTATGTCAATATTTTTTTTAATTTAATATTAAAATTTATGTATATGTTTAATTATATACATTATTAAAATATATATGCTAACATTAATTTTAAAATTATTTAATGATTTAAATTAACAAATTAGTTTGTAATAATTTATATTTATATAATAGTAAAATTAAAATATAAGAAAGAAATTTATATATATGATCCGAGATAATAGAACATGAGATAATATATATATATACATATATATATATATATTGCTTGAATGAACAAACGTATGTTAATATTATTTTTTCAATTTAATATTAAAATTTATGCTTTTGTTTAATTATATAAATTATTAAAATATATACAACAACATTAATTTTAGAATATTTAATGATTTAAATTTATAGATTAGTTTGTAATAGTTTAAGTAATAGTATAATTTAAATATAAGAAAGAAATTTATATATACGGTCCAACATAATATAACATCCAACATAATATATATTGTTTGAATGAAGAAATGCATGTTAATATATATGTTTTAATTTAATATTGAAATTTATGTATATGTTTAATTATATAAATTATTAATTATATATAATAACATTAATTTAAAAATATTTTAACAATTTAAATTAACAGATTAGTTTGTGATAATTAATATAATAATATAATTAAAATATAAAAAGTCATTTATATGTAAGATTCGAGATAATATATATTGTTTGAAAGAATAAAAAAAAATTAAATATTTTAAAATTTTTATTATATATATTTACTATTTATTACTGGAAAAAATTGTAAAAAAATTAATTTATTAATAATTTTCATAAATAATTAAACATAAAGTTAAATCACTCAAACAATCAATTAAATCAAATCAAATGATTTAATTAATTCATTGAAGTTAACTAATTGATTGTCACAAAATATGTTAAAATTACTATATATATTAAGATATTATAAATTGTAAGATTATTTTGTATTAACGGTTTAGATTTGATGTAATTTTTTTAGAGTTACACTAATGTTATTTGATCTCTCCTTACACACACACACACACACACATACACATAGAGGATCAGGATCTGTTGACACTAAGTATCAAAGTTAGTCAAATTATACCTTTAATAACTTTTTATAGAATGCAAATTTAACTAATCTAACCGTTGAATTCGATGTTCTTATTAATTAGTTTAAATATACAAAATTTCATACAATTTCAAAATTATTTAGTAGTTCATAACATCATTTTATTTTAATGTATAATATGATATTAAAACATACATAAATATTTATTGTTAGATAACACATATAGAAAAGTCCAAATTATGTAAAGTTTGATATACATGATTATGAAAATAATATCACATAATTCAACGGTTAAATTTACATTATATAAAAAGTTATTGAAGGTGTAATTTGACTAACTTTGAACCTAGTGACACCAGGTGTCAAAGTTAATTAAATTACACCTTCAATAACTTTTTGTAAAATGCAAATTTAATCAATCCAATCATTGAATTTGATGTTCTTATTAATTAGATTCAGTATACAAAATTTCATACAATTTCAAAATTATTTAATAGTTCATTATATCACTTTATTTTAACATACAATATGATTTTAAAATATATGTAAATATTCAATGCTAGATAACATATTTAGAAAAGTTCAAATGATGTGAAATTTGATATACAAGATCATGAATATAATATTATATAATTCAACGGTTGGATTAATTAAATTTGTATTATACAGAAAGATATTAAAAATGTAATTGAACTAACTTTGATACTTTGTGTTAACGAATCTGATCATATATATATATATATATATATATATATATATTTGAAACTTAATTTTTTATTGCCCTAAAATCTATTTTTTTAATATAATGTGACAAGTCATTACCTAAAATATATTATTAATTTTTTATAAAGAATATCCATGGGCAGAGTGACTAATTAATCAGTTTCTGATGTATTTGTCACTGGTCTGAAATTAAATATTTCATCGATTTAATTTAAAAATAATAAATTCATTGCACTACTTTTTTTAAAAGAAAAATGAGTTGGAGGCTTCTGTCCATGACTGATTGGATTGGACTAACAAATATTAATCTGAAACATATTAAACCTGATACATGGAATTTAACAATGATCGGTTTTATTATTTAAACATTAAAAAAATTGATATTATATGTAATATTATATATAATTATTTTTATCTTTTATTTATTTTTTAGTTTTTTCATATATTCGTACTTTAAAAATAAATTATAAAGTTAAAGAGATAACTTTATCATGTCCCAATTTTGTTTTTATAAAACATTTCTTAAATACTGATGAATAATTGGGTAAATACTAATGGCGCTTTCTTAGCACAGGCAAGTAAAGCTGCTTGTGGAGGTGTTTTACGTGATCATGGAGGTCGCTTCATTTCCGGGTTTGCAGTAGCTCTTGGAGTTTGTTTGGTGGTCTATGCTGAGCTTTGGGGGATTGTCCATGGAATCAGGCTAGCTTGGAGTTGGGGATATCGTCGTATCATTGTTGAATCTGACTCTATTACAACTATTTGGCTTATGGAGAAGGGTTGTTCATCCCATTCTTGTTACCCTTTGGTTCACAAGGTGCATATAGGATGACTGAGATTGGTGCCCAAGTTACATATAGTCATGTTCTCTAGGAAGGAAATGCAGTAGTTGATGCTCTAGCTAAACATGGCCTCTCCTTGCCTGTTGGAGTTGTGTTTTTTAATTCTTGTCCTTCATTTTGTTCTCTTGCTTGCCTGGTTGATTTAGCAACTACGAACTTTATTCTAGTTGTTTGTTTTTGGGCTTTAAGACCCTACTAGTCACCAAAGAAAAAAACATTTCTTAGTTTACAAAATATTTTCTAAAATGGTTTCCCAAAATATATTAGAGCATCTCCAACATGGAGTTGTTCTTGCTCATCTATTTGCAACTCCAATATCAAACCTAATACTAATGATACATAGTTGAGGAGCAACTCAATTTTTATACATTAGAGCATTAATGGTTGCTACAAATAGTAATTCCATCTTTTTGATAGGTTTCATAATTTATTTATTTTTTGTAAATTATATTCTTTATAAAGCTTCACACAAGTGGGAAAAATGTGAAAGTGTGGATTCATTTAACAAAATGTTTAGGGTTATTGTGTTGGAATAAAAAATTGATTGAATTGCTTAAAATAATAAAAATTGATATGGCGTTATAAAAATGTGTAAAATATTATATAAAATAAAGTTTAACATCTTATGGAAATTAAATTGCTTAAATAACGTTGTCCTTAGACTGACAATATATAGGTTAGGCCTTAGAGACCAACAAAATATATATTCCCATCAGTAGGTACAATTACCTAGCCAAAAGAAACGAGGAGCATTGCAAAACGAGTTCCGATTTTCTTTCTTTCTTTTTGTTGGTCGAGAGTTTTGATTTTCTTTACAAGCTGATATATAGAATGAACCTAATAAATTATGTATTGATTAAAAAAAACTTGATAATTTGTATATTAGTCCAACAAGGGAGCAAATATTTATCTTTTACATACGTGTGACCCCATAGAGAAATGGTGCCATGTAAAACCGAGCATTCACTTGTCAATTAGTCCAAACAAATATAATCAAGAAGAAGGATAATAATATATTTTTAACACGTTTTTATTATTAACTAAAATTTATTAAAAGTTGTAAAATTATGAATAAAACATATTAAATAAAAAGGTGCAATTTGGATAATTTCATGAGTTTTAATAAATATTACTAACAGTAAAAGATATATTAAAATATGTGTTAAAAAAATGTGTTTTCCATAACTATTAAAGTCCAATGACAAAAGGCCAGAGGAATGAAGAACTTCAAACAACTACAGAATCAAATCTTCGAAAAGACAAAGTCAAAAGACACAAAAAAATTCTCCTTCATTACAGCTTCCTGGGGTCTTTGGGTCTTTGATTTATGGAAGATATGCAGAATGGTAATACTGAGAAAATAACTCAAGTCTCATGCGCATCGATCTTCTAGTTAATTTGTTAACTTTTGATATACTTTTATCTCTATTTATTTATTAAATTAATTCCTCATGCAACGTGAATAAAATTACGATGATTTTTTCCCCTCACATAGCTCAATCTTGTTCAGATTATGATGCCAAACCCAGTTTTACACAGATTATCGTAGCCTCTTTTATTGGGTTGATGTTTGTCGTGGTCTTCCATTATCGTCTGAAATATATTAGAGATCGAAAGATCATCCCACGTATAAGATTATCACGCGCAGGCCACGTCCCAAAGCTTGAAAGGTTCTCCCATTACGTAGGTAATAATATATTCTTTTCAATCGTACACATGGATCCACAGACGGTGATAAGTATATTAATATTTTATCATTTGGAAAAGTTGCAAATGACATGCTCCTTCTACAGCAATATCCATTAAATTGGCTTAAATTAAATATGCTTTATGCAAATGATATGTTTCAACGAAAACAGTTTCGAACTATTCAGCATTTTTCTTATGCAAAGTTCTCTGATTTGCTGCAGCTAGGCAAATGGGGTTCAAAGACAGGAGATATTGTCCTCATCTATGTAGATTGGCTTCTGAATACATAAGGAAATACGAGGGATTTGAAGATGATATATACGCCTTCTTTGAGAACGAACCAGATGCCGATTCACTTTATGTGAAGCTGGTAGAGGAGTTTGAGAGATGCATTCTTAGTTACTTTGGATTCCATTGGAACTATGGTGATCTAATTATGAGTCAGGTATTGGGGTGTTTAGTCATTTAGTACTTAATTAATCTAAAATGGCTTGTGTATACAATACTAGGTGAAACTATGTTCTTTTGGCTTCGCAGGTGTTGAGCTCGGAAAATGATCCAAAAAAGAAGCTCAAGCACATAGTTATGGCAGCAACTAGGTGTGTATTACTATTGTTCTCTAAGAACACTAAATAAACGACCATCTTTGAAAACTAGACTGGGATCGTGTGTTATGGAACAGGAACGAGATATAATAGGCTATCAAAGAATTTACTTGTCAACTATAACCTGCCATTTTCTCGTGACCTCGATCGCTTTTCTCTAGAATTCATACATTTTGTTGGTTCTTTACTAAATTGCCTACTAACATCAATAACTTCTACAAACACTTATTTATTTCTTAACTTAAAAAATGTATAGAAAGATTTTACCATTCAAAAGCTTTCACAAGCTAGAAGTTAATCCAAATTCGACTTAAGTATGTGTCTTCATTTTAGTGTGTAATTGGTGTATGACCGAATCCATAAAAAGTTCAACACCATTAAGGTTTAGGGGATTAAATAGTTCTTCTCTTTCCCAAAAAGGAAATGTTCAAAACCTCTCTTCAGATGCATTTGTTCAAATTAGCGTGATGAAATTCTATAAAAAGTTAATGATACATAATAATGAAACAATAATAAGGGTTTCTTTTCTTTCCCCTTAAATGGTCCCGCTATGCAAGTGGTTCCATGCTGGAATTATTTGATATAGTCAAATGATTTACATTTTATCATTGTTCCCAGAGCACCGATAATTATAATCCAAGGGCGTATCTTTTTCTGATGTAAATATTATTCATTGCACAGGGAACAGAGGTTCGAGAGACTTGCCAAGAATCTAAAGGTGGCTAGAGTTTTTAATACATTAGTAGAAGAGATGAAAGCAATGGGAATTGCTGCATCTGATGACTCTCAATGTACAGAGGTGATGGCGCCAGTAGCTCATAGTGATAGGAGCCCAGTGCTTCTCCTAATGGGGGGAGGTATGGGAGCTGGCAAGAGCACCGTGCTCAAGGATATTCTCAAAGAGTAAGACCTTCATTGTTTAGTGTTTTCAAAAACAGTTTTATGTCTTTTAAAATTTGTTTATTCCCTGAGCACAAAGTATTTGTATATTGAGCACATTTTTTTTCCCTAAAAGTTTGTTCGTAAACACTTGAGCAGAGTACTTGAAGAAAAGAGAAGAAGAGGATGAGAAAATTTCTTCCAGCTGTTTTTGTTTTCTGGATTTTAAAATACTTGTTTTGAAAACAATTTTTAAACTTAATACATTGTGGATGAGAAATTGATTGCTCACTAGTATAATATTGTTTTTAAAATAAAAACTGAGAAGAGAATCAAACAAGCTTTAAGTTTTTATATTGAAGAAAACTCACTATTGTGATCTTCAGTGCCCATTCATATGTTTAAAAGCCAAAGAAAAACTAAAAGATTAATTGCCTAAACAAGTCCATAAATATGACTACATGGTACTCGTACACAGGCAATGATATATAATTGTTTTTTAGAAAGGAAGTTCGTAAATGTTATGTTTCCTTGTTTCAACGGTCATTTATGCTACCTAGCTTTTTAATTCAGAGTCTCATTATGAATAAACAGCAATAACCTAATGATGTTTCTTTCTAAATGAAATTTGAACAGACCTTTCTGGGCAGGAGCAGCCGGAAATGCCGTAGTCATTGAGGCAGATGCCTTCAAAGAATCAGATGTCATCTACAAGGCCCTTAGCTCCGGAGGTCACCATGACATGATTCAAACAGCAGAACTGGTTGAGACTCTTTTCTACTCTTGTCTTTTCAATCTGTGTCACTTGTGTTTGTAGTAAGTAGATGTTAGCGTGGCATTCAATTCCACTTATTTTGTGATGGTGACTGTCGAGTCCAAATTGATTGAATCTGGCACCCATTCATAGTTGTCATGCATTACTTGATAAAGTCTTTGTTCCAAACAGGTGCACCAATCATCCACAGATGCAGCCTCATCCCTCCTAGTAACAGCATTAAATGAGGGACGAGATGTTATTATGGATGGCACACTCTCCTGGGTGCCATTTGTTGTGCAGACAATAACAATGGCCAGGAATGTTCACCGTCGCCGTTACCGCATGGGAGTTGGCTACAGGGTGAACGAGAATGGAAAGGTAACTGAAAACTATTGGGAAAGAATTGAAGACGAAGAACCTGAACAAGTTGGAGGTAAAAAGAGAAAACCATATAGGATAGAGCTGGTTGGAGTAGTGTGTGATGCTTATCTTGCAGTCGTCAGAGGCATAAGGTCGTATAATTCAACCTTTCCATTTGACAGTGTCAATTACCGATCACAATTCTTAAATTCTGATGAAAATGGATTCCACTTGGAGATTAACAACTAAATTTGAATGTCAACAGGAGAGCTATTATGTGCAGAAGAGCAGTGAGAGTAAAGTCACAATTGAAATCCCACAAGAGATTTGCTGAGGGATTTATGACTTACTGTCAACTAGTGGATAATGCACGGCTATACTTCACAAACGCATTGGAAGGCCCAGCCAAGGTACGCATTTCCCTCTTTCTTCCTTACTCCTTTTCAAATGACAAAAACCTTACAATGCGCACGTTTTCTATGGAGATAAAGTCAAAATTTGTCTTTAAATGATTGATTCAAGTGATAGTCAAAAATAAAACTTGGATCCCACCATTTGCCTCAGCAATTAACTGTCATGAATGAACCGAGTGTGTATCAATAGGAGAGAGATAGACACAAAAGAGTTAAATGATAAAAAATAAATAAAAAATTAACACATTCGTCTATCTTTTGTATTTATCTTTCTCCTAGTGAAACTGTGTAGTACTGCAGATGATACACACTCGGTGAAAATTTGATGCAATGTACTACAAATGTTGATATTAATGCACTAATCATTTCATTAATATTGTCTTTATGGCTGCTAACTTGGTGTGCGTTCAACATCTACTGACCTCATAACTGTGGTAAAGTTGATAGGATGGAAAGATAGAGACAAGACACTGCTTGTTGATCCAGATGAATTCGACTGTTTGAAGAGGCTTGCCAAGTTGAATGAAGATGCCAATTCCATTTATGAACTCTACAAGCACCCCAACCCAGCTTGTGAAGCTGGATCGGTATGGAAAGACATTGTATTATCCCCTTCAAGGTTGAACATCCAACAGGAGCTCAAGTATTCAATCCAAAAAATTGAAAGCTTGAAATAGAACTTCACCACGGAGAACAGATGAAATATTAATTCTTCGACCCTTCGGCTTTAAGATGAGGATCATGAGATGAACCATTAAGAATAGGCAAGAAAAGCATGTTGCTAGAATTTGCAACCGAGAAGACTTCATGTTTTAGCAACGTTAGTTTCCTTACATGTATAAACAAACAACATTTAGTCGTATTCTTACAGGATATTTCAATTTATCTAACAGGAAATTGTGAACACAGACATTTCCTAAGATGCAGTTAATATCCAAACACAACTTAATTATTAAAATGATTAATATCAAACACCCTTTTGGTAGAAATTATATTCTTTTATACTTGTGAGTGAAGACTCTTCCTCCCGTAAATATATCGATCAAAATTCTAATAACCTATCCACCAGATAAGAGGAAGAAAAAATTATTATCCTCCTTTTTATTTTCCTTCTCTCTTCTTATGCAAAACTCCCTCCAATTCTAAAACTTACACAAAACCTCTCCTATGTTACAAATATGCTACTCAAAATTTCTATAAAATTGACAAAATTATCCTTATTATAGATTTTGTCCCATTATACAATCCCCTCTATTTGTTAAACATTACAAAAGTCTCTTCAATTTTATAAACACATTGCAATTAAATCCCTCCATTATAGTAATTTGAAACTTGCTCTTATTTGATAAAAAATTAAGTAATTAATTTATCTGATAAAAATATTTTATATTTTCTTTTATTTTAAAGATATCTGAATTTTTTCAACATTTGAAAAGTTCATTTAATTATTAGTTCATTTTCATCACATTTTATTTCCACTTTTATATTTATTTTTCTTTATGGTTACTTTTCTGCATGAACTTTGAAATTAAATTGGTAAATATTTTTCTATTGTAATATGGTTACTTTTCTACAATATAAAAAACAAAAATATCAAATATCAAATATTATGAAAATTGAATTTCTTTGTATTAAAAATTTTGAAATTTAACAGAATTAATTAAAAAATATTTTCACAATGATTTGTTTTATGTACTTTTACATGTATTTATATTTCTCTCTTTGAATTTTGAACGTAAAATAATAAATATTCTTTGCATTGCGATGGTAATTTTATAAAATATATAAATTAAAATATAAAAATAACGATATATGAAATATGTACTTTTAAATTTATAAATATTAATTTAATTAATCTAATTTTTTAAAATTCGATTTTTATTGTATTTTTCTTTTATTTTTACAAACTATTTATTGTGACTTCTTAAAATTTTGAAATTAAACTAATAAATATATCATATAAAAAAATTAACAGATAAAATTTATTACAATTGTAACAGAAATATATTTAAATAAAAATTAGATATAAAAGACTTATTTTCTAAAATTATAAATTTGAAAAATTATTAACAATGACCTATATCATAGTTTGGTTTTCTTTGATATCTCTCTGCCTACATTTTAAAATTAAACTTACATGTATACCAGCCATTGCATAGGTATTTTTTGAAATATAAATATTTTAAAATTCATTTAAATATCATAAATATATATTTTTATGGTAAAGATAATAAAATTATAATATCAAATTATACTTTGAATATTTTTAATTTTGAAAATTTTATTTAATTGCATTCGTTTCTATATTATGTGTGAATTTTAAAATTGAGATTGCAAACATCTTATATGATACTTTGATGAAATGTAAAATATTAAATTAAAAAATATTTTTAGATTAACGAAAATATAAAAAATTATTGGTAATGAGAATAAATTACAATATCACAACACACACACATATAGGGTCAGGATCTGTTGACACTAGGTGTCAAAGTTAGTCAAATTACACTTTCAATAACTTTTTGTTGAATCCAAATTTAATCAATCTAACCGTTGAATTTGATGTTCTTATTAATTAGATTAAGTGTACAAAATTTCATACAATTCCAAAATTATTTAGCAATTCATCTCGTCACTTTATTTTAACGTATAATATGTTATTAAAATATATGTAAATATTCAATGTTGGATAACATATCTAGAAAAGTCCAAATTGTGTGAAATTTGATATACGTGTTCATGAAGATAATATCTCATAAGTCAACGGTTGGATTGGTTAAATTTACATTCCACAAAAAGTTATTAAATGTGTAATTTGACTAACTTTGATACCTGGTGTCAACGAATCCTGACATATACATATATATATATATATATATATATATATATATATATATATATATATATTTGAATTTTTATGTTTGAGAAATTAAAAGTTAATTTAATTAACAAAAAATATTTTATGATAATTTGTACCATGTATTTATTTTACCTCCATGTATATTTTTACTTTGTCTTTGAATTTTAAATAAAATAACAATGATATTTATTGCTTGGATATTTTTATAAAGTATTAAAAATTACATAAAAATATTTTAAAAAACTACATTAATTGACAAAAATTATTTTATTTGTAGTTTAAATAAATTAAAATACAAAACACATATTTGATATTTTAATTTTTAAAAATTATAAAACTCATTAAGTTAATAAAATTAATTTAATCATAATATGTGTCACCTATTGCTTTTTTTTATATTTATAATATATTTTGCAAACAATTAAGTTTGGTTCTTAAATCTTCTAAAATTTTTATATTTATTTTGAATTTTGAAAAAATATTTTTTGGCATTTATTATTTGGTTTTACCGTGCTCCCCCTTTGGTTTTACCGTACTCTCTCACTTGTGATTTTACCACAGTCCTCCCTCTTTTAACTACTGTTATTTGACTTTTTATTTTGGATATAATTTCTATTAGTCAAAAATAAAATTTTCAAAAAATGCCAACAGAAAAAAGAGAGAGAAGAAAGTGCAATGAAATTACAGGTAAGAGTGTATAATGAAATCAGTAATGGATTGTAATGAAACTATAGGTGAAAAAAGTACATTAAAACCAAAGGAAAAGTGCGGTGAAACAAACGAGCAAGAAATAATGTTTAAAAAGATAAAAATTAAGGTTATTTAAATAATTTTATATAAAAATTAAAAAATGGGAGTGTATTTAATAAATAGGGAAATGTAAATAACAAAACCAATACAGAGTAATAGCACCCCAACACAGGCCCACCTAACCAAACTCGTTATGGATCCTGTGTATCATATTAAACCCCAAAATCCTTAAACATAACGCTTAAGCGTGTTCTGGCAACGTCGAGCTTCGATTCTCATTTCTTACTTAATTGCTGCCATGGTGAACACTTTGTTTTTTTCACAGCCGTTTGGATTTTCTTTCATTTTCCCATGAACCAAATAGTTTTCATAATTATTTAGCTTTTATTTTCAAGTAGATGTTGAAGCGAGCCAAAAAAAGGGACGTTCAAGAAGTTCAGCTTTAGAGGTGCGGATCTCAATGCGCTCTTGGACATGTCCACCGACGAGCTCATCAAGCTCTTCAGTGCACACGCCCACAGAAGGTAACTACTCAATACTCATTCTGTTCACAATCATTTAGATTCTTAGCGTTTCTCTCATTGTGACTCAAATTCGTTTTCTTGTTTCAAGTTTCAACACGGTTTGCCTGCAAGCCTATTAGGGTGATAAAATTATCCATTTATCTATGATCCATCTAGTTCATTTATGTAAAATTTAATTCAATACATCTAGTTGTTAAAATAAAAAAGACTTTGATCGGATTAGATGGATCACATAATTAAATGAACGAATAACAATCTATCTTCTCTTATTTTTAAATCTAATGGATCATCTAATTAATACTTAATAGATTAAAATTAATCGAACATAATTTTTTTCATATTTATTTTTTAATACTCTCTATCTCCTTTTTCTCTCCTCTCCTTTCTCCTCTTTCTCCCTCTCTCCCTCTCTCTCTTTCTCTTCTATTTGAATTGAAAAATAGGAAAATGCCAAAAAGAAATATTCATTTCACTTACATTAAACTACCAATTGAACAAATTAATTAACTTAACATCAAAATGATTGTAAAATAAAGAATAAAAACACACAATTCAGTTTCAAAAAAAAAAAGTTAGCCCTTGATTGATAACACACGACAAAGACACATAAGGCAAATAAATGATAAACATATAATGAAACTAAAAGAAGATACACATCAATTGTCGTTGACCCACTATAGTTTTGAAAACACGGCTAAAAACACCTTTTATATATAGTTCACAATTTATTTCATATGCACCCACCAAAAATTATTTTTTTTTTAAATTGAAAAAACGATCCAGTTTAGCATTGTTGGCGAATATAGATTCCAAGAATATACTAGTGTAAGATTGAGAATTTTATTCTTTTAGTTCTTTTTTTTTCATTTTCTATAAACTCTAAACTTAAATTTAAATAAATTTAAATTTTGATTGTGGATTAGATTTGAAAGAGGAGAGACAGAGGAGAGAGAATTATTAGGTGGATTAAAAAAATTTAATAAATGGATTGGATGGATATTATTAGGTGAATCATGGATGGATTGAATTTTTTAAATGAAATTTTAATGGATTAATGGATTATTTTTATCCAATCCATTATAATTCGACTAAAAATTTGTCTAATCCATCTATTTGCAACCCCTAAAGCCTATGGTACTAATCAAGAAGCTGCGTAAGGCGGTGACTTTTTATTTTTATGGTTTAATGTAGAAAATTGATTTCAATTTGACTATGATAAACGTTACTGCTGCCAGTATGATTTTTTTTTCCCTCCCAGTAGTCATCATAGCTCACACTCTTCTTAGTGCACAAAATTATAAATGGAATGGATTGACACACATTCACGAATGGTTGGTTATCGTATGCTTGGATTTATTAAAAATCTGCTGAGTTGCTTTTTTTTTTATCAACGGTTATCACAAATAACCAAGATCACTAGTTTCGTTGAAAGTGCTTACCTTTACCCCATAATTAGGCTTTACGTAAAAGAGCTATTCAGTGGAGTGTTTTTATGGTTTAGAGAATTGCTTATGGTTTATGGTTTTTGTTCTCTCCAAAAGTGGTTCCTCCTTACTCTCCACCTCCCAAGACAGTGCTCTTCTTCTTCGATAGGTGATCTGGTCTCCCGCGAGGTGGTGGGGGCTACCTGCAAAGACACTCCGACGCTCCAGTCAGGGGGCGCCCCCGGATCAGCAGGGGTTTTTCTTTAGTATTGGATTCAGATTAAGATTAGAGAGTGTGCACCTTATAACACCCTTACTTTTGTATATTAAATTATTTTGCATGTTTAAAAATTGTTTTTAAGTCATCAATGTATTTAGAACAATTAATAATAATTTTAGAAATTTTTCTAGAATTTATTGAGATAATTTTTGTAAAATGACAAAAATACCCTTGGTTGACTGTGGGAACCAACCGAAGACTTTTTGACCTCAAAATATTTTGAAAATTTTATATTAAGTATCTCTCATTATAAAAACTTTATTTTGAGAAAAAAGTAGTGAAAAATATAATAATCCTATTTCAATTCTTCCACTGTTTTATATATATATATATATATATATATATATATTTGGCAATACAATTCTGAAAAATCGGAAAGGAATTTTGAAATTCTGACTCTCACCATTTTGCTCAAAATTTCAAGAGCTATTTAATCTTGATTTTTAATAATTTTTCCGAGCTGGAGCCCGAAGAAATTAGAAAATGACAATTTTGTCCCTATTTCTCAATATTAAGAACTGACATGAGGAAAAGATTCAATTGACATTAAAATGTCAATTTGAGCTTGGAATTATGTCATATATATTAAAATATAATTTTGGAAATTTTTGGGAATTTTCTGAAATTTCTGTGTAAAATGACCAAAATGCCCCTACGTGTCTAATAAGCCAGCCAGTACTAGTTTGACATTCAAAAAGGGTGAAAATGGTAATTTTAGTTTAATTATAGGTAAAATATTTAATTTTATAATTTTGATAAAAATTTTGGTAATTATTGAATTAAAGTGGATTTTCTATGAATTTTCTAGCTTAAAAATACAAAATAAATACATATAATTTGAAATAAATTAATAAGAATTAAAATTTATTATTAGAAATTTATTTTTTGATGAAAATTAATGTATTTGTCCAGTTTTGCATTAAAATAAATTATTTTGATATTAAAAGTTAATTTTTCAAGTTTAGGTGTTTTTGTCGGTACCGGTTAATTCACTTACAGATAAAATTTGACACATGGAGGCTTGGGACAGCTGGTGGAGCACGTCCCCAACCCTAAAATAGGTGATTCACCACCTATTTGAGATATGTGTCCCTAAATTGGATTAAAAATAAATAAAAATTGGATTTATGACATAATAGTAACATAATGGATGATGTAAATCTTTGGACACCTAACCCCCCCCCCCCCCTCCTTCTTCTATAAATAAGCCTCAAAGTTTTCAGATTTTCACTCATCCTTTCCTCTCCCAAGCTAGAGAGATTCTCTTTCTAAAGTTTTCTCTCTCTAAAATATTTTTTTATCTAGTTTTTATGTTAAAATTTTGCTAGTTTTCAACTAGTAGAATTTCTCCTCCTAGAAGCTTTGCACCAACAATTCCATCCTCTTCATCAACTATCTTAGAGGTAATGGGGGGAGTGGGGTTGATTCTAAATTACTGTCACTTTGCATGTTGGTAGGAAGGGTTTTCCCCTAAACCTGTTTAGGCTTAAATTTTAGTATTGTTATTATTGTTTAAAGTTAAACTTTAATTTTTACTAAGTTGTTACTTTGCCCAAATTTAAATTATTAAATCATGATTATTAAATTGTTACTCTGCTCAAATTTAAATTATTAAATTTTACTTGCTAAGTTGTTACTTTGTTCAATTTTAGAAAATAAAAATACATTTACTAAGCTGTTACTCTGCTCAAATTTAGAAAATCAAAATGCATTTATTTAGTTTTTATTATGCCAAAATGTTAGTAATTATACTATAATTGCTATGTCGTTATTCTATTAAAATTTTGGTATTGTGCAAATTTCTGCAAAATAAAGCAGAAATGTTGATCGTACTGGTGCTCAAATTAAATGAGACCAGGGAAACCTCTGCTTGAGAAGTTATGAATTAACAGTTTAGTGAGTAATGTAAAGCAAGTGACATGTAGTGGCATGGCACCCTGCTAGGGAAGCCACAGTTTGGTACGCTGAGGAATGAAAGGCAGGGACCCACTTGCGGAGGTCTTGGGAGTAGGCATCGAGTGGTGAAAGTCCCAATGGCCAAGGTAGCGCCCTTGAGCCGGGATATTCGCCTGACCAAACTCGATAATCCTGACAACTGCTTAGCATTCCATGATTGGTTTGAGAGTATACCTCTATAAATGGATATCCTAAATTGTTATTTTATTCCTCAATGATGACGAGGACTGTACCATGTGATGGTGTTGAGAGAGGTATATGTACTCTCAGTCACTTCCCAGGTTCTGTTGAGAATTATTACCCACTAATGGGAAGTATGGATCCATACCTAGTCAAGGGTAGTCGGATACAACTTACAATGAACCTTAAGATCTCTTGTGTTGTCAGTTGTATTTTATCTTTGTTTTATGATAGATTTCCTACCGCACATGTAAAAGTGATTTTAGAACAAAACACCTCACTCCATTATTTTCTTTTGTGTATGATTGGTCGTGATTATTGAAGACGACATTAATGCTCCGTGATGTTAAGTACAAGATAGAGAACATCTCAACGGGGGAGGACCTGAAGACCTATAGTATTTTCTTTTTGTATAAGGGATAGGGTAGATAAATACTGCTCTGTATTGGATCTCTTTTGATGTATATAATGGGCTAGGTAGTATATGTATTTCAATGTACTTTTGTTTTCTGACTATTATGTATTACTCAAACCATGATGTACAGTTTTATGAAATATATGTATATATCTTTCATATTTTATTACCATTTCCAAATTTTGTTAAGTTTGGAATTTCTTTTAAAACTGGAAAAATTTTACACACATTTTTATTTACTTAAACTTAATAACTAAATTAATATGAATTATATTTAAAATTAAATGGGGCTTACACACCTATCCTCCTTTTAATGTCAGATGTCCATTACCTATATCGCAGAGAATCTTCACCTTCAATCCCATATTTATCTCCTGGTTTCCGTTATTAGGTTGGTTTCTCACTTTCCTGATTTAGGATTCTCGGACGGGGTTCGGTCAGCTGCTTTCAGGACGAGTGCCAAGATGGCCGATAGATTAGGCCGATTGGCCATCCTTAGCTTGCTCGGCTAGGTAGGTGATCGGTTAGGTTGGTCGTCTATCTTCCGTTATTCGGCCAAATCGGGGTAGTACACCCCCCCCCCTGAGCTTCGACATGCGTGGAGAAGTTGACCACGTGAGACTTAGTTTGGATAGACTTCTAAAGCTAGTTTGCTGCCGAGGTGGTTTGTTCAGTCCACTCAGGCCTCTTGTCTAACCGTTTTATCTGGCAGGGTATCGAAATGTTGGGAACTCAAGAGGTCACGTCTCCCCTTGGGAACCGTTGCGAGTGCTTTCACATGCATTCAATGCTTGGCTGCTGATGAGACTTCCTGCTGATGATGGCTTAAAAACCCCAACCGTCGCTTCATCTAAGCCGTTGGCTCATCAAGGGTGGTACAAGATCTGATGGCGGGAGAATCGCGGGCCTTTGGGCCGTATACCACCTCCCAACCCTATAAGAAGGAGCGGGAGATGTTTCTTCCTGTGCTCTCTCCCCCTTTTACTTGTCTCTTCCCATTGTGCCTCTCTTTCCTTCTGCTTGCGCCGTGCCAGAGCATTCTTCGTGGTGGTTGCAGTCATCTCTTTTTCTTTCTGTTCTGGAAACCTCGCTGGTACACGCCCCTTACTTCTAGCTTTCTTCTCCCTCAATAGCTTCAAGTGACGAATCTGGGGGTTCTCCCAACTCTGAGCCTGGAGCAATGCTCTCGCCGAAAATCGAGCCTATCAGCAGTGGCTCAAATGTCCGGTCGGTTCGTGCATTCCTCCTATTTGGACAGGTCTGATAGTGATTCCCATCCCCGACGTGTACTCGCAAGCAGCGTAGTTCGTCCGAACATTTCCATGGCCGAACGTCCCATGGCGCCCCCAACGGTAGACAACTCATCCGAGGGGACACCCGAGCAGCCACTGGTGATGCAGTGTAAAAGGGGGGCAAAGGAGGTTTTTCGTCTCATCACCCATCCTGGATATGAGTGGTTTCTGGTGAGGTTGGTGTTTACCATTCAAAGTTTCAGTCGACTTTCGACCTTACCGATCTGATGAAGGCCATCACTTTTTGTGACTCTGACCACGAGGGTGAAGTTATAGCTGAACCGTGTGGTTTCGATGAGCACGTGTACCTTTTGGTTTTGGCGGGACAACCGGTCTTTATGTACGTATACGAAACGTTCTTCCGGAACCTCGGGGTCTCTATGCCTTTCGATGGATTCGAGGTCGAAGTCTTGAAGGCTTTGAATGTGGCACCCACCCAACTCCATCCCAACGGCTGGGCGACGATGACTGCTTTCTGGGTCCTTTGCAACTTGCTATTTATGGTGTCGACCGCTCCGAAGTTCCTTCATTATTATGCAGCAAAGGAGAGGAAGAGGGGTGGTTGGGTATCGCTATCGGGTGTCAGCGGTATTTCCCTTTTTACCGCCTTCACCTCCTCGTACAAGGATTTCAATGGGGGGTTCTTTCGAGCCAAACCAAGTCTGGCTGGAAGGAGCAACTTCTTCAACGGCCGTGGTCGCCCGAGGTTCCCCTTCTACTGTGGACAAAGGATCCAGACAAGCACACTGTTTGGAGAGTACAAGACATGTCTGAGTCCGATCGAGACGACATGGTCGACTTACACAAGCTTCCCTGACTACTCCCATGCCGAGCTGTGCTAGGGCTTATTAATTCGAAGAAGCCATTGAGGGACATAAAGCGTGAGTACTTTTTATCTTTGTTTGATATTCACTTGCTGCTTCTTATTTTTCTTTGCTCCTTTCGCAGGGATAATGGGACGCTTCAACTTTGCCAAGCTTCGCATCGAGTGGGCAGAAAAAGCTAAGAGGGTCGAAGCGGGCGTTGCTTCAGCTTCCCCTGTGCCGCATGCTCCTTCGATGGCGTAAGTCTCCAGTCATACCCTAATAGTTTCGCCTCCATAGTTTTCGGTCGCAGCGGCTCCTTTGAATAGCCCCCCTACCAAGCGCCTAAGGGTGGCTTCCACGCCAGTGCCAATCGAAGACTCCTCATCCGTCGGCATCCACCCGGCATTTTTGGTTGCTGCCGAGGGTCTCGAGTCCTTTTGGGGTGGGGATTTCGAACCCACCACGATGCTGGGCCTCAGCTCCCTATCAGAGGTCGACCACTGAGCTCTTAGAGAAGCCGGTCCCCATGCGGGTTTGGAGGCGTTATCTATTTTCCAGGCTCGCTCTTGGGTGATCACCTAATTTTGAAGGGCGAAATTGGAGAGTGCCTGTGCTTTTTCCCAATTACTAAGGCCGAAGAAGGCCAAGGTTCAAAGGTTAAAGGCCGCTGTCCAAGAGGCGAGGATCGAGCTAGCCGAAGCTTCTAATGCCAACGAGACACTGCTCATAGAGGCTGTTGAAGTGAGGAGAATGGCTGAGGCTTTGGAGGTTGAGCTGAAGGATGCCAAGGCCTGCAATGAGACTTTAATGAGCCGGGCCGTCCAAGCTGAAGAGCCCGTGGTTACCCTGGAGGAAGAGCTAGGACTTCTCAAAGATAGGCTTTCCGAGGCTGAATCGGGTCGGTCGGGAGCACTTACTCAAGTGAAGCGCCTCGAAGCCGATCTAGAGGAAGCCAAAGGGTCTATAATGGAGGAGCACATCGGGGGTTTTCAGAAAGCATTGCAACAGTTTTCACACTTCCACCCCGAAGCCGACACCTCCATGTTTGACGTAGAAAAAGATGTCAAGGTGGGGGTGTTGGTTGATGCGGTCGAACTTTCTGACCACGAGGAGGAAGAGGTGCAGGGAGGTGTAGATGCCGAGCAGGTTAATGATAATGTTGACGTCGTATGAGCTTTGGTGCTCTGTGCTTCTTGAAGTTCGAATGCTTTCCCCATGACTTCTAGGCTTTTAGGCTTTAAGATACCCATGTTATATTCAGTCTCCATGTTCGGAGCTTTATATGTACCAAGTTCCATGTTTTATAAAAATGCCGATTATTTTTTGTTATTTGGTCATCTTGGATTACTACTATTTTAATTCAACACATCGACTCGATTGAATCCATAATCGTTAGGCCGACTTGGTTTGGCTTTTTAGATTGAGACCGGCCAGGTCTTCAAGCACGGTGGGTCGGCTTGGTCAGGTTTCAGGGGGTCAAAACCTGTCAAGTCTTCGAGCACGGTGGGTCGGCTCGATAAGGTTTCGGTGGGTCGAAACTTGTCATCTTCAAGCACGATGGGTCGGCTCGGTAAGGTTTCGATGGGTCGAAACCTGTAAAGTCTTCGAGCACGGTGGGTCAGCTCAGATTTGAGAGAAATAACAAGATGAATTCAAAATAACTTTATTGCTTAATATTGATGTGCCTCATTAAAACCTCCCCCGGCAAAAACCCATTTTAGGACAAAAAACCGGGGTAGGAAAAAGAGTACATCGTCATTTCATTTTATCAACTAAAATACATCTTCAAGTGAGTAGCGTTCCACATGCGTGGGACTTCTTTGCCTATGAGTTGCTCCAACCGGTAGGCTCCGCTTCCCAGTCGCTTAACCACTCTCAGCGGCCCTTCCCACTTAGCAGCTAGCTTTCCTTCTCCGACTTCTTTCCGTGCTTCCCCCCTTTTTCTCCACACCAAGTCACCAAGTTCAAAGTCTCTTGGCTTCATTTTCCTATTGTACCTGTGAGCAACCCTTCGCTTTCTTGCTTCTTCTTATATCTTGGCCTTCTCCCTTAGTTCTTCCGTTAGTTCTAACTCCATCTTGAGCGCTTCGCCGTTTCTTTCGGGGTCAAACATTGTGCGGCGTAAGGACGATTCCCCCAACTCCACCAGAATCATGGCGTCAGTTCCGTAGATCAATCTGAAAGGAGTTTCCCGAGTTGTCGATTGTGGTGTACAATGATAAGCCCAAAGGATACCGGGCAGTTCTTAAGGCCAACTTCCCTTTGCCTTTCCCACTCGCTTCCTCAACTCCCCTAAGATTACTTTGTTCACCGCCTCAGCCTACCCATTAGTTTGCTGGTGTTCGACCGAAGTAGTCCGGTGCCAAATCCCGAGGCCTTTATAAAATTCTGTGAGTGATCCATCTATAAACTGGCATCCGTTGTCTGTGATGATGGTATGCGGCATTCCATACCGACAAATGACGTGCTTCCACACAAACTTCTGCACATTTGTGGCCGTTATCTGAGCTAGGGGATCGACTTCTATCCATTTAGTGAAATATTTGATTCCCACCAATAGGAACTTCACTTGTCCCTTAGCAACAGGGAAGGGTCCGAGTATGCCTAGGCCCTACGTAGCAAAGGGCTAAGGTGATAAAATCAAGTGTAACTCCTCTGCGGGTGCGCTGGACAAATTTCTGAATCTTTGCCATTCTTGACACCTTCTCAAGTATTCGACGCAGTCAGTTCGGATAGTTGGCCAATAATATCCGATCCGGATGACGCGAGCTGCCATGGCTCGCCCTCCAGTGTGCATGCCGCAAATGCCGTGATGGATTTCTCTCATGACATATTCGGCTTGGTCGGATTCCAAGCATTTAAGTAACGGGCGTGGAATCCCCTTCTGTACAAGTCTGCTCCGTCAATGACATAGTAGCTGGCCTTCCGCCAGATCCTCTTGCTGCGTTTCTGTCTGTCGACAACTCATCGATTGTGAGGTAGTTCCTGATAAGGACCATCCACCCGCTTTCATCTTTCGCCACGCTCAGGATCTACTCAATACTGGGTTTCGTCATGGTTTCCTATATGACCGTTCGTCTTTGCCCCATTTTCCTAGTGCTTATGGCCAGCTTTGATAAAAGGTCGGCTCTCCCATTTTCCTCCCTTGGAATATGTTCTATTTTGAATTCTTCGAGCTCAGCTATCACCTGTATTGTACTGTGATAGTACTTTAGGAGTTGGGTATCCTTGATCTGGAACTCACTGGACACTTGACCTATTACCAACTTGGAGTCACTTTTGCAATTAATTTTGCTGGCCTCGATTTCTCTAGCTAACTTTAGCCCTGCGATAAGTGCTTCATACTCTACTCGGTTATTGGAGGCCCGAAAGTCAAACTTCAAGGACTGTTCTAACACGACTCCTCCGGGCCCCTCAAGAATGATGCCGGCTCCCCTTCCGTGTTGGTTCGATGACCCGTCCACGTATAGAGTCCATTGTGCCGAAGTGGGTTTTGCCGGCGACGACAGTTCAACTATAAAGTCGGCAAGGCATTGTGCTTTAATTGGGCCTCTCGCTTCGTATTTTAATTCCAAATTCAGACAATTCGACCGACCACGCTATCATTCTTCCCGCTAGCTCTGGTTTTCTCAACACCTGCCGAATGGGGTGATCGGTTTTTACCACCACTTGGTGGCTCTGGAAGTACGGTCGCAATCTTCGGGCCGCCACTATCAGTGCTAAAGCCAGCTTCTCAATGACTTGATATCGAATCTTCACCCCTTGTAACACGTGGCTAGTGTAGTATATCGGAACTTGTTGGCCCCTTATCTCCTGCACGATGACCAAGCTGACGGCCTAATCAGATATTGCTAAGTAAATTAGCAAGTCCTACCCTAGGATTGGTTGTGTTAAAATGGGTGGGGTTGCCAGGAATATCTTGAGTTTTCTGAATGCTGACTCGCATTCCTCATCCCAGTGAAACGCTTTTGGTTTTTTCAGGAGGCCGAAGAAGGGGCGTGCTTTCTTGGCCGCCCTAGGAAGGAAGCGCAAAAGGGAGGCTAATCTTCCAGTTAGCCTCTGCACTTCCTTAATATTTTGGGGACTTCTCATCTCTATCAGGGCCTGGCATTTGTCGGGATTAGCTTCGATTCCTTTATGAGTCAGCATGAAGCCCAGGAATTTCCCTCCTTGAACCCTAAATACACATTTTTCCGAATTCAGCCTCATGCGGTACTACCTAACTTGACCGAATACTTCTCCCAAATCTTCAGTGTGCTTCTCCGCATCCCCAAATTTCACCACCATATCATCCACGTACACCTCCAAGTTTCGGCCTATCTGTTCCGCAAAAACCTTATCCATCAAGCGCTGATAGGTAGCTCCTACATTTTTCAAGCCAAATGGCATTACCGTATAGCAATAGTTCGATCCATTTGTCATGAAGGCTGTTTTTTCCTCATCTGGCAGAAACATTGGAATTTGGTTGTACCCTGAGTAAGCATCTAGAAAGCTTAGGAGCTTGCACCCCGAAGCACCGTCGATCAACCGATCAATGCTCGGTAAAGGATAAACGTCCTTGGGGCAGGCTTTATTGAGGTCAGTGTAGTCCGTGCACATTCGCCATTTATCGTTCACCTTCTTTACCAATACTATATTGGCTAGCCATGTCGGGTATTCTACTTCTCTGAAGAACCCAGCTTCCACTAATTTTGATGTCTCCCTTTCAACCACCTATCTTCACTCTTCTCCCATCTTCCTTTTTCATTGAGCCACCGGTCGCACCTCCGAACACGCAACGAGTTTATGGCAATGAAAACTGGGATCAATCCAGGGCATGTCGACCACCGTCCATGTGAATAGGTCTGCATTATTGTTAAGGACGTCAGTGATTTTGGCTAACACTCCTTCCGACAAGTTAACACCGACTTGCGTACATCGGTCTGGGTGGTTATTTAGCTGAAACTTCCACAAGTCCTCGTTGGGTTCCGCTTTCGACCCTTCAACCCGAGGTTCAAGCTCGACCGACTCACTAGGTATGAGAGGGTGCGTTGTGCATACGGGACGACCCTGCGGCCTGGGTCCTCTTCTTACCTTCAAACTCTCTGCGTAGCATTCACGAGCCATCTTCTGATCTGCGTTGACTGTTACTATCTGCCCAGTCACCGTGGAGAACTTCATTGCTAGGTGGAGGGTGGACACTATGGCGCTAAGCTGGTTGAGGGCAGGCCAACCGATCAGAATATTGTAAGAAATGTCTGCTTTCACTAACAAGTATCTTACCATAACAGTTTGGGAGGCATTTTCATCTCCAAAAGTAGTCAACAGGTCGATATACCCGTGAGCGTCTACTCGTTCTCCCGCAAATCCTACTAGTTGCTCCGGGTATGGCTGAATTAAGTGCTTCGGGATTTCTAACTTTTGAAAGGTGTCCACTTACATCATATCGGCCAAACTTCCTTGGTCGATCAATGTTTTTCAGACCGCGAAATTGGCGACTTCCACCGTAATGACGACCAGGTCGTCTTGTTCGAGATCTACCCCCCTGAAGTTGGCATTTGTAAACGTTATTGGGGGTGGGTCTTCAAGGCCTTGGCCATTGTATTGACCAACCATACCACTCTCAAGTGACGTTTCCTGGCGGTGGAGCTAAATCCTCCCCCTGCAAACCCTCCGGCTATGGTATTGATGACTCCTCTTAAGCGAGTATCCATCCTCTTAAGGGGGGAGGCTGTTGCCGGCCGTCTTCCTTTGCAGGCTGGGGCTCTGCCCGCTCTTCCCTACCACCTCGATGTTTATTGTCCCGTCGACCTTCGTCCCGACTGACTTGGCTCCTCTGGATGCGATTCTGCAAGTGCTTGACCTAAATGAGTTCCTCGATTTTGTCACAAAGGGTCCAACATTCCTCCATTAAGTGTCTGTAATTTCCATGGTATCGACAATGTTTAGTTCGGTCCGCCCCTTCTAGAGAACGACTTTTAGGGGGTAGTCATAGTAATTTCGCGCTACAGGCTTCTTCCATGATTTGGGCTCTACTATCAATAAGTGGGGTATAATGGTTGTACTTCGGGCCAGGGGTGTTCCGCTCCATTTTTTGCTTCTTTTCCCGACCCGACCGAGGCTTCTCGCAATCGGTAGTTCTCTTTGACATCCCTGCCCGGACTTGATCTTTGTACTCGGCCATTTCCTCCAATTGTATGTAACTTGCTGCTCGGGCCTGAGTTCATCCATATCCGACGGGGGTTTCTTGTAGAGACTGTTGGAGAAGGGTCTGGGCTTTAGGGCCATGATCATGGAATGTAACGCTACCTCCGAGTTCATGTCTTGGACCTTAACCGATACCATTGCGAACCTTTCCATAAATGCCCGCAAAGGTTCATTATCCTCCTACCTGAGGTTCACCAAGGCGACTAACGTGAGGTGATGCGGCCTGCTTGTTGCGTACTGTGCCCCAAACCTCGAAACGAGAGTAGAAAAGGAATCAATCGAGTTCGACGGTAGCCGAGTATACCAGCTTAAAGTCGCCCCCTTAAGAGAGGTCGGGAATACCTGGCATAAAATAGCATCGTCGTTTGTGAATAAGTTTACCTGAGTGGTGTACGCGTCGATGTGCTCATCGGGATCAGTCGTTCCATCATAGCGATCTAGGTTTAAATTCTTCTAGCCCGGGAGTAAAGGAGTCTCCATAATGCCGTCTACAAAAGGGTGTCTCCGAACTAGCCCACCCGCCGGTGGAAGGCGTGATTCGGCCATAGTCCTGGGTCACGATTTTGCCTGTGCCTTCGAGTGGACCCTAGGCTGTCAACTAGTTTCTGCGTGAGATCGCTGGTTTGTGGGGCACTCCAATTCTCCTGTCTGCTCACAAACAGTCCACACTCACTGGCTTTCTTTCTCCAATTACTAGCGTATTTTTGTGTTTTCCTTTCACAACCTCTCTATCTCCTCCTCGTTTTTTCTTCGCATGTCTGCCATCTCTTGGTGCAGGGTGTGGATCAGGGGGTCCAGGGACGGCTCCGCACCGCGGCCATGATCATCCACCATCACACTCCTAGTTCTCACCATCTCCGTCGTATAGTGGTCGAGGAACAGTTTTACCTCGCCCCACAATGGGCACCAATTGTTCTCTCCAAAAGTGGTTCCTCCTTGCTCTCCACCTCCCAAGGCAGTGCTCTTCTTTTCTGATAGGTGATCTGGTCTCCCGCGAGGTGGGGAGGTACCTGCAAAGACACTCTGACGCTCAAGTCAAGGGGCGCCCCCGGATCAGCAGGGGTTTTTCTTTAGTATTAGATTCAGATTAGGGTTAGAGAGTGTGCACCTGTCCTCCTTTTAATGTCAGATGTCCATTACCTATATCGCAAAGGATCTTCGCCTTCAATCCAAATTTATCTCCTGGTTTCCGTTATTAGGTTGGTTTCCCACTTTCCTAATTTAGGATTCCCAGACGGGGTTCGGTCAGCTGCTTTCAGGACAAGTGCCAAGATGGCCGATTGATTAGGCCGATTGGCCATCCTTAGCTTGCTCGGCCAGGTAGGTGATTGGTTAGGTTGGTCGTCCATCTTCTGTTATTTGGACGAATCGGGGTAGTACAGTTTTAAAGAGCTAATTTGTTCTAAAATTTAATGATTTTGTATTATTTTATTAAAAAACATATTAGATAAGCTTCAAAATTTGTATATGATTTCGTCTATACATTTTCGTACCAAGAAGCATTTTCCTTTATCTAATTATCACTAGTTCATTCGCCGGAGGATTGGTAAACGGAAACCAATTAATATATTTACAAATTCAGTTACTGCTCTGATTTTAAAGGGGTTGATAATTCTATACAGAATCTTTGACCGAAATTGAATACGTTGGTGTTGTGTGATTGTGTCCACTGTGAAGCATAATTGTTGGATATCTTACGTTGACTTGTAAAATGGCTAAAATACAGTATATAAGTGAAATATAATCTTCACTTTACAAGTCAGTTTTGTAAGATTAAGTTAAGTCTAAATTTTCAAAATTTTAAGATGTTATTAGAACCTATCTTAGCAAATGTTGTTGGGCCTATCGGGCACACTAGTATCGAACTGTTATTTGATCATCTACAAATGTTCAATCCTGCAAATTTCACACTCGAAATGTCCGGTCCTTAGCATGAGAGGGGGGTTGGAGATCCCACATTGACTAATAATGAGGCCAAATTATAGTATATAAGTAGGTAGTAACCCTCACCTTACAAGCCGGTTTTGTGAGATTGATTGTGCCAGAGATGATTGGTGGCATTATTGGTGTTTACAATGAAACCTTCAACATAGTTGAAATTAAACCAGAAATGATCGGCCACTATTTAGTTGACTTCTCAATATCGCACAAACCTGTTAAGCACGGAAGGCCCGGTATTGGTGCCACTCTCTCCTCGATGTTCATTCCTCTCAAGTGAAGACTACATATGCCCCTATTTCTTTTACTTTACCGAATAACTTCTTCTGTTTTTTTATGCTTTAGTTTTACCCGGATTATTTGTCCCATTTCCGGTTGAAATTTTGAGATCAGTGACCGTATGTATGAATTTTATATCTATTAATTATTTGGAGAATAGTTGGCTGGGAAAGGTTTCTAATTAATGTTTTTAAAATTGGACTAGTAATTAAACCGATTAAGGCATTAATTTAAGGTTTAATAGTTTAATCGTAGTTGAACTGGTATTAATAAAATAATAATAATTAACTAATACATAAAATAATATTAAAGAAACATAATATCATATCTTTATAATACTAAAAACTAAAAATAAAACATAATTTTATATGTTTTTAACATTTACAATATTTATAAAAGTCCAAATCAAATATGTCATAATATTTAAGTTTAAGTTTTAATGATATACATCAACATGCATTCATAAAAAATTATATTTAGAACAAAAAAGAAAATAAGAAATATTTTAGGTTAAATTTTATTTTTTTAAAAAGAAATAAAAAATAATGTATTAAGTATTTTTTATTAATCCGGTATAAATCGGTTTTTTGTCTATTTTTGATCGATTTTATTAGTTTTTAACTAGTTTTTCAATTCTTTGACTGGTTTTTTTTTTTAGATCGATGATCAATTTACCAATTTTTTTGATTTGATGGACAGATTCAATCTGATTTTCAAAACACAGCTTGTAACACATAGGCTATGTTTGGTAGAAAGGAAGGAAATAGATCGAGGAAAAGGAATAGAAGAGAAGAGAGATAGGTGAAAAATAGGGTAGAAATGAAAGTTATTTGGTTGAAGAGAAATAGAGGAGAAATAAGATGGAAAGAAATTTGTAAGATTATTTAATTTGAAAGAAGAGAAGTGAAATTATTAGAAAAGTACGTATTTATCCCTATTGCTGAGCACGATTTTTGTTGTTGTTGAAAAATATAAGTAAATCAATTTGCACTTCTAAGCTAATCGATTAGGCGAACCCCAGAGAGTTGTCTCTCTCAATACAAACACACATAATCGATTATAATGGTGGCTTAATCAATTAAGTTGGACAACAAAGGGATTGTTATTCGAAATATGTTGGCATAATCAATTTTGTTATATGGAAAATCGATTATGAAGCTTGTAGTAACTACTGAGAAAGACTTGATTTTTTGCTCCACACTTGTTGAGCACTCACAAGTTCAACGTCCAAAAAGCAAGGGTAAAATTGGTTTTTTGGTATCAACAGTGAACATTTTCTCTCTCTTTCTTCCTATATCAGGAAGGAGATACTTATGTGTGGGGCTCTTACGAATTTTTGAAAATTTCCACTTACTTTCCTCCTTCTAAACAACAACAATCTGCTCACTTCCGCTCACTTCCATCCTCTTCCATCCTATTTTCTACCAACCAAACACAGTAATATAGTGTGGCCCATTATAATTTCAATTGAACCTGCATTCAATGTCAATCTATCACTCACGTTGTTTCTATCTTTATGCGTAGAGAAGTGTAAAATTCACGGGTTTTCAAACACACCTTTTGTAGTAGATAACACCTGCTATTTTTTGGGTAAATAGACGGACCAGGCCGAAACAAAAGAAGCTAGCTAAACAAGAAGTTACTAAGTCCTGGCCCTGAGATAACGGATAAGGAACCCTTTAGGCTATCTCGAAAAATCTTCCCTCTTGAATCTGCACAAGTGTCCCTTCAAAGGTAGAGTTGGTCTTAGAACATTATTAATTTATTATTCTCTCTCTTAAGTGGCACAACATGGTTTCACGCCCTCACCCCCAAACCGAAGAACAACAAGGTGATATTGGGAATCAGGCTGACAGGATCTAATTCTAACAGAAAAACCTTGAGT
The DNA here is from genome assembly GCA_004329165.1 of Spatholobus suberectus. Taxonomy (NCBI): domain Eukaryota; kingdom Viridiplantae; phylum Streptophyta; class Magnoliopsida; order Fabales; family Fabaceae; genus Spatholobus; species Spatholobus suberectus. The sequence continues at coordinate 20,445,955 of CM014732.1, forward strand.
TCTGCTATCAGAGCACTACACCCATTAATTGCTGCATCATAATGCGCAGGGGTTTCCAGGATGACAGGTTAATGTAAAATAAATCCATCCCCATTGAATTACGGTAAATTGTCAAGCTAGTTAGGTTGGCAAATATATTCTACATTTTGCAAGAATTAATTTTTTGTTTCGACAAAACACATCAATTCTGGCCGTTTCCGAAAATATCCAGTTGGGCCTTGTTATTCACTTTTTCTTAGGTAGGAATAGCAAAATAATTTTTTTATCCATCATCCATCCAATCTATCCACAAGAAAATTCATTCAATCCATTCATTACACAAAAAAAAAATAATGGGCTGAATCTAATCCATCCATTTAATTTTATGGATGGTTAGTGATCCATCCACTATTTTTTCAAAATTCACTGAATTACGTTAAATAAAAAATAAAATTCATTGGATAAAAAAAATAAAAAGACAAGTCTACTCAATTTTTTAAAAAATAAATTTTTTTTGGGTTTTATAATCAGATTTCTATTAAAAAAAATAGAGTAGCCACTAAAAAAATAAAAAATTTCTAATCAGCTTTAAAAAATAATTTTTTAAACCTAAACGTTTATGATATAACTTGTTGATGATTCAAATTTGCATCCTAGCTATTATGCGAATTACTAAGAAATTACATTTAAATTTTGTTGATTCTCCCTACACAAAATTAGAGTTATTGAAATATGTTTTTATTTCGAACTATGTAAAAAAAAATTCAAGTTTCTATGTTTTGAAGATTCTTTGGTAATTGTTTTTCATTTTTTCTTAAACATAATTTCTGTGGTAACTTGAAAAAATATTATTTTAACACGACAAAAATGGAGAGAGAGGGAGGAGAGAAAGAGTGGGAGAGAGAGGTTAGAGAAAGAGAAAAGAGAGAGGAGAGAAAGGAAAGAGAGGGAGAGAGAATATTTTAAAAATAAAAATTATTTAATTTTTAAAATATATTATTTTTTTAGATGGATTAGATATCCATTCATCAAAAAATTGTTAATAAATGGATTGGATTAGATTTTATTAGATAGATCATGGATGGATTAGATTTTTTAAATAAATTTTTAATAGATCAAAATGGATTAATGAATTATTTTTATCCAATCCATTATAATCCAATTAATAATTTATCAAATCCATCCGTTTGTCATTCTATTCTTAAGAGTAATGATACGTTGAAAACATTCTCATAAACTTTTTACATTTTTCCCTTTTTATATTTGTTTCTCCCTTCCCATCAAAGCACATCCTCAGTTTGTGTAGTTTCTATTTTTAGAATTCTTTTATCCTTTGCATCAAGTACATAAATTACAGAGTAGAAAATATAAAAATTTTATTAGAAAAAGGAAGAATTTATTATATCATCAACAGAAAATCAATTACATTATCTTTTTACTCTTTAACCTATTCTCCTAGAATACATAAGATAGAAAAATCGTTAAAAGTTTCAACATTAAATTGCTTTAACCATCACTTACATATCTTATTAAAAATTGAAGAATGGTTGTACCCAAAATAATAATAATAAAAAGGAGGTAAAATTATTTTGATCTTTTAACTTTAAGTTATAGTTCGATCTTTTAATTTATTTATTTTATTTTATTTACTTTGGTCCTCTAACTTATGTTTTCATGCAACGTTTTTCATCTCATTGTAGCTGTGTTAAATCTCACTGTTAGTTTGTCAGAATGACATAATCTAATCAAAAAGTAGGTTTCAGTGGAATAGCAAACTGGGTCATATGACCTGCATCTTAACTCATTTGATTCTCCATGTATACCACAAAGTACAACAAAATTTTAGAATGAAAATCGTATGTCAACGGTGAGAAGAAATTTCAAAAAGATGAGATTTTTATAAAACAATCTCATGAAGTAACCTAATTTTTATAAAATAATCAAATTTCTAGCGAAATTCTAATAAACTAATGATGATATTTCATGTTGTTATAATAGAAGGATAAACATGTACAAAAATGTAAGTTAAAAGTCTAATTTAAAAAAAAAAATAGTAGACCAAACTAAAACCTAAATTTTGAAGACTAAAATACCAATTTTATCTAATAAAAAAGATATTAAAGTAGTAAAATATTAAAATCAGAGGTGCCACGGATAAGGATTGCAGTAACTTATCAAACAAAAGGGTGCAATGGTAATTCAGGTTGTCCAGTTTGCCTTTTCTTTTTTCCAACTTCTTATTGGTCTTTGTCGTTTTGGTAACCGACAGATTTTGAAGGATGTCCCATTGTCGTTAGATTCTAGAACAGCAAAGCCTAGCTGGAGTTTTCAACGTCAGAGTCAGTAGTGTGCCCACCCAACTCCAAAGTCCTAAACCTAACGTTATGCGGAACGCAAAATCAAAAACAAGTTCAAATTTTCAAGACTGGGCATAGCCGCCGGCGGTTCACGCTCACAACCACATTTTAGTTCTCTAGCGATTTTCACGTGCTTCCTCTCCCTGTCTTCCATGCCTAGTTTAGTCACACACTCCACTTCCCATTATGTTGTTTCATTTCCTTTTCATAATAACTCGTCAAACTATTGACAACCTTAACATGTGGGTTTTCCTGCACATGCCTTCTTCATTTATAAGGTGATATATACGCCTTGTATCATTTGTCTTGACCCTTGACTCCATAGAGCGGGGGATTAATGACTATCATGAGAATGCAACTAATAAATTTGTTGTTTGGGGGATGGACTCTAGGTTGTTTTTACCCCTTTCTTTGGGTGAGTGGAATCGATATGGCCTTTATGAATATTTGGCCGAAGCACGTGTTTAATGTTTCGTAATCTTGCTTGTTTGCTTGAACATGGTTGTATGGGCCATTCCCTTGTTCAAAGGCAAACGAGTCGAGAAGCATTCAATTATTCTGTTCTTACATTTTTATTTTTATTTTTTGTCCTTTGTTCATTCAATTATACTAACAGCTAAAAATATGCTTGGATGAAAGAGGTTTTCTTTTTTAGAAAAAAGGAGGCGAGATTAAATTTATTTAAAAAATATATTGTATTATTTGTTTATATTCATAAATATTTTTCAAGTATGCCATTTTTATATGAAAGTGAAAAAAAAATAATTTAGATTATATAATCATATATAGATAATGAAAATTTAAAGTTATATATATATATATATATATATATATATATTTGACCACGAGACCACGATGATGATAATGAACCGAATATTTAATTCCAACGAGAAAGAAAAGATCAAAGAGAGTGAAACTTTGCATTGCTTTAATTTCTAAAATGAGGGACAGTTGCGTCTGGGGCCCAGTATTTTGTCGCAGATTAAAAGAATGTAGCTAGGGGGCATTTAGTAAGTTTGGAATTTGGATAGCTTCAAAATGAAAAAAGATTGACTGAAAGGTATATATTTTTTTATTAGAATTATGAAACGTGTGACTATTTTTTATTTTAATTTTAAATAAATTACTATTTTAGTTCCTGAAAACATATAGTACTGTCACATTAGTTTCTGAATATAAGAAAATTTCAAATAAGTCCCTAAAAATACAATTTGTCAACTACATTAGTCTAAAATTCAAAAAAATGTATCTCAAATTAACATGTTTAAGAGACCAAAATAATTATAAGTGGTTAAATTTAGGAACTTAGATAAAATAGCTGAAATTTGCAAAAACTTATTTAGAATTTTTTTAGTTTCAGGAACTAATGTGACATCTTTATATATTTTTAAGGACCAAATGGTAATTAACTCTTTAATTTTTTAAGATTAAAATAAGAGAAAGTGTCAAATTATAAGAATACTAACTGCCAAAAAAAATTAATGATTATAAGAGTGTAAAAAATGTACTTGTTCAAAGCATAGAGGAAAAACTGTCTGCACAGTAATTATTAAGGCTTTTGAATAATTTTTGAATTTTTTTAAATGAATTCTATGGTGAATAAATTGATTTAAAGAAAATATTTTTTTAAAAAACTTCTTTGTTGGAAAAAAAAATTGATTCTTAATGTGAGATTTACAAATATTATATATAATTTTATTTTATCATTTGAACAAAATTAATATTTCTAAATTCACTTTCAAAGTATTATTTTCATATACAAATCGTTTTTTTAACATCAATTTTTTCAAAATTAATTTTACTAAAATTTAAAATAAACAGTTCCTAATTGATGAACTTGATTAATGGATGCTTATCTTTAATAATATATTATTATATTTAATAAACTTAATATTTAATGAAATGATTAGCAATATATTTTAACTCTATAAAAAATGTCACAACTCAAAATTAAATAATAAAATTATTTTATACAAATTAAATTCATAATTAATTAAGGAATGCTTGTTTGATGTTAAAACATTTTATTTTTTCAGTTTTTAAGTCTTCTTCACATATATTGTTTAGATGGTGGGAGCGTTGGCTATTATACCGCCATTAATTGAATCATTTTCCTAAAAAGGTACAAAAAGAAATTTAAATTATCAAATACTTTTAAAATAAAATAAATTGAGAAAATATGCTATACACTAACAGTGTAAAATAATTTTACATTATCATCCAATCACAAATCATCATGTGTGGTAAGTTTGTTGACTTTTATATTAATTACTTTAAAAGTCATACCAACAGGTAATTTTTTATTGGCTGTCATTGTAAATTTTTTATACTAATAGTGCATAGCCATTAAACTTAATAAATTTCATATTGGATATCATTAAATTTGTAGTACTTTAACGGTTTGATTATATCTCTATATACTTTAACTTAACTATGTTCTTAATGGTATAAAAAAAGGCGATACATAACACCTTGTACTTTCTTATAAAATGATGGATTATTAAAAGTATTTTGCTTAATTGCTAAGCAAAAACCCAAGAGAAAGTTTCCAAACTATATATGTACCTTGCTGCTTCCTAGGTGGAATTCATGCACATAGGATCTCAGGTTCATTAGAGTATTTGGACGGAGATCTTCAAATGGTTTTAATTGAATAAGAATTTTAATGGAAAATATTGAACATTGAACCCATTTTGGATGAAAGGAGGAGAGAGAACAAGAAAGAAGAAAAAAAAATATTCAATTTTTAATATTCTATCTCATGTATTTATTATCAAAAAAAAGTATAGAAATCAAATAACTAGAATTAGTAACTGATAATAATAAAGTAAAGAGCGAATAGGTATTACAAATAAAGGATAATAAAAAATATTAATTAAAAAAACACATCTCATTGGGGTAACGTATTTATAAGTCCAATCACTTTATTTAGTGACTATTCTTTTACTTTTTCATATATTCTATCTTTTAACTTTATATATTTTTTATTTTGTTTTTAAGATCGATGAAAAGTTCATTTATTTTTCTAGTTATAGAAAACGGCAAGTGAAAATTAAAAGAAATAGATGTGATAAGTGATGTAATAGAAAAATAAAGAGTGAAACTAAAAGAAAATGGAATGAAAATAAAATGAAAGAAAAAGTAAGTATGGTTGTAATAACTCAATTTTAATTTGATGGATTTCTTTATTTTTAGGTGAACTTTGAGTATCTTTTAGTTGAAAGTCAAAGACTAATATATCAATATACTGAGATCTATTTAAAAGATTGACATATTTCAATAAATACTTTTTTATACACATAAACTTTAGAATTGAACTTCTAATTATATACTTAAAGAGTATAATTATTTCTCAACCATACCATACCATATTAGTTGGTGAGTTTCTCTATTAGACGCTATTATCTTGTCAACTATTATTTCAAAAATGGTAGGGAACGGAGAAAATTTTATTAGACAATATTCTCACTGTAGAAATGCTAGTTGCACCCTTGACTAAAGGACTTGGTCAATAATGTTTATTAAACATGTTAAAAACATTAACATTGTGTGTTCTTTTGATATAACTTTATTTTTATAATGTGTTCTTTTGGTATACATGACTTATTAACGAGCGTTGTTACTATTTTATGTTTGTCCTTATAACATTAGACTTGTGTAATTTTGATTATACCATTAACTTGTCTACGTTGACATATTACATCAGTACTAATACAACAGATAATGAGCAATTCTTTTTTCTAATATACATATCTATAATGGTCGTGTTTTTTTTTCTGTTTTTTTTAGGTTTCATTACACACACATATATATGAGATGTATATTGTGAAAATGACTTTCTTATATAAGAATGAGAAGGGTAAAATATTAAACATTAGATCTTATTATAAATGGTCAAAAATAAAACACACAAATTTTATAAATTTTTTTAAAAGTCACATGACTCTTTTAAATGATCACATGACGTTAAATCATAATCACCCATGTATGGTTATATATATATATATATATAGAGAGAGAGAGAGAGAGAGAGAGAGAGATCAAGTTTCTCTAATAGTAACTCTTGGTAGAGTTACTCCATTTAATAATTGTATAGTATACTATTGTGAAATTAACATAAAATTTAATAACTAAGAAGTAATGGAGATTGAGAAATAAGAGAATAGAGGGAACAAAAGATTATAAACAATGAGAGAACTTCAATTCATGATTCCAAACATGATCAATACAAATGAGATGTCTTATTTATAAGCATAAATTTAAAACTCAAGAGCCTAATCTTCTTCAGTGTCAGTTAGAGCATCTTTAATGCATGGAGCTTATGGGTTGCTTAAAGTTAAGCTCCTGTATCTTAATTTTTTTCAGCATTATAGCAAACTTACGTGGCACGGCGGGTTGCTTAAAAATAAGCAATGTATCTTATATAAGATACGGTTGCTTACAATTAAAAAACATTTTTTTAATAACTATCCTCTAATTTTTGAAGAGGAAAAAAAATGTAATCTTGTACCGCCATAAAGAAAAGAAGGAGAAGATTGAGTATTTCATATTCAGAACAAAACTTAAACAACCAAGAATCAAGAACAATTTTACAATTTCAGAATGAACACAAATCCAAAAAACAAGAACAATTTATAAATTTTACAACCAAGAATTGAAATCAAGATCAGATCAGGCCGAAACATCACACTGAACAGCGTCACCAACACAGACCCAAGAACCAATAACAAAGAAAAAATTTTAAATTTCAGAACCAACAATTTGTAAAGAAGCATGAACGAAGAACAAAAATTAGGCCCAAATCTACGGGGTAGAAGCAGATCTGTGAGAAGGGGGAAGAGATCTAGTTATGACGAGGTGGGTGATCGTCGGTGGTGACGCGCCGGTGGGTGTTATTGTTTATGGTGACGCAACAGTGACCATAAGCAGATTTGGGCATGCGTGGCAGTGGTGACTCAATGGTGTGGAGGCGCGACAGCAAGGCTTTACTTCAACAAGAGGGACGCGGGGTTCAAAGGGAGAGAGGGACACAGGGTTGAAAGGGAAAGAAGGAAAGTTGAAAAGATGGGAGGTTGAGAGGAAGAGAATGACAATGGGTTTGTACATATTTGAGATTTGAGAAATGAGAAATAAAGAAGGTTCTGGAAAAGGGACACAAATTTGGTTAAAAAATTATTTCAAATTTTTTTTGGAAGCTTTTAGAACTAAAAGCTTCTACATGTCCTAAATTTTTTTTGTTTACCATTGTCCAAATATTTTAATTTGATGCAAAATTAAGTGGAAATAAAAAAATATAAAAGTATGAGTTATTTGAAAGTATCTTAAAATTATCTCCGTTGGAATAAAAAATGTATAAGTTGCTTATGGGTGTCTTAAAGATGATGTGTCACTGTGGGACCCACTTAAGATACCCAAAGTGAGTATCTTAAGTTAGCCCCATTAAAGTTGCTCTTAGAGAATAAGAAAAGATTTAGGATATGAACATTCACTCATAATTATTCATAACACTCTCCCTTGAATGTCCATTATATAAGAACATGTCTCGTTAAAATTGTACCAGGAAAAACCCTATTAAAGAAAAGCATAGTGAAAGGGGAAAAAAAGTTAATTATTATTTAATACATTATTACATATTGTCTCATTAAAAACTTGTCAAAAAACCCTAATGGGGCAAAATCATGGCAAAGGAAAAAAAGAGTACAATGTATTTATTTCTTCCCTTCATGTAGACAATTATTTTTGAGACGATGAAGGTTAATCTTTGTACTTGTTGTTCAAAAATTTTATTTGGTAGTTTGTAATAAGATCTACTAGATTCTCACATCAACAAACTTGTTGAATATTTATATTACCATTTTTTTGAAGATCGTCATGAGTTTTTGGCAAAATATGTTTTGTTCTATCTCCATCAATGTGGCCTTCTTTCAATTGGCCAATACATGTAGCATTATCTTCACATACAATTGTCAATATCATTTTACCTAAAGATAAACCACAAGTTTCTCACACATGTTGAAGTATAGATCTCAACCAAATGCATTATTGACTTGGCTCATGTAATGCTAAAACTTTTGTGTGGTTAGATGATATGACTTTTATGGCCTATTTCACATACTGCCATAAAATGGTTATACCACCACATGTAAATAAACATCCTATTATGATCTACCATTATGAGGATCTGACAAATAACATGCATTTACATAACTAGTTAGGCCTGAATTAGTTAGATGAATTTCTCCATAAGCATTTATAGAAGAGGAAAATATGAAAGTAAAATGAATTAAGATTCTTCCATAAGTTAAAATCAACTTATCTATCTCAATTTTTGAAGTAGATGAGAGATCTTCTCTAAAAGTTAAAGTATATAACTTGATTTTAACTTATAGGAAAACTTTAATTTATTTTACCTTATTATTTTCTTCTCCTATAAGTGTTTATAGAAAAATTTATCCAACCAGGACATAAGTTAGGCCTAATTGGTTATGCAAATGCAAGTTATTTGTCAAATCCTTATATGATGTTTATCCAAACATGGTCCTAGAAACAATTGAATAAAACAAACCTATATCCATCGTACCTCTAAGATAACAAGGTATATACTTAACCTTATTATAATGTCTTTATGTAGGTAAAAAACTATATCTTGATAATAAATTTACAGAAAATGATATATCAGATCATGCATAATTAGTAAGATACATTAGTTTCTCGATAGCACTAAGATAAGATACTTCAAGACCAAGTAGTTCCTCCTCTTTTTCTCAAGGTCAAAAGGATCTTTGTTCACATTTAGTGACCTTACAACCATTGGAGTGTACAACATATGTGATTTGTCTATATAGAACCGTTTAAGCACTTTGCAATATCAATTTGTAACTTTCTTTTCCCAGGTAACAATACATTAACTTTTTCGGTGTCTTTAGTTATCCTTCAGTACTAAATATAGAGCTAGCATTGACTTATTGCATAAGAGAATTTTCTATTATTGTTGAGAATTGTGTGAATCATTACTATATCAACGAGACACATATGTTTACTATTGATGTCACTACCAACATTCATTCTTCAATTCATTAAAAAAAAAACAAGGAGTATAAATAATCAATATGAGAAAATACTACTTAGAAGTATAAAAATATATTTGAAAAGATAACAATTTTATATGTAAATTATTTATTACTTAAAAAAAACTAATATGAAGTTCAATAACATCGAAGTATAAGAAATTTAAAGCATACTAAGGATAAAGTTCAACGACAAATACAATAACAAAGTCTTATCCAACTAGGTAAGGCCGGCTACATAAATCAGACGATGTCATTCAGCTCGGTTAAAGACCAAAGTTTTAGAGATATTAAGCATAAAGTTCAATAACATAAAAAATATAAGAAATTTATTTCTCGACACTCCTAACTTCAATAAGGTGATCTATTTTTCCATCTAAATTAGCAAAGAAATCAACAATGTCTAAGTGAGTAACATCCACATAGCCATAATTAGAATCACCATTTTCACAAGGAAAATGTATCTCTATCATTTTTTATTTATTTTAAGTAAGTATTGGTAAAATTCAATAAGAGGCTTTAGTGTACAAGAAGTATGTGACCAATGGCCTTTGCCACCCGAACAATAGCATATGTTTTCATCATGCTTGTTATTTTGTTCACCTTTTTACTTTTCACTTATTGCATTATTTTTTCACTTTTGATAAGAAAAAAAATTATTGGAATTTTCTTCACAACCTCATCCATGACCACGACTACAACCACAAACACTAGTTTGCCCATAAATATAGTTATATGTTGCTACATTTAATTTTAGAAATAGAGCAATGTTGGTCAAACAAGCCTCATGATTTTTCATCGAAAGCTCATTGTTTTGTTTAACAACAAGGAGATAAGAAATCAATTCAAAATATTTCTTAAATAATTTTTCTTGATATTGCTCCTACAGAAGCACATTAGATGTATAAAAAGTGGAGAATGTTTTTCTTAACATATAATCACCAATAACTTTTTCTCTACAATTTCAATTTAGAAGTGATTCTGCATATTGTAGAATTATACTCACTCACAGTTTTAAAATCTTATAAATGTAAATACATCCAATCATAAAGAACTTTTGAGAGAATCATAATTTTTTGGTGGTCATATCGTTCTTTTAGATTGCTCCAAAGAATCAATGAGTTTTTTATAGTAAGGTACTTAGTTTTTAACCCTTCATAGAGGTGATGGCGAAGAAAAATTATAACTTTGGCCTTATCTTAATTAGATATTTTATTTCATTTTTTGATAGTATCTCAAAGACCCATTGTATATAATTGAATTTCAGCATCTAATACCCAAGTTAAGTAATTCTTTCTCGTAACATTAAGAGCCACGAATTCAAGTTTTGCGAAATTTGACATATTTAGTATATCATAAAAATATATAAGTTAAAATTAGATAACATCCAAATAATATAAAGATTGAATATTTAGAAATTAATAAAATTAGTATTTAATCAAAAAATAAAAAAATAAATTAGTAAAGCAATGAAGTATAAATTAATAATATAATTTAACTATAAAACTAACAACACCTAGACAAATAATATATCAATAAATTATAAAATTTTGTGTATAAATTAAAAAAAATCATATATAGCATTTAACACATGATAATTATTCACAATAATAATCACTTAATGTGTAACTAATATAACATTTAACGTACAATTTATAACAATTCATGTATAATAATCATTCGACGAATAATATCACGTTTCCATGCTCAATCTTTCTCCAATAAAATTATTTACAAGGATTTTTCTTATAGACTAATGTGTAAAGCACAAACATTGTTGAACTAACAAATAAAGGAAAGAAAATGTACCTGCAAAACCAACAACAGATACGACAAATAGAGGATAGTAATTATGTTGATAACATATTGTGAAATTGACGTGAAACTTAATAACTTAAAAGTAGCATAGATTCAAAAATAAGACAAATCAAATATTAGAGACAATGAGAGAACTTTAATTTCTCATTCCATGAATGATTAATACAAATGAGATGTTCTATTTATAGGCGTAAACTACAACTAAAGAGACTCATCTAATTAAATGTGAGAAGATGAATAGAAAAAGAGTTATAACCAATTAAGGAATAAGAATTTTTTTGGATATGGACATCCACTCATAATTTTTTTTTTTTTGGTATAGACCACAGGTATCTTCCATTAGAGACAATTATGTTTGAGCGGGATAAAACCATTGTAAGTAGCAAAGCTCTTTCTCTGAGTATTTAACGCAACTCAAATTCGAAACCGTTGGTTAAGTTGAAACAACCTCGTGTCAGTTGATCTATGCACTTGGTGATCTCTCATAATTATTCATAACATATACTAAATTTTAATAATTCGTTTGTTGAATATGTTAATATTGTTTTAACAATCATGCATATCAAAATTTAGATAAATCCAATGTTTTTAGTTATGTAATATTATAGTCTACATGTTTACTACCAAAGGTAATATTGAAGGAATTCGTTAAACATTTTTATTGTAAACCACATTTTTAATATGTATGCATATTTCTCATCTTTCTCAATTATAATAATCCTCAACTCCTTTAATGGTGTTACTTTTGTTATTGCAATATATAATTAATTGTACATGATAAAATATAAATAATATTAATTATTTTGTTAATGTCGTTTAAACTTCTATACTATTTTGTTGCTCCTTTAATTATATCAATAATATAATTAATAATCTCATCAACAATGTTAGAGTGAATATTAATTGCTTTTTTTCTTAGATATATTTCTATCTTGCATTTGCTGTTGAAACTTTGTGTAACATCCCGGGCGCTGACGAGGGTGGGGAGTGATTGCCGGTGCAAAAGAGATGAGGCACGGACAATGAGCGGCTCCTGGCAGGCTTCCAACGGGAGGGGTACATGAATGAATCAAATACACACCCGAACGAGAGGGATCCAGAGGCTGTGCGGGTATGGGACTGTACAGTTGAGGATAGCTTAAAGGAATTAATAAGTGCTACCTATACCAACAAGATGCATCCACTTTTCGGTAGCCCATTACTTAAGAACTCTATAGTTAAGCGTGCTTGACTTGGAGCGATTTAGGGATGGGTGACCTCCTGGGAAGTTTCTCGGGAAGCATGTGAGTGAGGACAAAGCACGCTGAAAAGTCTTGTGTTAGTTTGTGGGGACAGTTACAGATCCTGCAAGCGGCCGGGCATTACACTTTGCACAAGTGTTATAAGAGAAAATAACTCATTCATTTAAGTATTGATTCCGCATTCTAATCTATGTTAGAATATTTTTCCTTCTTCATTATCAGTATTAGTTTTTCATAGCCTGAAAACTATTTGTTAACTTTATATATTAAAATTTTCACTTTACATGAAGATGAAGTATTAATTTCTCATCTGTTAATATTTACTTATTGTACTTGCAAAAATTTGAAATACAAAAATATGGGGTACCTTCCATCAAAAAATAGTGATGCTTCCTGTTCTGTTTGTCCAACCTCCTTAAAGCAATCTTGAAGTCACAGGTGGTGGTATTTGCAAAGACACTCGGACACTCAAGTCAGTAAATAATTCATAAGAGTTAAAAGATAAAACTCAAGTTAAGTTCAAACCTGCAATATTGTACCCCCTTTATTTATAATACAAGAGTTTATCAACTATAGGTATTATTCATTAAGCTCGACTGTGCCAACTTTATTTTCTCAGATAGTACACCTACCATCTTATTTAGACACCTATAGTTAATATTATCCTTTTCTTTCTATAAACTAAAGGTATTATTCATTAGAGACAATCCTCTTTAAATTAGGGATATTTATAGCATATAGGGACTATCTTTTTCAATAGAGAACTTACAATTCTTAATTTAAATGACCTCTCAAGGGTTTCAAAAACAATCTCTTCATCAATTGAACAAATTTAATCCAAGTTTATTTCATTTAAATATTAGTAAATAATCATTTTTTTATTTTTCAAAAGTTCTCTCAAGGAACCGACGAAAAGGTGATGATTTCTCTTAAATATATTGAATTAAATGCGTACATGGTTACTTGAACATGTATTATCTTAAAAATATATAATAATATTTAAAATTTAATATAAATTATTTTTCCAACTATAAGTAATAGTGATACAATAATATAATTGTAAACAATAATACAAAGGAGAGGATAAATATCAATTGGACACACACACACACACACACATATATATATATATTAGGGTAATTAAAAATATAAAAAATCACTTTAAATTTTTCCTTACAAAATATATTATTTTGTATTTATTTTATTTTTAGTAGTTCATATAAGATTTGTAATTTTTTTTTTCAACTTGGTAATTTTATTTATTACATGTAAAAGAACATGGCTTAATATATTTGATATATAAAAGTTTCTATAAGTTATATAATATGCATAATTTAATTTTTCATTTAATTATTTTTAGTAAATAAAAATTAATTTATTATAACTGAATACATAAAATAAAAGTGAAATGACTAAATAATGTTTAGATTAAATTTTAATATATAATAAAAATTTTAAATAATTCTAAAATCATATTACATGTACTAAGATTTTGTCACTTTAAAATCTTTTATAAACAATAATAATAAAAAATAAGAACATCTAGATTTAAAATAATAATTAAACTTAGAAATTAATAAATAATTTATTTTATATATATTTATCAATTTATATTGTATTATATTAATAGTAATTTGAATTTAATTATAATTTGGCTAAATTGTACTTTTGGTCCCCTATAATTCTCAATCCATGATTTTGGTCCTTCTTTTTTTAATTGTAGACATTTAGTCTCCTAATTTTTAAAATTATGTAATTTTGGTCCTGTCTATAGTTGACCAGCCATGGTCAAACGTTGGCTGCTGACTAGCTTATTGGTAACGACGTGGATTGTTGACATGACACTCTGACATGATATAATTGCAGATATTTAGTTTATAATGTAAAATATATATTATATATAATATTACTACATGATATAATAGCAGATATTTTTCCTCCCAAGTATGATTAATGTGTAAATTTAATTTTTATTAATTAATTTAAAATGTGATGTGAGTATTATAATATTTTATAAAATAATATAAATATACACTCATTTTTTCTTCTATTTCATTTTTCACCAAAATTTCTTCTCACATCTCTATTTTTTTTTTATCACCCCACTTATACTATATTATTTAACAAAATACAATAACAATTACATTATTTTTTAAATAAAATAATAAAATTTAATATTAAGATAATAAATATTTAATATTAAATTATATAAACTTATTAAATCATACAAATTATAAATTTAATTAAATATTTTATGAACTTATATATTAAATTAAATTATGTGTATTCTAAATTAAATTAAATTAAATATTTAATAAAATTATATAATTTATAAATTACTATAATTTAATAACTTTATACAATTTGTTACATAAATAATTATATAATTTAGAATACACATAATACATAAAATTTAATTTATTTATATAATTTAATTCATAAATTTATAAATTATTTTAATTTAATAAATTTATACAATTTATTAAAAAATAAATATATAATTTAGAATATACAGAATACATAGAATTTAATTTATAAATTTATTAACTATTTAATTAAATTTAATTTAGGAATACACATAACTTAGTTTAATTTATAAATGAATATAATTTAATAAATTAAAATAATTTAATATTAAATATTTCATCTTAATATTAAAATTATTATTTTAATTTAAAAATAATGTGATGATTATAATATTTTATTAAGTAATATAGTATGAGTGGGGTGATAGAAAATAATAGATATGTGAAAAGAAAATTGGATGAAAAAGGAAATAAAAGAAAAAAAGAGTGTATGTTTATATTAGTTAATAAAATATTATAATACTTACGTTATATTTTAAATTAAATAATAAAAATTTAATATGAAATAAAAATTAAATGTAGATGTTAATCTTATTAGGAATTATATTATACAGTAGTATTATATGTAATATATGTTTTACCATATAAACTAGGTAATTGAATTGGCTTAATCTTAAGGATCCTTTTTTATGTATAAGATCATGAGTTCTATTTTCCTATAACCTCTTAATTTTATCATTTTTTAAATCATATATTTCATTGTCATGTCATTGACACATCAACAATCCATGTCAACATTACATGTATTGCCACATCAGCATTAGAGTGTCATGTCAGCAATCCACCTCATCACTAATAAGCCACATTGGCAATCAATGTTTGATCATGGATGGTTAATTATAGATAGGACCAAAAATCAATTTAGCCTTATAATTTTAATTTATGATTATAAACTAAATTTATTTTAGCTAATACTTAAATTTTTTTAGATATTAAGTTTTTAATAATTATTTTTTGTTTAGTAATAATTTTGAATAAATTTTATTAATATGAAAACTTATTCATCTAATAAATACATTACAATTAATGAGAATAATATTTTATAATATTATTTAAGTTATTTATATTTTACATTTAATAAATATAATGTTTAATATTAATATACAGTAAATTTCACTTATATAGAGAGATGTTAATACCAACAGGTAGGGGTGTTAACAAAAACTAAATCAAGAGAACCGAACCAAACCATGAAAATCGAACTAATTTTATGAAAAAATCAAACCAAACCGTTTTTCAAAAACAATTCAATTTGGTTTGAATAAATTGTTTTTTCGGTTCACTTTAGGTGAACCACCCTTTAGTTTGGTTCGATTTGGTTTGGTTCTTTGTGTTGGATCAAGCCAAAGTAAAATAGAAGTGTTAAAAAATTAAACTGAACTAAACTATTTGAAAACAGAATTATAAAAACCAAACTATTTATATATATATATATATAAAAGAAACAAACCAAACCGTTTTTCAAAAATAGTTCAATTTGGACAAATCATTTTTCAATTCAATTTGGTTCAAGCAAATTAATTTTTGATTTGGTTTGACATCTCTACCAACAGAAGTTAGATCTAATAAAAAATATTAATCTCTCATAACATGGCAGACTAAAGCTCAAATCCTGCTAAAATAGATGCCGACATTTTAATGTATGAGACTGCCTAGAACATGATTTGTTTTCGAAGATGAGTGCCTCTGCGGAAAAAAAAATAAAATTCAGAAACTGAATTCAAATTTTTTAACCTCAATTATCAACCCTTGACTTTTTGGCTATAAGCTTCCCATGACTGTGGTAAATCCTTGCCATGGATAATCGATTCCACAAACTAAAGGGTGGGATCCTTTAACAGCATTTTTAAAAGCTGTTAAAGGAAGGGGCCACAGAAGAAAAGGAGCAAATTCCGTAATCTGAGAAGGGACAATGGATTATCATTGCTTATATACAAATTGAAAGGTGACAATTTTTTTAAGGAGGAAGATTGATTTTCTTAATATTTTGTGAAGAAAGAATTAAACAAAAAACAAATATATTTATTGCCTTAAAAATATACAAATATTTAATATTTTCTTTATTTAATAATAATAAAAAGTAATAAAAAATGTTATAAGAGAATTCAAAATTATTATTTTTTAAATAACTAAGTTGATCTCATCTCTTTAAATTAACGTTAATCATACTTATATTTTTTATTATAAAATTATACCTATTTCTCCTGACTTTAGTATTTTTAACGGTATCATATGTGTGATCAAAACATAGAAATAAAAGAGGAGAATGTCATTTTTAAAAAAGTAATAAGTGTGAATTTATAACAATAATATATAAAGTAAGAAATGTATGTGTAAATTTTTAAATAAAAAAGTGTAACAACAATTAGCATTAATATCAATGGAAGTCAATGTAATTAATATTTTGTAACTGTTTAAAACACTGGTTAAAAAGTTTTTATCAAAAACATTTATTACATAAAAATATGAAAGTTATTTAATATTTGTTTTTTAGTAATTAAATTTTTTTAATAAGATTTACTTAACATTTCTTAATTAATGTTAACTAATATACATTAAAAAACAGTTTTATTTAAAAATCATTTTTTAAATGAAACTAAAGTAAACAATTTTTCATTTGATAATTTCTTAATAAATTTGTTTTTTTTTCCAACTTCCAATACTACTAAGTTTTAAAGAACAATAACACCAAAAGAATATGGTATAGATGAAAAAACATATAAAAAATAATGATTAGTTGATATTTAATAATGAGACTATTAGTTATTTATTTATAACCTTGTTTGGTAAATTCTTCTCGTTAACAGTGTATTTGTTTTAGCTTGAAGAATTAAGATTCAAATAAAGTACTCTGGCTTTTGTATATTGTGATTGCAGTCAGCCAAGACTTAGAAAAAAATAAAAAATATTCATAAGTATTTTTAAAATACTAATTAAAATAATTTGAATTAAAGTAAAATATTTATTATATTAAAATATTTAAAAATATGTTATTTAAATTTCAGTAATTAGAAAATATTAATATGAAACATAAAACAATCCTTAATTGATATTCTTCAAATATTTTAAAAATTCAGAATAGTATTTAAAAAGTTAACTCCAAACTTTTTAACTTGACTTAATTATATTTTTTGCTCCCAAATTTTCATAATTTGACAAATTTTGTCTCTAAATATTTTTTTTTCGCTAATTTTGTCCCCAATGTTTCAAAACATTGTGAATTTTGTCCTTTTGTCAATTGTCTATTAAATGACTAATGGCTCACTGATATGGCCTTTATGATGTGACATTATTTTTTATGGTTTAATTGCATTTTTGACCCCTAAACTTTAGCAATCTAGCAAATTTTGCCCCCAAATAATTTTTTTGGCAAATTTTGTCTCTAAATTTTCAAAATGTTGCAAATTTTGTTCTTTCGTCAATTGTCCGTTAAATAACTAACAGCCTACTAATGTGGCCTTTATGACATGACATAACTCAATAACGTGATATTATTTTTTTACAGTAATTTTTACCATTCACTCCTACCACTATCTCACAAAATTACCCACAACCTATTAAAAATTTCACTAATTAAGACAATTTTCTTCTACATACGAACGCATTACAATGATAAATTAGCCAATGATTTTCAAAATCACAATCAAAAGGACCATGATAATCTTCCAAGATACAATTGCAGCAGCCTTCCAACATTTTTCTATCCTATTTGCCTCCTCCACCTTCTTCAACAATATTTGTCTTGTTCTTCAAAAACCTAGCAAATGAAAGCTTGGTAGAGCAATTCGTTTGCACATTTGTAGGAGTATTCCTTTAGCTGCAAAAACCATGGAGGATAGGAGTGAAATTTTTAAAACTTCATTTGCATCATATTCCAGATTGTGACAGAAGAGGCAATAATGTTATTGTGGCTTTAAACCTTCTTTGTTGACATCTTGGAAGTATGTTACAATTGCATATTGGGGGATTATCATTATTCTTTTGATTGTGAGTTTGAAAATCATTAGCTAATTTACCATTATAATGTATATGTATGTAGAAGAAAATTGACTAATTTATTCATTTAATGAACAATTGAAAGAAGGGCAAAATTTGTTACATTTTAAAACTTTGGAGACAAAATCTGCCAAAAAAATTATTTGGAAACAAAATTCACTATATTACAAAATTTTGAGGACAAAAAATATAATTAAACTATAAAAGAATAATGTCACATCATCAAGTTATACAACGTTAACAAGCCGTTAGTTAACGGACAATTAATAAAAAGACAAAATCCACCAAAAAAATTATTTAGAGCAAAATTTACCAAATTACAAAAATTTAAAAGCAAAAAATGTAACTAAACTTTTTATTTTTGTGTTACTAAAACTTTGTACAGAAGGGAGATGACCGCTTTCAAACTTAAACAAGATTTTTCCACTGCACAGTGCACAACAATGTGGTGTCGGACAAGAGCCAAACAAACAGGCTGTCTATCCGCTTATTTATATCTTCATATTAAATGTTTACATTAATTAAAAAATACTTTATTTTTTATCCGTCATTTTTGGATTTTTTATTTTTTTCATTTTAAAATAATATTAATTAATATTTCTTTAGTTTTATCTTTATAAAAATCATTATTCTTTTTTATAAAAATTTAATTAGAAGGATTTGTTAGTATTTTTTATAAAAACAAATTTAAAATGTCTCGTACATTAATTATTTTTTTACAAAATTATCTTTAATTATGAATTATTTTTCTAAGTTTAATCAATAGTAGGTAAAATATATTAATATTTTAAATTTTTTTGAAAGTCTAACTTAATCTCATACAAAACATTTTGAGAAACTTATTTTGCCTCTTTATATGTATAATCAATAAAAATTAAAGTAATAAATATATTAATAATGAAAGAAAATAAAAGAATTGAAGCTAATAAAAATATTTAAAAATAAAAATATGTCTTATTGATGTTAAAAATAATTTAAAAAAATATACTGTACAAATTTAAGATAAATTTAATACTGGTAGTTAAATTAATTAATTTTTTTAATCTTAAAGAAATAATTAATTAAATCTCATAAAAAAGAGCAGAATATAACAATTTCTTCGACGTAAAAGTAATAAAAGACGGCGAGATTACGTAGCGGTCAAAAATTAATCAAAGAAACGCTGATGTTCTTCCTGATCGTTCAATTGGTTTCGGTCACAATCACGTTTAAGTGTTTAAGCTTTTTTAGGATTGAAATGATTTAATTTTGGAGGCTTGTTTAGGCTTTAATTTTAATCAACGTTGATTACTACTAATACTTCTTTTGTATTTTTTATTCATAATATATTTTCTCTCTCTCTCCCAGTACTTTTCATCTTAATTAATGCATGCCATCGTTACCAATAGGGATGTAGCTAGAGTCTTTGTGCGCCACAGGTGGGGCCGAGAATTTTGAGTTTTGACGCAATAGAGATAGAGGCAGGGTAGGCGTAGGTAGCAGCTACCCTTTGGGTTGCATTCTGATTTCTTGAGTGAGTGTGTGAGGCATTTAAGAGGTGTTTTGTTTTGGTAAGACCGCAATAAAGGATGGCAGCGGTGACTCCTCCATATCAGGCGTGCCCACCTCATCATCTCATCATACCAATCCTGAATTTTACTGCTGTCGTCTCTTCTTCCCTTCCTCCCATCAAATCAAATCACCCTCTTTCTCTTACGCAATGATTCTCACCCTCTACTCTCTCGTGCTCTCACAGAATGGGAAATGCGAAATTAATCATCCTGGTACAGCATGTGTTGCCCATGTTGCCTTCGTTCACCCTCCACCTCTTTTGCTTTGAACTACGTCTGCCAACTCCTGTCCTCAGTCTTCTTGCCTTTATTTTTAACCACATCAGAAAAAGAAGAAAAAGGAGCTTTATTCCCTGCCGTGTCGTGTAGTTCTGCAAGTACTTTGTCTTTTGATTTTTTTTAAGTTTACAGATGACTTAAATTTAAGAAAAATTATTACTCACTTTCTTTTTTATTTCACTTCCATCTCATTTTTTATGTTTTACTTTATTTATTTTAAGTTTAATATATCTGCAAGTCTCTGAATTTTTTAGTAATTTTTAATTAAGTCCTTAAATAAATAAAAATTATAATTAAATTCTTGATTTTTTACTATTTATGTAATTGAGTCCTTGGAATCAATAAAATTGTTACAAAGTGTAAATTTTTTGGTGTCATAAACTAATTTCAGAGACTTAATTACAAAATTATAAAAAATAAAAAATCTAATTACAATTTTTTTTGAGTTTAGAAACTTAATTAAAAATTACTAAAAAGTTCAATATATTAAACTTTTATTTTATTCTATCACATTATTTATTATTAGTATATTATATTTATCAAATAATGATGAAGAAATTAATTTAAAGAAAAAATGTTGAAAATATTTTGTTTTGGAATACACAAATTAAAAGTAAAAAATATCGTTTATTCAACTGAAGCAATTATTCCATCTCCAATTAAACTAAAGTAAATAATTGTGTGTATTCAATTTTATTATCTCCTTGAATATTCCAAATCAAAATTTCATGTGACACCACTAAGATGCCAAAATATTACATAAACAAAATAATTATTTTTTAGAAAAGCATTAGGAACAGAAAGCGGTGTCTGTAAAATATTATTGGGATACTTAAATTTCTCTCTTTTCCTCTTTCTAAACATCAAATAACATAACGTATCCATGTATCTTTTTTCTTTGAAGAAAACTAACACCACATTTTTAAACACATTTATTCTAAAACACATTTTATTATGAATTAAAATTTATTAAAAATTACAAAATTATAAGTGAGACTCATTAGATAAAAAATAAAATTCACAAAAATTTATAATTTATAATAATTTTAGTTAATAATAATAAAAATGTTTAAAAAAGAATCTTGCTACTTGCTGACATTTCTCTTTTCCTTTTACTCATGTTAAAGTAGAAAAAAATTACTAGTTTTAAAGTGTTGGATTGGATCTTTCATCTAGTTCTCTCAATCTAAAATGTCCAAAAAGTTACAAAAGCCTATGATTTAGGTTTAGGGGAGAAAATATGGACTTTGTGCGGAAGATTCGGTGTAACTACAAGTGAATTACGCATTGAATATTTAAAGGGGGCAAAAAGGTTTACAGTTTAAAAAATATTACTTATAAGAAAAAGATCATTATATTAATTACTCAAAACTTAAAAGAAATTAATTTTTCCGACAAAAAATATTTTTTAGCAAAATATTTCGACCAAACTCTCCCCTAAAAAGAAAAATTAACTTCCCCTATTGTATTCCTCCAGCCTACTATAATTACATTTAACTCCACAAAACTGTTAAATTAATCAAAATTTACATCTACTTATTCGAATACTTATACTTTCATCAATTCTAATTCTATGCAGTGATAAGTTAAGAAAATAAAAAGGTATAAAATAAAGTATTTATTATATAAAATTTTAATATTTATTTTAAAATAATTAAAAGTTTTAAAAATATATTTAATGTTTCTTAATCAATATATTTGATGTATAAAATAAAAATTAATATTTTTAGAGTTTTTCAACTAATGTTGACAAACAACAAACAATAATAATAATAATATTTAATATACTATGTATAGAATATATTTGCATTATTATCGAATAAAAGTTAATAGATCATTAAAAAGTTAAATTTCTTTTTGATGTATATCAAAAGTATTTCATACTCAATAGATGAAGATTAATTTTCTGAAGGCGTAAATATCTTTAAAATGAGTTTTGTTTTCTTTAAATAATTTTTTTTCCACACACATATATAGGAATCGAATCTTAATTAATTATTTAAAAAATAACAATTTAAAATGAATCATTTAAACAATATTATTTTTGTTTGATATGTATTGATGTTTAAGGTTAATTTATATAAATTAAGAAGTATTTAGTAGATATAAAATATTATTGTATGTAGTTTAAAATATTATTATTTAATATCTCATTATTTTTGATAAATAAAATAATATTATAAAACAACAGGTTTATTAGAATTAATTTAATTAAAATGTACTGTAAATATTTTTTCAGCATTATCTAATTACATATAATTGTGTACTATAAGTTTGTTGACTTATAAACAACAAAGCTCTTTTTTAAAGTTTTTAATACAATTATATATTCAAAACTTGAACTCGAGACAACTATTAAGCTAAAACAATCACACATTAGTTCATCCACGCGCTCGGTAGTACTATATATAATTGTAATTTTTGAGTAATCATTTTATAAGTATGAAGTATTTATCGACTTTGTTAATTATTAATATTTGTCGAAAAACCAAAATGGTCACTTTTAATAAGGTCTCTTTTTTCAACTACATTTTTTTTATCTACAAAATTTGAATTTGAGACTTTACTTAAGAAATTTGTGTCCATTACCACTCAAACTAACAACATATTAGTATTATATATAACTATAAATGATAAGTCTATTTGTTTTTTTAATAACTACTTTCAAAAATTATAATTAAGATGAGTTTTTGTTATATCATAGTAGATGAAATTAAAGTCTATATGAAAGTGATGAAAATTAAATCATAAATGAAAAAAAAAAAAAAAAAAAAAGAGTGAGGGGGAGAAAAATGAAAAGTGATTCCAAATTTAGAAAACAGAAGATAATGGCACAAGAACGCAAACCTGTCGGCGAAACCCCAGACTGTCCCCACTCCTATTTATATCCAAACCCCCCACCCGCATTCCAACACCATTCTCACCCACTCCCACTCTGCTCTTCACCAATGCCTGCTCACGCGCTTCCAATTCTCAAACGCTCACCGCCGCCGCCGTCGAAGCCCAATCCCAAGCCCAAGGAGGCCCATTTCAGGGGCGTCCGCAAGCGTCCCTGGGGCCGCTTCGCCGCCGAGATCCGCGATCCCTGGAGAAAGACCCGAAAGTGGCTTGGCACCTTCGACACCGCCGAGGAGGCAGCCAGGGCCTACGACACCGCCGCCAGAACCCTCCGTGGGCCCAAGGCCAAGACCAACTTCGCATACGTCGTTGCTCCCGTCCTCCATCTCCCTCCCGCGGTGCTCGCTGCTCCCGAAGCCCAGGCCCAGGTCCGAGCCCAAGACCAACTTGCCAGACAGGTCGAGTTCTGGGCCCCTCCGTTGTACTTCGCGACGGATGTAGCTTCCAGCGCGCCGGTTAGGTCGGAGTACAAGGGTTACAAGTTGGAGAATATTGCGGATTTTGTGGTGAGCAAGGAGGAGAAAAAGAAGCCGTTCTTGTTCGACCTTAACCTGCCGGCGCCCCTCTTCTGAAGCCGCCGGCTTAGAATGTCGGCGACAAGGGTTTAGTGTTTTTATCTTATTATCTTTTTATTTTTGAATTGGTTTATATAACTTTTTTTGGGGGGAATTTTGGGTGCTACTTCGCCCTTCTTGTGGTGTACAGTTTAGTTATATAGGTTTTGAGCAGCATTTTGATTATTGCGGTGGAAGACTGGAAGTCAGCGCGGGCATATGTTTAAAGTTCATGTTACTGTTTGTTTGTCGTTTGTTGCTTCCTTGGATTCTCACTGAATCCATGTTAATACGTACAGTTGCATATGCAATTCGAAGTTATATATATGATCATATCAAACTCTAAAGTTTTCTGGGTGGTTTTTTTTTTTTTTTTTTCCATCACCGTAAGCCTAGGTTCGAATGTTGTCTGATTGATGCTTGAAATCACTGTTTCGCTGGCGCTGTGTGGAGTCATTATCCATATAGCAATTTCGGTGAAGAAAACGGCGAATCCGTTGTAACGGAGGCAGGAAGCAAAGAAAAATGGTTTTTTTTTTTAATTACTAATTTAGTTCTTATAATTACAATTTTTTTAGTTCTTGTATTTTTTTTTATTCTTATACATATTATTTTTTTAATTTTTTGATACTTATACATATTATTTTAATTTTTTTAATTTTTATGGCAAAAACTAAAAGAAATTAAAAATAATATATAAGATTAAAAATATATTTTTTGGTAACTATATGAATTAAATAAGTAATTAAACTTTTTTTGAAACTGATTGTGATTCATATTTTGTCAGTAATAAAAGAAGCAAAACCTATTAAGAGTGGCTTAGTGATCAGGAATAACTTGCATAATGTCATAGTTTCTGACCTTTCATTGTAAAAAACAAAAAAAGGGTTCTGTGTTTTTCAAAAGCGGGCAAAAAGGTGTCACGTTATAAACAAGGGCAGAATGGTTCAAACTTCAGAAAAGTACAAAGTTAGCAAGACGTCTAGCATATTTTTGACATTAAAATTTTCAAAGTTAGGAAGACGTCTCTAACATATTTTTTACATTAAAATTTATTGAAAATTGTAAATCTGTCAGCTATCAAAATTAGTGATTTTTATTAAATTTTATTGGGTTTAAATTTTTTTTAGAGGAAACATATAAAAAATGTAAAGAAGGTGATGGTTTTAATGCAGACGGTGCGGTGCCCACGTGTCATTGCCGCTCGTCTTCCCTTTTGACCGCTGCCGTTCGCTTCATAAGCTTCGAGGTTCGAACAGTTGCCCTTACCGGTCTTACCCTCTATGATCTTAGATCTTATTTAGTAGTAGAAAAATACTAACAAGCGTCTTTACGACATTGTTAAAAAATTAAAAAAATAAAATTTTTATTGAAACATATAACAATATATTTTTTCATGAGTTTTAGTGTAACACTTTAATAAAAAAAAATTAATTATTAATTTTTTAACTAGTATCCTTAGGACACTGATTAGCAAAGATCCTAATTCTTAGTGTGTGTGTGTATATATATATATATTCAAAAAATAACTTTTTTGAAATAATTTTTAATTATGTATTTTAACAAAAATAATAATAATGATGAGGGCTAAAAATTCAAATTTTTTATGATAGGTGAGCAAGTTTTAATTATGCTCAGCATAATACTCCATCTAATTTTTAATATAAGATATTATTTAGAAGGTATTAGTAATTCTTTTTATAAGGCATTTTATAATTTTCATGAAGCATTTTTTTTTTATTATTTGCTTTTACTAAATACTTAGAGTATCTATGCTCTTATTTGATAATGGTGCATAATATCTTTAGACTTTATTGTCTTTATGTCACCCATAACAAGTTAATGATAATTAATGAAGGTCAAATTGGTAAGTTTCAGTAATTTTTTTTAAAAAACTATAAAACCAACTTATTTAACTATTTATTAGTCTATGTAATTTTATTATAAATGCTTATATTAAGGTCTAGAGAGAGTATGTTTAAGAATCTTCTAGCATACGAAATACATAACATTCCTATAAATTATGGTTGTCAGGAAATATACTTCTCATTAATAAAATAATATTCTATGTACCAAATGTTTAAGTTATATTATTCATAACTTTTTTAATAATTTATTTTTTCTCTATTTTTTATTATATTGTTTCATACTCTTCTTTCTTTTCTTCATAAATCTTTTCGTGTATGAAAATTATTGTGCAAAAACTTATGAACAAATACGACTACTCTTTGGAGCATCTTCAACCTAGGTATTCTCATTGGGGTTCTTAAGTAGATCTCATTTGTACACATTACTCATTTTTACCTTTTTTAACTTAAGTACTTAATTTCTCCAACTCAACATTTTCAAAAAATTTACTAAATGGGCCCACCAATAACCCCATATCCTTATATTTATCTTATAAACACATCTTATTTTATTTTTTATTATATAAATATTACTTTTCATTAAAAATTACTTGTTGGACTCCACACGCATGTTAAGCATTTGATGCTTAACAAGTAGCGCCTCAAATATCACTCCAACGGTTGCTTTTATATAAGCACCATTCTTATCCTAATAAGAACTACTTAAGAACATGCACTGTGGATAATCTTACTAATATGACAAATGCTAACTAGTGCCCTTAAGACATTGTTTAAAGAATAAAAAATAGAAAGTTTTTATTAAAAAATATCATTAACGCAAATCTATTATGATTTTCAATACATTCCCAATGTGATTTCTAATAAAAACTTTCTATTTTGAATTCCTTAACTAGTGTCCTACAAACACTAGTTAGCAAGACCCTACTAATATTTATAGGTGATGCACGATCTGTGGTGGTAAATAATAAATGTATTTAAATCTTGTACGCATTTTCAATTATTACTAAGTAATTTAACAAATAATTAAACTTTTTTTGTAATTTTTATTTTTGCATAATGTCATATTAATTTTATCATTTTAAGTAATTCAATAATTTTTTTTCACTTCAACTCATGAATATCTCTAAAAGAAATTGAATGAATCTCATGATTTATCTTTTACTTTTATATTTTATCATTCATTTGTTTTAATTTAATATATTTCTATCTTAATTTTAAAATAATAAAAGCAAAATTATTTTTTTCAATTATTAATTTTTCTCTTATAAATTTAAAATATAGAAAATTTATAATAATAATAATTTATTAAATATATGGAAAAATAATTCATTTGTCACATCTAAAACATTTTTTGATATGTTCTACCACACCAAATCTGCTAGAAGATTATGCATTTACCTTTAATGAATAGGTACTCTCTTTTGTATGAATGATGCGAGGTTGGGATCTAGATAATACTTTAGGTGTTGGGACATTGGGTATCTTCAATCTAGACAGTTTATTATTTTGTTTGGCTTGAAAAAAAGTGAAAAGGGAGAAAATTGAAAGAAAAATTGGATATATAGAAAGTGGTAAGTAATTAGATTAATAGATTATTTGGTATAAGAGAAATATGAAAGAAAGTAAAGAAAAAGAAAAATAAATCTGTCTTTCCATTTTTTTTGTTTACATAAAAAGTCAAAATAAAGAAAATAACGATTTTTCAACAGACAATTATACCTTCAAAATATAAATTTTATCAAAATAATAAAAATAGAAAACAAAGAGTAAAAAATGGAAAATATAGAAATAAAAATTTAGAACTCTCAAGTCTCACCCACTTTCTTTTCAATCTTGCCAAAAATGAAAAAAGTGTGAGACTATTTTATTTTTTCTTCTCTTCTTGTTCTTTCCAGCCTAATTCTCTTTTAAACCAAATGGTTAGGTCAATATCTCTGTCCACTGCTTTCCTTCTATCCTAAATCTCATATATCAAACAAAACATAAGGGTTGTTTATTATCTTCTAGTTAAAAACTTGATAGGAAAAATATAATATGAATGGCATGCCAAAGAAAGACTAGGGAAAAGCAAGAAAATAAGGAAGAAACTTGAAAAAGAGGAACAATTTTAGACTTTTATTCTAAATTTAAATATTTATTTATTTGTTAGATTAATATTTTTAAACTGATTTATTTATTATTCACTTTCTTCTGAATTATATATTTATTTTTTATGAAGTGATATTTTCTCATTTATTATTGATTTATTTTAAAATAACTTCACGTTGTGTCTTCTTCTTCTTGCTGTTGTTGTTTTTATTGAGTAGATTAAGTTTAGATGTTTCTATAAAATTTTAAAATTGTTTAATGCTTCATTAAATAAATTAAATTTAACGTGTAATATACTTTTTTTAAATATAAGTAAATTTTGATTATAATATTATATAATTACAAAGTTCGAATCTATCTAAAGGTTGAATTAATAAAATTAGTAAATTAAATTTAATGAGTATATATATATATATATATATATATATTTTAAATATAAGTAAATTTTGATTATAATATTATATAATTACAAAGGTCTAATCTATCTAATGGTTGAGTTAATAAAATTTAATATGTATAAAGAGTTATTGAAGAGAGTAACTTTATCAAAGTTACTTTTGGAGTAATTTCATATATATAGTGAGTGAGAGAGAGAGAGATATTTTCTATTTAAATAATATCTTTATTTGAGAATTTTAAAAATAAGAAACTATTATCATGTAATCTTCTAATAGTCATTTAGTTTTCTTAAAATGCATTGGAATTATTTTTGAAAAAATAAAATATTTTAAATTCTATAAAATATAACTCCAATCCTTTCTTTCTAAACTCCTATGTGGCTTTATATCCCAAGTAGCCTGTGACTTTGGGCCAGGCTTGTGTTTTGTGGACAAATACTGTGGATGTATACACTAGAAAAGATAAGACAAAGGGGTTTGCTATTCTCGTCCCATATTTCACTTTTTTCACCCCAAATTGTGTTTAGTAATTGTTTTTTTCGAAACTACCTTTTGACGAAAATGCATTTTCCTTATGTATTGTACACAACAGAAATGCGTTTCCGTCATCGATGTAGGACGCACCCCACGAACACAACAAAAACGCATTTTCGTTATGTATGATGACAAATTACATATTTGCATATCAGAGGCAGTACTCAGACAAAAAATGGAACCAAAATTAGTATCAACCGATTGAAATATAAATCAATATCATTACATTAATCATCATAAAATAAGTTAGTCTAACAAAGTAAATGATCTACTACATATTCATTTAATTACAATGTGTCTCTAGTAATATTTACTACATATTCATCTCCTTTAGACACAAATAAGGAATTAAAATGTTGTATGTGGTGCAAGTATAGATTTTACCATGAACGAGCATCGTCAGTGTAGTATCTATGCCATTGTGGTGCGATAGGAGGTAGGGCAGCTCCATCCTTTAAATAAACCTAGAAGAGGACGTAATTTTATAAAGTTAGTGAATACATTTACATACTTACAATACTAAATAACTGAATAATTGAAAAATGTATACCTGCACAAAGTAACAACCATGAACAAATCCAATAATAATAAGCTGGTGATGTCCAATGGGTGAGTGTCGATTCCTAAGCAGAAAAAATGTCTAGCTTTGCAACCTAGATAAGTGGACCAACACGACATTGTACTAACTAGCAATAATATAACCCATGTCAAATTGGACATCCACTTATCATGGCTTACTATTGTGTGTTGGTCAAGATACAAAGAGGTCTTAAGTTCAATCACTTGTTGTTTTGTGCCAAAGAGCTCAACATATTTAACGTGTCACCACTGAAGTTCTCGAATCAAATCATCTCGAATTAGGGGCTAAGACTCCCAACCCTCATCTAACAAAGCTATAATTGCTCGGTAACTACAATTTTCACCTGATCTCAAGTCAACAATACGAACAATATATTCACGTAACTCATTTGAAATTTATCTATAAATGGCACACCTTTCTTGCATTTAGTGTCATGGGAAACTTTACAAGGCACGCTTGGAGGTGATGAACTATTTACAATTGTGTACATTACATCAACTTGCTCCCACATCAAAGGAAGACTTTTAGTGGATTTCTCAAACTTTGGTGCTCCTTTTGTTTTTACCTTCTCTTTGGGAGGACACATTGAAGTGGTATCCAGAAATGTTAGTTTGTGGACTTTAGTCTTCAATGTGATTTTTTCAGGCATGTCAAGTTTTGAAAACTGCTTTAACAGTGCATCGACCTCACGTGTAAGTGATAAGTCCCCCCAATAATGAGTCATTTCATCTGTAGAAAGTGATAACTTCCTCCAATGCACATGAATGGATCACAACAGAATGAAACCAAAAATATTGCTACATCTATCAAGTTCGCATGCACAAGGTAGTCCATGAGTAGTTCTAAGTGTGCAGTCACAAGCACAACTATTAGCACCAATAATGTTAACACATTTATGCTTATGAAACATCAGGTTATGTGCTTCTATTGATATAAAGCCTCGTAGTTTCTAGTAAAATCTATTTTTAAACCTATGTTCTACTACATTGATGCTCTTCTAAAATGATAGCTTTATTTCATTGTGCCACAATATGAGCATATTATTCATTGCATCCCAATAACTACACACGTCTTCTATGCTATCTCAAAATAACCTTTTCAATCTTGCATGTGCGCCCTCAACCCTGTTAGGAAAGATATGTATTTGTTAACAAAGCGCATTATTATCAATAACATATGACATATGTTAAGCCAATAAACAAGTTAATACAAATACTTATTAGTTGTTGTAGTACCCAGATGTATCACTCGATCTGTCCATGTTATGACAAACTTCTCCTTGTGAGGAATCAACCAGATATTTTTTCAAGTAGTCAATGAAGAAAGGAAAGTGTGAACACATCTCCTTAAAGCTTATCAGGTGTTGGTTATACACATATTCATTAGGAGATAACATTAACCCATTCCAAGCATCAACACCTTATCCTATTCCTCCACAAGACTCATACATATTGAATTTTGCTCTGACATTTTAGCAATACGAAATTGGCATAACAAGTTGGTTGAATTTAGAAAAACATCTCGCAATGCATTCATCAACGCAAGGTCCCTATCAGTGACAATAACTTGAGGCAAAACATCATCTTTTACAAACAATCCTTTAACCTTAGTTAATGCCCACGTAAAGTTATATGTTCGTTCAGTCTCCAAATAAGTAAACACCACAGAAAATGTCATCTCAGTAGAAGTGATCCCAACAATCTCCAATAATGGAATCCAATGTTTGTTCATCTTGTAGGTGGAATTAGTAATCAACACAACGGGAAATGCATTTAAAAGCTTGATGAAATTTGGGTGTAACCACAATATATCTCTAACAACATCTTCAGTATCCACCCTATCTGTACTAGTAGACATATTCATCATATTCTATCAACTTCATTAGACGTTGCATTTTAGTTCTTGAACCCTTTAGATGTCAACGATATTTTTGATGTGCATTATATACAGTTTTGATAATGCTGACATTCTTCTCGTCTTGACTTTTGATTGTCAACAAAATCTGACTAGGCTTCACCATGTTTTTGGTTATTTCATCTAGTAGAGAATTTTCTTCACTACTCAACTAACCTACATATGCATGGCCCAATAATGTCTTAGGTATATCGTGGTTATGAAATCCACACACAACAAAATGTCTCCATCCGACGCCTTTCACAAACTTTTCTTGCAGTCTAAAGGGACAATCACATTTTTTGTTTCGGTGGACTTGCGGGTTGACACATCTTTGTATTATTTATACTTTCCTCCCCTTTCACAAGATAATAAGACAAATGTCTTCCTTGGTCTTGTCTTTGACCATTCTATGACAATAAAATTTTGCACATTTTCAACAAATCATCACGTTCTAAAAAAATCTATATTGAATAATCCTTTATCAGTTTAATAACATAATAAATATCAAAGAAAATTTCAATTCTTAACAGTTAATTATTCAATATATCTATTTAGTAGTGAAAAATTCACTATAATCAGGAAACGTGTCTTGTGGATTCATATTCAACCTCTCTATCACATAATTTTCGTTTGCTTTTATAAGATTTTCAAAGCATTATCACTTGCTTGTAATGGATGCTCAAAAGCATCATCGTTTGCTTCAGTTATATTCCCCCAAACACTTGGCATGTTAACTTCATTAGAAAAAAATGTATTCCAACTTTGCTCCATACTAGAAATCCTGCCCTCACTCAACAACCAACAAACAAAGTTTGTAAATTCTCATGTTACAAAATAGAAACAAAGAAGTTACAAAATAAAAAAACGGAAACACGTTTCTTTTGAATTTGTAAAATGCAAAAAAAAAGGAGTCATGAGTTCGTCGGGAAGCTGCCAGAAACAATTATCAAAGCGAATATTGACAATTGAGCTTACAAAGATTCAATGTGACTGACAAAGGACGCAAATGGACTAACAACGGTACCGAAATGGAGGAGTCGATGGGATGGAATGTTGCAATGGGGAGAAGAAGTAGAAATGAGACGTGAGCGACAGAGAGGATGGTAGGAAGAAGGGTTGGAGGGTGAATAAAACATAAGGAGGGAGAAATTTGTATTTTTATGTTTTGTTTTTTTAAAAAGCAAGGGGTGAAAAGAGCCAAAAAAAGAAAGGTCAGAATAGCAAGCCCTTAAGACAAAAAGGTGCAAAACTCCAACCCAATGGCTTAACCCAGTTAACTGAATCCATAGCCTATTCACTGGCATTGCACGACTTGTTTTAGAAAATCCAAACGTAGGTCAGCTATTTTTAACCTGTGTTTAAATGAGTGAGTGTGAATTGATTGTGCTGGAAAGTTTTATATTCTCCTACTAATCTTCTTAGTATTTTATAAAGAAAGAATTAAGTGAAAATGTAAATATATTTATTGTCTTAGAAACATAAAAAAAATCAATATTTTTTTTACTAAGTTGAAAGATTAATAGGAGAACATTGTGAAAGAATTTAGAATCATTTTTGTAGAACTGAATTTTGTAAAAAAAAATGAAGCAATTTATATTTGAAAACTTTTACTTCAAAAATAAATTTAAGTAAAAAGCTTTCATTTGAAAAATAAATTTGAGTAAACATTTGGTATAATTTTTTTCTACTCAGGCAAAAGGTGTGTGTATGTGTGATTTTTATAAGATTAGTGTATTGGAGGAGAGGATTAAAGTAGGTTGGAAAATGCATGGAATATTGTAATGTAATTTATGATTTTTAATTGGAGTAGATTAAATAAAGATATTTTAGTTTAAATATATATTAATTAATTCTTAATCTATGTAGATTAATCATAAGCAATAATAGTTATTGTAGCCTTCCAACATTTAGTTTAACCATGGGAGTGTGTTAAGGAAGGGTACTAACCGAGCTTTGCTAAAATCATGTATGTATTCGTCCTAAGGGCAACCCGTAATCTAAGGTCCTATAATTGACCTTCCACTTAGCAATAGTTTGGGGTTACACCTATTTGGCTTGAGGTTGTGTACCTTTTGAGGTCTATGATTGAGCTCCATTGCCGAGTTCCACTGCCAATCTCTATGGTCAAGTCGATTTCCATTATCGAGCTCGAATCATAAGCCTTTGTATGTGTTTTAATGGCCGGTAAATCATTGAGCATGCCAGGGGGAGATTGTGTTCAATAACGCTCAAAATATTAAAGCCCCAACAACCACGTCGTGTTAACAATCCTTATCACCAAAAAACTAGGAAACAACTTTATCCATAATAAGTGGAGAAACTTCCCCCCAGAAAACCTAGAGTTGATCCCATCACGATAAGCTACATATATAACTCCAAGAAAAAACCCCTAGGACAATAGATTGACTACTGAGAATGTTATGGTGATAAGCTATCTCTGAGACACTTCTCGAGACTTGCCTGTTAACGAAACAGTTATGAAACAAAAATAATAGTTTTCTTAGGAGCAAAATTAATTCTACCTCAAAATAA
Source organism: Spatholobus suberectus (assembly GCA_004329165.1). Lineage (NCBI taxonomy): Eukaryota > Viridiplantae > Streptophyta > Magnoliopsida > Fabales > Fabaceae > Spatholobus > Spatholobus suberectus. The sequence goes on from CM014732.1 coordinate 20,479,956, forward strand.
CCAAACAAAATACTTTACCTAAAATCCCATTAGCAACTCTCAAGGTCACATTTGAGGCTATGCACTGTCCATCCAAAGAAATTGATACCTTGTGAGGAACTATTTGACACATTATTCATCTCAAATGTTTAATGCACCCAAAACAAAGTATATTTTTCCTACCTAGGGCCGGCCCAATGTATTCTTAGGCCTAAACTCTAAAGCAAATTCAAGGTAAGGCTTTTATAAAATTAATAAAAAACTGGGGCTTTGTAAAAAATAAAAATAGTTTTTTCCTCCAACAATGTTTGAACTTTATTCACCAAGTAAAAAACATACCTTAATTACCACTGCACTAAATCAACTAATAGTAAAAGTTGTATAAATACTAACACTAAGCAATTTTTTTTTCTAGAGGCCTAAAGCAAGGGTTTGACTGGCTTTATGCTTAGACCGGCCCTATTCCTATCTCACAATTTGAGATATGTTTTCTTTGAGAAAAAAATTTCAGTTTTCTATTTTCTCTTTTCAGTAATAATTACAAAAATATCATAATATTTTTTTGCTTTATTTCTTATTTTAATATATTTATAAGAAAAATAAAAACATTTCAGATAATTTGCACGGAAAGGAGGCAATAGACAGAATTTTTTTGCGCTAATAATATTGGGAACGGTTGGTATAGGCAGGAAAACTACGATGGGGTATGTTTGACCATGTTGGTCTCTTTGTAGCTCACGTGCTGTGTTGAGTAACCTACACAAATCAAAGAGACATTTCTATAATGAGAAACAACAAATTCAACGAAGCTTTCCATGGCGCTTATGCAAATTTAGAAAGGTTGTGGATCTCGTTCAAAACTCATAGTTTAATTATGGTTTAATATATCAGTAAGTTATTGAACTTTTTGAAAATGTTTAATTAGGTTCCTAAACTTAAAAAATTTCTAATTGAATCCTTAATCTTCTATAATTTTTGTAATTGGATTACTGAAATTAGTTTATAGCAGCTTAAAACTGTCAAAAAATAGTAATTTGTAACAGTTTTATTAATTTCAAAGACCTAATTATAAAAATTGTAAAAAATTAAATAAATAATTATAAATTTTTAATTTAGAAACTTAATTAATTTTTTTAAAACATTCAGGACGTATGTATTAAACCTTTAATTATTACATCTATCAATTGTTCAGTTCCTCACTCTGGAACGTAGCTTGATGTTCCAAATCAAATTCAACTTCCAAAGTAGATCCCACAAAACGACATAGCGGTTATTAGCAAATTTGTTGCCTTGTTGGCAGTCCATTATCTCCAACATCCAGCAAGGGCTATGGTATTTCCTAATTGGGCCAGATTTGTTGAAACAACCACAACCATATTTCTTGTACAAACATTCATGCTTCGTTTGGTAGGAATGAAAGTGGACAGATTGATGGGAAGGGAACGGAATGCAGTTTGCCTTCCATTGTTTGGAACCACGTAGAAAAAGATGGAAGGAACATAATTTATGTGAGACTTGCTTACTGTAGCTATCCGCCCAATTTGGGTGAAAAAGGGAAAAGAAAGTCTTTTTTTGGACAATTACAAAATCACCCCTATTTATTTCGTATCTTTTTTATATTTATGATATTTATATTATTTTATATACATATTTGTTTTTTTTCCTTCTTTTTTTTTTTTTTACCAAACAATCTAAAAATCATCTCATTTTCTATTTCATTTCATTTCTTTCTTTTCTCTTTTGTTTCCCTTTCACTTTCTTTCTTAAAAGTTAGAGCAAATAAAGTTAGGAGTTTAATAAAGTTTTTGTTCACCAAAAAAAAAAAAAGTTAGGAGAGAATTTTTTTTTTTTAAATTTGAATTAAAGAAAAGTTAAAAAAAATCATTTTTGAAAATTTGTTTCCAAAATACATCATTCATATTTTCTCTCCTTTATTTTCTTTTCTCATCAAAATAGACCATAAAGTTCTAAGTTCATGATTTTGGATGAGTTAAAATAATCTACTTAATTAAGTGATTATTGAAAAAAAAAACTAAGAGTTTATTGAAATAAACTGAAATCAATTTATAAATATATCATAACCTGCTAGTCGGACCGGGAACGGTGGTGCAATCGGTCCAGGCCAGTGATTGGATTGAACATGCTATCAACTCGGTTTGACTTGATGGGTTAATCGATTGAACTGGTGAACCGACTAGTTGAACCGGTAAACTGGCAGGTTGAACCAATTAGTTGACCCAAACTGGTTCAAAAAAATGTGTTTTTTTTAAAGCGTAAAACGACCTCGTTTTAACTATAACTATTAAAAAAAAAAATTCCAACTTATAATATAATTTACATATTTAAAAAATTTATTTACTAATGATATTAATCACCAAAATCGTGAATGCAAGTATACGTATGACATAAATGTCTCTTGTGTTAACACGAATGCATAACCTTCATTCACTTGCTCTTGTTTGTTCGACCTTAATGCGTAACCTTTAGTCCTTTCACCCTCACCTTAAATATAGTTGTTGATTTTTTATTTATTTTTGGGTTGCATATCATCATTGAAATTTAATTTAATAAATTTTATAGGTATGAAATTTACATATCATGAATATTTTCAAAATTTTTAATAAAGACTGAGTCATGTGGTTTAATTAGTGACCTTTCGATTTGATCATTGACCTAGTGACCCAGTGCCTTGACCTAGTTGATGACTGGTCTGAGTTTTAAAACATTGATTTGAAACATAAACTTTGCAGGGCTTACTTTTTAAAGGTGTTACTTTTGATTTAAGTTTTAACCTTATCTGAAGAAAACAAATCGATTTGTATTAAATTCTGCATATTATGAATAACGTAACTGATTTTAAATGTCAGTGAGCTTGCGATGCACATGAATGTTCCTCAATCGGTACCACTGGATAAATAGTTGATAGCATGTTACCTGGCCATCTCTTGTTATTGTATTCTAAGAAAAATTATTACTAAGTATCTATGGTGCCCACCAATGTTTCGTGTTTATGGTTCCAACCAATGTTTATATAACATATCAAATTTTACAATTTAAGAAAAAAAAAATTAATGACATTTTGGTTACATGTCATGTAAAGATTAATGAAACCATCGTAGTCTAGAACCACCTAATAATTTATTGTAATGTAATGCTTCTTGTATTAGGCAAAAATGTTATATAGAGCATGTTTGGATTTCTATACCAAAAAAAATTATGTTCATGATCTAAAAATGCAAAAGCTAAAACTAGTACCGTTCATTCTAATGTGAAAAATCACATCTGTGATCCATTTCCAAACAGGCACACAACAGTTTCATGGTTTCTTGCCTTTTAATATGCTAACAAGAATGATTTCTCACACTTTATTAAAAAAAGCTCGCCTAATTATGATGTACAACCGATGAAAAGAGGAAGAGGAAGAAAGTAGTAACTAATGTGTCCGCTAGTCAAAACTGTTAGATGAATCGTAGGTCCATGTTGAGAATGATTGGATTGGATTGTTTACCCCTTTCCAAGCTCTTACTGCAATTCCTTATTGCATTTTAAGATTTTTTTGATGTTGAAGAGTTTGAATATTTAACTTCGATCAGAATTTTTAATCTAGGGTAGGGTTTTGCCTGCAACATAATTTATTCACTTATCATTGGCATTACCCTTACCGTAGATATTGTTATTAAATATTAGCTTTACCATTGATTTAAATGGCTCGCAACGCAACTTGTTGGTAAAAGAGTGGATTTTTGGCATTTTATTATTGATTGCCATCTTCTTTGTTGGGGCGTTTGAACGACACATCTTTTGGGCTAGCGGTTGTTGTTTCTTTATAAACTTAATTCAAGCATTTGCAGATTGTGTTGGTAACTTGGGGTGGTTTTGGTCGCCTTCATAGGTAACAATTAGCATTGAAGGCTCTTCCAAGCACCTCTCAACATGCTTCCTAGCAGGGCACCCTCTCATGCTGCTGCACTTATAGTATCCCCTGTACAAAAAAGAGGAATTACAGTCAATTTCAAAATACAAAACCTACATTTCACACTCAAGGTTAAACTAAATATGTTGCACATCAAATGGGGAATCCTAGTTGATGACATGTTGAACGATAAAGTGTCATTTGTGATTGTCCACCTTCACCTTTTATCTTAGTTGAAGGTGTTTATGATGACTCTTCCATATACTAGATATCAATTTCTCATTCATGTTTTCACTTTTCAGAAACAGAACTACAGAAGATCTATGTTAAAAATTGAAATCTTGTAATTAATCTACAACAAACCACCACATAGAACTGTGAATACATATATACAAGATCTGTTCTAAAAGTTGAAGAGAAACTAGTGAACATTAATTGCGAAAGAAAAATCTAGGACCATTTCAATCTCTAAAGTTTTAATGTTTTGATCTGCTAGAATACATCCTAAGAAGAAATTACACACACACACATGTATGCAATAGCAACTCCAACTGAAGCACAACCACCACCAGGTATGCACCCAAAAAATTATACAAATATATCATGGGTATTTGTACTGGTAGAAAGAAATAAGTACAAATCATAAAAGCAAATGAAACTACAGTATAATCAAAATCAACCAAGAGTGCAGAAACATTCCAAAATTAATACAGCAAAGTTATACTCGGGTGCCACTTAAATCAGCCAAATATCAGAAAGAACTTGAACATACATAGGGTGAGGTGATCCCTTGATTGCTTTCTGCCCGTACTTCCTCCATGAATAACCATCGGGAGGGATATCTGCAAGCTTGTTGCTGGTAGCAAGCACCTTAATTGATCTTTTCACCTTAATAGAATAATTAATGGCATATCGAAATGAATTTTTAACATTTGAGATAACAGTCATTAATGATTAATGTAGGAGAGTGTAACAACAGAAGACCAGAGAAAGGTGAATTCAAATATGTTAAGGGAGTCTAACCTCTTCTTTGAGCAATGGCATCTTGCACTGGTCCCACACTTCACACTACCCTCATCACCTCTGGCAGAACACTTTCTCTTGTGCTGTTGTGAATTCTAATCAGAAGAGTGTGCAGCTCCTAGTAAATGGAAGGCACTTCCATCCAAGTTAGCCATGCTTCCATCTATGCTCAAGGAAGAAATGAAAGACCTAGTAGAAGACATTGATGGTGTGTAGCTAGAGCTATCAATATTCAAATTTATGACACTGCTGTTCCTTCGAAACCTCATTTCCGCTTGGGGTTTCATTTGTTGTTGCTGAAGGAGGTGGTAGTGTGTGGATGAAGTTTGTTGGGTAGGATGAAGAGGACTTCTCTCATTGGAGCTCAATTCCAAAGAAGGGTTTCCCACATAGAGTGAATTTTTAACGGTTGGACCCAATTCCTGAACGGAATTGTCAATAAAACTTGTTTGAGGAAGTTGTTGCATATTTTTGGAATGATGGTTGGTTTTGCAATTTGGGTTGTCCAAGAGGATACTTTGAGAAAAAGGGATTTGAAGTTTTTTGTGCTTCCTTACTCTTGCATGACCCAAATCGCTACTTAGGAGGGAAGCAACTTTCTTGAACCTCACTACAGCCTCTCCAGTTTCCACTATGAAATTCCTGTACTCAACATGGCAGTTTTGTGACAACATACTAAGAACTCTATGATAGCTCTCAATAGCTGCTTTATTAGCTTCTTCAACCTCCTCCATATTCGCCTTTATCTATCTGGAAAACAGGTGCTGTCAAACCCTAGATTCTTCTTCCATGGTTTCGAGATTGAAAGGTGCGAAAAGAGAGGACTGAGCTTAACTTGACAATTCACATGGCCACAAGAATACAAAGCTTCTAGCTTTAAAATATATTTTATTAAATTTCTGACCTCCTCAGCAGCAAGAAAAAAAAATGGTTATAGTTAAATATGTTTTTGGTCATAAAATTCCTCAAATATCAAAAATATTTTAATTAAATCTTCTGTACTAAATTTTGTTTAATTTTTTATTAAATGATAGTTACATCAGTTTTTAAATAAAGTATTTTATTACCTGAAATATCCAATGATAATTTTTAATAAAAAATCGTGTAATTACTTTTGTTTTAGAGTTAAAAAAAATCTGTAATTTAGAGTTAAATATGTAATAATTTTATTTAAAAAATATGTTACTAATCTGACTTGTATATAACAGTTGACATGGACGGCTACATCAGCAAACTAATGGTAACTGTGATGGTGATGTGACTATTATTTGACAGAAAAATTAAACAGTTTAGCACAAAGATCTAATTAGGATATTTTTAATATTTGAGAACTTTATTTAATTTTTTTTTCTTCTAAAGACTAAAACCAATTATATCATATTTTTAGAGAACCTAAAACATATTTAATTCAAAATGTTATTATATTTCTAGTTCTAAAGAAAATAAAACTGTAAAAACTAAAAAAGAAAATTGAGCAAAGAGAGAGAGAGAGAAAGTGTGTGCGTGGAATAAAGAGGAGTTTGAGACCAAGATGAGGAGTAGCTGAGGATGAAACTATCAATTTAGTTTCTCATGAATTATTTTCTCTCTATATAATTTTTAAAATAATAAAATTATATAAGTAGTTTATATTAAATATTTATCAATTTAATTTTTAAATTTGTATTTTTTATTAACATTGAAATACTAATTTAATAATTTTTTAAAAAATTACTTATTATAATTTTTAATACTTAAAAAATTGCTTATATAATTTTATTATTTTAAAATCAATTAAAAAATAATGCTTTAAAAAAACATTGAAGAGCTGAGAAATGAGACTGTCATCTCTGTCACAGATTTTAAGGAGGGTCCCACTGACACGTAGACAACTGATATTATTTTTCTTCTTTTTCTTCCCCCAATTCATTTTAGATTTAATTGATCTTTTTTTTTTACTTCATTTATAAACAGTAATATTTATGCATCAGTATGCATTACAAGGTTTATATTAATTTACTCTATATAATAAAATGTTAAGAAAATTTATTTAGCATTTTATTTTTATTTTAAATAAGTTTTACCATCTAAATATAATTTTTTGGCTTATTAAAGTTTTATCTGTTTTGATTTTATTTTTTTATTTTTGCTGATTCTTTTATTATTTATATTTTATTTTTTACCATATTATCGATTAAGAAATACAATTTACAAATTTATAAAAATTATTGACCGAATAATAAAAACTGTATGTTTATAAAATTTTTATTTCTAAATTATAGTATTTTTTAAAAATAATACAATATTTTTGAGAAAATAGTAATGTAAGCTCTACATTGTAGTTTTAAGTTATTGCTCAAGTACTCACAACGATGGGTACTTTATATTGAGTTTAATGGTCATGCATTGATAGTGTAAAGTAGTTTTACACTGTCATCTAATCACAAACCATCTTTTATTGTAAGTTTGTTGACTTTAATAATAAATACTTTAAAAGTCATATTAATGGTGATTTTTAATTGGATGACAGTGTAAAATTTTTTACAGTGACAGTACATGACTATTAAACTCTATAATATTTACATATTCTAATTTAGAGAATAATATATTAGGACTTAAATTATTACAAGTACAATTGTGATTTTATTACCCACTCAAATTGGTCTAATGGTGGAAGGTAGGATAATATATACGAAATTTTAGGTTTTAACTGCAGTGCAATTATTATACATAAAAAAATGTGAATTTTATACGTCGTTTTTAGTCTAAACTTGTGTCACTAATTTTCATAATATTATTTTTTTAAAAGTATATTAATCTTTTATAGACTAGTATCAGCCTCAAATACTCAATCGTCTAACCTAATCTATAAAGAACATTTTGTACTTATATTCTGGTCACAGATCTTGATATCTTAAATTTACATGCAGGTACGTAGATGATTAATTCTGACCTAACTTCACTTGTTTCATTTCCAAGCCAATGTATAACATTAAGGACATTTTCTCTTTTAAGTATGTTCTCTTCTGTTTTTACACTTATCATTGAACATATTTTGTAGTCTTTGCAGGCAAAAAATACGAACGTTGTTGAACCGAAAAATGAAACAAAATCTAAGACACATGTGATGGTGACAATGTTTTCAAAGACTTGTTCATGTGATATACAGGTCTCCAAAAGATATAACAACGTCTTCCCAACCAATATTGGAACATCAAAACTGGCAAGTCAAAAATAATATCAAGGTAAAAGCGTTTTTTCCATCATGAAGCTAAAGCGCTCATCCGTTCAATACTTGGAAACTCCTTTGATCCCCTACATACACGGTAAACACAATCATTGAAGTTAAATCTCTTTGTACTATAAATTATTCAAAAAAAATAAAATCTTCGTAAAGTTGAGGAGATATTAAGAAAATCATTCTCCTCCTAAACAACTAAAGGAAGTAATGTATCTATGCTCCTCGTTGGACTTGACCATTAGTTCAAATTAATAGAAATGTAATCCTATCTTTAATTTTTAAATTACATTTAAATTAGAATCTATTAATAATGTAAATATTTTTTATATTATCATTTAATTATATATTATTATATATAATAAGTTTGTTAATTTTTATAAGAAGTACTTTAAAAATCATACTCAGAATGATTTGTACCAAAATATATTCGGAATAATTTTTTATTAGTTTACAGTACAAATATATGAAAATTAAACTTGTTTAAATTTATGTAATATGAAGAAAATACCCTTGAAAAATATTCTCGACTTAATATCAAACCATATGTTTAGATATTAACCTCCTAACAACATAGTGTGGGGTATTATAAAAAGTTAAGAAAAATCATTTGGTCTCACAAGTCACAATTAACAATAATTTTTGCCTAGTCAATTTATTTATTTATTTTTTGCAAATATCGAAAAATTTTCATATCACAAGTGACAATTGCACGTCAAATCATCAGTTATTTAACCCTTTTTTTTTTATCTTTTTAAAATTATCAACCCCTAACCAATTTTTAAATGAGATGACAAAACACTATTATTATAGACAGCTAGTAGGTTAGTAACAACCATTAGTAATGTGAAAATCTATAACTAATATCTATAACTATTATAACAAGGATAGTTATTTTTGGCCTTCATATTTTTGAATTATTTTATTTTTTATATATAATATAAATTATAGCACTATTATATTTTAATTACATATAAAAAACCACATTACTAATATATATAAAGTCTAATTTCAAAATAAACATATATTCTCATTTTTTATTTAACTTTCATCATTTCTATTTTATTTTATTTTGTTATTTTTAAAAACAAAAAATAACTATACACTTCACTAACTGTATATAGAGACATGAAATGTCTCTTTTTCTCTAGAATATATAATTCTTTTGAATATCTTGTAACTATTGTCACTCTTTTTTTTTTTTTTGGTAAAGACCTCAGGTCATCCTTTAGTGGAGGTAGTTTTGCTCAACTCAAGTAAGACTATTATGGACAGCAAAATTTTTTCTTCGAGTATTTTACACAACTACATATTAAAGGTTCAAACTTGAGACCACTGATTAAAGTAAAACAATCCCACATAAGTTGATTCATGTGCTTGGTGATTAACTGTTGTCACTTTGAGTGTATGGTGTTTTTCTACAACTAATTATTTTTTTGGTTTAATTACCTTTTTGGTCCCTATAGATGTGCAAATTTTCTCTTTTGGTCCCTATAGTTAGAAATAATCTGTTTTAGTCCCTATATATGTATTTTTTATATCGGTTTGGTCTCTACCGTCAAGTATGTCTTAATTCTGTGAGATAAAACTGTCACAAAATGAAAATTGGCGATGTAAAATTGCCACAAATTGATATTTTTTGATATTTTTTATTCAATTTGTGACTGGTTTAAAATAGCAAAGACTAAACCAATATCGAAAGTGCATGTATAGGGACTAAAACTGGATTATTTCTAACTATAGGTACCAAAAGAAAAGATTTGCGCAACTATAGGGACTAAAAAGGTCATTGGGCCTATTTTTTTTTACCTTTGTTAGTAATTTTAAATGTTTTGAATACTGATATTTATTCTTTTTGTAAAACTTCACGAGTATTGCTGTTCTTATCCTTCAAATATGTTTTAAAAAATTATTTTTAAAATTTATATTATAAATGTGTTCATTTAATATGATAACTAAATATATTAATATTTAGTTTAAGATTAACAATTCAATTAGGTGAAAATATTAGGATAATTTACATCCTATGGTTGATTAAATAATATTTTTGTTACCTATTGTGTTTGTTAATATTATAATTTATTTTATTGTGCCTTCATTTTTATTGTTACTAAAAGGTTTATCTTTTAATAACATTTAAAAAACATAACTGAAAAGAATGTATAAATTAAACAATTAATTCAAATAAATTAAGATAAAATAAAAGTAATTTAAATTTTTGGGAAAAAAATTAAAACATTAATTTTAATTTATTAATATAAGAAAAATTAAGAGAAAAATACATATAAATGTAATAAATTCACAAATTTCAAAATACATAAAAGGGAAATTAATTAGGACTTTTGATTTGTATCTTGATTAAATTATATATTTTAGATACTATAAGCGAAGTTTTTTGTTTTCACATAATCATCAGTGAATCTTCGTTGGATATTTTTCAAATACCGCAAGTACACACGAGCAATACAAGTGATAAATTGAAGAAGAAGAGTTTTGATTCATCCTACATATACGGACTTATATTGAATTCACAGTTATTGACCAATACTTAATCAAATCTGTCCAAGTAATAATAAGTAAATAATGATCAGGAAGAATGCAAAATCAAAAAACATTAAATATCATGTTAACGTCAAGAGAAAATAACTATGTTTTAGATATTAGGTATCTATGTTCACATTCTACTTCAATTGAGTATGTATTAAATTCTTTTTGGATTAATTATTTATAACTGTGTTTATTAGTAAGAACTCTATTATAATTAAAAGCTTATTTTTATGTAATTAACCCTATAATTTTTCTTAAAACATTTCATGAGCTCTTGTACAAATTGCAAGTAATACGATTGGTTTCTAATTTGCTATGCATGACAAATAGGTATACTTGTATTTTAAAGAGCCAAACTTATAATTAGCAAAGTGGTATATTCATTTTTCTATTAGATGCATGCCAATAGAATCCTTTCTCCAGTAAGTCAATCAGGACTTTGTTAAGTAAAAAGTTTTATATGGAATTGTCTAATTCATTCTTGGGAACCAAATCACATCCTAGATCTAATGAAATAGGATCAACCGAGATGGTATTTTGTAATTACATAATTATCTTAGAGAAAATAAGTTATGTACTGTGTAAAGTAGTTTTACTCTGTTATTTAATCACAAACTATCGTGTATGGTAAGTTTGTTAACTATTATAATAACTAACTTAAAAATTATATCAACAATGATTTTTAATTAGTTGACTAGTGTAAAATTTTTTATACTGATAGTACTATAGTCATTTAACTCATTTTCTTAATCTATTAACTATTTCTTTATTTTCCAATTACTTGGATAGGATAGAACAAATGGAACTTATTGTTGTTTTTTCAACAATTTTTTATTTTTGGTGAACCTCTCAGTAAAATTCGAACCTAGACCATCTATCAAATAAAAAAGAAAATTGGCACTTATAGAATTGTTTGCTATTAGGCATGTGCATGCGTCAACAAGTAATAAAAATGAATATTTAAAAACCCAAAATATCATTCCACAAGGATTGTCGACAAGTATTATGTCTAATCAAATTCTTGTTTACTTATGCAAACAAGAATGTTTTATTTTTTAATTTTTTATTATTTTAAATTTTAAATTTTTTATCATATGTAATGTTTTACTTATGCAAACAAGACTGTATTTATTATTTTAATTTTTTAATAAAAAGTGCATCTATAAAATGTTTCCAGTCACATGTAAGTTGAATATTGGTTTGGTAAAACAAACAACACTACTCTCCTTATGATTGATGTTTTATTTTATTTCTAATGTGACAGATTCATTCGGTATTCCTCTTAAGACAATCCTATTTGATAAATATTGTTGCCATAACTTTGGTAGTATAATTTTTGTTTACAAATTCAAATTTAATGAATTCTACTTCCCAGTGTACCTTCTAATCAGTCCTCGGGATCTGGAGACTAGGTGTTTCTAAAATGGTATTTTTCTATTTTTTATCTATATTTTAAGATACCCATTGATCAAGTTTTTTCGAAACTCATACATATTAAGACCTTAATATATTATTTGAAGAAAGAAAAAAAAATCTTTGTAGTTGTTTGTTTTTGTTCAATATTTTTTAAATAATTTTTAAAGCAAATAAATGTTTAAAATAAAAAAGAATATATTAATCATCAATTTAAAATTAATTTCAATTAAAATTAATAATAAATATATTCTTAAATTTTCACTTTAATTATTTTTTAAAGTGAAAAGGTTAATTTTTCACTTTAATTGTATTATTCATGCAATATTATATTTTAGGGTATTTTTTTGCGTGTTTATTATTTTTTGGTACAAACCACATTTATTCCCTACAAGATGCAATCCTGCTTAAGTCAGATAGGACCACTATAAACAACAAAGCTCTTTCTCTAAGTATTTAATATAATTGCATACTCAAAATTCGAACTCAACACCACTAATTAAGATGAAACAACTCTACGCCAATTGATTCACATATTCAGTGATCTATGTGTTTATTATCATTCTTATATGTTTATTATTTTTTATTTAATTTTTTTTATCATTATTTTAATTAAAATTATTAAACTTTATTTAAACACTTGATATTTATTTACTTTAAGATATATTTACAATATTCATAGACATCGTTACATTCAATGAATACACATGGTGGATACTTGTGTGGGGATATGAGCCAATTTTTTACCCACGACACAAGTAGCAATGATTATTATTTGTTTTTCCTAAAAAAATGATTATTATTTCTCTGCACCATCATCTCTAACTTAGGATCTTGTTAACATTAGTTTAATTTCAAGTAACTAAAGGTAAAAGTTTTCTATTGAAAACAATTTTTTTAATATTTTTTACTTTAAATTATCACCTTCCATTTTTATTTGTTTACTTTTACAACAAAAAATTATATTTATTTATCCATCTTTTTTAAAAATCTAAAACATTAATACCTTTTTTTATCTGTGTTTTTATTTTTATTTAATTTTTAAATATTTTCTACGCTTATCATAGCTGACAGATAAATGATAACATAAATTTTACCAATAAGTTAAAAATAATTTAATATTAATAAATATAAGGGATGTATACTATAAAAATGACCTTATGTGAGAATGAGAATAATCAATCGCAATCATTAAATTAAAATGAAAGACTTAGATTAAAAGACTCACTTATACTCCGTTTGGTAGTGACAAAATACTGAAGAAAGGAAGAGAAGACAGTGAAGTGAAGGGAAGTTGTGTATTTTTGTTCGTTTGGTAGCAGCGAAATATCGCGGAAGTTTTCAAATTTTTGGTGGGTCCCACGCTAAAATTAATCTGCTCAGATATGTGCGGAAGTGCGACGAAATGCGGAGTTAAACCAAGCTTTCCTGTTATTACCCTCGGCCTCTTTTTAACTTTTGTAAACCATTGGGCTTTGGAATATCCATAAAAAGCTTTCTGTTGCACTTTCTCCTTCTTCTTGCTCTGGTGCGTGGTGGTCGGAATCCCTGCTATAGCGGTTCGATAGCATTTGAATCCAAAATTTGATTTTTAAAATTAAATAAATATATAAATAATTATTAATATATAAATAATTACTAATATATATATATATATATATATATATATAGGCATAATCGAATAGCATTTGAATATTTGAATGTCAGTAAGCAAATAATCAAATAGCATTTTAATATATTCTAATGTCAGCAAGCAAATTCGAATGTATATATAGGCATAATCGAATATATATGACTATATTCGAATACTGTGTGCAAATATATATATATATATATATATATATATATATATATATATATATATGACCCTTTTCACGTATGTCCTGTTAGCACACATATTCAAATATATTGGTAACATATTCAAATATATGTACCAATATATTTGAATATGTTAACATATTCGAATATATTGGTGCATATATTCAAATATAGTGTTCTTTGTATCTTTCCTAATAAAAACATGTTTATAAAATTTGAGGGTTATATATGTAATTTTATTCTTTCATTCTAAATCCCCAAAAGTCAAAAAGTAAACTTCCACTCTATTTCTTATCTACTTCTCTTCTCTTCTACCTATTTCCTCCCCTTTTATTTCTCTCCTCCCTACCAAACACAGCGTTAAAGCCATCCCACCATCGCCATCACTATCGTCGTTGTCATCACCACCCCCATTGTCATCATCGCAATGCTGCCATTATCATCACCGCTACCAACCTCCACTGTCGTTGTGGGTGGCAGTGGTGGGAGTGGCGACGGTGGTGGAGACAACGATAGCGACAACAATATTGGCTGTGGTTTTAAGTAAGACCATCACTATTGTCGTTGTTGCCACCACCGTTGTCGTCATCATCGCCATGTCTACCATTATCATTGTTGTCGTTGTCGCCACCAACACTGTCACTGCCACCATTCCACCACCACCGCTGGCAGCAATGGTGATAGGGTGGCTGTAGTGACTGTAACGACCCAACTGTCACCACTAAACATACACCACATACTCCTTATCAGGTGAATAAAATCAATCATAGCATATCTGTATAGATATATATATATATATATATATATATATATATATATATCGTACATACCAACTAAGAGATCCATCTATCTCTTCTAGTACCATACATGCACATTGGTATATCTATCATCATCATATCACATCAACAATGTGACAACACCAGCCCATATCAAATATATCAAAATATACAAGTGTCGGGGAAACGGAATACAAAACTCACTCCCTATAACTGGTCAATCTATACAATCTCTTAAAAAAAAAAAAACTATACAAAACAATACTTCCAAAACAAAAAGGGTTGCCTCGTAAGTAACTCCACCATCATCTCTGAGCAGCCGGGTCCACTGAAACCTCGTCGTCTGCTCCCACGCCATAGGACGTGATCATCACAGACACATCAGCATAAGCAGCAACAGCAGGACAACCAACAACAACAAAACACGGCAAGGGTAAGCTTACTACAACAATGGCATAACATATAATCATGGAGATCATCAATAATTTAAAACATTCAATCACGAGTAATCACCAACAATCCACAACATTCAATTGCGAGTATATAGCACCTCATCATACATCTAGAGTCCTCAACGTCTACACACAAAAACATTCATACAGAAGGGTTCTTAACTCAAGACTCCATATTTCATCACAATCACCTCAACTACATCAATGCATGATGACATGACTCTCGAGAGATTTACAACATATCAGGCAATCTGCCAGGTCTCACCCCCTACTGTGGCCTATCTAAGCACCATTTAGGGATTGCCAAACTCTGATATGCGGATAAACTTAGTGGTTTGTCAGGATGAGTGTATGTTGGTGGTGGCTTATCGCGGCACAAGGCCTGCATCACCTTGGCCTCTTGCGGAGTCGCCCATCTACTCATCCCCAAAGGCCCATCATCAATTTCCCCACGTCTTATCCAACACTAGGTTGGAGGCCTATCTGAGTACCAACTCTAGTCACCTTCCAACTTACGTGCCTATCTGCACCCTGGCATGAGGTCTATCGTTAGCTACCTCAGCCGCCAACTATGCATGAATGCATGTACTACACACCATCAACTACTCAACCACAACCAATAAACATACGACATATATATGTATATCAATACAACTAGTAGCAAAAAGGTCCATCGTCAGCTACCTCACATTACCACTCAACATCCATCAACATCATATTGGCCTTAAACCAGCCTCAATCATAATCAGCAGGTAAGGCCCTATTTAAGCAGCCTACCTTGAGAGGAACAATATCATACATTATAAGCGAAGGTCCTGTCTAAGCAACCTTCCACTCAACTACCACTTTCCAACAATTTATCACACAACTCCACAATGATAATAAAGAAAACTAAGAATCCAGTTTAGAATCATAACAACATGTGGAGGTCCTATCTAAGCAACCTTCCACTTCAACAACATATCCAACAATCTAAAAGTGGTTGAAACAATCAACCTCACAAACCATTAACAACCTCACTCATGGCCATTCATTATATGATGACACAAACATCCTTAACAATCAAGTATACAATATGAATTGGCCTTTCTTGTGGAGTTTTAACATTTTTCCAAAGTTCCCAATTATTATACCAAACATTAAACCAATAGCATTCAACCCCATCTTTATGTTTCTTAAATTTTCAACTTTAATGGTCCATACATGGCATCACAAAATTGAAACCAAGCATCTCAAAAACAGGGGAGAATAAGGGGTTTTGTCGCCTGCGCGCCGTACTCTTGTCGCTCGGCGTCAACATCACAGAGAGCATCAGCAAAAATCAGAGAAAATGTCGCCTGGCGTCACTTTTTGTCGCCCGGCGACAAAATCCATCGCTATAGACAAAATTTTTGTCGCTAAATTAAAATTCCGTCGCTAATTGACAGCATTTTAGACAACATTCTATCAACTGTCCCCTGACGACATAAACTGATGCCTCGGTGCCGAATCGCGATTTCTGCAGTTGTAGGGAAAACGACCCACTGCTGTTCTTGACAAAATCAATCCATCCCAAGCACCACAAAACAATTCTAAACACTTTAAATACAGTCTTAACCAATTACATTTTGATTTCTCCCACCAATCATCCACAAATTTTGAAAACCCCATTTTAAAACCCATTTTGTCAAAAACGCACCCTAACTCAGGCACAACCAGATTTGGAACAAATCCAAGGTAAGATTTACACAAAATCATGCTCATACATCACAAATATACAAGTGTAAGCTTCTCTTACCTCTTAGAGCTTCTGAGTCCGAGCTTGGAAAAGGGAAAAACGTGAGAAAATCCAACTCTTGAGCCAAACCTTCAAAGCAACCACCATTCCTCACCAAAAGGATAGAAAGGCTACGAATTTTGCCTCTACGCAGTGAGTTTGAAAGAGTGAGAGAAGAGAGAAAGGAGAGACGAGAGAATGAGAGAAGGAAGGGGATGGGAAAAATGAGAGAAATGAGAAGGGGAGGGGGTTTTATATTTTGAAACCCTTCCTGGGACAAGGCTTCAGGCCCACTAAAGCTCAGGGTTCGTCTATTCACTCTCCAAAACTTACAACGGTTCTCACTTAACTGCTTTTCTCTCAACAATCTAAACCAATATGAACAACACTCTCAATTTGGCTCAAGCACATTTGTCTCAATTCCCTGAACTCAAATAGGAATTCCAAGTTTACAACATACAACTAACACCATCCAACAACAATTAACAACAATCCACTCATTTATTTGTTTTTAGATACATATTAATTTTTTACTTTTAGTTATTAAACCACTAAATCATGTATTAAGAAAACACGGTGTTACAGTGACGATGACGATGTTGATAGCAGCAGTGACAATGTTAGTGATAGTTTTGAGTTGGTCTTTTAATTTAGGCTTAATTGCACTTTTTGCCTATCAAGTTTTACAATTTTTCAAATTTTGTTACCCTAGAATTTTTTTTGCAAATTTTGCAACCCCAATTTTCAATTTTCACAAATTTTGCCCCCCAAGTAGATAAATTATCATAATTAAGACATTTTGTAATATTTTTTCTTTAAACCACTACAATTAAGATAATTTTGTGACGATTTTTTCTTCAATTGGGGTGATTTTTCTACTTGAAACAAAATTAGATAAAATTGAAAATTAGAGGACAAAATTTATGAAAAAAATTATGAGATGATAAAATTTGTAAAATTGTAAAATTGAAAGACAAAAAATATAATTGAACGTTTAATTAAAATATTCTATTTTGTTTTAATGGTTGGAATTAATTATTTTTATTCTCACGTAAAAAAGTTATTTTCATAATATATCTCCCAGGTAAATGTATTACTAGATTTATTAATTTGCGGTAGATGAAAAAACGGAAATATTACTTTTCTCTGTTTTCCAGAAAGTGAAACAAAAGCCACGGGCAATAATTTTCTCCTTGTTCGAAGAGGTTGGGTTGGGCCCATGCAACAACACAGAGATAGCTTTCCCACGAAGTAGTCGTTGCTAGAAAAGATAGGCTAATGAGTTATCGCCCAGTGTAAAATTGTACCGAAAGTCCTTGGCACGCAACCCAAGGTAGTGCTTTGGTCTGACTGCCTGGCCTCTCAGCCATCTTGCGCCAATGCGCCCCGGGTGAACATTGTCTTCTTCATTGCCTCACGCCAATCTCCAACTTCCAAAGAAAAAAGCAGGCCCATTTCGTTGATTTTTATGTTAAGAGTTACGACCGACAGCACAAACTCTGCACTTTGCTGTAGAGTGAATAATTAATTACTGTTTTGATTATCCGACAATTCCTCCATGTCAACGTACAATCAATTACAATGTCCTATGAAATCGACAAGACGTCGAATTAGCTCAGTTTTGCATAACCCATAATTAATATTTAGTGTAAGCTTAATTTCTTATTCTTATTACTTTCCCCCGTTCTATAGTATTGATGATTTAGTATTTCAAAAAAAAAAAATCATATTAATTGATGTTTTTAGTTTTTAATTAAATATTAACACTTTTATTTTAAATTTGTTTTAAATAAATATATAAACTTAAATATTTTTAAGTATTGTGCCTATTAATTTTAAAAAAAAAGCAATGATATTTTAGTAAAATTATTTCATCAAGTAACTTATTTATTATATTTTTTAATCCATGTAAAAAAAAAACCTTAAACATCAATAACCATGGAATGGAAAAAGTATTATAGAAGGAGAATGTTAATCCCTCCGGTTCTATTTATAAGGCTCAATTAACTATATTACTAGGATTAAAAAAATTAGTTAATTTAGTTGATAGCATTAAATTTGTCTTAAATTTATATATTTTTTTTTCAAAACTACCACTAACATTAGACTTTTTGTCTTCTAATGAATCTAAATTTAATGTATCCACTAACTACTTATTGAACTCATATAAATGACATTAATTAAGGATATTTTTGTAAAGAAAAAAATGAATGCAAGAGACATTATAGATTTGTTCTTATAAAAAGGCCAAGTAACACTTTCAACTTGGTTCTTATAAATAGAACTAGAGAGAGTAATAAATATGAGGTGTATTTGGTAAGAAAAAAATAAATAAGTAAAAAAATAAAATTGATAAAAAGAAAAAAGAAAAAAATATAGTGAATGAAAATAGATGAAAAATAGAATGGGTTTAGAAGTGTTTAATTTAAGAGAAATATGAAACAAATAAGGGAAAAAAAGTATAAAAAGAATTTAATTGATAAAAATTAATTGATTGTGTCAGTTGAAAATCAATTTTTTCTTTGGTCCACTGCATGAAAATCAATTGAAGTTCATGGGTCCACTAAAGATAATTGAAAATCAATAAAAATAATCAATTGAAATTTCAAAAATAATTGATTGAAGTTTTAAACATAGTCGATTGAAGTTTTACAAGTAATCGATTGGTTGATATCCAGAATCGATTATTTGCTACATATGAAAATCTATTTTTAACAACTTGAGAGAAATGATAATCGATTATCAATAAAAATAATCGATTAATTTTGAGGAGAAATGCGTTCCACCTTTTTATTTCTCTCCTTTAATTTCTTCGCTAACAAACGAGAAAATATTCTTGTCCATTCTCTATTTCTTTGCTCTCCCTCTTCTCCTTCCTTCATTTTTATGAACCAAACAAAGCATACGCATTGGTTAAAGAAAGAAAAGTTAGAAGTTTTTATAAGAGAATATAATATTCAATACTGTTAATAGATTTTTTTTAAAAAATTTAATTATTAATTCTTTAATCAATACTTCTAAAACACCTTTATTAATAAATATTTATGGCATATTAGGATGAAAAAATTAGAGAAGAGAAAAAAAAACAAATAATAATATATTTTTTATTTAGTAAAAAGAACCAAAAAGAGAAGTTTATTTTAGAAATATTTTTTTATTTTCTTTTTTAGTATGTTTGGATTGGAGAAAAGAAAATAAAAATAAGAGAAAATACAGAGAACAATTCTATTTATTTGTAAAAAAAATTGAAAGAAAGAAAAAAAGTAAACTTAAAAAAAATTAATTTTTTCTTTTTATTTTTTCTTCAGTTCAAATTTCAAAAGTTTTTATTAACTTTTTAAAACAAAAATTCATTTTTCCCCTTCCATTTCCTCTTTAATTTAAATTTTAATTTTTTTTCCTATTTTCTTTCCATTAAACTTTCATTTCCTCTTTAATTTAAATTTTAAATTTTCTTATTTTTCTTTATTTTCTCTTCATTAAACCAAATATGGTTCAATTTAAATTTCAAACTTTTTTCCTCCCTTATTTTCTTGTATATGTATCAAACATAAGGTTAATATATATAAAAAAAAAAACAAAAGAAACACGTCTCGCTTAATGATATTTTGTCCAAACTCTTATATACTTCAGTGTGTTTCTAATAGTTTTATTTGATGACAAAAATATCTATGTTTGCAAAAACCTGCAAGTTAAATTCCTAACGAATTGAATTTAGATAACCTAAGGATACTCACAGGTAATTTAAACAAATTTTTCCTCTACCTTTTTATTAATAAGGTTGGGTGGGTATTAAGGTATTTGTATCTGCAGGAACTCACTAATATGAAATTATTTAAATACCTTTACATATATAAAGTTGTCCCAATTTTTCATACTTATGGACTTATGAAATTAAAGTATTTTAACTTATTAACTTTTGTTTGGATTTATTTGATTGAAATATTTTAGGTTTTAAAAATTAAAGTATTTTGATTAGTGTGTTGATGAATTTCAAGTATTTTGAATAAATTGTTGATTAGTGATATTATTTCATACTTCATTGCTTATATTGATCAGTTTATGTATTTTGAATGAATTGTTGATTAATACAATTGATTATTATTATTATTTGTTATTTTTTAGTAAGTATCCATGGATACTCACAGGTACTCACTAATATTGATAAAATCTATGGAAATCCATTTAATAAATATTAGTGTGGGCATGGGGCAAGAACAAGGCATATTTTTATCTAACGGGTGGGTGATGAGGGAATACTACTCCTGCCTGCCTCGCCTCGTTAGGGGAACCAGGAATTATCATTTCATGTGTATTTACTTTCTACTACATACTTCTATAATGTAAATTTTAATTTAATACCATTTTGTTTGGTTGATGTGAAAATGGTTAAAAAGAAAGAGGAGGAAGAATAGAAAAACAAAAATGTTATTTTGTTTTTGTTTTATTTAGTTGAATAATTAATAAAAATAGAAAAAAATAATATAAATCCTACACAATTTCTATTATCCTCACGTTAGCAACAAGAACTAAAAACAAAAAGAACATAATTTATAGGCACTAAAAGAAAAAAAAATGACATATTTACAAGGACAAAAAAGATATTTATGTCTTAAATTAAATATTAATATGAAATAAATACCTAAATATGAAATAAACCTATCTAAAAACATTACTATGAAATATAATTTTTAGTAGGCTAACAGGTCAAACCAACCTTTTAAAAAGGCCATGTTGAGCATAAAAAAAGAAGCCTGTAACAAGTAATAAGTCAAACTTAAGCCCTTAAATTTTGTAAACAAGTTAGACTTATTTTAACAAATCCCTATTTAATTCAATCATTTTCACCCTTTAATCTTTCCCGCTATCCCATCTCCTTCCTCCTCAAAGCTCCACCCTTTTGCTTCTTAACAGTTGGTTAACAAACCTTCCACTCTTCTTGGTTTTTAGAAAAATAATCAATGTTAGTATGTATTTGACCTCACAACCCAACCACACACAACTTCATCTGAAAAGGGATCAAATCCCCCAACGAAAATTCCAGGGTGACTTCTCCCTATCAGCCACCATTGCAGCTCAACATTGTGGCATAAATATACTTTTGGTCCCTATAATTTACCACTTATTGGAGAGTGGTGCTTGGGTGTTACTAATGGTTTCCATGGTGATTAAATCATGTTGATTGTTGTGATGTGGGTGTGAATACGATCTATAGAACCAAAGCGTGACACAATGTAGTGCAAGATTATCTTGGCGCTATGATTTTTTGGATAATAGTCATAGGTGATGGTGTAATGGTGGTTTAAGGGTGGCACCATAGGTCAGCTTCATGGGAGAAGTTTGCAAAAACTTGGTGTCATGATTTAGTGATTCAAATAAAAGAAAGTGGTTGCATCTTGGTCCAATATTTCCCACGAAAATTGTTGAGTGTAAGAAAGTATTGATAGTTATGTGGGTTAGTTTTCATGGTGAGAATTTGCATAAGCTTAAAGGTGTTGAGTGTGTAAGAGTATTTAGTGTGTGGAGACGAAGAGGGGAAATATATAGGAAATATTTTAATATTTAAACATTTGTTTTATAGTAAGGTTTAATTACTCATTTTGTATTTGCACTTGCCCAAACTTTGCATTTTAGTCTCTATACATACAAACTTTATGTTTTAGTTGCTAGTTTCTATACGAATGTTTTTTAATATTTTAGTCTTTATCATCAATTGTCAAGTAACTCTATTAGCTCTAGGTTCTCTAATATTGCCACAAATTTGAAACTACTAGTGTAAAACTGCCAAGAATTTGAAAACAAAGATGCTTTTGTCATTAGGGATGGCAATGGATAGGGTATAGGTAGGGTATTATAGTACCTGTTTCCATATTCGCGTTTGAAAAAAATACCCATACCCGGTCCCATACCTGCATGGGTAGCAACTTTAATCCTCGTTTCTATACCCGTTGGATACCTATACATCCATACCTGTACTCGCTACCCACATTTTACCTAAGTATTGGTAAAAAATTATGAGTCCTTAGAGGAAATTTATATTCACAATTAATTTAATATAATTTGTTAATTCTCATTTTATTTTTTTATCAACTATGAAATTATTGTTCAAAGTTTTATAATTAAGTATTTCTAACATTTCGCTATCAAAATATAAAAAGATAAATACATTCAATCAATCCTTTAACATAGGTAATATCAAATAATATTTAAAGAATTTTAATTTAAAAAAAAACTAAATTCACCAGTAGCAATAACTATAAATATTGTCAACATTATTTTAGATGCAAAGCATGCATTTAAAAAATAATTTGATCTTTTGATATAATTTAATATTTTTTGTGGGGTATGAATTATTTTTGGAATTTAATTTATATATAATGTCAATGCAAACTTTTTTACACATATGTCTAATAAAATTTGATTATTTTATCACACCATTTTATTCATTAATATGTAGTGATATGGTGAATTCCTATTAAATTTGTGCGTAAAAATGTTTTACACTAACAATACATGTAAATTAAATTCTTATTTTTATTTATGCTTTACTATTTCTTACAATATATATGTATATATACATATACATACGTACATATACACATGTTTTACACTAACAATACATATAAATTAAATTCTTATTTTTATTTATGCTTTACTATTTCTTACAATATATATATATAGGTGCAGGTATGGGGCAAGGTGGGTACTATAGTACCCATACCCGAACCCATCCCCATTAAATTTTGCAGGTAAATATTCACCCCCATCGCCATCTCCATTGAGTAGGTATTTACCCTACCAATTACAAATTTTTTTGCAAGTACCCATAGGGTATGGGTAAAATTGCCATCCCCATTTGTCATGCACCTATGCCGGAGCAATTTTTGACAACAAAGCCCTTTCCCCTTCTCCTTTCTTTTCTTCTGCTTTTTTTTTCCTCCTTCTTCCCCTCTCTTCTCCCTTCTTTCCCTTCCCCTCTCTTCTTCCTCCTTCTTCTTCCCTTCTTCCTTTCTTTATCTCTCCATTTTGTCCATTTCTTAAGACAAAAAGAATGAATTTGCTTGCCACTTTGAAGAGATTCCAAACTTGAAGAAACTTTTAGAACAAAATGATCAATCTTACGATTCAAACAAACCATATCCATAAATAGAGAAAAAGCTAATATACCTGGAAGCATGGAATTCCATAGTGCCAAGCTTTTAGCAAGAAGAGAGTTCTTATCAAATACCTTCACTACTTCATCCAATAGCTTTTAATTCGAATACATATCAATCAATGTTGATATACTAACAACTACACTTAAACTCTGACTTGATAATATAACAATGAATGTTAACACGCCAAGTAGCACTAGTGCAAAAAATTCATTTTACAATAAGTTTTTACATCAGTTAGATGACAACCAATTTAAAAAAATACGCGGTGACAATTTTAAAATTAATTAAAAACATTTTAAATCGGTTCAATTTTAATTGATGTCATAAGCCCTTTTTATGTCGTTTAAAATAATAATTGATGTAAAAAATAATTTTTTACATCAGTTAAAATAACCGATGTAAAAACTTATGTAACTTAACCCTGTATATAACTGCTAAAATACCTCGCATCACCTTCATTTGTCGTGTTTCTTTTTAACCTTGTATACTCCTAACTTATTTTTGAAGCTAAATAAATCATAGAATATTCTTCCAGACCGGTATGGTAGAATTTGTCAATGAAAGACCAGAAGTGTGATGAAAGAATGGTGATGTTCAAAGTTTCTTTACTGTCCATTACACTTGTATGTTCTGATTTCACTGTTTTTCAATTTTCATACAATTTAAAGATCCCTTTTTTTCCCAACTTATATTATATTATGAATTTTTGAACAAATAGTTAATGGGCTTTTGAAACTGCTTTCTCTGTAATGAATTAGAA
Source organism: Spatholobus suberectus (assembly GCA_004329165.1). Classification (NCBI taxonomy): domain Eukaryota; kingdom Viridiplantae; phylum Streptophyta; class Magnoliopsida; order Fabales; family Fabaceae; genus Spatholobus; species Spatholobus suberectus. The sequence goes on from CM014732.1 coordinate 20,504,767, forward strand.
GAAAAAATGGTAAAGGTTATATTTCATGATTTTTGAGATTATTTTGTTGCTAATTGTTTTTTAAATTTTGGGTCTTAGGAGTAATGGTTGGAATTTGCACGTCACTTGATCTTATTGGTAGTGTGTTTTGGAAGATTATGCAAATATTTATTGTTCTTTCCATTTACTGCTGTCTCCCTTGTATAGTGATAATAAAGGAGGTGAAGGTGGGGATTTTATTGCTGGCTTTCTTCTGGGTGGTGCAGTTTTTGGAACTCTAGTTTATATCTTTGCTCCCCAGGTGATTCCTTCTTCTTTAAATTTTAAATTTATTTAAGACTAGAAAATTTAACTGAAAACAATGTATGGCGAACAAGCTTGATTATACAATTCAAGAAGAAAAGGAAAGGAATATAAATTAACTGTGCGGCAGATAAATTCTTTTATTTTTTTTATTTTTTTTTTGCTAAGCAAGGAAATGCAGTCATGACAGGACTGACTTACGAAATAAAATAAGTGACCTCATAAGGGTTTCTTAAATTATTTTAGTTGGTGTTAAACCATTTTTTAACATTTTTTTTTCCAGAATGACACACTTAATTCCATTCTCTTGATATGTATGTACATACATGTTACCTCTTTTTGCATGTATTTATTTCTTTAATTAGTTTCCAAAATTACATCTTCTATGCATCTAACTAAGTTGCCTCTTGAGGTTTTTTATATTATATCTTTCATGAAATTAACAATGCAACACATGTAGAAACTTGCGTTATTTGACTATATTACTATTCACTTAAATCTAGTTGAATTCACTACAATGACAGGATCTACATTGGTCCTACAACTAATGTAGAAAGTGCGATTTAAGCGATGTTAAATGTCTACCTTGCAATAGTGTAGACTGCACACTTTAAAGGCACGTGGGAATTAATGTGAATGCATCAAGTTTAAGGCCCTCCAGGTGCATCATTGAAACAAATTGCAATGCACGGGGGCTAGCATTAGCAATGATGTTGTTCCAAGACATAAGGTGTGGTTTTGGCATTTGATTAAATCGTTCAACGCATCCCTCATCAAAAACTGTTTAGCATGTCCAAGAATATTGAGGGTGTTCCATGAAGTGGAATTTTTACACGGGATTTCTTGGAAAATTCATTTTGCATCCGTCAAGCTTGCATATTTAATGTACATGTCTAGGAGGACATTGAACAGATCAACTGTTTCAAACTCTAAGCTAGCTTGAGATATATGTTAGTGAACTAATTAACTAGCCTAATCCAACATCACCAACAAGACCACAAACCTTGAGAACTGCGAGTACAAGAACTGATTAGGTTGCACTGTTTTGGATTCTAGCATGTGATTGTAGAGTGTAAGAGCCTCGTGGGGTCTCCCAAAATTGGTGAATGCAAAGACCATTTTTGTGTAGGAAATTATGTTCATGTGAGGCATTTCGTCAAGAAGGGCTTGTGCATTGTCGAAATGAGAACACTTTGCATAGACAAAGATCGTGTTATTTAGGAGAAAAATGTGATTAAAGAGGCTAAGGTTTATTATAAGAGAATGGAGTGATTTTGCATGTTTGATAGCTTGAAATCATCGACAAGTAGAAGGGGAGAGGGTAAGAAGAAGGAGGAAGAAGAGAAAGGAAGAGAAACAAGGCGATATAAAGAAAAAAGAAAAGCAGAATAAAAGAAAGAAAGAAGACGAGGATGGGCTCTGCCTCTGGCAACAGTGCCTGGCAGATGCATCTTTGTTTTCAATCTAGTTGTTTAACAACTGTTAGAAAAGTTGTAATGGTTTTACACTATCAATTTAAATTTTGTGTTAGTTTTAGAGAACCTAGAATTAACCGAGTTATTTGACAACTACAATTGACAACAGAAATTAAAACATAAAAAATTATTCATATAGGAATTAAATGTATAAGTATAAGGACTAAAATACAAAATTTAGACAAATATAAAGACCAAATGAATAACTAAACCTTATATTAATATTTAATTTAAGACTTAAATATCTTTAGTTGACATGATAATAACAGACCCATATTGATAAATAGTTTTTTTTTTTTTTAAAAGAGTCCGTTTTGATAATTAATTTATAAAAGTGTCATGCTTTGATGAATGATCCGAATAAGTAATATAAACAACTCTGCTATAGCCATTAAAAACTATTTGCTTCAAACTTTCGGGTACAAATAATTTTATATTGGAATTTTCTATTTTGTACTTACGAGTGTATAATAAAAATTTAAAATAAATAAACATTAAAAAATATTTATCATATAAAAAAAATACAAGAGGGAGTTAACGTTTGTTTTTTAAATAATTTATAGTATTTAATCTTTTCATTTCATGTACTCATAAATATATAAGAGATGTGATACATGTACAACAATTCATACAATAATTTTGTACAACAATACTTTTTGTGTTTATCTTTCTCTATTATTATGAGCTATAATAAATGATGTGCATGAGAGATATAGATACTAAAAAGTGTTGTTTGTACAAACTGTTGTATAAATTATTGTACGGGGGTTGTCTAACCTTATTCCAAGTAAAATTGGGATTAAACAATTCCATCAAAAATGATTGGTGTAATTTTCTATATACTAAAAGATGGTTGGTATAACATAAAAAATTGCACCAATCATTTTTCATAGAGTTGTTTAACTTCAATTTTACTTGAGATAAGTTAGACAACCTCATTATTGTACAAATAACATTTCTCAATATATAATATAAACCTTTTTTATAGTTACCTAATATATAATAAACTGCAATAGTTAACAATAAGACGCATTTAGTTACATTAAATATTGTTCATTGTATTCATTACTAGTATTTTGCAAGGACTAAATAATGATATACATCGCCTCCTATGCCCTCCCTTTTCCCTTTATTTTTCAAGTTCCTTTGCCGTGAACATTCAATGATGAGAATAAACTGAAACTGACAATCTACAGGAGTATTTTGAATCGTTTAAGATAAAATTAGTATATAAAATCCGAAAAAAAAGTTGTTCTGGATCAGAGTTTGGACCAATAAAGATCTAATGGGTTATCTATATTAATGACTAGAGATAAGGTAGAAGGTTATAAAAATCCTAATCCCTACTACTTCAAGATATGTATTTACTCTAGGGCTATTATTCATTTCTTAACTTAAATCCACGTTGACTTGAATGTTAATAGTTTTTGTAGCCAAATATTTTTAAAATCAAACTAATCATTGAACCAATTAATGCATTTAAGGTTCAATAATTCAAATATAATCAAATCAAACTGTGATCGAAACAATATTAATAAATTAATAATAATAATAATAATTAAATACACAGAATAATATTAAAGAAACATAATTTCATAATATTATGACACTAAAAACTAAAAGTAAAATACTATTTTATTGGTTCTTAACATTAAAAGTACATAGAAGTCCAAATTAAATATACCATAATACTTAAGTCTAAGTTTTAACAATATACATAATATTAATTAACAATAATAAGATCAAATCTAGAATTAAAAAAACAAATATCTTAGGTTATTTTTTATTTTTTTTAAAAAAATCAAATTAACGTTTAATTGTTTTTAACTAATTTTCTTTAAACGGGTTATTTAACTTTGTCCTAATTTTGTAGTTTTTTACATATTTTTCTTAATCTTAAGATTAATTCTGTAGTTTATTTAGATCAAACACTAGTCTGGTTTATTGATTTTTTGTTTGGACTGATCGGTGTAGTTTGATTTTCAAAACTATACTTACGAGTGATAGTTCCACCATTGTGAAGCTTGGAGGACCAACTTACTTTTTGAAGCTGGAAGGTACGTGATCGCTTTCACCTGCAAGGACCAGAATCTTTAGCCTAAAAGCTACAATATAATGAAAGATTGAATTCTTTTATAGTAGTTGAAAACCACATAACTTTTATTTTTCACCTTCAGAATTCAGATACTACTGGATTCTGTGTTATTCACCCATTCTTCAACTTCTTCCATAGGTTGCATAATTTATATAAGTCAAAAGTGGCATATTATTAATCAGTATGCTTTTAATAACAAATGAGCATCTCTCAATTCCTTCTGATCATTTCGCCTACACATGCGAAGTCTCAACCAACTCTCAAATGTTGTCACAGCAGTGAGAGTCTTGAGGCAAACAGACACCATATGCCGCCTATGAACGGAGAAGCCAATAGTGTTCGATAGTGGATTTTGAGCCTACTAGTACTATGTAGAGTTCCATTGTAAACCTTGACCCTAGTGACATATCGGAACAAACCAAATTAAATTGAAGCAAAACGATGAACTTTTTCCTAGCACATTACCTACCAAAAAACATCCTGTCCATCACTCTATCTGTTTTCCTGTAGCTGATTGGAGAATATTTTTCAAATTGCCTTTGTTTCTTTACCATCTAACATGGCAGCTGAAAAAGGAAGCTAGCTTACAAGCTTTTGTTCACGGCACATGGATTTAACGCTTCAACTTGTTGATGGGCCAATAAAGCAAACAAAAGCAAAGGAGGCCACATAGGGATCTTGGGGAAACAGGTTTAGGATTAGTTAGGACTATTCAAATGCTGCCATGATTGGAAGCTGAAATTGCGGCAGAGAAATTTTTATATAATTCTAGGATTGACCAACCAGTGAAGATAACCTTACCCTGAAATTCTTTTGATTTAATTCACCGAATCTTATTCGAAGTCTCAACAGCAAAGCTGAGCATTTAATTTTTAACATTGCTGAGATGCCACCAAGGAAATTTGTTGCTCATTGCCCTTTGATTTTGCATAAAACCAAGCCATGCTATTGGAAAATGGACAGTGTCATTTTTGCTTGGCCACCCCCCTACTACCACAGTAGTGTTAATTTCACAATGAAGTGAATTTCATCACATTCACAACAAAATGTGTTAATTAATAATTAACGTGTCTAGTAGTGGCACCTAAAAGTGCTTAAAATTGACCAAAAAATCTGGAAGTTTGGATATATCAAGTTGGGTTTATTTGTAGTCAGGTTCTTCTTGATGCCTGGGATGAGTGCTAAATTAAGTTTATTAAGAAACAACAAACCGCTAGCCTAAAAGATGTGTCGTTCAAACGCCTCAACAAAGAAGATGGCAATCAATAATAGAATGCCAAAATTCCACTCCTTTACCAACAAGTTGCGAGCCATTTAAACCAATGGTAAATCTAATATTTAATAAAAATACCAACGGTAAGGAAGGGTAATGCCAATGATAAGTGAATAATTATGTTGCAGGCAAAACCCTACCCTAGATTAAAAATTGCGATCGAAGTTAAATATTCAAACTCGTCAACAAAAAAAATAAAAAATCTTCAAATGCAATACGGAATTGCAGCAAGAGCTTGGAAAAGGGATAAACAATCTAATCAAATCATTCGGAAGGACCTAAGATTCATCAAAACAGTTTTGACTAGCACACACATCAGTTACTGCTTTCTTTCTCTTCCTCTTTTCATCGGTTGTGCATCATAAATAGGGGATTTTTTTTTTTTTAATGGAAAGTGTGAGAAATCATTCTTGTCAGCATGTTAAAGAGCAAGAAACCATGAAACTGTTACATAACATTTATGCACGGTACAAGAGGCATTATATTTCAGTAACAAGCTAGTGGTGGGAGGGTTTAGGTAGCATGCACAAGGTCCTAGGTTTTGTTGTCACCGTTGTACAAAATAAAAATAAAAATATTACAATAACAAGATTTGGCTAGGTAACAGGTAATCAACTACTTGTCCAGTGGTACCCAATGAGGAACATTCATGTGCATCCCAAGCTCAATGACGTGTTTAAAATCAGTCATGTTATTCATTATATGCAAATTCTATAATCTATAATATAAATAGTAAAATATTTTTAAATAGGAAAGTTTCACGTGTCAATCACTAAAGTAATTTTACATAGAATTTTATCTCACTTGGCAATACCAGAACGTTTCCTTCTATTTTTGCTTACATGTCGGCTTCACATTCATTTGCACACAAATTAATTTATGAACAATTATGACACAATTATTTACACACAAAATAATTTATAGACAATTATGGCATACAAAATTAGGGAATTAGTTTTTTTTGTATCTTTTGATTGCGCATAATTTCACAGTCACCCATATACACAATCACGGGAATTATCAATACCCTAATATTTCTATTTTGAAATTCAAACAGAGTTAGAGAATAAAAGGTGGTCAAGGAAAGAAGAAATGAGAAAGGGATGAATATTCAAAAGAGCTAAACATTTCTTCAATGACAATATTTTTTTTAGTTACATGTTCTGAACAGTCACTTCCATTGTGTTGATTCCTTCTGTTGTCTTTGTCTTCTCCTTGTCTTTGTTAAGGCATTAGAATATATTGTCAAATTGATATGCATATACATTAGGTATTTTCTCTTTTTCTTTTTTGTTTTTGCATTTTTCCATTGGAGAAGCTTCTATTTTTTTTTTTTCACTTTTATGTGTTGTTCCCCTTTCATTTGTTTACTTATGTTGTTTTTGCTTAGTATATAGTCTAGAATTGATGGTTAGGATGACGACATTAAGCATGGAGGCGAAAATGGTGCTCAAAATGCCAAGTTACTGTCAACTTCCTATTTATTTAAGTTTTTATTATTTTATTTCTCTATTGCTTTAAATTTGATCTGCTAAGATTTTTATTTTTTTTTGCATGTACAAATACAAAAGAATTCAAAAGAGAAATGAGAATATTGATGAAGATGATATTCTAAACTAGGCTTTAAAGCAAATGTGGTCATTCTTGTATGATTTTACTTAAAAAACAAGATTTTGCGTTATTAATTGGGGGTTGTTTGATTCGGTGCTAATGAAATTATTAAATACATATATAATTAAAATTAAAATAATTAGATGTAATTGTTATATTAATTTATATAATTTGAATGTCCATTGAAATTATATCTATATTAAATTGTTCATTTACTAGCACACTATTTATTTATTTATTACACATGTTGCCAATTCGAAATAATTAAATAGCATTTTAATGGACTAAAATTTAGAATAGATGATTAATTTCACCTAAATATGCAATATTCAATTAATTATAAATATTCAATTTACAAAAAAATGTAATATTCATTTATTCAAATGGAAATAGAACAAATATTTTTGTTGACTTTTCTTTATAAATAGCATTTTAAATAGAAATAAATTAGTTATTCATTCTAATCCACCGAAATTAACGTTCCTGTCCATTTAAATAATTGTAAAAATTAAGGTAATTTTAACCTGCATATATTCTGATTTGAATTAATTAAGATAATTGTGACATATATATTTTTTAAAAAAGAATAGTAAGATTATTTTAAATTAAGCTAGATATATAATGTTAAAGTATATAATTAATGTAATATATATATATATATATATAGGATTAAGGTAATTGCCTGTAATTAGAAATCAACTAATTTATAAATATTTAATTATATTTAAAATTAATTGAAGAAACTTAAACATTTGAATACAAAAGTAGAAATCTCCTTTATTTGAATAGTAAACTAAGCAAAATTTATTTTTGATTTGATTTCATTTAATGTGAAAATTCATGACATGTATAATAAAATGAGAGACACATGACACGTATTATATATAAATTAGTTTTTTTTTATGTAATGTATTATTAAATTTGCTAAAAATTTACATTGATATAATTAAAGTAATTAATGTAATTATTAAATATATATAATTAAGATAATTACATTTAATTGTTATATATAATTTATTTTTATAAAATATAATTATTAAATATTGCTAAAAAATACTATTTTATATATAAAAATACATAATTATATTAATTATGATAACTATGAGGGATTATATTGTATATTAATTAATTGAGGTAATTATGATTAGTATATATTTCAATTAAGGTAATAAAAATTATTTTAAATATTGGTAGTTAGATTTTTTAAATTACAAAATTAAACTGACTAATACAATTTTAAAATTAAAATAGACAATTAATTTAAAAGGATCATTTATTTTGACCTAAATAAGAATTTTTATTTAAATTATTTTCATATTAAATTCTCCATTTATTATTGAACTATTTGTTTATTCATTGCACATGTCAATTTGAAATAATTTAATAGCAATTTGATGGACCCAAGTTTAAAATGGACGATTAATTTAAATTTAATGATTAATTTGACCTAAATATGAAATGTTCATTTATTTAAATAAAAATGAAACAAAATGTTCTATGGATTTTTCGTTGTAATTGCATTTTATGGAAATAAATTTACTTTTGCTTCAAAAGGACACAAAATTAACGTCCCTATCTATTTGAATAATTATGGTAATTGCAATCGATATATGTTCTAATTTGAACAAATTAACATAATTATGACATATATATATATATATATATATATATATATATATATATTTAAAGAAAGATAGTAAGATCATTTTAATTTAAGGTACATATATTATTTATAATATATAATTAAAGTAATTAATGTAATTAATAAATATGTACAATTAGGTAATTGTCTATAATTATAATTAAATTAGTTGATTTATAAATATTTAATTATATTTAATATTGATTGAAGAAACTTAAACATTTGAATAAAAAGTAGAAATCTCATTTATTTGAATAATAAATAAAAAAAATAATGTCGATTTGATTGATTTAATATGAAAATTCATGACACGTATACTAAAATGAGAGTCATATGACACAAATTATATATGATTTATTTTTTATTTAATGTATTATTAAATTGGCTAAAAAATTTATTGATATAATTAAAATAATTAATATAATTATTAATTAAGATAATTACATGTAATTATTATATAATTTATTTTTATGAAGCATAATTATTAAATATTTCTAAAATACACTATTTTTATATGTTAAAATACATAATTTTGTTAATCATGGTAATTACGACTTATATATATTGTCATATGAATTAATAAAGGCAGTTATAATCAATATGTATTTTAATGAGGGTAATGAAAATCATTTTAAACAAAGGTAATTACATTATTTTAAATTACAAAATTGAATAAATTAATATTATTATAATTTTAAATTTCAAAAGGAATATTAATTTAAAAAGGATCATTAATTTTGACCTAAATATAGAATTTTCATTTAAATTATTTTCATGTTAAACTGTTCATTCATTATTAGACTATTTATGTACTTATTTATTTATTTATTTATTATACATGTCAATTCGAAGTAATTTAATAGCATTTTGATGAACCAAAGTTTAAAATAGACAACTAATTTAAAATTAACGATTAGTTTAACCTAAATATGCACTGTTCATTTATAAAAATAGAAATGAGGCAAAATTTTTCTTTGGACTTTTCGTTATAAATAACATTTTAAATAGAAATAAATTAATTTTTACTTCAAACTCACATGAAATTAAAATTTTTGTCCATTTGAATAACTATAATAATTAAGGTAATTACAATCTCTATATATTCTAATTTGAATAAAATAATATAATTATGACATATATAATTTTTTAAAAAGATAGTAAAATAATTTTAAATTAAAATAATATATTATTTAAAATGTATAATTAAAGTAACTAATGCAATTAATAAATTTATATAATTAAGGTAATTTCCCATAATTATAATTAAATTAGTTGAGTTATAAATATTTAATTATATTTAATATCAATTAAAGAAACTTAAACATTTGGATAGAAATCGAAATCTTCTTTATTTGAATAATAAATTAAGAAAAAATTAATGTTAATTTGATCTGATTTAAGGGGAAAATTCTTGATATGTATTATAAAATGAGAGACAAATGACACATATTATATATAATTTAGATTTTATTTAATGTATTATTAAATTTGTTAGAAATTTTTATTGATATAATTAAATTATTTAATGTAATTATTAAATATATATAATTGAGGTAATTATATGTAATTTTTATATATAATTTATTTTTTTATGAAATATAATTATTAAATATTGCTAAAGAATGCTATTTTTATATGTTAAAATACATAATTCTATTAATCATTGTAATTAAGACAGATATATATTATGATATGAATTAGTTAAGATAATTATGATCTTATAAAAAAAGGTAATTATGATCTTATATATTTTAATTAAGTTACAACATTTTCAAATTAAGATAAAATATGTAATTATTATTATAAATAATTTTTTGAGTGAACATCTACCTTTGCAAGAACTCCTTCTTTTATAACAATGTGTTTTTCAATTTTAACTCCATTGTAAACATCATTGCAAAAATAACCTTACTCTCTCCCTATCTCTCTATACAAACACACATACATAAATATACACTATTTGGTACAAATCAATTTTACAACTAATATTTCTATTTTTCACTGACCACATGTCAAAGAAATATGTATTGCTAAATGTATTAATAATTTTTATATGATAATCTCTTTATTATTTCAATTTTTGTTAAAATTTGAAAACATTTAAAGAATTTTTGTATTTATCAAATCCTATATGTTACTTATTATCATCACAATAATTCTTTTTCATCCAATAATATTTGTTTTTAATTATTTTTTATCACTTTAATTCATAATAACAAATTAATAAATGTTATGTAATAAATAATATTTTTGTTTAAATAAAATAAAATTCTATTATATTATTTTATAGTCACAACATCACACTCAAATTATAAATCTAATTTAAATAAAGTAAAAAAATAATAAATTAATAAATTAAAAATAAAAAATAATTTATTTTTATAATAATTGTCACTCATAGTGGTTCTATTCAGTTTAAGCAAGATTCTCTTCAGCAAAGGATATTCATGATCTCTACCCAAAAAATAACAAATAAGTTGTGAAAATCTAATTTTTAAATTAATTTTATTAATTTAAATCAATTTTAATTTTATTTTAACTTATATAGGACAAAAAATTATATCGAATTAAAGCTAATTTATTTCAACATATAACTATATAGTGTATTATGATATATATCACTTTTCTTCAAAGTGTAAAATATAAATAACATTTTTATATTATTAAAAAACAACATTTTTACATAGTATTAATTACATTAAATTGTAGACTATGTATACTTATAATTTTGTACTCAATATATTCAAATTTATATTGAAAATCAATATGATTCATATAAAAAATATCACGATCAAATTAATTGTAACGCTTATACAAAAAAGTAATTTGTTATAAAATTAAAAATACAAATAAGTCATCCATTATACTATAATTAATTGTGTTTTTAATCAAATTAAATTAAATAATATATATATAATAATAATGATATCATAATAATTTATTATATATTATAAAATTTTTTTTTTCAATATATATATATATATATATATATATATATATATTACAATACTCATTTTTCCCTCTAAAAATAAAAAAATGCTTTAATAAAATAATAATTTGTATATGATGAATATTATGTTTGGAACAAGTTATAACGTAATGCTATCAAATCTTTTAATTAGTTTAACATTTTAAAATGATATTTATAATAAATAATAAACAATTACTATACATATGAAACAGAAAAAATAAAACATATACTTAAACATCAATTTTTATTCAAGTATTTATAAATTTAATTGGTCTTTCATTTGATTAATATTATCTTTCTCTCTTATTTTTGTTATCCGATAGAAATTAAAATTTAAATGATAAATCAATTATTACTAAATTTAATTACATATAATTTTTAATTCGTATAAGTATTAAGAAAAGATTAATATATATGAATGTATATAAGTCTACTTTATATTCATACATATATTTATAAAAAAAAATTAGATAAAATGTAATTAAGATCTAAAGCAATATAAATAGTACCTCATACTTGGTGTCATACAATAAAGACAGGAATAATTGCTTCAAAATATTTCAAAAATCAATGTCAAGACTATGGGCATTATATATTTCTTTAAAATTAAGCATCAATGTCCTTTAATTTAAAGGAATAGATTTGATGTAGGACAAAAAAATAACGAAACAAATATCCATTGTCATAGAAAAATATCTAATTGAGTGGTTGAAATTAATATATATTATAATTAAATGTAAAACTTTTACATTGACACTGAATGCCTATTAAACTCATTTTAAAGAAAAAACTAATAATTACAAATTTTAATTAAAATATTTTTTTAATATTAATATCTCTTATTAATATTATGTATAAATTGAAGTTATATAAAAATGAGAATATATTGATAAAGGTAATATTTTTTAAAACACACATTTATAAATTAAAATGATGTGAGATGTGTGTGAATATAAAACTATTGAATTTATATTAGTATCCATAATTATATATATATATATATATATATATATTATATATATATTATATATATTGATACACATATTTACTAATAGATAATTTTTATAAAATTAAAAAATAATTAAGAAATATATTAAATAATGATAATAATAAAAAATTATAAATTTAACACCCGTGCATGACATGGGTTATTACACTATTTTAATATAGAGTAATGTGTTTTCTTGAGATAAGGTTAAAATTTAAATCGATCAAATGTAACACTTTTGGAGAGTGGGTCCTGAAAATATTATATACGTTTCAAATACTAGAATCATGGATGATTGGTTCGTGTAATGTAGGTCATAAGACATTCTGTATTTAATTTTGCATAAAAATATCTGTATTTTTAGCATTTTTGTTTGGTTTTAAAATACACTCATATTCAAAGTTTAAAATCAAAATTAAGGTTCTACATATTATTCTTGCCCGCGATTTCACCATTTACAATATCACATGACAACAATTTCAAAATCTTTTCTCAAACAAATATGTCCATATGCAAACATGTTGTTAAATTTATCCTGAATCTTGATAACTAAAAGAATATCGTTAAGGTTTAAGACACACCCTCTGCTCTCTAAGCCATCAGCGTAAAGAATATATTATTAAGTTTTTCCATCTTCTTAGCCTCTTGTGCTTGTTCTGTCTTGTACTTCAGACACTTGTGTATGCCTGAGACTGCAAGAAGCAGCAATAGAAAGATATGTTTTTGTTCAAGTGCAAGGAAATTTCCTCTTATAGCAAAAAGCAAGTTTTGAAATGTGTAACTTTTAATGACCATATATTTCAGGAATCTTAAATTGGTAAAATAAGTTTTATCTGGCATCTTAACAGAAAGGATCGTGCCAACACCCCAAATAATGGAAAAATTGATATCCATCAACCCTTTCCCAAAACCAAAAGGAACATAGAGATATATATAAGGAAAAAGTTCAATGTCCACCCCAATTTTATGATAGATAGGTGGAGGGAAGAGAGAGATAAGAAAAAAAATATATAATAACTAATGTGATGAGAAAGGAAGAGATAAAAAAAAAAGAGTAAAAAATAAAGTAAGTATATAATAATAAATACTGGAGATATAATAGCATACAATACATTAGTAACTATTGAATTAGTCCCTTCACTAGTGGAGACTCCAAGAGATAACGTCATCCCTAGTATTAGAAATAACATGGAATATAAATATGTTGTTTTAGCCACAACCAATTTAAAAAGTGTCATTTTTTTAAAATAATTTCATTATTTTGATTCATAGACCAAATTCAGTTATTATGAAATAGATACCATAGAAACAGCTAGGTCAACACAGTCATTTATAACTTACATTAACCAACAAAATTTCATAATATACTTTGAAACATAAAATATAAAAGTATTATTCTTCTGTCTATCTAAAGACATTCTAAACATACTATCTATTACTTATTTGAAGGGAAAATGTTGCCAAACGTCGGCAGATGTCTAGCAAGTCCTTATGTGAGAATGGTTCTCTATCAATGAATAATTGCAACATAAAAAAAATAAGATAAATTCATTACCCAATCAACTATAAAAACTATAAGTATTATTGTAACTGGATGAAAATTATATTACATCATCCCATGAATCCACAATATCTACTGAAACTATGGTCAACATATGTCCAAGCCTAAGGTTTCTTGCCTCAGTCCCAAAGGCTAGAAACAACAATCAATTTTCTTCTATTGAGGAGAATTAGTAGGAGGGCAAAGTTATCCATCACATTTTCTTCCATCTACAAGCCACGTTAGGTCCTTCACGTCATCTATATTGGAAAATAATCGCTTAAATTTTGAAATTATTGGAAGATACCATAACACCTTCGCAGGAGGACCCTCCTTTGTGCTCTCATCAATATTACAATCATCACCCTTAACTTTATACCTTGATACACCACACCTGGGACACTTGTGCAACTCTTCAAACTCTTCTCTATACAATATGCAATCATTAGGACACACATGTATTTTCTTGTATTCCAATCCCATCAGATAGAACACCTTCTTTGCCTCATAATTACGTCTCAGCAACATGTTAACTTCTGAAAGCATTTCGTTCAACAACTCAAGCAATTCGGTGAAACTTTTATCACTCCACTCATTTCTTGCCTTCAAATTCACTAATCTTAATACTGCTGACAACCATGTGAATTTAGTACACCCCGGATATAGAGCTTATCCGCATCATTACACAAAGTGTCATACATATGAGCTAGCTGAAAAGACTTTGGTCTAATATCACAAATCATGTCCTCTAGTCAATTTCCATAAATACATCAACTTGCTCTGCTTGAGACACACTTAACATGTCTAATAATTCACCATGCCATGTCCATATTGTATAACTCTTGCAAAACCCATCACAAAGAAGATGTTCTCGTATGTGCTCAAGTTGTAGTTGTCTCTCATTCAAACAATTAACACAAGGACAATAAAAGAACCCACCACTATTAGGAAGATTTCTTTCAACAAATTAGATAAACTCTTCCACTCCATTCTCATACTCATCAATTATGCGTTTAGAATTAATCCAACTACGATCCATAACTTCTTTTTGTGATCCACAAACCATATCTTAATGCATGTAAATTTCACTTTTTTATACAAGGTGCGGCCGTATCCCATTCAGAAAGCAATTTTTTTAAACTTGATTAATATGTATAGGTTTAGTCTCATATGTTAAATTTGACAAAATTTTGACAACATTTCGCATTGGTCTCCAAGTACACAAAATGAAAGGGGTGACATCAAGTTCACCACAATCAAGTATGCACCCGGAGACACAACATGAAATGCATTAAACTGAAATTTCATCAAATTTAAGATGAGACTTAATCACTATGTATTAATCAAGTATAAAAAAATTAATCCTTCCAAACTGTCCAACCGGACAATTCAAGATTCAATACAACAATTAGTATTTTAATCATTGTATTGAATCTCAAATGGGAAACTAAGGTTCACTCGTAATGCATAAATTGAATGATAAACAACACAAACACACAAGCTAAAGCATACAATTCCTACAGAAATTTTGGCAAATTTTCCTCTGTATTCTGGTACTTTCCCAAATACCTGTTTACATCATTTTAAACCATAATACCAAAGCTTAATTAACCTATCAAACAATTCAACCCACAACAAATTTCAAATTTTCATTCATTCAGCACATTAGCATTAGTATTTCTAAACAATCCAAGGTGCGTATCATTGAGCACATTAACATAAATAATTCAGGGAGCATAATCCAATCCATAATAACCTGTTTAGCAACCATAAATAGATAAATACCAAGACCCATTTCTTAGAAATTCAAGTAAACTAACGTTCAGTGAGCACACAGAATACATATTCACAAACAATACTTAAACAAGCAAAGCAAAACATACCTTAACGTGATCCTATTTTAGCTTTATAACAACCGTAACACCTAACTCCCTAAACACGATTAAAGGACAACTTGGCCGGAAAAAAAAGTCAGTTAAATTAGCATAATAAAAATAGTTAATTGAATATGTCACCATCTCAATGTAGAAACTCATACTCAAAGGTTACAATTAATTCTTATAAAAATCCAACAAAATTTTCTCTATTTTTTAGGCACATTCCATCATGATATTGCAATCAACCAATGATATTATACTCAAACGCTGCTCTTTTAGAGACAACATTTAAATCTAAGTTCCAAAATATCATTTAGTAGGCAAGACTCAAATACATTTTTAATGAGATAATGAAATATAACATTAATCCTTACTATGTATAAATAATTCAAACAAGGCTCAAATACACTTTTAATCCCTATGTATATGAATTTAATTCTTACTCCCTATAAAAATTAAATAGTACAACTTGCCTAAATTATTAGTAATTATTTTGTTATCTAATCTAATTCAAAACCTCAAGAACCTAAATTTTTTTTGACAACATTACTAAATAGAATGACACGCAAAATAGAATAACACTATCCTATCCACTCCAAAATTTGTATAACACACTCCAAAATTCCCACTCTTAATTCACATAACACACTCCAAAATCAAAAGTCTCAAATGACATGCAAAATCCATTAAAAACACGTTTGGTTCGTGAATAGAGCACTCACAATAATGGCAACCTCTATGAGCTTCTAAGCTCCAACAATGGCAGTCTACTCGTTTTCACGAGCAACAATTGAGATTTGAGCAACACGAGCAACAACACGAAATTCAAATGCATGCAATGGAGACATGAGCTTCGTTTTACAGCACACACCTCCCAAGCAACAACACATTCGAGCAACTTGAACATAACAAGAAGTTACCCAATGGTGTTCAAAAACACCACCTTCACGAGCGACACCCAATGCGCATTCAATTTTACGAGCTACCCAATGCAATGCGTTAAAGAGGTGGGATGAGGAAGGGAAATGGCATAAGGATGGAGATTGGAGGAAGGGAAATGGCTGCAATGGAGGACGTTTTCGCAGAGGAAACATGCAGAGCTATGAAGAACACAAAAAAATGAGGTCGCATCATAGTGGGGGAGAGTAAAAAACGCACTTTTTAAACCAGTTATGAACTAACCGATTTAAAAAGCACTTTTTAAACTGGTTGAATGCACAACCGGTTTAAAAAGTTGCTTTTTAAATCGGTTCTAATAGAACCGATTTAAAAAACCCCAATTTTTAAACCGGTTGTTAACCGGTTTAAATATACAAAAATTTGCGCCTATTTTTTAAAACCAGTTAGTGATGAACTAGTTTAAAAAATGAATAATTTTTTTTTAAAACTAACTTTTTAGATCAGTTATGTGTGAACCGGTTTAAAAAATTCATTAAAATTGTAAAAATGTCACCGCATTTTTATTTTAACTCGGTTTATTAACAACTGAGTTAAAATCCTGTTCTAAAAAGCTTTTTTGTAGTAGTGGGGGCAAACCTTCAGATAACGTGTCATCAATTTATTAGTCAAATGAATAAACAATATTAGAAATATACATCAAAGTAATTACTGGTCACAATATTCTCTTCCTTGTCACTTACATGTGTCAAGACCACCATTCTAAATAGCCTTCCATTTTTCATGCCTCCCTGATGAGGATGACTTCACCGCAATGATGCTGTTTCACGATTTGATGATATGTTTTGTAATTTAACAGTTGGACTGAATAACTTGCCCAAGGATGTCTGTGACAACATCATATAACGACTTACCAGTAATAATTTTTCTGGTGCAAAATATAGATGATAAATACATATATGCCTATGATTCCTCTGCAGCAATATATGTAACTTGAACTGCTAAAAAGACAAATTTTCTTGAATTATCTTAAACGACAAACAAAATGAGCTAAAAGGAATATTTGGTTACGGTTTGTATTTAACAACTAGAAAAAACCTAACTCTGTCAAAAAAAATAAAATAGAAAAAAGATAACTTTAGTTTAAAAGTCTAATTAATTAAAATAGAGTTATTTGATAAAATAGTTTATTTCACTGGTTTGTAACATTTTTTTTAAACGTTACTCCACGTAACATTTGAATTTAAGTTCCTAACCAAGTTTTTTTTTTTTTTGTCATTTATATCCTCACAGTATTATTAAAATTTCTACTTTACTTTTTTTATGTTAAAAAATCCTTAACACTTGTTCAGCGGGACATTGTTGAAACTAGGGATGGCCATAGGTAGGGTCTGGGTAGGGTACTATGGTACCCGTTCCATATCCGCGTTTGACAAAAATTCCGTATCGCCCTCATACCGCGCGTGGGTAGCGACTTTAATCCCCACTCTCCGTACCTGTTGGGTACTATCACCCATCCCATACCCGCTACCCGCCACTTTACTACGCTAGTGCCCTGAAAAAAACATTTGTAGCCTTAGGCGAAATTCAAAATTTACTTTAATACAGTGAACAAATCTTCATTTTATTTTTTGTGCAATTATGAAAGTATTGATCACCTTTTATAATTACGTTTTTTAATATTTACTTTCAATATATACAGGAAAATTCATTTAATCCATCCTTTTTTTAACCTAGTTATTAACTAATAAACTTTGGAATAATCTTACTTTAAAACAATTCTACATTTACCGATAAGAATAATTACAAGTATTTCAATACTATTTAGAGCAGTGTACATTTGAAAAGAATATAATATTTTCATATAATTTATTTTTAAAGGAGTATAAATTATTTTTGATATTTAATTTATATACAATTGTAGTGCAAAACATTTTTACACAGACGTTTAATAAAATTTAATTATTTCATCATATTATCCCATTTATTAATATGATGCAGCAGTATAGTGAATTTCTAGCTTACATATATGTAAAAAAAATTTACAATAACAATGCATATAAATTAAACTCTTATTTTGTTTATATTTCTTGCAATATCTTTTTTTTTTAATGAATCAAGATTTTTAATATTTTAATACTCACTAGAACTTATTTTTTTAGTATATTATATGAGATATATATATATATATTTGTGCGTGTATGCGGGTATGGGGCGGGTTGGGTACTATAGTACCCATACCCGCACCCATCCCTATTATATTTTGCGGGTAAATCCCCGCCCTCGCCCCCATCCCCATTGAGCGAGTATTTACTCTACCCATTGCGGATATTTTTTGCGGGTACGTATAGGTCTGGTAGAATGCATCGCTAGTTGAACGCTTCTGGATCGAATGCTAGTCAGGTCAAACTTATTGAAGTTCTTCATAGGTTGGCAAATCACGGTGGCTGGCAAACGATAATTGTGGTGGAAGTTGCAGTAGCAGTCACCTATAGAAAGATTCTAATGCTCAACTCAGTGTGTATAATTAGAAAGATGATATTCATAATGGACGCGTATATTAGATAGTAGAATAAGATGTTTATATTCAGATAACATATCATTTGATAAAATGTCATTATAGATACATTTAAATCGATGTATTAATGACTTTCGCTTTGGGTCGTTGTTTGGCAACAAATTAGGTCTCTATTGGGCTGAGGTATTGATCCGAAATGACACTCTCTTTGACACTCATTAAATATAATCTTTTATAATATAAAATTATCAAAATTATAATATAAATCCATTTATGTTACTTTATTTCATTTAATAAAAAATGTAAAAATCAAATTAAAAATAAAAAATTTATATCCATATTTTTAAAATGATAAATTATTTGAAATAAATTAAAATATGAAAAGTAATAATTATTTAAGAATGTATATTATCACATTTCAAGTTACATATAATCTAGAATCAAGCATGTTTTTTCTTATATCATTTTACACTTGTCAATTAGTTCAACAATTAGTTTTACTAAATATTTTTAGGAAAAATAAATTATGCACTGACATGTGAAACAATTTTACACTATTATTCAATCACAAATTATTATGTATGATAAGTATGTTAACTTTTACAATGACTACTTTAAAAGTCATACTAATGATAATTTGTAATTGGTTGACAGTGTAAAATTTTTTATACTGATAGTACGTATCCATTAAACTCTATTTTTAATTCAATTTTACTACTTTATTAACTTTTCAAGTTTTACCTAATATATTCATTAGTTTTGTCAAATATACTCAAAACATATTTAAGGTTTGTTTAGTTTTAGAAAATATTTACGTTTTTTTTATTTTTTGTTTTAAAAGATTAGTATATAAATAATTGAAATAATTTTTTTAATGCTTAGTGTTTCATGCATAAATCTTTAAAAGTGAAAGGTAGAATAATATAATATTATTGTAATTATTTGTATACATGCAAGTAATGATAACAAAAATGTTCAGAGCCTATTTAGAGTGGTTGTAAGTATCAAATGTAATTTAAAAAAAAAGTATTTGGATAAAATATAGTTAAATTGGTTTTCAACTCAATTTTAAAATATTTTAATTTAATTTTTAAAACAAAAAAATATATATATACTTTTGGTTTTTGGTTTTAAGTTGTAAATATTTTACCTTATTTATTCTCCAAAAGACTTATATGTCATCGCCACTATTATCACTCTCAGTTATTGTTGTTATCACAATCACCATCACTATCACAATTGTCCTCTTGTATATGTCATCATTATTGTTGTTTCTAATCTCTACAGTTAGTCAACCACTGTTGTTTATATTGTTGACCATTACTGTCATAACCATCATCATCATTACTGTTAATTTCAATCATCACTATCAACATCAGTGACATCATTGATATTGTCCAGAATCACCACGGCTATTACTACTATCACCACTATTATCATCACAGTTATTATTACCATTATCGTTGTTATTGTTGCTGTCGATCAATTATAATTACTGCCACTATCATTAGCTGCCATCGTCACTAATGAACCATTGTCCCTCAAACGATTCTGAAATTTATAATGTTTGAATTTAAAACTTAATATTAAAAACTAAAAACTACAAAAAAAAAAAATGAGAATAATATCGTGAAACTAAAAATAGAGTTTAATTTTTAAAAATTTCAGAACTTAAAACTAGTGTTCCTGAACTTGCCCTAAACAAATCTAACCTTAGGTTTCTTGTTTCAAACTTCTCTTACGGAACCAGGCTAACAGAACACTGAGAACATTAGCAAGTTCCGGTTTACAGCGAAGCTCCTCTGCTTGTAAGTCCTTCAGTGCCCTTGGGGGTATTGCCTTTTCATTTGAAAATGCAATTGCTGCTTTCAGATAAACGTGTATTTATTGATTGTCGTATATTCGTCGCGTTTTCTTTTGGTCCCAGTACACTGATGATCATGCTCTGAATCCAAAGTTATCTACCTTTTCATATTTGTGGTTCAATTAGAATTTAAAAAAGTTCGTGGTAAATAGCCAATCATTAACAATCTATTCCTTTGAGGAGTAGAGCAAGAGAACCTGCAAATTTCAGTATGGACTATCGTTATGCGAATTTATTTTGAGCAATTCAAATATCGGGTTGCTTTCAGTTACCGTGTATGGCACTTGACTATTAGAATATGGAATCATCAGAAACTTCAGAAGGAGAAGAAAATTAATTGCAGTTAATGGGAAATGATTGGGATATAGCCTATGAATATCGTTGACTCTGTACCCAAATTCCAGCAAGTAAGCCTTTTACCCCTAAATCCTAATTATACAATTGCATTTGGCCAAAGTTTTTCAGGCTTAATAGTAATTCCAGAAGCAGAAGAAATAAGTGCTAGCAATAAACATTTCCAAGTCACGTGTCACTTGTGAGACTAAACAGTGATAAGTGAAATGAAATAATTCCTGAGTTTGCCACCCTCGTTACTCTCTCTTGAAAAGTCTTCACAAATTTATCATCTCTTCTTACAGGTGAAGCCATAGACGATCTTCATATTCCGCGCTGTAGTTTTTTGTTGCGAACTTCTTGTCACAGCGTGAACCAGCACGTAGTCAAAAGCCCAAAAGGCTAAACAATGCTCATGTTCTCACTTGACCAACTCACAATTTTAAATTAATAGAAAAAAATTATATTCCCAATTATGCGTAGACACCCGCTGGTTAGTTGTCATATTACTGCACGTGGGACCCCGCAACACTCGAGTGCCCCACGGGATTTCAAGGACTAGCTGGCATCGCCGATTATGAAGTAAACGACAGCAAGTCACTCCCTTTCTACTTTCTTTTTTATCACCCAACCCCAAAACGACATCGTCGATCCCTCAACGCAACACAGACACACCTTTCCCCTGGATCTTCCCCTTCTCCATTATCATCATCACAGCAACACACGACACCTGCAACATCAAAACGCGGAATCAAGGGTTCGATTACTGGATCAATAGCGGCATCAAATTCGATTCGAACCATATTAGTCTGTGAAACGATGTCGTCGCCGTCTTCTTCAGCGCCCCATTACAGCTCCCTCCCCTCGCCCTCATCCTCCACCTCCACGGGCCCCTACTTCGTCACGCGCGCCGCAACCGCCGCGCGGACCTCGTTTGCGACGCGCCGGCCGTGGGAAGAAGTCTTCGCCCTCTACTCGTTCACGCGCCCCTACTCGCTTGGGGAAGCGACGATGCGCGTGAGGCGCAACCTCAACCACTTCCGCGTGAACTACCTCATGATGGTGCTCTTCATCCTGTTCCTGAGCCTCCTCTGGCACCCGGTCTCGATCATCGTGTTCCTGGTGGCGCTCGTGGCGTGGTTCTTCCTCTACTTCTTCCGGGACGGGCCGGTGGTGCTGTTCGGCACCGCGTTGGACGACAGGGCCGTGGCGGCGGCGCTTGCGGCGGCGACCGTCGTGGCTTGGTGCTCACCGGCGTGTGGCTGAACGTGCTGGTTTCGGTGCTCGTTGGGGTTGCGCTGGTTTTGTGGCACGCGGCGTTTAGGAGCACGGAGGATTTGTATGTGGAAGAGCACGAGGGTTATGATGGAGGGTTGCTTTCGGTCGTTGGGGGTACCCCTACAAAACGAACAGGGTACACGTCCCTAGTATAGGTTACTGTTACATACATTTATTTTTATGCAAATGTTAATATACCATGGTTTTTGAGCATTTGGGTACAGGGAAATAAAATGTTCATGCATTCTTAACGGGACGAGATGGGAAAAGGTTCTGCTATTTATTCTGCCTTTTCGTATACACAACTTTTCTGTTCTCTTTTTTTTTTTTTTTTTCTCAACATGTTTTGCTGGGATGGGGTTTTGGTATGTAAATTTTTGGATTAATTGAAGAGTTTCAATTGTGTATTCTGAGTTTCAACTTCGGTGTATCGTTTGCTAGTTTGATTTTGATATGTTCTTGCATTGTAATAGGTCATTCGTGTTCGGTAAGATTTATTTTTTTATAAAGTGAAAATGTAGGTAGCTTTTTAGTTTCCATTATTAAAGGCTATATGCATTTCAGTTTGTAATCCCCGGTCCTTTATTGAGATCATTATTTTCAGTTTTCATCCGAATTTAATTTTGTCAATTCAGCGTCGCAAAATTTAAATTCTTAGCATTTATCCTGTCTAACATCGATGACATAAAGATAGGTATATCATAGTATTTGAATATTGATGGTAGGTTAATTTTGAATATGAGGTTAGGATGCCTTTTTATTTTTTTTATTTTTTAGTAAAATAGTATGAAGGGGTTGCTAGACCATCAAAGGTATGCCTAGAAGTCTAGAAGATACAGTTCGTGATACTTAGGCAGATTTTGTGAGAAAGTTTTCGTCTGTTTGTTTGCTCGTTCTTAAATGGTAGCGGTCTAGCAGATGTTTTCTTGCTTTGGCAAAATCGATTCCTCACCCTTTACAAACAGGTCCTTAAGAATAGATGATACGATGTCGTAAATGGATACATAGAGAAAGTTATTGGGAATTTAAATTTTGTGGTATTAAGCTAATAAAAGTTAATTTCTAAGAGACCTGATTAATAATAGATGCATCTTTCAACGACTAAAAAGGTTTACTACGATAATTCTTGGCTGGGTGCTCCAATCTGTGGCCAATTAAGAGCATAGGTTCCTAATGGCATGCCCCTACAATATTTGGAGTTTGCATTGGAGGGAAAGCGTGTGCTTCTTGGGGTGGTCCAGCTTCTTTTGTTTGGAGATGTGATTTGTTGATTATGACTCGCATGTGTTATTCTCCGGGGAAGCTTTGTCTTTTCAGTCCACATGTGAGTGGAGTCTTGAAAGGGCCAAGCTGTTGAACAACACAAAAACAGAACCACGGAACGACCGTGCTTTTCGGTAGATATCTTGATTTTTGGATATTTAGATAGAAAAAGGAATGTGGTCACTCCATGTTTGTGAGAAATGAATCATAACCTTATAAATGAATCATTTGCAGGTAAGTAATAAAGTGAAAAAGTATGAGTATTATCTCTACAAGATTGTGGTTTAATAACTCAACAACCAATTAATTACTCTCTAATTTAAGAAAGAAGAAATTGATTTTTGAATTTTGTTTTGATTTAATCGGAAGAATGAAGAATGTAATTAAACAATTCTTTAAAAATTTAATTAATTAAAGCGGTTAGATATCATAACCTTCTTGATTTTCTCTTAAGGTAATTTCTTTCCCTTCTAAATCTTTTCTTGTTATATGATTCACATCCAATTTTTCTAATTGAATTTAACCCAAATTTCTTAGGTGATAAACCTTTTATTCCCAATTATAAACCCTAATCTGTTAAGTGAGCAAAATTAGTAGTAAGTATTAGGTGAATGAAATTTGTACAGATGCATACAATCTATCCATATCTCTAGGCTCAAGAATTGTACAATTATTGAATTAGAATATTCTAACTGTCTAAACCCCAATTTCTCAGTTGTAAGATTTAGATTACAGATCAATTCCTTAATAAGCATCAATCATGAAAAAACATTAAGCACAAATTCAATAGCTAAATCCACATAATGAGAAAAGATTCAATAGAGAAATCAATTACAATATATTCAAACCAATATTCATCCTAACCTAAACCAAAGGGGTTTAGAAACTCGTAGAATAACTAAGGCACAAAACAAAGAGAAGAAAAAAGCCACGAATCTTAAGAATTGAACTCGAATTCTTCAAGATCCAATGTCAGTGATGAGTCTTCAGGCTCTTCCTTACTTTTGGTCCTTAGGTGAGTCAAATAATGACCTAATTGATGTGAGATTTTGAAAAAATAGCGAATTTAGGCTTTTTCAATCGCAAAAAGACATTAAGCCAGCTTTATCGCTAATATTTAGAATATTTGGTACCTCTAGCGCCCAGTGGAGGTCAAAAAGGACATTGGGTGCCTTTTCTCAAAAACTGATTCACACTATAGTGCCCAATGCTACTATAGTACCACTCAACACTGCTACAATATTGAGTCCACAATTTTTCATTTTTTTCCACTAAAAATCCCTTTTATTTTCTACACATGCTATCCCATTCCCTTGCTCATCTTTCCTATATTGAAAAAAAAAAGTTAAATAATTAAGTAAAATTCATGTGATTTTCAATTAAAGGTCTTCAGAACATGAATCATATGAAATTTCATATTATTAGGTTATTTTTCATAGAATTTCACTGAGCTAATGCAAAAAATATAAAATGGCTCTATAAATCTATATATAATGCAAATATATCAATAACCATAAGTTTTTTTTTTTAATTCTACAGATACTATACCATAAGAGTTTGGTAATCATTGTTATTGACTATTATCTAATGCCCAGTTTGTGAGAAAGCCTAGCAACACACTCTCTAACTAAGGTTTTTATTATTGGTTGAAATTTATTGGAAATCATATAATTGTGTGGGTTTCACTCCTTATTTAATGAGTCTCACTCATAATTTTGTAATTTCTAATAAATGTTAATTAAGAAGAGTGCTAGCAACACATTCTTTCTAACATACTCTATTATTAGTTAAAATTTATTGAAAACTACTAAGTGGAACTCATTAAATAAGAAGTGTGACACACAAAATTTTGTGATTTCAAATAAATTTCAGTTAATAGTAGAGAGTATGTTAGAAAGTGTACATGTATTATTAGCATTTTTCTTTTAATCAATGGTAATGAGTGTGTAGAAAAAAAACATGTTAGAAAGTGTGTTGCTACTTGCTAGCACTCCTTTTAGATCATTAAGATGAGCATATGCTTATGATCACATTTCACATAGCATATTGAAACTAAGCTTTGAATTTGGAGAAAAAGAACACGAGAACTTCCACAAATTAATAATAAGAGGAGTGTTAGTAATATATTTTCTGACAAACTCTTTCTAACACAATCTTATATTAGTTAAAATTTATTAAAAATTACTAAATCATAAGAGGGCACTCATCAAATAAAATAGTAAGACTTACACAAATTTATAATTTTTAATAAATTTCAACCTATTAAAAATGCATTTAAAAAGAATGTGCTAGAGAATATATTACTAGCATTTATCTAACATTAATATATTATATACATGTCTCTCGAGTATCATAGATGCTGCACACTTATTGTACGGGAACTAAACTAACAGAAGGAGCTAACTGCAATAAAGCAGTATACCAGTTAAAATCCTATTCTCACGGTAGGAAATCTGTGATTACATCGGTTATTCCCATATACGAAGAAAACTGTCTTGTTCATAGATAATTGTCCAGTTAAATAGAATGCAAATGCATTATGCATGCCTAACTAGCCAGTGAGAGTCCTATATAGAAGCTTTTCTGCAGCTGCCCCTGAAAGGATTTTTTTTTTTTCCTTAATGCTACATATATTATGTGTATGTTTTGCCTCTACAGATTCATATATGTGTATGACGTCTCCTCAGCTTAAAATTTTTGGACGTAACCGTTTAAACTTTAAACTAGATGACCACTCTTCTAGCAAAACGTCATCAGTCTAGCGGTTGTTTGAACCTTGAAGGAAAAGAGAGGTGGCGGGGGAGTTATTTTAAAACTGATCCCATCATATTTATGTTACAATAGCTCACGTTTGCAGCATAAAATTTATACTCTGAAGCCAAACTATTGCGAACGAGATCACAGTCCTCATAAGGCCGGCTCAAGGATAAGACTACTAAAGCTTAGGCTTTATGTCTATTAACAAAAAATTATTTATTATTAGTTTTTATAAAACAAAAAGGGCACATATGTTAGTAAAAAGGCCTAACAAAAAATTCTCTTTTAAAATTTGTTTTAAGTCTCACTCACTGTTGGACCGACCCTAAATATTCATGCTTGATGGTGCTTAAACTTGCATCATGCCATTGGGGGGGGGGGGAGGAAGTCAGCCTACATTCATACAGTATAAGTTAAGAAATTGTGAAAAGAATTCATGTAAAAGTGTTACTAGACACTTTCACCATAATTTTTAATACTGCCTGACCCTAATATTTAGTTTTTTTAAGCAAAATTAGTAATTTAGTCCCTTAATTTATTTATAAGATCCAATTGGGTCACTCTATTAATAAAAAGTTCAATTAAGATTTTTAATTTTCAAAAATACACCAATGTTATCATTTCCGTCCAATTGTGAGAAACAACATTAACCATGTTGCATACATGGCATGAGAATTTCATGCCACATATGCAACATGGTTAACATTGTTTTTCGTAATTGGACAAAAATGATAACAGTGATGCGTTTCTAAAAATTAAGGAACCTAGTTAAACATTTTAATAATAAAGGGATTCAATTGGACAAAATAAATAAATTAAGAGATCACATTAATAATTTAGCTTATTTTTTATTAATTCATAATTAAAGCCGTACACTCCTTAACAAGTTAAAAGATAAAAAGGAAGATGAAAGAAATAGCGAGCCGTGCGGCCCAATTTTGCATCAACATAATATCTTTTCACTACAAACGGCCCAATTTTGAAACGTGACATCTTCCCCCAACATAATAAAAAGGACTTTATTTTAAAAGCAAAAACGGGGAAAAAACCTTTGAACTGGAGGTCATGCCAGAACCAAAATTCTGTAGCTCACAAATCAATCAATCACATGGTAATAAAGTCCTTTACGCTGTGTTTGGTAGGGAGGAGAGAATAGAGAGAGAGGAAGTAGGTAGAAAAGAAGAAAAGAAAAGTAAGTAAGAAATAGAATGAAAATAGAAGTTGTTTGGCTAGAGAGAAATAAAGAAGAAATAGAGAGGAAGTTTGCCTTTTGACTTTTAGGGATTTAGAGTAAAATAATAAAATTACATATATAACCCTTACAATTTGGAATGATACAAAAAAAATATATTCGAATATGGTACAACATATTCGAATATATCGGTACCTATATTCGAATATGTTACCAACATATTCGAATATGTGTGCATTACAGAGGGACGGATTTTTGAAAGTATGCATATATTCGATTATGTTAAAAGACGTAATCGAATATATGGCGCTTTCAGAGGCACAAATTTTTTATGGTGTCTATATATTTGATTATTTTAGTCATATAATCAAATATATGATCATTACAGAAAGCACAAATTTTTGAAAATAACCTATATTTTGTATTATGTTATTATAAATAAAACCACAATAATATTATAAATATACTATAGTAATAATTTACTATATTCTTCATATAATTATCACTATATTACATTATATTCAGAAATGACCTGTATATAAAATTTAAGATTATAGAAAAGCAAGATTAAAGTCTTATAAAATTTAATATTTATAGAAAAGCAAACACAACTAAGGTTAAAGTCTTACGAAGAATATTTATATTACAGACATAAGTAAGAAAAACATAAAATATAATTTACTCAAATGGCCTATTCTGAAAATAATGCTCAAGTTCTTCAAATCGCTTATCAAATATGTAAATCTTTTCTCAACTCGTTGGTCCAACTGGCGCACATTAATAGCTAAATTATCCAATCCATGTTGTAAGCCTTGAATTCTAGGACCAAATTTGACTTAACATATTTTCTTGATTGTTTTGTTGAGCTGTAGTAGAACCTCCATCATCCTCAGTTCCATCTACCGGTCCTTGAGGCTCTTCTTGTTATTGATGCAACCTTTGTTAAGAATATTGCCATACTCCATCAGCATTGAAAATATTCAATTTCTTCAGGTACCTTCTGTTAAAATAACTAGACCAACCAAGTGTAATCTCAGTATCTTCATTGCATACAAGCTAATAGCGTTCTATTATCCTTGATATGAGCATAACATACGGAAGGGGCATATCATTTTTCTGTCTGCATTTCTTCATGTGCTGTATTATGTAATATGACCAATTGATAGGAATATTTTGTTTCAAAGCCCATAGAATAAAGATATCTTCTGCAATAAGTTTTGTATAGTTTCCTGTACGTGGAACTAAGATGTGTGCATAAACATAATGCAGAAGTCTATCTTCTACCATTAAATTACTTACATTTTTTGTGGGATGTCTTTCTGATCCGGGCCTCATGAGTGAAGTTAAAGCATCATGTTGGTTATAATTCACCCACTCTTCAATTTTTGATGGTTCAAACTTGTGGCCATAATACTTCAATTTTGCTAAATCAAACCAATCTTGTGGCCTAATGCGAATCTTAGTTTTTTTTATCTTAGAATATAAATCACCATTTGGATGAATTAGCATGTTGGAATAGAAAACTCTTACCAAGTCTAGATAAATGGTACCCTTTAAGCCAACAAATGTGTCAAGTCCTTGGAAAGCAAGCAGCTCAACAAATTGAAAACCAGCTAATTGGAATGCTTGGAAGTCCATGATATTGGCATCGACCCACTTTCTGCAGAAAAAGTGAGCAGTGTAATTCTTCATTTGATCTTTGTTAGAAAAGAAGACACTTTGATTTAATGCCAGCTCATGATTAATGTCTTGAGATTCGGGTTGCTTTGCCTTTTCTTTGCCATTTCTGCTTCTTTTATCACGGCTAAAAGAAGTAGCCATTATAAATGTCCTGTTGAATACAAAAAAAAATAAGGATACAAAGTCATATTCATATGTGTATATATACAATAGCCTCAAGGTTTATCCACAATGAATATTGTCCAATATAAATATCAAAATAATTCATTACAATGACAAAGTGCATTAATTACAAATCAAAATCGATAAAGTGGTGCACATGATCATACAAAAAATTAACCAAGTATCTAATTTGAATTCCAGTCAACAAAATTCTTACAAACATATCAAACATTAATGTATATATTACAGTACACTAAAAACCAGCTTAATTAATTCTTGAAGTCAAAGATGTGCGGGTATCCCAAATAATTTACGCTTTTGGGCATCATTATTACAGAGATAATCGAAACATTGCATACGATAATGGTCTCCGATATTCATAACAGTCAATGCATCCAAACATCTTCTTCTAAAATAACACGAGCAGTACTTCTCCTTAACACAGTTACCTGTTCACGAATGATCTCATTTCGATTCTCAATTACTACAACTTGTCGTTCAGCTATAGATGCCTGCCGCTCTGCCACCTAAGATAATTTCTCAGTCAATGCATTACCACTTATAGTTGCCTCTGCAACCCTATCAAGACCTGCAGTAAGCTTGTCCATTTGAGCATCAAGGACATCAACCATAGGTACTTTTCTTTTTGTTCCACGGGAACCTGAAGTCCCTATAGATGGAATGGACTGTGCATAAGGTGGACTGAATGATCCAATATTTGGTGGGGATACTTGAACATCATCAAAGTTTCTCACATCTTCGTCATTCATTGTTGCATCATCAATTGCAGCATTCAGGTCAATGGTTTGATTACCCTTCTCAAGAGCACAATGTAATTGTCGTGGAGTTAAGCCCATATGCCTTAATGCCCGATCAGAAGAATACAGCTCGTGAAGTAGATCATAGTGACGGATTTGACATGTTCTCCATTTGGCAGCAGATGGTTTAGCCTACATATATCATTATATATTAAGCAAACAAATTTGAACATTTATGTAGCAAAAGAAATGAACAGCAACATCATTTACCTTTATAAGATCATCCCTAGACTTCGTCCTCAGCCTCGAATCTCTTAGTAATTGGACTCCAAGCAAAGCGCTGAGACCATTAAATAGGTCATGTACTTCATGCCATTTATCCTTCATTGTCTTTTGTCTATTTTTAATGTGGTTCTTTGTAACATCCCTTAATCCAGCACTTCTCAAGATTTGTACAATATTTGCATATGCTTCAGATGTCCAACTACCGTCTACTCTATTACCCTTGTGGACTTCATCAACCATTGCATTTAGTAAAATGTGGTCCATATCCTCTTTCCATCTCATTAACTCCCTTGATGGCTGACTACTCTGACCAGTTTGTCCCTTTCCCTTGTTCATTTTGCTACATAAAAATTAAATTTAAATAATATACAACAAAATACTCATAAGAAAAATATATGAATAAAAAAAGTCATCCACAAAGGCTTCAAATATAATTGTTGTTTATGTTATGTAAATCTCTTCATATACAACAAATTACATAAAGTAAAATATTATTACATTCTATGCAACGACATTAAAAAGTAAATAACACTAATTGTTATTAATGTTCATAAGCATTCCACTTTGCATTTGCAATGTTGTCCCTTAAATCTGCTCCTTGTCTATAATCATGATCTCGTTGTTGTGTTTGGGATCTATCTGCATCACGTGAAGTAGTTCATGATCAACTTCAACTAAAATTGACTCATCATCATCCACTCTAACTAAAAAATTATGTAGTATACAACATGCCACCACTATATTTCATGTAGTTTCAAATGAATAGTGAGGTTCTGTGCCACTAGCTATTATAGGAAATCTCTTCTTTAACACACCAAATGTTCTTTCAATTACATTTCGGAGGGATGAATGTTGAAGATTGAATAACTCTTTAGCATTTTGTGGCCCTCTAACTGAATACTCCTTCAAGTGGTAACGAACACCATGATATGGTGTAAGAATGTGATGTTTTAGCATGAAACCAGCATCCCCAAGATAAAATTTCCCTACACAACAATTTTTATTATGATTACTCACTCTAGTCTATTTGTAAAAATATTTAGAATGGAGACATTACTCATAATGTTGACTGACCTTCAAGTATTATTAGTGGGTCTTCCCTACTTAATGCATCTTTTAATATCCTAAAGTTAGATGCAGTTCCTTCCCACCCAGCTAAGACATATGTGAATTTCATGTCGAAATCACATGCAGCAAAAACATTTTGCGTTGGCCAATCTTTTCTACCCCGATACCGAGGGGCTTTCCGCCCTTGCAACCTTCACTCAGACATAAGTACCATCAATTGCTCCAAGGCAATCCTTTGTTGGACAAAAAAGAAAATTACATAGTTATTAAGATGTTAAAATAACTAAGTAACAAAAACCAAATTCTTATCCAACAAGTGTACCTTGAAAAAGGGATAAAACCTGCTATTGTTAAAGATATGTGCTGGGACGTCCCTACCCGATGGTTGAACTAAAAGTTCATCTTCTAATGCAATTATAGCATGTAAGACCTTGTGAAAATGTCGACTCACAGTCTCACCGGATCAATGCAAGAAGAAAGAAACTGTGCGATTTTTAACATTATGACCTATGATATGTAAGATTAGCAACTTGCTCTTCTACAGTGGATCATATGTTATCCTTAACAATACCCGTGTTTCTTAATTTCTCACATAACTGTATAAATGCTTCAGGCCCCATTGTTATAATATCACGACACCTTTCTGTATGAACTAGATACGTCATTAACTCTCGACGCCTCTGCTCATTTTGAGGAGCAAATTCATTGGCCCATGCATTACTTTTCCTTGACAACAAATTAAGTGTATGCAATACATGTCCTACACAACGCAACAATATCATTGCTGCAACTTGCATTCTTGTATGCACCTCCTGCTGGGCATTTCTTATTATTTGCCCTTGCATAGCCATTTGATTAGTTAACATTTCCTCTTCATTCCAACTCGTCATTGGCTGTGTTTTTCATCCCTTCAGAAGACATTTCTTCTGAAAAATATAATATATTATAATGTCTAAATATTTAAACACATGTTTTAATATGTGTGCATATATATATATATATATATATATATATATATATATAAAGAAAAGTCTAAACAATAGCATATTAGAATCAATATCATCACCTTTCATCGTCATTACATAACAATCACACACTATTTCATACATTATATACCTATTGAAAAGAACAAAAAAAAAATCTCAACAACCAACAATTACATGACATTAATTAATAATAAAATTAATTAAAAAAAACATAATAAATTATTTTTAATTACATCTACATAATTTATTTTAATTATATTATATATCATTATATATATATATATATATATATATATATTTATTTATTTATTTATTTTTTAAATTAAAAATATCACATATTCGAATATGTGATGCATATTCGAATATGCATATCACATATTCAAATATTTCATACACTGTTGTCCAATTTTTCAATAATATTTTCTCAATTCTTTAAAAAATATATATATAGATATATGCAGCAAACTATTATTTTACTCCAAATCACCATACCCAACTGTAATCACTCATGATATTTAACATCAACTTTCATAAAAATTCTAAATTTTCAACCAATAATACACTTAAATTATTCCAGAGTAACAAATAGATCGAATAATTTTTCACCATATATGAGTAAAGAGAGCCTTACCTTTTTAAAGAGACAAAAATGAGCTCAAATTACCGGATTGACAGATTAAGACTCGACCGCCACCACGCAAGAGAAGAGAAGCCGACGCAGGAGAACGACACAGGAGAAGCAACTTTTGCTTTTCTGAAAGCCAACAATGTTAAAAAAGTAAGAAAAAGTAGAGGGTAATAACGGAAACAGCGTTGCACATTCTCATTTCTTCACAAATCTGCGCATATTTGCGACGATGTTTTTTAGCGTGGGACCCACTAAAATTTTAAAAACTTCTGCGCTATTTTATCGATACTAAACGAACAGAAATTATCAACATCGCCTCACTTCCGTGCTTTTCTCTTCTTTTCTTCGCTAGTTCACCGCTACCAAACACAGCGTTAGTCCCATTATGGTTCCATTACTGCACACAGAAGCACAGTGCAGGATATATTGTTCAAAAATTATTTTGGGGGCGGGGTATTATTTTACTTTTATTGGTTATTTTTCTTTCTGGCAAACCACTTGTTAACTATCAAATAGATAGGTATTCCCCCGAAGCTGGCTGGTGTTCTGTGTAATAATAATATAATAAATTATACTGAAAATTTTTGAGATTATTCTATTTTTTTTAATGTTTATAGTAATTTCTTTTATATGGTATACAGTAAAATGTTTTTCAAATAATTAAATAACGTTAATATAATGTTTTTAAACAATTAAAAAAAGTTAGTGTAAAGATAAAAAAAAAATATATATATCGGGAGAAATTTGATAAAATCATAGTCAGTGTCAGTATAATTTACTCAAAAGAATAAAATACACTTATCTCTTATATTATTTTGAAAAAAAAGAGAGAAAAAAAGATATGTACAAATAGTGTAACAATTAAGGAGAGTTAGTGTAAAGATAGAAAAAAGAGAGATATCAGAAGAGATTTGATAAAATCTTAGGAAGTATTAATATAATTTACTTAAAAGAATAAAATACACTTATTTCTTATATTATTTTGCCAAAAAAATAAAAGAGAAAAAAATATGTGTACAAATAGTGTAAAACTTTTTATACAGTCATCTAATCACAAATCACTGTGTATGGTAAGTTTGTTAATTTTGATAATAATCACCAAAGCTTATTTTTAATTAGTTAACAATATAAAATTTTTTATACTAATAATACATATCCATTAAACTCAAAATAAAATACACTCTTGCAAGAGAAAGAGATTTAAATTTTATTATTTTTATATTTTATTTAAAAATTACACCATTAAAAGATTGGCATGTGTTATCATTTAATTCATTTAATATATATGATATTTAAGGTAATTTTTTTTTCTCTTTTTTATCACTCCCAGCATTATCAACAAGTGTGGATCTTATTATTATTAACTATTAGACTTTAGAAAATGGATGAAGATGATGAGTGAAGATACAAAGTCAAGATAGCATTAATGTTCAAAACATTATTTTATCTATTAAAGTCTGAAAATTGATAATATAATGTTCAAAATTAGTTGTGTGACCTTGGAAGTTAAAGTGAAAAAAAATGCCTTTAAGATATTCATTCACATACAATCACTAACAGTTATTAGTATTGAAATAAATTAAAGTATACCACATTAATATTTTAGGATGGAGGACTGAAATGTGAGAAAATAGTCGTGTAAAGAATTTTTACACTCATCTAATAACAAATTGACATATATGGTAAGTTTGTTGACTTTTATAATAAGTACTTTAAAAGTTATATTTATTATGATTTCTGATTATTTGACATTGTAAAAATATTTACATTGACAGTACATAAAAAATAAACTTGTTTTTAAAATAAAACAGAAAGATAAGTATAAGTTATGGACGAATGCTATGAGGGGAGATCAGGTCATGTCTCCCACTGTACGAAACCTTCTTTAAATCATTAAATCTCTTATTTTTAAATCAATGGCTAATACTTTCTTCTTCTTCTTTTTTTCCTTCTTTTTTTCCCCTCAATTTCCTTGATTTACCCCTCCTTCTTCTTCATCATGTAGGTGGCAGCTCCCCCCTCCATCTCCTTCTTCCTCTATTGAAAAACAAAACACCAGTCCTTCGCTTATGCTACTTGGATCACAAAAACAAACCACAATACTTGTAAATCAAAACAGAGCAAAATGACACCACCAAGCCACGGTCTCCCATTGTACACAGACACAAAACCCCACAACTACGAAACAAAGCCTAAAACTTCGTAGAGAAGGATCCACAAGCACTGAGCATGGGGGAAAAAAAAAAGATAAAAAAACAACACACTTTCTTACCTCCTCTAACTGCTACAAGATCCACCTTGTGCCATCGTAGGAGGCGATTTTCAATAGTGACATTCCTTTTTTTTGTTGTTTTTCCTTTCTCTTCCTTTCCTTGTGCAATCACTAACAATTCATCCACAATCAAATCTAATTCATTGAGAACGAAACCGAATCAGAGGAACACACAAATTCTCAATTAAAGTTATCTAGTTTTTTAAAAAATATAATAAATCAAAGAAACGAAGCAAACTAAATGATTTCATATGTTGTTCGACCAATCACATGATCAAAGGACTATACTTCGCCGTAACCTCGAAGAGGTTGTCGAATATGTTGTACTTGTATTGAATAAACTATCTGTCGTGCATCAGAATTGTCAAAAAATGGACGACATTGTTCAGATTAACTCCAGCCATTACTATTTCTTCTCCTCACTAGATTTTCTCTCTAGAAACCGTCAGAGAAGTGCTTTTTTCTCTTTTCATTGGCGAACTACAGCACCACACTTTCTCTCTCTAGAAACCATCAAAGAAGAAAAAGACGATGGAGAGTGGAAAGAGCCAGGGGAAAATCATAAGAGAGACAAGAGAGAGAGAGAGAGAGAGAGAATATCAACCATTGATTTAAAAAGGGAAAAAATCTAACGGTTTAAAAAAGGTTTCCCACCATTGCCTTCATCTCTCTTCATGTATTACTTTCATAAAAATAATGATAATGGTTTTCGTTATTTTGTCATCAATTTACTTGTTTATCTATTAATTTGATGCAAGTAATATAGATCTTGGGATTGTGATGATTTTGATGTTATCATTTTACCAGGTGAAAATAAATTTGTCATTAGTCAAATTGCCCATGGAAGGTGGGTTACCGGTTAAAGGGCAACTCCTCTTCTTAGAAGTGTTGCTTTATTCACATAGTTAGGAATCAAGCCCATCATATACTTAAAGAGCCCAAACTGCTAGCCACTTATATTATACCTTGTGGTGGATAAGGATTTATTTTAATTAACAAGTTTCATGAGCATGACATAGGTAATTTTAAATTACATAAAAGCTAAAAATAATTATTCATACATAAAAATGCAATTACATAATTCAAAATAAAAAAAAATCATTATTATATAATAGTAAATTACATATTTAAAAAAGAAAAATAATTAAAAATATTCTTTAATATCAATTGTAATAAATCTATTTTATTATATTGGAATGAAACTGAAATAAAATTTTGAATTAAAAAAATATCAAAATAAATTGTTTTAATTAAGAAACGTGATTATTTGTTTATTAATTTAATATGATATTTTAAAATTTAAAAGTCAAATTCCATTAAGATTCGTTAAATTTAAGTAATAATATTTAAAAAAATAAAAAATACACAATTAATTAATATAAAAAAGTCACATGACTTTTTTTTTTTTTTGAGGATATGTTACATGACTTATTAAAAAAATAAATCTTGAACAAATATTCCCACTTAATAATACTCATATTTACAATATATGAATGGATAAACTTCTACGGAAAAAAAATGTTATTTACAGTATGTTTTTTGTTGGAACATCTTTTGATAAACTATAATAACTTCAAGTAAAAGTAATAACATAACATCTTTTGAAATTTTTGATATTTTTAAATAAGTTTAAATAGAATATACTGACAGTATAAAAAAAATTATATTATTGTCTAACTACATATTGTCAAGTATAATTAGTTTTTTTTATTCATATATATAGTGAGTTTATTAACTTTTATAATAACTATTAATTGATAGTATAAAAATATTTATACTAATAATACATATAAATTAAACTCTTTTTAAAAACTTGCTTATTATAAAATCATTATTCTAAAAAAATAAATAAATAAATAAATAAAAGAAGCACACCTGCAATGAAACTGTGATGGCATGATTTTAGGCTCCAGTGGAAACATACAGATCTAACTTATCAACGAGCAAAGAATCTTTAGAATGGAAGGAGAAACAGGGAAGTTTCGGCTCAGTATTTGCATTTGTTGGCTATTGGAAAACCAACGAATAGAATGAGAAAGGAGGGGCGGGGGTGAAGAAATCCTATTGAAACTAAGCATGCGTGGCGTCTTATATCTAAGCCACATGTGCACTCCAAATTATTGGAATAAGCGAATTTTAAAAAAAAAATAAAAATGGCCATGAAAATCAGGATGTAATGAACATTACAATGACTACTAGATCAGAATGGCTACATTAATGAACAGAAGGGTATGTTTTTATGGAGAGAATTTCTTTATAATATATTTGGCCTATCTTATCCTATCCTCCACGGTGGCGACGGTAAGTGACTATGCTATTATGAAGATTTTCAAGGTACAATAGAAGTACGAATGGGGAAGCATGATCAAGGGTGTGGAACCTTCCGAGCATAAGCCAGGACCATGACAAAATCCTTTGCCGAGGACCCAATAGTTGCTGGAATTCGCTGTGACGTGGACGCCGTATCCAGCCACAACTCAACCAAATTATATAGCCGCAGTGTAGGGAGCACTGGTTGTCCCATACATTTAATCTCAACCTGCAAAATCAATTAACTCAAGAGTGAGGTCATATATAAACTAGCAATTTCTGCAAACAAAAAAAATCATGAAAAGAGTGACGTAATTCAACTTTATAAATTAGTACAGTGCAGTTAAAGTTGCGACAAATTAAAATTGCTTATTATATTCGAATAATGCAAGCATGACAAGAGCTTCAGGACAATCAAATTGTTGATGCTTTGGTATAGCAGACAACAATAACTTGGCCCGCACAGACACACACGAGTTTTAACAAAAAAATATGCTTCAAAAGAAAAAAAAAAAAAAGACAATAAAATCTTTCAGGTCCAGTTGATGTTTTTTGGATGTATTACAAACGGAGAGAGTTACCTCTGTTTCACTGGTCAAATCTAGTTTCTTCATTAGGTATTTTTGGATGAATGAGACTGGTACGCTACTATCCCTGTGGCAAACGCAAGAGACATTAGACAGGATATCATTTTCTAGTTCAGTTAGATTTCTACATTTTAAGAAGCTTTAGCAGCAACATAGATAGAGTGAAAATAGTTTCTCAAGCATGGTTCTTTCATGTAATAGTTAGCTGAAACCATTTAAAATAAACACACAAAGCCCATAGACATGGTAGCAATGCATTACACAATCAATCTATCTCAAACAAATATCCTCATTAAAAGCCTGAACATTGATTTACACTTGAAATGCTCTCGTGTTCACCACCAACACATTTGATATATAATGCAAATTTCTTCATCAGCTAATTTTGGGTAAATAATATGACTACAAAAA
The DNA here is from genome assembly GCA_004329165.1 of Spatholobus suberectus. NCBI lineage: Eukaryota > Viridiplantae > Streptophyta > Magnoliopsida > Fabales > Fabaceae > Spatholobus > Spatholobus suberectus. The sequence goes on from CM014732.1 coordinate 20,543,770, forward strand.
TACTTTATTCTAAAAGTGGAAAAGAGGAGTAATATCTTCTTCTTTTTTTAAGGTTTGTACTTGGCATTTGCCAGAGTTTATATGAAATCCGAAGTTTAGATAATATGCACACAAATACACGTTCTTCCAATTCCCTGGCTACGAAAAGCTGAAAAGAAGTTTCTCAAAATCAACAAATTAGAAAAAAGGAAATTAATCTTGAGAGAAACCATATGCTAACAGTAAAGGTGAAATCCTCCAGTTGAAGAAGACTTGGAGATGCCTAGATAGATATAATTATCTGTGTTTTGAACAATTTATCTTAACAAAATGAGAGGAGAGGTTCAACAAGAATATTTTAGGGCCTACATTAGAGTTTGTTGAATGGGCATTTAAAAAAATTACCTTTTTACATTTTTTAGCATTTGCTGATTATTATATAATTTAATAAGATGTAAAAAATATTATTCCCCTTGATAAGATTGATGGAATGCAAGGACATTGTCATTATGCTAAAGCACAATTTAATGGAAGGTCAAAGTGATTGCATCCTTTTTTCTGTCATTCAATATTTTGCTTGAAACTTACTATGTAGATAGGCTAAACTGAGATGAATATTCATGAATATTTGTATATAAATTCACTTATATAGTAGGCAGTAACACGAGTTATACATTGCTCCAAGCATGACATTCCTCTTTTAAAAGCATGCAATAAATCAAAACTACATGTACTAAACAGTGTCAATACAGTTACACAGGTACAGGGGGTCCGTTGGAACTTACTTTATTCTCACATAACTCACAGGAATTTGGGGCAAGGGTGCATCTCCTTCCCTGAAACATTAGTCTGAAATTAGAACTTAAAAAAAAATCCAAAAAAGGATGTATATAACATATATAATATGCACAGGATTTCACATTATAAGTTATTTAGTTTCAAAGATTTGATATCTCACTGGTTTTCAGAGGCTACTAAGGAGAACCAAATTGGACCGGTCCTTAAGAGTCTATTGCTGGCAGAGTCCAGCACAGCTTGGGGTGATATGCCTGATTCTCCAGAAGCAGGCTCCTTTTTCTTGCGTATTCGGCGCAATTTATTGGGTTTTGCTGTATCTGAAGAGACAGGATATGGGCTAATCTTTTCATCCTCAACTTTTGCCTTACGTTTATTTTCCTTACTTTTGGTTTTCTGCACTTGAGAGTCACTCTCATTTACTTGAACGGTTTCTAATTTAGCATCAGACCCTTGCACATTAGACTTGAAAGATTTACTCCTACTTGCGACCTCTACTAAACAATTCAAAGGTTTCCAAAGATCCAATTTTGCATCCCATGGTTCGGCACCATTCTCTGATCCTTTATTGGGTATGGATTGACTACCCTCACAAGGGGACATACGCTGCACCAGGAAAAAAATTTAAGCATAAGAATATGAGTAAACTAATGCTAGTATAATCCAGGAAATTAAATGAACCATGATCAAGAATAAAAAAAAAAACAAAAAAAACAAGGAGACAGAACAATATATAACAAGCTCAAAGAGTAGAGCCAGATTGTCTCTCCTACTACCTGTCCAGAATTCTGAGCAAACTTATTTGAAGTGTCAGGTGAGCTTGAACTCTCAGGACGATCTTCCAGTAATTCTTCCTCCTTTTTAATGGGCTTTTCAATGGAAAAACTAGTGGACCGTAGACTACTAGCCTTTCTTGTAGGTTTTGTTCTTCTTCCTGTCATGGTTGCCTGTGTAGATACCCTTGGAGTGCTGACCACCAGAGATGAAAGAGATCTCTCTTTTCTCCTAGCCGGTAATGATACTGAGGTGACAACTTCAGGCGCCTTCACCTTTCTTCCCTTTATGGGGAAAACTTTGGCCCTTACATCTTGCAAACTGTGGTCTGGCCTGGTAATCAGAAACCAAAGTCAGTAGCTTAGCATGCAACAATTCAAGAGAATATCAATTCCATCAGCTATGTTGGTTTGTTTGGTTGTATTTTTAAAAAAAAGTTTAATGTGTACTTCATCACCAAAGCCAGATATATGGAATGGTAGTGTAGGTAATTCATTAAAAAAAAAAAATTCCTTTTTTCAGTCTTCCTGATCTACTTCTTTTCAGTTCAGATTACTCTCTTTTTTACCCCTATCTAAAAAACTCATCAATGCAAGGATTATAACACCTATTCTTTGATCCAAGTTCAACACCATCTATTTTTAAGGTCCCACACTTTTTTGCTGTATTTTTATGATCAAGGTCCTTTATTAATAGCATAATACATCAATTTTGGGTAATACATCAATTAAGGCAAGGATTGCAAACAATAATATCATCACTTGGAATAGAATCAAATGATTTCAGTTTGAAGATAAAGGAAATTAATAAATTTATATTTAAACATTCTCAACTAAAACAGATGCTAACCCCCACCTTATTGGTATTAATTATCTCAGTCATTTCATCAATTAATTTAGCCAATTCCTCCTTACTCTGTTTTATTAAATGCAATCAGCTGACAGTAAAACATAATTGTTACAACTTGCAATTTACTGTTACTTTGATTTTTTGTTTCACATGTCATAAACACTTTACATTTATGATGCTATATATTACTAGACATAGAAAACTGTTCAAAATAAACTACCAGCATTACTATATATAAATCATTAACTAAATTATTGAAAGATATCAAACTGAGGGCATTTTATTATTTCCCTGTATACTAACAGTTCACATGCATGTAGTAACATGACAAATTTTTCATGCCGGGGAGTGGACGCTTCTCATGTTAGTTTTCATAAAGCAACAAATTGATATAACATTATCTTGATAGCACCATCAAAGCATGAACCATCCTCATTCTTGCAGGCTTTTGCCACAGCATGCCACCCCAGAAGAAGATCAAGTAACAGTATGATTTATGACAGCTATTTGCTTCTTTTTTCTTCAGCCAAGGGAGTGTTTCAACAGACTTTGAAAGATCAACAGTATTAAACAGCTTTATAGCACGTGTCTCAAGTCTCAACTCATCAACAGCATTATTCATTTTTAAAAGAAAGGTTCCATCTTGTAAAGCTATAACTCCATTTTAGCAGCCTAGTAACAACAATTAGGGGTGGGTTGCAAAAAATAAAATCTTATTGGCACATCATACCACGTTAAAGCAGCACCTTTCACCTTTCATGCGTATTCAACAACTTAAAGTATAACAAAGATACATTTCATTTTTATTTTTTTCTTTTTCAAAGGAAGAAGTACAAGAGTACATATAAGGGTGACTTGGAAATTGATTAAAGACAGGGACTGACCTCAGTTTCTCGGCAGGAAGACAACCCAAATCAATGTTGCATATTGGACAGCATTCTAATTCCTCATCCGTAATCTTCTCAAAAATGCACTTCCTGCAAACTGAATATAGCCCAGAGAAAAAAAAATAAAAAAATCTATTAGTTTAGTTGACACACCCAACAGGCTTTGCTTAGAGCTTGTAAAAAAAGTGCATGCAAAGATATCAAATTAGACCAGCAATTAACTTTAAAGGACCAATAACAAACACCAAGAGAACTATTATTCCACAAATGCAAGAACCAGCACAGTAATAATATGCATGCAGTTAGACGAGGATTAATTGAAGCTTCGTGTATTCGAGGAAGCGGATTTACTAAACAAACAGTGGTAGCTGTAGTTAAAAGTCCAAACACCTTTCCACCTAGGACATCAACGGAACAACATAAGTGCACAACACAACCTCTGAATACTCGACCAATCAAAACCGCAAAGTTTCTGACCAGCATTCATTCACGTCCTCAAGACCTCGACGGGGTTTAGTTAGAAAGAGAACGAAAAATAAAATAAAATTAAAAAAAAAAAAAACTTTTATTAGACACGTCAAATTACGAAATACCCATATCTCTCTCCGGTTACGCAAAGTCCAGATGCTCCCCCATCTGGGCGAATAGTGAATGCAGAGAAATTCGAGAAATTTCACAAACGGGGATTGAGGGGAAAAGAAAGAAGGGCAGAGGGCTCACACGTGTGGAGACATTCGGATATGGTTGTGGCTTCTCTGAACAACTTGTTGCAGAGTGGGCAAGTCATGCATGCCGCAATCGTGTCCCTCCGCACGCGCACCACCTGATTCGACATGCTTCTCGCCGACGCTCCCTCCTCGCCCGTGCGGACCACACTCACACTCGCTCCCTGCATGCCGTCGTCGCTACCGCCACGCGTGCACCTCCGAAATTTACGTCCATTTCGTCGCAATCGTGGCCTGCATTAAAAACGCGGACGCGCCGTGGGAAAAGAAAACGAAGAGGCGTGCGTGCGTGGAATGGGATGGACCTGTTGGTAGGTATTGTAGCAACAGCGATCGGTGGAAACGGGTGCGAATAGGGAATGGGTCGGTTTGATTTGTGAGGATTTGACGTGGGTTATGGTGGATTTGGCAGAGGGAGTTTCTGTTGTGTTGTGTTGTGTTGCGTTGTGGGTGATCTGAATCGAGAGCACCTCTTCGAGCATGAACCGAAACCGAGTGTGTTTGTGTTTGTGTTTGTGTGTTTCCTTTCTCTCTATCTTGTGTCTCCTTTTTATTTCCCTTGATTTTTCTTTTGTTCCTTCGGTGAATTTTATTTTTATTTTATTTTATTTTTTGCTTTTGGAAAATATGTGCAATTCAAACAAAAATATTTTAAGGACATATGTTCCACACTTCAACCAACGACAGCTAGACGAAAAAAAAAAGGGGACAGGTAGAGAAGTTAGGAGGTGTGATAACGTGCGCCGGGGTTACGGTGCGCGCCGTTGGGCGGCGGGTCATGCGGGAGGGTCCATGATAGCGGATAGGGGGAAGGTTAAGTTAATACGGCAAGTGCCGGGGGGAAGGAATGTGGAGGTCCTTAATATACATACAAGCTTTGAAAGATTACCTACCAATTTCTCAATGTCTTATCACTTTAAGTGGGGTAAAATTTGTAGGTGTTGAATCCGTTGAACCTTGTTTCTAAGAGGAGTCCTTTACTAATGTTTTGCTAGATTTTATGGTGGAATTTAATTTGAATGTACTAATGTCATTTAATTATGAATTATTTAATTGATATATATATTGTAGATTGTTAATTTTTATAGTTATTATTTTAAAAGTGATATTTAAAGTAATTTTTAATTAATTCACATGAAATTTTTTTTACATTAACAATTTCTTAGAATTAAATTATTTATAGAATCAAATCTTTTTTTGGTACAGTTATAGAATCAAATATTTCATGCACTAAAATTACATCACTGTTTTTCCTTTAAATTTTGTTAGATCTAACAATGTCATTAACATACTTTTAATATATTTTAATTATTAAATAAAATCTTATATTCATTTTATCAAATGATTTAGATTTACTTTTTATTAATTGGGCGAGCTTAAAATTTCACTAAATAATCAGAAGTGAACTTCAATAAGGTTAGAATTACTAAATAATAAAAAAAGTATTACAAATGATATTAAAGGAGTGTTTTGATGATAATTTTAATTTAAGATTTTAAAGAATGAAGGTTTTTTGTTCACCCTTATTATAATCAATTGTTAGCATAAAAAAGGCTAGAATAAGAAAATTACTAAAAAAAAAATTACCTATTGAATTAGTTAATAATATATTTGATCTTTAAACCAAAAATATAAGAGTTCAAAATTAACTAAAACTCCTAAAATTATAATCACATAAAAATATATTTTTGTCTACAACATAAAATAGACTTTATATAAAACAGTCATATAAACATGTTCTTTTAACAACTATTTTTCCTAAACACTTCTAATTTAACAAGTTATAGATTAGCAACTTTCAACTAATACCTTGCAATTAAAAATTAATTTTTTTAATTTTCAATTAACTTTCAGGTAACTTATCAACTATTTTTACCAAACATAATTTGAAGACATTGCTACCATACATACATACACACACTCACATATAATGAGTATAGTTTTCATTTTATGGCATTGCTGCCATACACACACATATAATAAGAATAATTCTAATTTTAAAAATGTGAGAGCAATAAATCTTAACTATAAAATATATATGAATGGTCAAAATTAAAAGTTAATACATAATTACTTAAAAAATTTATGTATATTTGTAATTTGATCTTAACTATTTGAATAAGATTTAATTATTAATATTTTCACTTGTCACAATTACGGAATTTGCTCACATGAGTATCTTTGTTTTCTCTTTCTATCTAAAAAGTTGTATGACAAAAAAAAAATTAAAAAAAACCAATTCTAGCGACGTGAATCTAGTCAAACAGTTCAGATCGATGGAATTTAAGGAAAAATCTTAAGGGTCGTTTACTTATGTTCTTTTTACTGTTTTTTGCAATGTTTTTAAAACTGGACTGGTCATTAAATCGGTCAAGACACTAGTTTAATATTTAATGGTTGAACTGTGATTGAACCGTGGTCGAACCGATATTAATAAAATAATTATTATTATTAAATAATACATAAAATAATATTAAAAAAACATAATATCATAACTTTATAATACTAAAAATTAAAAATAAAATATAATTTTATAAGTTCTTTACATTTACAATACCTACAAAAGTGCAAATCAAATATGTCATGATACTTAAGTATAAGTTTTAACTATACATGTCAACATTTATTAATAAAAATAAGTTTATATTTAAAATAAAAAAGAAAATGATAAATACTTTAGGTTGGTTTTTATTTTATTTTTTAAATCAAAATAATGTTATATTAAGCATTTTTCATTGACCTGCTGTAAACTGGTTTCTAGCTAATTTTTGACCAATTTTACCGATTTTTGACTGGTTTTTCAGTTCTTTAACCGATTTTTTTCAGGTTAGTTCTATGGTTTATTTGAACCGGTCAGGTGATTGGTTCATCGGTTTTTCGGTCTGACCAGTCGGTCCAGTTTTCAGAACATAGGTTTTCTGTACAAATATTTGAAAATAAGAAACAGATTAAAATAAGATGATAGTTTGTAATTAAAAAGTGAAAACAGGAAATGAAAATAGGAAATACAAACAAAAGTAAATGACCATTAGGACCCGTCCTTTTGTTTTTATTTTCTGTTTTCACCTTTTAATTACAAAATTGTCTTCTTATTTTCAATCTATTTTCTATTTTCAAAGTTTGTACAGGAAACAGAGAAAACAAAAGTTATTTTTACTGATTCATGTACTAATATTCTAAAACAAGAAATAGATTAAAAACAAGATGGTAATGTTGTAATTAAAGAGTGAAAACAAAAATGAAATCACGAAATGAAAACAGAAGAAACAAACCTTAAGTTTAAATAATGATAGCTATTTTAGAATTTATTTAAATATAATTCTTATGCAACTCTCTCAGGTTACTATCTTAGCTCGTGATTTTTTTTTTGGTTACCCTGTTATATGTGTAAATTATTTATGGTTTTATCAATGACTAATTTTCACCGGAAAACCTGGTTGACCACTTTTAGTTGTGTATTATCTCTCAATCACATTTTTTTTAATCTTCAAGATTTGAACTTGAGACCTTACTTAAAAAAGTCAAGTTCAATTAACATAATGTTGTAGCTTAGCTCATTATTTGACACACTATTAGAGGTATAAATAAATCGTATTGCAATTATACATTAATTTTGCGTTCTTTAGGGGCACATTTGCTTATTTAATTATGAAAATTCTAATCTATAACGACACTTGTTTAATTACGACAACTAGACCGTTAACTATTTTTAAAAATATAAAAGAAACTCCATATGTTGGTACAAGCCGAAATATAAATTTTTTATAGAGTATACTCCCTGATATTTTTCGAGATTGTACATAACTCACCTGCTTTTTAATGTTTACAATAACTTCTCTTATAGGAATATATGGTGTAATGTTTTTCAAATAATAAAAGATATTAACGTAATGTATAAAAGATATTAGTGTAATATTTATCAAACAATTAAGATGTTTAGTGTAAGAGTAAAATAAAAATATATATCGAATAAAATCTAACGAAACTGTAATTTACTTTTTTTTATATTAAGTAATATCAATGTATTATCATTTTTATTTGCAGCTTTATGTTTTACCATGCCCAGACTGGTATTTTACCGCACTGCAATAGTTTTTGTGAGTCGTAACAATTTCAAGTACAAATGTTAAATACGTGTCCGAATGTCATTTGCTGCGCATTGAAGGTTAGTTACAGTTACATTTATCCTCATCTTCCTAATTCAGAAAAAATAAATGAAAAAGATTAGGTGGGTCAGCTAGGGAGTTCACACCAAACTCCAAGTCAAAAAGCTACTTCAATTGGCTTTGTCGAAAAATGGGAGTATCAAAGGAACATGTGATCTTCGTGTTTTTCTTATTTGCAAAAGGGTCCCTCCCCGCTCCACTCTTTTTCCTCATTACTGCATGTCTGAGTGCGTCGAGTTCAGACTTAAGAGGGCCTTGCCCATGAGTAGAGTTGAGACCAAGCGCAATTGAGACTCGTGCCTTGCGCAAAAAACCATGCATCTCGTTGTTAATCCACGTCAGAGGTAAAGAGAAAGTTTTGGGAATTTGAAACATGGATTTTTATATATTAACAATTAACACCGACAAAACTACTTTTAAATTAACGTTAATTTTCTGAAGTTCAGACTTCACATCCACACTCTATCTGTATTCATGCTTCATTGTTTGCTAATATAACATGATGACCTGGGAGAAATGCTATGAATAATTACATCTGTCTCAATTATTTTCTCCTTCTTTTTAATAACATTTATTATAGAGCCAGTGCAAAATCATTGGATCAAAAGTGGTGGGAAACGGCCCTAAATTCAGAAATTGTCGTGAAACGATAAGAATATGATTGTAGGAATTGATAGCCGCATGCGCATAATCGATTAGCGTCTAAGAAGATGGAATTGGGCCATAACCGATTTGACAAAATACCTGACATTAAAAAAAATAAAAAAAAAACTAGTATAGAGAGAGGATAATGGTAGACTAAAATGCACAGCTAAATTTGACTTCAGAATCAAACAATTCTTGTCACTTGAACTAAAATGGTATAAAATAAAACTAACAATGGGTTTTACAACAAATTATTATTAAAAAGATATTCAGTGCATGCGTTTTGCCAACTAACAGCCATTTTATCCCAATGGCGTAGCTAATAGTACGTATACAAGATAAAACAAGCCATTGAGCGCATAACATGAAACAACAAATATAGTATTGTTTTGACGCAATGTGTCGAAATTGCCCACTACCTGTATTATATTTTTGACTTAACCCGATGTCTCCCGACATGCATCTTTATGCTTTTCAAGACCAAACAAGGCCTTTGCGTCGGGCATAAGTTACTATGGATATAAACAATGACGCACAAACCATTCCCGCAAAGATCACCACCTAAAATTATAAAAATTGAATCGAAAAAAAAAATCAGGAAAAGCTATATACTCTCTGTCACTCACTCACACATACACATTCCTGTATATGACAAAAGTTGGTCAGCAGATTTGAAAATCCTTTTTCATATTGTTGGAGGTGATGTGTACATACCCATTTAAAAATATACTCGTGGCCTGGTGCTTTCCATGCATATGGTATGTTCATGCCAAATATTGCAGCGACCAATGAATATAAGGACATACAGACAGTCCCGGCACTAATGAAGAGCTCTAGCTGTCCCGAAGAAGGATAGACAATAACAGTAGTATTTAAAGACATCAATCATGGCTCTGGTAACAAATGATTCAAAGAGTGTTTGTAGGAATAGGCATACATAACCTCATAAGGAGAAAACAAAGGCATTGAAACGCTTATACCTGGATCAGTTGATTTCGGTAATTGTCAAGCTGCATACATTTGCCACATGTTACAAACAGTTGTGATGCTATAAATAGTGTGTTCAAATTCCTTTAAAAAATTTTAAACTTTTACCCCCTCTATTCTGATAGTTAAGAGCTTAAAATCTACAAAGCAGTTGGGCATAAAATTTACCTGTATGTTGATGTAATCTTCTGTGTCGTCGATATATTCTCGCAACTGAAATGAGGGAAAGTATCAAAATAGCCAAGCTTATCACTTAAATTAGTGCAAAAACAGAAATCAAGTAGGAAAGATTAAAAGAAAATGCAGTTCATACTGTGGCCAATTTATTTAATGTGCCGTCAATTTGCATGAAGTAAGCCTGCAAAGGCAAAGCACAACATTATTCAGTTCAGTTTAATGCAATTCATTTAACTAACCCGATAGTATCTATGGCAAAATTAAAGATGAAGAGCTTCGTAACCTCAAGTAACATTTCTAGCTCCTCAACATCATTCTCCCTTTGAACTGTTGTTCCACTTGCTCTGCTTGATCTGTGTATTCTTGAACCTGTATTTGGAGACCCATAAAGCCAGTAGGGAGCATCAGAGCTACTTGTGGGAGAGGATGAAACAGCCAACTTTCTTGATAAGTAAAGATCAGCCATGTCGTCATCATCATCAAGTAGGTTTTCTAGTTCATCTCTAATCTACACGAAAGCTAGAAAAGTAAATGCAAACAGAAAAGTATGGATTCTAATATGATAAGGAAAGCGAAAATCAGTGACAGGTAACTACTGCTTAAGTAAGTAAGTAATGAAAACAGCAATACCACGTTAAGAAAAGGAAAAAAGGACATTCACTTGTAAGGGGGAAAGGAATAAAATTGTGTTAAAAAATCTATTTGTTATTTCAACATACCTTTTGAACTCGATTTGTCAACCTCGTCATTGCACATTTCAATTTTCGCACTCTATCCAAATTACGACTGCTGATCTGGACACAAGTGTCATTCAACCAGAGTGATGTGGAAGGGGAAGAGGAGGAGAAATTGTCATAATTTTGTGACAACAGATAATGAGAAATCAAACATTAATCAACAAACACCAGGTTTTATGTAACAGATTTGGATATGTAGGCAATCAGAAGTTTTAGAGCAGAAATTAGTAATAGATAGGTTTAGTCCTTAAGGAATCTGTGCTGTCTTTTGGATAGATGTACATCTCACCCCAGAACCGCTTTGCTAGCTTAAAAGGGGGGAGAATAATTAAAAATAAATAAAAAGAATTTGATGTCACAAATTATGAACAAAATTGCTTTTTTTAGCCTAGCTTTTAAATTGACATCTTTTGCTGACAATACAATGGTGTCTAGATATTTTAAGCTTGTAAAGAAATATCATGCTTAATTTGACAGAACAGGGGATCGTACAATAATCACAGAAAATTCATAACTCAAAGCCTGTTTCTGAGTTCTGACAAGGTGTCCATGCATTTTGCTTCATCATAAATACTATTCAAACTTTGTTTTTGAGTTCTGACACGGTTAGGTTAAAAAGTAACATATTTTCTCCGCGGGATCCTTTTTTGATGATATCATCACAATTTATTTTTAAATTTAATCATTTGAATCAACGCAAATTCAGTAGCCATGTTCTTGTACCGAGGTGAAAAATCTATGAAAAACGGAAAAGCACACACACAATTCTTATGCAAAGGCTTTACCTTAGAGGTCAATTCGTCCAAAGCTGGATAAGCCGCAGTCTCTAACTCTCTCGTTCGTGCGTCAAGGAAACTACAAATTGCCTCTAATAAAACTTCCAAGGCCCGAATCTCAAATGGAAATTCTACGAGCCATAAGTCAATTTTCCATTATTGCAACAGAAAAAGAGTCCGAAACAAAACAACACTAACACTGTTTGATCATAATCAACTAAATAAAATTAACATATTTTCACAAAGCACACCATTTTCTTCTCCACCTTCCCCATCTTGAGCACACGCCTCTTCTTCTCCTTGGCCTTGGCCAGCAGCACTTACTTTAGGTAACCGTCGTCGAAGTTCCTCAACAATTGGCACCACGTTATCATCCGTTGGGTCTCTTAGCAACACCTGCATCACCAAAAACATACATAACCTGGCAAAACTGAAAACTGATTCCATTTCCACTGCATCACTTGTATGCTCTCAGAGAACAAACACATTGAACATGAGAGCCATATCATTATAAACAAAAATCAATAAATTAGTGACAAAATTTAGTTACAAAAAATTCTGTAATAATTCTGGGGCTACAAAATAAATTAGTGTCAGATTTATTAAAAATTACATATATATTGTGTCATCACTAATTTTAACTTCTCTACGATCAGTCTATATCAATATCAAACATACCTCATCCGCGGTGATAATAGCTTTAATGTGCTACAAAAAAGAAATCAATAAGTTGCTGAAACAAAATTAAAAGGCAAAACAAAACAACATATGGTTGAAGAGAAATAAAGTGTTTGCCTCTAAATTGAGAACAATGACTTTTTCTCTGCCCAAAATGGTGGAAGGGTAAGATAGGAGAGGGTCCAGAATCCGAAGATCTCTTGCGTGAATTTTAACAAGGCGCATAATAGCATACTTATCCGCATCCAGTACAGTGCCTGTGCCATCATGGTCCAGCAGAATCCAACTTCTGGAAACAGCAGTTTTCTTTATTATTGAAGAAGCTTGAAGCTCAACCACAGAGCCAGCAAGAGCCATTTGCTGGAAGTGGGGAAGGAAGAGAAGAGAGGGTGTCAAAAAGGAGTGTTATGCAGAAGAGGATGAGAAGAAGATTAAGAGGGTGAGAACTGAGGAGACAGTGATGGCATTTGGAAGAGTTACAGAGCAATGAATGAAAGATATCTTGCATGAGTTGATTTGGTGACAGGTAGTGGGGTTGTGAGTGCCAGTAGAGGGAAAAATTATTAGGTGGTCCTGAACTATCATGGTCCTTATTAATCTGCATATAACATGTAATTAAGTGTTATTAATTTTTTTTGTAAATTGTAAAAGTTGAATATATGTTATACATACATTGGTTGAGACCATAAACACTTGGTAGTCCTGGACTACCTAATAATTTATCCAGTAGAGGGGAGGTTAAAAAAATGACATGATTATGTTTAAACGCGGTGGGTTTGAACTTTAGGAGGAATGAAGGAACAAGATACAACGTTGGTTGGAGGTAATTCGTCGTTGCACGCTTTTTTCTTTAAGTTTACATCTGTCAATTTAATATTTGCATGAGGGGAAGTCCAATTATTGATTGGTGTAAAAAAAGTGTCTAAAACATACACTTTTGGTGTATTAGTAATTCTATTTATATATTTATGTTTTTATCTTCTTTTTTTAATCACATCATTTGTGAGATTTATTATTTTTGTATTTTATTTTTATTTTTTTTATCTTTCTTTTCTTTTCACTCATACATTTTAAAAATGGAGTATACATTCACCATTTTCTCTTAGTATAGACACCAAAAGAAAGATAAGAAACAAGATATCAGTAATTAATATAATTAGTGATGTATAATGATAAAAAGAGAAATATAAAAATAAATTAGAAGTATTAGTTAAGTGTTTGTACTATTAAAGTATTTAAATATCATCATCTTATGTTAAAATCTCTTGTACTCTAACTCATTAAGGTCAATTTAGTGGTGAAGACAAATGGAATAACTTATATAAAGTCTTAAGTTTACACATCTTTGCTGTCATTGTACATGCAACATAAAAATAAATTAAAAAAATCTCTTTCATTAACGTAGATTCTTATTCCTCGAGTCACCAATAAAATATCTGTGCTTTTTTAAAATTTTGAGTGTATCGAATTGCAGAGAATAAAGTTGGCTCTTCTAGTTTTTTTTATTTTTTTAATTTGGACTAGGCTACTTCTAGTCTTCCACTGATTAACAAACGCATAATTATTAGTTTATTTAGAAAACATTTAGTGAATTGCATTCTATTATTATATTTATAAGTAGAATTGTACTTTTTTTTATCTAATTCATGAAAATAAACATTTTTATTTAATATAATTAAATGCGACAAATACATAAAATATATTTTTTTTAGAAGAAAAACAGGAGTTTAAGGATCGTTCAAATCATTCTGTCAAAGAAAAGATCATTCAAATCATAAAGGTTTAATTACCCATTTAGTCTCTATATTTGCATCATTTTTATCTTTTGGTCCCTATACTTAAAAATTATCCATTTTAGTTCTTATACATACATTTTTAATATTGTTTTGGTCTCTTTCGTAAAATATATCTTAACTCCGTAAAATAAAACAATTAAAAAATGAAAATTGGTAGTGTAAAATCGCTACAAACTTTTTGGCAGTCATTAAACTGTCACAAACTTTTTGGCAGTCATTAAACCACCAAAAATTTTATGCTTTTTTTATTTTATGAAGCCGATTTGTGGCAGTTTTACACTGTTAATTTTTATTTTGTGACGGTTTAACTTGACAGGGTTAAAACATATTTTACGACAGAAATCAAAACGATATCAAAAATATATGTATCAGGACTAAAACGGATAATTTTTAAATATAAGAACCAAAAAGTAAAAATGATGCAAGTATAGAGACTAAATGAGTAATTAAACCAATCAGAAATCAAGGTGGAAACTGTGAAATTTAGGGGGTTTCCTAACCAATTTTTCAAATCATGACTTATGACAAATTATACTAGAATATTCGCAACCATATTGATATTGCAATAAGGAGGAGAAAAATTCCACAATTATTAAAGGCATAAAACCGTGAAATTGCAGTGACAATACCGTGGACAACACGTGTCAACACTGCCTGAGATCCATTCTGGAAAAGGACCCTTCATTTAGGCCCAAAGATCTCATCATATTCTTCTAAAAGACTCGTTTCAATTTGCTTTGCGCCTTGCTCGTGTTTAACTTCATAGCAATTCTTCTTTTCCAAATTTCCCTGACTTTAGAACAAGAATGAGTTCGTCTCGCTGATAAGAACGGATATGAGGAGTGGTAACAACACTTTTTAATATTTTCTTTTTAACATATTCTTCTTTATTGATTAAATTTATACGTATCTCACTACTTTAAAAATAGGACGCACAAAATGGAGAATAAGATTTACATATTTAACGTAACGTATATCAATTTTACCAAATGAGAAAGAGTGTCGGAAAAAAATATTAGGACCCATTTGGGGTAATTTTTAGTCGTGAGTTTCGAAAATTTTAAAAATTACAACTAGTTTTTAGCTTTTAAAAATTTGTTTTAGTTTTTTCTTACATTTTTTTGTTTCAAAATAAACTCATTTTAATTTTTTTTTATTTTGTTAAAATTAGTTTAAGAGTATGTTTTTGTGGTGGCGACAAAGGTGGCGGTAGTAGTGATAGTGACGACGACAGTGACAGTAGTGGCGGCGCTAATGGTCGTGGTGGTGATAGTGATGGTAGCAGTAGCGGCGACGGCAATAGTGTTAGTGGTGGTGTTAGGAAGAGCCATTGTCAAATGTAATGATATATACTTTTTAAAAACTAAAAACTAGATTCACAAAACCTCTTTTCTTGGTTTTGAAAATGAATATAAAAGTGTTTCAAATTTTAGTTAAAAACCATTTCAGCTTCATTTTAGCCAAATACATTTTGTTTTGAAAATTAAATTTGAAAACCAAAAACTCACAACCACCACAAATGGACCCTTAAAGAGTGTGTTACTAATATTTCTTAAACCAAACTATTGCTGTCATCTACATAATTGTGTGTTTACGTAGTAAAAATGTCTCTACATAACTTCTAAAACAAGCATTGTACGAAGAGGAAGTATCTATTTTTTGAATTCTAAGTTTGTGCTTAGAGATACATGATAAGTGTGAATTGAAATAAAAATGGACTGAATAAAAAAATTACATTAAAAGTAAATGAATACATACATTTAAGATTTGAGAATAGAACCTTATGTTCACGTCTTGGACTTTAGAAATATCAATTGATATGAAATTTTGTCTCTATTTTTACATGTTATATTTATAGACAATTTACAATAACTATACATATCTGTTATTAGTTTGAAATTTTAAAATTTACATAACTATTTTAAACAACCTTTAATCTCAAAGAAAATTACTTTGATGTTGCATAACCATCTTCTTGAGAATCACTTTGATGTTTCTGTATCCTTTTTTCCAAGTAATATCTTTCAAATTTCATGTTAGCTTGGGCTTTATTTTAAATTAAACTTGAAAGACTTAAATACTTTTTTCACCATTACAAATATACTAGTTTTTGCTTTTAATCTTTATAAGTTTTACTTTTAGCTCCTATAAAAAAAATGAGAAATGCTAGCAACACTTTCTCAAATACTCTCTTTCTAACACTCTCTCTACTATTGGTTGAAATTTATTAGAAATCACAAATTTTGTGGATTTCACTTCTAAATCAAGAGAGAAACTCATTAAATGATAAGTAAGACCCACCAAAATATGTGATTTTCAATGAATTTCAACCAATAATAGAGATAGTGTTAGAAAGGAGTGTTTGAAAGAGTGTTATTAGCATTTCTCCAAAAAAAAAATTATTCATGATCCATGTAATGTTCAAACCTTTACTTTGTGCTCCCTTCGATTAGTCTATATTACAAAAATGCTTACACGGCCCTATCTAACATTTTCACATAAACATTTTGTAACTTGGAGTTACAATATATAAGTCACATAATCGTTTTTGTAACAGAATGATAAAAAGAGAAGGTTTAGATATTATAAGAATCACAAACAAACAAAAAATACAGAGACTAAAAACAAAAATATATATATATATTTGTAAGGATAAAAAAAATTAAAACCAACTCAAAAACATAATCTAAGTTCAACTTGTTTTATCTTTTGTGCCTTTAATCTCAAAACTTCAAAACCTTTTGAAATTGAATCAAATATGTTTCTCTATACTTACAATTTTTACTAAACTATACTAATACGCTTAAGCAAATTTGATGTTTAACTTTTAATCTAATATAGCACATAAATCTTTATTTTATTTATCTAACTTTTTGAAGCACAAAATTATTAACCAAAGCTTTATCATCAAATAATTTAATATTTTATTTTATGATAATTCATTCAATCACTATGTTGCATCAATGGTGACCTCAAACAAAAATTTAAGTAAATTTAATTTTAAAAAACTTATTTTAACAGTGTCAATAATATATATATATATATATATATATATATATATATATATATATTGAGTGAATTAGTTTTATCAAGATTTTTCTTTTGAAATCATTTGATCCTCACCTTACTTATTTAAGGTAAATGTAATAACATTTTATACAAAAATAGTTATTCTTTGTACCCCAAAAAAATTATTTGTTTTTTAGAGCTCACAAAATTTATATAAATAAAACAAAATATTATATTGACTTAATTAAGTTTTTAATTTCCTAAAAAATCTCAAAATTTTCATTTAAAAAATTTTTAAAATAAGTTTTTCATAAAATATTTTTATTTATGAAATGATCACCCTATTTAATCTTTTATTATTTTTTCTATTATATGTTTTATTTTTCATTGAGCACTCTAAATATTAAAAATATTATATTCAATACCTATAAATATAAAAAAGGTTAAATTAATTAGTAGGTCCTGAACTATTTGAGATTTTTTAATTAGGTCCCTAAACTAAAAAAAATTGTAACTGAGTCATTGATCTTGTAAAATTTTTATAATTGAGTCTCTGATGTTAGTTTATAACAACTTAAAACCGTCAAAAAATAATAATTTGTGGCGGTTTTAAATACCTTAGGAACTCAATTGCAAAAGTTTTACATGATCCATGACTTAATTACAATTTTTTTTAGTTTTGAGACCTAATTAAAAATTTTCAAATAGTTCAAGGACCTACTATTTAATTTAATCAAAAAAAATCATTTGATCTCTACACAGGATATTGAAAAAGACAATGATTTAAAAAAAAAAAAAAACAGAGAATACAAACAGAAGGGTTATATAATAACAAAAAAATTATAGAAGATTCACTTAGGAAAAAAATTAAAAATGAGGAATTAAATAATAAAAATAGATTTCTTAAGAATAAAATTTATTTAAGTATATTATATTTTATCATTTTATGCTACATATATATAACTGTGCATAGGCTTAAAAATAAATTAATTAACCATGGAAAATGTATTATAATTGTTGGTTATCTCTTTTAATAAATAAAAAAGAATTTCTACATTAGCCTTTCTTCTGTGTATTTGTAAATGAATATCACAGCTTGCAACAAGAAGTCAAAATTATTTGTATAAAATCTATCACGGTATCACCTAACATTATTATGTTCATGCTACAAAATAAAAATGTATTCAAGCATTACATCGGGCCATCATACGATTCACCGTAACGGCCCGGGTTAGTGCTGTACGTTGTCCAATCTCCATGTTCCCCTTATTGACGAATGAAATCCACATATCTTTGTGACAAAAATTAAAAATAATTAGTAGTCTAGTACGATGTAAAACTTTAGCTGAAATTAATCCCTCTCTGTACTTAACAAAATTAGTTTTTCTAAAAATGTGTTAATTTAATAATTTAGAGGTTTTTTGGAACGTAAAAAGTTTGTAAAGAATAATTTAATAATAAGAATACTAATAACAATCTCTCAAATACTCTTTCTATTATTAATTGAAATTTATTGAAAATTACAAATTTTGGTAAGTTTTATTTATCATTTAAATAAACAGAAATTAATGGGAGCTCATTTGTCACAGCTTGCTGGGAGATATGGAAAGCTCGTAATGCCTGGGTCTTCAGAGATCAACCCTGGCGAGATTAGTATGTCAAACACCAGATTTTGCACCTTCACTCAACAATTCAGCGTGCGTTCACTGCAACATCGAGGACTCCCACTATCCAGGAGATTTGATGGACAGCATCGACAGACCTTGCTGTGAAGCTGAATCGACAGTTCTCGAGGCAACCCGGGCACGTCTGGATTTGGAGGAATCATCAGAAATGCTCATGGTAACTAGATTACCGGCTTTTCGGGCTCTTGTGAGTATACGACATGCCTTAATGCAGAGCTGAATGCAATGCTTCATGATCTTATGCAGCTCCCATTGTTTCGTACATTTGGAAGTTTCTTTCACGTGATTGGGTTCTCACTTTGTAGCATACACTCCATGAAGCCAACAGTTGTGCTGACTGGTTGGCCAAGTTTGGCTCTTCGTCGGAAACGGCTCTCTACGTTTGGAATGATTTTCCCTAAAGATTATCCCCCCCTACTACTAGTTTATGATTTTGGTATCTCTTTTGTGAGATTTTCTTAGCTCCTTTGTATCAATTTCTACTGAATCAAAAAAAAAAAAAACATTAATTATTAATTTTATTTTTTTTACTTAAGATACTTTTAATTGTTTCGATACGGAATAGTGTTATTTAACATTTCTTAAGTGTATATACATGAATGTGTGCACACACAAGCAAGGGGGTGTCTAGTAAAAGGAGTTATTTTTAACTATATAATCATACTTTGATAATTTTTAATATTTAATTAAATATAATCTTAATTGTTTATTTTTATTGTATAATTAATATTAACTTCTCTTACATAATCAACCTCTATTATATCTAGTCCATGCTTTGAAAAGTGAGAGCATGTGTAAAACTATTTAAAAAGACATGTTTGTCTTCTGGGTTAAAATGAATGAATAACCATTTTAGTCTTTAAACTTATAAGGCACTGTCAATTTTACTCCTTAAAGTGACTAAAATTTCAAAATAATCTCTCAAATTGAAGATTAGTCAAGTTAATCCAGTTGTCACTCCTTGTCAAGTTATGCCATCAAATGTGACATGGCATGTTAAGTATCCTACTGCCATCCACATCAAACCACACATGACAGCCTAATCACAGGGAATTACCATTTTAGCTCTTAAATAAGTATGTCATTGTCAACTTAATCATTGAAATTATTAAAACTTCACAATAGTCCTTAAAATTGAAGATCATCAGTCAAGTTAGTCTAGTTGTCACCACCAGCCAACTAACGATGTCATACATGTTGTTGTTGCATGTTAAGTGTCTTATTGACTTCCTCATTAATTAACACATGCCAGCCAAATCACAAGGACTTGACAAAGATTTTTAGAAGCTTCACCTTTTTTCATCTTCTTTTTCCTTCTAATCAAAAGGAACCCTAGAATTTGCAAAGTTAAATCTTCAAGAGGAACAATACAAAGGATGATGATCGACAATGCAAGATCAACATAGAACAAAAAAAAAAGGTATAAGTGAGTGTTGGAGTGCATCTGCAAGCTCAAGGGTCAGTGGATGGAAAAATGAAAGCTATAATTTATAGTTTTTTTTATTATGGTTAAGCATGACAATCAAATTTGAATAGTAAATTTTCGTTTGACCTGACCCAACTTTAACAGGAAAAACTTATTTTTGACAAATTCGAGTTTTCCCAAATTTACAAAAATTAGGGTAAGGTAGGTTTAGGGATATAATTACACACACCTAATGTGTAGTATCCCGCCCCCCCCCCTACTCCAAACCTACACAAAAAGTTTAGGACAAAAAAACCCATAATATCTTTTATTTTAGGGATGTTATAGTAATTTAATGTTTAACTTTAAAAAAAAAAAAACTTCCCGTTCTTCTCTCTCCACCATTTTCGCTCCCTCCTTTGCGTCTATTGTTCCTCACCTGCCCCCACCTCCATTGGTCGCTTCCAACCACCACAAATACATTGACTCATTCCTTCATCTCAAACTATACTTGACTCTCAGCCTTGCCTTTCAACAACCCAACAAAAATTATTGACATTTTTTTTCCACTCCTACATCCCAAAGCAATTGACATGTCTTGCCATCAAGCCTCATTTATCACACAAATCTTTCAAACCACCTATGAGGCCCTAAACCATCATTGCTCCAATTTTCCCTTTTCACATGTTTCTATTTTACCCTATTAAACATATGAGAAGAAAGGTTAGAGAGGGTGGAGATGTGTTTGCAAGCCTTACTGATTAGATAGTTGTGGTTTTTCAATCAAACAACTGTAATGTTACAAGATGTCAAGGGATCAAGTCTGTGGACACACCTGACAGAGGTGGGATGACAAGTAACAAACGATGGATGTGAGGGATGAAGTGGAAATGGCGAAGAGAAAAGAAAGGAAAAAGTGTTCTAGGACTGTGTTATGGACTTCGCACTCCAAGCACCCGTGACTTTTGGGACTATATTATGGATGACAACCAGGTCGATTTGGCTTAACTCAAGCCACTTCGCACTCCAAACAATTGTGGCTTCTAAGACTATGTTATGGACAAGGACCTCAGTTGGCCCACCATAGCCAGGACAAGGCCCATCAATGTACTTCCAAAAAGGGAATTCCAAACTATCCCCATGTGCCAAGAAAGCTTGGATCACTCATCTCTATCCAAAGCAGGAAACACCGGATTACCCTCTCTTTATCATCAAATATCCGAGGACCACCAACAAGACAAACAGACGAAGATCACATCCGAACAAGACTCTCGCCTTGTATACATATATGACCTAGGTAGAATAGACTGATTATCTTCATACATAAACAATCGCAAGGGCTTTGCTAGATTAGTAGTTAAGTTAAGGTCCCTCAAAAGGTGTGTAAAAATACATATACTATAGAGTCCATGATTCATCCCTTAAAAACTTATGCTCAACCAAAGAATTTTAGACTATTTGACTCAATGGAATACAAAAATGTGTTAGATGGTTCTTTATTCATCTAATAATAATTAAATGGTAATCCAATCAAATCAATCTATTAACTTTATTTTTATAATTGGATGGATGGTTGAATTAATTTATATACGAATGAATTAGTTCATTAGTGAATAAATTGATTGAATTGTTAGTCCTATTTTTTTGTCATATCACGTGTGATTATAGCACTTTATGTAGAATTATTACTGTAATTTTTGTAAATCTTCAATATTATGTCGCTTTCATAAAGTTTAAAAAATGAAAATACCAAGGTTTATAGAGGACACAGTCAAGTGTCTACTGAAAGGATCATTAAGGATATGTTATAAGTTTTTTTCCTTATCATTATAAAATAAATTGCTCTTTTCATATATATATATATATATAGTATACTAAAACTTTTGATTTAATAGTTTTTTTCGTTTTGTTTACAATAAATACATACTTTTGTCTATGGAAAAAATTATTTAACTCAACTGATTTTATTAAAAAAAAATTATCAAATGATCTATTTATTAAAATATAAATATAAGATATTTTAGTCTTTCTATTTATTGTGGATAAAGAATAAAGTGTGGCATTTTTATAATGATTATTAGAAGCTAAACAATCAGTTTTCTTTCAAAAACAATTACAGTATGTCCATTTTTTAGGAATTACCTTGGTTAGGCTATTCACGCTTGTTTACTTTGGTTCTTCATCGTTTTTTTATTCCTGTTGTTAAAAAGATAAGACTAATATAAATATGAATAAAACTTAAATGCAGTTTTATAAGTGTTATTTATACTATTATTCAATTAAAATTAGAGTTTTACTTTGATAATTAATATAATAAAAATTTATATTAAAATCTTATATAAACTACCAAAATAAAACTTCAATTTTAATTAAAAAAGAGTACAAACAACACTTAAACAAATATATGTATGTTTTGTTCTATAAATATTGTGTTATCATATTTTTGAAAATTGTGGAGAAGTCTGCGTACAGATCCTACAGGAAATTGATTTTGGCATAAAGTACAAGCCATTGTAGTCAGATGTGCATTTTTTATTTTTTTTATGCAGAAGTTTCTTCCTTTTTTGTTTTATTCTTTATATTTTTTTGATTTCTTTCTAAATAATGGAGTATTTAAATAATATGTTTTTTATTCCTACTATTGGACAAGACACTTACAT
The DNA here is from genome assembly GCA_004329165.1 of Spatholobus suberectus. Taxonomy (NCBI): domain Eukaryota; kingdom Viridiplantae; phylum Streptophyta; class Magnoliopsida; order Fabales; family Fabaceae; genus Spatholobus; species Spatholobus suberectus. The sequence continues at coordinate 20,566,500 of CM014732.1, forward strand.
CAGTACCATGCTCGATAATAAGGATGTTAATTAACAAATACTTATCCATATAGTTAATTAAAATAACCAAGTTAGCAGTGAAAAGTAGAAAGTGCACGTTTTTCATTATGTGAAATTGTGAATTCCCGGTTTATGCAATTAATGATATTTAATTTATTCATAAATATATTACTTACAAAAGATATATATTTAAATGTGTAAAAATGTTTTATTTGTGTAAAATTTGAAATGTATAATAAAAAATAATATTAAATTTTAACCAAAAAATAATATTAGTTAAATTATATATATATATATACATATATATATATATATATGTATATATATATCACCCTTTATTTTCTTTTAATATAACAGTTAAAAGTGAGTTACTCATTAGAATTTAGAACCAAGGGTAAGGATGAGGAATAATTCTTTAATATGAAAATGATATTCTTGTATATATATATCTATATATATATCTATATATATATATATATATATATATAATGAGAACAGCTCTCTTGAAGGAGAGGGCTTTTAGCTGCTATTTTTTAACGAAGCGTTTTTAGGTATTTTTTAATTCTTATTTCTTTCAATCTATCATTTTTAATATTTTTAGTTCTAAATTGAATTTTAATATTTTTAAAAAAAACTATTAAAAATTAAAAATTAATATTATATTACAATAATTGTTTATTATAAATTTAAAATATAATCTATATGTTTATTATATATTCAAAAATATTTATTTATTATAAATTTAGGTTATATATAATAAAAATTTATTTTGTGCAATGTACAGGTTAAAATGCTTGTGTGTGTGTGTAGTATATATTTTTTATATAAGATTCTTTTTGAGAAATTTGTTTGACTTTTTTTTATAATATTCTCTTCAAATTGTTTCTTATATTAATTATTTTTTATTAAAATACCCTTAATTACTTTATATTTTTGTAGTTAATAAATAATAAATTATAAACTAATAAGATGAACTTATTTTCTCTATTGTGAAAATTGGAAAACATGACTAACACATATTAATTAATTAAGTAAAAAGATTAAGATGATGAGTCTCAATAATCTTAAAAATAATTTTGAAAAACAATATAAATTGTTAATAAAATTAATGCTATTAAATATATTAATCAACTTTCTTAATTCATACTCCAATCAGGCAATCAAGGTCGAAAAAGAGTTTTATATATAGAAATGGAGGTAATATTTACTGTAATGCGAACACATTAATTACACCGGTACATGTCAAGAGAAATTCATAAAATGTAGTACTTCGCTTCTACAATAAACTTTTTTTTTTTTTGGGTCTACTTTTCCACGATAACTTCGTTGAAAATAAAATATCTCCACAATCCTATGTTCGTATTCTAGTTCCTGTGAAAGGTACAGCTGGCGGATTATGGTAGCTGGATCGCGGAAATGATGATGACTGACCAGAAAAGTCACAGAAGATATTAACCAGCTATATATTTTTAAGATTACGGTAGACCATTAAAGGAAATGGTTTATGATGGTCTATTTTAAGATAATCGTTAAATTTATTGTTAGGATATTCAAAAGTTGTGATGATTTATTTGATACCTCATAAAATAGTTATTAATTTTATTTTTTTTAAAATTTAAATGTAGTTTATATATTTATTAGTAATATTCAGTTAAAGTTAAGTAAAGATTAGGCCAGACAAGCTACTGCAATCCGCTGCAAGTCACCACTGGAGTCTGGAGATATGAAGGATGCGTCCGAATCCTCTCCCGCAAAACTTCTCTGCAGCTCTCTCCAGCAACAATTCCCACCGTCCGTTATATCCAATGGTCCACGTAAATTAACTTCCTCAAATAATTAAATCTACTATTAAAGTAATTCTTGGCCTTTGGATCCATCTAATGGTCCACAAATAAAAACGCAATTTCTTATCTTTCTTTAGTAACCTCCGTGCTCGCCTCACCCTTCCCTCTCCCTAATCGCCGAACACCTTTGTTATTGAACATCACCAGAAAAATATTAAAATAACATCCTCCCTCGCGGCCATGTGGTCGCCGATAGGTTACATCAACGAATGGAAATTCAAATCTTTTGTTATGAAGAAAGGACACTACTTCAAAATCGTGCTTTTCAGCTACTCCGAGCAAAACTGTAAGCATCAACATTGCCATCTAGTTTTTTTGTTTCTTTGGCAACCTCACAAGTCTAGTTTTAGAATTGAGTTGGGATTATGCCTGCAATGTTTTCAACTTTTTTGGGTCCTTTTCCTTTTAAATACACGTTCACGAGATAAAATGTCCCAATCTTCATGTATGGGATGAAGGTATGGTAGCAGCTAGAGTCAATACGAAATCAAAGGCAATCTCATGTATGCTCCTTGTGTGGATGTTTGAAATAGTGGTGAGATACTGAATTAAATTTCATATAGTATTACATTTCACTATATAGTACTCTGTAAAATTTCATATGGTGTAACATTTCATTATATTGGGCATCAATCTTTGCCATACTATCTCGATGGGATTAAGGTTGTTTATTGAATTAAACTTTCTTCTTGCAGTCTTGTGTTGCAATGGAGCAAAAAGAGCTTCTGGAAGAACTTGTTGAATCTGTAGGTGTTCCTGCTAGTTGATATGCAACAAATTTTGCCCAAGTGATTTGAAATATTTTGTTGGAGTACTTTTTCACAATGGAAAATCTGCCATATTATTGTTCTCCTGAATGTATCTCCTCATCCTAAGTTTAAGACATGTCGTGTCAGTTGATTGATTGTCAATGTGTAGATATGGGGCATTTTTACATGTAATAATTCATTATATAATACTCTGTAAAAATCTATTTCATTATATAATAATGGTTTGAAAAGTAAGAAACAGTAATGGTTAATATAGTATACGCAACAACTAGTTGATGGTTAATATGGTTAATATAGTATTATTAAGCTCGAATTAGGCTTGGCCTAACCAAAATATATCTAATGATGCAAATGCAACCATTGTAACATAAATGATGGTAGCAATGAAATGTTGACAGGTTAAATGATTCTACAAAGTAAGGAAACTCCAATGTCAAATTTTGGATGAAAAGGAAAATTTCAGAGCTAATAGTGTAATTAAACAATAATTAACGTATTGCATCGGAAACAAGATGGTGGATAGGAGTTGGGTTTGGTGGGGTTAGAATTGGTGCATCAAAAAAGGGTGTTGTCTTTGCACCGCAGCATTAGCATTCTTCATTTCAATCTTTCTAATGTTGTTGTAAGCGTAACAACAGCCTGAATCAATCAATGGCTCTTGACAAATTTAAGAAGTGAAGCACGACTACTGGAAGGAAAAGTTTTAGGTGCAATATCTGAATTTCCATTAGGTGATGTAACCTATCAACGACCACATGGTCGCGAGGGAGGATGTCATTTTTCAGATGATGTTCGATAACGGAGGTGTTCGATAGTTGGGAAGAGGGAAGGGTGAGGCGAGCATGGGGTTACTAGAGAAATATGAGAATTTGGATTTTTATTGTGGACCGTTAGATGGATCTAAAGGCCAAAAATGACTGTAATAGTGGATTTTAATTATTTGAGGAAGTTAATTTACGTGGACCATTGGATATAATGGACGGTGGAGATTGTTGCTGGAGAGAGCTGCAGAGAAGTTCCGTAGGAGAGAGGATCCGAACACTATAAAGGAGGGGGGTCTGGAATTTGTAGCTTCTCTTCAAAACAAAAAAAATTCCAAGACCACCCACCACCAAACTGAACCTCAGCTTTGCAAGACCCATATCAAGCCACCCTTTATCCAACACCCATCACCACAACCAATTTGCATCACCAAACCTGCAACCATGATCCATCAACACCAACCATCAAGCCACACTTTCTGAATCAGAGCCACAACCACATTAGCCATCAAGCTACACAAACCATCCGCTAAAATCAAGTTGAAACAATAGACTGAGCCACAAAAGAACCAAAATCGAGACCCATACACCTACAACTCCATGTGCAGATCAGGCAACACCATCGAACCCTATGAATCACCATGACCCAAGCCAAAATCCGTGAGCCTAAACACCACACTCAACCTGCAGCACGAAGAGGGAAATCAGAAAAGGAGCAAAGCATAAACGCTCAATCTGCAGTAGAGAGAGGGAGATAAAGGAAAAAGAGTAGAGCAAAAATAAGAAGAAAAAAAAATAGAAAAGGGGAACTTTTCCTGCCGCCTCGAGTTCCCCCGCAAATCGCCATTCGCTGCCGCCGCAAGTGATTTTCCGCGACAGGTTGGCCATGCACCTTTATCTCAGGCGGCGGCGAACTCGCAGGCAACGCGCATGACTGGCATACCCCATATGCGAATACGCCAACAGGGGAAGCAACTGTTGAACACACAATCCAGAAAAAAGTTTCAATCTTTAACCAAAAAAATAAACAGTGAAAATTGGAAAAGATGCCTAACACATATAAATTAATTAAGTGAAAAGATTAAGATAATGAGTCTCAATAATCTTAAAACTAGTTTTGAAAAACAATATAAATTGTTAATAAAATTAAGATTTAATTATTAATTTGGTCTCTTAATTTATTTATTTTATTCAATTGGTCCCTCTATTATTTTTTACTCTAATCAAATCTTATTATTTTTAAAAAAAATTAATTAAGTCTCATAATTTTCAAAATGTTCTAATGTTATTTTTTTCATCTAAAACGACGTTATTTTTTATTATATTTTTCATACCATTCAGTATAAAATTGGACAAAAAACAACAACATTTTGGATGAAAAAAGATAACATTGGAGTTTTTTTGCAAATTATGAGACTTAATTAAATTTTTTTAAAATAATAGGATCTGATTGGTGCAAAAAATAATAGAGGGATCTAGTTGAATAAAATAAATAAATTAAGAAACCAAATTAGCAATTAAACCTAAAATTAATGTTACTAAATATATTAAGAACAAATCGTCATTGACTAATTTAAAAAAAAGAACCTGACGTGTAAGAAAATAAGAAACTAACAATAACCGGTCTCAAAAACTGGTTCACGAATAAATATTTGTTAGCCTTGTCCGCCGGAGTCTTTGTCTATTTTTAATATTAAATACATTTTATGTGAAGTTGTTAAATATTTGAATTTATTTTTAATAAAATAATTTACATAAAATTCAGACAATAACAAAAAAAAATATGTTAAAATTAATAGATAATGAATGTTTATTGCCTTTTAACAAGTCTATTACCATTTTTATTTAATTAAATTTTATAAATTTCTTTAAACTATTGATTTGATTACTAATGATATGTTTACTTTAGAAAAGAAAATGGAAGGAAAGATAGAGGAAGGGAAGAAAATGAGTAAAAGAGATGATTTTGTAGATTGTTTGATTATGTAAAAAATGAAAGGAAAAAAAAAAGATATATTTATAAAATGACACAAATATTTCAAATAAAAAAATATGTATAACAAATAAGGGTATTTTTGTCTTTATACCTTTATAAATCTCTCTCTCTTTCCAAAATGGGAGAAGATAATATTTAGGAAGGGTTCACATATTTTCTTTCTTTCCTTCTTTCTTCAAGTCCTACCAAACAAAAGAAATGTTGAATTTTTATATCTTTTCCTTCTATCATTGTTTCTTCCTTTCCTTTTCTAAAATACCAAACAAAGCCTAACTCCTTATTTGTTTTCATAGAAATAAAGTGGAAGGAAATTTAAAGAAAGAAGAAGAAGAAGAAAATAGGATAGAAATATTAAATTTTTCCTATTTGTTTGAGAGAGAAAATAAGAAGAAAGGCCAGAAGTTATTTTCATAGAACTCACCAAATTATACTTTCCTCCCAAATTGGAATAAAATAGGGTGGAATTATGTCTTTTTGTTTAATTTTTAAAAATTTTACAACATAAATTTTTTTAAAAATAATAAATAATTTTATGTTAAGAAAAAATATTAGATTAAAAAAACCATTTTTTTATTAAAAGATATTTTTATATAATTCATTTATTTTTTCCATTCATCCAAATGAACGAATTTCTTCACTTCCTTTCTTCCTTCATATTCTTATCCATCCAAATAACATATTTTTTTATTCTATTTTTATCATTTTTATTTCCTTTCTTTGTATTTCTTTCTTCTCTATTTTTTTTCTTAATCCAAACAAAGCATAAAAGAAAAATAATTTAAATAAAAATTATTTATAGGAGAATATTAATAAATGACTTTATAATATTGATCAAGAAATTAAAAATAAAAAACTATAAATACACTCATATCATAATTTCTAATGCACTTTCATTGTAATATTTGACAAAAGAATTATGTGTTAATTTCTCAATCATTTCCTTAAAAACCTTGTTACTTTAAGTTGTTATTTACTCCACGACAACTTAGATGAGAGCGATATTAGTCACATCACATCACCTGGCCAATAGATCTTAATGCATTTTATTTAAGGCTAATCCTTGGAAACCAGGTTTCCCAAGTCCATTGGTTATGAAAAACAAATAAATTATAAACCTATAATCGACAAACTCGGGCACTGAAAATGATAAAATGGCACGCAGTAATTGGGCAATATCACCTGGTGCAGTAAAGTTATTGCTGTACTAGACTTCGCTCTTCGTTCTGGCAGTGGCAGACAGGGAAATACCACATTCTTGCAACAGTAATTAATGCGTCCGCTGAAAGGGAAATATAACAACCCCATAATATAACCACATTGTGATCGGCATGATGGCCGCCAACCCCATCAAGGTCGCGAAAAGGATGGCCCCAACAAGAGCTTCATATATTATAGGGATGTACGGTGCCCGTATTTATTAACTATTAAAATATTTGGTAGAAAGTGAAATAACTAATTAACTAGTATTCATACGGTAGCAAATATTCATAAATATTAGGTATTTATTAATTGCAAATATATAAAAAATAATCATCATCATATAATTTCGTATGTTATTATTATTGCATAATGTCATTTATGTACTTATGCGCTAAAAGCATTATGAAACAATAAAATTTAATTTTCTCATTTTAAAGTGATGGAAAAATTAAAATATATGTATATATATAATATTTTATAAAAAAAACAAACAGGTATATGTGAGATGAGTATTGTAATACTCATTAGAAGTGTCAAAATGGGCCGCACTTTTTACATTGAGCCAAAGGGTAGGAAGCGAGTCGGCTCGGCCCATATTCCTAATGGGCTACACTGTTTTTGGGTGGCCTAGCCTGTTGGCCCGCCGAGTCAGGCCAAAATTGGCGTTTTTTCTTTTTTCCCTAATTTTATTTAATTTTTACAAAGAAAAAAATAATATCAAGCCAAAATAGGCAAAGTACCTTTTGGGCCCAAATTCTGTCAACTCATTTGGCTCACTGGGCTGAGCCAAATTAGCTGATCCTTTTTAGGCCACATATTTCTCAGTCTGGCCTAGCGGACCATCGAGCTAAGACATTTTTGACAACTCTAATACTCATGTACTCATCAACTATCCATTTCTTGCCTTTTTATAGACAATTTATGTGAATATTGATAGATATTTATGTGAATATTGATGGATGTAAATATTTTGTCATCTCTAAACCCTTACCCTTTGTTTGTTTGACGCAGTTAAGAATGAGGAAGAGAAAGCAAGGATTGAGAAAAAAAAACTATTCTCTTTACCATTTGGCATGTTTTAAAAGGAGATATGAAATAAATAAACATGGAACCTATAGTTATATATCATCCATCAATGGAAAGAAAAAGGGAAATTATTCTATGTAATAAAAAGGTAAAAATATTCTTATTTTTGTATAATTCTATCTTTTATCAGGAATATTGGTGTTATTTTATGTACATATTTTTTCACATTATGTATAATTAAATAAGATGAAAGAAAAGTTTTAACTTTTTTAATTTTCTTTTTTGCCAAATAATCTATAAAATTATCTTACTTTCTTTTTTTTTCTTTCTTTTCATTTCACTTTTTTTTCCTAAGCCAAACATATTGTTTAGCACCAGTTTTTGGTGAGGAAATATTCAAACAAAATATCCTCAAACATGCACAGAGCAAACTTCAATGGTGTATTTGTAAGAAATCTGATGCTAAAGTCAGTGTATGTAAAATACAAGTGAGAGATAAAAGTAAGAGAAAGTATCTCAAACCCTATGTGGTTTTTTATATTATTTCCTTTTTACCTATTGTGATGTTTCTTACTAAAAATAACATGAGAATTGTCTCACTAAACAAATCGTAACATAATTTCCCCCTAACAAAATTTGGATTATAATCTTGTAATACGCATCTGCATTGTAATCCTTCTATCTTTTAGAAGGTTTTCAATGACAAGTGTAAGAGGTCTGATTATTAGGATCCTAATTATTGTGTTAAAATTATTTAATTATAATAACAGATTAGCATTAATCAATAATTAAAATATTATTTAAAATCATTAATTAACAGTTATGAATTTTATTAATTGCTATATGTCGGTTATGGAATATCATAAGACAGGTTTTTATATTAAGAGTGACTTTGTAATGGGTTGGATCATTCATTGTGAATAATCCGTTGAGAGGTCCTTACCTACTGTTAGGAGTTATAAAAATTGCTATCCCATTAAGCAATTTTTACAATGAACAAAACTCTCTAAAAAGTAGACAGTTTACTCTCAACACAAGAAACCATTGTTCTCTCATTCTCTAATCAGTTTAAGCATCACGGATTTAGGGATGAATCTTGTATACAAATTCCATTATCTTTTCTTTTTTGTATTTCTATGAGAACATGCTATAATCTTGTATTTACTCGATCCTATTAATTTGGGGATTATCTTTTTTTTTTCATCAATTGGTATCAGAGTCGATTAGATACAAATTATGGTCGTTTAACGGTTCCGTAAATGCCAATATGCACGAAGCCTTAAATAATTATTTAATATTGGCTTTGGGGACAAATTCGGAAGCAACACATATTAGAGCTAAAGTTGGCTTAGTGATGACCTTATACATGTTAGTCTTATATAATAAAAAAAAAATGGTCTAGATTCTAAAATGTACATGTCCTCCATGATATGTTCTTATATTTGCACTTGTTATTTTATTTTGCATTTCCCACTTGCAATCAGGCCATTCAATATATTTTTTTAACATTTTGTCATGTCTATCTCCTCTCCAAAGACCTTTTTCAATACAAGAAAATACTAGTATTTTGAGAGCAATGTTGCTTTGTCTCCATCTGTATTAGAATTTTGATTCTAATGTAAAGGTTGAACATCTAATCTTTTGTAAACAATCCAACATTGTGAGCAACTTGTGAATGGCATTTAGAGGTTTGGAGCTTGTGTTGAAGTTTATGTCTTGATTAGTGTTCATGAACTGTTGAAATTATTTCATGTTTTTTTTTTTTTTGAAAAGTCTTGAGGAACATTTGAGAATTCTCTAAAACAAAGATGAGCATTCTTCTAATCTAGAGTACACCATATGCATATTTTCTTTTTCTCGATAAATGGTTACTTGGTATTTACTTGAGTGGTGATTCCATTTATTTTGATTCAATATTCTATGCTGTTTTATATGATGTCAAAATTTTGAGTAAGACTAGTATCATGAAATGCATTAAAAAAATGTTCTATGTTGAATTTGGACCAAGTCAAAAGTGTTTTTGAGAGAGTTGGTCTCAATTGCTATAAAATCTTTTCAATATTGTATGCTTTATAGACTTTGCATCTGATTTTATTTCCTTTTCAACTCAAATTAGTGGATAGAGTTGAGCTAGATGATTTGCCCATTAATAAATCCTTTTTTAAAATTATATTATATATTAGTAACACTAATATATATTGTACTTTCTCTCTCTCTTAAAAGTATTGTGATTATTGTAAAAAAAAAAAATTGGATATTGTAGAAATTCTTCTGCCATTATTAATATTATTAATCTTTTGTAGTATATTGCTTTTCACTTATGTGCTTTTAAAATTTAAATCTAGAATTTTCTAGTTTGTCATTCTTATTAGGTGACTTCTGTATAATAGATATTCTCTTTAATGACATATTTTAGTCACAAAATAAATTTTGGATTAAAATATGGGTTAAACATACATATTCTATATTTAATTAATATATACAGTGAATTTGCAATTGTGTGTTATTTTATGCCAATTGTGTGTTTTAAATTGCCTCATCATAAAGTTTTTCTTTAAATAAGTCCACTTGTAAAAATATTATTAAAATTATTTTGTTGGACAATCCTTAAGGCAATTGAAAATTGTATCATCCTTGAAATGTATATTTTACATTGATTAATATATTAATTATATACATTGTATCATCCTTGATTAATATATATATATATATATATATATATATACATATATATTAATTATGATTTAACATTTTTTTTTAATAATTTGAAATAACAATATATAAATACTGTATGTGAGAAGTTCTTATTTAATTATCAAACTTTTATTGGCTTTATGCAAGGATGAACGACACACTTTTTGAGGTTAATATTAAAACATTTAACCTATTGACTTATTATATAATTGCCTACGTGGAGAATTTTGTTGATAATATATATATATGTGTGTGTGTGTGTGTGTGTGTGTGTGTGTGTGTGTATGTATGTATTGTCCTCCTTTTATTTTTATTTTTTAAAATTTAATGAGTGTGATTGTTTTTTAGAATATTATGCATGAATTTATCATATTCTATTTGGCATAATTGTTATTAATTTGTACAATTGTCAACTCACCTATCCTGGGAACAATTATGCAAATTTTGTGAGTTAAATAATTAAATTTTTCTTTAATTATATTTTACATTATATTAATAGTAATTATACTCTATCGGTGTGTTATTATTAATATAATTTATTGTTATACAATGCGTTATTAATTTTGTGCTTATATCATTTTTGAATACTCTATCCAAATTAGAATTATCGTGAAATAAGACTTATGCATTGTATTATTATATTTCTTATTTGTTGTGGTTTGGGACCCTTAGGCAGGATCAAAATAAATAAGAAAACATATCTCTAAGGGAATATTTTATTTAATTTTATGCAATCCAATATTATCTTAAAAATTTTGCATTTGCCTATCACAATGCAAATTTATGTTTAATAAAATTCTTTTATTGAAACAAATTGCTATTATGTTTGTATTTTGTAAGTGATGGACATACCTTATTGGTATGACATTACTTGACATAATTATTGCGTGATAGAAGAAAATAGTTGAATGTTTATTTTGAGTACTTTGAATTTTTTAAATTCTATTCAGCTATCTTTCTTTATCAAGTGGGAGAGTTTTGTACACTAAAAGTAATGTCCTATGAATAAGATTGTGTTAATACAAGATCTCTACCTTAATTAAAATGCCCAATTATTTAGATACCTAGTTAATAAGACATGAGAAAGCAAATATATTCATTTTTTTAGATATACCTTATTTAATATGTTTCTTTTATATATTGATTATCATTGCTTTGTTAGGAGGACTTATATTGACTTATATTGAGAATATTATAGTCTTTTTCTAGAACATTATACATTAAACTCCATATTGTTTTATATTACTAACAACAATCCTTGTTACTGTAATATAATGAAATCCCAATATTAGTTAGCAAATTTTGTTGAGAATAATTTCTTTACTATATACTATTATTCTATATCATTGTAAATGTTATATTTGGAATATATACTTGGTAATAGTTTTTTTATTGTTATATTTTGAAATACAAGATATTATTGCTATTCTTTAATACTTATGCGAGTTTTAATTTAGACTATGTTAGGCTATCTTTAACACTTAGTAAAGTTTAAGTTTCATGTATTTTTGTTGTGTGTAACATAATATTCTGCTCAAGTTCGTGTGGCTATTTTCTAACACTTGAGTTTTGAGTGAGTTATTGAAAACTTTCAAGTAATCCAATTTTGTCTAAAATATTAGGGATTTATGATAAACATTTTAAATGGTCATCATATTTTACAATACAAAGGTTACCTTATATAAAAAACTTTTAAGAATTTATCTTTACAATGACTCAAGCAGTCCTGTGTTATGAAGTGTCAATTAAACATTTATAATCTCCTTAATTCCATATGCAGAATATATGGTTAAATTTTATAAAAACTTTGTAAGTGATAAATTCTATAACCACTTCTCTTAATAATTCTGCACTAGTCTATTTCTCTAATTTATTAGTGCACTTTTAAGAAAGAAAGTTAGTGATCAAGTCTTTAGACTCACATTTGATGTCCTACAAATTTAAGATCCTGCCATTTTAAATATTATATTTTAATATTAGTGGGCTCTAATGAAAATCGTATTTTTATTTTGGTATAAAAGATTAGTGGGAGTGTGTATATTTTTTTTATGTCTCGAGACTTATTAAACTCATATTGTCATATTTTTTTGTGGCATTTTATGATTATATGATATATTCTAAAAGGACTTTGTTGTTTAGTCTTGTCTTATTATATTGAGATATATAAAATTTGTTGTATCTCAATAGGCATCTTAAAGAGATGCCAAGGTCTTTTTGTTGGGTATTGCACATTAATCCTTTTGGTATGCAATTATGTTGTGCTTCTCTTTTACCCAAAATTTCACATTTTGCTAGGTCATAAATTTATAAGTATTTTGCATGTGTGATATCAATACTCCAATTGAATATGATTTTCTACGTTGTAAAAATATTTGTAAATTTTATGTTTAGACTAATAATTATAAGTGTTTGCTCACTTTGACATTCTAGTGAATCTAGAGTATTATTTTATTTAAAATAGGTGTCTATGTTGTCTAAGTAGGAAATTCTTGGATTTCCTAATTGTTTTTAGATTTGGCATAGTCACTTATATTGTGAAACTCAGATTAATTGAATGACAAATATTGTAGAACATTTGTTGATCTAGCTCATATGTAATTACTCTTATTATTGGGCTATTGTGAGCACTTAAATACATGTGGATTATGTTTTTGGCCTTCACAAATTTTCAGACTTTAATTGAGCATAATGTTAGAGATAACATACTTGTAAAGCCATCGATCAAAGACTTAACTATTGAAGTTTATCAAATTGTTGTAACTCATATAGTTTGCTAAGTTTTGATGTTTTGGATCAGTGGGAGTCTTAAAATATATTATCACGAGATATCTATAAAATAACATCATTCCTTATTGTCATATCTCTTACAGCATTTTCAAATGCTTGGATCATTTTAGGATTGCGTATTTCTCTTAATAAATTATGCTTTTCTATAATTATTATTTTTATATGAAATGTGAATATTTAATATGTATGATTTATATCCCTATCAGATATTATTTCTACAACATTAAATCTTATGTTTCTTATATTGTTGATTAGTGACATATGCTTTGACCATAATCGTTATTCTAGTAATAATGATTCTTATATTTTAATGATTGATTAATGTTATTCAAGTGGGAGAATGTTAAAATTATTTAATTATAATAATGGAGTAGCATTAATCAATAAGTAAAATATTATTTAAAATCATTAATTAACAGTTATAGATTTTATTAATTACTATATGTCAGTTATGAAATATCATAAGACGAGTTTTTGTATTAAGAGTGACCCTGTAATGAGTTGGATCATTCATTGTGAATAACTCATTGAGATGTTCTTACCTACTGCTAGGAGTTATAAAAATTATTATCCCATTAAGCAATTTTTACGATGAACAAAACTATCTAGAACGTGAGCAATTTACTTTTAACACAAGAAACCATTGTTCTCTCATTCTCTGATCAGTTTAAGCATCATGGACTTGGGGCTGAATCCAGGTATACAAATTCTATTATCATTTCTTTGTATTTTTATGCTAATATGTTATAATCTTGTATTTACTTGATCTCGTTAATTTGGGAATTATCTTTTTTTTTTATCATATTGGGCTAGCTTATTGGCTTATTTTTCTATGATGGGCTCAACTTTAGAAAGAGGAGTCCAGATGGGCTTTTATACACACACATACACACACACACATATATACACACATACATATACATATATGTGTGTGTGCATGTGTATATACATATCTATTAATATGTATAAAGTTGTTGTCAGAGAGAGAAGACTTTTTTTGCCTAAAGTAAGAACAATTCTGACAATTTATTTTGTAATTTGTTTATTTACTCTTTCAAAATGCTATTAAATGCATTAACCATCAAAAAACAAAAACTGCACATTAACCCTTGAAAAACGAAAACTGTGCACAAAGGTCATTCATCTACCCTCATATATCCTATATATACTGGGGGTGTTTTTGTATCAATAACTTTTCCTCTTCTTTACTCTTTTGCATTACTTTAATTGTCCCAAAATACATAAGCGTTTTAGGTTTTTTTTTTTTTTTATTCTTACTTCTAATTATTTATTTATTTATTTGTAATCGGGTACTCATCTAAATTTTTTTTCTCTATTTCTCTCACTTCTATTTCTTCTTATTCAAAGTTTGTGCTTTATTTATTTTTGTTTTTCTCATTCTTACTTCTTCTTCTCATTTATTTTTTTCAGAAGGGCAGAACGTTCTTTCAGTGATGGCTGGAAACAATTTATAACACAAAAAGGATTACAAGAGGATCAATTATTGAAGTTGCATAATTTGAATTATTTTGAGTTACTTTTAGTTGGTGCTTCAATCAATTAGAAAAATTCCTAATAGAATGATATTATTTGATTGTAATTTTGGCTGTCATGCAACATTGTGAGGATTAAGTTGTTATCCTTTTGGATTATGTTTATAAATTGGAATAAAATGTTCATATTTTATTAATTTATTCTTCAGTTACAAATATTGAAATAATATATATTAAATAAATATTAAAATTTAAATTTAGAAATCTATTAAGCATTGTCCAATTAAATAATTATTTACATTATGTTTACTAATTAATATTTATGTTTACTAATTCTTAATAATATTAATGAGAGAGAAAATTTTGCTATATAGTAATAACATTATAATCACATGGCCCTATTAAATAATTATAATTATTTACATACTAAATTAAAATACTAATTTATTATTATTATTATTATTATTATTATTATTATTATTATTATTATTATTAGAGTAATTAAAGATTTGGTTATAATTACGTTATAATTTTTATTATTTAGAGTAAAGCACTACACAAATTTAGAATAATTAAAGAATTTGTTTATAATTACGTTATTTAAAGCAACAACATTAAAGTTAAGGATGGATAAACACTTTAAATGGAAACAAATTTAAAAGAAATGTTGGAGAATTACAACTTAATAAGGATTTAATTAAATGGAAACAAATTTAAAAGATATGATGGGGAATTTTTTGTGATTTTTATAATAGTTACCTTTAATATAAAATTTATATTCTTATAGTTATAAGAATCCAGACAAGAACAAAAAATTTAGATATTTACATAATAAATAGGGGATGACAATACATCAATATATAATCAGATACATATACATAATTTTTAAAAGATATCAATGTAAAATTAACCGCTAAATAAATATATTTACAAAATTATATTTATGTAGTGCATAAAAATAATAAAAAATATAATTAAAATATCATTGTATATTATTTAAAAGATATATTTTATTTTTGATAAATTTTTAGAATATTAAATAAAATATTTTATTACTTTTTTATAGAAATATTAAATTAGATAAGATATTAGAATATTTAGATTAGATAAAATATTAGTAATATTAGATCAGATAAAATATTAGTAGCATTTTAGTAATATGTTTTTATCTTTTAAAAAAAATGATAATTCGCAAATTTAGTTATTTCTTTTATCTTATGAATGTTAGATAAATTTTTGCTATTTTTTCATTAGAATATTAAATAAAATATTTTATTACTTTTTTATATACAAATGTTCGATTACCAATATTCCTAACATTACCAACATGTTTAGATTACTAATTATGTTATTTAAAGCAATAGCATTAAAAAATTTATGGTTTACAGTAATTACGAATGAAAACATTATGTTTATTAATCTTTTTTTTATAACTTAAATTAAACGACATTGAGGAATTTTTCTCTCCCAAAAAGTTTGCCAAAACTAAAAAATTCCACTCAAAATTATGGGTGATACTGTGATTTGATTTTTAGCTGGAAAGTTGTGGCAATTAAATTTTGAAATAAGTATAAATTATTAGCATTTAATAATTAAAGTAAGTAATTCAAATTTAAAATATTGAAATCACACGAAATTAAGGATTTAATTAAATGAAAACAAATTGATATGAAATAGAAACAAATTTAAAAAACATGTTGGGGAATTTTTTGTGATTTTTGTAATAGTTACCTTTAATATAAAATTCATATTCTTATCTTTATTAAAAATTCAAATAAGACCCAAAAATTTATATATTTACAAAATAAATAGGGGATTACATTATATCAATGTACAATCAGATACGTGGTGTATAACTTTTTAAAAGATATCAATGTAAAATTGACCACTAAATAAATATATTTATAAAATTATATTAATGTGATGCAAAAAAATAAAAAAAATATAATTAAAATATCATTATATATTTTTTGCAAGATATACTTTATTTTGATAATTTTTTATTAGAGTATTAAATAAAATATTTCATTACTTTTTTTATCAAAATATAAGATTAGATAAGATATTAGAAATATTAGATTAGATAAAATATTGGTAACATTTTAGCAATATGTTTTTATCTTTTAAAAACAAATTGTAATTCACAATTTTATTTACTTCTTTTATCTTATGAAAATATTAGATAAATTTTTGATATTTTTTATCAAAATATTAAATAAAATATTTTATTACTTTTTTATCCAAATATTAGATTAAATAAGATATTAGTAATATTAGATTACATAAAATATTAGTAATGTTAAATTAGATAAAATATTAGTAACATTTTAATAATAATTTTTTATATTTTCTTACCTTCTTCTTAAATATATTTTTACATTTTATATATTTTATTAGTTAAAGTGATCTTTCTTTTATTAATTACTTAAACAAATTAATATTTTATTAAATAATTATGAGTGATCAAAATTTTATATTTTCTTTTCATATTTTCTTATCTTCTTCTTACATATCTTTTTATATTTTATATATTTTGTTAGTTAAAGTAATTTTTATTTTATTAATTGCTTAAACAAATTAATATTTTATTAAACTAATATTTTTTTAACGTGCATAAGAATATTAAATAAAATATTTTATTAATTTTTTTTATCAGAATATTAGATTACTTTTTTCTTATCTTCTTCTTACAAATCTTTTTACATTTTATATACTTTATTAGTTAAAGTAATCTTTCTTTATTAATTACTTAAACAAAATAATATTTTATTAAAGTAATCTTTCTTATACGTGTATTAGAATATTAAATAAAATATTTTATTACTTTTTTATCAGAATATTAGATTAGCTAAGATATTAGAAATATTAGATTAGATAAAATATGAATAATATTAGATTAGATAAAATATTGGTAACATTTTAGTAATATGTTTTTATTTTTAAAAAAATATTGGTATCATTTTAGTAATATGTTTTGAGTTTAATGGTTATGCATTGTCAGTGTAAAAAGTTTTACACTGTCAACCAAACATAAATCACCATCATTATATATGACTTTTAAAGTATTTATTATAAAAGTCAACAAACTTATAATAAATGATGGTTTGTGATTAGATGACAGTGTAAAACTATTTTACACTATTGGTGCATAGGTTGTTTTCTCATATGTTTTTATCTTTTATGCTTATGAATATGGTGACATTTGACAGATTCAAAATTATAGTTGTTGTTGATTTATTTACTATATTGTTTTTATTTTTTTTAATTTCCTTCTAATATCTTTTTCTAAATATGGTGATATCTAATGATGCATTTTTTATTTTTAATATTCTATTTTTATTTATTTATTTTCCTTCTAATAGTAGTATATACTTATTATGTTTTAATTTTTTCATATTTATATTTTTTAATTTAATACAAATTATTTTAACTTTATCCATATTTTGCCGTTGCATTGCACGGAGTACACGCACTAGTATACTATATATATATATATAGTATGTATACATATATATATATATATATGGGTTAGGATCTATTGACACTAGGTGTCAAAGTTAGTCAAATTACACCTTCAATAACTTTTTGTAAAATGTAAATTTAATTAATCCAACTGTTGAATTATGTGATATTATCTTCATGATCATGTATATGAAATTTCACATCATTTAGACTTTTCTAGATATGTTATCTAACATTGAATATATATATATATATATATATATATATATATATATATATTAATAACATATTATACGTTAAAATAAAGTGATGTAATGAACTATTAAATAATTTTAGAATTATATGAAATTTTGTATACTTAATCTAATTAATAAGAACACAAAATTCAATGGTTGGATTGGGTAAATTTGGGGTTTTTTTACCAAAATAATTAAAAAAAAAATTATTTCCCAAACTACACTACCCTCAAACATTATTTCCCAATATACACCAAATTACTGTTCACTCTAAGAACAGCCCCCAAGAGCCGACATCTCACCTCGATTTTTTTTTTGAAACCCGTTGGGAATTCGAGTCCCTAGGACTCGACTTCTCAACGGGCTGTTTTTTTTTTTAATTTTGTTAATTTTATTATTTTTGTTAAATATAAATTTAATTTAATTATTATTATAATTATGGGTTAATATATGGTTAAATAATACATTTAGCGGTTAATTAAAATAATTATACTTGACCAAAAATATTAAATATTAGATAATCCTATTAAACTAGTTGTTATATTTGGCGAATTAAAATAATTAATATGTTTAATTTTACTAATGTGGTAATTTTATGGAAAAATGTAATTGTGGTTAAATAAGCAAATAATTACAAAAAAAAAACACAAGGAAGGATTAAAATAATAATGAATTAAATTAATAAAAGTTACATGGGATTAAAAATCATTGGGGCTGCCTTGACATTTCAACACGATTAGGACATTTATTTTTTGTATATCCTGGTGTGCGACATGCTGAACATCTTTTTGGTTGACCCCTTTCTCTAAGGTCCATCTCAGTACGTATTCGAGTCGATTTCGAGCGTCCACTGATATTCCTGCACATAGTGGGATTATGGGACAATTCTGGTCTGTCATATGTTGGCCATGACCCTTTTTTGGGCAACATGTGGAATCTTCCACTATAGACAGTTGGATGCATATTCCAACGTGTACACCGGACTCACATATTACATGTAATCATGGTGAATTTGGTTACAAGCAGCAACAATATGTGCACATGGGATGTGTAGTTTCTAGAACTTTCCACATTCACATTGTTGCTGTTCAAATCTAACACTGAAATACCCCGCAAGTCGCCCTTCTAATGGGTTAATCAACTTGTGCACCCAAAATGTTGAATTGTCTTGATCGAAGTCCTTCACGTAGTGCGTGTTCGCCTTTATTATTGCATCTTGTACAGCCTTGTTAAGAATCTCTGTATATTTTTTGCTAGAGTTTATCATCGTCGTCGCTTCCCTCCCCTTTTTAACGAACAATTCATTACACCTAAAGTATGTTGCTTCGACTAATGCTGAAATGGGTAGGTTTCTTGTTTTTTTAAGTACTGAGTTGATTGCCTCCACAAGATTGGTGGTCATGTGTCCCCAACGTCGCCCTCCATCCCATGCGAGAGTCTATTTTGGCCCTTGGGATTTCATCGAGCCATTGCATGACTTCTGGATGCACATGACGAAGATTGTTGAACTAGTAGAAGAAGTTTCTCTCCATCATGGCATATGATGAGGAGTTGGAATGAAGGATTGTCAGTAATATTATGATCAAAATATTAAAAAAATAAAAAATTAACATGTATGCAATACATACCATATTTACAACTTTTTTTTTAATCAGTATTCTTGAAGTGTCCTTATGAAATTTTGTGTGATGTGTCGAATGCAAAACACATGCACTGAATCTTGTTCTATCCAACCACTCCCCCGTCGTGCGTAGGCACTCTTTATCGCTTCGTGCCTGTCTGATATTAGGCATAGACCATGTTAGGGTGTGATGTACTTTTTTAAGTACTTGAGGAAGAAGAACCAAGCATTTGTTGTCTCCCTCTCGACTATGGCAAAGGCTATCGGAAGAATATGGTTGTTCCCATCCTGTGCAATTGCCACCAAAAGATTACCTCTGTACTTTCCATACAACCAAGTGCCATCGACCTTAACTATAGGCTTACAGTAAGAAAACCCATCGATACATGATTTAAAACTCCAAAAAAGATGATAGAAAACGTTAATGTCACCATCTTGGTTGTTACATGGTAGCGTCTGCATCCTTACAATCGTCCCAAGATTGGTCATTTGGATTACCTGGAGCAGTTGTGGTAAATCCTTGTATGTTTGCTCCCAATTGCCGTAGATTGTTTCTATAGCCTTTTGCTTTCCCAGCCACGCTTTTTTGTAGGAGGTGGTCAACTATTTAATTTTTTTATGTGTTCAATCAGCAACTGGCATCGAGATCAAGGGATCATTTCTAACTAGTGCCTCAATCTCTTTACTAATCATCGTTGACGTAAGTTGACGATGATCCTAAGACAACATTGGTGACGCACATGTATAGGGTCTTTGCAGTTTTCTAATCTCCCATTGTCTGCAAAACTTGCCATATGTTGCTCTACACCTCCAAGCACATCCTTCAATACGACATTTTGCAGCAAATAATTATTGGTCAGAACTTATAACTTTGAAGTCCACATGGTTCCTGATGTGGTGCTCCCTAATTGTAGACAAGCAGGATTCTTTGTCATGGAACCACATCCCAACATAAAGGGATCCAGGTGCTGCACATGAAATGCCTTCACGATCCAAGACGTGCATAAACTCTACATCGTCTTCTGTTGCGTCCAGTTCGACAGCATGCATATGTGGGGGTGGATTGTAAGCATTGTTGCTTGTTGAAGGGCCTACATCTTGCTGGTGGTTGTCATCTTCATTATCGTTGTCGTTCACAGGGTGTTCCAGAATGTCTTCTTTGTTGTCATTAAAAGGGCCAACATATTCGTCATGTGGACCAGCCCTAGCATCATCAACTTGTTGTGGCTTGTTGGGTTGGGATGGTGGTTGTTCGATGTATGGAGGTGTTGACAGTAGTTGGGTGAAAGAGGAGGTGGCTGGCACAAATTTAGAAAAATTAAACTATGTGCTGTTTCAATCAAATGAATGGGCATATGGTGGGAGTAGGGTAGAAGAAGGGGTTGTCTCCTATTCATTTTGGTGGGTATACTGTTGGTTAAGATCAAATGTTGTTGCATGCGACGATGTGGGAAATGCATATGATGATATGGGGAATAAAGCATTGTCAGGTTCAGGATATGTTGTAAAAGGTGTGTCCTCCAACGTGAAATAGAGCTCTATACATCCAAGTGTCTTGTATTAGGCAGAAATTGTGAACATACTCTGGACGTCCTCATCCTCGGAAAGTTTCACCATCTCATAATGTAGAACTCCTTTGCCAACACATAAAGGGCATCGATGAAAGATACTGTCAACCGTTGTTGTTGGTTGAAGTTTAATCTTCTGCTGGATTCTTCGCTTTAAGATCTCAAATGAAAGGCCTCTCTTGGTGGTGAGGATGACTGGGTTTGGGCATTCGAACTTTGCCCCCTCCTCGGATCGAGTCATCTGGCCATTGTAGTAGATAATAAGATTGAAGTTGGATGAAGTCATGGTGAAGGTGGAGAGTTTTGGCTGAGAATGGATGTTGAGTGAAGATATGTTTTTGGTTTGCAAATTGAAGTTAAGTCGTGGTCTATATATAGACATGGAGAAGGATTGAATCTAGACTGTTGGATTCATGAATACAATCTGGGCCGTTCGTTTTTTTAGACTGACGCAAAGTAAGGAATCTCTGACACACTGACGCAAAGCAAGGATTCCCTGATGCACTGACATAAAGTAATGATTCCCTGACGCAAAGTATGGATTCCTTAACATAAAGTAAGGATTCTCTGACACAAAGTAAGGATTCCTTACGCACTAATGCAAAGTATGGATTCCCTAACACAAAGTAAGGATTCCTTGATGCAAAGTAAGGATTTCCTGACGAAAGTAAGATTCTCTGACGCAACGAAATCAACGGCTAATATCGCAAGTGCACTTTTATAAATACATTACATGACTATCTCCCACATACACATACCTTCACTTTATCGCGTTCAGAGTAACTCCTTCTAAAAACCTTTCTTCCATCACTTATTTTACTATTTTTTCCTCAGAAAAACATGGATTCTGAACTTGCGTTTATCCACTTCAACGGTCATATGACAACAACTTTTGAAGGCGTCTACTTTCAGTGTCCTGATCCGAAGTTATTTAGGATACCTCATGGCATCACATTTGTTGGCCTCCAACAAAAAATAATAGAAACGATCGCACTTCCTGGACATAAAAGGGTCATTGAAATTTATTGTCGATGTCCTACAAGTATAGGGGATCGTTGTGTTGTATACAATGCTATGAAAGTTCGAAACAACGCCGATTTAGCTAACATGTTATCGATTTTCTTCCAACATAGACATGTTGGGCCTATCAAGTTTTATGTTATGCTGGCGAGATCTGTTGACGAAATAATGGCGCACTTGAGGTAACCTAAATCTGTGGACCAAATCATGGTGTGCCTGATGCAACCACAAACATTAACCAACCATGAGGAAGAGACCGCTGCCAACTTGTCTAAACCATGATTAATGTTATTGTTGCCCTTCGTCAACTGCTTTCAATAAACTGTATTGAAGTAGAACATGTCTTATTCAGTTCATCAATGTTGTTGTTGTCTTATGTCTACTGTTTTCAATTCATGCATCCATGTACAAGTTGCTCTAGTCAATTCATCAATGTTATTGTTTTCTTGTTATTTCTGTTTATAGCTTAAATTGTGTTAAAAAATTTAGAAAAACAATACTAATAACAATATTAATGTATAACACAACTAAACAAAACATTTCATTAAATTATAACACTTCGATACATGCGATTCATGTTCGCAAAGTGGTCTTATCAAATCTTCTCATCTTCCATATAATGTGATCCAAGATTCATGGTTTCATCAAGATATTCTGACAAGCCATCCCACAACCATGAGCTTGACGAATGGGACTATGGTTGGTTAGATGCATGCGTTTGCTAATCCTCGATAGTCGTGTATAACTCAACGGACGTGAGGTTAGGCATTTCAACGAATATAGCAAACATTGTGTGTACATCCTCATCTTCTTCAAGTTTGCATGCCTATATTGAAAACAACCGCCCAAAAAGGATATTGGACATTGGAAATGGAGGTGGGCCACCAATTTTCCATCCCTTGGTCTAATCTTATTTTGAATGGCTTGCTTCAACACATCAAGTGTCATACTTGTGTTGACTTGGAGTATCTTCAGGTCATTACTGACAAAGGTTGACCCATGCCTAGTTTCTCTCATCTCCCCATTGTAATATACAAAAGCAAATATAAGTCTGGATGTCATGGCTAGGGTATGGCTTAAGGTTTAGACCTAAGGTGATAGCTAAGATGATGCATGTGTTGTCGAATTTAACATCCACACATGTTACATTTATACACTGTTTACCCGATCCAAACATTTATGATTATGTTGGCAAAAAAAGCAACAGTCGTGATCGCACCAACAAAACCAACGATCCAAGTCGCCTCTGATCCAAATGCGTTCACTGTTCATCTGTCAGGGAATCCTGTAGGGTCTTGTCCTCTTCAATAGAAAAAGTAATAGTCGTGATTGCATCGACAAAACCAACGATCTAGATCGCCCCGATCCAAGTGCGTTTACTATTCATCCGCCAAGGAATCCTATAGGGTCTTGTCCCCTTCGATAGAAAAAACAACGGTTGTGATCGCATCGACAAAACCAACGATCCAGATCGCCCTGATCCAAGTGCGTTCGCTATTCATCCGCCAGGGAATCCTGTAGGGTCTTGTCTTTTGCGTCAGTAAATATTCAATAGTCAAGATCACATCGATGGAATCAACGATCTAGATCGCCCACACACTTTTATAAATAGAAAACCTCTGATGGTCGCAGATAAACACACTCAACTTAAGTAGTTCACAGTCATCCTTCCATTTCGTAACATACAAATAACTTCGAGCATGGAACTTGCACCCTTGCTTTGGAAACAACACATACACAGATCTGCACACATACCTGATCCGGTAAATTCAGATCAAATGTTAATTACATTAATCTTCTCTACACTTTCTTAATTGTGTTGTAGTAATAAATACAATTTTGCCATGTGCAGGGCACAAAACAAGATCTAATCGAATCATATTGTCATTCAATGCCCCCTCCAGATCTGTTAATAGAACCATTGTTGAAGCGAGCTAGGCTTTCCTAGATCGCAAAGATGAGACATTTCAAGGTCAATCATTATTTGATAACTGCTCTAGTAGAGCGGTGAAGACTTGAATCACACACGTTCCATCTTCCAGTTGGTGAGTGCACAATAACTTTGGAAGATGTGGCGCTCCAACTAGGACTAAAGGTTGCTGGAAAATTGGTTACTGACCTAACATATTTCGATTAGGAAGAAATGTGTGAGACATATCTAGGTGCTTGTTCCTCCAAAAGGGACAACACTAAAAGGATCAGCAATCAAACTTAAATGGTTACGAGATAATATGATGCCTTTACCCTGCAAAACCAACACATGACCAATTACAAGTCCATTGTAAAGCCTACATTTTAGGCTTGATTGGGGGGGGGGGTATTAATGCCTGACAAATCTGGCAACAGAGTTCATCTAATGTATCTACCATTATTAGCGATCTTGACTGTGCTGCACATTACAGTTGGGGTTCAACTTGTTAGCAACTTTGTATAGAGAAATGTGTAAGGTTGTTTATTTGAATTCTAAAACGATAGGCGGGTGTGCATCATTGTTGGAATCTTGGGCATGGTATCGCATGTCATTCATTGCACCCCAAGTTAATCGTCAGCCAAAATATCCACTTGTTCTCAGGTAAATAAAAAATTCAAACTAAAGTGTACCTACCTATCCACTAATTCTACTAACATTAAATGTCTTTTACTAGATGGAGTAGGCAAAGGATTACAATTTACAGGAACCCCTTATGGCGATATTATAGGACATAGATCAAGAATTGATCATATGCAATTTGAACAGGTTATTATATATACTAAATTATCCTTTGTCATACATGTATTATCAATTTACTAACCATGCTTATGTTTGCAGTTCCTATGGATGCCATACAAAGGATGTGAGACATTTATGCCACCACATGCATTCCAAGATTCCAAAATGTGGAGTGCCTGTACTATTTTAATTTGTTTTTCTGTTATAGAATGGCAACAAACAGACAGGGTAAAGCTCCAATTTGGACTACGGCAAAAAGTGCCACAACCACCTAATAATTTAGATCACCTTCACCAATTAAACATGCGAGGAAATAATTACATGAACTAGTAGAAGAGCATGCCAACTGGCTTGGAATTTGGAAGGAACGACGCAACAACGTCTTAGTAGGCAATTTGTTCAAGGACCTCTACTACACATGCGTGACTATATGCAATGGTATTGTGCAAATTCGATACCTTTTCTATCTGTGCCACAACAATTGCAAGACCCACGAGTTGCACGTAACATGGATGTTGGCGACACAACACACGCAACACAGCAAACGCCAACACAACAACATGCACGGCGACAAAGTACACCTCCCTAACCTAGCCCCCTAGTTATTCAAACAATGTAGGAGGAAGACTTTGAACCACCTCGTCATTCACTTGCATTCACTCCATCAGAACAAGAAGTTGATGAAAATGTTGAGTATCGTCGACACTCATTTGCATCTAGTTCAGCAGACTTCATGAGCAACTTGTTTGGTGCAGACATTCGAACTCTGGAATCGGCTCACGCTTATATGCAGAGTATAGTCGTTCCATCGTTTCACCATCAGCTTGCTGGAAGTTCGTCAACACCACACGTCGACCATCATGCAACTTATCAGCCAATTGTTGATGACGAGGAAAATGTAGTACGACAACAAAGACAAATCCGTCGAAATCCTCCGCGTAGAAGGCGACCTCCATTGTGTGGAACTGGACACCATTACGAAGATTAAGTCTCCTGCCTCTTATGTAATATTTATTCATTTTATTTCCAACTAATTATTTTAATGATGAATGACAATTTTAATTTGGTGTCTTAATTTGCCAAATATAACTACTAGCTTAATACGATTATCTAATTTTTAGTATTTTTGGTCAAGTATAATTATTTTAATTAACCGCTAAATGTATTATTTAACCATACTATTTAACCCATAATTATAATAATAATTAAATTAAATTTATATTTAACAAAAATAATAAAATTAACAAAAAAAAACAGCTCATTGAGAAGTCGGGTCCTGGGGACTCGAATTCTCAACGGGTCCAAAAAAAAATGCAAGAGAGAAGTCGGGTCTTGGGGGGGTATTTTTAACGTGAATAGTAATTTGGTGTATATTGGGAAATAATGTTTGGGGGTAGTGTAGTTTGGGAAATAATTTTTTTTTATAATTATTTTGGTAAAAAAAACCTTAAATTTGCATTTTAGAAAAAGTTATTGAAGGTGTAATTTGACTAATTTTGACATCTGGTGTTAACGAATCCTGATCCTATATATATATATATATATATATATATATATATATATATATATATGTATGTATGTATGTATGTGTGTATATAAAAGCTACTTCTTAAAAAAAATGTAACAAAAAAGAAGAAGGATGCATGTCCATTAGCCATGTATGAGAAACTTAACACGCGGTTTGACAGGAGCCTCCCATCATTTTTCTTCTGTTTTTTCATCTCTCCTCTTTTCCAAATGCTTTTGTCCTACATATTTTTTCATACCGCGTGTTTTTTGAACGCTTGTTGAACGATAGAGAAATGAGACATTAATCTTAATAGATATTTGAACGAAGGTAGTAACATTTATTATCGTTGTTTGGAACCTTAACAATTACTCTCAGAAAACCATATATTCGAAGTTAGGTTTGTTTTTATTTCACAACCGAGAGAAGCAAAGCAAAGGTTTCTCATGATGTTGTTAGCTTTTCTTGGGTAGGTAAGGTTGACACATTTTGCCTTGATTGGCACATCACGGGTACGAAATGGACCAAAAGCGCGACAAATTTATGAATTTGACCCATATTTGAGAATACGGTATCAAATACATTACATATTATATACGGGCGGAACCAATCAAGCTTCTTTTAGGAGGATATCTCTCGTTGATAACCCAAAACTGGTCTCCTTGAAATAAAATGATCACCAAAGGTACGTATAACTTCTTTGACTCAAATTTATAATATAAAAGTGAAATAATTTTTCATGGATCTTTATAATATTTTCATAACTTATTTATTTTAAAGTTAGAAAGTTTGATTTTCTCGCTTTCCTTTCCAATGAGAACATACATTTCAATATAAAAATATGATTTAGATTAATTTAAACACACATTTTAATCACATTTATATTTCAAAATCAATTGTACTAAATTCTAAACCAAACACACTACCTACTAGGGTTGGCCTAGTGGTAGGAGATTGAAATAACTTGTATAAAGTCGTAAGTTTCAATCTCAATGTCCTTATTGTACACTAAAAAAAAAAACAAACGAACACACATAAAAATTTGATAGATGCAATGGCATCCCTTTACTCATATGTCATCGTGTATATACAATTATACAATTAATTGCAATTATCTATCAAATGATTTTATTGTTTTAAGATTTAAATTATTATTTCGGTGTATATTAAAAATATTTTCCAACCAATTCCCAATGACTAATTTCCTCGAGTTGTAAAAATAATTGAAGTAAATTTTATTTTTTCTAATTTTTTTATGTACATAATTAAGAATCAAGCATGTTGCTTTCAACTTATAATATCAATCCAACAATAGCTTTTTAAAACAAAAATAATAATATTTTTAATAAGTTTTAATAAAAGAATATTTAATAGTTTAATTTTATAATCATAATTCTAATCATATAATTCTAATAAAAAAATATTAAATATTTTTATAATTCTAATTGTAATTAATATATAACACTTTCTTTATTAAATTCCATCTAATTCTCTTATATTTTCTCCAAGTTGTGCCACCTATTAACCATGATTTTTTTTTCTAAATAAAAAGCAAGCGATCAAAATTCAAAACACTTGTTATTAGATTTAACTCCTTTACATTGTATTTAGATGGATAAAAATAAAAGAAAGATAAATAGAGATGACCAAAATAAGATAAAAATATTAAATATTTACTATTTATTTAAGAAAAAAAAAAGAAGAAAGCATGTTTTTTCTTGAGACCTAAAAAGAAAATTGTGTCTCAAATGAAAGCGAGAGAAAGACTTCCAACTTTTCATTTATTTGTTTTATTTTTTAAAATTAAATAATTTTTCATAACAAACAAATTAAAAATTAATAAATATTTTTTAAAAGAAAAATAATAAAGAAAAAAAATTATTTTTATTAAATTTATTTTTAATTAATATATTTTTTAGACACAATTTATTTATTTATTTAATTCTCTTCCGACCATTTAAATTAATAGTAAGAAAATTTTCTATTTTTTTATTATTGCTACATTTTTTTATTCAGTTTCTCGTTTAGTTTTATCTCTCTTATTTTTTTTTCTATTTATTACTCTTTACCAAATAAAGCATTAAATTAAACGTATATGTTAAAAAAAAAAAAAAGCTCATTTGGCATTCATTTAAATAAGGTCTAATTGTAACTTTGCTTCCTCTAATTTTTTTTTCAATTTTGTAAATTTTGTTTTTTTATTTTTTTCAAATTTAATTCTCATTATTTTAATTGTGTAATTTTAATTTATCTATTAACTTAATATTTATATATAATAAAAATATTAATGTGATAGTGCAATAGAATGTCACGTCAATATAATGTGATAGTTTTTATTAAATATTAGATATTAAGTTAATAAATAGACCAAAATTACACAATTAAAATAGTAAATAATTAATTTTAAAAAAATAAGAAATAATATTTGAAAAATTAAAAAAGTTAAAAACTAAAAATGTAATTAAGTTTTTAACTAAAAATATTTTATAAATACAATACACCTTAAATTAATAATAAATAAATTCTCACTTTACACGTATTTATATTTTAAAGAGCTTAATTCCTTTTCATCAATGGCACGAGTATGAATTATGACCCACAGGCCCTCACATCAACGCACATCTGTCATCCGCATCATCTACTACTAATACTAATAGCATGTCAAGTGCCCGCTTCATTATTCCTGATTCCACCCTTTCCGTGTCAACCTGGCGGCACAAATCGCGAGGCAACCCCCAGGAATATAACGCCAAGAGGGAAAAAAAAAAATAATAACAAAATAATTTTTAAAAAAGAGAGAGAAATTAAACAAGGCAATTCACGGAAGGGGCGAACATCGATGGAGCTGCTTCCAGTTTCTCTCTCTCTCTAAAAAGCGCAAAAGCGAATAATAACTGAAACCCTAGTCTCTGTGTGTGTCAGTTTGTTATTATTACTTCCGTTCCACGCATCGAATTCTCTGTGATCTGAATCCGTGAAATGTGTCTCTTTCGGAATCGCAGAGCGAGCAACGGTTCCGTCGTCGTTCGCCGGTGACCGATATCATCGATGAAGCAATCGCGTCGGTGGCAGAGGACTCTGTTCCTCACTCTGCTCTCTCTCTCCGTCGTTGCTCCTCTCGTTTTCGTCTCCCACAGGCTTAAAACTCTCACTCCCGACGGTAAAAAGACCCAATTCCCTCGCATACGCAAGTTTCCGTGTTCCGTGTGCTCTGTTTCCGTTTTAGTTGACTTTTTGCTTTTCTGTTGAATTCCGTTTCAGGACGACGAGAGTTTCTTGATGATTTATCGAGTGTTGTAAGAATCTTGCTTCCCAAACCTGATCAGTTTATTTATTTATTTATTTATTTATTATTTGAATTGCTTCTATAGCTAAACCTGTTTGGTTGCTGAGAAAGAATATCAGTTAGATGGAATATAGTGAAATATTTCTTTCTCTCTTTTTGTTTTTTTGGCCTCAATAAATTTTGAGTTATCTGTGAGTTGAAAAGTTTGCCGACCGATAGTTTACTGGAACTTCTTGTGCTTTCAATAATTTTAAGGACAAAACTTATATACAATTCTATAGATGTTGTTTGTGCTATTCTCCGATCAGAATTAGATTTTCACCGATTACTGCATAATCCTTCAATGCCAACCTTTATTTCGCGGATTATTGAGATGAAACTTTAATTCCAATTAGAGAACAGCATAATGTAAGTTTTGTCCTAATTTTAATCATGGATAAACTGATTTTTCATATTTAATTATTTTAACTGGAAGAGTTTTTATTTATTTTTTTAAAGCTTCCTCAGCTGCCAATTGAAATTATACAGCTTCTGATGCTCTGCTGTGGAATTGGGATTGATGTTTATTTGTTTCTTGCAGACATATAGGACAGATCCTTTAAGGCTAAATGCTATTGAACAGGTAGTGGAGGATTTGATTAGAATTTTCGCATCGTGTTTTTGGTTTTTCTTCTTCTGCCCCTGGTGAATTGGAGAATTAACTTTTCCTTGGTATTTTGGGCCCTTTTTGTGCAATTCAGGAAGGCGCTGAAGAATTAGAAGAGCCAAAGCAAGTTGTTTATAAAGAAAAAGATTTTGGTTCGACAAATAGTTACATTTCGCAAAAGATTAATGATTCTGAGGAATCTAAAATTGAGGGGTACAAAAATAACCTTTTGGAAAGAAATGGTTGGTATCTGTAGGTGCACTTCTGAATTTTTTGTGGTTTACATAATGCCACCCAAGTCTGAAAATTTTGCTGTTATCAAGTTTCAGAATTCGACCATGACAAAAGACAAGACCAGGAAGCTCAGCAGAAAGGATTGTTCTCCATGGATGGGGATGAGGTTTGTGCTAATTCTTTTGACATTAAAAATTGAAGCCCGTGTGACTGCTGTTTTTGTTCTAAATGGGATTTTTTTTTTTTTTTTCAATAAAGTTGTTAACTGAAGATTCATCTGTTCTATCTCCCTGAAAGCTGTTGCAGTGCTCTTAAATTTCAGAAGATATACTAAGATTCTTTTAATATTCTACTTTTCTGTCAAAATCACTTCATTTCTTAAAGGTTTCATCTTCCCAGTTCAAATCTATAGCTATAAATTTATGATGAAAACACGATTTGTTTTTTATTTTAAAAAAAAAAGATGTGAATGCATTCTTATGACAGTTAAATGAACCAAATTGATGTAAAAAAAAACTCATCTGATATATTTCCTGTGTGCTTGAGGTTTTATTTCCGGATTGTAACTTCTCTAACCTAATGTAAATGATGTTTGAGATAAGAAATTGTAGTTTTGCTTGACCTTAGTCAACTTATTATCTACTTTCTTTTTGCTATTTGAAATATGAGAATACAGGTATAATTAACTATTCTTTTATGTATATTGCGCTATATAATATATATAGCGAAATACATAAAAGAATAGTTAATTAATTACTCGTGGGGTTTTGCTGTTTACCTACCTTGAAATTTACAATTTATTCAAATGATTGGGGTTTTTCTGGGTAGTTCTCTATAGGGGTCAGTTTTTATAATTGAAGCCCAACTTAATTTTGTTATTGATGATAGCAAGATCTTGTTGGTTGCTTTTTGCTTCATATCAATGTCCAGATGTGAGCTGATCTGCTATTGGAGCAATTTAAAATGGACCAAGAAATTAATTATAAGTGAGATGTGTTTGTTACACAGGTTATTTACCTATTGCATTCTGAACACGAATGTGATTTTTTTTGTATTGTGTTTTGTTGCATCTCCATTTATGGTGGCAAACTTTATATTTTTTATGTACCCATATGTATTTGATTAATGAATTATTGTATAAATGCATATTGGACTGTGGAGAAATTTATCTTTACAATGTTAATTTTTGAATTTGGTTTTATTTGCAGAATATATTTAATACAACAGTTGCACACAATCAGAATATACACACTCAGTCTCAAAGAATGACAGATGAGAATGTTGAATTAACAGATAAGCAATCTGGTCCAAAAGCAAACCAACATCATCACAGCTCGCGTCCTCAATCTCGGAGAGTGACAAATCAGAAGGTTTTGGAGATTAAGGATCAAATTATTAGAGCCAGAGCATACTTGGGCTTTGCTCCACCAGGCAGCAACTCGCACTTGGTGAAGGAGTTAAAGCTGAGAATTAAAGAGATGGAACGTGCTGTTGGAGAAGCTACTAAGGATTCACATCTGTCAAGGAGGTAAAATATTCTGTGTAACTCTACAACCTGAATTTAGTTCCACAGTTATTTATTACCAGCATTTACTAAATACAATGTACAAGTTTGAAGAGAAAACTAATGCTTTGGTCCTTGAAAGATACACCATTTTTTCATTTCTTCCCACAACTAATTTCATCAATTGATTCCCTGTATGTCTCAATTTGCTTATATTTGGTCCTTACAATCCACTGCTCTGATTGAAGCAAATTAAATATACAAGGTTTCGGCAGAGAAAGTTAAAGGTGGAGGGATCACATTAAGAAACATGTTTTTCAGAGACCAAAACATAAATTTTTTGTTAAACGTTCAAATTCCAATCTGTGAAATGGCAACTGCTTCTCTTCCAGTATAAAAATAATGATGATAGAGAACATTCATGTATCATTTTGATGTGATATGAACTGTTAAAAGAAAATGGATGTTTTCAATCTAAAAACAAGTGAAGTTCACAGTGCTTTGCAGAAAATGAGACACATGGAGGCTTCACTGTCTAAAGCCAACCGTGCTTTCCCAGACTGCACTGCTATGGCTGCTAACCTCCGTGCAATGAATCATAATGCTGAAGAGCAAGTTCGTTCTCAGCAACACCAAGCAACATATCTTGTTCATCTTGCTGCAAGGACCACCCCAAAAGGTCTTCACTGTCTTTCTATGCAGCTAACTGCTGATTACTTTACCCTGAAACCTGAGGACCGGATGCTTCCAAATGAAAAGAAGATTCATGATCCAAAACTATATCATTATGCTGTCTTCTCTGACAATGTTCTGGCATGTGCAGTGGTTCTTAACTCCACTGTTTCTAAGGCCAAGGTAAATGCATTTTTTTTAAAATGGATTAACTTTTTATTTTTCACCTTTAATTCAGGTGTTCTTTGCTTTTGCTTTTGGCTAATGTTGAACCCTGATGCAACTACTGAAAAAGAACACTTATACTAGCAAATTCAATATTAATAAGTTTATCTATCAATTTATTTTCAAGTTAGTCCCTTAGTGGATGCTATGGACACTTGATGCCCCTCAAGCCTCCTCCTTATCAGCCAAAACTGTTTGTCTACACTAAATTGCAGTACATGTGTACTACATAATAATCATTTTACACTCAAGGATTTTCTTCTATATACTCTTTACCATTGGAGTGGGTGGTTGTAGGATGCAGTAAGAATGCATAATTCTGACACCAATTTGATCTCGTTCTTATCCTTCCTGGAAACCCCCCTTATACTTGGCATTTCATTTATGATGTATGACTGACAACATTGAAAGAGTTATCTTAGTTGCAGCTCTGGGCGCTGCAGAACTTACTGAAGAATTGAGAAGTCAAACCAGTAAAAGCATGAGGATATATGATTTTCATAATGGAATAACACTAATAAATCAAACTTCCTTTAAAATACCTCCTGTTTCCATCATTTGACACTGCAGTTTCTGTATCGCTCTTTAAAAACTGAATTTATATATTTTGCTCAAAAAAAATTCTAATAACATCACATCCATCATTAACTAATGAAGAAACTGTGATTTTCTGGTGAGGAGGTGTTCTTTCTAATTTATTAGCTTCTCAGCACTTTATAGAAGTGTCTAACTTGTTACTAATACAAGAGATGTAGTGAGAAGAAAGATATATGAGATCCCCTAATAAGTAACTCTTTCCTATGAGAATGCAGTCTTGTGTACCCACATCAAACCCTGTCACTTTATATTGAGTTGATAAGGGCAGGATTCTTTTTATTTATGAGAAATGCTAGTAATATATTCTCTAACGCACTTTTTATTATTGACTAAATTTATTGAAAATCACGAAATTGTGTGGGTCCTACCTTATTTAACGAGTTTCATTCATGATTTTGTAGTTTTCAATAAATTTTAATCAATAGTAGAAAGTTTGTTAAAAAGAGTGTATTAGGGAGTATGATGTTAGTACTCCTCTGTATGTTTATACAGCATAATGATAATGGCATCAATTTAATCCATGTTGTAGATTTCACCTAATGAGATAAGGCTTGATCATAATGTTATAATGAATTTATTTTATTTTATTTTAATTTTTTGAGAGTTTGTGAGAATGTTCTTATTATTGAATATGAAGCTAATGATTAAGTCTGTATGTATTGACAAGAAAGTCTGACAATGACTTTTAAATTGCAGAAACAGGAGAAACTTGTTTTCCATGTAGTGACCAATTCACTCAACTTTCCTGCAATCCGGATGTGGTTCTTATTAAACCCTCCTGGCAAAGCCACAGTCCACATACAAAGCATAGAGAACTTTGAATGGTTGCCCAAGTACGATGCATTCAAGAAAGATAATTCCAGTGATCCAAGATATACTTCTGAGCTGAACTACCTGCGTTTCTACCTGCCAGATATTTTCCCTAGTTTAAATAAGATTCTGCTCTTTGATCATGATGTGGTGGTGCAACAAGATCTCAGTGGACTATGGAATGCCAATATGAAAGGAAAAGTAATTGCAGCAGTTGGCACTTGTCAGAAAGGTGAAACTTCATTTCATAGGATGGATATGTTCATAAACTTCTCAGATCCATTCATTACAAAGAGGTTTGATGTCAATGCTTGCACGTGGGCATTTGGGATGAACTTGTTTGATTTACAACAGTGGAGGAGACATAATTTAACTGCTCTCTATCACAGATATTTGCAAATGGTATGGTTAAAGTAATGTCTTTATTTTGTTGTACATTTCTTTTTTTTTTTCTGTTCAGAGAAACTACTTTTTATTCCCCCCTCCACGAAGAAATTTTCCTACATCTAAATTTCTTTAAATCAAGTTTGGCTTCTAGCATTGATAAAGTAATGTAGAGTTAAATCACCATTGTTAGCATAAGCTCCCTTGAAATTGGATTGTATCAATCGTATTGCACAGTTTTCTTTTGTGTTATTAAAATGCTTAATCTAGTAGTTTTATGACTTATTATGGATTTTTTTATCTGCATGCTGGACTAGTATTAGGAGGTCAAAGATTTGACATCTCCATGACATTTAGATTTGTTATTCAAAGCAACATTTTCGTATTTCTAATTTTGATGGTTGAATCTAATGAGGGAACACGTCAAATTTCTTGTTTCATTTGCAGTTAGATGGAACACAAATTTAATTTCTATTAAATTCTCATGCAACGATAATTTGATGTGTTCCTCTATGTGATTAATTGCAGGGTTCCAAGAGGCCATTGTGGAACATTGGAAGTCTGCCCTTAGGCTGGCTCACCTTCTATAACAAGACTATGGTTTTGGACAGACGGTGGCACATTCTTGGCCTTGGTTATGACTCAGGTGTCGATAGAAATGAGATTGAGCGGGCTGCCGTTATACACTACGATGGAATTAGGAAACCGTGGTTGGACATTGCAGTGGGAAGATATAGAAGTTATTGGATCAAATTTATGAAGTTTGACCACCCTATTTTGCAACGTTGCAATCTCCAGGCGTAGCCCAAAATTTAAATATTAATCTACCTGGCAGGTTTTATTTGACTAATTTTCTGGCACATTAATTGCCTGCTTCAGTCGATTCTTTCTTGTTCTTGGCGATTCTTCTTGTAAAGCCCTTCATAGCTCCATAGAATTTTTCACATGCATCTTTTTAGAAGCTTAGCCAAATTGTAGTGACATTGAGATGAAATAAGACTCATAGGCATTTTAGCTTCTTGGAGATGCTATTGGTGGTTGTGTACATAATTCATTTCCGTGCTCTATTAGGTCGTGCTACCTCTGTTTACTATCAATTTGCGCCAATTACGCACGAACTGGAAGTTAAATTTTACTTTGAGGAACTAATTTATACATAATTGTGGAAATGACGGCTGCCATTTGAGTTGTAACGTTAATTATGCCGTGTGATCATTTCTCCTGTTACATGAAGCTAGAAGCCAATGGGATTCAAGTATTATTCGCGTAATCTTCGCTTCTTCTGTGACTTCTCTGTCTTGAATAATATAATCTCTTTATTATCCGTGAAGAATGTGAAATGGGGGCCTAAATGATAATATCTACGCAGCTAGGGTTCTTTTTGACAAATAATTAAAGACTTATTTAAGTACTTATGTATAAGTTGTTTTTATAATTAAAAGAAAAATGAGGTTAAAGTGATTTTATTTAAGTTCTAATTTGTTTTTATAAGCTATCTTAGATAATTTATTAAAATAAACTGAAAACAGCTTATTACTACGTCTAAATACTTGCCTAAATGTGTGTTTTATAAGATTTCGAAACAGAACGTCGTTGTTACTGGTTGGAGAAGAGGTAAAGCCAATGAAGCTTTCGATTGAGTTGTTAAATATCGGACACCGAATGGATTATGTGACACGTGGAGAAAAATTATTGGGGTTTTGCAGATATGGATATCTAACGACGGGTTTTCAACCTATCCATGGTGTGTGGTGTATGGCCCGACGACTCTGCAACACCAATAATAATGATAATTTTGAAATCTTTGCGCATGCGTATGAAATAAACTGCAACCGTGACAAAAGTTGTGTAGCCATACTCTGATTCGTTAGTGAAGAAAAATGGCAACCATCATCGCCGGCGCCCCAACAACATCGATCACTCGCGCAGGTCTTGTGCTCAAGCGACCTGTTGGGGTCTCATCCTCTACCGCTCTTGGTAAGTTTGTTCCTTAAGGAGGATGATAATATGATTTCTTTCTGGAATAAAAGTGCATTATTCTCTTCCCATTTCTGATTTCCTTGTGCTCACAACATTGTGAAGCATATTAAGACGACTAAAAAATAAAGGGGAAAAAGAATTAGCAATTTCAGAGTTCTCATAAAACTTGATGACTCTTGAGTCTTCATTATCTAAAACAATAAAAAAATTTAAGAAACTTGCAATGAATTAGAGGTCGTACTTCGACAGTACACATTTAACGTTTAAACTGATATTTGGGTTGGGTTTTAGATGATGAGGATTAATGAATCAAACAATTTGTTGAATTAACTGTCATAATTCATTGATTGCAAACATAATTCTATATATAGGATTGCCAGCAATGGCTAAGGCAGGGAGAGTGAGGTGCTCCATGGAGGGAAAGCCTTCTGTGCAAGAAAGCTGCTCAAATATAGGGATGGGGGCATCCTTGATCGCAGCTGCATGCGCCGCAACCATGTCAGGCCCGGCCATGGCTTTGGTGGATGAGAGACTGAGCACTGAAGGAACAGGGCTTCCCTTTGGGCTTAGCAACAACCTTCTTGGTTGGATCCTGTTCGGTGTCTTCGGTCTTATATGGGCTCTCTATTTTGTCTACACTTCCACTCTTGAGAGGATGAAGAGTCTGGATTGTCCCTCTAAAGCCAAAGGGATGCATTGAAGAAATTGCAAAGAGTTGTGTCCTTTTCTGTTGTATTGAAAAACTACTTGTGTATCCAAGTTCAAACTTCCTAAGTTATTGATTTCTTCGTATGCGGAGCTTGCACAACGCTTATTCTTTATATGCCTTTTTTCAGTTTCTTGCTTATTGTTACTCTAACATAACATGTATTGAATTCTAGCCCTCAAAGTGGAAGGAGACAAGTAGAGGATCATATGTGCTATACATATGAGATAACTAGAAGTAAAATAGCAATATAGTGTGTTATGGTTAATTAGGAAATAATCATTCATTTTAAGTATGTGATTAAGGGTTCGATAATTAAATTTATGTGTATAGGAAAAATCTTTTGTAAGAAGACGGCTCCTTAAAGAAATCTTCATATCTTCAAATAGTAATTTCTCACTCCCAGCTGAAAGATACTTAGGTTCAAAAAAAAAAAAACCTAGAAGCAAAATCAGTATAAGATGAAAATACATAAAAAAAAGGTTTAATTAATTTTTTGTCCCTATACTTGTGTCAACTTTTCGTTGTAGTCCTTATACCTAAAAACTCTACATTTTAATTCTTATACGAGTAATTTTGTATGTTTTAATTCTTATGCTTCCATTTTGACAGGAACTGAAACTTTAGAAAAAATCACTCATAGTCATATAGAAATTAAAATGTAAAGTTTTTAAGTACAAGGACTAAAACAAAAAGTTGATGAAGATATAAGAACTAAAACATTAATTAAACCTAAAAAAAAAAAAAATACGTACTTTGTCTTTCAAATGCATCGTCTGTGTACTTCGATTTATCCTTCCGTGGATTTATCGCTACTTTGGTCAAAAGGACTATTATCTTTCTTACACTTGTATCATTTAAACATGTAAACATCTAATTAATCATGACAATGAAGATAATTATTGTTATAATGTGTGGGTAAATAAAATGAAAGTATAACAAAGAATATGATTCTGCTTAGAATTTGCGCTCACATGTTGATATATTTACCGTATATATTCAATAAAGAAATATTGTGGATGTTAAAAAGGTTATACTTAACTCAAACGTCAAAGTCTAAATACACTCAAATATTTCACAGTATTTTTTCATTAATGAATACACTCAACTCTCACAAGAAACAAAAAGATACGAATAAATTAATTTTCCACTTAGAGATAAAGCTTACGGTGGGATGTTAGAGATGAGGTCGTGAATTGGAATGAAGATAAGTTCATTCACAATCCAACAGCTACAAAAAGAGAGAATTGGATTCTTATCCAACCACTTTCAGCAAACGAGAGAATTTCTCTCTCATGATTTAACTTTCCCAAATAACAAAGAAATCAAAGTCACATTTATCCTCCGTTTGTCAGCATGGAAAGAAATAGAGTGAAGAGAAATAGGAGGTGAGAAATAGGTAAGAAATAGAGTGAAAATATGAATTGTTTGGTTGTGTAAAAATAGGAGTGAAATAGAGCTAGAAATAATATTGTATAGTTGTTTGGTTTGAGTAGAAAGAAAGGAAAGAAATTAGATTAATTTTGTATTTTCATTTTCGCCTTTATTTACATGAAGTTGGTCTGAAGCTCATGATAGTTGACTATCCTAACCTAATAGTTGACTATCAAGCAATGACAGACACAAATTGGAACACCATTGCTGTAGAATGTGTAATAGTCGACTATGCTAAAGCAATAGTCGACTATCTAGCAAATCCAGAGGCGAAATCGTGTTTGCATTCTAGTAATCGTCGACTATCCTCTACGAACAGGGGCTGAAGGCTCGAGTCTACCAAAGCGTGATAGTTGACTATTGCAAACAAATAGTCAACTATCCACAACAAACAGAGGCTATTTCCAATTTTCCATGGGTCTGCAGCTGATGAAATAGTCGACTATTGTAAAGCAATAGTCGACTATTGGGTTATGACAGTGGGGAAATGCTGACAAATTACATGCTTGGCTGTGTGTAAACATGCTATGTAACATTATTTTCATCGAGATAAAGAATGAAAACTTGTAAATATGAATTGTTTATATATTATGATTAAGATTTTAATGATCTAATAGTGGGAATGATAGTTAAAATTAATAACCAATCAACACCCAATTGAATAATAACACAAACAACACTACAACAAAAGCTAATGTGAAAGTGTGATTAAAACAAACTAAAGGATAAAACAGTTCCAAGTACATAGGTTCAAATGGAAATGGAAAACATGAACATAACGATCGATTACTAGTTCCTAAACTACTTTACTAGAAAGGCAAACACAATACATCAAGCTTTAACTAATCTGTTGGTGGATGGTGACAAAGATGTTCAAGTCCCTCAAAATGTTTGCCAAACTCATCAAACTTCAAGTCAACCTTTGCATCAAGTTCACGAACATGAATTGCTAAACAATGTAACCCTTGTTGTAAATCTTGTATGCCAGCAAAGATTCAATTTAAAACATCATCACCATGAGGTTGTTGAATAGTATATGATGCAGGTTCATTTTGTTCATCCTCTTGATCCTCTTGATCTTCTTCATCATCCTATGTCACTCCATTAGCATATTGCCACACCCCATTCACTTTAACAATCGTCATCAACTTCAGCGTGTAGGTCTTTGAACAAATTGGACCAACCAAGTGTTATTTCAGCCTCTTCGTCAATATCAACTTCATAATATTTCATTATCCTTGTAAGGACAATAGCATACGAAAGCGTCCTCATCCATTTGTCCTTGCACTTAATCATGTGCTAGCATATGTAATGTGGCCAGTTGAGCATAAACCTTTGCTTCATACACCATAACACAAAGATGTCTTCATCACTGAGGTATGCATAATTGTTTCCATGAGGCATTAAAATACGTGCATATGTGTAATGTAATAATTTGTCTTCAACAGTCAAGCAATATACATTCACCTTCTTACGTACTCGAACCCCTTCTTTGACCATGGCAGCCACAGCCACGTCACGATCATAATTCTCCATTTCATTTATGTTGGAAGGGTCAAACTTCAAACCTTGGTACTTCAAGCCAGCTATGCTCACCAGTCACGAGGCTTGATTCGGATCTTATAATTTTCGACCTCAATGCGTAAGTCACCATTACTTTGTATTTTGAGATTTGCGAAGAATACCTTCACCAAGTCCATGAAGTACCCAAGTCGCATTGAAACAAAGTTTCTAAGTCCTTAATATTCCAGTAAATTTTGAAACTCAAAACCATTGCGCTCAAAGTATTCAAATATCATTATTTTCAACTCATCAAGTCTCCTGGGTGCAAAATCATTGGCATATGTGTCCATTTATGTCTTGTTGCTGAAAAATCTATTGTGATCCAATAATTTGGTAGGGGCAAAATTCTGTTCTGCTGTAGGGTCTTCGAGTGTTTTCTTGTGTTTGCCATCCCTTATTCTTTTGTCTTTAAATGTTCCAACCATTATAACAACACCTGTAAATTGATAAGTTTATAAACAATTTCAATGTATAAGTTCAACATAAATTTCTATACAACATATTGGACAGACATAGTTAAAAGTTTCAGTACAACAAGTTCATGAATCTAATACATTAACCACTCTCATCGCTTAACACAATGTGCATCGGGAAGCTGAACATAAACATAATTAACAACATTCATTCATTCAAGATGTTGATCATAATTAGAATGTGCATAAATCACATATAAGCAGTCATACTTGAACATAAGTTACTATCCCTCACAAAGGACCTCAAAATTATAATATCACAAAAGTTATTGCCCTTGAAGAAGAAC
This sequence comes from Spatholobus suberectus, assembly GCA_004329165.1. Lineage (NCBI taxonomy): Eukaryota > Viridiplantae > Streptophyta > Magnoliopsida > Fabales > Fabaceae > Spatholobus > Spatholobus suberectus. The sequence goes on from CM014732.1 coordinate 20,607,996, forward strand.
TTATAAATACATATTAGTTCCATGTATCTGTATACCAAAAAATAAGTCCAAAAAAAGGCCCTGGGTATTGTCCATATTGTGTAATTAATACAGTAAATCAAAATACATCATGTTTTAGATTGATATCACTGTATGCCAACAGTGGTCATCATTTTTACAAGTTCCTAAAGTCGCATTTCAGGGGGTATCCCAAATAACAAGCACATCTTTGACTCGTTGTTGCACAAGTACTCATAACATTGCAAATGATGTGACTCCAAGATATTCATTTTAGTGAGCAACTTCCACACATTTGATTTGGAATACACACGATTTATGCTTTGCTTCATGACATTTACTTGTTTGCTGATGATGTCATTGCGTCTCTCAATTGCCATAACCTGACGCTCTATAATTGTGACTTGGCGTTCAGCAACTACAAACAATTTCTCGATAAGGGCATTTCCACTGATAATGGCATCAGCAACACGATCAAGACCTATAGTTAATTTATCCATCTATGCCTCAATGATGTCCACCACGGGGGCTTTACGTTTTGTACCCTGAGAACTAGACATCCCAATAGAATGATTAGATTGTGCACATCCAAGGCTGAAGGATTCGACATTTTGTGGGGAAATTTGTGTGTTATTCCTGTTTTTAGTGTTTGGCTCATTCATTATGGCATCCTAAAAAACATCATTCAGGTTAATGTTCATTTTCCTTATCCAGTGCTTCATGTATTTGTCTAGGTGTCAAACCCTTCTATCCAGATGCACGATCAAACGCATATAGCTCATTAAGGAGATCATAGTGACGAACTTGAGATGTTCTCCACTTCACGACGAAAGGTTTAGCCTATTTATAAGATATGACAATGCATTAAAAGAACAACATTTTGGAATGAACAATGTAAACCAACATGGAAAAGAACAATTACCTTTATCAAATCCTCCCATACACTATCTTCAGCTTCAAACCTCTTTGTTAAAGGAGACCAAGCAAAACCACTTAACCCTTTAAACAGATCATGCACCTCACGCCACCTATCCTTTAAGGTTTTTTGTCTATTTTTTATGTGATTTTTAGTGACTTCTGTTAATCCAGAAGCTAGCAAGGTTTTGACCACATTTTGCGTATGCTTCTGACGACCATGTATCATGCACCCTATGTCCTTTATGGGCTTCGTCAACCATTGCAGTTACTAGAAGGTAGTCCATTTCCTCGGACCACCTCCAAGTTTCCCTAGGAGGCTGACTACCATTTCATCCAATTCATTTTCCTTTGTTCATCTTAAAATCTAAGGAGTAAATACGCATAAAATGTGGCAGACAATATAATATGAATATAGTGTCATTTTTGGAACAAATAAATTCACAACATAATAACAACAAACTTAGTTACCAAATAGTTGTTTAAGTTCATACACCTTATGTCGTACAAATTACAATGACTCTTAAATACGTAAGAACTTAGAAATTACATTTATAGTCTATTCATAAAAAAAGTTATTAGTGGTGGTAATCATTCCACATTTGCGTCGCAATGTTGTCTCTTAATTCAGCTCCTTGTCTATAGTCATCGTCACGTTGTTGTGTTTGCGATATGTCCACATCACGTTGAAGTAACTCTTTATCAACTTCTGCTAGCAATGCCTCATCATTATCTACCCCAACTAAAAAATTATGTAGTATACAACAGGCAACTACTATATTTCTCATTGTTTTAAATGGATAGTGGTGTTCTATACCACTGGCTATAATGGGAAAGCATTTTTTCAAAACACCAAATGTTCGCTCTATTACATTGCGAAGCGATGAATGTCGAAGGTTGAATAATTCTCTAGCATTCTGCGGTCCGCAGACTGAATACTCCTTGAGATGATAACGAACACCTCTATATGGTGTCAAAATTTGTCTTTTAAGCATGAAACCCGCATCCCAAGATAAAATTTCCCTACAAGCATAATGTCACGTATGACTCAACAGTACGTACAGACCAAAAGTTTATAATCATGTCCGAAGGACAAACCACTAACCTTCAAGTACTATTAATGGATCTTCCCTACTTAATGCATCTTTTAATATCCTAGAGTCTGATACAGTTCCTTCCCACCCAACTAGGACATATGTGAATTTCATGTCGAAATCACAAGCAGCAAACACATTTTGTGTTGGGCAATCTTTTCTCCCACGATATTGAGGGGCTTTTGCCCTTGGTACCTTTACTTGGACATAGGTACTGTCTATGGCTCCAAGGCAATCCTTTGTGAAAAAAAGATTGACCATCTTACTTAATGTTTCAATTAACACATTAACAAAACCATAAAGTGAATATAGAGAAGTACCTTAAAAAATGGATAAAATCTGTTATTATTAAGTATTTGTGGTTGGACATCCATACCCGATGATTGGACTAAAAGTTCTTCCTCTAATGTAATTACAACGTGTAAGACAGTATGGAAGTGACGACTAATAGTCTTACCAGATTGATAGAAGAAGAAAGACACCATTCGATTTTTAACATTGTGACCTATGATGTGTAAAAATTTTGCAACTTGCTCCTCCACAATGGAGCATGTCGTATCCTTAACAATACCAGTACCTCTTAATTTTTGACACAACCGAATGAATGCTTCAGGGCCCATACGTATAATATCATGACATCTCTCTATATGAACTAGATAGCTCATTAACTTGCGACGCCTTAAGTCTCTTTCAGGATCAAAGTGCTTGACCGACATGTGAATTTTTGATGACATCAAATGAAGCATGATTGCACCAACTTGCAACCTTATTTGCAACTGTTCTTGAGCATGACTTATTATTTGGCTTTCAATTCCTAGACTATTAGTAAGTATTTTCTCTTCATCCAATTCGTCCTGATCTATATTCCCTATTGAATCATAAGAGATGTTCTGTTCCTTCAATTTTATATTATTAATTCTCTCCATCTGACATTTTGAACACATGTTTCAACATTACAAATAACAACCATAGTTATAGTTATGAAATATCATATTATACTCCCTATACTTAGCTAAGAAAGTTGTATATACAATGGAATAGGATATACAATGGAATAGGAAATAATATTGAAAAAGTCCGTGTTGAAGTTTTATACAGACCAAATGACATTGGCTTCAAATCAATAGAAAAAATTTGTGATCACTATCAATGATTAATAACAGTTACATGCATGGTTATTAAACCAATGTACCAAAGTTAACAATATTTAACTGCATTTTTGTTTAAAATTTTTCAAATCAACTCTTTTGTTAAAATTTCATCTAAAATTGACAACTCATTTTCTCTTTAATTTGTGTTTTTAGTCAACAACTAGTCGACTATCAACCAAGAACAGATGCGAAAAACTATCACAATGGCTGCATCAGGATGGATAGTCGACTATCCTCAAGCAATAGTCAACTATCCATCAACAATGGGTCATGGAACATCAGATGCATCAAGCATCACAAGCCCACATAAACAATCCATCTCCACTGATTTCGTAAACACCTTTATGTGGTGTTGCTATCAACAGGGGACAATCACGTTGTCCCTTTTTTTATCGCAGTAAACAGTGAACGAAAATGGGGGAGAGACGGTTACCTAAGAAGAAAAGTCACGTTTTTGCAGAAAACAAAGGTGGTTCAGTCTTCTCCTCGTCTTTTCGATGACCAGAAGTTCAAATCTCACCACCTCCAACAAAGATGGCGTCTCCGGTGTCCAGATCTAACCACCATTTGCAACTTTCCTCCTTCTATGATCTTGATTCAAGTCATGGACCTCAAGATCAGACCTAAACCGATAGCTACAATGGAGTTTCGAGTGTGCTACGCCTTTTTTTACTCATTCGGAGACGTTGGCACGAAAGCCATTCCCAATTCATGGTCTACAGTAACCAACGTGAGACTCTCTTTTTTAAGGGTAAAAATGACTTCACACAAGGTCCCCCCCCCCCCCCCTTCATTTCCACACCATTTCCACCAACATTTGTGCGGAAATGAACAATATATGGGCCCACACATTTTTTCTGCTCTCTCCTCTCTGTTTCTACTCTACCAAACATATATACTTATTTCCCACCTCCTTATTTCTTTCCTCCCACCCCTATTTCCACATTATTTGACTCCTACCAAACGGAGGGTTAACAAATTTTTACCTTGGTTTGAATTTTCTTTACGCCTCAAATATCTTGTGTCGCCTTTTATCAAAATATTTGTTGGTGCTAACTCACATAGTATAAATACCAACTAAATTCTAGCCATATGCTTAAACTTAGAAATTGTAATTGACTTTCTCATCATGTCTACTAGATTATCATAGGTACTAACTTTTTTTTTTAACCACAATGGTACATTGAGAAATGATCTCCCAAATAAAATGACATTTGGTGTCAATGCATTTTTTTTGTGATACATTTGATTTTTGGACAAATGTATGATGATTTGGCTATCTCAGTAAACTATTGCATTATTTTATTCCAAACCCAAATTGTCTATCAAATCTCTAACTCAAATGACTTCTTTCACTACGTTTACTACCATCATAGTTTCAGCTTATGCAATAGATGATGCAATAGTAAACTATAAAGTTGCTTTTCAACTAACTGCACTACCTAAAAGTATGAAAAGATAACCTTATACATATATTCTTTTGTCAATATTTCCAGTATAACCAGAATCAATGTAACCATTAATACTATCACTAGCATTATCACTCTTTTCATTACAAGCCAATATCTATAGTACCTGAAAGATATCGAAGTATCTATTTCATATTTTGTCAATGCATCTTTCCAAGATATCCCATATATTCGCTAACAACAAAGACATGTAAAATTATTGGGCGAGTGCAAATCATAGCAGAATACATAATCCTTCTAACTACACTCTCATAAAGAACATGTGACATATCTTCCTCTTTTTAATAGATATGGTGACATTGTAGTTAATAGTTTGAAATAGGCTACTTTTGTATTTTTCATTGCAAGGCATCCTTTCTTGATATATTTCTTCTCAAACAAATATAACTTGCTAGCATGCTAATCTTTATCAACTTCTATACCTAAAATTTTTCCAACTACACCTAAATATATATGTGTAGGATGAAGCACATAAATTCAAAGGTTATTATTACTGAAAGTGAGGGGTACGGAATAAGACTATCTTTAGAGGAAAATGTTGGGATTGACCCTTACACTTATGCAATATGTAGCATTTTATAGCTATTTCTCTGCATTTTCTTTTATTTTTTTATACCTTCTTTGTTTCTCTTACACTATAATACTATAAAGTCTAAAGTAATACCACTAGGGTCAGCTTAGTAATAAGAGATTTGGGTAATTTACACAAAGTTTTAGGTTTAAACTTCATCACCATTGTATACCAAAAAAAAATAGTTTAAAATAATAAATAAAAATATCACATTTTGAATATTTATTCATTTAAAACCTTCAGTACAATTGTAAATTTAGATAAAGACCCAATTTATTCCATGAAAAAAAATTATTTAACTCAATTTGGTCCTTGAAAAACAAACTAAATAATCTCTTAAAATGGTTTTCTATGAAACAAGTTAGTCTTTCTATTAATATAACTTAATGGAAATACTTATATGACATGTAAGCCAATTGACATAACAATCCACAATTTAGTGTAAATTATTTTTTAAAAACACTTTTCTTCTGCAAAAAGTGACCCAAATATCAAATTTGATCCTCAAAGTAATTACTCAATCCAATTTGATCTCCAAAAAAGCTTGTCAAATAATTTCTCAAGATTAAATTACCAAATTAATATTGAATGTTACAAATGATGAAAATAATACCACTTTTATAATTAAAAAATAAATTGATTGTAATTATTTTTTACATTAATGTTATTTGCAGTACAAAAGATTAAAATAAATATTCACATTAAACTCTTTATCTAAGATTCATTTCAATCGAATTAACTTAGAAGAATACAATTAGACAAGATGAGCAAGGTATCGCACTGTAAACACCGAAGCCTTTATCAATGTTATTTAAAAAAAAAAAAACCACATTGTTTATTCACTTTAATTTTTATTTTTTATTAACGATTTTTCAATATTGTATACTTAGGCACGTTTTATCATTTAATTATACCTTATATTTTTACATGTATTTACACTTTAAAATTTTCATTTATACACATATTTTACTTTTAATACACATTTATATCTTACATTTATTTTTTATTTAATTATTTTTTTTTTGGAAATTGAACTATTCAGATAAATTCAAATTTCTTCTACACAAAAACCAAATATTAAATATCAAATGTTTTATCTAAAATTAAAAAAAAAACTATCTCTCTTTTTTTTATCAATATCCTAATCACTTCCTACAAAATCCATCAAATTTCTATTGACTCTTTTTCAATCATGAATCATTTAAATATTTCAAATCTCAAATCTTATAATAAACTATATTTAAGTTAAAAAAATAAAGAATTAATAATTTTAAATTTAAAAATAACAAAAACAATTACATCTTAATTATAACAATTAAAACTTTTAAGGTGAATATACACTACTAGAGCATTATTACAGCTGCCTAATTTAAGTTGATTTGCATAAGTACAGCTAATTACATAATTACAATATCTTCTATAAATCTCCTTTTACTTCTAAATTTAGCTTACTTAATGTGCTCCAATTTCAGCTAATTAATAGAGGTGTCAAATTGGGCGGGCCGGCCCAGCTTGCTTGGGCCATTGCTCTTTAGCAGGCTGGGCCGGTTTGTGTCCAGGTCACTTTGTTTTTTGCCTAGCCTAACCCTACACGGGCCATCGAACCAATTTGGCCTCAATTTTTTCCAGACCTATTAAGTTGTTATCTATTTTAATTATTATTTTTTCTGGCAAAAAAATTATATAAAATTAAATTATTTAAATCATATTAAATATTTAAAATTAAATCCTACATACTTTCTAGCATAAACGAATATTTTTATTCATATGTAATTGACTTAATTACTCAATAATCTCGTTAAAAATATATTTTTAAGCGAATTTTATTTACAAAATGAAGTATCCATGTTAGTCTTTTTTTTTACAAACGTGTGTGACCCTTTCTTTTTTTAATTTTTTTAAGTATATTAATATTTTTTATTTAATATATATATATATAACCGTGGGAGAAACCGAGCACTACAGCAACATGGGAGAAAGAAAGCAATATGTATATATATGCACTGCAGCGTGCGAAAGCATATATATATATATATATATATGCACCGCAACATGGGATGTGTGTGTGTCTGTGTGCGCGCGCACGCACCGGCCAGCCTGACCTGAGCCCAGTTGGCCCGTTGGGCCTGGCCAAAACAGCTCAGTTTCTTTTGAGCTGCTTTTTTTTTAGCCCAACCAAGCCTTTTTTGTGGGCTAAGCAAGCCAGCCTATTGGGCCGGGCCCATTTTGACAGCTCTACTAATTAAAGTTCCTAGTTTTTTAAATATCTTAGTACCCCCTGAAGTTGGAGCATCCATATTTTGAATGCCAAATTTGCAAAGAAAATAATCAAACTGTTTCTTTCTCAAAGATTTGGTGAAGATATCTATGTGTTGATCATGGAATGGCACATAAGTTGTTGTAAGGTTACCCTTCAAAATTTCACTGTGCAAAAAATGACAATCAACTTCAATGTGTTTAGTGTGCTCATGAAAACGAAATTAGCAACTATATGTGAAGCAATTTGACTGTCACAATAAAGCTTCATAAGTCAAGGTTGATAAACACCAAGACACAACAATAATGCCTTTAACCATTTGAGCTCACAAGTCTTACCCATGGATCGACACTCTGCCTTTACAAAAGCACGAGACATTATATGTTATTTCTTAGTTTTCCAAGAAATAGTAGAGTTAGCAAACAGAACAAACCAACCAATAAAAGATATTCAAGTCAAAGGGCATCTTGCCTAATCCAAATCACACCAAGCATATAATTACAAATCACAGCCTACATGCAACATAATTCCTTTACTTGGATTACCTTTCAAATAGATGTTGCATAACACAAAGAGTAGCATCTCAATAATCTTGCTATGGTCTTTGCATGAATCATGCAAACATATGCACACGGTAGGAAAGTTCAAGTTTGGTGACATAAAGATAAATTAAACGTCAAACCAACATGCGATAACACTCTAAAAAGGCTTCCCATTGGCTAGGGGAAGACGATGGTTCTAATCCAATAATAAAATAAAATAAGTTGATTAGGTTGTAAAGTTTGCAAATATGAGGATACAATATGATTTTGGTCTAGAACAATTTTCACCAATCAGTAGTAAGTTGATGACATTCTTCATACCTTTAGTCAAATAAAAATGTTATTTTATATCTAAATTATAAAAATGAACTCATTAGATAATGGATGATCAGCAATGCTTCTCAATCAAAAAACTTGAAAAACAATCTTGCATCAATAACTCAACACAATGATAAAGACGAAAATGTTAAATGAAGATAATGAGTTAAGATATTTAATTTTAAGATAAACAGATTAAGTTATTAAAATATGGTTAATTAGATGTGACTATAAGATTGTAAGACTACAAGTGTAATAATAATGTTTTATTTTAATTTAATATATTAAATAATGCATGGGTATAGGGTAGGGTGGGCAGTCTAATACCCATACCTACAATCATTCTTATAAAATTTTTGTAGATAAATATTTGTATCTACATTTATACTCATTCAAACCCTATTTGGATAAATTTCTTTATAAACACTTATAGGAAAAGAAAATAAGAAGAAAAAAATTAAATAAGATTTATCCATAAGTTAAAATTAGCTTATGTATAGGGAAGGATCCAAAAATCTGTTAAAGGGGGCAGAAAATTTTTGTCCTACTTTGCAATTATTTAAACATTTGACTTCTAATAGATAATATTTAATAAATAATAACTTTCATAAAATTATTTACTGGTTTTACATAGTAAACTAAAATTGTTTTTTTATTTCAAACAATAAAAATAAGGAAACGTAATAAAAATTATCAAAAAAATTCTTTTCAAATGATAAAAATTTCTATAATTTAAAGAATATTAATTATTTTACAAAATAAGAAAATATAATAATTATTTCTTGAAAAATTGTTGAGTAATGTAATAATTGTTCAGTATAAATTACTCAATTGTTGAGTAGTCTATATAAATATTCTATCTACTTGTCAATTTTGTTCATTATTTTTCAATCCTTTAAGATAGTAAACGAAATAAAAGACGTGCACAACATATTTTGTTTGTCTCCCTTTTTCCACTAACATGAAAAGAACTTGCATCCAAAATATTATTCTACATATTATGTAACTCATACTAATTTCTTGTTTCAAGCTTTGGAAGACTCTAATCTCACAAACACAATAACAATCAAACAAGACTGGTAACAATGGTCTCACAATCTAAAAAAAGAACAAAGTCATCATATATATTAATAATTAAAAGTCATCAAATCCTATAACAATGATATATAATATATAAATATGTTTATATAAAAAAAAATATTACCTTTTTGATATATCTATATATCTATACATACATAGTGTTGAGGGAAGGGGCCAAAGCCCACACTTGCCCCCCTAAATTAGTCCCTACTTATGCATAAGTTAAAATCAATTATTTTTAGAAGCTAAATGAGTGAAGCTTCTCCAAAAAATTAATTTTAACTTATGCATAAGCTAATTTTAGTTCATAGGAGAAGTCTATTTCATTCTACCTTTTTATTTTCTTCTCCTATTACTTATGGTAAAGTTTATTCAAATCAAGTCTTATGGAGATGTCAATGTAGATAAAATCTTGTATGAAATTGCATGACCATTGGTCGCTATGAGATTAAGGGATGTTTGATATTTACGTGTTTATGTGTGCAAAAAAATACCACAACCACAGTCACAATGAAAATTTATTGTTTTAGTGGTGGCAACTAACGATGTCACATTTGGGACAAAGATATGTTGAAGGTGATGGCGATTCCCAATGGCAAGACTCAGAAGATACCCATTGAAATCAATTCTTTTAATAGAGTGGAAGATTTGATGTTTGAGTTGGATAAGTATAACAAGCGTGCTCTTCCCAAAAATGGTTGTTATTTTTTCACTTACAAGAAGAACGACCATATGATGACTAAAATACATGTGTTTAACTAGTACAAGATTGAAGATGGCGACACCATTGAAATCACCTTTGAATACATTTTTTATGAACAGAAACTTAAAGAATAAACATCTCCTTTTCTTTCCCAAGGTTGTAAATGGTGAAGAAGCAATGCATACAAGCATAAGTATGATCGGTTCATATCAAACAACAAATTGTCAGTTATTTACTTAGGTCCAATGTTTGTTAATTAGTTAAATAGTTGTGTTAAGACAAAGGACGAATTTATAACCCTCAAATGTTTTGATAATAACAAACAATTAAAAAAGAGCTATTCAAACAATCGTCTGGTTACTCAAAAATCTCATGCTAGCTATCATCTGATCTTTTTGCTCATGTATCATCTTTAATCGTGTTTCAAAGTTTAATAGTTATCTTCTCTCAAACGATGTTCTAATGATCTGCACACTGGTCAGCTATAAGAGCATAAACAATCTTGAAATAAATGAAGTCTACGCACCTAATCTCGAGGGAAAGTTTACTTTATGCGTAAAAGAAGGAATATGCGTGCGAATGTCAAAACGAAAAACAGATATGTCCACTATTACAAGATAGAGTACAAGAATGGTAAAGATAAGCAGACTACGTTATCTTATCAATGTGATAAGTTGGTGTAAGATATTAAATGCTACATTTAATGCTCCAACGACTTTTTCCACCAAACAAAGGCTATCTCCCTTAAACACTCACAACAGGTACTTTTCTGGAGAAGCATATAAATAGAAGAAGAGACCTCATTTTCAAAGTTAGTCAGTTGATTTGCTGTTTTCAAATCTCAATCTATCAAGCTTTGATATTGTGACAATCATAAAACTCAGTTTGTAAAACTTTATTTGTTCTTCACTGTATATTCGTCTGTTGGACGTTAAACTCAGTAAGGTAACTCACGTTCAACCTTTTTCTCTAGGAAATTGGTAGAAGCCTGAAGAGGCTTTGTTTTAAAGAATACTTGGGTTATTGCTTGGAGAGGTATGTAAAAGACTACTTGGGTTGAGCCTGAAGAGGCTTGTTGAAAGAATACTTGTAACTTGGATTAGTTAGTGGAACTTGATTGTTGTCAAGAACTGGACATAGTCTCTAGGGTGAGACAAACTAGTGTAATTCCTGTGTGCTTTCCTGATTCGTTTTTTTGCATCCATCTTCTTTTCAAAACGCTTTCAAAAATGTTTTTTTGGGTATATTCCTTCAAACGATACATCATTGAAAAAAGTTTTGTGAACATTTGCTATAATACAATTCAACCCCCCCCCCCCCCTCTTGTGTTATCTTTGTATCCTACAAGTATAGGAAAGTTAGTTAATTGTTGTATACAATAGTAAAAAAAAAAACTAGTAAAATCAAAGCTAAAATTACTAAAAACCTACTTGAGGTTATCAATGTCACAAAGAAATGTTGATTGGTTTAGCAATTTTATCTATTGACAAGGATATATTAAAAAAACATTGATCATGTTGATGTTGTCATTAATGATTTTGCATCTTGGAATATTCAAAGAAATCATTTTTTATGATAACTTGTATATTTTATTTTGTAGGTGATAAAAGAGAATTTTATAAGTAGAGAAAATATTTTATCGATAATAAACAATAGTATAAGAGTAAATTGAATGAAAAATGAAAAATGTGATTCATCTTTTTTGTATTTGTTAAAATAATGTTATTCGCTTAATGTAATAACACATACCATTTTTAATTAAATTATACACACACACACACATAAGGTGGGGATCAAGTTACTCCAAGAGTAACTTTTGGTATAATTACTCCACTCAATAACTCTTGATATATGTTAAATTTTAACAATCTAACCGTTAAATAAAAAGATTTTATTGAGTAGATCAAGTATACAATTTTTTATGAAGTTTGAAAACTAGTTGATACTTCATTAAATAAATTCAAATTAACATATAACATACTTTTCTAAATTATAAGTAAATGTCGACAATAAGATTAGCTAGCTACAAATGTCCAATTTACCTAAAATTTGGTGTGCATGATCATTAATATAATATCAAAATATTCAACAGTTGGATCGTCGAAATTTAATATATATCAAGAGTTGCTCTTAGAGTAACTTGATCCCCACCTATACATATATATATATATATATATACATACATACATACATACATGTATGTATATATACATACATGTATATACATACATACATACATACATGTATGTATATATACATACATGTATGTATGTATGTATGTATGTATATATGTTTACATACATGTATGTATGTATGTATGTATGTATATATGTATGTATGTATATATGTTTACATTTTAAATACTTGTATATAAGAGACCCTTATCTATTATTTTGCCCTAAGCCTATAAAATCTCAAGACCGACCCTGCTAACTAACCAAGTTGTTGATGAATTGGGTGGTGTGTGATGGGATGGGATGACAAAAAATGAGAGAAGTACCATTATCTATTAGGGTGAGATTAAGAATCATGGTTACTACCTCAAGAGCCCATGCTTAAGTTGTTTGATAAAGAGCAACAAAAGCACCAAAGCAAGATGAGAGCATGTTAGTGTTGATTACACTGGAATTGAGTGCAACCATTGCAATCCTTTATGGCACCTTTTTTGCGACCGACCTACTCAACCCTTTTATCGCTCACTTTAATGCACAATAAGGAAATACCAATGACGCACCCAACCTTCCCCATTCATAAGACATGTTCACAATTATCACTTCGTGCTTCTTTGTCATCATTAAAGGGATGATGAAGTGTCGCAATGCATTCGTCATCCCTTTCATGCTCGCATCCATCATCACATCGAACTCTTTCGCTAAAACCTCTAATATCTTATTGTTCTTATCTATTATCCCTACATTATTCACTGATTCCACACCATAACTTTCGATTAATTAGTCACTCATATCAAATTTCATTTCATTGACATATGATTAGGGTTACCTACCTACAATATCAAGAACAACTTTTTTTTTCCATTAAACTTGAGCCATCTCTTCAACACTCTTATTCACTGAAACAAAGTAAACGACAAAACAATGAGAAATAGGAAGAAGAATAGCCAATCTAAGAATGTGCATGAGAATGATCGATGACATGGTCAATGGTGGCAGGTAGGAGATGAATGTGTCCAAAAATTTTGGGTGAGATGTGAAACTGCTACGTGAGATATGGGAAAGCAAAGAGAAATGCATGGGAGAGAAGAGAGAAATGAGATTTTGATTTTTTTTAAAATAAATAATAAATTACTATAATAACTCTAAAATAAATTTACCAAAATAAAAGAGTTGATTAGGGATTTTGTCTAAAATTATTTGAGTTGTTAATGCACTACAACTAAAACAAATGTGTGAGTATATTAGCAATCCAACAACACACATGCATGCACGCACACGCACACGCACACGTGCACACACATGTGCACACACATATAGACTCCTGTGAGAACACTTAGTTATTTTAATAATTGAGAACTATCAATATGGACCATACATAGATGATTAAGATTATAAGTTAGTTAATGATCACATGACCTCTTAAAAAAGTCGTGTGAATTTTTCTTTTAAGTGTGTGTGGAGGAGAGATTTGAAAGTGGAATTCACTTACTATAACATCAAAGTCTAAACATTATCTATGAAGAAGAGAGCGTATAAAAGAAAGACCATAACAAAAAGAAATAAAATAATGTTATTCTCATTTACAATTCTCATAATACATTTTACAACAACAAAAAGAGATAAAAAAATATGAGATAAAATATTTGATATAATAAAAAAAAATAGAACAAATATATTGTCAAAATTTTAAATAAGAAGAACATTACTTTAAAAAAAATAGGACAATTGGCCAATTTTTTTTTTCCGATGATAACTTTGTTGCTCGAACTTATCAAGTTATCTTGTTAATTGTTTATTTTTGTTTAGTTTAATAATATTGGTTGTTATCATCTTCCACGTGTGTGCATGTGATTTTTTAATATTAATTTTTTAATGTGTTTTATGTATTCGTAACTAATAAAAGTTTTTGAAACAAATAAAAAAAATAGTTACATACTATCAGGAAAATAATTCAATTTTTTAAATAAATACAGTGGGTGAAAATTCAAATCTTTACAATGTTATTTAGATTTTAAGATTTGTTTTAATTTATTATGTGAAGATGGTTGCGATGAACTTTCATGATGGCGGAAGTGGAAGAGGTTAAGGATGAAATTTAAAAATTTTAATTGAAGAAAGAATTGTTAAGAGAAAGATTCAAATTTTCAAATAAATGCAGTGGGTGAAATTTTGAATCTTTAAGTATTTTGGGGACTTGTTTTCTCTTTTAAGATTAAGATACAAGGTGCATAAAGGGGTCCTTATAATGAAAGAAGGCACCACTCAAAATGAGAGGGGGTTGTTCAGTAAAAAAGGTTTTTTAAGTTTGTCTGAAAAACGTGTAATGAAGAGAATTTTCTCAAGTTTGTCTTGAAAATTTGTAATCTTATTTGAAATAGTAAATATTTATTGAGATGCTCTTGTAGATGTAAGGCAAGAGGTGTCAAACTACATTAAATTTGTATTTTTCCGTTATTTCTATTTATGATGTTCTTTGTGTGTGTTTTATCTTTTGATCGTCATTATTGTGCGTGAAAGTGATTTTTCTCCAATACAAACTTCCCAAAGAACAATATCCATTTTGTTATACTTATTAAAAACTTCTTAATTAAGCTTCTAAAACTTTTAAATTCTTCATGATGAAAGAACACACACATATATATATATGTCAGAATTGGACTGAAGTGGTCCATCTAATCAGGAATCCACAGCCAGACTAATTTGGTCAATTTAGACGGTTTGTTGGGAAAAAAAACTTTTTTATTTTTCTAATTGTAATTGTTAATATATATTATTATTATATGTTGTTGAACTTAGATGTTATCATATATTTAGTTTAGTTTTATGTTTAATTTTGATACTATATGTTATGAGTTATTAGTAATGACATTTATAAGTGAAGTTTAATTTTTAATATTATGAAATTATGTTATTTTTTTGTTTAATATTACTTAATGTATTATATTAAAAACTAAAATAATACTATTTAATTATTACAAGTTCATTCACAATTAAATAACCTTAAAATTGTGTTTTTATTGGTTTGATGACCAATCCAATTTTAAAAACCTTAGTAGAACCACAAAGATATAACAAAATGAACATGCATAAGGAGCCTTTCAAGAATAAGTCTGCGTTGTCCTTACGTGGAAACCTATGATTATTTAAAAAAAAAAAAAACTAGGATTCAACCTAGAGGTGGATAAATGAATTGTGGAATTGTAAATGGTCCATTTAACTCACAATTTGTGCAGGACCATGGACCCTAAAATATGCAGTTCATTTAAATGCAATTTTTTCCCATTCAATTTGCCTAACCTAGGAGTTTAATTAGTTTGGACCATTGTTAACAATAGCCCACATATCTTTATTTTTTTTATATTGTTTTGTAATTTATTAGTATATTTATCATATTATAAAATGTAATCAACTATTAACAAGTAACAATTCCAAAAAAAAAATGTTTAAATTTTTGTAGTTTTTTTTAGTTAATTTTTTGTCCTTCACTTGCATATCAACCCGTTTAATCATGGACTATAAAGGGTGGACATAGACTAAAAAAATAAAACTTGTTTTATATTGCAAACCAACCCAACATGTTAAATTTGTGAGCAAATGCAGATCATACTATATTGATCGAGTTGGCCATGTATCTCTTAGAATGTGAGTTTTAGACTTAACTCACCTCTAAAAACTAACTTATAAGGTGATGGTTGCCCTCTACTTATATATTCTAATTTGACCTCATATCCCCTCACACCAAAGAGTAGACATCTTGATTGTAAAGTTTGTAAAACTAAACATCTGCAATTGGTCTGATAATCATCATAAAACGTGAGTTTTGAGTCTAACTCAACCCTAAAAGCTAGCTCATAAGGTGAGAGTTGCTCCTCACCTATATATTCTATCTAGACACTATCTCTGGCCAATATGAGACTTGGGTTTTTCCCAATAGTGCTCACTACCTTACTTAAGCACTTACTTAGGATTGTGAGAGATTAAAGAAATAAAAAACACAGAATAATTTTGAAATTTTCTGTAATATTTTTCAATAGATCATCAAAATATTAAATACTTTTTATATTTTTAAGATATTAGACATATTTACATTTGTATTTCATACTTCTTTTATAAAAAAGTAAGAAATAAATATATAGATATATATATATATATATATATATATATATATATATATATATATATAACATTACTGAAAAGCATAAACCTGTGATTACTTCTCAACGTTTTATGTTTGCTCATTTCCAATATATTCCTTCCCTGGTATGGTGCGTTTGCTCCAGTAGAAGCATATATAGTATAATAATGGATTTCCAATGGCTTGAAGTTTTGAAAGCTACATAAAGATGGAAGTTCCTAGTATACAGTGGTCTCTCTAAATTCCAATATTTTTTTAAACGGAAGAGGAAAAGTAAAATAGCAATTTGAGCTATAGGTTTGTTTAGGTTAGTTAATAGTTATGACCACCATGCATGCCACGTTTTTTGAAAATTAACCTCAACGCAACAGTAGTCTAATTAATAGTGTGTTTGGATATGTATTGGCAAAACTCAAACCAGTCACATACGTCTCCGTTCGACTGACTTAGAATGCGTGTCAATCAAACACGCCCTAAACAATCCCTTCGAACGAGAGACGCATCGCCTTGTGGGACTTGTACATCTGTAATAATTTCATGCACGTTAGTCCATCTGTCACTAGTACCAGTATTCTAAGCTCCTTATTCATGTCCGTATAGATGAAGACAGACATGATCCTAATTGCCTAGCCAACCAAGCACTAAATTATAAGCAATTCTTGTGCTAATAGACACGGTCAATCAAAAGCATAAATTATATTATTTTAACAATAAAGTCCGTAACAATATTTATGTTTAAGTTATTTTAATACTATCTGAACTTTCTAATTGATTTTGTTTATAATCGTCGTGGTCGTGTAGATGGTGATCAAGATCTTCAGGGTGATCGTGAGGTTTTAGGCGCTCAGCCAGCACCCAGCAGTCCTTCAGTCTTGACCATATTCTTATTCAAGTCTTGTCTCCAGCGTGGTGGCACCGAATGCTCATCTTTCAAAAAGTCGCAGTCCTTGTTCACCAAAGCAAGGTCCCTACCAGTCGTTCGCTCAAATGCACGATTCCTCCCATGGTATCTGGGCATCATCAAAGTTATATTAATTTAACCAACATATAGTATTAGTATATATAATAGTCAACTTTCTCATTGCATGTATTATTGTAGTGAACAATTAAGATTCCACTCATTAATTATTTATTACTTCACTCACAAAAATGGTCCGCATCTATCTTCATCAGAATTTGTAATTTATAATAAACTGGCTGTCACGACTGAGTCCGTCACTGTGAACAAAGTCCGAATCACCCGTTTGGTCCTTATCTTTGCCACCCACCATATATGCGGCGCCGAAAGAGCTGAAGAGAGGGAGTTTGGCTTTTTTATGAGTTTGGTATATTTTGAAACAAAATTTTCTCATCTGGTGTAAATGAAAAAGTTTTTCCATGAGATAAATCGTAAATACCATTGTTGATATTTGGTTTGAAATCGACAATAACATTGTCAATTTATTTTAATATAATTTTTTAAGTGAAAATCGACAATATTGTTGTCGATTTTATAAAATAAGGTTTTTTTTCTTATAGGATGAAAATCGACAATAATAATGACAACTTTGCTTCTTTTTTTTGTAAGATGGAAGTAGACAATGGCATTGTCTAGCCATTGTCTACTTCTAATATTTAAAAAAAAAAATTAAAGTAGACAATGTTCATGTCTAAATATTAATAACTACTTACTACCATTATAATAAAAAAAATAACAATATAAAAATAATACAAATTAGAATATATTATTATACAGCAAGTGTTTTTTTAGTGAGTTCCACATCGAGGTGGTCGTCTATTTTGTGTAGATTGAATCCTTCTTTGTGGTTGATTTATTTGTTGTAGTCAAGAAATTCTTTTTTGAATGTCATTGTCTACTTACAATGACAAAGACGTGATGACATTCAAAGAAGAAGTTCTTGACTACAACAAATAAGTCAACCACAAAGAAGGGTTCAACCTGCACAAAATAGACGACTACCTCGGTATGGAACTCACTAAAAAAATACTTGTTGTATAATAATATATTCTAATTTGTATTATTTTTATATTGTTTTTTTTTTATTATAATGGTAGTAAGTAATTATTTAAATATTTAGACATGAAAGTAGACAATGACATTGTCTACTTTAGTTTTTTTTTTTTAAATATTAGAAGTAGACAATGTCATTGTCTACTTTGGTTTTTTTTTAAAAAAAATATATTAGAAGTAGACAATGACATTGTCTACTTTCATGTTAAAAAAAAAATGAAGTAGACAATGCCATTGTCTACTTTCATGTTTAAAAAAAAAGTGATTGTCTACTTCTATCTTAAAAAAAAAAGAAACAAAGTTGACATTGTTATTATCGATTTTCACCCCATAAAAAAAAAAACTTATTTTATAAAATCGACAACAGCATTGTCAATTTTCACTTAAAAAGCTATATTAAAATAAATCAACAATGTCATTGTCGATTTCAAACCAAATGTAGACAATGGTATTATTGATTTACCCTATTCATAGAAAAAAAAAATTCATTTACACCAAATGCTAAAATTTTGTTTCAAAATACACCAAATTGGTAAAAAAAGCCAAGGGAGTTTATTTATTTTTCCGTCATATTCTTAATATTTTTTAAGAAAAAAATTTTCTGTCTTGCTATTATGTCACTTATTTTATTTTATATTTTCTTATTTTCTCTTAAATTATAAAAAATTGTGTAGGAGTATCATTACTCTTGGGAAATGTTTAGAATAGATTTTTTTTAATTTTCCAAAAAATCTTAAGTTGATAATATTAAATTCTCATATTTAATATGAATATTTTAAAAATATTTTCAAATATTAACATTTCTAAAAATCGTTTTTAATAAATTTCTCAAAGAAACATTTCCACATAAAGAATGGAAATTCAAAATTTCCATAACGATAGAAATATTTTAATCATGCATATAACAATATTTCTATAAATCTTTTATAAATGTAGCAAATATATTTATAATATTCTCAAAAAATTATGATTTTCGGAAAACGTGATTCTCGAGAACCATCACGGCCCCTCTTATTTTAATTTATTTTCTCTTCTCAAATCTAAAGGGGTATGGGCCTGCTGGAGTGCTGGTCCCCTCAATAACTCTAATATATTTTTATCTTCAACGATAATGAAGGCATCAGACCCCCAAAAAATAATGATGCAGCAATCACTTTTTAACATTAGTTTTTGAAAAATATTATTTGTATAAATAATATATACAACTGTCTGTATAATATTAAAAATCTAATGTAAAAAAATTTATATTGTCAACCAATTAAAAATTACTATTGATATAATTTTTAAAGTATTTATTATAAAAATCAACAAATTTACAATAAATAGTAATTTGTAATTAGATGACAATGTAAAACTACTTTACACTATCAGTGTATGACCAATTTTCTTTAATATTAATACATTTTTTTGTTTATTTCTTTCTTACACATTATTTATTATATCTTATAATAAAAAAAAATAGATACAAAAAATATTATTGTGTAAATTATTATATATGTATTACATCTCTTAACTTTTTATCCCTTAATTTTTTCATTCAGTACTTTATAATATTTTTTACCTATTTCTCTTTGTTTTTGCTAGCATTACTTATAATATCTGTAACTTTAACTACCAAAATAAATAATACCTGTAACTTTCTTGTTCCTTCTCAAATGCAAGGATGAATGGAGCGGAGTTTGTCTTTTATTCCACAGTAATAATTTATTGATTAATATTTTCACACACAATTAACAATACTCATTTCTCTCTGTCTCTATCTTCTTGTCGAGAAATTATTGTATCATACTACCATGTATCCCGGTGTCAAATAATTTTTATACCACATATAACTCGGTTTAACCTTTTTTATAAATAAAAAATTCTATATAGCCCATAAAAGTTGACGGATGCCATAAACATGTGACAGTCTAAAATACAATAAAATGCAATAACGAATCATTTCTCTTCTTTCCCTCTTCCTGTTCGAATCTAGACATCATCAGTGTTCAAGGCACATTTTCCTAATTTATTTATTTCTATTTTATTTTTATCACGTCAAGTCACTGATCATAAATCATGTATTTATTTAATTTAATTACTCATTTAGTTTTTATAATTATAAAATTTTTCCTATTTAATCTTGATATTTAAAATTATTTCATTTTAATTTTTATACATATATTTTTAATTATTTTTTAATCTTCATAATAAAGACTAAAAATATATATATATATATATATATATAAGGACTAAAAAAATTGATAATGGTATATATAAAGACTAAAAGAAAATATTTTTAAACATAAAAATTAAAAGTAAAAGTTTTTTGGTATTTAGTTAAGTTCTCAGTTCAAAAATCAAATTGTAGGATTTCATACCAAATTAACGCACACAATAATTTTGTACACAAAAAAAAACAAATTAGTGCGAGACTAAGGTGTTATGAAGAAACTAAAGAGGAGAAGAGAACGAGATTTGATTTGAGATGAAAGATGCATGTGCAAGATAAAGTGAGTGGTTGTTGAATTAAACAGTAACTAACTCACCCGTCGAGCAAGTGCAAGTGAGCCTCCAAGTTATGTGCGCAAGCAGCATCCCCTTTGGGATTCAGATAAGGCGATTTCTTATGGTCCAACTCCAACTCCACCCCAACGTGCAAGTAACACCACGGCAACCCCTGTGCCAGCTTCAGCACCCACTGCGGAGAATCCTCGTTGAAGAAAAACCCCGGCGACTGCGGCACCATGTCGTGAGTATTATGCACCCTCAGCACCTTAATCCCCAGCTTCTTCTCCAACCGCTCCTTGAACCTCACGTTCCCCACCCTAGGCCCCGAAAACGAAAACACCGAAACATGCGCTCTACGCCCACCCTTCCCAACACTCACCCCCGTTTCCACAATGTCAAACGCGCTCAATACAGCCATCGCACTCCCGAGACTGTGTCCCGTTATCGTAACACTGACCTCCTCGTCACCGTACATCTCCATCAGCCGCTTCACCTCCGCGAGAACCTGCTCCCTCGCGGAGTACTTGCAGTACCCGCAGGTTGTCTCCCTGTCGGTGTACAGATCCAAGAAACCGGCCTCCACCTTGACGCCCTTGTCGGCGCAGGGTACGTCGGGGGAGATCGGTTTGAGGAAATTCATGAGGTCCGCGACCCACTCCACGTGCGTGACGGTCCCTCGCCACGCGACGGTGATGTCCCTCCGCCCCAACCGCTTGCTCGTGGCGTCGTCCGAGACGGCGATGTAGCCGGCCCAGTTGGCGTGCCTGCTCCACATCGTGTCGGGCCACCGCGACTTGCGGAAAAAGTTGGGGAGGTTGATGTTCGCGGTGGCGTAGAGGTAGCGCGTCGTGGTGTAACCCATGTGGGTCAAGTCCAGGGACTCGAAGAATTCTTCGAGGGGGTACCTGCAGCTGCCGCAGTACTTGGAGTACGGGTCGAAGTCAAAGGCGTCGTAGCAGGACTGGGCCATCTCGCCGTAGCGGGTCAGCTCGGCCCGCATTAGAGGATCCATCGGGTCGAGAAGCCCGGCCCAGTCGTCTTCGCCGTGGATCTTGCGCCACGCGTCTGCTATGGCCTTTTGTTTCTGTTCTTCTTGCTGATGACTGGTCTCGAGGGTGGAGGACAGGGTGGCCTTGCACGTAAACGTGGGATTGGGTTTCTTTGGGGTTAGGGTTAGAACGTTTTGCGATAGGGATAGTTTGGGTTGATCGGAACGGAAGGTGCAGCCTTGCTGGGTTTTGGGCAAGGCGACGAGTATGTTTGAGATTGATGTAGCCATGTTGAAGTTGAAAAGTTGGAGGCAAAGCTGAAGAAGGAAATGACGAGGTATGGTGCCTGCTAATCTATATATATGTATATATAGAGAGAGAGAGAGAGAGAGAGAGAGTGAGGATCTATTAACACTATATATTAAAATTAGTCAAATTATATATTTAATAATTTTTTATAAAATATAAATTTAATTAATCTAACTGTTAAATTGTGTGATATTATATTCATAATCATGTATATTAAATTTTACATAATTTATATTTTTTAGATATATTATCTAATATTAAATATTTACACATATTTTAATATTATATTATATATTAAAATAAAATAATGCAATGTATTATTAAATAAATTTAAAATTACATAAAATTTTATATATTTAATCTAATTAATGAAAACATTAAATTTAATAATTAGATTTATTAAATTTATATTCTATAAAAATTTAATAAAGATATAATTTGATTAATTTTGATATTTAGTGTAAATAAATCCTTTCCTATATATATATATATATAAATAAGTGAAGAAGAACCTTAGAGGGACAAGTGTCAGCTTTTCAGCAAAAATTTTCCCGCCCAAGTCCAACTGTTGTTGATTGCGTGACACAGCGTGAGCAGTGCAACTACAAGACAACTTTGGACAAACATATCACCAACTTAGGGCTACTATTTTTATTTTTATTATTTGTAAGGATAAGATAGTTTATTAAAGACAAATCCTTTTTATCCTATATCAGTCATTTTTATTCAATGATATTTCATAATTAAAAATTAAAAATAACGCATTATTTTGTAATAGATAAATAATAAGATATTAAATTAGTAGTTTTTTATATTTTTAAATTCAGGACTAAACAAAATTAAAAGTAAAAATATAATGTTTAATATTATTAATATATTGTTAACGTGATTTTTATAAAATATTTATCTATTAATTTTTTTATTTAACATTTGTTAACAAAACCTTTAAACTTATCAGTCAATAATGTAAAATAACCAATCGATAATTAATTAGGGATGAATTTGGAGTTGATTATAACATAAATTTAAATCTTCTTTTACTTTTGTTTTTTAAAAAAAATATATATGCCAACTTCAAAACATTATGAAAAATCATAATATTATAATTTATTAATTTAATTATGTAGGTTAAAATTTATCATGATTAATCCATGCATCTCTTTCATATTAATTTTTGTGTTGACTCCTGTTAATAATATCGATTCAACAGGTATATGCATAAGGCATTGTGGGTGGTGAATTTTTCTTCAATTTTAACATTTTAAATTATTATTGTAAAATAAATAAAATAAAAGTTTTACCAGTTTGTTAAAACATAAGAAAAGAAGCAGCATAATTATGAAAAATGTTATATATACTTAACTCACAAAAACAACTTTCAATAATCATCCAAAAAGATAGGAACATTGTGTGACCCTTTATAACGAGTGAGTAACATACAATAGCACATAAAAACGAGTAAAATGAAATATAGAAGAATATCTTATCACTGTTTAATGAATCTATTAAGACCATAATTATTAGGAAGGAATACAACTTAAAAATTATTAACAAATTGAGAAGCTGAACAAAATTGATTAATTACTTAACATATTTATCAGAGTTCAAGTGTAC
This sequence comes from Spatholobus suberectus, assembly GCA_004329165.1. Lineage (NCBI taxonomy): Eukaryota > Viridiplantae > Streptophyta > Magnoliopsida > Fabales > Fabaceae > Spatholobus > Spatholobus suberectus. Next base: position 20,631,815 of record CM014732.1, read on the forward strand.
CGCATAAAATGCATGTTAATAGTAAATCTCTATGCTAAGAGTATAGTTTTGTATAAAGATTTAAAGTATTATTTTCTTTGTGCTTCCAGGCTTCCAATACATTGGTGTATTTTTTTAATTAGATTGGTGATTATTTTCACTTTTGTATTTTTTTTTATCTAATAATGTTAATGATGATCATGATTGTTTTGCTCATAACATATAATTAAGTATGATGCATAAAATGATTTTAACTGAGGAGACTAATGACACCAAAAAGACCTAGATTGCAATGGAGAAGTTCACAAAAAAGTTTAGAGGGGCCAAAATAATTAAAATTATAATGTATAACTTAGATATAATAGTTTTAATAATACTATATTTTACAGGTGATTTTAAGCATTCAATGTTACTATTTAAATGCTAATTATTTTGTTAATTAATTGTCTTATATGATATTAAAATATCTATTTTTTGTTGTACTTTACTAATAACACTTCTTAAGGTTTTTTTATGACTTTTTTACTCCTATCTACTATTGAATAAAAAAATAGAGAATTTATTTTTTTAATTTGTATTTAGTTTATATTTTTTTAATTTTATATTTTTTTTCTTGAGACAAGTATTTTAGTACTTTTTTAAAAAACATTTTTTTTATATTTTTACTACAAAATATTGATAAAAATACAATAACACAAGTTATTTTCATGAGGATACTGTTTTAATATATAGATAAATAAATAATGATAAATTATATAAGCTGATTTGTTAACTTATTATTATATTTACATGTCATTTTGATGAGAAATGTTAGGAAAACACTCTTTGATACACTCTTTTTTATTGGTTGAAATTTATTAAAAATTACAAAATTTAGTGGGTCTCATATCATATTTAATGAATCTCTCTCATAATTTTGTAGTTTTTAATAAATTTTAATCAATAAAAAAAAGTGTATTAGAAGAAATATATTAAAAAATGTGTTACTAAACATGACCCGTCACCATGCTTGTTGATTCTATAAGTGTATATTTATAGTTCTATTTTTAATTTTATATTATTCTTTTATGAGTTCAAGCCTTCAAGGAGGGAGTGGGTCGTGCCGTGTGAACTTAAGACTCTCTTTTTTTAATACGTATGAACTTGGGAGTGTAGAGTCTAGATAGGTACGTGATGATATTATCCTTAAAAAATCATTTCATTTCATAAAAGTACAAAACCACGTATCTGCCTATTCAAAAAAAACCACGTATTTGCCTTTAATGCTTTGTCTCGAGAAAGAGAGAAATGGAGAAGAAAAAAATAGAATAAGAGAAATAAGAGAACATAAATAAAAAAATGAGTAAATTTTAAGGTGCGCGAATTAAAAAAAAGGTTAAATTTTCTCTCAACTTGTTCGGTTAGATAGAAGAGTAAAGAGAAAAAAATAATTTTTTCTTATAAAAATGTATTTATCCTTAATATATGTAAATTTTGTGAGGTAAAGAAAATATAACAAGGTTAGAATTATAATTTTAGATGCGTCTCAAAATTTTCTATTTCTCCTTCCATTTTTCTTCTTATCAAAGGAAATATTTTTTTTAGAGTGAGCCACACACAAATGTATTTTCTCTTCTCTACTTCTTTTATCAACCAAACAACATAAAACTACTTTCTATCTTTCATTTCTCTCTTCTCAATTTTATTCAACCAAACAAAGAGTAAATTCATAAAAAAAAAAAAAAACTTGCTGTATTTTAGAGTGTTTAATTTAGAAAATATTTATAATTATTTATTAACAATTATAAAGTATCATTTTACCTTTACTCTGTTTTTATATTTTAAAAGGTAACAAATATGTTGTTTTATCATTTTACAGAAGTTTTTATAATAAAGTAAATGTAAGATAATTATTTATAATTATTAATAAAAATAAAAAAAAATATTTTACAATGAAATGCACACCTAAATCTGCATTTTACCCGATAACTTGTGAGTTTTATCATTTTAAGTATTTTTAAAATAATTATTACAAAAATTAATAATCTCAGCTTACATAAACCGTCTTTGATTGAATAATAATGGAGAAAAACTTTACACTACGATACATTTAAATTAAATCTTGACTTTATTGCCGTACATAAAAATATTGTAAGTTCCATTTAAAAATAAGTAAAGCATAATAACCTTGATCTGTTGGATGGAGCCAGGCTTTTCACACGTGACTAGCGTGTGAATGATATTTTTAATATTAAAATTGAGCAAGAGTAACCTTGGGTGAGGACATATCGTGATCTATACAGCAAAGAATTCGTTCCACGTTTAAAACATACCGGAGAATGGAGATGCACATGGTTGGATGTTAGTATGTTACAGGGTGGGACCACCCGTGCTCCTCCAATCATAGAGAAAATTGCACAAATGTGATGGTGAGAGTCTTAGTTTGAAGAGTTCATCGTCGGAGTAACCCATAGGTATCTTATATTAGATTAGATAATGAACTGATAATGAAAGCCCTCACTTCCTTTACTTTAGATCTTCAGCATCCATGAAAGTTAGGAGGTGGCTGCACAACACCATGCGTTAAAAAAGAAGATTTTAAATTCCAGTGAATCGAAAGTGGAAGTTGAAGGCGAATCTGCCCATAACTGAAGATAAGTTTCCTTCGATGTAATTTTAACTATACGGAATAAATATTTATTTTATATAATTAAAATTTATAATAAATAAATATCTTTAAATATATAAATTATATTATAATTAAAATTAAAATTAAATAAATATTTTAGAACATATATATTATATTTTAAATTTATAATAAATATTTTATATTATGATACAATATTATTTTTAATTATTGATAATTTTTTAAAAAAATATTGAAATTTAAATTAAAACTAAAAATATTAAAAATAATAGTTTGAAAGAGATAAGAGATTAAAAAAAATTCTTAAAAATACCATCATTAAAGAATGATAGTTAAAATTATTCTCGAAAAAATACCATCATATGCATGTTAAGAACGATATGAGTTTTGAAGATATTATATATATACATAGAGAGAGAGAGAGAGAGAGTTTTTCGCGATGTTATAAAAACCGGCTTGGACTGGTCCGACTGGAAACGAGACATACAACCGGTCCGAGCCAGTGATTGGACCGGATACGCCATCAACCCGATTTGACTCGGTGGGTCAACCAGTCGAACTAGTGGTCGAACCGGTGAACCGGCCGGTCGAACCAGTGAACTAGCGGTTGAACCGGTCAGTTGATCTGTACTAGTTCAAAATAATTATTTTTTCTAAAGTGTTAAACGACGTCGTTTTAACTATAAATATTGAAAAAAAAATTTGACTTATAATATAATTTACATACTTTAAAATATTTATTTACTAATGATAATAATCACCAAAATCATAAATGCAGGTATGTGTATGATATAAATGTCTCTTGTATTAACATGAATGCATAACCTTCATTCACTTGTTCTTGTTTGTTTGTCCTTAATGCATAACCTCTAGTCCTTTTACCCTCATCTTAAATATAATTGTTAATTGTTTATTTATTTATGGGTTGCACATGACCATTAAAATTTAATTTAACAAATTTTATAAGTATGAAATTTACATGTCATGAATACTTTCAAATTTTTTAATAGAAACTAAGTCATGCGGTTCAATTAGTGACCCTCCAGTTCGACCATTGACCCAGTGACCCAATGTCCTGACTGAGTCGATGACCGGTCCGAATTTTATGACACTGGTTTTTCGTATTGAAATTCTGCAGGACAAGTCTGGAAACCTGTAGCATAATAATAATATTATAATAATGGTACGCGCTATTCACGTGGATATTTTATAATAATAAAATATAAGCATAAAGCTATATATTTTTATAGGATAATAGGAAGCATCGGCCGGCCCCATTAATAATTTGATCACATAAAATTTTAATTACAATACTCTTTGAAAAGTGAAAAAATATCAAGGGAATATAAGAATTATCTTAATTTGTTTATTTTTATATAAAAAAGTTAATTTTTCATTTTTACATTTGCTTTAACTATATACATTTTATATATAATTATGTGTCTTTCCCATTGTATATTTTATATTTTAAAATTTTATATTAAAGTAAATTAATACTTTTGAATTAATTATTGATTTAAATATTTTTATTTTTATAAATGTAAAAAATTTTACAATTAATATTAAAAATAATAAAATATTTATAATCAAAAATTAATTATTTTTTTAATATTTATATTAATTTTATTTTGAATTTTGGAAAATTGGACACTATTTTTTATGTTTCAATTTATTTTTATCATCAATAAAATCAATTTCATTCATAAAGTCAATCTTTTTTAATTTTTGTAATTCATTAGTTTATATTTAAAAATAGCTGTACAATACATAGATACGTACTATTTTCAATGAAAAAGAAATCGAAATAGGCATTCATCAATTTCCGATTGTTTCACGACTTTCATCTTTGATATTATATTGTCCTCCACCACGAGGAGCATATTGTCCTCAGCCCAAATATCCATTGAAGAGAAACAGATAGAGGAACAGACGGAACCAAAATTACTAATCACATCTAATCAATAATTCAATATCTAAAAGAATCATAAATCTCTCTGTTATGAATTCAATTCTTATTTAAATTATAATTTAATTAGAATATAGTGATTGTGTAAAAAAAAATTATAGTATTAATATTTTAATTTGTATATTACACAAGATATATATTTATTTTTATATAATTAAAATTTACAATAAATAAATATTTTGAATGTAGAAATTATATTTTAGATTTATAATGAATAGTTAAAATTGTGATATATGTTAATTGTAACTATTGACATTTTTTAAAAATGAGACTATTAAAATTTAATTTAAAGATAAAGATAAAAGAAATGTAGTTTGAGATGGCTGAATGAGAGAGTTCTTGTCTTGTTGCAAGGTTTAGTGAAATGCTCTTCGATTTGAAAAAAGATAAAAAAGAGAATGTCAAGAGAGTGGGGAGAGTCTCACTCTTCAAGTTGTATATTTTAATTTATAGTATACTAGTATTTAAGTTTGTGCAGTATATTAGTAGTTTAACTTGTGCAATGCATAACATAAATGTTTGTTTTTATATAACTAAAATTTATAATAAATAAATAATTTTGAATATATAAATTATATGATAATTAAAATTTGTTATAAATAATTTTTTTAAATATATAAATTGTATTTTAGATTTATGATAAATAATTTATATTATGATATAATTTTATTTTTTTATTATTGACAATTTAAAAATATTAAAATTAAATTTAGAAATATAGGTGAAAAATGATAGATTAAATGAGATAAGTGGCAAAAGAAATCAAATATGCAAATAAAGACAAAAGGAGAGTGGTCTAAGATAGTTGAGAAAGAATAAATCAAATAAAATTTTGGATTCAAGCCTGGTAGATGAAAAAAAATGTAATTGAGAGGAGAGAATCCATTGAAAGTAGCCAGTCAAGTGTTTTGACATAAATTAGTCATCGATAAAGCCAATGGATACTTCGTACCAATAATATGAAGACCTGAAAAAATAAATTTTGAAATTAAAATTAAAAAATATATTTAAAAGGAATAAAAATTTAAAAAGATAAAACTAAATGCTTGATATAGGATTAGGATAAGACATGTGCAAGGTCGGCCTAATGTTGGGTAAGGCTTAAAGCAAATTTTGAAAGAAATTTTTTTATTTTAAATAAGAGAGTTACATATTTAGCCTTTTTGCCAATATATGTGGCCTTTTTGCTAACATATGTGACCTTTTTATTTTATAAAAACTAATAGCAAATGTTTTTTTGTTGGTAGGCCTAAAGCTTGAGTTTTAGTAGCTTTATCCTTGGAAAAAATTCAAAAAAACTTTCTCATTCAATAATAACTCTTAAAAATATTATTATTTAATAATAACTCATTTAAACCCTTTATATCTATTTTCTCCCCTCTTTTTTTTTTCCTTTCTAAAAATAATAGAATTTTATCATAATTTCATTCTCTACACTAAATGTTTTCTATCAAACTTGATATGTAATACTGTGTTTTTTCATCAAAGTAATACTTTACACAAATGAGAAGATGTTTATACTTGTCCTCTCGGAGAAAGAATGGAAGACCTAAGAAGCCAGAGAAGAAATGACAAGAGGAAATAGAAAGAAGTAAAATTTCGGTGAGAGGAGCCAGGATCGTGAATTGAAATCACAAGAAAGAGGAATCAATGCGAAGTGACTGGAGCAAGAGGGTGGTGAAAGAAGAGAGAGTGACAGAGGAAAAGGGGTTAACAGAGAAGAACAGATCCATAAAGAAAGGTTCCTCGACGAGATAGAGGGATTATTTGATAAAAAGGAACAAATTAAGAAAGGTATGTAGAAAAAAATATTGAAAAAAAAGGGGAAGAGGAGTATATTTTCTAATAAAGAGGTGTAAATATAATTTCTCTAGTATTTTTTTTTTTGTATACAATAGTGCATTAAGGTTAGAACCTATGATTTTGTGCATATTATTACAACTCCCCACTAGGCCATTTACAAAGTGAATGGAACGGCAACAAAATTAATGATAAATTAATTACACTTTGTATATTCAAAATATAAAAAATATTAAACACAATAAAATAAAGCACGTTTTATTAAATTTCATTCTATTTCATTATATTAAATAATTTAAATACTAATAACTAATGTTATTTTATTTTTCCCATTCTATTTATTTCTTACTGTATTACAAATCAATCTAAATGAATCTGGATATTTATCATATCTTTGGACGGAGAGAAAGAATTATGGAAAGAAAAAAATTATTATTTTTTATTTAGTTAAGAAAAAATTGACTTTGAAAAAAAATTCAAAATTGATTTCTTCAAAATTTTTCTCAATTTAAATTTCAATAGTACTTACAACCCATTTTGTACAGATATTCGTGGATTGAGGTTAATTGATTTTGACTTTTGAGGGTAAAAATATCTAATCCAATTACTTTAGTTTTATTTTTTATTATCCTTAATTGATTTGATTTTAAAATTAAATCTAACCAATTCAATATAATTTATTTAGTTTGTATTAGATGGATTTACAGTATTTCAAAAGAGTACAAATATTAAGATAAAATTTAAAATAGGCAAATTAATCCAACATCCAGAATCACATCTCATATATATATATATATATATATATGTGTGTGTGTGTGTGTGTATGTGTGTGTATATATATATATGTGTGTGTGTGTGTATATGTGTGTGTGTGTGTGTGTGTGTGTGTATAAGTTTTTAAATTTATAATCTATAATTTTTATGTATGTCTCAATTATTTTTAAATTTATATAAGTATATATTAGTTGATATGCATGTAAATATGTAAAAAATATATAAAAATAATTATGAATATTGACTACATTTGTGTATAACTTAAATATATACATAATTTTAATAAAAATATATTTTATATTACATTTTGTAATTATTTATTTTTTAGATCTTTTAAAAAAAATGTTTCCATCGTGAAAAAAAAATGACTAACATTAATTATGTAAAAAAGATATTTGTAAGTATTTAAACTTAGTCTAAACAAAAATAATTGATAGACTTATAAATTTTTATTTAGTGATTTCAAGTTGGTTTAGTTTATTTCTAGTTCTACTTTGATGTAACATTTTTATCCTTATACATAAAAAATAATTAGGTCTTCTAAGTATATTAGTTAGGATTCAATTTGTAATCATATGTATGAAAGTGAAACTTGATAGATACATACTCTTTATTTGATACGTGTTAATTTGGGTGGGTACCAAAACCTCATCGCATATATTTAAAACATATATACAAATAAAATTTACTTAATCATTGAATTTGAAGCAGAGAATCAACCCCTCCTTGTGTTATTTTGATAATTAAAAGTGAAAAATTGTAAAATAATGTTTGCAATCCAACTTTTAATACTAAATATTAAATAAAATATGTAAAAAAAAATCAAAGATAAATGAAAAAGATAGAAACTTAAATTAGAGAAATGATAAAAAAAAAACAATAAATTTTTATTTCTTTCTTATATTTATCCCTCCATTAAAATCGAATAAAAGGAATAAAAAAATATGTTAGTATTGACTATTTTAGAAAAAAACGTTGAAAATAAAAAATAATTTATACATAATTATTTATAGTTGAGTTAATTGTATAACTTTTTGTTTTGTGGAATTACTATAAATTTGAATTATAATATATATTTGTATTATAATTATATTGATTATCATATTAATTTTGTAAAAAATTCCATAAAAATTGACAAATTGGTTATCATATTATAAAAAATTATAATCCATATAAGATTTAATGATTTAATTGATTGATTAAAAATATACATTATTTTTTGTTGCATTATTTAATGTAATATAATAAATTATTTTCATGATTATCAAATGTTGATCTTAATTATCCAATTAGAACATTTTATTATGAAAATTAATGGACATTTGTTTTGTAATTTTTGATCATATATCAAGGCTATTCAATTATATTAAATGACACTTATATTTAATTCTAAACACACACACACATATATAATAGACAACAATCTTGACCTTGATTTTTGGAGTACTTCAAAGTAATCATTTATGTGTTTATTTTAAGGTATTAACTATTAAGTAAGAGGTATTGCTTTTTTGGTTGCCCAAGGTATCCTTTAGCCGAGAGCCAAAAACTAATCCCTCAAGCTATAGAAATCCATTTAAGAGACTGACCTCTCCCAACAAATGTTCTTCCATACACACAAATCTAGGATTGAACCTACTGACCAGATGCTTAAGGGGCATAGTTATCTGGCAACTATATCACACCATGTTGGTAGAGGTATTGCTTATATTACTTTTGATCTTAAATGTATTTTAAGAAATAAAGTTTTTTAAAATTTGATTTTATATCAAATATTGACTCTTAATTACACATTTGATTTAATGCTTCCTGTTTAAAAGCAATAAATTTTGCACTTTAATTATCAAATATTGAGATCTCAATTGCCTAATTAAAGTAAGATAATATGCATATCCTTCACGAAGAATCTTTAAGAAAAAAAAATTACATATATTTTTGGTATAGACCACAAGTATCCTCCATTAGAGGCAATGCTGCTCATGTTGAGTAAGACCACTTTAGGCGACAAAGCTCTCTCTCTAAGAATTTAGCGCAGTTATATACTCAAGACTCTAACTCAAGACCATTAGTTAATCTATAACAACTTCACACTAGTTGATCCACGCACTTGGTGGTTAATTAATACACACACATATATTATTTTTTATTATCAATTATATTTTGTTTTTTCAATAATAATAAAGTTTATCTTTCTTTTTCTTTATAAATAATTTTTTTCAATAAGAAAATCTCATCCTAATTATCTTAAATAAATTAAAATACAAATTATAATTTTTGATGATGAGCATAACTTATTTAAATTGAGTTATTTTTACAACAAATAAGTATCAATTGTTATAAAAAAAAAAAAAGCATCAATATATTTACTTTTAAACTTTAGTAATAACAAATTATGTGAAACCCAAATTGTAACACCCCTACTTTTGTATATTAAATTATTCTGTATGTTTAAAAATTGTTTTTAAGTCATCAATGTATTTAGAACAATTAATAATAATTTTAGAGATTTTTCTAGAATTTATTGAGATAATTTTTGTAAAATGACAAAAATACCCCTGGTTGACTGTTGGAACCAATCGGAGACTTTTTGACCTCAAAATATTTTGAAAATTTTATATTAAATATCTCTCATTATAAAAACTTTATTTTGAGAGAAAAGTAGTGAAAAATATAATAATCCTATTTTAATTCTTCCACTGTTTTTTATATATATTTGGCACTACAATTCTGAAAAATCGGAAAGGGATTTTGAAATTCTGACTCCCACCATTTTGCTCAAAATCTCAAGAGCTATTTAATCGTGATTTTTAATAATTTTTCGAGCCGGAGCCTGGAGAAATTAGAAAATGACAATTTTATCCCTATTTCTCAATATTAAGAACTGACATGAGGAAAAGATTCAATTGACATTAAAATGTCAATTTGAGCTTGGAATTATGTCATATATATTAAAATATAATTTTGGGAATTTTCTAGAATTTATGTGTAAAATGACCAAAATGCCCTTGCGTGTCTAATAAGCCAGCCAGCACTGGTTTGACACTCAAAAGGGTGAAAATAGTAATTTTAGTTTAATTATGGGTAAAATATTTAATTTTATAATTTTGATACAAATTTTGGTATTTATTGAATTAAAATGGATTTTCTATGAATTTTCTAGCTTAAAAATATAAAATAAAGACATATAATTTGAAATAAATTAATAAAAATTAAAATTTATTATTAGAAATTTATTTTTGATGAAAATTAATGTATTTATCCATTTTTGCATTAAAATACATTATTTTGATATTAAAAGCTAATTTTTTCAAGTTTAGGCGTTTTTGTCGGTACAGGTTAATTCACCTACAGATAAAATTTGACACATGGAGGCTTGGGACAGCTGGTGGAGCACGTCCCCAACCCTAAAATAGGTGATTCACCACCTATTTGAGATATGTGTCCCTAAATTGGATTAAAAATAAATAAAAATTAGATTTATGACATAATGGTGACATAATGGATGATGTAAATATTTGGACACTCCTTCTTCTATAAATAGGCCTCAAAGTTTTCAGATTTTCACTCATCCTTTCCTCTCCCAAGCTAGAGAGCTTCTCTTTCTAAAGTTTTCTCTCTCTAAAATATTTTTTTATCTAGTTTTTATGTTAAAATTTTGCTAGTTTTCAACTAGTAGAATTTCTCCTCTTAGAAGCTTTGCACCAACAATTCCATCCTCTTCATCAACTATCTTAGAGGTAATGGGGGAAGTGGGGTTGGTTCTAAATTACTGTCACTTTGCATGTTGGTAGGAAGGGTTTTCCCCTAAACCCGTTTAGGCTTAAATTTTAGTATTGTTATTATTGTTTAAAGTTAAACTTTAACTTTTACTAAGTTGTTACTCTGCCCAAATTTAGATTATTAAATCATAATTACTAAATTGTTACTCTGCTCAAATTTTAATTATTAAATTATACTTGCTAAGCTGTTACTCTGTTCAATTTTAGAAAATTAAAATGCGCTTGTTAAGCTGTTACTCTGCTCAATTTTAGAAAATTAAAATGTATTTATTTAGTTGTTATTCTGCCAAAATTTTAGTAATTATACTAAAATTGCTATGTCGTTACTCTGTTAAAATTCTGGTATTGTGGAATTTCTGCAAAATAAGGCAGAAATATTGATTGTACATGGTGCTCAAGTTAAATGAGACCAGGGAAACCTCTGCTTGAGAAGTTAGGAATTGATAGTTTAGTGAGTAATGTAAAGCAAGTGACATGTAGTGACATGGCACCCTGCTAGGGAAGCCACAGTTTGGTACGCTGAGGAATGAAAGGCAGGGACCCACTTGCGGAGGTCTTGGGGGTAGGCATCGAGTGGTGAAGGTCCCAATGGCCAGGGTAGCACCCTTGAGCCGGGATATTCGCCTGACCAAACTCGATAACCCCGACAATTGCTCAGTATTCCAAGATTGGTTTGAGAGTATACTTCTATAAATGGATATCCTAAATTGTTATTTTGTTCCTCAATGATGACGAGGATTGTACCATGTGATGGTGTTGAGAGAGGTATATGTACTCCCAGTCACTTCCCAGGTTCTGTTGAGAACTATTACCCACTAATGGGAAGTATGGATCTATACCTAGTCAAGGGTAGTCGGATACAACTTAGAATGAATCTTAGGATCTCTTGTGTTGTCAGTTGTGTTTTGTCTTTGTTTTATGGTAGATTTCCTACCGCACATGTAAACGTGATTTTAGAACAAAACACCTCACTCCATTATTTTCTTTTGTGTATGATTGGTCGTGATTATTGAAGACGACATTAACGCTCTGTGATGCTGAGTACGAGATAGAGAACGTCTCAACGAAGGAGGACCTGAAGACCTATAGTATTTTCTTTTTGTATAAGGGATAGGGTAGATAAATACTGCTCTGTATAGGATCTCTTTTGATGTATATAGTGGGCTAGGTAGTATATGTATTTCGATGTACTTTTGTTTCTGACTGTTATGTATTACTCAAACCATGATGTATAGTTTTATGAAATATATGTATATATCTTTCATATTTTATTACCATTTCCAAATTTTGTTAAGTTTGGAATTTCTTTTAAAACTGGAAAAATTTTACACACATTTTATTTACTTAAACTTAATAACTAAATTAATATGAATTATATTTAAAATTAAATGGGTGTTACACAAATACAGTGTAATACGATTAAGATGCTACATATTTTAAATTACATCTATATATGTTAAATTCTTATTATTTTTCTATTAAATAAGTTTATCTTAGGAAAATTATTAAATTAAATTTTTATATATTTTAATGCTTATTACCAATTATGCTTTGTCTCATTCATAATGATAAAACTATCCTTAGTTTCAATGTAGTTTAAATATTTATTATTGATAAAGAAAACTCATCTTGATTAGCATATGTAAATTAAAAACAATCAGTTAAAACTTTTGATAAGTACTTGTCTTATTTAAATTAAAATATTTATACAACAACAAAAAAACTGTGTTTACTTTTAAACTTTAGTAATAAAAATTAGATAATAAATAAAAATTTCAATATGATTAAAGCATGATATATTTTAAATTACATTGTTATATTTTCAATTCTTATTAATCATTCTCTTTTAAATATATATATTTCAAGAAAAAAAATCATCTTATCATGCTCTCATCATTTCCTATGTTTTAGAATAAAAATTATAGTTTATGATACATTAGCTTAGTTTTTTCTTTTTTCTTTTTATTGATATATTCTATGTTACATTTAAATTAGTTAGACACCATCCTCGTATATAATATTCCTAATTTTAATTGAGTTTAATGGTTATATATTGTCAATGTAAAAATTTTTACATTATCAATCAATCACAAATCACCGTTGTTATACTTTTACAGTAATTATTATAAAAGTCAACAAACTTACCATATATGGTGATTTGTGATTGGATGACAATGTAAAATAACTTTACACTGTTAGTGCATAGCCTATTTTCTCATTTTAATTATTAATTTGTTCATTATTCATATTTTTTCTCCTTTTTTGGCTAATAATGATATTCTTTTTATGACATTAAAATATGTATGAATATGATACAATTTTAATGGTAATATTTTGTAATCATAATGCTTTTCAGTTTCTTGAAATCATGATATTAAAATTTTGATGCCTTATATTATTTTAAGTCTTAAAACATGATTTTTAATAAATTATTAATTTAATAAATATGTATGAATATAGAGTAGATTATATATAATTATATCATTTTAAAATTGATATGAATTAAAAAATCATATATAATTATATTTTGTAATAATTGATTTTATCATTTATAATTTGGATTCTATTAGATAACAAAAATAAGTGAGAAAGGTATCATCAATCAAACAATAGTCTAATTAAATTTGTACTCACTTGAATAAATTATTGATGTCTAAGTATATTTTTTATTTGATTTTTTTGTTTCATATTTATAATAATTATTTATCATGGATTTCTTTTAAAAAAATTTAAGCAAATTAAAATATTTGATTACATTATGTAATATCTTGTTCTAAACATAATCTTCAATGATATCCAAAATATTATTTTATTAAAGTATTCTCTTATTAATTACTTAAAAGATAATGAAATAAAATATTTTTAGAGAAAAAAAGAATTATTGTGATGATAATAAGTGATATAAGATTTAATAAAGAGAAAATTTCTCTATATGTTCTAAAATATAAACAAAAAATTGAAATAATAAAGAGATTATCCATATGAGAATGATTAATACATTTATTAATATATATTTCTTTGGCATGTGATGCGTGAAAGATTAGAAATATTAGTTATAAAATTAAAATTATAAAAACAAAAACTAAAGATTAAAGCTTATTATTATAACATAGTAATACATTTTTTCTTCTTATGTGAAACTTCTCTTTTAATCATTTTATGTATCTTAATTGATAGTTGAATTATATAGAAATAAAAAAATGATACCATCATGCAAATGTCAAATATTAGTAAAAATTTAAAAATAAATTCAAAGAGAATGAAGAAAAAAGGTAAAAGCTGACCTTAAAAAAAGAAGACAAAAAAATGATGAAAGTATAAAACAAAAAAACAAATGAATTCTATAAAAATAAAAGAAATATACAATAAAAGATGAAGCAAGTAAAAAAAAAACGAAGGCTCTAATGTTTTGAATATCTCATAAGAGAAAAACCTTGAACACTGACCTGCCACAGAGTTAAAATTGAAAGACATGTTATTGTAGAAGAAGAGGTTATGGTAAGGTCTAAATCATTTGATGTTCACACAATAAATTATTTATAATAATAAATCAACATTTTAAAAAGGAATGATTGAATGTTCAAATCATGAATATTACTAATTACCTTATTTAAAAATAATCTTAATTTGAATCAAAATATATATACTGGTCATAATTATTTTAATTAATTCAAATATATATATATATATATATATATATATATATATATATATATATATATATATTGGTCATAATTCTTCTAAATGGTGATAATAAACAAAAAGATATTATAATTATAAAAAGATTTCATAAAATTTAATAAATTGATTATCATATTATATAAAATCAAAATTCATTTAAGATTTAATAATTTAATTGATGAATGTAATTAGAATATATACTTGTTGAATGCCTTAATTACTATAATTAAATATAATAATGTATTTTTATGAAGTAATAAAAAATAGTAGAATTTAGGCGAAAAAAGAATGAATATGGTGATGCCATATGGCATTTGTCTATGTGGCAAAACCTTCTTTTATAATATATAATAGATAATAGATAAATAAATTATAAATGCTTTAATTATCATAATGAAAAATATTATCATAATTACCATGATTATTAATAACATTCAATAAAATTTAAAAAATTAATTTTCTTGTTATATAAAATCAAAATCAATTTAAGATTTAATTATTTAATTTATGAATTTAAGTAGAATATATATATACTTATTATAAACGTCTTAATTACTATAATTAATGTAATAATGTATTTATATGAATAAAAAAAACCAAAAAATGTGAAATTTAGGCACAAAAAAATGAATATGGTGTTGCAGCATAACATCTTTCTATTTTATAAAACTTTTTTTTATAATATATAATAGATTTTTTTGTACCCTTGTTATAGGTACAAAGTATCTATCGGCGACTAATCTTTATCGAAAAACCTAATTGACCACTTTTAATGAAGTCTCCCTTCCCAACATATCTAACTCACAACATAGTTGGAAATATATGTTTAAATTATAAGTTGAAGATAATCTTGAAATCTTTCAAAAAAACAAATACATAATGAGTAATAATTTCTTAGTTGACCCAAATTATTGAATACAACTAATTATTAATAAAATCATTATTTTGGTTTTTGGTTTTTAGCCTATTTGGCTGTGTGATTTATATTAGATTGGATTGGTTGGTGAACCCTTACTGTCCCATCTCAATTGATCAACTTAATTGTGACTGAAGTTAATTTTTAAGGCTAAACATGGGATGGATCAACCCACTCTACCTAGACAAATTGAATTGAATCAAACAAAAAACAAGTCAAGTTAGGTTTACGAGTCAAGTCATATATGATTTTTTCAACCCAACCAATTCAGGTCAATTCTCTGGTTGAACAGAATGGAAACCGAGTAATTCAACCTAACTTGGTTATGTCATTTTATATAGTATAATCTACAACTATTATAATAAAGACGTCCTATTTCGGTATACATTTTTAATGGACACTTTTACCCTTAATTTTTGTTAAATAATTATCAAAGGAATAATTGTTCACTCCAACTTTTTATTTAATTTGCTCCCCCTATTTCTTTTCTTTTATTTTTATTTTTAAAAATTAAGGGAGGCATTCACGTCTTTCTTTTCCTTAGTACTAATAAAATGAATGTTGATGGGCTGTAATTTATTATGTTTTTCCACAAAAATGTCCTTTCTAGTTGGGCTTTGAATGTGACATACTCATGGAAGAACTTTCACGCTTTGTGATGTGTTCTTTTTGTTAAAATGGTTCAATGTTCCAATCTAGTAATAAGACATCGAGCAAGATAGTGATGCCAATAATTGATGAACATTGAATATGTAACACCCCTACTTTTTCCTATTCAACTATTTTCCTAATTATTTTGTATTTATTTATGGAGAACCGGATAAGAATCTTAAAAATTTGATCCCTACGGTTACATTCGTATGAATAAGTAGTACTTAGTTTAGATTTTTAATAATTTTTGGGGAAAAGAGCCCGAAAATTGGTAAAATGACTGTTTTGTCCTTAAAATGCCGAATAACATAAGTAATAGATAAAAAATAATTAAAAGTGTTTAAAAATTACTTTTAAGTCATCAATATACTTTGAATAATTAATAATAATTTTAGAATTTTTTTTGAAATTTATTGAGATAGTTTTTGTAAAATGACAAAAATACTTCTAGTTGACTACAGGAGACAACCAAAGATTTTTTGACTTCAAAATATCTTAAAAATTTTATATTAAGTATATTTTAATTATAAAAATTTTATTTTGAAAGAAAAATAGTGAAAAATATAACACCCCTATTTCAATTTTTTAAATGTTTTTCTAATATTTGATGAATCGGGAAGATATATCAAAATTTTGCTCCCGATGGTTAAATCCAGAATTCTAGAGTTATCTAATTGTGATTTTTAATAATTTTTCTAAGTTGGAGACTGGAGAAATTAGAAAATGACAATTTGGCCCTTATTTCTCAACATTAAAGGTTGTCATGAGAAAAAGTTTCAATTGATATTAAAATGTCAATTTAAGTTTGAAATCATGTTATATGCATTAAAATATAATTTGAAAATTTTATGAGAGTTCTCTAGAATTTTAGTGTAAAATGACCAAAATGCTTGTTAAGTCTAGTTAGTATTGGTTTGACATCCAGAAATGGTGAAAATGGTAATTCCAAGTTATTTATAGGTAAAGTATTTAATTTTAAAATTTTCATAAAAAACTTGGTATTTATTGAATTAAAATGAATTTTATATGAATTTTCTAGCTTAAAAATACAATATATATATATATATATATAATTCGAAAAAAAAAGTAAAAAAAAATAAAATTTATTAATAAAAATTTATTTTTGATGAAAAATAATGTATGTGTTCTTTTTTGCATTAAAATGCAGTATTTTGATATTAAAAGCCAAAATTTTCAAGTTTAGACAATTTTATCGGTACAAGCTAATTTACCTACAGATAAAAAATGACACATGAAAGTTTGGGTTAGCATGAGTAACACATCCAAGACCTAGGGGGCTGGTTCACCACTCTAACTTGGTATATGTGTCCCTAAAATCAAATTAAAATCAGAATTATTACATAATGCATGATCTCACAATTTTGGACACCTAAGCTTCATCTTCTCTTATAAATACCCATGCAATTGAACCAAAATTTCATCATCCCCCACTCTCTAAAGCTAGCCAAAATCCACTTAGAGAATTTCTCTCTCTAGAATTTTTTCTTACTTTGTTTTTATGTTAAAATTTTGCTAGTTTTCAACTAGTAAAATTTCTCCTCTTAGAAGTTTTGCACCAACAATTCCATCATCTTCATCAACCACCTTAAAGGTAATGGGGGGAATGGGGTTGGTTTTATATTATTGTCACTTTGTATGTTGATAGGAAAGGTTTTTCCCTAAACCTTTCAATACTTAAAATTACTATATTTTCAATATAATGTTATAATATTTAATGTTAGAAATTAATTTTTACTATATTGTTATGCTATCCAATTTTATAATTAAAATATACTTACTATGTTGTTATGCTGCTCAATTTTAGATAATTAAAATACATTTGTTAAGTAATTATTCTGTTAAATTTTTAATAATAATGTTTTGATTATTAAGTCATTATTCTACTAAAATTTTGGTAATTAAATTGTGATTACCAAGTTGTTATTCTGTTAAAATTTTGATAAGTAATTATATTGTCAAATTTTTGATGATTGTTAAATTATTATTATGTGATTTCTGCCATATAAGGCAAAAATGCTAATTGTACTTATGCTAAAATTAAATGAGATTAGGTAAACTTTTATTTGAGAAGTTGGAATTTGATAAATTAATGAGTAATGTAAAGCGAGTGACATACAGTGGCATGACACTCTACAAGGAAAGTTATAGTTCGATACATTGAGGAATGAATACAGAGACCCACTTGCAGAGGTTTTGATGGTATGCATTAAGTGGTGAAAGTTCCAATGGTTAGGGTAGCACTCTCGAGCCAGATTATTCGCCTGACCAAGCTTGATAACTCCGACAACTGCTCAGCATTTCATGATTGGTTTGAGAGTATAGCTTTATAAATAGATATCTTGACTGTTATTTTGTTCCTTAATGAGGGTAAAGACTATACCATATTGTTAAAACAGGACAAATTTATAACCCTCAAATATTTTGATAATAACAAAAAATTAAAATTATATATGTCCTTAAATAATCGTCTGATAATTCGTTCACATGTAATCGTCTAATGTTTTTAAAATGAATATCATCTTATCTTTTGATTAAATAAATTTCGTGACTAACAAATCTTACAAACGATAACAACGTTCTAAAATGATCTGCACATCAATTAGAGTGTAAGCTATCTCGAAACATATAAAGCCTACGTACCTACTCTCAAAGATAGTCAGCGAAAAAGAATGAATATATATGCGTATGTTAGAATGAGAAAGCGGATATGACAACTGCTACAAGATTGAGTACAAGAAGAGAAAAGATAAGCAGATTGCTTTATCTTATCAATGACAAGTTGGTGAAAGGTATTAAATGCTGCATTTAATGCTCCAACGACTCTTTTTATCGGACCAAGGCCGTCTTCTGCAAAGCACTCAATAGATTTATTTTTGAAGCCTATAAATAGAAGAATAAACTTCTTTCGAAAGTTGTTGTTGCTGTTGTTGTAGTTAATGTGGTTATCATAATTGTTGCTGATCATATTTGCTTTAAGAAAAGAAAAAGCTCTTGTAAATTCTGTTTGTAAAATCCTTTTTATACTTCATTGAATATTCATCTGTTAAGACGTTAAACCTAGTGAGGTAACTCACGCATAAACCTTTTTCTTAATGAGATTGGTGGAAGCCTGAAGAGGCTTTGATTCAAAGAATACTTGGGTATTTGCTTAGAGAGACAAGTGGAAGACTACTTGGGTTGAGCCTGAAGAGGCTTGTGGAAAGAATACTTGTAACTTGAAAAAGTTAGTGAAACTTGGTTGTTGCCAATAACTGGACGTAGTCTCTAGGGTGAGACGAACTAGTATAATTTATGTGTGTTTTTCGGTTTGTCTTTCAGCTTTCGTCTGTCTTATAAAACGTTTTTGAAAATCTTTTTAATCCTATTTCAGACAATACATCGTTAACAAAAAAATTGCGAAAATTTTCTATAACACAATTCAACCCCCCTTCTTGTGTTATCTTTGTGCTCTACACATATGATGATATTGATGAGGTATATGTACCCCCAGTCACTTATTGGTTCTGTTGAGAACTATTACTCACTAATGGGGAGTATAGATCCATACTTAGTCAAGGGTAGTTTGATATAACTTAGAATGAACCTTAGGTTCCCTTCTATTGTCAGTTGTGTTTCATCTTCGTTTTATGATAGAGTTCCTATCATATATGTAAAAGTGATTTTAGAACAAAACACCTCACTTCATTATTTTTTTTCTTTATATGATTGATAGCGATTATTAAAGATGACAGTAATGCTTAATAATGACGAGGACGAGTCAGAAAATATTTTGACAAGTCAGGATTTGTATACCTTGTTATAATATATATATATATATATATATATATATATATATATATATATATATATATATAGGCTTTATCTTTCTTTTTTTACTATCATTTTCAAATTCTATTAAGATTGGAAATTTTCTATTATAAAAGCAGAAAAATTCATTTTCATCTACTTAAACTTAATTACTAAATTAATACAAATTATATTTAATATGAATGGGTGTTACAGGATATACCGGTAGAGTATTTGGTCTATATTTTATAATGAGTCTGACTTATTTTTTCTCATTTTTCCTTATTTCCTAATTTCCCCCATTTTTGTAGAGCAACTTGAGGCTTGATGTGACTTAACTTGAATCCAACCAGGTCGACCCATTTTAGGTTGAAACAAAAAATTAAAAGGATCCTGAATTGACCCAACCATATATGTTATGCTTGATATGGGTTCTATTTGTCTCTAAATCTGACTTGACTCGATCCATGTGTAACCCCATTAATTATGACAAGTTCAAATTTTATAAAATAGACCTATACATAATATAATTATGACAAGTTCATATTATACTTTGAATTATTTTAACCAAACTAGGGATGACAAAAAAATTTGAACCCGTGGGTAACCTTTCCATCCCAATTTGACTTTGATGAGGAAAATTCGCTTTAACCAAGTTTATGTTCGAGTTTTTCCTAATTAACAAAATTGGGTTAAGGCTGCCTAACGTCGCTATATATATATATAGTTAAGAGTTTATTTTTATACTTTTACTTTTTATATTTATTAAAAATAAATTAATTATTTTAATAGTTAAATAATTTAAATTATAATAACTAGGGGGAAGAGAAGCATTCATTTTAAAATAAAATAAAAGAGAGAGAATGTGGTAGATAATTTACAAAGTAGTTAAAAGATAAAATAATAAATAATTTAGAGAGTAATTAAAAGGTATAGTAATCTAATAAAAAGTGGAGACCAAAAAAGAGATTCTCTTTATTATAGTTATATATTATAGATTACAGATAATAATTAAATAACAAATTTAAAATTATACATTTAACTAAAGACATAATTTAATTCTTATTTTTTTTATTTTAAAGTTTTTTATTTATTATTTTTATATATTATTTGAATTAAAATATAATTAATCGTTCAATATATGATCTATTTCAAAATGTATAAATAAATTAAAATTTTTAAAAACGGTGTGATAGATTTTCCATGAATTTTTCCAAACTAGATAAAATATGACAAGGATGGGGTTGAATTTTAAAATTTTAAATCCACCTTTTTTAAATTGAAAGTAGCCTCGCTTTTAGTGGGGAAAGGGACAGATAACACCAAATCTCTCCTTGACTTGCTCCGTTGCCATACCTACTCTTAACATGGTCTAATATATATTTTAAAAGTATATATTTCCAAATAATATATATTTTAAAAGTATATATTTCCAAACAATGATGTATCAATAATAAAATTTATTGAATTAATGAATAATATTTCATATAACATAATATTATTTATCAAATAATATATTGTAAGATGAATTTAATTTTAAACTAAGTAGAAATTACCATATATATAATTTTTAAAATAATTATTATAAAATTTAATAATTTTACTGTACATAATAATTTATAATTAAAAGATAATATTATTTTTTGCACTATTAATATATTTTAATTAAATTATTGTAAAATATATCTTATATATAATTTTAAACTTTTTAATTTTATAATTTCACTATAAATAATATTAAAATTAATATATTATCTTAACAAATTAGATTAACGTGATTTTTTCCAATGCATCTTAATTGAATCAAATTCAAGTTTAAATAAACAATTTTATCAGAATTTTGGTTGATAAAACAAAGATAACCACTTTCAAACCCGTGATAACGTCACTCTAAAGCAACGTACTAAGCTGACAGCACCCTAGTGTCTCAAAATTAGTTATTTTTATATTGGATTAAATTAGTTTTTGAAGGAAACAATAATTTGGTCCAAGATTTTCTTAATTACTCATCGAATCCATTTTCGTTTAAAATTTAAATCTAAACCAATCCATTTTACTCTTTCTTTTATTTATCTTTGAAAAAAGTATAAAATAAATAGTAAATATATAATAAACATAACAAAATATAATTAAAAATATTAAATATCTCATTTATAAGTTATTATACAGTTTATAGTAGTATAATTTTTTAAATATATACTATTAAAAATAAATTTATACAATTTAATAATTATATTTATATATCTTTACTCAAATTGTTACTAAAATTATCTATAATTAAATGTTTTCTTCATAAATAAGTATAAATTATGTGATAATTTTAAATTATATAAAAAAATTGTAAACATGAGTGATACTATAAAATTATAAAAAAAATATATACATATATATAATTTGCTTTGGATTAGATCTAATTAATTTTAAAAATTAAATCTAAAATTTGTTTCAATCTATTAAAAAATTCCAATTTATTTGATTTCCAATTTGTTAGTTTTTAGTTTATTCAATTTTTGATTTTTTAAATTCGTTTTTTTTTCAGTTTTTAATAGATTGGAGAGAAAAAGGTTAAAATCTTTTTGTATGTTGCACTAAGGATATCTATCAACTGATAGTCGAAGACTAATTTCTTTTAAAGCGTAAAAATCACCAAAATAAGTTTTGTCTTTTTTAACAAAGTCTTTTATGTGAACCTTGACAATATATTGAGGAATCGGCTGTCTACAATTTGTGTTGCACCTAGAAATAGGCTAGGCTTTGCTGGGTCTAAGTTTGGTCTTGGTTAAAAACCTATGGCCTGAACTTGGCTTGTTTAATTGTCATAGGCTTTTTTTAAGGCCTGGCTTGGGCTACAGGCCTATTTAAAGGCCTATTTTGTGATAATTTAACACCATAATAAATGTATGATAATTTATTTAAAAACATATTTTGCAATAAGATCTTTAAATAGGATATAACTTATCTTTTAATAAACTTATAAACTTCATTCTTTATGTAAGTCAACATGTTTATTATTTAAAAAAAAATGTATAATTTTAATACATTATAACAAATTTAATACGATAATAATAATATTAACAATAAATAAATATTTATTTATGTTTATTTAAATAGGCCAACCTCTTAAACCTAAAAGATTTTTTGAATAGTCTAAGTCTAACCTTTTTAATTAAACAAGTTTTAATAAAAGCTTTAGTCTAATCTATTTTCTAAAAAAACTTAGTCTAATCTAAGCTTGATATAGATTAGGTTATAAGATCCTGTTGAGCGATTTGATCTATTTCTATTTTTGGTTAAAAGTTAAACGTGGAAGGACCACCCAACTGAAAATGTTTAAAAGTTAAACATAAAAGAGGAAAACAAAACAAAAAGGCGCGAACTCTCCCGCGCTACGTCTATATTTTATTTTCCTTCTCGTTTTTTCCCTTTGCCGTCTCCACCAAACTCCCACACTTCAGTATCCACACTATGCAACCCTTCCATCCCGAACCCCACATCGCCGCCGCCGTCTCTTCCGACGCAAAGGGCGGCAAGAAACGCGGCACCTACAACTGCGGCCGCTGCGGCCTCCCTAAGAAAGGCCATGACTGCAGCGTCAAGACCCCTACCTCCGCCTCTTCCGCCACCCCTTCCCATTCCTCTCTCTCCGCCGTCTCCGCTCCCTCCTCCGCGTCCGCCGCCCGCCGCTCGCCGCCCCACCTCCGCCGCGCGCTCTCCTTCGACGACGACGCCGGTGGACTCGATCCCTCAGAGCCCGCCGACGCGTGGCCCGAAGCGGCGGATCCGGACTCGGCTGGGCTGCCGGGGAACCTTCTCTGGGAAGTGCTGAGGAGGCTGCCGCCGGCGAGGCTGTTGACGGCGGCGAAGGTGTGCAGAGGTTGGAGGGAGATGACGAGGACGTTGTGGAGGGCGGCGGAGGAGTTGAGGCTTAGGGTTCCGGCGAGGGTTCAGGTGGGTTTTGTGGCGTCGATGTTGCAGAAGTGCCCCGGGATTGTGAAACTCTCTCTTAGAATGGCAAGGTGTGGGTTCCTTTTTTTTTTTTTTTTTCTTTAACTTATCAAAATAATGAAATTTTAAAACATCGAATCCTTAAATCTGCGCCAAGTTGCAAGATCTTTTGATTAATGGAAGGGGGACGTGACAAATGCGAAGAATATCGTGCTTAGAATGGACTAAAGGATAAAATAATTTTGTATCAAAATTGAGATTGTAAACGTAAGCTGTGTTCCTTGATGTTGCAGTGACGTGGATTCCACGATGCTGGCTTGCATTGCATTTTCATGTCCTAATTTGGCTTTCTTGGATATCTCGATTTCTGATACTGCAGTTAACCGGATCAACGGGTATTAGTCATGTTCTTACCCTTTATTTATTTATTTATTTTTGTTCTCCTTGGAAAGTGGTTTTATAAGTCGTGAACAAGTGATTCTGGCTTGATTAAGCGAGACAAAATGATATATGACTCGAATTCATACTTCTAAGTTTTGTGTTTTTCTTTCTATAATTGTTTCTAATTAGGGTTTGGAATGTCAGATTTTGGGAGATTTATTGAAGTTGACGATTGTACTTGGTACTTGCTAATTTGGAATTAGTGGATTGAATATGCAATTTTATATTTGCAAATCACGTTAAGGTTCTTCGTTATAGATTTAGGTAGAGTTGATCGAGAGCAATGACATTGAAAGAAATAATTTTAAAAAGTTGAGGTTGACATATATTTGAGAATGATATTATGGAAATAAGTTTGAACGTTTAATTTTGTTTAGATGGTACATTAAAATTAACTTCGAAGTGTAAATATAGATGTGTAAATATGGATATATTTTATGAGCCTCGTACTTAAAATCATTTTTTATTGTTGAAAAAGTTATAAATTTCATTTTTCTCAGAATTGATAATTTTGGCCATTACCATAGTTTTGAAAGGTAACCAAACAGGCTATGAACAGTTTGTAGTAGTATGCAAGCTTAACCAGAGGATGCTACTTTTGCTGATTAACTTTGCCTATCCTGCTACTTTAACAATGCAGGGGTGAGTTAGGTCGATTTGTTGCTGATAAAAAGAGCCTCAAAAGCCTCAAGATGGAAGGTTGTTTTAATCTTGGAGGTTTTGTTCTTTGTTCGTCTAGTCTTTCTACCCTTTGGCTGTCCGATCTGTTCTCTCTTTCTAAGATGGTGATTAACTTTTTCACCTCCTTTTAATCTTGTGTGATGTGATCAATTTGTTAATTTGATATATCCCTTTGATCTCAGTTTCAAAGTGAATTCTGGTTACTAACAGATACTATGAACTGGTAGGTCATTAATTGCCCTCAGTTGAGAGAGATTTCATTGGAGTTTGCTCACCGAGAAAATGACAGTACTGATCTCACAACCATGGTTGAAGGTTTGGGAAGAAGTTGCCCGAGGTTGCAAAACATACACATATCTTCAATGCGGCTTTCTCATGCTGCTGTGCTTGCTCTTACTGCTGCTCAGTTAAGGTTTGTCTAAATCTGGGCTTGCTGACCTCTTTTGCAATTGTGGAGCATGGATTTATTTCATATGTAGTTGTTGCAATGATTTCTGCATTATAAATATAATAAATATTTTTTATTAAATACTTTATTTTTGTTTTCCTAACAAGTTGTTTAAGCACCTGCTAGTCTTTTCATTTATATGAGAAATTGTAATCCTCATTTGTTTTTGTTTTGTTATATTCTATGAAACGCCAATATTTTCATTTGTTTCATGTATTCATTCTGATATATCTGTGAAGTATCTAAGCCTTTAAAAATAGTTATGAAATTCAAATATAGCTATATATAAGAATAGAAGCATGTATAATATAGAAACACAAAAGCATTGTCCCTTGATGAACTCAAAATGGAAACTCTCCTCTTCATGAATGATCCCAAGAAAAGAATGGAGTTGCTACTATTCCTATTTGTAGAGAATAGGAAGTGATTTATGATGACAATGATTTATAATTTTTATTTTGTTCTTACTAACGTCCAAAAAATATATTCTCAATTTGGATTTTCAGAATTATAATTATATATTTGTTATGTTTTATGAATTTTTATATATATGTAGACATATCAGATCCTATATGTTTTTACAAATATCGTATTGCCATATCAGATAATACGAGTATTGTATCCATGCATCATAGGTTATATTTGATTTTTAACTGCTGCAACATCCGCCTTAATGCTAAGCTTAACGAAGTTTTGTTGGTTCCGTTAATTAGGGGGCTGCGAATGCTTTCACTTGTTCTTGGATCTGAAGTTACCGATGCATCTGTTGCTGCAATTGCCTCAAGCTATCTAAATCTGGAATTGCTTGATCTCAGTGGGTATGCGTGTTTCTATTCTAGTTGCCTCTGATGTTCTATAGGAGTTCTGAAAATGCATATGCCTTAGAAAATGGAAACAATTAAAGTTCTATTGCAACTCGATACAGTACACATTATAAAGGACAAGTGGATGAGTGACCAAAATGGATCCTCTCCGGCCAACTCCGTCTCTAGTCAAATCACAGCGGTTCATTGTATCTAATAGTCTACAACCATTGCTCAATTAGTTGTTGGATTGGTTATTGTTAATAAAGATTGATCATTGTTAATATATAAATTGGTCAATGTGTTTTTTGAAATTGTTCAATTGGTCAATCTCCAATAACATTCAGCAATTTTTATGTCAATTGACTAATTTCAAAAGACATTGATAAAGCTTTTATAACAATGATCAGTCTTATGATTAATTGACCAATTGCAAAATAAATTGATTAATAGCTGTGAACCATTAGATTCAATGAACGACTGAAATTTGTTTGGTGAGGGGCTGGAGAGAGTGTTGATTGGAGAGGATCCAGATCGAGTGTGTGACTGTGTTACCTGTTTCAAGAAGTATGTTTAACGGTTTAACTAATATCACAGATCCAGCGTCAGTGACAGTGGCATTAACATGATTTGCAATGTGTTCTCTGAAACATTGACAAGACTCCTTCTCGCTCTTTGCCCTAATGTGACTTCAAGTAATCACCTTTTTATGTATTCAATTGCTTCATCAACTTTCAAATGGTTTAATTTCTACCTTATAATCCGCTGTCTCTTGTGTTTCAGGTGGCATTCAATTTGCTACGGCTCAATTGCCACATCTTGAACTTATGGACTGTGGCATGACCATATGTGAACCTAATTCTTACAATCCAACTGCTGATGAAAATAACTGCAAATTACGGAAAACATCTATTACTAATCTACACCTTACAAACCAAAAGCTAATAATCAAACATAGCTGTTTAAAGAAACTTAGTTTATGGGGATGCTCAGGCTTGGATGTAAGTTTTATTTGACTAAACAAGTTTATTGAGCAAGTTGTTTCTCACGCTTCTAATATTTGGAATTTCTTATTTTGAATTAACATGCAGGCCTTATATTTAAACTGCCCACAACTCAATGATCTGAATCTAAATTCTTGTAGAAATTTGCACCCAGGTAGTCACTTCTTGCCCGTTCTATTGTCATTATCAGTCGAAAATTTGATGCAACATTAAGGATTTCCTTAAAGAATTGATTGATCTTTTTCCCCTTTTTTTGTAGAGAGATTGTTGCTTCAGTGCCCCAGTTTAGAAAATGTGCATGCATCTGGTTGTCAGGACATGTTAATTGGGGCTATCCAAAGTCAGGTAAATCAGTTCGGATGTCTTCTTCCTAATTTTGTAATTCTATATGCTTTGAGATGTAAGCTTCAGTTGTCACTTGTCAGTTTATATACGAAGACAAAAATTCCCGTAGTTAATGAATAGAACATGTTTACCTGGGGTTCTGAAATTCTTCATGTTCTAACATCAAATGTACCTTTCCATACGTGGTTGTGATTTGTTTTGCAGGTTTGCAATGCTTTTACAGCTATGGAAAACCCTTCACCTTGTAAGCGTTTACCTGATGGCTCCAAAAGGGTTCGGGTTCCTCATTTAGTCAATACCGAGGTAAAGCTAAAAGAAATAACAGATCATGTTTTAGAATAATTTGGTGTAATTTTTTGTTCTGCTTAAGAGATGAAAAGTTGAAAGCATGTTAGTAGGAACTAGGAAGCTATCTCCATACAACGCATGCAGTCTGATGCCACACCTTACCCACAGGCTATCTGGCATCTTAATAAATAATTGAGTAAATTACACAAGCCTTATTTAAACGTTTACAACAACTTCTTTTATAAGAATATACAATGTAATGTTTTTTAAATAATCAAGTGATTAATGTAATATATAAGAGGTATTAGTGAAATATTTTTTAAACAATTACAGGGAATTAGTGTAGGGATAAAAAAAAGGGAGTTACTATGGTATCTTTGTAAATAAAACTGTTTTGGAACAGTTAGTTTTTAGACTAATAAAAACATAATTTGTTGCCATGTCATCCTATTTTGTAGTAGTCACCACTTGCACACGAATTTTCATTTTGAAAATGAATGAATCAGAACTTCTGCTAATTTTTTGAAATCACAGCAAAGAGAGGGTGGTTGTTGGTGTTGTAGAGGTGGTCATGGCGGTTGCCACTGCCATGAAAGTTTTAAATCACTTTACTTGGTCACCACAGTTTGGGGTATTAGATACCAGTTGGTTTAGAACCAGTAGATTTATTGTTGCTGCTGTTGGAT
This sequence comes from Spatholobus suberectus, assembly GCA_004329165.1. NCBI lineage: Eukaryota > Viridiplantae > Streptophyta > Magnoliopsida > Fabales > Fabaceae > Spatholobus > Spatholobus suberectus. Next base: position 20,660,435 of record CM014732.1, read on the forward strand.
TAGGGTGCAAGTGAATTGTTTTCTAAAAGTAACTATTTTTTAAAATCAACTGTTTCAAAACTCTTAAAATTTATGGGGGTATCGTAGAATTTCTCTAAAAAAAAGGGAGTGTTGGAAGAAATTTGACAAAATTTTAGAATGTATCAGTATAATTTATTCTAAATAATTTCATCCAAAGTTTAATTTTGTGCAACAATGGTACAATAAGATCATGTTCCGTGAAGTGAATCGGTTTTTTTCTTCATGCCCCATATAAACTGAAAGGGGATTCAAAACTTGCATAGATTTCTTAACTTGTGCTGTGCGTCGGCTTATATTTTTTTTCTACATAATTTACACAATTTTGTTTCAATGTGCAGTCGCCTGAGGATGAAAAGAAGCGAACGAGAAATAAGAAACGGCTTTGTAACGTGCTTGTGGATTGAGTGGATTTGTTGCACCATGCAGTGAGAAGACGAAGGATAGATGAGTAAAATGGGTCTTACGTAGATCTTGTGTCTTTATCCTGATTTCAACTGCAGATTAGGGGAGAGGATTGATCATTGTGTTGATGTACACCCTTTGAGACTGATTTTAAAGTATACACATATGCACGCAATGTCTTGTATGTTACTCTTTAAACTCCACTAGGCACCATACAAGTCATAAATGTTCGAGTCAGGTTCTTGAATTGGCGCCCATGAACATACATGGCGAGAACTGTATCTTTTCACAAACTCTTCTCGCTTAGCATTATAGTCAGCTTAGCAGTCTGTCATTCTTTTCTATGAACATTTTCGGATTGCTGCCTTATTTTTTAAATAAAATTTTATATTTTTACTCTGAAGTTATGGATCGTGTGACGGTTTGGCTTCCTTCACATAAACAGTCTGGGATTCAATACGCAGATATAATGTACAATATTTTTAGGGCTACATAGATATAATGTTCAATTTGGAACCAAAGTCGTGAAGTATGTAATGATGGCTCAAATTTTAATCCTTTTCATACCTTCTCAAATTAGCTCATTAAGACCCAAAAATTTGATAAATGTAATACAGGGTTATTTTCATTTAGTCTTTTTAATTTTTTTTCTTGACTCTTATTTTATTTTAATTCTTGATGTTATTTTAGTTTTTATAAAATTGAAACTTTTTTAGAAGTTTCTTATATTAAAAATATTTTATTTTAGTTCTTGATATAAAAAAAAATATTAAACTTGTTTTTAAAATTTTGTTGAGTTTAAAATTTATAGGAATAAAAATAAAAAATTCTAGAAAAATAAAATAAAAATAATTTTATATTAGAGACTAATAAATTATTAAAGTTAATATAATTTTTTACTTATTAAAGTTGACGACTAAAATAAAATTGAGGATCGAACCTTGTCTATTTCATCAAGATCTAAAATTTTGATCGTCACCGAACGCGCCCCTAGCACAATAATCGGTATAATATTGGCGATTAATATTTATATTATTAAAGCCGAAAACTAAATTAAAAAACGCCGTTGCCGGGGATCGAACCCGGGTCACCCGCGTGACAGGCGGGAATACTTACCACTATACTACAACGACTTGTTGTTAGTAGCTCAAAACTAAAATTACTTGGACATAAAAAAAAAATTATGACTGTTTGTGAAAACCGTCAGGTAGTGTTGTAATTGTTGAAGGCGTTTGAAAATGGAAGTGACCTTCTCTACAACGACGGCAAGAGGATACTGGAATCAGGGACATGCTTCGCCAGGTCTGCTTCTAGGTACTCCTTATGATTTCCGAATGGAATTTCTTTTGGAATAACATCCCCTCCTCGTTTTAGTGTAATTGCGCACTCCTTCAATTTCGCTTCTTACTTCCCTTCACACAGAACCATTGTTGCTGAGAATAGCGGAGCCTCGCGATCGGAATCCGTGCTCACTGTCCATCGCGCGGCCTAGCAAGTTTGTGCAGCTCTCACTTGCTCAAACCAGGAAGACTTCTCTCTTTAAGGTTCAGAATTGTATAATAGAAAATCTCAAATACAACACATAAACGATTTGCAAATGAGAATTGATTTATCAAATCGAATTTTCATGTCATTTCGACGCAATATTTCATTTGCATGCTTGAGATTTCAAACGCGCACAAGTTTTCGTTGGAGTGTTGGCGCTGCATGCCTTGTTAATTCCGTTTGGTACCCTTTTTTGCTCTTCCAGGTTTTATCTGCTCAAAAGGAACAAGTTCACGTTGTAGAGGGAAGGTATACCGTCGTTTGTGTTATTACTTTGAACTGTTTTTAATCTTCATATATACTTTTTTCTTTCGTTCACTTGCAAATATAACATGAGTATATAATATAAATGTCAAGTTCGTTTGTGGAGTATGGTGCAGAGAACCTATTGTTATTTATATTCATGGCCAAATTTGCAAATATAGAATGCAGCTTTTCTTACGTGATAATGATATATGCTAGAAAAGTATAATTAAATGATAGACACTGATTCGGTGTCTTTCTTTTCTTGTCCACAAAGAACCATAGCTACTCAAAAGCATGTTTAGCTGCTATCACTGAAACTTACGGAGCAGTTAATTTCTCAGGAAAGAAAACTTAGGTGAACCTGACAAAGCAGTATACGAAGATGAAAATCACATTTTAATTTGTCTACAAAGCTATTTGTGGTAGAAAAAGCTATGAATAGATTGTGTGAACTGAGTTGATTTAGTTACTCTTGTTGTTTGCACTTTGCAGTAATGTTGATGAATTATATGATGCATTGGTTACACGTCTTCTGCCTTTGGTGTCAGTGTCATCAAATCCTAATCACAAGTAAGTTATTGTTTGTGGAATTACAAAAGCAAATAAAGTTGGTTCTGAGTATTGCTGCAATTATACAGAATGAATTTGCCTTTACAGAATGATGTATGTCCATCACCATGCATGTATAGAGCCATTAAATGTGCACACTCTACCAATTTTGTGTCCTATGTGCTAAATGCATTGACGGTTGTTTATGGTTGGTCCCATCCACTGTATGATCCTGAAGTATTATGGGATTGTCATAATTATAGTATGATTTATTACTTAACCTTTATCAAGTTATCATGACAGAAAATTTTCTCATTTTGCTTTATAATATACCGAATCACCAAATTCTGTTGTTATGAACGCCTTGGTCAGGTTAGGCAAAACTGCTATTTTTCTGATCTTCTACTTGCCATTCTGGACTAGATTTTTAATCTGAAGAACATCTTAAGTTATCTTCAATTAAATGTATGTCTCCTATATTAGGCCAGTTATTATATGAAGAACTTAGACCAGTAAAGTAGTTAGATCTTCCTCTTTTTTTTTTTTTTTTGGGGGGGGGTTGATGAAGCAGAAGATATTGTCAAACGTCAAAAAATTATGCCATCCTTTTGTATGCTATTCCATTTATATTGGTGTTATTCATGATTTCTATGATACTGCACAGGGTTTTAGTTGGGCTGGCTGGTCCTCCAGGTGCTGGAAAAAGCACTCTAGCACATGAAGTAGCCAAACGTATAAACAAACTTTGGCCAGAGAAATCTTCTTCCTTTGACTCTCAGGTTCAACCTCCACATGTTGCTATTGTGGTTCCCATGGATGGTTTTCATCTTTATCGTTCTGAGCTAGATGCGATGGAGGTTAGTGTCCTTCAGTTGCTCATCATTTTTTGTTATCCATATGAATTTTATACCATGTTCATTTCATTTCATTTCATTATTCTTAGTAATGATCTAGAGTTGATAAGTTAGAGCAAGCTATCAAGTCAAATGTACTCGAAAGTATAATAGTGGGCGATCTGCAGTCATTTTCCATGTGACAAAGTATTCAAATGATTTGGATATGAACATCTAGTGGATTTTTTTTTATTGATTTTTCTTTTGAGATTGAATCGATGCTACATTCAGATTATTGGGAGATTTAGAACTTAAAATATGTCTCGTTTGCAAAAAAATAAAAAAAATTCTAGAGTTAACTACATGGAGTACACTGTGTAAATACTCATGAACCAAAATCCTTATTTATTGTCGATAGCATGAGGAATCATAATTCTGACATTCTGAGTGATGTTTTTGATAACAGAATCCTGAGGAAGCACATGCCAGAAGGGGAGGTAAAGTATCTCTTTTTATTACTCATCAATTTCAGACATTGTATTCATAAAAAAACCATTAACCTTTCAATTTGTATATCAGCTCCCTGGACTTTTAATCCCTTGCGACTACTTACATGTCTCAAGAATCTAAGAATTCATGTAAGGTTTATCAAGTTTTTTAAGATTTAATGGTATTATTATTATTATTATTATTATTATTATTATTGTTATTCAGCATGGCTTGGAAACTTTAGAATTGGTTTATGGCGATGACCATTTTCTCTCTCAAATTATATGGATTATCTTTATGGGCAAATTCTGTTTGAAATCTGGGATGCACAGAAAGAACAGTAAGCATATGTGCATTGACATGATGGAGTTCTTATCTGCATTGTTCTAACTTCAGGGATCAGTTTATGCACCATCGTTTGACCATGGTGTTGGGGACCCAGTGGAAGATGATATCTTTGTGAATCTTCAGTGAGTATCTTAACATTAACATGTGGTTCACTAATCATCATTTTATTAATTTCTGACACAAATTATGATATATATTGAACAAAAGTAAATGATGAAATATGAATACTTTAAAGCTAACACTCAAAAACAGAGAAATTGTCAGAAAATAAAGTTTAGTCAGCTATATCCAAATTCTCCACCATTATAATATACTTGTGTCTATATTGGAATTTGTTATGAAATCCATTGTCTTTAAAACTTTTTGAGCCCAAGGTATAGTAATACTAATAACTAATAAGCTGTATCAAGAGGTAAGCAGAAATCCAAGTGATCACATTGAAAATCTGCATGCTCAAGAACTTTATGTTGAGTAAATGTACTAACTGTAATTCAACTTTATGGTAGTTGCATACATATATGAATAACAACGACAGATTAAGCCCCAGGCAGTCATTAGTTTGGTTGTTCATTATATTATTGAGAAATTGTAAAATTAATGCCAATAGGCAATATCTTATATTGTAAAGTTTTTCCTGTAAGACTTGTATTCTTATTTCTTTGCTTACCTCCAATTAATTGTCATTTTACAAATCAGGGTAATTGATTTTCCAAGTTGTTGCTACTTGCTACATTGTCTGCTTATTCTGATTATGTTGATATATACTGCATGAACAGATTCCTTTGTTTTCTTCCTTTGTGTAGGCACAAGGTTGTTATTGTAGAAGGTAACTATTTGCTCTTGGAAGATGAGGTATGGAAGGAGATATCATCTTTGTTTGACGAGAAATGGCAAGTATTGATTTTACCAAGGCACACGTTTCTTCATTTATTTTCCCATTGGCCTTGAAAGTTTTGAAAGTTGTATATTAACTGTTACGAAAATTCAGCTTTGAGCCTGTGACATTCTGCTTCAAAATTCTTCTGTGAAAATTATTCTTAATTTCTTATGAAAGACATTTGTATGTTTACTGAACCATATATTCAGCTTAGATTAGCTTGTGCTTGTTTCATGCATATGTCATTATTGTTAATAACTAGATATTTGGTTTTCGAAACCCAAGTAGATAGAGGTGCCATAGGATTGATTCATTTTGGGGCTCATATGTAATAAGTTTCTATAAATCCAATATTTAGCCCAGTCTTTCACTGGTTAAATTGTTAATAAATTTTAACCATGAGTGTATTCAGCTAAAAGAAACTATGATATTATTATACCCTTTTGTTTGCTTTTTTCTCATTCTGCAGTATCTATTATTTACCAAATACATGTACATGTCTTTAGGCCCGTACTGAAACAAAAATGTACAGCTATGTTTGGATTCATTTGTATTCTGACATAGCTTAGTATAATTGTTTTGACATGACTATTAGTAGCCTTTCTAGTGCACCATTTGTTGAAAGAGTTCACTAAAATCTCAGAGTAGCGAATTCTAGTCCCCATCACTGGCTTATGTTGTCCATCTTTCTTGCTAATTGGTGGTGCTAAAAACATGTCATAACTTGCATTTTGTTTCAGTCTTTCAGACCTACATGATCTATGAGACTGGGTCTATTGGCCAAGTTTTGGAATCACGCACGCTTGGGCAATTTCAAGATTTGTAGAAAATGGTTTTATATTATTAATAAAGATGCAACCTTATCTGATATCGATTTCTCCTTTTGCAACTTGAGAGAATTATCAAGGATACCAGTTTTTCTAATTTGTTTGTTCCTGTTCTTTTCTAGGTTTATTGATATTGACATTGACAAAGCAATACAGCGAGTTTTTAAAAGGCATATTTCAACTGGTATTCACTGTGTACTTTTCCGTAATATATTACATCAGCTTCCTCCTAGTAAGGAAGGCATATTGAATTTACATGTGATTTTCGTTTCCTTCTCCATCTATAGGTAAGCCTCCAGACATTGCTAAACGGCGGGTAAGCTTCACATTTTTTAACTTGTGATACAGGTTTTTATGATTATCTGCCCAGTCGAGTGGAGTGTTTATATATATTTGATCTATTTTGTCGGTATTGAGTGACACACTTGCATGCAACATTAAATTTCTTGATGCAGGTAGAGAACAACGACAGGCTCAATGCAGAAATTATAATGAAGTCCAAGAAAAACGCTGATATAATAATCAAGTCAGTTGATTTCTGAGGAATCTGTTTGCGTTAAGTCAAGCCCAAGGAGCGTATTAAAACCTTAGAAGGATGTCTGTAATAAAAGAATTGTCCTTGTGATTTTTGAGAGTCCAACAAACTGATTTTTTTTTTATTATTATACAACAGATTCTTAGTGCAATTTTAGAATTCCCCCCCTCCCCCACAGCCTTACTTAAATTTATCTTGTTAACAGTTCAAATTCTAAAAATGAGTAGTTATATATGACCTGATGATGCAAACACTCTTTGGTGAGAAATTATTAGGTAGTCTAAGATTACTAAATGTTTATAATCCTGACTAATATTTATATAATACATATTTAATTTTTACAATTCATGAAAAAAATTTGATAATACTTAATTATATATCATGTAAAAATTAATAGGACTATGAAAGTCCGTGATCACCTATAATTTCTTCTACTTGACACTCCAATAGGCAACAGTTATCCACAAGTGTAAGTGACAGATATTTTGGCAGTGGGTCCAAGTACGTACCAGACATGAAAGCCACTGCTAGCTCAGATTTTGTGTGTCGGGGGATCTCAGGTCACTGTTATCGTTTTCTGTCCTTTCAACTGAAAATATAACATCTCAATAAAAATAAAAATAAAAATAATCCGATTAGAGTAAATTACTTTAACCTCCTTTTTTTTGCATTATTTCATACAATTTCTGTTTCGAAAACTTACACAAACTCTTATTATTTGTAAATATGTTATACTTAAAGTTATGAAGAATGGGAGAGGGTAATCCGTTAATAGATGCATTGCATGAGTAACTGCACAAGACTAGAAATTTTTTGGAAGAGAAGCATGAAATAAAATACTACTAGCAATATTCAATATATATGACGATATTTTTTCTTTACAACAGAATTTTATTGCGGTGTTTTAATGCAAGAAGTTTGATGAATTATGCCCATAAAATTCACGCCAATGAAACTCACTTTCATTATCGGACCTGATTGTCTTAATGTGTGCATGAAATTATATTTTAACAAAATTTACAAACATCAAGCATTAATTTTTTGGTTTCAGATTTAGTTTTCATAAAAAAAGCCAGGTATGTCGTGTATGATCATTGTTAAAGGGCGGCGCTCCTTATCGTAAGTGCATTAAAATTAAAGTTAGATAGAGTCAACCGTATTTGTAACTCTAGAGTTTTATCTAAAAGTTTTTAGTAGAAGTTAATTTGAAGTTGTAGGTTTTGATGTGTAGGATAAGAAAGCTTTATAATTTTATTTTATTTTATATATTTGTTATTATTGAACAATAATGATATTTTGAAAATAATTGAATTTTAACAAATTTGTAATACATTACTCACGTGCCTGTATATTAAAATATTGATCTTTATTAATGCATAAATAATTTTTTAATGAAAAAAGTAAAAATAAAGAATAATTAATAATTTATCATAATTTTCCTTCAAGAGAGTTGTGTCAATTTTAAAATATATATCTATAGAAATAAAATATATACATAAAATAATATAATATTTTGTTTATGGGGTTAAAATTTTTACATGAATATTTATAATTTAATTAAAATATAATTGATAGTCATATTTATTAGTAAGTATATTAATATTTAAATTATAAAAGTAAATATACATTTTGTACGAGAGATGATGAAATTTTATTAATATCTAAATAAAATGAGTAAATATTTATAACTAGCATTTTAAATTGTATAATGTATACGATAAATGTTTATTTTATACAACTAAAATTTATAATAAATAAATACTTTTGTGTATTCAAATTATATTATAGTTAAAATTTGTAATTAATAAATAAATATTTTTAAACATATAAATTATATTTTAAGTTTATGATAAATAATCTATCTTGTAATATATGATTATTTTTAACTATTAATATTTAAAAAAATATTAAAATTAAATTTAGAAATAAAGATGAAAATGATAAATTGAAAGAGATAAGGAGTTAAAAATAATTCTTAAAAATATTCTCGTTGAAGAAAAATACTTAAATACATTTTCATTAAAAAATAATAGCTAAAAATACTCTAATTCAATATAATTATTTTAATTTATATATAGAGAGAGGATATATGGGAATGAAAACCTTACATGATGTACTTATAATATTGAATTATAGAGATAAATACTAACAACACACAGGATTGGAAGTTTTACATTTAAGTATATTAGTATTTAAAGAAAAGTGTTAACAGTATGGTTGATTAATTTTCAATATTTAAAAATGATAAATTTTTTTGAGAAATAAAATATTCATTACACTTTTATATTTACCATATTATAAATATTATATTTTTTGATAAAAAATATTATTTTTAAATGCTTAACAAAAACTCTAAAGACTGGTTGATTAACAAAACCGATAATCAGATTATAAGAATATATATTTGCTTCAACGTGAAAGCGGATTAATGTATAAATAAATCATATAGGTAGACATTTATATTACATAGGGATGAAAACTTTATTTTTAAATTATATAAATATCTAAATTACACGATAAATACCTGCATTATATATGAAAATGAAAATTTTACATACAAAAGCATTAATAACTATATCGTGGGAAAAAGACATTTATATCACAGTCATATATAAAAAATTTATATGAAAATGTATTAATATCAAAATTATAAAATTATCTATTGATATTAAATTTCAAATAATGGACAATATATTAAGTACTTAATAGTATTAGTTATGAAAGAATCAAATCTAATCTCTCCTCCTTTATCCGATGGAAACCAAATTAGGTCTAAATGCATCCAGAAGTCACTGATTTCGACATCAGATCCTGAAAACGCTTGTTATATTGTTACTTCTAATTTCTAATACATTTTCTTTATTATTAATGAAGAAATTATAGAACATTACTAACCCGAGGGTTGCGTTCTTCACCTCTGGTATTAATATTTTGTTATTCATTTGTTCATAAACTAATCTATACACTTCCCTTATGCATATTTTCCCAATTTAGCGACAAATCTAAACGCACTGATTGAAGTGCCGAAACCAACTTAGCTTCGATCTGCAACTCTACCTCTCAAGTGCTCATGAGCGGTTTCTTGCGTTTTTTTTAATCAAGAGTCTTGATTTTTGGACACCCAAAATTTCCAAATACATCACTGATAATCTTCATTTCTATCTATCTCTTTCTTTTTGTCATATTACAACACTATTTATATGATCATTTATTTCTCCTCTCTTCCTATCTTTGGATGTCTACACTAAAAGAGTGTCAAGGATCATTTTTCTTTGATCAATTGCCACAAAAAGAGAGTTAGAGGGAGAAGGAAAAAAGGAAATGGCGAAACCATCAACTTTCCTTAACCAATTAGCTAGCTTACCAACTTGTCAAGAAATTGAACAACTAAGCACATGCAGACATTGCAAATATTTTTAAAAGAATTTAGAAATATATGCGGCCTATAATTTCACAGAAACTGAAAGCAACAATTTGACATATTAAAGAGGCACTTATTTGGTGACATTGACTCATTATATCTTATAATGTGAGATGACACATTAGAAGTGCGCCATGTCTCTCAAGAAAAAGATGTATTCAAGAATAATTTTCTCAAGTCATAATCATGGAGTGCTATGAGTGTTAAATAAATTTAAACTTGATGGTTGAAAAGTATAATATTGATAAGGGTTTAAGTCATAAAAAAGTGTACATGTTTGGACGGAAAACTTTCAGTACCATGTACAAGATTACACTTAAAGTGTAAAAAATAAAAGTTCATAATAACAAAATAAACAATTCCATAATTTTTCTATCAATTTTAGTGCGAAAGATTTATGTAAATTCTCTTGCTTAATGTCGAATTTGTTGTCAAATTTTAATTTTATTTTGTTAAGGATATATAAGAGCTAGAACTCTTACGGAGCCTTACACTAATATTTACCAATGGATCGCTAAAAAACCAATCATAAAATTGGAATTCAAAATCTTGCCAACACAGTTCCATCTGAGCCAATCTCATTAGTTATTTATATATACCATTTCATCACCCGACGGAGGTTAATAAATACGGAAAATCTAAAATATTTTCAAATCTATAATTTTTTAATTAAGGGTCACGTAAGTTCTAGTACTAGTTACTTTACCTTTTTTATGATGAATGAATGATTATGACATAGTCAAATATCATAATCAGATTTCCTATCAACCCCCAATACTAGCTATCACCAAATTAAATTCCATTCGTAAATGCAACCAATGAGGGCTCATTTACGCGTATTTGATGCTTTTGCACTAATATTTTCCCCTCTCATCAATCTCTAAAATTAAATTTGACCAACGCACCTCTCTCTCTCTCTCTCTCTCTATATATATATATATATATATGAAAAATTAGACAGCAATATCTTGGCAGGAATATAATAATAAATCAAAGAACCTATTTCAATGGGCATGCATAAATGCTCCATGAACACGCACATGTTCTTGTTTCCCATCCACCTTGTTCAGGGAACATTTCCGGTACTATCTATTCGGCTCTTGGTGATCAAAACAAAAACTAACGTAAATGTAATAAATACAGTTTTGTTATTATATGAAAAATGATTAATAGCAAGGAATCTCATAATGATAAGGAAAAACTTTGCAAGACAATTTTAAATGTAAAGCATGATAATATGTCGCTACAACAGACAAACACATTCTTAAAATTATTATTAAGCAAGCATTCACACAAAACAAGCAAAGATATATAAGAAAGCCAAGTCTAACAACATAATTGAGAGTCATTATGTTTCTGTTCATAATTAGTACTTAATTAGACATGCATCTGATTGTTTTGTTTGAAATATTATATAACAAACCATAATGATACACAAATTAACTATAATTCAACACCCTGCTATGTCCATCCGTGTCTGCTGCAGCTTATGGTTACTTTAGTTACTAAGCCAACTGGGAACCACAATTACAAAGGATGGAGCAGGTCAGAAATTGTGCGACTAGTCTAGCTCCTGTTCTTGCATTTTGCCATGGCTCTTGGTGCTGAAATAATAAAACAAGTTTTTAAGAAAGTGTCTATATAAGATCAGTAGAATTCATCACATACATATTAAACACCTTCATGAGTGAACAGAAGGTTTATAAACGATGTAATAAGTAATTAGTAGGATTTCTTTCTTGCAAATAGTAATTTAAAGACTTGATACTTACCAAGACCAAGACCAATAGCCTCCTTTCCTTTCATGATGCGTAAACGCTTGCATGATTCAACAAACATCCTGGTTGACATGAAGAAAATCCATGTTATACTATAAGCCTGTGCTATATGACTTGCAGTTAGATTGCTCCTTATTATATTAATTAATCGGTAATAAGTGCTGTTTTTTATAGACAGTTCAAACTTGGTTAATATGGTTTATTTATTAGGGTAATTATATATACACCTTAATCTTACAAATACTTTATTAACATTTTTTATTTTTCTTGATTCTTATCACATTATATCACTTATCATACTTATTTTTTTTCTCTTTCTAGGTGTCAACTAACATGGTAGCATGTTCTTAGAAGTGGCAAATAAAGCAAGTTAGAAAATGGTAAATTAATACATGCTAGTTGACACCTAAAGTGGGGTGGGGCAGGTTAATCCGTCGATAAAAAATGGGTTGAAAAATACAATCCACCCCATTCAAAAGTGGGTTGGCAGGTTGTCCATCAAAAGATAGAAGGGTGAGTTGGCGAGTTGACCCGCCAAGACCCGCTCAAAAAAATCAAAATAAAAAAAGGAAAAATATTAAAAAAAATGCTAATTCATTTTTATTAACATATCACTCATTTTATTTTCTATACATATATATTTTATCCATTTTTAATTATATAAAAATATAAATTTATTTATATATATCTTAAATATTAATGGGTTATGGGCTAGGTTAGGCAGGTTAACCTGGCTGACAAATCTGTCCTGCTTGCCTTCAACCTGTCAGGTTGGTGGGTTAGGTGGGATGGGTTAGAGCGAGTTGGTGGATTGAATTATCTAATTCATCCTGCATTTTTAGCAGGTTAGGTAGGTTAACCAATTGAGTTTAACCCGCTTTGCCACTCCTATTTGTGCATGCATCATTTTCTATTTGTTATTGTGTAAGCTTTTATACCGAAATAACTTATCATCAACATTAACATCCTATATTTTAAATATTTTTGGTGCATCAATGATGATGATGATGATATAAATTGGCATAATTAATAGATATAAGGAGGCATTTCTTTTGATGCATGCGGACAAATGCTAAAAGATTAGGTTTAATACATTTGTAGGTGTTTGGATTTTTTAGAAAATTTTAATTAGGTTCCTAAACTAAAAAAAATTGTAATTAGATATTTAATCTTTTAAATATTTGTAATTGAGTCCCTGTAGTTAGAAAAACCACCACAAATTATAAATATTTTGGTTGCTCCAAGTTATCATAAACTAACTCTAAGGACCCAATTACAAAAATTTAGAAGATCAATGATCTAATTACAAATTTTTTTAGTTTAAGAACCTAATTAAATTTTTTAAAAAGTTCAGAGACCTATGGATGTATTAAACCAAAAGATTATATGAAACATCTTTTTAATTCCTAGAAATTATATAGTTTTCTACGTAAAGTTTGTTAAATACAGACTTCATTTAAAGTTGTTTTCAGTCCAATTATCGCGGCCAAATTCATTTTGGGTGATGTAGAGTAGAGATGAAGGACTTACTCCCATGGGACATCACCGACAAGCATCCAGTCACCATCCTTGTCCTCATAGGTTGGGACATAATCAGAGCTGTTCAAAAGATCCATTAGCTTGCTCTCATTCATGAAATCCTTCATTCCTTGGGATTCGCAATTGCCTTGCATTGCACACACCAACAACACAACATTAAGTAATAATCAATACGACCCGATTCATTGATCAAATTAAGCTTCTAATGTACATACATGCAGGACTTGATTTCCCTTTTTAACAAATTGAACATAAGTTCGATTTTTTTGGGTTATATATATATACATATATATATATATATATATATATATATATGTGGATATATATATATTGATATTTCAATTGGTGGTTTGTTTTTTGAAAAGGAAGAATTATTTAAAGACACGGGCTTAATTATAGAAAAAGTTATGTTTAATTACCAATGGTGAAGGAGCTGAACATTTTGCCCAAAGAATCAGAGAGCTCTCGGTAACTCTTATACATCTTCAAGTCCACTTTGCGGAGGTAAGGTGCTCCATCCATGCTAACTTTCACAAAGCTTGCATTAGGGCTGCTGTTCTTCTCGCTCTCCTCTCCAACGCTCTTTTGCACAGCTAACATGTTCTTCCGGAAGGACCGCACAGGTGGCCAACCCACCACCTGCGCCCTACACATTTCATTTCATTTCAACTCATCACTTACTTTATTATGATAGATACACATGGGCATATGGTTATATTACGAAGTTAAAATAAATTAGTGGATTATGTAGGGAAGCGTTTTAGGTTTATTTTAATAATTAATTAATTAATTAGTTATCCAAGGAAATTAGAAAAATATAGTTGGTGATGACTGAGAGCCATATAACTTTTCATAAAAAATAAAGATTAATTAAGCACGTAAAAAATTATGTTTCTATTTTATACTAATCCAATCCTCTTTTTATATATCCTTTAAATATAACTTAGTTACTTAATAGTGCAGTTTTACTTTTGTTAACTCAGACTGTTTTACATCACTACCTAAATGAATACACAGAAGAGGAAATTATGCTATGACTGATTAGGACAAAAAAGGTGTAACTTTTCTCTGGTGTACTACATATACATCATCAAAACATTCAGAAATAATTGTAAATTATTGCTCTTTTCTCTATAACTGGCTAGGCAAGTAGAACACGGTTTTAGCATGAAACCTGCGTGATTCTACATTTATGCTGTACGAGAGTTGAAGACGTCTAATTTTTCCATTGCATATTATACAGGAAATAAAAATATTTTTTTAGACAAAACTCACAAAAGTATACTTTTTTTTATCCTCTCTCTCTCCCCTCCTCCCTTCTCTCTCTCACACACAAGTCTTTGTTTCAGTCTCTTTCATATCTTTATTCCATCTTCCATGATCTAATCTCCTTCGCCTCCGTTTCTATCTCTTTCTCAAGCAAGCATCATATTATAAAAAAATTACATGCTTATTAGCCCTGGACCATACCACGAATTAGTATATGATACTATAAGCCATGTTTACATGCTCGTTAATTCTCTCTCTCTCTCTCTCTCTATATATAATATAATATAATATAATATCATGAAAGTTACAACTAGCTATATAGAAAATTAAGAAGAAATTAAATAACCTCTTTCTTTTAATATAATATAAAATTAAAGCATGGAAATGTTTGAGAATACTTAACTAGTTATTATAATCAATAACTTACTTGGCTGGAGGCTTAGCAGGATCTGCAGGCAGAAGGGTCTTCTCCTTAGGTAAAGTCTTGTGCTTATCACTTGGATCTGCCCCAGTAGTTGCTTCCTTGGAAGATAGATTAAGCATCAAATCCACTGCGGCAGTCTCATCAGTTTCAGTCTCGGAGAATCCTCTCTTCCTCACCACTTCTTCAGTGCCCGAGGCTCCGTTTCCAGGCAATCCAAGCCTTAGCTCAGTTTCCTCAAACCCCATCTTCTCCTTCTTCAGGCCAACCTCCATGAGTTTTCACTCTCTTATATGCTCTATCACTTTATCACTCTTTCTCTCTCTAAGCATTCAGTTATTTGTTTGCTATGTGGCAATAATAGTGAAAGATAGGGGTGGGGGTACTAATGTACTATGGTATTGGGGCAGGGGCAGGACAAGGGGACGTTTAAGGAGGGTAGCGTTTGGGCGTGGTGGGCATTAATACAAGGACGCATGGTGCGCTATGTCTTTTTAATTGAAAATTTTACAAGGAATGGGTTTGTGACACGTGGAGGAATGTGTGAGCTGGACTTTTCTGTGCTTGCTGGCCTTGGTGACGACAAGGTGATGTTATCTTCCTATGATTATTGAGTGGAAGAAGCGGAAGTGGACACCCCATGTTGGCTGCTTACGCCACTTAATTTCTTTATTACTCCTAGGGTTTCGTCATTTCACACACAAGGGTAAGTCACTGTTTTCATGGCTTTATCATTCTAAATTATTCTTCAACTGTTACTCCTGTTTCCCTTCTCAACTCTCATATGTATTATCACATTTAGCTTTTTATTTATAATATACTTCATTGCATTGCATGCACACGCAAGATGGATGTAGATATTATGCTCCAAAGGAAAATTAAAAAGAAATGTACTTTATGTAACTTTTATGTACCGATAAATATATATAAATTCAAAAGTGTTCATTGAATTGTGATACCCTTCATTAAGCAAAGATCATCGTTAAAGGTGAACAGCACTATTCATCTTCGGATTTTGCAACAGTTATAATTGGTCTTAGATCGATGATCCACCTAGGATCGATAAAAAAGATTCTAAACTCAAGGAGTACTCGCTTCCCAAGTGGACTCTTACGTGGATGCATGCTTGAAAAAAACAACTTTTAATATATTTTACCATTAATCAGGAATAAATATATAGCTTCAAATTAAACTCCTTAATTTTCTACATCAATTGTTTTTATGCAGTAATTATACTGTGTGTAATTAATCGTGAAAAAAAAAATGTTTCATCATTAACCGAAAGGTATTCACTATTTAGCTAGAATTGTGAATCAGAGTAGCCATATAATTAACGCATATCGTACATATTAAATCAGCATACATTAGTGAAAGGGATGATACTTTATCTCCGATGACAAGAAGATTTTTTGTGTCTAACGTTTTGCTCAACATGCGTACATACGTGACTATTTAAGTTGTATCCTTTCATTGTCTGTCAATCTATATCTATGGCTCGGTAATTGTCAAACTTAATGCGTTGGTTCTTTGTGAAGTAGGCATGTTGCCTATTAAAATAACCATGGAGTTTAGATTGTTGTTCAGAGGTACAGAAACAAATGAAACATAAAATTAATTAATAAAAAATGAAAGGCATGTTTTCGGTTGGTGTATAACCTGCAAATGATTTTAAACCTTGTTGTAATTACTGTTCTTTTATATATGCTTTTACATTTATGAACATGCTAAAAATATTTTACACAAACGGTGGATGAACTTCGTTATTTATCTTCTAATTGTAATAGGTAATGCTCACTTAATACGTTATTTAATCTACAGAGTTATTACACATAAAAGTACCCAGCGCATTTTATAGACAGGCTAAAATTTTTTTCGCTGGGATGTGCCCTTATGCTATGTGCGAAAGGTGGTTCACAATACAAGTTGTGGTGAAAAAAGGCAGATATAGATCAAGATTGCAATTATTTGATAGGAACACGTAACTGTTTGCTGTTACTGTGTGCATACATAAAGATTTGTGGTTTGATCCGTGAGGTGTTACTTCAGAATTGCACGCACACATGGTGGCCACGTCCACGTTGCCCCAATATTGTCCTCCCTTCAACATCTGGGATTGTCAAACTGGACAGTGAGAAAAGAAACTGAAAAGATTGTGTCCAAGATTATGTTAGTGGCGTTCTGATCGTGGTTGATATTCGAGCTCGGTTAAGTTTGAGACACCCAAATCTTGTATTTCGCAATGGCTTTTAATTTGTGGGATGACTGTGATCCTCATTCACGCAAGTTAAGGGACATCATCTCAAAGGAAATCCATTTTGTTATCAAGTCTACCAGCTTATCAAGTAGAAGCAATATATTTAATTAAGTTCATAATTATAATTTCACAAATTATATCACCTTACGGAAACTTTTCTTTACATTAGGTACAACCTAACATGTTACTATTAATTAGTTTTTAAATTAATGTTAAGGAATTATTACTATATACATGTGATTTAGAACTTATAACCTATTCAAATATCTGTCTCTACACGACCTACTTAGCTAATTATGGCCTAGTCCTACTTAGCATGTATGTTTTTGGGCACATCATAACTGAGCAATTAATGTTTGATTAAAACAAAGAATTTTTGAATTTCTTTGTTAGGTCTCTCTCTCTCCCCGTTATATTGCAAGTTTTTGTATATTGTTTTAAAAATTCGAATGTTTGTATAGTTTGGAAATCATTATTGAATCTCTAAAACTTAAAAGATGTTTTAATTGACTCCCCAAATTTATCTTATCATGTAGATGATAAGGATACAAATTTAAAATGTAAAACATCAACATGTTTTGGTTTGAGCGGAAGAAACTCAAATCCTTTTAAGTATGTAGTCTTGAATTCAATCTCGAGATTCATATGAATATTAAAATTACTATTGAAAGAGATTTGTATTTTAACACTTGACCAAACTTTGCGAGCTCAATCTCTCACCTACTTGGAGAGAGGATATTTAAAAAAAACAAAAAAACATTTAACACTACAAAGTTATAATTTTTAATAAACTATTAAAACTTTATTTTAATTATTTCAAAAAGTGCAAGAATTCTCATAAAATTTAACTATAAAAGGTAAAACATTGCTTTAACACTTTTTTTTTCATTATAAATCGATGATTCTATTTACTCATTGTAAAGTTAATAATAAATAAATATATAAAAGCTCACCATCATTACCAAAGCAAGTTAATTGACAACTCCCTAAAACGGCACATCCACAATACGAATATCTAGATATATAGGAAAATGGCAGCCCATCGGTCAAACATGTGAAATTTCACCAAAAGGGGGGAATATCAATTAGGAAGTAATACAATATGAATAGCAAAAATGGTGTACGAGCTGATATGAGTTCAATTTCCCTTTTCCCACTCCCCTCTAATTGGGGTGGAAGGAAGTGGGGCCAATGTCACAGAGACACAGAGTCATGTGGTAAGATTCATTGGGAAGAATTGAGAGGTCCCACGGAAGTGGCCATGTGGGTTTGTTGGCCTTATGTAGTCCTAGGTGTCACACCCTATCCCATGTGCGCCGCGGGAGGGCACCCCACTCACTCTCTCCCCTTCAACTCACACACACCACCCTCTCCTTTACCTTTTAACCCTTCGATTTATTCTTATCTAGGTTTTATATTACCATTTAGAATTAAGAGAAACGCCCATGACACAACAATATATGGACAAGAATAACGCTTCCTGTAAATGGGGAAATTTAAAAATGTTGTACTATTCTGAAACGTTTCCCCTCACAGTCACAGGATCACTTCTAATTATTCTGAAAAATAGAGGCCTTCATCCAATTAAAATGAATATATGTATGCTAAAAAACCCATAGCAATAGACTTTCCAAGCATTTATGATCAATTTACCCCATTTGATTCCGGTCGTTTCTCAAGTAACAATGCTGCTCAAAGTCCATTCGATCTTAATCCAAATGTATATTGCTTTGACAAGATTTCCCATATATATTTGATTAACATTCATGTTCCTACCCCTTGCCATTGAGGCATTGAAACTTTTCACATTCCCAAACTATCGAATAAGAGAACCATGATCTGGTCAGATAAAGCCTACTGGAGAAAATGTTACTATACAAATAATACTTTACATATATACAAAATTCATATTCTATGTAATATTATTATCTTCTATATCCGAGAATAAAGAAGAACGTATTAAAGTATTTAAATGAATTCATGAAATCATACAATATCAATTATTATTTTTTGATATAGCGTTTAATTTGGAGTGGAAGCAGGAGTGGAGGGGAAGAGTTACATCGTACCATCAGTGATCGTTATATAGACCAATGATTTATTTTCCCTTTTGTTCTGTTCAAATAATTTTGCAATGATTATAGATGAGAGATATTGCTAGTTTATTCACTGGGCGGTGCTTAACATTTACTATAACATACATGATACTCAATTAAAAAAAAAGTTTTTTTTTTTTTTAAAAAAAGAGATTAGACCCAGATAGGGTCTCATTTCAGGGAGCCAGGGATTACCTAGGAACAGAAAAAAAAATCAAAAACAGATTACAATCAGCACATTGGATTGTAAATTATTGGCATTTGGTGGTGCACATAGATCCTAAGCCATCATCTTTTGCTGATATATACTCCTTCTGTCTCAAAAATAAATATCGTTTTATTACATAGATTAAGAAAAATTAAAAAATAGATGAAAGAGACTAACAATTTTACAAAATTAATCTTATTTTTTTGTTAGAAATGATACAGTACAACAATAGCATTTTATTTATATTATGAGGGTATAGATAAAAAAATAATTAATACTGCATTAAAAAACTAAAATGACACTTATTTAAATTTTTTTTTTTTACATGATACTTATTTTGAAACGGAAGAAGTCGTTAACTTTCCTATTCAATGAGTAAAAAGTTGATCCTTTTCTTGGGATCTTGCGTAATCTCAGCTCCAATATTGTTCTTTCTTGTGCTCCATGACATTGTGCAAATTCGATTCCATGTTTACCAAAAGTGTACACACTGCCTAAAAGGTGCACTCTCTTCAATCTTCATTATACCATTTTCCACATCGTAACCCCTCGGTACTAAGAATCTGAGATTATTGTTTTGTCAATGTTTCACATTCAGTTTGTGTCAGTTCTGCACATGACACTGGTGTAGGCTTTAGCTACGGTCGACTTTAATGTGTTGCGTGAATTTAGCTGAGTTACATTGTTCATTAACTAGGTAGACCCAATATTTCACAGGCATAAATCACATTTTTGGCGACACACAAATTATAGATGCAGCATGTCACCTGTTCTCTTTCGTGAACAAAAAGGCTTTATGTCATAGCCTTTATTAAGGTCTCTTTGACTACTAGTGCTGGATATTCTTACCTCGTTCCCTATCCTTCATTTAAAAAGAGAAATGTGAGGAAAAAGATATTTCATTTATTTCATATTGTCACTTTAAAATTTATAGTTTGTCTCCAAATATTTATCATTGTAAAAAATAAAAATGCATTAATTATTTTTTTAACAATATATATCATTATTATTTATTTATATTCCATGCATCCAAATAGTTATATTAATTTACACATACATTCTAATTTTTTCATAAAGATAATTTAGTTAAAAAAATATTGTTACAATAATTTATGTAATTAACATTTTTAAAAACGTGTATTACTTCAATTAAAAGACAAATAAAATAATTGTGTTATCTTTTAACTACAAGGTTTTAATTAGGGAGACAAGAAAGGATATAAATCAGGGACGACAGTGATTTCAATCCAATAATACATTTTGCAAATTGACTTTCTTGTAAGTTTGAGCCTTTTGCAAAATTTAAGAAATACCCCATTGTTTTTAATAGAATGACAACAGAGAGATTTCGATTATTTCAACGTGTTCAACCGGAGTTAGAAATATATAGATTATGGACCACAGATCTAACTAAAGTAAATTTAATTTGTATATATTAATTGATACATTCTGTGTAATATTTAAAAAAAAAAAAGATATATAAACGTCGTAATTGGCATAGAGAAAACCAAAGCCCTCCAAATTTTGATTGAAGTTTCCAAAGAAACATGGCTACTTAAGACGATTTAATATTGACGTAAACATACAGTACTTAAGACAACTTCTTTTTTTTTTTTCTTGAGCAAGTAAAATAAGTTAAACTCTGATAGAGTAAAACGGAGGAGGCATCCTACAGCTTTGAATGATAGACGTGAAGAGTCAACGTAGCCATGGCCTTTGACCAAGTCATTTCTGCGCAGACTACGAAACTGGGGGACCAACTTAACCCTGTTTCGTGCAAGAACCGTCAAGAGATGAACTGCTGAGTGCTAACACTTTTCATTTCTTTGTCACTGAAAGTGATTTTTATTTATTTATTTATTTAGTTTTAGTTTTGGGCGGATGAATGGTCAACTTCAATATGCTACTTCTACATGTATCAGAAACTGCCACATTTTGGTTGTCGGTTTGACACAAAATCTGACTTCAAACTCCCACAAATACATGTAATATAAGTGGGGAGTCAAAGGCAACATTCAGCAAGGACAATACGTTAAGAAATGTTGAAAGTTAATGCGAGATAACTTTGTAGTTACGCATTAGGATTTGATGTATTATTTTGAGATTCTAAATCTTTAAGTCCCTTTATTAAATGAAAAGATGATGTGTTGAAAAAATTCAAGGGGTTGGATTAATGGTCACCAGACTGATCCATAAGGTATAGAGTGTGAATAAGGGTTCTTTTGAGTGAGAGATTCTTAAATTGAATCCTTGAGAAAAATAATCTTTGAGAAGCGATGAATTGGTATTAGCTTACCCAGTATTATTTCCAAAGGAAGGAACTTGTGGACAAGATCCAAAAAAGAAAAGATGACGAGTTTAATTTACTTAAGCGAATTGATTCCTCTCGCCTGATATTCAGCTTTTACTTTTACTTTTGAAAAAATGAAGAGCGCTACCAACACATTCTTTAACACAAGAAATTATTAGGTAATTTTGAATTATACTACATGTCTATGATTTCGGTCAATCTCTATGTAACACATATTTAACCTTTTCAGTCTACAAGAAAGAATTAATAACACTCAATTGTGTATTATATAGAGATTGGTTAGGACTTGGAATTATGATGGTCTTAGATCACTTAATAATTTCTTCTTTAACATACTATTTTGAATATACTTTTTATTATTAGCTAAATTTTGTTAAAAACTACAAAATTATGAGCAAAATTCATTCAATAATAAGTGAGACTCACAATTTTTTTTTGATTTTCAATAAATTTTAATTAACAATAGAGAGCGTGTTTAAAAGGGTGTGTTAAAAAATGTGTGAGCATTTCTCTTTGGGTAATAATATACATTATTGGCGAACTATTCAAGACGCTTAAGAATAAAGAATTAAGGATTAAATATTTAAATTACAATTCAAGTTAATTCATATTGATATAACAAATTATTTTTTATGGCAAAAAGCTCTATAAATTTTATCTTTTTTCTTTCTTATTTTTCTATAAATTAGTTAGTAATTTTCTAACTCAATCTTAATTATATAATCAAAATTTAACAGTATATTATAACATTAATAGCTCCGTTATATTTTTACAAATAATCTTAATATAAAATAGTTTATATCGTTAATTATTTTCAAGGAGATTTTAGTAATAATTGAAGATTCATATATGTAAGTTTTCATACTTGTGTGATCTGTAAATTTAATATATAGGCTATATTCTACCCTTACAATATTAATCATTTAAATTTTATAAATAATAGTATTAAACGGTTAATATTATATATATAACTTTATTTTTGAAGCAAATTCTACTATTCTATTCATTAATACATACACACACACACACATATATAAAAGTGAGGATCAAGTTATTTCAACCGTTAATAGGAACCACAAAGAAAATATTTAAATTTTGAATTGTTTGAATGAAACAATAATTAAAATTAAGTAAAAAAAAAACAATAACGATTTATTTTTTTGCTTTTTCTTTTTAGAAAACAAGAAAATAAGAACACAAAGAAATCAAGTTTAATTCATATGAGGAAAACATTGAGATTAGGTTTCATTCAATTACATCTAAAATTCCTAAGATGAGTACAAATTCAATTTGGTTTCTATTTTATCTATCAGATTTATACTTATTCATTTAATTTCTAATTCTTTAGTAGTTAAACATGTATTTCTAATTAAAATCTTAATTTCTTAGGTGAAATTAAAAAAGAATAAGCTTAAAGCATGAAATCCCTACACATAATAAATAGTAATGATTATCCCTAGCCTAAAGAACTGCTAGGTTTAGTTTATGTTTCAAAACACGTCAATAAAGTAAATTTTCATTTACAAAATAGATAAAGTTGATCATCAAGTTTTGAGAAGAATTACATATACAAAACACAAAGTGAAAGAAATCAAATTTTCATTAAGAACACAAACTAGAAGTCTATGGATTGTATTGAAATTCATCTAATTACTCTAATAGAAAGAGGTTTACCTAGACATAAAAGAAGTAAACAAATTAAAACATAACGTGAGAGGAGATAAAGAAAATTTCATAAATTCTTAAAGAGACATGAGCTTTCACCTTTTTTTTTTTTTTTTTATCCTTTTTGCAGCCAAAGAGCTCCTATAGAAAGAAAAAACTAGGATGTAGCTACTTTCAAAGGTGGGAGGAAGAATGATCATAAGATACCTAATTCTCTCTCTAAACCTAGCTATTTATATGTAGGCAGGTTATCCAAAATGGTTCAATGCTTTAAAGACTATACTCTTGTGAGTTTTGTGTTGTTCATTTGTTCTTTTTTTCTTGATCCATTAGAGCTTCAATTTCCCTTTTTTATTACGTAAAAAAATAAAAATATAAGAAAGTAAATAAAAATCATGATTAAATTTTAGAAAGTAATCACAAATAATTAATCTCTTACACTTTAATATTCTAAAATTCATTTTCTTGAAAGCAAACTGAATTAAAATTCAAAATAAATTACATATACTCCTTAAAATAATAAAAAATAGATAATCTAAGAAATTATCTGTGCATTATTATATTGAATCACAGAATGCATTACATATGAAAAGATATTAAAATAAATTATACTTACCAATAAAGAAAATTGAATAATAATATTTACTCTAACTCTTATATTAATATTTAATTAAAAAGAATCAAACCTAGTAAAATTTGTTATACTTCCAACCTCTTACAAAAGAAAATAGGAGGTGCTGAGTTTGACATAAATCTTAAACTCAGTTCTTTTTTTTTTTACATAAATTCTTAAACTCTTAAATAAAGGGAATATTAATTTCCTAGCAATTTTCTTCTATCTGATCTTATCTTTATTATAAAAAATAGACATAATAGTTGGATAATTCAGGATCGTAGCTAAGATAATTTTTAACTCATAATATTATGTTTATATTTATCTTAAATTCTAAAATAGATCATTAAAGAAATAAAATAATAAAATATTTTCTAATCAACTAAGATAAAGGATTGTGAATAATATTTTATTGAATTTAAGTGGGTTTCTCTCTCTCTCTCTCTCTCTCTCTATATATATATATATATATATATATATATATATGTTTAATTTAAAGCTTTTGTGCAAATATTCTTAGGAATTAGGCCTTCATGAAAAATGGAAGTAGGAATTGACCTAAAGAGAATAGAGCTTGGGAAGCTATAATCAAAGAAAGAGAGAAAAATCTTATGAGTAAGAAAATATATTATACAAAAACTTGTATCAGTATTACACAATAATTGTATTTATAACAGAGAACAAGTAAGAAGTTGTTGTAACAGAACGATAACTCCTAACAGACTATAGTTACGCAATCTAATAGCTAACTAATTGACCCTATGTTTTGTTCTCACATAATCTACACTCTATACCCCCCCCCTCCCCCCCCAAGTTAGAGGTGGTGGAAGACAACCACACCAACTTAGAAAGGATAACCTTAAGTAAGATCATACAATTTTGCAAGTGGCATGAAATTAATGAAACCCTAATTGTTCTAATAGGTATTGAACTAATGCTGTGATTCTTTTTTGATTGAATATTCACTATGAATTTGATTAACAACAGGCAAGCTGAATTTGGCAGCTTCCATAGGTTAAGGATCCTCGAGTAAGTCAGAATGAGGAACTAGAATTTTGTTATCCTTTTGTTGATGATCTACCACCACACGATTTCCATTGCCATCTAGCATCATCACAACATTCCTTTCTTCTGCTTTCTTTGTTTCTTGATCTTCACTAGGACCAAAGTTCAATGTGTTGTTCTTATTCGTAAGGGCACCACTTGTTTGAGATTTAGCTATTGGATTCCCATCTACCTTTGGTAGCTTAGTTTTTGTACTAAGGTATTTGGGATGCTTCAAAAACATCTCCTCAGTGGGGACTATGGAAAGCCTATTGTCAAACTCGGGCCATGAGTGATGCTTAGCCTCGGCAGTGAACTTGCCACCACAGTATATGATGGAGGCATCCATAAGTGACTTGAGACTCGCATTGTTTAACTTTATAGAGGTTTGCTTTGAGTTTAGAAGCGACTTTGCTTTCATTTCTCCTTTTTCATCTGCTTTGCAAGGGGTTCCCCTATCACATAGCTCGATGCTTTTGCCACTTTCTCAGCAACCACAGTGGTGGCAAAAGAGCTGTTTTGATCTTGTAGCTTGTTTGTTTGTTCCAACACAAGTGTTATCATCTTCTCTATTTCATCTTCCATGTCTAAATTGTAATGGCCAAAGATGAAAGTTGCAGACGTGTTCACAGATTGTGACTCCTTCACTGTTTCTTTGTTTGCAAATACTTCCCCTCCATCTTTGGTCCAACCATTACAACCAAAGACAAAAGTGTTAGGAGTAAGGACCTTACCAAGATCCAGGGAGCTATGGGTTGGTTCACTAACACTCGCTAGTTTCTTGCATTTGTCAGAAGAAAGACTCCGTTGAACAAAACAGTCGTGTGCCTTCATGCACAATGCCTTGCAATTTCGATGTCGAAGCTCTTGAAGTCAGTGACTGATGATGGACCACTCCATTGTTCCAAACTAGTGGATGTGGTGGCAACGACAATCCCAACCACCATGGGTGAATCTTTGGCTTATTGGTTAGCCATTGTTCACTCTTCTCCTCATTATATATACATTTTCCAGTAATAGACCCAATATCCACAAGTGATGAATTAGAGTGCTCTGATACCATCTTAGGAATCAAACCTTCATGGAAAATAAGTGTAGGGATTAACCCAAAGAGAATAGAGCTTGGGAAGCTATGATCAGAGAAAGAGAGAAAACTCTTATCATCAAGAAAATCTATTATACAAAAATTTGTATTAGTATTACACAATAATTGTATTTATAACAGAGAGCAACTAGGAAGTTGTTGTAACAAAATGATAACTCCTAATTGACAAATGATAACTCCTAACAGACTATAGTTACACAATCTAATAGCTACTAATTGACCCTATGTTTTGTTTTCACACAATCTGCATATACACACTCTATTAAATATTAAATATTTAATGTCATTTTTAATATAAATATAGATATAGATAAATAGTAAATATATAAATCAACAGATATACAAATAGTTTAAGTCTTGAAGTTGAGTTGTCTCTTAGCTAGTGAATGAGGTTGTCACTACTACAAAAATTAGATTTTATAACAACATTTTAGATCAGTTGTTTTACAATTGATCTAAAAAATATAGTGACATTTTTATAAATAATTGGTCTAGATTTTAGATCAGTTATAGTATAATTGATGTAAAAAGCCTTTTACATCAATTAAAATTATAACCAATGTAAAAATAAGTTTTTTACATCAGTTATAATTATTACTGATCTTAAATTGGCGCCTCTGCAACTCGACAAGGTCTTCTTCCCTTCGAAATGTTACTCGATCTACTCTCCACTACCATTGTTGTGCCATTGCCACCATCGACAACTAGGTACACCATTCTTTTCTCCTTCTTCCCCAACCACAACCCTAATCGTCATTGACGCCACTGCCATTGCAGGCAACTATCACCATTATGTGCCACCGCCATTATTGTTGGGCGTTCAAATCCGTCATATAAGGTACTAATTCGTAGCAATAATGATCCATTTTAGTGTGCTTGCTTTGCTTCTATTCTATTCTCACCTTCTATTACTTTTATTCTTAGCATTCGTTTCTTCATCTTCTTTATTTCGTTCTCTCCATCATGCTCGTTGCTTAGCATTAGCAGAACTAAAACCAAGTTACGTGCATTTTGTCATCTCACCGTCGCTAATACACGTGTATTTATTTATCTCTTGTTTATTTTTTTAGTTTGGGAAATATACTATACTAGTTCTAGTTTGATTTTATCTCGTATTTTTATCTCGATCGTATGTTTCTTTCTCATATGATTGTGAGAATGTACTAGTTCTAGTTTGGTTTTGAGAAAAATAATTGATTCTGTTTTTACAAATGTATGGATGGCTTGTCACATTTCTGTCCAAGAATTTTGGGCCAAGGTTGCTATTTGGTTGTGTTTTAAAAATTGGACTAGATTGGCCAGTTGGACTGGAAAACCGATGAACTGGTCACTTGACCGGTTCAAATAAACCACAGAATCGGCCAAAGAACTGAAAAACAGGTAAAAACTGGTTCACAGCAAGTCAATGCAAAATACTTAATACAAGATTATTGTAATTTTTTCTTAAAAAAATGAAAATCAACCTAAAGTATTTGTTATTTTCTTTTTATTCTATATATAAACTTGTTTTTATTAATAAATGTTGAAGTGTATTGTTAAAATTTAGACTTAAGTATTATGAAATATTTGATTTGAACTTTTCTAAGTATTATAAATGTTAAGGACGTATAAAATTATGTTTTATTTTTAGTTTTTAATATTATATAGTTATGATATTATATTTCTTTAATATTATTTTATATATTATTTAATTATTATTATTATTTTATTAATATCGGTTCAACCATGGTTAAATCACAGTTGAACCATATTGAACCTTGAACCAGTGCCTTGATCGATTCAATGATCAGTCCAGTTTTAAAAACATTCTTGTTTGGTATTGTTTGAACTATATTTTAGGTACAATAAAGGTAATTTATCGTATAACTATGTTTTAGTGTGTATATTAGTATTTAATGATGGTATCTTGTGATTGAACAATATGCTTGTGGTATGTTTGTAAATTACAGGGTTGAACATTTGCAAAACAGACCAAATATTAAAAAAAAATAGCACATTTTACATCAGTTATAATTTTAACTGATGTAAAAAGTATTTTCTATTTTGGTTCAATATTCGATGTAAAAAATTCTCGCATTCTATAATGGTGGTATTTACATCGATCCTACAACTAATATAAAAACTTTGTTTTAATTGATGTCAAATGTCTCCATGTAGTAGTGTGTTTTATTTTAATAATAATTCTAATGACCTTTTTTTACCTTTTACTTTGTATTTATGCTAGGATTTTATTAATTATTCACCCTTATCTAATAAAATATTAAAATAGAATCCATATTCTTTAAAATAAAAACATCTCTCATCAAATTTTTAAAATACATAATTTTATTATCATTTAACATTATTTCATTTTTTAAAAATTTCTAATAATTTTTATTCTTATTAAAGTTTTATTATTTTTTAAATCTCCAACTGCTTATATCATCCAACTAATTTAATTTTTAATTTTTTTTCTTAAACTTAAGTTACTTATATTATTTTTTTATTTGAATTATTTATGTATATTTGTTTTAAATACTTTAATCTATATTTTAAAATTTTATTTCAATTAAAAATTGATTTGGTTCTCAATATTTAATCTTAAGAATAACTTGAGAATACAAAAATAAAGATAAAAATATTTGCATGAGTCCTAAGTTTAAATCTCGTTGTTGCTATTGTACAAAAAAAAATAAAAAATCAAACATACAATTTTGAATATATCACGACCTAATAAAGTCTTACAGCCACGAAACTTAGTATAATATTCAAAGTAGGAAAAAAAAAAATCTTAGCCCCACAAATGTTTTGTAGAAAGAAGCCTAAGATATTGTGAGCTAAACTCCCAATCACCATGACTTTGATTTGGCTCTTTTAAAGTAAGAGAAATGTACTTTAGAAGATAAAATACAATAATAGTAATGAAGTTTGAACTTAAAATCTCCTGTAAACTATCCAAACCTTTTACTATTAAACCGATTCTAGTGAGTTATCCTAATCCTAATACCATCTTAATCAAATCCTAATATAAACCTACCAATAAAATATAAATAATATCCTAATAAAATATATATGAATTGAATTTAAATCAAATTTGAGTTAAACCTATGAATAATACTAACTCCTAATCATCAAATATGATTAAATCCTAATAAAATTTGAAACAAATTCTAATTTAATTCCTAAAACGAAAATATGTAAATCTTAATTAAATTTACAAATTAAACATATGAAAATTTTAAGACAAAGTTAACGAACCGTTTATTCAAACCTCTACTGCATCAAAAGTTATCCGCATAATAGGTGAAAAATTTGCTAATTAAATCTGATTTGTGAAATGTTCAAAATTAGAGTATCGAAACAACACGTTTACTTTGACAGTTCAGCTCAAATGAAAGCTAGACTTGTATTACATCCTTGCTTAATTGTCTGTGCTAGCTGTTGATGATATCATAAAAGAAGGCGCGTTGGTAGCATTTCATGGCCTATGGATGGCCGAAACAATCAATCACATTGAATGCTTTGGCATCCTGGGGAACAAGGAAGCAACGAGGGTGTGGGAGTGGGGACTATCTCTTTAACCAACAAAATTAAGTTTGGGCCTTCATTCCCTACCTCCCTTAACATCAAAAAGGCTCCAATCCCATCACCCACGTGTGGCTCAAGCCCCACATTATATCACCATCAAAATTAAATACATCGCTCGTGTGTGCTTTCATAAAATGCCACATCGCCACGCTAGGCCCCACTACTATGCTTCCAAATTAAACATTACATTACTTTAATCACCGTCTTTTCCAATTTGCAACCTTTATTATGCATAAAGTTCTGAACCATATATGTCATTTGGCTTCTCTATTCCTGTACGTGCCTAGATATTTTTCTTTTCGATCCCAGTTAAGAAAAAGGAGGGTAATAAACGAAACTAAACAAAACAAAATTTTCTAAATTTGGTTTAGAGTTAAATCCCATACGATAGTACTTTGTATTAATTAAAAGGAAATTTGTGACGAAATGCCTGTGTTTAATTTGCCAAGCCATTTAATTTCTAGTGTTAACTTTAACATAGTGGATGACAGATTGCTAGTGTGATAGCTGACAAACAATGAAACCAACACATATATTCTACTTAGCTTGATGGGAGAAGAAGATGCCTCTTTGCGTCCGAAGAGAAGTGAGTTGGGTCAAGAAAAGGATGCCCCTCTGGTTTTATTATCAAAAACGATGCCGCATGTAACGTGAAACTTTTGTATACCCCGTTGGCCAACCTTATACCTTTTTGCTAACATACCTAACATTTATCATGCATGTATGTGAGTTGGTTTTGGAGACGCCTGATTGTGCTTTTGTTGCGTGGTCCAAACAATAACTGGCTTGTGTGTGGTGTTTTGGTGCAGATGCACAAATTAATGTCAAGAAAAGGGAATTGATGAACCTGAATAACTTCACTCTTGGTGGGCGCTTGGGTACATCTATCATTGAACTAGCAAAGCCCCCATTGGCCATCTAAGAAGATTTTTCATGCATTTGAATTTCTTGGAATGAAGCACAGTCTTATAATTGAACCCTAATTAAATAAATAATAAATAAAAGTAGTGACCGTACAAATTAAATGTAGTGGAGGTGTACTATAAACTAGTACAAGTTTATAATTTCATAAAGAAGTAACATAGAGGGTGCGTTTAATACGCAATAAAGTACAGTACAAAAAGAATAACATAGGACAAATACTTAAGTTATAAGATAACTTTTTATCTTGTACATTATTTGGTGGACAATAGATAGTACAAACAAAATAGTGTGAGATTTATTGCAATATCTTTTTTAATATTAATTATCTTAATAATACGACGATGGTGGTGGTAGTAGGCGTGGCAACTGCAAGGATGATGGTAGTGGTGATAACGATGGTGGCAATGGCGGAGGTGGTGGCAGTAATGATGACGATAGTCGTGGAGGCAATGACGGTGGTGATGAGGGTGACAACAATGGTGGTAGTGATAGGTGGTGGTGAAGGTAGCCACAACAGTAGTGGCGACGGTAGCAGTATTAGCGATGGCAATAGTGGTGGTGGCGGTACCAACGATATTGGTGCCGGTGATGATGATGGTGGTGGTGTTGGCAATGACGATGGTGGGGTGTTTTTGTCTTTTGAGTATTTTGTATTTAAGACAAAAAGTTGTTTTATGGTTTGTTGAGTAACAAAATTTTAAACTTTTGTTCAGTCTTGTTCCCTTTATTTTGTGTTGTTCTCTGACCATTATTTTAAACAAACACAGGACACATGCTTTTGTGCTGTCCAGTCCTCTAAAATTTAGCAAAACAAACTGACCCATAATCATATTGAATGACCGCCTAAATGGTCAATAATCAAAGTGATAAAAAAACTTGACGTCCTTTTACTATTATATTTTGTGGACTTCATAAATTAGTCGATCCACTTAATTGGTATAGATTGATAATACTGCATCATACTGTTTTACTAAACTCTGTTCTTCTTCTTTTATTTTCCCTCCATAAATTTACTTGTGTTTTGATTTCGAACTATTGTTTTAGCTTGGATAATGCATTTGATATCTATTGGGTTTGTATATCAAAATACATATAAAGTTTCACGAGTCCTTTATAAAGTATGAGGAACAGATTTTAAGATACTAGTTAATTTCAGCATTTTCAAAGTAATTTTGAAACATCTTTGCTGATTAATTTGGGCACAACAAGTTTGTAAGTGTAGTCAACTACTAAACTTACGCCTCTCTCACTGTCTATCTATATATATTTTGGGTTATTATTAACGTATATTTAACTTTTTTTTCATCTCCCTTTCCCCCCCCCCCCCCCCCCCCCCCCTTTTTTTAATTTCTCTCTTCATTTCTCATCAATCATTTGTTAAATCTCAGTTTCCTCTCTTTTTTAATTTGTTAAATCATTTGTACGTTGATGATTTTACATATATTTTACTGTTGCACAAATTAAAACCAAAATCCTATATTTGCTTATACGTACAGATCAATTAATTTATATAATTAAATACATATATTTGATTTTGATTAGGATTACTTACCCGCATATATATCAAATCAAAGTAAGATGCATTCTCCAGAATTGACCTATTGTACAAGAATTTCAATGAATGTTATATAGATTAACCATTTATTATTATAATATTAAAAAAATAAACAGTAGGAGATTGTTTAGCATACCACATGCAAATCCCACATGTCACATACCCACTGGCCAACATCCACATGGTCATGCCCATCCAATCAAGGACACCCATACGGGTCCCACACCCCTGTCACATGGATTTGTTCCCATACAGATCCAACGCTCCATGATCTACGCCAAAAAGCCTACACGATCTGAACCGTCGGTTGGTGGTCCACGCTTGTCACCATCATTGGCTGTGCTTGTTGGTCCGCTGTCCCCTCTCGCTTAGACAACGTGCTTTATCGTGTCCTTCATGTGACAGACAGTCACATCTGTGATTGCGCCAGACGCTGCTTCGACCGTGTGGAGTGGGCCCCACGCCCCCAAACGATGCCTTATCAAGGTGTGATTGGTGGGTGAGGAAGCGCGTGTGACACGCTATGGTCGGTTTATCCCTCCCACCTCGGTGTGCGCAATTCATGCACCACGGGAATAAGTGAGCTACATTTATCGTCCTTCACTAACACGTTCCTATAAAATTGATGAGCTACCACCTACTAACCCATGCAACCACATCACATCTTTTTCCATTCTTCAATCAATCTCTTTGCCTAGACCTATATTTATATATATATACATCTCTCTCTCCTTCTCAGAAATAATCAGAATTGAACAGCGTTTGGATTTGGAATTGAAGGTGATTTTATAGATATTATAAGAAGAAAAATATATATATTTTGGGTGAAGCTAGCTCATCAAGAAATTAAGAGAGATCAAGTCAATGGGGAGCTACGAAGCTGAGCTGAATCTTAAGGCCACAGAGTTGAGGTTGGGATTGCCCGGGAGTGATGAGCCTGAGAAACGTTCATGCAGTGGCTCTGTTGTTAGGAGCAACAAGAGATCTTCACCAGAATCCAGTGTGGAAGAGTCCAGGTGTAAGAGCAACGTTAATTCTGATGGTTCTGATTCCACAACCACAAGTGATCATGACCAAGACAGTGTCCAACCTACAAAGTAAGCTAAATATATATATTTATATTTCTTATGTATTTGCAAAGGATATAATGAATGAAAATTAATAATCATAATAATACTAATGAATAAAATTAATGGATGGCAGGGTACAAGTAGTGGGGTGGCCACCGATTAGATCTTTCAGGAAGAATAGTTTACAACAGAAGAAGGTGGAGCAGGGTGATGAAACTGGAATGTACGTGAAAGTGAGCATGGCTGGTGCACCTTACTTGAGGAAGATAGATCTCAAGGTTTACAAGAGCTACCCAGAACTCCTCATGGCATTGCAAAATTTGTTCAAGTGCACTTTTGGTAAGAAACCAGCAACATACAACAAGCTTCTTATCTTTTTTCACATCTTGCCAAAAGAGTATATTAGAAATTAATGAGAAATGACATGGAAACTTGGGCTAATGAATAACATGGTTAATTTTGATCCAGGTGAATATTCAGAAAGGGAAGGCTACAATGGATCTGAATACGCTCCTACTTATGAAGACAAGGATGGTGACTGGATGCTGGTTGGAGATGTTCCATGGAAGTAAGTTTTTCTCTTCTTTTTTTTCTATTTTTTTTATATAATTTAATAATTTTTATTATATTCTCTGCATAATTTTTGTTGTATATTCTCCATCTCATAGAGCTGTTTTTTTTTCTTATATTAATTGCAGCATGTTTGTAGCCTCCTGCAAGAGATTGAGAATAATCAAAGGATCAGAAGCAAAGGGGTTGGGTTGTTTATGAACGACAAAATTTACAAAAGCAAAAGCAGGACTGCATATCCAAAGCAAGAGATCTTCAAAGATAATTCCCTTTGTGTTGTGCAAAGCAAGTACATGGTGTTTATGAGAACTCATATAGTTTATCAGAAAAATAGACAGATCTTATGTATACACATTATTTTTGCTTTATTATTTTCAGCAAAAGCGGCTTTGAGGTCTGCTTCCTTAATTATATGTAGTCCTCTAAAAAAATCCTACCGGAATGGAAAACAAATAGAAAGAGAAAGAAAATATAAGACTGTTTCAATTGTACAGAGAATATAATAATAATCTCATTTTGTTCCTAGCTAGATCTGTATATGGGGAGAAGTTCTTTCGATAAAGCTATATCTTTCCGTTTGATTTCAGGTTGCAACTTAAGGCAAAATTTATATTGTTCATGTTTCGAAAATTTGATGATAACTACTCGATTTTGGAATAATCATGGTGATACAATTAAGGGGTTCTTTAATTTACCTCATATAAAAATGAAATTAAATAACTTCATTAAAAATAATTGGTGTAATTCTTTATGTATTTAAAGATTATTAGTATAACATAAAAAATTATATCAATCATCTTTAATAAGAATCCTATTTTTACTTAAAATAAATTACACAAACCTTACAATTATACATGTGACACGAAAAAGGAAAAAGGTACTCTTTAAACAGGCGTCAAATCTCCCATAAGAATATTGAGAATTCCACTACTATTGTGAGTGGATGAGCACTAACATGGAGAGATATATCGAGTCAAACGACGATAATTCTTTGTCCTAATAATTAATTGATTAACGGCATACTTTTTTTATAAGCTTAATTAGTTAACGGCATACTAACTTCGAAAGCTAGTGCCCACCTTAATTTCAACCGAAGACAGGCAAATTTCAAGATCTTACACTTCTGCTACAATTTTGGATTTTCATTGAATCATAGTTTCAGAAGCTTGGTTCCTCGTGCAAATACTTTCCACGAGGTTTTAAATCTTGATTCACCAAGTATTGTGGAAAGCTAGCACCTTTCACTAAATTCAACCTCTTCGTGTTAGGCTATGCTAACCCCATTCCTTTTTATTTTTTTTATCTCTATTTTTTTGTTATAGTATATCACTTATCACATTTATTACTATTCATTATTTTATTTCTTTCTCCTTTCGGGTGGAGGCATCCAAATGGAGTCCACAAAATATTTTCCCACGCAATGGCTTCTTTTTTTTTTCCCCAGCAATAATACATAAAAGTTTTACAAGTGTGTGTGAATACGTAAAGGCAGAAGTATTTGCATAATTCTGGAGCCATTAGATGAGATGATTGACCTCTCCTGGAAATCTATAAAGATAGCCCTAGAAACGCGTAGCCTCACTGCTGAAATGTAATGGTATAGGAGCCTGTCGGTCGGGTAAACTTTACAAATATCCCTTGTTGGGTTCAGATTTTTGCATTGGTGATTGTCTGCTACTGCAGAGCCGGTAAGTCACTTGTGACACAATTATTGATCTCACAGTACAGGTGACCATTGAGATTCAAATGAAACAATAGTGTACAAGAGTCCAAGCATTAATTGTTTAAATGACATTTTCCACCTAAAACGAGCGACATAGAGAGCGTTTAAATACGTGAGATTTTCATCATATATGCGTTAGATGTCTCTTTAATTTGAGCTATGTGCGCTACCCAGCTTTGGTGGAATCAAGCTAAAACGCTAAACTATTGTCAACACCTAAATATATAGGCAAGGGGAATGTATGTGCTTTGATAAGGAATTGGAAAATGGACATGATGATCACAATTTAAGACGAAAACTAGTCCCGTTCTACCGAAGAAGGAAAAAAAAAAAAAAAACTTAAGTCGGTAATATTGAGCTATAACTATAATTGAGCTATAGTTATAAGAAAAAACAGGTAATGTACTGACAGTATAAAATAGTTTTACTACAAATTTTCCTACTATTTTATAAAGAAAGTATTAAATAAAATTAAATATATTTAATGTTTTAAAAATATTAAATACATTCAATACTTACCACATAAAAAATAAGAGAATTAGGAAGAAGATGTTGTAGGAAAGTTTAAAATTATCCCTTGATTATATCAATAGAATAATAATGACTTCTCATAAAGTGTTTTTGGAAATTGATACTTTAATTTATATAACAATTTAATGACTAATGCGATTTTTATATCCTTAACCTTAAGGGGTTGGTTGAGTAGAGCATGATAAAATTTAGCATATGATAGGATGCACATTTGAATCCCTACTCGTCTCTTTGAAGGTGGGGTAAATGTAAATTTTTTTGTAAGTGTTTTTTAAACTGGGAGACTAAGAGGCGTCATTTCCTCTCCTAAATTTTTCTGTAGCAGAAAAAATGTTTATACATACCCTTACAGTTTATATGATTTGGGGAGCGAAATGAGGGAAGGGGAGATAGGAGAGGAAAAGGGGGAGGTCCACCAAAAGAAAATCTTCTCCTTCAAAGTGTGGGTGGGTGGGTGGGAGAGATGTGGGGGGAGGGGCATGGGTTTTTACATGTTGTTTTAGTTATTTTTAATGTTAAGTATTTTTAATATAACATAAAAAATATAAAAATTAAATGAGTTTTAATTAAGAAAAATATTTTTGGTTAAATTAAATTTATTATTATTATTACCATTATTATAAAAAAATTATACAATTTAAGTTTTTTCTTATTCTCTTATTAACCCAGACAAGTAAAGATATTTTTTATTTTATTTTTTTTTCTCTTATTTTTATTTATGGCTTAAATATATTTTTAATCCTTATAAAATGAGTGAATTTTGATTTTGGTTCCTATAAACTTTTTTCTTTGTTTTTCATCCCTTTTGAAATTTGAAATCACTATTTTTTGTCCTTATAAAATGAGCAATTTTTGGTTTTAGTCCCCATAACATATTTTTATTTAATTTTCATTCATCCAAAATATGAAATCACTATTTTTAGTCCATAACATTTATTTTAGAGACCTAGAAAAAATTTCGAAGGTATCACTTGCTCATATAGTATTACAGATATTAGAGGGTGTTACTTGGGATGGTTACTTGACCTTCCATTAAACAAATAAGTAGTTAATGAGTGTCATATAATAGTAAGGACAAAAAACAATGATTTTAACTTTTTGAGGGATGAAAACCAAAGGAAAAACTTTATGAGGACTAGAATAAAAAATTACTCATTTTATAGGGACTAAAAATATATTTAAGCACTTATTTATGATCAAACAAAATTTTTTCCATCTTATTTCTACTTTATTTTTATTCTTCCTATTCCCCCCGCGTTTCTTTTCTCCCTCCTCATTCAATCAAAGTGTTATAGAAAGAGAGATATAAGAAAAAGAATGATAGATGGAATGTGCCATATGAAAAAAAAATGGTAGAAGAGAGATAGGAAAAATGCAAGGTGAAAGAAAAAAAATGGGGTAAAAAAAAAATACTTATTTTTACACTCATTTGCACCAATACAAAAAGTAACTAATTTCATCTCATTTTAGATAATATTTGGTCCAATTTATTTTGATTTTATTTTTTGTTTAAAAGGGGAAACTATCCTAAACAAAATTCTACAGAAGCTCAAAACTAAGAGGAGCACTTTTCATTAATCAAGAGAACATATGAAAAAGGCCTTTGAGATATGTTAATTTTAAGAGCTTATTTTTTTTTATTTCAAATCTCAGTTTTAATACCATATTAATGAGTACTGTTTTAACTTAACATAACTTTTAAACTAAAACCGTAAAATTATCAAACAACATTAACTTTAATTTTAAGACTCTACCACCAAGTGCATGGATCAATTGATGAGAGGTTATTCTAGTTTAATTAGTGGCCTCAAATTTGTGTCCTAGATATGCAATTACATCAGAGGAAGTGTTTTGCTACAACAACAACAATAAGACTCTTATTTTAAGGGCCCCTTGATATGATTTTATTAAAAAAGAAACCTTTATTTTTAACTTTAAAATAACTTTTAAGATTAAAAAAAATGTCAAATTTTACCCTATTCAACAATATGATATTTTCACATTTCAAAGTTCTTAACTTACCTTCACACCCTCACCTTTATGGGTTTTTTTCTTTAAAAAGAAAGAAAGAAAGAAAAACTTAACCAACTTTAACTTATTTTTCTTCCCTTTCCCAAAAAAGTGAGGTGTGAGGATGTATAAAAATTTAGAAAGTAAGGGGAATATTATTTCTTTTTATTAAATGATGTCACAATTTCATATGGGTATAAAGCTAGAGTGTATAAAAGTAATAGATTTAAAAAAAAATCGATAACTCATATTAGTACGAGAAGTGTGATATTTTCATACCTTACTTTTTTTAATACAATATCATAGCAGTGTTTCTTAGTTCGATTTGGTTTGATTTTTAGACAATAAGTCTTTCAAATCAAACATAAAAATAAAATGTGGTTCAAATAAATTTAATTTGATGTAATAAAAAATTGAATCAAACTAAACTGATCTTTTGTGATTTAGTTATTCAATTTTACAATTTTTTAAAATTATTTTAAATAAATTTTAAAAAATATTTTTTATTTAACAACTACCGAAATAAAGCATAGTTAACCACCAAGCATAATTGAATAGAGAGATTTGTCGTCCATAGTTGTTCTACCTAATTTGAACAGGATTGTTTCTCCGTGAAGAATACATATAGTTTGCCCAAAAAAAGTACAATCTTATAATTGATTAATAAAGTCATGATTAAGTCCTGAAAATGACATTTATATAATCATAAATAATAAAACAATAAAAGATCACACATAATAATAATTGTCTTACATACAATCCTCTTATAAAAAAAAACTATAGTACATACCGTTCATAGTTAATTAATCATATATTATTAATATTATAAACTCATTAACATCCAAAATGTCAAACACCCATAAAATCACATATTATCATTCTCAAAAGTTTAAAATACTATTACTTAATGTTACAATTAATATAAATATATTAAAAATGTGGTTCAGTTTAGTTTCAACAATAGGAACAAAAAATGGAATCAAACAGCAATAAAAATACGATTTTTTTTTAATTTCTAGTTTCATTGATTTTCAATTATATTAAATCAATTTAGAAGTTTAAAATAATTTGGTTTAGTTTTTAACACCCATTCTATCTCAAACTTCTCTTTTATGGTAAAAGAGGAGTCCGGGTCTCCCGATGCTGGGATAAAGTGGCAAAAAGGATATGAAAGCAGAGCTTTTCTATCAATATTATCTCTGTCATCATATATCATGGGAATTGATTGGTTCTCTCAGATTTAGAAATTTCAAATGTTATTTAAGATTGAGCTTACAATGCCTGTCACGTGAATTCTTGAATTAAAAATTATAGTCGAAAATAGAGAGATAAAGATGGCTTTCTTTTCTTCAGAGACATTACATATGAAGTTTAATTTGGCCGTATTGCGTAACATCAAATTATTGCTGAAGATCATGGTGTTCCAAACCCAAAGTTTGATGGGACTGTCCATAATACCAATAACAGTGCGAAGTTTCCATGTGAAGCACGGGATCTTCCACCGTCGGCAGGCGTCAAGCGGGCATGCCAAGGTCATAAACTCATCAACCAAAACATACACAAGATATATGAATTCATATCCTTTTTTTTTTTTGGTGAATAATTCATATCCAATAAACTGTCTATACACGCAGTAATACTATAGTTATAATAAATTTTCACCATGCTTTTTATAATTTTTTTTATTTGTTCATTTTAATATATGTACCTTTTTTTTTTTTTTTTTTTCTCTTTCTTGAAATGTGAAAATTGTCGTAAAACTGTCGTGAGGGATTAGCATTTCTCGTAATTGTCTGCCGTCTTCACTTTTTCAGCACTTCTATACGGAGACACATTGTCTAGATCAAGAAATTGGTAGTTTGGTGTCATGAGCCATAGTACCACAAGTCGCGTGCAGCTGGTCCATAAAAATAATCAGGGAGTAAAACACCGGAAAGATTTCTATTAATGGATCATAAGTTAACTACCAAAGTGAACTTTACATTACATCTAACACAATCTTTTTTGTGTGTCATTGTCACTTATATATTGTTCAACATGTCTATCTCCATTTAATGTGAGATTTTTCAATGACAGATGAATACTTCGCACTTATAATCTGGTTAAGGAGGGGGGAGAGAGAGTAAGAAAATTGGAGAGTAAAAGCCAGGAGTGACTATTATGTTGTGTAATTTCGTTCAATCTGTGCTCGGGACTTCTCTTTCCCTATCCTCGCTTGTGTATCTCCTATATCTGAGATTCTGCACCAGAAATTCATTTCTCGCTATTCACTGTGAGTTATATATGGATAATGTGCTTATGTATGTTGCATAATGCAGACACCAACATATCCAGCATTTTCTCATTTGTCTCCTGTGCACGGAAGTTCATTGAATTTTTTGTAATAGATTCTGTGTTGTGCAGCTACCATTTTATTTGGTTTTCCTAACTATCGCCCGTCACCTTCACAAATTCAATATTACTATCACTATTATTGCTCAGGTTGTGCTTCAACAAAGTAATATAATGATAAATACTGTGTACATGATTGGATTTGGAGTAGGCAGGAAATGTCTTAACATTCTAGAATGCCTCTGATGTCCTCCCACATGGAGGATTTGAGTTTGGGCCAAATCGAACAACGAAGTCCATTTTGTGTGTTGGGCCTAGACCCTTACTAGAGTTCGGAACATGAAGTATTCAAAATGTTGACATGGTATTCTATTATGTGGAGAAAAAAAAAAATCAT
The DNA here is from genome assembly GCA_004329165.1 of Spatholobus suberectus. Lineage (NCBI taxonomy): Eukaryota > Viridiplantae > Streptophyta > Magnoliopsida > Fabales > Fabaceae > Spatholobus > Spatholobus suberectus. The sequence continues at coordinate 20,701,509 of CM014732.1, forward strand.
CCACCTCAACAAGAACTAAGTACCCAAAATATTGACATAATGTATAGAAAATACGTAGGTAAGAATAAAATTTTCAGGCAAAATACGAATTGTACAAAGTTTCCCGCTTGAAATCAAATTTTACATTGGATAATATTTGGTAAAATCTTTTAGGCTCATTCAGCAGTCACCATATTTGCAACAATTCTAACTTTGTGATTAATAAGGGTATGTTTGGTAGAGGAGTTTTTAAAGAGAAAAAGAAGTTTCAAATTAAAAGAGCTATATGATATTTATAAAAATAAACTAAAAATATGACATTAAGCTTGGAGGAGGACTAGTAATATAGTCTCTAACATATTTTAGATAGAGTTTAATAGTCATGCACTGTCAGTGTAAAAAGTTTTATATTGTCAACCAATCAGAAATCACCATTAATATGACTTTTAAAGTATTTATTATAAAAGTTAACAAAGTTACAATAAATGGTAGTTTGTGATTGGATGATAGTGTAAAACTACTTTACACTGTCAGTGTGTGACCTATTTTCTCTTTTAAATATACACTCTACCATTTGTTGGAATTTATTAGAAAATACAAAATTCTGAGTGAAATTCAATTAATAGTTAATGGAACTCTTTTTTCTTTTTTTTTCATAAGTCTCAATAAATTTCAATCAATAATAGAGAATATATTTAAAAGAATATGTTACTATAATTTCTTGTCAATTTATGTTAATATATCATTTTATTTTTTATTTTAAAAAAATTGTCATAATAGAGAATATTTATTATAAATAAAAAAATTTCTTCCCTTCTTTTTTTCTTTCAAAACCCAACTCCTAAAATAGGAAATAGAGCTACTGTTTACTAGCTTTCGTGACACTAAGCCTAGCAAGCAAGTGTATGGTAAGGATTGAACAAGTATCTTGAACTACGGAATGCTAGACATGTGGCTTAGACAACTTAGTGAGCAAAAGTTTAGAGACCAATTAAGAGTCATAGATGAGAATTAAGTTCTAAATCCCTTTTTCTCATTCCATGTACATGTAGGCTTAGTAAATTACGAGGATTAACCCAAACTTTTTTAATAAAGTGTTGGCTAGTAGGGAAAAAAAAATTAACCCTCTTCTCACCCAAATCTGTGTGGCTAGGATAGAGATTTCACTCGTTAATGTGGGAAGAGTGTTTGAGAAATAGATCATGAGACCAAATCTTTCTCTTTTTAAACTATGTAAGAGAGTTATTATTATTTTTTTCTAGGGTCCATTTGATCATCTCTTTATCAAGGACTAGTGGCGGAGTCTGAATTTTTTTTTGGGAGGGATCAAAATAAGTAAATTATTATAAATTAAATGTAATAGGTTTTATAATATTATTTCTTATGGGTGATTTTAAGTATTCAACGATATTATTCAAATATTAATTGTTTTCTTAATTAATTGTCTTTTATAATATTAAAATATTTTATTTTATTAATTACACTCATGTTTTTTATGACTTTTATACCGTTGTTTGCTATTAAATAAAGAATAGCAAATTTATTTATAAATATTTTTGTAAAAAAAAATTTACAAGAAATATTAAGTTTTTTTTTATACAAAATAAAATTTGTATGACAATACAAAAAAAATTAATTTTTTATGAAATTTTCAACGAACTTAAGGAAATAATTATATTTTTCCCAAAATTATAGCAAATTTTGCAAAAAGAATTATAAAAAAATTCACCATAAAATCACAAAATTCACAAAAAAAATCTACAAGAAAAATTCACACACAAGAAAATTCTTAAGTTCAATTGTTATATTATATATACTTTCCTATATTGGAATGAGGATATAAATGTCATAAAAAATGAGTTTGACAAATGCAAAAAAATATATTTTATATTATGAAAAGACAATTAATTAATGAAATAGTTAATGAATAGAAAGTTATTAAATCAGTCATAAGGATTGATTTTATCAAAAGAAAAATATTTAAAGTGCAATATTAATATAAAATTGTCTATAATAATAATGATGGTGGTGGTGGTGGTAATGATGATGATGATGATAATAATAATAATAATAATAATAAAGAAAATGACTGAAGATTGCATTCTTTATACTTTTTCAATAATTAAAACTTTCCAAATTAAAATTCCCTACACTTTTTCAATGACTTGAAATAATTAATAATGAATAAATAAATAAATTTAAAGAATATTATGAAAATTTAAAATCAACTAAAAATATATATAATTTTTATTCCCCAATCTCACTATTTTCTTAGTTGCTTTAGTGGCTTAGGGAGCTTTGGAACAAGTTTAGGCTAAAACAAGACCTTTCACCCTTATTTCTTCAAAAGCGTGTGTTGGCAAGACCTCTCATGTCAAGGATTAGGGCTTGATTAGGATCCTTATTCTTAAAGAGGAGCTTCATAGTCCTCCATTTACTTTCTTACCATATTGATTCTTAGTTTACTATGTTTTGGTTTGGTTTATTGATCTATATATGGATAATCATGTTTCACCCTTTTTGTAGCATGAATCTCTTCATTGTTATGTTAATAATAATTTCTATAAGGTGGAATGAAAGAAAAATGGACCCTTTCTTCTCCTTATGGGTTTTAGTTAAGGAAGAGAGAAGATATTTTGGGCGTGTTGTTTGATTAATCTTATGAACTAACTTGGTTTTTGTATAGAAATGGTAAGCAAAATGCTTGATTAGTTTTGTTCTTTTTCTTTGTGATCCATGGCTAGAACGTGTTTACTTATTGATATGAAAAGATAAACTAGAAGAAGAGCCACTAATTAGGTTAGTCAATAATTTACTTAATTTGGCAAGAGACTAGGTCAAGAGCTCCTTTTGAGTATAGTAAGAATAAAAGAGGATAAAAAAATTGATAGAGAGATTTGCCTAACATTCTTAGGGAGAAAAGAATGAATGATAAAAAAGTTAGCATTAAATGAAGCATGGTCTAGGGATGGCTAGTAGGATATCTAGGGATGGCAACTTGGCAGGGTGAGCACAAGTAGTAGTCTCATGTCATTTGCCCCACTGGATAAAAATTTGCCCCATGCTTGCTTCATACTCATGCGAGTATCCATTAAGCGAATATTTGCAGTATTCGTGGGTATCTATGGTACTTACTAAAAAATAATTTTAAAAAAAATCAACAATTACACTAATCAACAATTCATTCATAATACTTAAAAATACATCAATTGATCAACACAAATAATGAAGTACAATTAAGACAAAATTTCTATAATATACGAGTCTATGTGTATAAGTATAGGTATTTAAGTAATTTTATAATAGCAGATACCTGCAAGCATGGTACCTTGATACCTGCTCCCACCCTGTAAATAAATAGGTAGAAAAAAATCTATTTAAATTACTCACAAGTATCCATTTAACTATCCAAATTGAATCCGTTACAAATTATATCCATGGGTATTTGTGAGCATGAGTATTTTTGTCATCCCTAGGTATCCTTAGAAGACGACGCTCTTCTTTTGAGAGTTAACATAGTAGAAAAAGGATTCTTTTGTTTGTTATTGTATATATGTATAGTCCTATGATGTCCAACTTTTGGTGGTGTTAACCCCATATATTTTTGTCGATGGTGGTAACTCTAAAGGTTATATTACATCTTGTATGGATGATTCTATCTATTTATTGTCTACTGTCATGTTAATGTTGACATTGGATCCTTTCATGAATTAATGACAATGCATTTTTTTTATTCATGTAATGCATAATAATATTGTATTTCATTACACCTTTAAGTTATGTGACTTTTTTAAGTGGTCATGTAATCATTAAATAACTTTTAATCACAATCATCCATGTGTAGTTGCATGATCCAAATTTGCTCCTCTCATACAAATACTCTTCTCACTTGATACATCTCCTATATATAGAGAGGATGTATCTAATGAGAATTTTTTTTATGTGAGCATGAGAAGAATAAATATTAATTATTAGATCTTATCATGAATGGTTAAGCTTTACACAAGTCTTGTGATTTTTTTTTAAAAGTCTGACGATTCTTTTAAGTGATCACGTGACTTTAAATCTTGACCGTATGGTTATATAACCTAGATTCACTCTTGTCACTCACATACCAAAAATGGCTTTCTCACAAATTAAAATATTTTTTCCTTATTAAATTACTTTATTGCAATAAAATATATTAATGGCCACTTAATCCCATAAATTATATAAGTCAACACATATAAGCTCACAACGAATCACTTATTTTTAAGCTCAAATCCGTAATTTTGGGGACTAGCTAGTGAATGAAAATTCATATATCCTACTCTAGCTGAAAATGCTTGATGGTACCACTAGTTCTTTCAACATCGTGGCCTCTCATCTCGCAACTTATACAGATCATCATATTGTGAAGAATGCTGATGCAGGCCCATTTGCTTGAGATTTCTTAAAGGCACTCGATGTTGAAAGATGGGCAATTTCAATGGGCCCTTGGACCCATTTGAAAAGGGACCTATTATTCCTACCTCAGTTTTTGCTATTTTCACCCCATGTATTATTCGCATTTTTTTATTCCAGAAATATCCTGTGACAGAATCATATTTCCATTGTAATTTGTACAACAAAAACACGTTTTCGTTATGATAGAGGGGGTGCGATCATTTACACATAACGAAAATGTATTTTCGTTTCGTTATGTATTTGAGATCAATCCATAACGGAAACACTTATCTATTATGTATGAATTCAAAATACATAACAAAAATGTGTTTTCGTCATGTATTTGGGACTGATCCATAATGAAAACGTGTTTCCGTTATGTATGAATTCAAAATACATAACAAAAATAATACGTAACAAAAACACATTTTTGTTATGTATTTAGGACTAATCCATAATAGAAATGCTTTTTCATTATGTATTTTGAATTCAATTATTTATATTTATTAAATTCATTTATATTTTTTGAGTACAACTTTTAATGGTTAACTGACGCGTGAGTAAGGCACGCGTTTGAATCAATGTGATTTGGACCCTTGATTTATTGTGTGTAATGTTGACCGTTTATTTTTTTGACGCATATGACATTACTTTTAATGACTTGGATAATATTGTTTATGTTTCATTTGTTTGTTTTTATTTGTATTGCTTGGTAAAATTGTAACAATGTATTAGTGATACCAACAATGCAATAAGTGTAACATATATAAAATTGAAAGCATTTATAAAATCCAAAAAATATATACAATAATGTTTGTACATAATATATAAAATACTAAAAAAGGATGTAACAGACAAAAAAAAACAAAAGGTTAAGCATTAGAGGTGATCGTGTTCCTCTACCTCTTTCTGTGATAGGTGCATCCGAAGGCCATGCCTGATTGAGCAATGGCCAATGCCTCCCAAATCATCTCATCACTGTTTGTGCCCTCAGGCACAACCCTCAAACATAATGTGTGCTCTAGAAGGCTAACAACTCTCTCCCACTATACCTACAAAAAAACAAATAGAAACTTTATTAAAAAAATGTGTCATTAGCATCGTTAAAAGCACATTATAAAGATATGGATACTTACCTCGCATGAATGGGAGTCGTTGGATAAAGAATCCGTCATAGGTTGCTGTTGAGGGAGAGGAACTTGTGGAGGACCTTGCGGAAGATCTCCCTCTACCAAAGGAATCAAAAAAGGGTGAGAGACATGGTGGAACTGCTCCAGGTAGCCATCGCCACTTGTTCACAAAGCTTGGTGTGGCACAGCAACTCCTTTACCTACTGCATGCGCCTGCCAACTCTCCCAGTCATCAAATTGGCTAGTGAACAATGGGAACTGAACAGGCATTATGTATCATATGAATAATTAAAATAAAAAATAATTTAAAAATTACATAATATATAACAAAATCATGATTCCGTTGTGTATCTAGAAATGATACATAACAGAAACGTGATCCCTTTTTGTATCCTTACCTGATGCACAATGGAATTGCGATTCCATTTAATCTAAAAGTAAAAAATAAAATAAACAAACCTCACCTTCAATGACGGCGCAACGGGAATGTCAACAGTTGTAGAGGCTTGTGCCAAGGTCACTGGAGCAAATGGGGGCAGAGTCATGTTTTTTTGACAACTGGGGGCGGCGGCGCAAGGGGGGCGGGGTAAGAAAAAAAGAGATTGGGAAAGGAGAGAGGGAGGTGGGGAGTGTGAGAAGGGAAGAGGGAGGGGTGAGTTTAAAATTCTGAGGGGGTAAAGATGGAATTTTATGTATTTTTGGAAAAAGAAGGGGGTGAAAAAAGAAAAAAAAAAGGTGGAAATAACAGGGCCCTTTGAAAAAGTTTGCTTAATTTTTGGGAATATGTTTAAATTGAAAGAGTCTTTTTGTGCCCCAAACCAAAAGAATCTTTTTTGTAACGACCATAAAAAAAAGTCTTTTTGTTACTCATTAATGAACCGTTGCTTTTGGTACACTATTGTTGATACAACAAGTACAAGATTAATATGAGTTTAACAGACATGCACTATAAAATATTGTCAATTAATTAGAAATTACCTTTAGTATGGTTTTTAGAATATTATAAAAATCAATAAACTTACCATACATGATAATTTGTTATTAAATAACAGTATAAAATTCTTTTACCACCTCAAGACATGTATTATTTATTCTAATATATTAATGTTCAACTTAATGCAAAGTTCAAATTATGATAGTTACATAGGTTGACAGGTGCAAGGGCTTCTTGGTAACAAAAAAATTAGAATAGGAGAAAGTACATCCCTTTGGAAGAGTAGAAAGGACCATCAACATTAGCAAAAAATATATAGTGGAATTTACATATCACTTATCGATAGAGAAAATATGACAATCGAACCCAAATCACACCACACATCAAGTGTGAGTGAAAGACTGGAAAAGTTGGCATACGTGCAATGGTTTGTTATGTGTGTAAGTTTAAGAGACTGCAGCCCACAAAGTACCAATGAAAGAATGAGCATACAACAATGATGCAGTGATGGTGAGTGGCCTGGCAGTAGGAGAGGAGAGAGCAACTAGTAGGGGAATTCTCGACTTTAGCGAATATGAATATCCACAAATTCTCATTGCTTTTTGTCCGTTTAAGTGACAATGCACAATCTTTGACTTTTGAAGTGTTATCAGACTCAGACTAATCATGGTACTAAGTCACTGGGTCATTGGTTAAAACTAGTGAGTCGCTAGTCAAATTGCATGAACCAATAATTTTTATATTAGTTTAATTTTATATTCAAAATAGGTATGAATATAAATATTTGCACCATTTAACCAAATGGTTGCATTAGCGTAGTGGCATGATTGTTTTTGCAAACCCCTCAGACTAAAGTTCGCACCTAGTGGACACAAATTTTCATAAAAGAAATTTGAGTTTAAAAAATTTTAAAAGCAAGAAGTGATTTGAATTTGAAAATATTGGAGATGGATGTACGTACTTGGAAATAACAAATAGTCAGATGTGAAATGACGTTTACGTGTATTCGGAAATAGAGTGGAGAGAGTTTACTTGTATTGGGTAACGGAGGAAAGGAAACCCAGTGTAAAAATGTTTAAAACCTATGTGTAATGACCCATGAAATCAAAACTCGTGAGCGAACCAGTTATAATAGAGCTGAGTTTCACCGGTTAAATCCCGTGTTGATGCGATCATCACCGGGTGAAATACATATCCGATTTAACATTACAATTGGACTGGACACAGGTCCGGTTTCCGGTTCCGGTTCCGGTTTGACTGGTCCGACGGGCCGATCCGGTTGAATCATATAACACTCTCTATCTTTTATCTTTACTTTTCCATTTCCGTATGTTTTAATAGATTCGGCGTAACCATGAACTATATACTTTGTTTGGTCAGTGTGGTACTCCTACTCATTTTAAGGGAACAGAAACAGGACTCTCCACATGTAACCGAAATGGGATAGTCACTTGGTTAATGGTTATTGTGACAACTTACAAGCTATAAATTTTCCCAAGTGCTAACAGTTTTTGTCCCGAACAGAAAACATTATCTCATCAATTTGTTGGACATGGCTTTAAGGTTGCAAATATGTTAATATATGGTGGTAAATTAATAATTTCACCTAACGAGTACTGATAGATATAAGATACATTAATACCTGCCTTCGCCTCATTATAACCAGGTAAGAAAAAAAATTCATTCACTTCATTGGTGAATACACGTTTAAAAATTTGAACCCGACCTGCCATTGATTTTACTTCATAGGTTCACGGTTTTTTTCTTTGCCATTTTCACTCCGTACACATTGAAGCTCTAGTACGAATTCTTTATCAATCCAAAGCTGCAAAATTTATGCTGAAATAGTTAGGCATGTCTTGCTCAAGATTTAAAAAAAAATCTATAATAAACAATAAATCAACTTCTGAAGTTTTTAATTTAAAAAAAAAAGCATGATTATTATAATTTTTAAATATATCAATTAAAAAATTAAGAAAAAAAAATATAAACAAGCAAGCCCTGGGACTACAAATAATTTTGTTATGCGCTTGGTAGATTTTGATACCCAGGGTAAGAAGCAATTTCTTGAAGGGAAAGGGGGAGGAGGTGAGGGAATTTTATCTTGTAATTATAATTGATGTCATAGTTTTCCATAAGCGCAAGTCCTAATTTTTCTATTCAAAATAATCACTTTCTCATTCTGTGTACATGTTCTAAAGAAAAAAAATTGAAATGAATTTAAATTATATTTAACGGTTTAAAATTAATTTTATGGAAAGCAATTCTATCTAACTTTAAAATAAACAAATTCTTTCACTTTGTTTTTGTCCCTCGAAAGATGTGAGATGAGGTAGAAAGCTAAGTGCATGTGACATCATTCTTCTTAAAATGAAGAGTATTTACGGCAAATGCGATTGATTGTTGGCCAAAATGAAATAGAAAAAAAATCCCGTGACATGAACAACGTAAGGAAATGAGGTTATTTAACGCGAGATTCCCTCCTCTAAAGGAAGTGAAATGTTCTAAGTAGTAATTAGTGAACCATTCTTTACCGTACACAGATGAGTTCTGAGAAGACTTCTTGTCACTTGAATATGGTTACAGCTTACTGATTGACAAGGATTTGGTGAAAGGAGCACCCACCCTTGTCTTTCCATTTCTATCTGATGAATCAAAATCTAATAATGATTCAGAAGAATAGGGAAAAGTCATCCAATTACTTTTGAGTAAACAACTCACGCACGCCCTAAACAAACAAAAAGCACCATCATTTTTTGCAGGACTCGGCAGCGCCCAGCATTCTTAAAGCAACTATTGTCCATTTCAGCTTCACTATTAAAAGTATACACACCACCACTCTAACCTTTTGGAAGGCCCCACAGCCCACTACAAAAACTAAGCCCCACTATTAAAGCGCTTACATCATGGTCCACTTCCCCCACCCATTGACACAAAAAAAGAAGCGCATATCAATTGAACTTTTGACAATTACTTCCTCTCTACTTGAAACTCGGCAAGACAAGATAGGGGTCTGCTTGTATTTTCCAAGGCATTGACATCGAACCCTGTATTGACAAAAGCTGAAAGAAAGGAAAAAAAAGGAAGAATTATGGCATCTGACTTTGATTGCAACTTGATGCTTGCCAATGACTTATTTATGGGGGTTTGGAACAGACAAATAACTCGTGGGTCCCAGCAGTATAGGTGAGCCCGTGATGGGGCCAATAATAGATTGTGCAACATGTGCCTGAGGTCTATGAAGGAGGATTAGTTTCAGGTTTGACTATACTGGAAGTGTCCGGTGGTTGTGACTGGTATATTGCCGATGCCAGTGAGATGGGCATGATGCAGAGCGCCTTTGATTGAAGAAACTGCATGGCAGCACCAACATTTTCTTCCATAAGCTTGGCTACCTGTCTTTCTGTGCCATCATTTGACCACTTGTCCCAAGCTGGTTGGTTTCTCGCACCTTCACCACCTTCTTCCTGATCATCACTGAATTTGTTAAATCACTTGAACAAATTAAAAATAAATTTTTCAACAACTATCTTCACAATAATCACCTCGACTGATGATAATGGGATGTCAGTTACCAGTGGTGCCACTGCACCGGCTCCACCCAATCTACTCATGCTCAAAACCTGAAAGGCAGATGAATTAAGTCATTGGAAGTCGTTAGCACTCTTAATTTCACACTGATAGAAATCCAAATTTGGCCAGAGAGAAGAGTCCTTTGCTTTTATATTGATATCATGGTTCAACCAGCAATCTATATTCCAACAGAAAACCCTTAAAAACTATTGGATAGTTAAAGTAACTACAGTGCATTAAGCAGTTGAAAATGCTACCATTTGACTGTATTTAGATATTCCCTTGTCTTCAGGAATAAAACTAATCAGCCAATAGGTTCTCATCCAAAGTGCCAAATGGCAACCACCATTTGTGGGGTTCATGATCACAAGTTGAATCCTAACCAATTGACCTCAGTGAGATGGGGATAAAATGAAAAGGTTAACAGATTTAACAGGCAATGCCCACAAAATTATGAAAGGTCATTATAAACTGTCATTAATTACAAATTGAGACCTAACTACGAAAATAAAAGCAGGATCACTGAGGAGCACAATTGCATTTTACCTTCACTTGAAGCCTCAAGAACTTGACATAATCCACAATTTCATCTAACATGGCAGCTCTATCTGTCTGAACATAGTAGAAATGCACCGTAATATTAGAAAGAATCGAATAATTCATTATTGTTATCTTTTTCTTTTCACAAACACTTAGCAGTCATGCAGCAAAACAACACAGCTATCACACATCATACAAAACATAGCACCCCTTGAAATCCAGTACATTTATTTGATACTTCAAGCATTCTTACAAATTCAATTTTCATGCATGCCAGATCAGGATATATGCAGATGTTATTCCGCCTTTTTACCATCTTCATCAGTAGCAAGTTATCCAGGATTAATAATCCTCCCACTCAACAATAATGCCTACTTCAAAATTCCTAAAATGAAAGGAGGACAAAATTGCAGGGAAAGGGGGTCAAGAAATTTACACTTTACACATTGCATTCAGGCAAGCTCTGCACACTACAAAAATTGTATCAGCTTCAACAAACTCATTACCTTAACTAGGCCTTGCGCCAAAAACAAAAATAGCTACTTGATAAGCCAGAAGAGTTCGAATATTTATGAATTGAAGCAATTTTTACATGAAAAGAACAACCTATTTTGTAAAACTTAAATGTTCATAATAAAGTCAAAAAAGTAATGACATCTGCTTTATTTTGTGTGTAATGTAAAAGGTAGACACAACGTATAGAAGTCAACAGTGTCGGTGGAGATGAAGTGCTAAACAAGTATGTAGTGAACAATATCCCACAAGAAAGAAGACTGATCAGTCACGTGCCTTGAAAAGGTTCACTTTTAGGCTTGGCACCATTTTTGCTTTTTGGAATAATTGTGGAGTAATATCATTTTTATTCACAAGCTATGAATCTACTTAAACACAAATTGATCATAAACTGTGTTACTATCAAGTCAACAAGCTGGAAAGTAAAGGGAATGATAATAAATTCACATCTTCTGTTAATGTCAACTTCATACTCTTTAGATTTTCTAACAATTCATACTATAAACCCTTTACTTCTCCAAAGACAATTACACTTGCTAAAGACAAATGCAAGACCATATTTAGTAATAAACGGATATGCAAGAGAAATCACATACCTTGTTGACACTTGGAACCAGTTCTTGCAATGCCCTGATTCTTTCTGCTATTCTTTCTCTGCGTAACTGTAATCAAACAGTAACACGGAAGACCAGAGAAAATAAGCTACAAACCTAACCCCAATTTAACTGTTAAACATCATACCCAGCAGTCTGTATTCAAGCAAATATCTTAAAGCTCACCCGTTCAGCTATACTGTGTGGATCTGTAGCCTGTCCTCTTCTTGCCCTCACCCTAGGACGAATTGCTGGAGGGTGAGGAGCAGCAGGCATAGTACTAGGCATGGGTTGCCCATGAAAAACCTGCAAGAGGTTAATGAATTATCAACAGGAGAATAAATGCTACTTGATCAACTCCCCCTCTTCCCTGCCAAAGGTGGAAAAACCCAGCAAGAATAAGAACAGGGAAAAGAAAAAGAAGATTCTCACAACAAGAAAACAATTATCCAAGGATTACCCAAAGCCAAGTACACATATCCTACATGATTTAAAAGATTCAAAGATCAAAGAGAGTAACCATACGTGCCAACGCAAAGGCATAAATAACCTAACTCACTAAATCACAATCCAGAAATGTTCAAACCAAAACCAATCCATGATAAGCATAACACACCCAATAGTTCACTTAAGGTTGACCTCCAATTTTTCGCACAGTTGAGATCTAATCCTTATGCCTCATGTCAATTTCCATAGTTTGTCTCCAACTCAACCCCTAAGCCCCAAATAACGGTCCACTCACTCCAAGTGCACAATTTCAGCGAGAAATGTTATTGATGTCTATAGCAAGTTCACTAGCATCAACAACCACACACACCCCTAACAAATCTATCAATATAAAACTTGAAGAATCTCATTCTCTAAACACTTCAATTTGCAATGAAATCACCATTCCACTGCTAGGTTTATTTTCATTAACCTTCAAAACGTTTCGTTTTGCTTTATGCAAATGTAATGGTGGAAATTTGAACCTGGCAATCAGAGTAAATTATTTAATTCTATCTATATAAAACCTCTTCCTGAAACAAACTCTCATATTAGACCTAACCAATTGAAGCAAAGCACAAAACTCACTTTCAATTGAAAATCTTATCCAAAAAGATGAAAACAAAAGGAGAATCGGAAAGAGGTGGTTGTCTTACATTCTTAGCTCTACCATCAACGACGTCGTCGCGAAAGCGCTTTCCGCTAGCAGAGGCTTCCTCCGGCTTCATGAACCCTCCTTTGCCTTGGTCTAAGCTCAACCCTAACTGATACACCGGCGCGTGGAAGGCCGCGCCGGCGCCGGCGAGGTGAGGGTTGGCGTCGGCGGAGTTGAGCTGCAGCATCATAGGAGCCGGCGAAGCCGTGCCGGCCAGGCCGACATCGGCAGGGGCCAGGCCAGAGTCGCCGGAAGCGAAGGTCGGGAGGCCGAGGATTTGTTCGAGGAAGTCGTCAGCGGGAGCGTCGGAAGGGTTATTCGCCATGAGCTCGAGTCTGAGCTTGGACTCGGGCGAGTCAAGGTTGAGTCGGGAGAACGAGTTGGGAACGCAGAATCTACATGAAGCGGAAAGTGAAATTTGCGAGTTTGAGGGTTTGCTCTGCACTTAGCTCTGCTTTTTTTTTCTTTTTTTTTTTCTCCTTCTCAGTGGTAGTTAGCTTCCCACTTTGCAGAACGAGTGCGTGTGGCTTTATCCTGCTTACAAAAAGCTTCCTTTTTTCTTAAAGGGGCTCCGTCTTTGGTATTTACAGCCAGGTCCACTCTTTTCTTTCTCTCCTCTTCCAACTATTTTTGTTCGTATTAAGAGTTAGGGAAGTTGCATCTAGTACACAATTCATTTTTTTCTTCTTTTGTCCATGTTTCCTGGATTTATTTCCTATTGACAAAATTGATGACTATCTAAATAGTAATTGCGTATTGGAATAAACTTCTATTTGGTATTATACATTTTTCCATAGTCGATGTTCTTTATAAAGACTATATGTTTCTTTGTATTCTTTTAAGATTTTTTTTAATTTAAATATTTCAAAATAATTATATAACTTTTCTAAAAGAAATCAAAACTAAAAAAAAAAAAAACAATTATACAATGCCTTTTGTTTTGAATATGGTCCTGGCCCAACCACAATACCGACTTTTGAGCTTGTTGACCACCACTTTGAAGTCAGCACAATTGCTCATAGTCTTACTCTGGTCATACTAACTCGGGCCTGACCACTTCCTTGGCTTCTAGGCTTGCCAACCATTACCTCAGAATTGACACAACACTCTCCAAAATGTGAACCTAGCTGGGCACCGGCCTCTTATCTAATCTTAAATCACTCAAGTTCTTTTAACAACAGGCATAAGTCTTGAGTGTAGAAAGCACTTAATGTGAACTCTTACCCAACAATCCCTTTGACGACAGCATATTGTTGACATCAGTTGATCATCTAACATGTTACATTTAGACTCTTACATATACACACTGATAAGTGCTATTCATACTTATCTTTTTGTTACATATTTTGATACTTATATCATTTTTTGGTAACTATACATTTTGTTTTAACCACCCTTTATACATAATTCACATACTTTTGAATATAGGCTTAACACTTCAAGACTTTTGGAAATTTATCAATTTTTTTAATGCTTATATAGGTTATGGTAAAGAAAGAAAGGTCTAAGAAGGAGAGAGAGAACTTTTGTGGCACTCCCAGGTTGTTGAAGAAGAGCTCAAAAGGAAGCCTAAATAGTGGCGCTAAGTGCCACTGGGCTGGCGTTTAGCACCACTCTACCATAAAGTACCACCATTATGTCACCTCTTGGCACTCAACAAGAGAATCTTGGCACTCAACACTAACCTACCAAAAAGACCACCTTGATTCTACTTCTTCTGACGCTAAGCGAGGAAACACTGGCGCTTAGCGCCAGACTCGATGATGTGACACTTTAATGAGGAAAAGACAAAAAGCATAAGGGGGAAAGTGACAAAAACTAGGAGAACAGAGAGAGAAGCCATTATTCTCAAGATAGGAAGGCTTAGGCAGCTCTTTGGGTCTCTTATGGCAGTTCTTCATCTTTTCATCTCCTTCATTCAAGTTCTTCTTTTGCTTTAGCCATGTGTAGTTAGATTCACCCTTGTTGGGGTTCAATGTAATTAAGCTGACCTTCATGTAACTATTTTGAGATATTTATTTAGTTTAGTTCCATGTTAATGTTTTTCTTATGTTCTTAACACTTGTTTAGGCTTAATCACTCTTAACTTGTTCTTGTTAAGCATTGAATCTTGTTGGAAAACATTATTTGAAGCTTAGATTTGGAAAAGACATCTAATACGTTTTGCATCTAGAAATGGAGTAACATGTGTTAGACATCTTTTATCCTTCATTCTTAATGCGAGTTATTTGGTTAAGCTACGCAAGGAGTTGGTAGTTTAATCAAGGAACTCATATTTTAACTTGTAAGGAATTAAGGTTAAAAAGATTTTGTAAGATGATGATAACTTGGTAACTTAACACTGAATGAGTAACTCTTATAATGCATGAAAGGAAGGCTTAGTGAAGTTGGACCCCGACTATCTTTGTTTGTTCAATTTAAATCAATTTACGCATTGCATACCAAGTGTTCAATAAAATACCAAAAAGATTTTGTTGCCACATTGCCTTTTTAATCGTTGTTCTTTTAATGTTATTGTCTTTTACTTTCATGTAATTCGTTTATGATTTTGTTGCAACAGTTCAGGATAGAAAAATTAGTGTATTGCTCGAGTATTACATGAGTCCCTTAGGAGACGATACTTATGCATCATTGTACTACTTGCTTAAATTGGTATGCTTGCCAAACGTTTCACACACACACATCATTTTTCAAGCACCTTTTTTTCTCCACAACTAGTTGTTATTCTACTAGTTTATTGAATTAGGCATCAAAGTCTCTCCATAAAGCCACCACCTCTCCCCTTAACTTTAATGAAGTGACAACATCGACTTTCCATCTCAACTCCAGCCTTGATTAGTACCACGTACATGCTAGAGGAGAACACTTGTGATGAGTTAGAAAAAATAGCTTTTGAATAAAAGTTATAGAAAGAAGTTCATTATATAAATAATTTTTTAAAAAAGTTATCCAAACACACTTTTATATTGTGCTTGTTGCATCTTATTGTCCTAATGCTATCATCCAACAATTATTATGTTTGCCTATTTATTTTTTAATTTCTCCTTTATTTTGTTACAATTATTGATTATTGATTTAATCAAGCTATTCGGGTATAATAAATAGAGTAAAATTACAACTATTTCTCATGTGTACTTTCTTCTCGATAGATTATATTTGTATATAAATTATTTAGCTACAATTGTCTCTTTCCCTCGTTTATTTTTCTTATTCTCAAGACTTCTGTTCTTACCTATATATGTTTGTTGTCAGAAATTAAATTAAGCTAGAAAATAAAATGCTTCTCCATGTCTAGATAGAACAAGCTATTTTTACACCAAAATAAAAGATTATGAGTTGTTTATCAAATGGATTGTTAAAATAAAGGACGAATTTGTAGCCCATAAATATTTTGATAATAACAAATTTTATCATCTGATCTCGCATTTACATTATCGTGTGATCTCTAGTTCGTAATATATCGTCGGACGATGTTTTTAAAATTGAATGTCGACTTATCTTTATATGTATAAACTACATAACTAACAAAGCTTACAGATGATGTCTATGCTCTAAAAAGATCCGCATATCAATTAGAGTGCAAAGCTACCTCAATATGTATAAAGCCTATACACCTACTCTCGAGAAAAGTCAGCGAAAAAGAAGGAATATGTGTGCGATTGATAGAACGGAAAGCGGACATGACAACTGCTAAAAGATTGAGTACAAGAATAGAAAAGATAAGCAGGCTGCTTTATCTTATCATATGACAAGTTGGTAAAAAGCATTAAATGCAACAATTAATGCTCCAACGACTCTCTTCATCAGACGAAGGCTGTCTCCTACAAAATACTCAACGGATACTTTTGGAGAAGCCTATAAATAGAAGAAGAGACCTCCTTCAAGTTATTGTTAAAAAAATTTACAAGTGTTGTTGATATATTTGTTGTTGAATCAAAATACTCATAACTGCTTTGATAAAACAAAAAGCCTTTGCAAAAACAGTTTTGAATATCTGTAGTTGAACTTCATTGTTTATTCGTCTGATAAGACATTAAACTCAGTGAGGTAAACTCACACAAATCTCTTTCTTTACGAGATTGGTTGAAGCCTGAAGAGGCTTTGTTTTAAAGAATACTTGGGAGTTTGCTTGGAGAGGCAAGTGAAAGACTACTTGGGTTTGAGCTTGAAGAGGCTTGTGGAAAGAATACTTTTAACGTTTAAAGTTAGTGGAACTTGGTTGTTGCCAAGAACTGGACGTAGTCTTTAGGGTGAAATGAACCAATATAAAATCTGTGTGCCCTTTTATTTGTTCTTTCTTCTTTCGTCTGCCTTCTTTAAAACGTTTTGAAAATCTTTCTGATTCAGTTTAATTTATTAAGCTTCTTCTAAAAAGGTTGAAAAGGATTGCGAAAATTGGCCTTAACACAATTCAACCGCCCTTCTTGTGTTTAGCTTGTGCCTTACATGGATGAACTATGGTTATACTATTTTAGTGACAAAGAAAGACAGGCTACTAATGCATGTTGTATTACAATAAATTATAACTAAAATTTTACATTTTTGATTATTAAGTTATTAATATTTTATTGTCAAATCTTGCCTATAAAAGGCATGGCATATCACGACTCTCATTGTATCAATTAATTGAATGAAATAGTGAATTTTGAACCTCTCTCTCTTAGCTTCTGTGTGCATGAGATTTTATTTAATGTTATAATGTCTCGCTAATATCATTTATATATATATTTAGCATGTAAACTTGGTAGTTTTATCAATTTGTATAACTTTTTCTTTTTAATTGTTTTGTACAAATCCAACACTACACCAAGTATAAAGTCTGAATATGAGAATTTAAGGTGTTAATCTATTGTTTAGCAAGACGCTTCCCAGCTTATACAACTTGATCAAGGGATGATATGTGATTTGAGTAGCACTTCACTCGCTGGGTATTAATAATATAATTATCAACAAAAACTACTTATAATATGTTTTCAACAAAACTTATACCTTAAAATGTTATATATCTTCACATAATTGTTATATACAATTGCTTTTTAAAACCCTTCAAGAAGTTATTTTCTGAAAACTCAATTTGATTTCTGGAATAAAGATAATTGACTATCTCACGCTATGTACATAACAAAGTTTAAAAGAATCCACTATACATTAGATAGATTTAGCATCAAATCAATTTAATTTGGATAGCATTATTACTCATGAACATGTGTTCCACTTAGGAGCAACTGTTTGTGGAGAATAAAAAGAGTTAGACAATATATTTTCCAACAACTTATTTTAAGCAAACATAATCATATATTCCCCAAGTAACACATAATTGTTCACTTAACTTATTTTCCTAACACAATGCTTACGTGGATTTCAGAAGATAAACAACTTTGCTATTGTCTAGATGGTCAATTAACAACGATGATATCCTAAAGACATGTCATAAGAAAATCTTCATGAAGTATATAACAGCACTCAAAATAATTTTTCTTTCGGTTGAATTCTCGTCAATATCTTGTTGCTATTCATTACATTGCAATGTGATCTACATGATAAGAATTCCCATTTTAGGGGAGGAACCAAAGATTGAGCCTAAATAAAATTCTTTTGTGTTTGTCTCAATTGTTCTTAATATGCTAATCACAAAACCTCCTTTAGTTGTGAGAAAAACATTTGCCTAATCCTTTCCTACAAATGCTCAATGGTGAGGAACCCTATCTAGCAATTTATAGCTATTGAATGCAATCCCTTTCCATCTTTCTTTAGATGGCTAGGAGCACAATCATTAGCAACAGGAGATCATATTCATATCAAACTTGGATGTGTCAGAAAAAAAATGCAATGCAGTCTACTAGACTCCAAACGATATATATATATATATATATATATATATATATATATATATATATATGGGGTTTGCTAACATACACTCACTTAATTTTTAGTTAGTTCATTAATAAGTTATAACTAAGGTTTGTGTTAAAATCCACCAACGGTGTAACTTCCTAATGTACTCCAATTAAAAAACAAGTGGAGCAAATGCTTGTGGGGTTTGTTAACGTACACTAACTTATTTTTAGTTGGAGTACGTTAGCAAGTTATAAATAAAGATTATCTTAAAATACACTAATAGTGTAGCTTGCTAACATATTCCAACTAAAAAACAAGTGAGTGTACGTTAGCAACCCCCCCCCCCCCCACATATATATGGGAAAAATAATACATTACGATTATTTTATTTTTAATTCTATGGTTTGGGAAACTTTCTAGCTTCCACTAAGTCAGTAGTTATGTTATGCTTTAATTTTCCTTCTAGCATTTTCTATTTTATATGGGAGGTTATATGTAGGAAAATGTCAAAGAACTAATCAATAACCACTAATATCAAGATATATATCTTCTTCTTTCTGTTACTTGAATATTTTCATGCATTCAACTTTGATCACATAATGGCTTTTCATTAATGGTCATTCCTTAGTTAATTGCCATTGAAGCTATCTAGTTCTTGGCATCTCTTGAGTTTTCTTATAAAAATAAAATAAAATTGTGATACAATACACCAAAATAGGCAAGCAAAACAAATCTTATTCTATAATAGCTAGTGGTTCTAGTCTAATATGGAAGATATCTTGTTTACACTTAAATGCAAAGTTGCTATCCCCCCAATCCCTCCCCCTTCACAAACTTGGATCCATGGTGTTGGTTTTTGCTAGTTATAATTAAGTATCAATTCCTCTTATCACATTCCAAGCCAACATATTTTAAATAATCAAAACAGCAAAACATCACCATCAAGGCTCAACTAAAGACATAAGATATTGTCAGAATTGTTATCAAGTGAAAAATCACATCATCTAAACAATCAGTAGAAAAGACAACAAAAAAGTTCAGCAAAGTCCTATTTTGTCATATCCTTACAATTACTAATGAGTAAGAAGAATAAGCTATAGGAATTATTTTCTTTTGGTTTAAGGGGGGAACCAAGGAGGGAAGGGGTGCAAAAGGGATTAAGAGTTAAAAAGGTTCACAATAGAATAATCAACAATTTCATAGCTTAAAAACTACTGGACGTCTCAAAACATGAAAAACTAGTAACTTCAAGAAAAAGAAAACTCATGATCCAATACCTTTATAATAAATATACATTATACAATAAATATGCATTATTTTCTATTCACAAATGCTACAACTCCAAGTACAAACATCTAGGCACATAAGGTATTGTATAGTGTTACCATATCAGTTATATTTGATTTGGGGGCTATGAAAAGAACTCTTTTGCATTATAAGTGACCTTTGGCTCCAAAATTGCTTCTAAAACTATGTTAGATCCTTTTACATTATCTGCCAATAATAACATGGCAAAATTTTGTTTTAACTCATTTTATAAAAAAATAGGAGAGAGACATAATATGCATTAAAAGTTCATCTAGTTAGCCACTGGAGCTAGTTAACTCATCTCAGGTGATTAGGATGGGTGGGGAATTTGGTAGAGGTCTTGATGCAAAGTTTGATTCCTAATGTAGAGGAAAAAAAAGGGCCATCTTAACACCAAACAAGTAAAAAATTGCATATTTTTATGATTATATGTATGTGTACCATACATATTTGAAGTCATTAAACACAATATATTTTGCACAAACTATAAATATTAGGAGTGTAGAAGAGTAGGTTTGGGTCGAGTTTGGCTAAACCCTGTTACCCAACTCGATCAAAATAGTACAGGTTAGGTTGGTTTGGGTCAGTCAATTGAGTTCGTATATTTAAAATTTTGTTAAATTTTTTAAAAACTATATTTTTTTTTCTAACGAATTTTGACACATTATAAAAATATTGTATTTAGTGTTATGGTCATTTTTTTTCTTTTAACAAATTTGCATATAATTTCACATTTTACTACTTTAGTGTGTACATTTCCAACAACTTGAAGTAAGAGTAACTTTTTTTTTGAATTAAGAGTAACTTCTTTTTTTGATCAGTAAATAACACAATCACACAAATAAAAAACTAAAACTATTTGCAACAACATAGTTCACATAGATCAAGTGTGACATTGCAAAGAATTCAACTGTAATCTGTTATGCTATTAAGTAGCTCAAAAATAAATGTAGCTATGCAGCTAATTGCAAAAGAAACAAACACAAAACTAGAATAAACACCAAAGCAACAATAGCCAATGATAATTTTCTGTTTTGACGACGAAAAATACAACACTTAAGATATACAGCGCTATAGTGAAAATAACAATACTTGTCATCCTTTAATCTATTGTGTTGTTTTTACTAATCAGTGTGCCTGTGGGGTGTCTTTATCTTATTCAGTAATTCACTAGTTATTAGCATATACTATATAAACATATATACAAAATAATATATTAATAAAATGCCACATCAGCGAGTTGGGTTCACAGGTTCATGGGTTCGCAAATCAAAACCTGTTATCCAACCCATACTTGAATAGGTTGGGTCAAGTGTGACCCAAACGCTCAAAAAAATTGAACCGAAGTAATTGGGTTTGTTTAGGTTGATTCAGGTCCATGGGTTACTCGTACTCGTGAACACCCCTAGCAACTATAGAGAAGCGAACCAAAAGATAGGTAGTTTAATACAAGCATGCAACACAAATACTAGACAACCATTATAATGAAAGCTTACTAAACAACTTAAATCATTATTACCCCTTTGGTAATAGTCTAGCATTTTCAGTTGATACTGGTAAGATTGTAACCTGGGGTTCATCCTTAATCTTCTCTATTTCAGTACTCCTTGTTGATAACTTGTTCTTTATGGTAGGAGCTCTACTAATATGGCATAAGTAGTTGCCTGACTATGTGTATTGCATGAATGTAAGGCAGATAAAGCCAAATCTTGGGAATAATGATAGATATGTAAGCCTATTCAGCTCCTAAAGCAATATATAATTAACTCAATTTATCCATGTGGTCAATTACCCTTGGAGATGGTGGGTATGCAACTATTCCCTCTAACATTTTATGGTTCCTTGTTGTTTGAATAAGAATTAGGAGATAACAAAATTGTACAAATATCAAGGACCATATTAGTAAAAATTTTCATAATACTAGAAGATGGTCCAACAAAAAAGTGTAAATAGTACCATTTAAGATACATGTGTGGTTAAGGTTATTCCACAACCCTTAGGGTCGAAAGGCCAGGATTTATGATTGATATGCTTTGAATTTCATGACAAATGGCATCTAGCTAGGCCATTGTGTCCTACAGTTCCTTATGAAACTAAAAAGATAAATTAGGTGAATATCATTACCAAGTTTTGGTTAATTCAATGCCATCACCAAGTCCTGGTATGGATCGCCATCTTTGATGGAATAAAAGACATGCTTGTAACTTAAGTGAAATTGTCATCTAAGAAAGTAAAAATGAATTAGATGCAATCGACATTCTAGGCTGCCAAACTATCTTCTATCATTTATTTTCCCACTTCCACATACAAAAGTTCCACAATTTTTTTTCTATCAAATTACTTTCTCTTGGTTTATTTTCCTATTTCGTTCTTTTTCTTCTTCTTTTTAACAGAGAAATGAAGTGTCACACACACATTCACAATCTATGTTACGATAATTCTTTTATATTAAAATGTCATAAAATTGATACATATGAATTATAACTCTGGATAAGAGGAAACAAAGAACTTGGTGAGCTTGAGATTTTTGCATAACAGTTTCAAACTGACCAGGAGCCAACTGCACATACCCAATAGCTCGACCAACTAGCCCCCCAGCTGTTCTGGTTATAATTGGCAAATCCTTTGAACCTATTAAACATCCATTTGATGGATAAAAATTAATGTTCCTTCTTAAAAAAATTGGTACGTGACAAATGGAAAGTAAGAGGAGTATGAATTATCTTAAATAAACAAACTAAGGTCAAATTGGTGGTGAGAGATTTGAATAGTTTGCATGAGGTCTTAGGTTCAGACCTCATTGCTACCATTGTATACCAAAAAAAAAAAAACAATAATAAACAAAAGAGTACCAATCAGAGTAGTAATAGCTCCAAGCAATAAAAATAGTTCTCCATACAAAAATCCCAACATTGATCTCTGTTGTATGGCACCTTTGCTTTTGAAGGGTGAGGAAACAACAAAATTAGAAAAGTAGTAGTCCTTTGGAATAAAAAAAAAATAGAAGTTGGAAAGAGATTATAAAAATGATTCATATTTAACTGAGGCTACAAAAACATATAAAGGGAAAAAATAGAAATAGATTTTAAAAGTTATAAGATACCTATATCTAACACATACAAACTTTTAAGATTTGTGCACTAGGAGTGAATATATAGTGCTTGATCACCTTAGCCATGCTTAAGGTTATTGTTCTTCAGCTCGTGATATTTCCCAGAAAGATGTACAATAACAAAATCAGCTTAAGCATGGAAATGGAGACCTACTTGCAGCCCTATTACATATATAGTAAATCAATCAAATACAAGAAAGGGGAGAAATTTTTATCAATAACAAGAAAATAAGTTGTAGCACATGATGTAAAATTGACAAAAAGCTTATTAGCTAAAAAGTATAGACCTATCATGATATTTTAATAGTGTAGTGTATGCATGCCAAATTCCTAAAGTTTCTTTTACACAGTTCTACAAACTTGATACTAATAACTATTCACGAATAATAGTAAATTAACTTTGATTATTCATAAACTTCAAAGTGCATAACTAAAATCAATTGAACATGGCTTCAAAAAAGCCACCTGAAACACAAAATTCACTTAGCAAGAGCAATTGTAAGTCTCCAAGGAAGGAACAAATTGCAAGCACGTTTTCATTTTCACACAAACATAAAATAAGGGAGAGAACCAACCAAAATTAATCTGTATCCTTATCCAACTAATTTTTTAAGCATAATGGATCATGATTCTGTTCAATTGAAGATCGAAGTTTTATAAAACATCCAAAACTAACCATATAGAGTTGTTCTCAAACTTGGAAAAGTAAGTTAGAGAGAATGGAATTAGCAAAACATTATAGTTTGAATGCTTCCTCAAACAAGCCATCAATTAGAGAATGGGACGCAAAAGATGAAGGTGACTGGTTTCGCCAACTGCGACGATGAAAGTGAAGTTCGGCGTAACATGTATTTATTTATTCATTTATGTGTCTAGATAAAGTCTATGTAAATGATAAAAAATTTTACAAATAGCATTTGATAGATATACTGTATGAGTTTAATCTTTTTTTTTTTTTTAGGATCTGTATGAGTTTAATCTTAGGGTGTATTTGGTAGAAGAGAAAATTTTTCATGCCTAGGAATTATCATTCTTGGAAATGACTAAAATCTGTTTGGTTGATTATAAATATTATTGGAAATATTTATATTTGTTACTTAGAAATTAAAGATTTTTACGTTTAGTTTAATATAATTTCCTAGAATTTTTAATTATTTATCACATTAAATGAGTTAATAAAGGTAATATGATATTTTTATTACAGCAATACTTTTCTCCCAACTCAAAAAAGTTAGATTCCCACCTGTTGGAACCAAAGATGTATAAAGCATCTAGTCCCTCAAAATTTTGAAGATAACAAACTTATTAAGATTTAACTTTTTGTTGTAAAAATGTTTTTACAACGTCCAAAATCGTGGTGTCCAACGAGCCAGTTGTTACAAGCATCCAATTGACTTGTTATGATGACCGTCCAGAAGTAAGTCTCTCCCTTAACAGCTAAATGGTTAAAACTGAGACTCATATACAAAGTTCATTCAAGAGTAAGTCTATCTCTACACGACTAAATATTCAAATCCTACCTATGCGTTACTCACATTTAATGCTTTATCTATTTTATGTGATCTAACATTCATATGTCTAAGCATTAAATAAAAGACAATTACATTTTAGTCCATAAGCGCAGTGTTGCAGAAAAAGGAAAGTCAACTTATCAAGCTGCTAAGCCGAACAAAGAATGATCAAAAAAGCAGACCTTCAACGCAGTCCTGCACTTTCCATTTTAGTGTAAAAACAAAAGTTATTTTTCTGACTACTCTGAAAGCTCGATATACGCACACTTTTCTTGAAGACTGAAGCTGAATCCACTCAACAGCTCTTTTCCACGAGGCTATATATACCAACTCGAGAATAGTAAATAGAAAAGAAGTGCTAAGCAAATACGATATAGAGCTCTTACCTTTACTGGACGACTACGAAATCTTGTTGAAAAGAAATTTTCTTTGTACTTAAACTTTCATATTCTTATTTCGTGAGCAGACTTGTTTTATAATAACTGTTTATGTTGTGAAAGCCTGAAGAGGCTTAGTGAAAAAGAATACTTGGGTGGTTAAGCAATCTGGGTTAATTGCATTGTAAAGCCTAAAGAGGCGGTGAAGAATACTTGTTGTATAACCTAAAATTGGTTAGTGAACACCTTTTGGACTAAGGGACTACACGTAGCTCAAGGTTGAGTGAACCAATATAAAAGCTCTGTGTCCTTGTCCTCTCTCATCCCTCTTTAACTAAATTTCGAACTCGTTTTAAGAAAGGGGTTAAAAAGTTTTTTAAACGCACAATTCAACCCCCTCTTCTTGTGTGTTTCTTGTTATTTCACCACCTCCCCCTAGGAAAAATTTCGTGGGAAACATAGGTAAAAAAGATTGCTAAGAAATAATATTTCTTGAGAATGTTATTTTTTAAATAATAAACCAAACATGAAAAATAAACACTCTCACCTTCAGATTCTTGAGAAATTAAAAACTTTTCTTGTACCAAACGCCCCCTAAGAATTTAATTTTATGCATTGTTATACACTTATACAATAAACAAACTATTAAAAAAAAATCTTGAGGGCACACAAATATAAATACAAGGAACGTATTGGATGATCAGTCTAGTGGTGATGAGATTGAGTAGTTTACATGAAGTCCTATGTGTGTGTGTGTGTGTGTGTGTGTGTGTGTATGTGAGGTGTTAGGGCACACCCAATATTGTCATGACAACACAATAAATTTCAAAAACATAAAAAAATAACATTCATTTTCAAACTTTATTTGACAAAAATTGCGTTTTCTTTTTTCTCATTCTTTGTTCTTTGTTGATTTGCTTCCCTCCTTCCAATAAAGCGTTGTGTCACTACAGCCAAGCGCATCGCTGTCGTTTCTTCTTGGCTAATTATGTAATTGCACTTCTTGGAGTAAAATGACATAAATAAGGAACAAAGTATTGTTTGGCAAGTAAGGGAGAGAAACGACATCCTTATGTGATTGCACTTCTTTGTATTTCAATTATCCTACCATCAGACATCCTGTTATTTGTTCTTATACTTATTTATTTCTGTTGACAATTGTAGCACCTATAAGTTCAAGATATATTTACATTTTTTTATTTTATTATATGATGTCATTCAATAATTACCTTGTATTATTTCTTTCGTTGTTTAATTAATTATTGGAAAGATTTTATATTTTTTATTGAAAATAAAAAAATATTTGTATTTTTTTTGTAGAAACCACAGGTATCATTCACGAGAGACAATTCTACGCAACCACTATGCGTGACAAAGATTTCTCTTTGAGTATTTAACGCAACTGCACCAAGACTCGAACTCGAGGCCGTTGGTTAAGTTGAAACAACCCCATGCAAGTTGATCCATGAGCTTGGTGGTGTATTTTATTTAACTACATAAACTTTATTTTGGCATAATTGATTATTTATGTGATTATACTTAGTTAAGTCTATGTAACATCACATGGTGTTACAATCCTAGCCAAGTCATAGAAGCTGAAGGATACATCCTTATTGCAGCAACTGTTCCAAGAAGAGAATGATCCTATACAAGTTACACAAGATGAAGGAAACAACATTGTTGTAGCCAGTTGATATAAACCACAAATTTTGAGGTTGTTGAAACTATTTACACAAACATGACAAGGACTATGAAGGTATAACCCCGTATAATTGCTACTGCACTTTCAAAAATGATATGAGAAATCTCAAGTGTACGATTATCATGAAGTAATAAAATATCAAATCCATAGGGACTGTGATTTATGATTATCAATTTATCATGATTCAAGAAGATAAAATAAGAAGTATTATTTAATTGGAAGAGAGAATATTGAGAGTAGAAATAGAGAATAAAAGCAAATAACAAGAATGCAAAAATATCAATAAAGCTAGGAATATCATTAACAAGATTGATTTTTGGAATTCAATGTTACCACAATGATAATAAATTAATCCAAATTGATTACCCAATTGCTAAGATTAAATTTTTTTGAGGGTGAATTATTCTATTCTAGTTAAGTTTCCCTTTCAAGATAAAAAAAAAAACCATGCCTAATCGAATTAACCCCCTACTTTTATGGTAGTTAGATTCAGATTAAACCCATTAAGTTTCATAATAGTTCATGGGTGCTCTCCACAAAACCTAAAACTACTTTCATAATTTTGATCTTACATTCAAAATCTTATAGTTCCAACAATTAGGTTCACCTTTAAGTTCCTTCCTAATTATTTAAGAGGAATAAATATGTGGCCAACAAATTCATATGAATATGCTCAATAAGAATCAAACCAAAAGGAATTCAAACATTAACAAATGGGGAAAAATAATCAATTTGAAATCATTAATGTACCAAGGGCATTGCCCAATCCTAGAAACTAAATAAAGAATTCAAGCATATGTATAGCAAAACCAAAGAGATTAAGCTAGAACATTTAAAACATAAAGGAAAAGAGAGATGAATCATCTTCAATTCTCAATCCTTGTGTCGTCACTTCTCCCTAGGGTTTTCCTTAGTTGGGGACATCCCAAAACAAGCTCTAAAGGTTCCATTTAAACCTAAGGACCAAAGAGGCTCAAGCCTAGCACATATAAAAGATAAAAAATCATATAAATAAAGCACTATAGCGCTTGTATTGTTTGTGGCCAAAATCATAGCTAGGTCATGAGGTTCTTGGCTTGGTGTCATCACAAAGGTTGTAAATGATTTTGTCCTTAAAATTTTGGCACTAGTCTCACGTCATTTTAATACCTATAACTCAAAATATGCTCAAAACACTACACTTATATCAGGCTGTCTAGATAGAACATTAACTTTAACTTCAAGCCTAATTTCTTCTATGATCCATGTTAAATCGAATATCATAAAAATGGTAGGTTTTTGTTTAAGTTTTCCATAGACACCAAGATCATCTCAATCCTATTGCGGGATTTGAGTTTTGATTGCTTTAGTTTGTCTTACTCCAGTTTACTCCATAAGCAATCTTTCCTAAAATCACAAAAACACAACCTAATGCAATAAAAACATTCTAAACAAGAGAAATTAAGCAAATAATGATGGAATGGAGCCTAAACCTAACACAAAATGCATACAAAATAACCCTAAAACATGATCCACAAAAGGACACATAAAAAAGAGAATTGACTTATTTTCGTATCATTTGCAAGGAAAGAAAAAGAAAACTATAGACATACATACAAAGGTTAGAGGTGTTCATAGTGACACAAATGTATATGCAAAGGTATAAGATAAATACAATGACATGGAACTATAAAATATTTGCTATCTCATTCTTAACACAAAAACTTAACTAACACAATGATGTAATTATTTTGTTCAGGTTGAGCATCTACCAACACAAGGTTCACTGATAACAAGGAATGCCAATTAAAGTAACAAAAACATTGTATAAACCACCTTGATGTTATTTTGTATCAAATACCATAATGTCCTAGTCATATGTATATTTTGGAGCAAATATGGTTATGACTATTAGAAGCTTGTCATCTTAGACCAAATTGTTCTCTCATTTTGAATTAGATACCATAATGGATCAATTCTAGTCCTATGCATATTTTGGATCTATATGGTTATGATTGATGGATATTTATGTATTATTGGTTCAATTATTGGATTATTGGTCTAGTTATTGGATTATTGGTCTAGTTATTGTGACTTATGGATTATTGTTTTATTTTTACTAGTTTATTGGTTCAATTATTAGATCAATGGGTATATTTTATTGGTTTGTTGATTGGCCTCTACTGATTTATCGATTCTCTTTTTTACTGTTATACTAGTTATATTTTATCAGTATATTGGTTCTTTTTCATAACAAGCTACCTAAAGCAATACAAAAATTCTATGTACTCTAATGAGCATTACGCAAGCTTGTTCTCTGGCATGTTATGCTTAACAATTATTTAAGTTCCTGATAGGCTTATCCTTAATGATAATTAGACTATATCAAAATAAATCCCTGAAGATTATAACAATTGGAAAATACATTGTGTGTCATGATTGGTATCTCTGTTCATGATGTCAAATGGTCAACATTTGTATCTAAAATATTTAAAGTAAACAAAAAAATAAAAAAAAAAAGAAAAAGGGTTTGAGGAGGGAGGAATGAGTGAGGCAACAACTATATCCTAATAAAGAGACCACAATATGAGGTCATGTCCTAATGAACAAACCACAATACGAGGCAATAACTATAAACACAAGCCATTCAAGCTTTCAAACAAAATTTATTGAAATAGTGTTGGAAATCGAATTGAAACATAAGACATGATAGGTGATCCATTAAATTCAATCAAGTTCATTTCATTAATATATAACTTGAAAATTTAATACATGAACCACCAAAGCACCCCCAACATTGCATATACCCAATTACATTGGAATTTACACACTACTTAAACTTTCTATTACAATACCTCCATTAGTCATCCAAAACCCTTTAACCCCATTACCTAATTGCATTACATTGGCATTTTGACAAACACCATAAACATATAACAAAAAAAGAAAACCTATGACATTAGCAACAAGCTCTTCAACTATGTAACTTACTTTCTCCCATTCTCCAACTCCTTATGGAGCTTAGATGTCTTCAATTGCATTGTCTTAATCAATATCTAAGATAGGGGTGGCAAAGTGGGCTAGGCTCGCCGGCCTAGCCCGCCAGCCCACCTAGAAAATGGCAGGGTGGGTTAGATAGGTTAACGAACCAACCCGCCTCAGCCTGCCCCACCTAACCTGCCAACTCGGTGGGCTACCAACAAGGCAGGGCAGGTTGGCCCGCCGAGCCAGTTTTATATATATATATGTTGCTTTTAGTTTTAGATTTCTAATTATAACTTTCTATTGTTTAAATTGCCCTTCCGTTCACTCCTTGTGGATTTTAGTTGTATTATCCATTAATTGGTTCTAGCATATAAGAATAAAAAGAAACAAATTGTTTTTTATTTTAGCATTTTGAAGAAAGATAGAGTATCAAAATTGTCCATCAGGACTTCTCAACTTCGCTTGGATCTATCATAATTAAATTAAAGCTTTTATTTCTTTGGATGTTTTTATTTCATGGAAGCATGAATGAGTTTTTTTTTCTTTTTTTTAATTTCTGATGGGCCAGCCTGCCAACCCACCTTGAAACGGGACAGGTCAAAAGACTTAACCCGCCATCAACAAGCAAGCCGACCCACCCTGGCCCATTTTTGGCAGGTTGGCGGCGGGGCAGGCTAGCCTGCTTTGCCACCCCTAATTTAAGAGGAGTGGAAATGACTTCCTCCAAATTGATCCCTTCAAAATTCATCTTCCTCTAACTATTTGAAGAAACCATAGTTGAATTTTTTTTTTCTTATAGATAATACAGAAATGATATTTTACCCTATACCATAACCAACAACATAAAGAGAAGGAAGATTACAAATCAAAAGATTCATACTTTACAGCAAAGGCATCTTCAAAACCTTTTTTTTTTTGGAATTTTCACACTATTTCTAATTGTGAAGACCACTACATCATCTCATGACTAAGCAAATAAAGATGAAGACTTCGTGCTGGATATCATGGTTTCGAAGTCATGCCCTAAGGTTTGGAATGTGCCTTGTCATTTGATTGTCATCTCGATTGTTGGGGGCCAACAAAATCTTAAAGTTGAGATAAAGAAAAGGAGTGAGAATTAGTGGAGTCATACAAGGGCTTCTAGTACAAAGTATGGGTTCAATTTAGGATTTTATTTTTGGTTTGTATATATCACCTAAGTTACACTTAGGGGTGGGGCATACAAAAGTAATACCCCTCTCATCATCTGCCCCGTTATATAAAAATCCACCCCATACCCACATGAGTATCTATTAATAAGCATCCATAAATTTTATGAATATATGGATATTTGTTAAAATATAAAAAGTAAAAAAAAATAAACAATATTAAAACATATATTTATACTAAAAATAAATTCATTGATGTCTTTTGATTTTTAAAACGTAATTTTTGAGACAATTTTTAGTTTGTAGGTTGATAAATTTTAAACTTTATTTTACATATAATTAGGGACATTTAAATAATTTCAAATTGCAAATACCCGCGAGTACAATACCTTACTACCCATCCCTACCTGTGTTAATAAACGGATAGAGAAAAAAATCCATTTAATTTATTTGTGAATATTTGTTAAGTTGTTCAAATCTAATTCATAGCAGATTTTACCCATGAATAATTATGTACAATTTTTTTTGTCGTCCCTAATTGCACGTGATAGTGATATGGAGTGGTGAATGAGAGAGATTATGCCATATAGGATGAAGACACACATGTGGTAGGGCTAATTAAGCACTTTGTTACCCACATCACCAATAAGTTAACAACAAGAACTAAATAAGCTAATAGATAAATAAGTAAGGATTAAAAACCATGAAAAAATTTAATAAAGGACTAAAAACAAAAAGACATATTTATAAAGACTAAAAATATATTTTAGTTTTTTATTTTTTATAAATACATTTATCACACCAAAATCACCTTAGCTAAATTCAACCAATTTTAGTGTTTTTTATAGATCATTTCCTTTACTTTTACCTCTATAATATGTTCCTACATCAATCCCCTCCACTATCTTGTGTGTGTGTATCGATGTAAATCTTATTTTATGTATTGAGTTTTAAAAACAAAAAAGTTTAATTTCATATTTGATCCTTTAATTATGTGCAAACTTGGTTTCTCTAACCTTCTAATTTTAAAATTAAGTAAACTTGGTATCTTCATTGAATTTTCTACCTAAAACCTTCAAATTATTATTTTCTATTCAAATATTTGACAAATTACGATGAATTTTGGGGTATAAAATAGTGTTAAAAGTTTAAAAAGCTATAAATTGAGCAAAAAATTAAAGAATATGTGAGATTAGGATTTGAAGAGAAGAAATTTTGAGAGTTTTTTTATTTTGGGTCAAATTTAATCTTTTGATTAGTATATTTTGAGTAAAAGACAATTTGATTGATTGAATTTATAAATATTTTGAATAGAAAAATGAGAGTTTAAAGGTTTTAAGTAGAAGAAAATTGACATGGGTCAAAACTACTTAAGTTTAAAAACAAAGGGACTTAACTAACTCAAAAAATTTGAGCAACCAAACACATGGAACTAAAAATACAATTAGGCTAAAGAAAAATCATTTTTAGAACAAATTGTTTTAAGTTCACATTATTAACATTTTAAATACAATGTAAAAAGATTATAAAAAGATTACAACCTAGCAATTTATTTATCATTTTTTTGACAACAACAAACTTAATTCATTTCCATAAGAATCTTGTTTTGGATACATTAAGGAATGGAATAGAAAATATTATGACTAGAATAAATTGGTGATCTCCTAGCCAAAGTATGAGCCACACCATTTGCTTGTCTTCTAACATATTGCAGTGTAAATCTCAAATTGATCTCCAATACTTCCCGGATATGAGCAGTAAGCGCACCACCTTCAGTTAAATTTGCTACTGTATAATTAATACCATCCACCAACAGTTTACAATCTGTTTCAAAAATAACAGATTGGAACCCCAAGTCAGAAAGCCACTGAATGGATTGTAAAAGAGCAAATGCTTCCCCATCTTGCACAAACATCATACCACTAGACTAACCAGTTTTGGCTAACACAAATTCACCCACAACGTCCCTTAAACAATTCCAAACCCAGTAATACTGACTTCCTTGAAAATTACATTTCATGGATCCAATTAGTGGTGTGGTCCAGCTAACAAGCTCCCTTCCTACATCAGAGAGGTATAAGGTAAAAGTAAGTCCTTGAGCTAAACGCCACTCACTGAGAACTAATTGAGCTCTAGACATAACACTGATCTCCTGCTCTTCAATTCAATTTCAAAGCTTTTCATTCCTACTCCTCCATAGACTCCAAAGGGTCATAACAAACAAACTTGTTTTATTCTCATTAAAGAATGTACCAAGCTTAAACACCAAATTTTTAAAAGACTCAACCTCATGCAGTAAAGAAGCTATCCATTGCCATAGCCCATTATATTTCCAGATAGCCATACTACTTGGGCAAGTAATAAGCGTATGCCAAGAATTTTCCGACGTAGCCTCACAAAAAACACATGCAGCTAGACAGGAAACACCTCTCTATTGTAGATGCAGCCTAGTTAGAAGACAATCTCTACATGCTTTCCATAAAAATAACTTAATTTTAGGTGGTACATGAAGATTCCATAGCAACGACCAATCTCCTTCCACTTTATGCTGATCAAGATATCCAGAAAGGGCCATGGCTAAGTTGTAGCCAGATTTTACAGTGTAGAAACCTCTCTGATTTAGCCCCCAAATCTGTTTATCCTCAGGAACTGCTACCAAAAAAGGTATACGCAGTATGTCTTTAGCAACTTGTGTAGGTACTAAGGCATGGATTAGAATTGGATCCCATGCCTTGATCCCTGGCACCATCAAATCCTGCACCATCAAAAGAGATAAACTAGGACCAGGTAATTCTCCAATGTACCTGTTATGAGAATTCCGTAACCAAGGTTGTTGCCAAATATTAATTTTGGAACCATCACCAATTCGCCATCTATAACCTTCTTTTAGCAACACTCGAGAATTCCAAATGCTACGCCATATGTAACTAGGATTATAACCAATGATGGAATCCAAGAAATCCCCTCGAGGAAAATATTTAGCTTTGAAAAGCCTTGAAACCATAGCACTGGGGTTAGAAATAAATTTCCACCATTGTTTCCCTAGCATAGCTAGATTAAAGGCATGTAGATTTTGAAAACTTATTCCACCATCTTCTTTACAAACAGACAATTCATCCCAAGACAACGATTGTATGCCTTTACCATTAGTACTCCACCAATAAGAATTAAGCATACGTTGGATTTCATCACAAATAGTCTGAGGAACAAGATAGGCACTCATAACATATATAGGAAAGGATTGAAGGACTAATTTAATCATTACCTCACAACCCGCCTGTGACAAAAATTTGCCACTTATGGAATTAATTTTCTTCTAGAAACGGTCTTCTATAAAATTGAAAGTAGCCTTTTTGTTTCTCCCAATCAAAGAGGGCATGCCTAGATATTTCCCCGTGCCTAGCATAGCCTGCACTCCCAACTTGGATGAAAGAACAATATGTTTGGCCTCAATTGTATTCATACTAAACAAAACCTCAGATTTATTAAGGTTAATGGCTTGCCCTGAAGCCAACTCATACACCATTAATATGTTGGAGCTGGTCCACTTCAGTCCTAGTAGCCTTGCAAAATAAGAAACAATCATTTGCAAACAAAAGATGCGATATTTGGGGAGCCCCACGACAAGTGCTTATGCCATGAAGAATACCATTCCTCTCTGCCTGATGAAGCAATGCAGTCAACCCCTTTGAACAAATAAGAAAAAGATAAAGAGATAATGGATCTCCTTGGCATAATCCTCTACTAGGAATAATAGGTCCCACCAGGTCATGATTCACCTTCACAGAATAGGTAACTGTTTCCACACATTGCATAGTCCAATTAACCTAGTGCACATTAAAGCCCATCTTTAATATGATAACGCGAACATAAGCCCAATCAACACAGTCATAGGCTTTATTAATGTCCACTTTTAGCGCCATATCTCATGTTCTCCCTCTTCGTTTACACTTCAAATGATGAGTTATTTCAAATGCCATCAAAACATTGTCCATAATGGATCTACCAACTATAAAAGCTTATTGTTCCTGTGAAATGATCTTAGGCAATACTATTTGTAATCTATTTGCCAAAACCTTCAACACAAGTTTATAAATTACTTTGCATAGAGCAATAGGCCGAAAATCTTTCATAAACAGTGGTTGATCACATTTGGGAATAAGGACAATGATAGTTTCATTAACTTTAGAAGGAAAAACACCTTCATAAAGCCAGGAACAACAAGCATAGGTGACCTCAGGGTCGCATAAATACCAAAATCTCTTATAAAAAGCTAGATTCAAACCATCAGGACCAGGAGACTTATCCGGATGCATTTGATACAAAGCCTTTCGAAACTCCTCTTCCTTAAAAAGGGCCATCAACATTGTATCATCAGACTCCAAAACAGAAGGTTGTACAGCTTCCAACACCAACTCAAAATTATTAGTAGAAGGCTGGAACAAGTTAAGAAAATAACCTTTAGCCACCTGACATAAGCCTTCTTGATCCTCAACCATATCACCAGACTCATTATGCAACTGACTAATGCCATTTATTTTCCTCCATCCAATAGCCATATCATGAAAAAACTTGGTATTACGATCTCCATCTTTAAGCCAATGAACTTTTGCTCTTTGTTTCCAATAATGGTCTTCTTGCATCAACAACACAGTAAGGCAGTCATTTAAAGAATTGAATTTAGAAACTGAATCCTCATCATCCTGCTTCTGCACTTGATATAGCTCTCTTTTTATTTGATTCATATCATCACGAAATTTGTCGTTAAGCAATCTGCCCCATTGATCCAAATCTTCAGAACAAACCTTCAATTTGTTAAGCAACCCAACATTTGGGTCACACTCCCAACTATTATAAACCACCTCATTTAAATCATCCTCGAGCAACCAAGCATTCTCAAATCTAAACCTCCTTTTATGAAACACCTTCTATTTACGAAAAGAGATAAGAGGATCGGACTATGATATGAGATAGGGGCAATTAAGTTTATAAGACTTGCACTGGGAAATAACTCAAACCAAGCCTCTAAAACTAAGGCCCTGTCCAGCCTTTCTTCAACAGCATTAATAGTACCCTTACTTCTTGACCAAGTATAAGGATAACCTTCAATAGGAACATCAATGAGGTTACAATCCCCTACAACATCTCTGAACCCATGAAACAACTATTGCGGATGATCAACACGACCAAGCTTATCATCTGAAGATAACAGGTCATTAAGATCACCAATAATGCACCAAGGTAAGTTTGACAAAGAATGAAGATGCCGAAGCAAGTTTCAGGATTCCTTTCGCCTATTCCTCTCAAGAAAACCATAGAACCCTGTAATTCTCCATCTTGTCCTACTGATATGCTGAACTTCCATGTCTATAAATTTTTTTGAAAAAGACGTGACTTGACAGTTAAAACCCTTCCGCCACACAACAGCCACACCACCCCCGCGACCTTCCCTATCAACCGAGAAAGAGTGATCAAAACGAATGCTTTGACACACTTCCTCAATTTTATTTTTATGCACTAATGTTTCAAACAAAAAAACAACATCCGCTTTCTGAGTACGGATAAGGTCCTTAAGTATAGGAACTGCACGCAGGTTACCCAGGCCTCGACAGTTCCAACTAATGATACTCATTGCTCCTGGCAGGTCTGGGAACCAGGACCTGCCAATAAAAAATGTCCATGTTTAGTCACAACTGCCCCCTGCGAATGATCCATTTCCTTAACACCCAACATAGTTTGACGACGTCGTTTCTTCTCTGCATGGTCATCCGTGGGCCCCTCAGAAACGTCAGGCCTAACTATAGGAAACTTTTCATTGAGCACCATTAATGAAGATTCCCCAATTATAGGACTCAATGATGCCGTTGTAACGACTCTGCCCCTCAGTCTGTTTTCCTTGTCTGTTATCCTCCGAATTAACTGCATTAGCCACATTTTGAAAATTATCATTAACATTGTCATGATGAGAATTATGGCCGCCCGTAACCGTTCCTGAAGATGATCGGTTACTGCTGTCAGCCGACACCCACTCCGCATTCCCCTCCCGGAGCCACCGAGAGCCACCACCTCCTCCTCTCCTTCGCTGCTCCGCCCTAATCTCTGGCCCCCAACCTCTTCGACCGTCATCAGACTCCAATGCAAAAAGCTGCTTACAAAATTGTTCTGTATATGAACCAAAACACCACACAGAAAACAGAAAATACCAAGTCTTTCATATTTAAACTTCACCTCCCTCCACTCTCCCCCTGGCTTCTTCACTTTCTTTTCTTTTTCCAAAGGTAATCGCACATCCACACGAACTTCGATACGCATAAAAGTACGCCACACACCTGAATTATTACTTTCATCATATTCAATAAAAGTACCAATGAATTTGCCCAGATGTTGACCAACCATTGGTGTCATAAAACCAGCTAGAAGATCATGAGTCTGCACCCAAAAGCACGCATGATACAAAGGAATCTAACCGATAACATCACCTGGTTTGATAGCCTCTTATTTATCATTATAAGCGTAATTTATTCCTCCGTTATAGTTAGACTAAATTTTTCTTTTTCTTCGGTTAACACTAGAAAGCATTTTATGACTTGTATGAATATTTATAAATACATATAAATTATAAAAATATAATTTGAAGAATAAAAACTATTTGATAAATAAAATATTATATTAAATATAATGTACTATAATCTTATATGCCAATATTGATTGGAAAAAAAATTATTGATTAAAAATTTTTAAAAATTATTTGATTGAATCACTAAAGATGAAAGAATATCAATTTGTTTTGATAAGAAAATTAATAAGACATGTATTATAAAGAAACAGATTGAGTGACTTTAAAGAGGGAAAGTCAAAGTGATTTCGTTCATTTTGGACTTTAAGTTGCTCACAACTTATTTATGTTAATGTCTGCTCATATAAGTCATTGGCCACTTATATAAACTACCACAAAAAATAAGCGAAAGTCACTATAACTTTCTCTCCTTAAAATCACTCGACTCGACCCATTTCCGTATTATAAACTAAGACATATAATTATAAGAGAAAAGAGAACATATAAAAAAAATTACATCTTTAACAATGAAGAGAACATATAAAAAAAAAATCACATTTTTAACAATGAAGACTTAAATTTATTATATAAAGATGAGTTATTCTTAAATAACACTTAAATTAGTTCGTCAAAAAATTATGAAACTCTAATTTATAATATAATCATGAATTATTTAGAGTTTAATAGGCATTTTCTATCAATATAAAAGCTTTTACACCATCAACCGTTTAAAAATTATCTTTGGCATGACTTTTAAGATAGTTATTATAAAAATTAAATTTAGGTTATGTTTGGCTTAACCTTTTTTTAAAAAAAAAAAGTTACTTTAAAGTTAAAGCTCAAAATAAGAGCTTTAAAATATGGCTAAAATACAATTTTAGTCTCTCATCTAAATTTTTGCTTTTAGTTTGATCCTCTAAGTTTAAGAAGTTTTATTTTGGTATCTTAAAGTCTGTTTGTTAGACCCAATTAGTCCTTTGATCAAATTTTTACATTAACAATATTAATTTTAACTAATGTGCCATGCTTATCTAATGTGACATCTTTCATAATTTGCCATGTATCACCAAGTTAACCAAGTTAGTGTGTTAAATTGACAAAAAGACTAAGTTAGTCTAACAGAGACACTTTAAGAGACTAAAGTAAAGCTTTTTAAATTTAGGGGACAAAACTAAAACAAAAAATTTAGATGAAAGACCAAAATTGTATTTTAGCCTAAAAATAAACTAGAGGTTGTTTGGTAACTTTAATTTCTTTTTAGTTTCAAAGCTCATTTTAAGTTAAAAGTTGTTTGGTAAATTTTTTAAAATTTTAATTTATTTTAATTTAATTATATCACTCAATGGAATAATATATTGAAAAAATAAAAAATATTATGTAAAATTAATTTAAACAACATAAATTTATTTTATTGATAAAAAAATTACATAAAAATATTAAAATATATACATTTAAAAATTTTAATTTTAAAAATGTAAAAAATTAATTTTAAAAATGATTTACAAATATTTTATTATATATAATATTATTAAATAAATTTAAGTTTAATTACAAAAGATAAAATATTTAAAATCTTCTATATTATTTTTCAATAATATTTTTAGTAGATATGAAGTAATTTATTTAAATAGAATTCAATCAAGTTAATATATACTAAAAAAATTAATAAATAATTCAATAATTATTTAATAAATATATTATTGCAATTAAGAATTCAAAAACTTAATTACAAATTTAAAATTAAAAAATACACGGAATCTAAATTAAATTTAAAGAATAAAAATTATAAATATTTTAAAATATCAAAAAAAATTATCTATATTATTTACTCAGTTCATTAATATTCTTTTATTTTATGTAATGAAAATTTCAACAACAAAAAAAGGTATTTAGGTCGAGTTAGGATTCAAAAAGGGGATTGACGTGAATAAGCTTCGTGTAAACTATGAAAAAGCTTCTCCTACTTACTTAATTTAAAGCTACTTTTTTTCAAATTTTGTTCTATGAAAATAAACTGCTTATATTTTTTAAGAGTTTTTTATAAAATGTTTTTGACTCAACTTCTCTTATTGAGGGGAGGACAAACTTAAGAAAAGCTAGGTCAAATACATGCTTAAGGTATGTTTAGCCTAGTTTTTTTTTTTTCTCTTTTTACTTAAAAGTTATTTTAAAATTAAAGCTAAAAATAAGAATTAAAAAAAAGTAAAAGCTATTTGTCATATTTTATTTATTTTTAGTTTAAAAGTTCTTTTTAAGTTAAAAGTTGTTTGGTAAAATATTTCATAGTTTTATTTGAAATTAGTTATCTCATTCAAAAAAAGTATATTTATAAAAAAAAAATATTGTGTAAAAATACTTTAATTTACATAAAATTATTTAAATGATAATAAAAATAAATAAAATACTAAAATACAAACATTTAGAACTTTTAATTTTAAAAATGTTAAAATATTATATTTTTTTGTGTATAATGGTCACACTGATACATACTTCCCAACCTTCCCGTCATTAGGCCAGCTCTAGTGGTTCATCAAATAATATATAACATTAATTAAATAAATTTAAATATTAATTACAAAAGATTAAATGTTTAAGTTATTATATTGCTTAAGAAATTTAAATATTGATTACAAATAATTAAATGTTTAAGTTACAAAATATATTTAAATTAAGTGATAAAACTTGCT
Source organism: Spatholobus suberectus (assembly GCA_004329165.1). Lineage (NCBI taxonomy): Eukaryota > Viridiplantae > Streptophyta > Magnoliopsida > Fabales > Fabaceae > Spatholobus > Spatholobus suberectus. The sequence goes on from CM014732.1 coordinate 20,741,540, forward strand.
TTAAAATTAAATAAAAAAGTATAATTTTTTTTGATAAAAAAAGTATAAATATTTTGAAGAACTAGAATAATATTTTTTTTTAATCAAAGGATGCACGTCATGCTTGTCACGAGGCATAAACTATTAATTTGAATTGAAAGCATCAGTGTCGTCTGTTTGCATAGTATTTTGTTTCAAATAAAGAAATCCAAAAATAAAAGACTTGAACGGAAGTCCTATTAAAAATGATGTTGCATAAATTATTGTATAAAATATTGTATGAATAAAGCATTTCTATTAAAAATGCCATTTGGTTGGGCATTCACTTCACTCAATATGCCTCTTTTTTAAGCTAGAAATACTAGTTTCTACCTTCTTCTTCTTTTTTTGAAATTTTGGACATAGATTTTTCACAAAACGTGGATCATTGACTTAGATCCAAACACACTATGAAGCTATGTTTGGATTAGTGTTAAAATTTTGTTAGAGGATACCAAACGTGTGTTTGGAGAAAAAACTGTTTTGTAGTTTTAATTCTCAACATACTTCTGAAAGAGAGTAAACAGTCCAAATATGCACTAAAAACTCTTCTAAGGAGCTTCTTTAAAAGGTCCTTCTCTTTATAATTTTTTCTTAAAATTAAACTATTTTTTAAAAAAGTGTTTGGCACATGGTTGACACGGTTTCTCCCTGTGGGCTTAAGGATCAGCGAAGATTTTCTATCCTCCATGTATTAAAAAATAAAAAAAGAAATTTCTCTTAATAACCCTATAAAATACACGTTTTTATTACTCAAGTAAATGCCCAAAATAAAATTTATATTGAAACAACAAACTATTAGACCAAGGAATATTAATAATAGACTCGATTATACTCCTTTTATATACTTTTTTTATTATTAAATGAAATTTAAATAAGATTTAATAATAAATGTGAGTTTTTACTCCTTGTCTAATTGACCCTATTTTTTTTAATAATTTTATTAATATAAGCTTTTAATACTGATATTATAAATATTTTTCATTAAAAACTTTTTATTTAATATTCATAATGTTAAAATATTTATTTAATAAGTTTTACATAAATTTTAATTAATATATTGTATTAAAAAATAAGTTTAATAGACATGTACTATCAATATGTTTTTACACTATCAACTAATCAGAAATCATTTTTAATATGACTTTTAAAACGATATTATAAAAAGGGTTTAATGGTTATGCACCGTCAGTGTAAAAAGTTTTATACTATCAACTAATCACAAATCACTGTTGTTATGACTTTTAAGGTAATTATTGTAAAAGTCAATATACTTACCATATATGATGGTTTGTGATTAGATGACAGTGTAAAACAGTTTTACACTGTTAGTGCATAGCCTTTTTTCCCTTATAAAAATTAACAAACCTATCATATATAACAATTTGTAATTGAATAACAATGTAAATATCTTTTATACTTTCAGTACATGTATTATTCATTCTATAAAAACATGTTAAAAAGAATAATTTAATTAAAGTATATTAACAATAATGTACCGAAAAAGAATATAAAGATTTTTGTACTATTATCTAATAATAAATTGACATGTATGATAAAACTATTAAATTTTATAATAATTACTTTAAAAGCTATATCTATTATAATTTCTAATTAATTAATAATGTAGCTCTTAAAAAACGTTAATAGAGAGTATTCTTAATTAATAGGAGTTGAATTAAATGAAAGGGATTAGTTTTTCACAAATGACAAAATATGACTCATTCTTATAAAAGAAGAGTTTATATTTAGAGTAAATAATTTATACATTAATACTGTAAATGAATTTTATGCTATTATTTCATCACAAACTGTTATGTATAATAAGTTTATTAACTTTTATAATAATTATCTTAAAAATCATATCAACGATAATTTTTAATTAATTAATAATATAAAAATTTTTATACTAACAATTTATAAAAATTAAACTCATATTTAATGTCTAACCATACGTTGAATAAAATTACTTCTAGAAACAAAAAATTCTTAATATTTTACAACTATTGATTGGATCTTATCCTTCATTATCACTTACCAGTATTAGCCGTGCATCATACGTCAACTTTATCCCATTCCTAGCAAATTCATTCTCCGGCTGAACACAAACCAAAAAATAAAGAAAATGAAACGGAAGAGAAGAAAATTTCAAGAAATGAGATTTATTGTTTCTTTTTTTTTTAGGGTGAAATTTATTATTTCTTAAATGCTTAAATATGTTTTTAGTTAAATTTGGGATAAATTCATTTTTGGTTTCCCAAATTTAAAAATGGTCTTTTTAGTCTCTGTAATTTGAAAAAAAAAATGTTTTAGTATTTTTGTCCAAACTTAATTAGTGAATTTGCAACACAAAACTTACATAGTAATGTCTCTGCCAATAAAAACATTACACCGAACTCAACTAATGTTACACAGTTAACTCAATCTGCCCTATCAATAATACTATAAATAATTTTGAAAGGCTAAAATAAACCTTTTTAAAATTAAAAAAACTAAAAAAATTATTTTTAAATTTAAAAGATTAAAAACAAATTTATTCCAATTTAAAAAACCAAAGACATATTAGTCTTTCTTGAAAAGTAAAGCCTATACATATTTGTACTTTACACATTCAATGTATACCTTATTTAAATTATTCCAATTGGTTGAATTTTTGTTACTGCCCACAATGTCTGAAAAACAAAGAGGCAAGAGAGAGACAGGGAGAACTGAATACTACAGTATATATTAGAGAAGGGGTTGGAACAAAGAGAGACAGAAAAAAGGACTCACAATCAAGAGGGAGAAGAAACCCAATCAGGTCAATCTCTGACTCTGCTTCTTTTTCAACTTCACTTTCAATCATTTCGATTTTTAGGTACGAAAAATCTGCTTCTACTTGCGTTGGATTGGAGTCTCTCTTCCTTTTCATAACACACTGTATTTTGGTTAGGATGAATTGTGAAAATGCAAGTGTTGATATTATTTGCTTCATTGCTTTACCACTTATCTAATGGTTATGGTTTTGGTGAAAAGCTTTGTGATTGTTCAACGGGTTTCTGGAATGTGCTATGAATCTGTCAACCCAATGGCTAGTTTAGTGCTGTAAATTTTGTGGATGTTGATGGGTTGGGTTTGGGTGCATTATTTGTTTTCCACGGAGATTCATTTTCTCGTTCTCAGTAATATTGTGGTGATGAGTTTTTCTTCAATTGGAAACCCTTATGCTTAATTCCGTGTGAAATTTCAGTTACTCTCATTTTTATGGCTCTTGATCTGAAGCCAAGTTGCTTCTTGCAATTGAAGAAGTCTGAGGCTCGTTTCCTGGCTTGTTTTTCCTCCAAGAGAGCTATAATCTCTGTGAAAAGGTGCACTCCAGTGGCTGCTATCAGGACCATGGAAGCAGTGGGACTCTCTGAAACATTCACCAAACTGAAAAAACAAGGAAAGGTAAGAGCTTATTTTTCTAGTTGTTTGGGTTCCGTGCTTACCATGTTTTCCATTGTGTCACATTTCAACTTGAATAGCACTGTGTTGTTGTTGCCTACTTGTTTTTCTAGTTGTGATTAATCTAATTTTCTGATTCCATTTTCTGTGCCTTTTCAAATCCAGTGACTTTTCTCTGTCTGATTCAATGGTTTGGTAATTATATTTGTATGTTGGTTGGTTATTTTTTGTGCCATATCAAGCTTTTCGCAAATGAGTCACAGTACAATTTTTGAGTTTTGACTGCCAAATGATTATTTTCTAAGAAGTATATTTGTGTCAAGGTGGCTTTCATCCCATATATCACTGCTGGTGATCCTGACCTCTCAACCACAGCAGAAGCACTGAAAGTGCTTGATTCATGTGGGTCTGACATAATTGAGCTAGGCGTTCCATACTCAGATCCTTTGGCAGATGGTCCTGTTATCCAGGTTTGGAGCTTTCTTCTTTTTCTAGTGATATATTGTATCACCTAATTCTCAAACTGATGTGTCTTTCTCTTCAGGCTGCTGCTACAAGATCTTTAGCAAAGGGGACCAATTTTAATGCGATTATTTCTATGTTGAAGGAGGTTAATCTGTGCAACTCCTTGTTGTTTGTTAATTATTACTGTCAAAAGCTAATGACTAAGGAGCTCTGCTGCTGTAATTATGTTTCATTTCTTCAATTGACAAGTTAGCTGTGCAAATATCCAAAGTTGCTAGTTTGTTATGAAATTTGAAGTTTTGAACGAGCAATGCCTATCCATCCTTTACCCCTGTTCTTACTTGAAACCTGAACAGAAGAATAAACTTGAATAACTTGTACTGATTCAACTGACTTAAGCAATGCTCTATGGTACATCAATATATAGATACTGGACATAAAAGAAAATCGGGAAAGAATTCCCGATACAGATATCTAATTTCCTATGATACAGTAAACTTCCCTAAATTATAGCTATCAAATAGGATGATATCAGATACTAAATCCATCAATCAACAGTAATAAACATGCTTAAAGGGAAAGGAGATGCTGTTAGACCCTAAGGTCTTTAAACTTAAAACCCTTATTATCATAGTCTGTTATCTTGCTACTGGAATTTGTTAGGAAAAAATAACTTGAATGAATTCTACTTTTGTAATTAGTGATGCACTTATGTCTCATAAACTTATATAAATCATGTTGTTGTTGTATAAGATAATAGATAGATAGTTAATATCTGGTGTTATTTCTCATAATGAGTTGCACACTGATTTTATTTTTTTATATTATACTTCCTATTGTGTTGTTTGCATCTATTCATTTCATTCCATTCATCTTATTTAAACATATGAAAGAATGATGTATTCCATCAATGTGAACCTTTGGAGGGATATCTTTTCTATCCATTGTTACCTAGTTAAAACAATTATTCTTATTTATAAGGAAGGGTAGTTCAGAAACCTTCTCTTATTGCTTTGTCAAGTTTATCTTCTCTTAGCTCTTGCAATGGTTGATTTGGCAGGTTGTTCCGCAATTGTCATGTCCAATTGCACTGTTTACATATTACAATCCAATACTGAGGCGTGGTACTGATAGATTTATGTCCACCATAAGAGACAGTGGCGTACATGGTAAGACTCAACACAAGTAATGATTTGTCTAATAGCTTAGTATTAGGTTGTGCTATACTGCTCTTGGGTCTATATTCTGTACTAGTTCTATGATAAAGCAATGTTGTAAAATGCATAGACGAGATTAGGAAGCAGTTCCAAATACTTACACCATGTACTATATTTAAAGTTATATTTTTGGGTTTTGCTAATTTAAATCTTTTTCATTATAAAAGAAAATGTCTCTTCACTCTCCTGCCTAGTCCTGGTTAAGGCTTCTATATCAACTTCGTCCACATGGAAAATTCTGAAATAATTTCTTGTTTGTATTTTGTCCCTTTTTCCTGTATTGTAGTAATGAGGATAATATTCTTTTCTTTTCCATATGTTTGCAGGGCTTGTAGTCCCAGATGTTCCTCTGGAGGAGACGGAAACTTTAAGGATAGAAGCTAAGAAAAATGGAATTGAACTGGTTTGCTTACCTTTAAAATGATCTCTTGCTTTGGTTCTGGATTTCAAATGAGTATTCTTTTACTGTTACTCATAATGATAGAAAACTAGTGGTAAACCTTGTTTTATAATATGAATTTATAAATATGAAATCCACAAGTTAAGCACAACAAAGGAGACATGGTGGTGATTGTGGAGCAATGGAGTTTTGTTATGATTAACATCATTCTATTCTATTGCATTATACTTTTTGCAATATTATATAAATTTGTTAACTATATTGGTTAATGTTTTCTAATATATTTTCTTTTTAATTTTGTTTGGGTAAATTAATCTATGTACGTGTATATATCTAGTTGATTTGGTATATTTGCTTCTTTGATATCATTAAGGTACTCCTCACAACACCCACCACTCCAACAGACCGAATGAAAGCCATTGTTGATGCGGCAGAAGGATTTGTGTATCTTGTAAGAGCTTCTTTCAACCTTAATAACTTCTGTTTTTGGGCTCCTCTTAGTTTTCATATAACTCCATTGACTTTGACCTGCTAAGGTCTTGATTTAGAGTGTATTTTTGATTTTCTATATAATTTCTTTCTCACCATTTCCCATAACATAAATAGAATTCATTATCTGCTTATTTGCGTTTCATTTTTTTCCTAACAGTTTATTAGTGTACTGGGTCGATTAGAAGTTAGCTATTCACCAACTGGCTGCCATCCTGATATTAGAAAAGCATATTTGCTCCTGCTTTTAAGCTGATGAAATCAGAATAAATTTTAGCTTTTCTTTTCTTGCCATTTTCATGCAATAGGCATGTTCCAAGAACTCTGGACTATTATTTGTTGCCTCATCTCCAAAGATACCAGTGTCGAAGCCAAAATGCCAATGGCTTTAGTCATATTTCTTTATTTTATTAACTTTCTCTTTAACCTTCTCTTTACACTCCAAGGAGACAAAACTATTGAATGTTCTGAGTCAGTACAGTTGCCTGTGACAATATTTGTCTCTGTTCTATTTGTGTGGTTTAATCTTACATGTTTTCTTGAAATCAATGTACGAATTACCAAAAAAAGATGAAACCCCGCAAAATCTTTTAGGATGTTTTTGTCTCTTTTCTTGAAAAATGAAGGCTACTTTTTTGAAGTATTCACCAGGCTGGATTAGGACATTTTTGGGGTAGCTAGTGATTATTTTTTACCTTATTTTGCAAAAGTTTGGTGTTTTCTTATTATAACTCTTTTTTAAGTTGTTCAAGTTTGGTCATATTACTGCATGCCGAAGTCTCCAAACATTTAATTTTGATATATTTTGAGACTAGCGCTTGGAAAAGGGATGATTTTCCAAGCAATTTATTTAGTTCACACATCAAATTGGGTTTGAAAGTTGAAAATGACAACAAAGTCACCTTAGTCCCCCTTTTTTGGGAAGTAGGATACAAATATTAAATATACAATGATAATGAAAAAAGAAAATATCTTGCATAACTATCTCAGGTTAACATCTGCTGGCAAATGTCATTAACCATTTGTTGATTTAAATTATAGGTGAGCTCAGTGGGGGTCACTGGAGCCCGAGCATCGGTTAGTGGTACTGTTCAGTCTCTTCTGCAGGAAATTAAAGAGGTTTGTCTATTTAATCTTGGTCTCCACTCTAGTTGTATGATGTGGATGTCTTCTGATCACTTCTGAAAAGTTCAATTCTCTTTCCCTCCTTTTTTGGCCGCTCGTCTGGTCCTCCTACTTCTCTTTGGTTGCAAGAGCTGGTATCTGATCAGTTATGATATACACAATAGTCTACCATTGAACTTGGTTAATCTCAATATTTATACTTGTTGTTGAATGTCTTTTTCATTAATAATTCAGGCAACAACTAAACCTGTGGCAGTTGGTTTTGGAATATCAAAACCTGAGCATGTGAAACAGGTTAGTTCTCAGTCCATATGTTAGTATGCTTCTACCTCAATTTGGTTAGTAATAAATCATATACTTTGTTACAGGTAGCGGGATGGGGTGCGGATGGTGTGATTGTTGGCAGTGCTATGGTGAAGGTGCTTGGTGAGGCCAAATCTCCTCAAGAGGGATTGAAAGAACTGGAAGTTTTCACCCGCTCCTTAAAGGAGGCACTTCCTTGAAAATAAGCTCTAAGAGCTGAACTTCTGGTTGTTGTCGTCATCATAGATATTGGATTGAATAAGAATATGTTCAATTATTTTTTCTATGTTCATTATATAGAAGTATCAACAAATTTTCGTTCCTTTTCAATAATGATTGGATTTCTTAGTTACTGAAATAAATGCCTCGTATGAATTTCATCTCCCCGCTTTCTATTGAGCTGTGCCGACTGGGTCCCTTAATCATTTCGTCTCTTGTATGAGACCCTCCCTTATCAGTATTTAACTGAACACTGATTGAATAATCTGCATCAGTATCTTTTGATACATTTGCGCAAGTGCGTTTCCACAAAAATTGTGCTGTTAACAACATTTAACTGAAAAGAAAATACAAGAGTACAAAATGTTGGCGTTGCGACAAGGTCAAAAGGCACCACTAATAAGTATTAACACGAGCAACTGATTTCATCCAGATTACTGTATTGATTCACAAGAAAACCTATTTTGTATTAGAAATATTGATAGTTTGAAAACCTATCTTGTATTAGAAATATTGATAGTTTGAAACATTTCTATAGTATGTCTCCAAGATTGTAGGTAATTGGGTATTCACCAACTATTATGACAGGCACATTGGTAATCTGGTATTACTTAACTATTCTAAGATGATATTGCTCAACTATTCTCAGAAGCACATTACGAAGCACGAGTTTGGGCTTATTTAAATTTCACACCAAATGTCAACGAAATTGATTCACATTTTCTACTCGTGCCAGTTAAATGACTTGAATTCGTATCTTAGTCTCTCATTGATAGACGATTTATAAGCCCATTATAGATCTTTACTAGAGTTGATAGATTGGGCGTCTTAAAATGAGGAGAATCTTCTTTCGTTGTGAACTTTTCTGTCAGAAAAACTTTCTATATCATCTAGTTTAAGTTACTATTAAACTCACATGGTTACGGAGTAAAGTTTTAATCTACAATAAACAAGGACAATGCAAATTTTGGGGAAAAATTCAAATCAAACTGAAAAACATAAGCTTAGCGTCTGTCAGAAGCCACAGATTCAGCAGAGAAGAGGTACTTCACTCGTGAAAGAACAGAATCATGTGCAGGATCATAAGGATGGTCTTTGGAGGGAATCTCCAACATTGCAGGAACAGGTTTGTTGTAACTATCAACTAAAACCTTATCATATTTGCAACCAGAATAATGAAACACATCATTAAATTTTCAACTGAAACTGTCAAACATGAGATTTGAAGTTCATGGGGGAGGAAGGGGAAGATTTATTGTAATAAGGCAATCACAAGGTTAGATTATATAGAACACAGCAATATACTGGCTGGTTTTGGTGCAGTTTCCTCAATAAGTCGGGTTAATATGCAAACATGAGCTATGCAATATTGTAAGGACCTTTGGCAATTTGATGATCATTTTGCTTCAGCAATGAGCAGTAGTTTTGGCTAGAATGACATACATAACTCATTCCTTGGTGAGGTCTTGGGCGTCACAAGTGGAGGTGCTAAGTCATGACTTGGTAAGTGAGTTTGAGTCGCTGTAAGTGGAAGTTGGTGTTGGAAGGGGTGGTTGTGGGGGTGCCAATGATTGCATGAACACTATATGCGGAGCAGCCCGTGATAGCTGGGGAGATGAAGGGCTGTTAAGGTGAAGTAGACGGAAGAAGATGGATTCGTGACTGGGGATTCTATTAGTGTTTCTGTATTTTAATGTCATTTTAGTTTTTGAAATTATCAATTTATTGTCAATAAGGTCTATGTTAATGTGTCAATGATTAGACAGCACACATAACTAACAAAATGACAGATAACATGTCATATTACACTTTTGCTAATGAAATTAGTGGATGACTAATAATAAGAATTAACTTGACTGATGGAATTCAAAATTAAGAATTTATTTGTCATTTTTCTAATTTTAAGGACTAATATAACAGTTCCTCATAATTTCAGAAACCAAAATGATAGTTTACTATTAAATAAACTCATTACGGAAAAGAAAACAATTTCCTTGTAGATTGTGGGGTCCAGCATAGAGCATTGATGAGATGAATCACTACCATCTCGTCTGAAAATCTTGACGTCTTAACGTCAAGTTGATTTGAGGCAATAACTTTGTCCAGAATCTCATATCGGAAGAAAAAAAGGTGGGAAATATTTCCAGGAGAGTATGCTCCGTGGCTAAATTTTTTCTATTCTTATATACTAAATAGAGTAAATAGATTATACTGTCCCGTAAACGACTCTCCCTTTATAGCTTGCCCACGTAAAAAAATGAAATAAAATAAAAGTCATACCTGTTCAATATATTTAGAAGACTCGCAGTACGTAACTACGTATCAGAATTAATTTAATGTTTTAAGAAAAAACAAAAGTTCATTTTAATATTTTAATGTTCAAACTACGTCGATACGTATCATTTAATTCACCTGACGATTTAAACAATGTAACTATAGGAATTCTCTTAAACAATGTAATTATTCCGTTATCATTTATTACATTTACTTTAAACAATGTAAGAATTCCTTCAAACAATGTAAATATAAAAACATTAAAGTTCCTTTTATTTTGCTCGGCCAAACATATGAAAGTATAATTAACCTGACGATTTAAACAAACATCATGTAATAGTATTTTAATGTTCATGCATTCTACTAAAACAAAACATAATGTGATGAATTAATCGAAAATTTTAAATTTTGATAATATCAATAATTACAAAACAACATTCGGATCAGGGACAAGAATTTATTTTTCTATTGAAAAACAAATTCCAATGAAAATAAGAAAATACAATTAGAATGACTATATTAACAACAGCCTATCACCTTCACCTAGTTTTATCCCACGATAGAATTAATGATATGGATCAGCTAACTGTTTGGCCAAGTCAAGCACAAGACTTAAACAGGGATATAACGCAATGCATGCAGCTACGCTGGATAGCATTGGCTAAATTAACTACCACCATGAAATAATAAACTAGTTTGTGACGTAACTATTGAAAAAATTAACTATATACATAAATAACATCTTCGTGTCTATTGAAGTGTCTCTACTGAATTTTGGAACCAGACTGAGACTGGAGGCCAGCTGTCACTTTGCTTTGAAAGTGGGCTTCTAACCTGCATAAAAAATCTACGAATGTAAGAAAGAAACATCACAGGAAAGGAAAATGGTAAAGCAGGAGGTGGAAGCACGAGCACATGCCTCGTAGCACATTTGTAATAAATGGTTTCGGGAGAATTATAGGTGCGTGCATTCGCAAACATTCTTCTGACATCCGCAACAAACATCTCAAATGTGACATAATATTGCTCTGACTCCACCCTCCTAGACATTGTCTTCAAATCTGCGCTCACATTACGAATATATTATAAACATTACACAATAAGACTTTTCACGGTTGGCTATGTATTAACATCCTAGGTATGTGGACTCAAGCTGTCGGTCATATGGATGAAAAAAATATATATGCAAAAGATAAAACTAGCTCCAAAATGTAACATCGAAAATAGATACCAGGGGAGGAAATCATAAGAATGAATGTGATTTAATATAAGTAACAGATCGATAAAGCAATTATCATGCTTCTAGACACAGGTGAATTTAATATGAAATATACAGATCCTTCTTACCCATTGGATCTTTGATGATGTCATAATAATCAGGAACATCCCGTGCATCAACAGGTTCCTTGAATGGCCAAGCATCAGCATGATCGTGCATTGACTGCTTAAAAAGATAAATCCGATTATAAGAACTAATTTCTAACCATGTAATTATTCTGTTCTCATGCATATTTTGATTTGCCAAGAATAAAGGCTCTACTCATCAATGCTCTTGTGGAATTTGCAGTGTTTCCAATGGAAATTATACCGAGTAAAATGAATGGAAATTAAAGTCGAGGTGAAGAACATCTAAGCAACTTGCCTTTAGAAGTGAACGCATAAACACACACAAATGTTTTTGATTTGTAGCGTTGTCAGCAGAACCAGATAAACTTCTGAATCTTGAATGACCCCACTGATCAGGAGTCCATCCAGCCTCTCCTGTCGTTGCATTCAGTGATTCAACATAAACATTAATCAGGAAATTATCAAAGTATGCAAAAATAAATCATCTCACTCATAAGGACATTATGGGTCAACTTTTTCACAATATCCCAGCTGATAAACAAATCTATTATGTCATGTTTGGATGGAAGGTAAGGAGGACGGGGAGAGGAAAAGTGACCTAACCCTTGTTTGGAATAATTTTAAGGAGGGAATGGGAGAGGAACGGGATGTGTTCTCCCCATCCTAACCACTGGAATTTCAGGGTTTGAATCAAGGAAAATAATGTCACTCTACTACTTTAAATTTAACCCCCCAAACAAGGGAAGAGAGTTCCCTTCCTTTTTCTCAGAACTTTCAAACATTGCACAGGTTTCCTACATCATAGATCATAGGAAAACTGATCTAGATATGCAAAATCTACAACAATAACAACATTGAAATATGACAAATATATGAGACAATGTAAAAGTTAAATAGCGAGATGCCATCAGCATTAAGCAGCAAAAGGGTTAGGTACTATGCATAAGGTCTTGGACAGGAGGTGGACATCATGTCATACTAGGAAAAATTAGCAAACCTAAAAAAGATATGAAAAAGATTTGACACAAAGCATGCTATCTTCAAAGACAGGTAATGCATAATTTATCGCACAGGAACCAAACAAAAACTATTGCTAAATTATTAAACTCAGATTGGGAATTAAGTACTTACTCAAACCAGGGATGTCATCAATAATTTTTTTAGGAATACCAGCTTCTTTCTGCATGTTGTGTTGATCAGGAGGGCAAAAAGTTAATATTCCATATGCTCAATGATGTTACTAATATATGAAATGAGAAGCAAAATGTAACTTTGGCCAAAATAATGGATGATCCTCTACCCTAGCCCCACACAATTTTAAGAAATAGCAAATATACATGTGGTAAGGGCAGTGTTGCAAATATGTCAAATGCCAACTGCATTGAGTTGACAATACAATCCAAATTTAACAAAAATCACTTCATATAGGTAAAACTTAAATGCTTTACATGAATGATGGAAACATACAAAATTGAGAATGCCTTATACCTTCTGAAAATCAATTCCAGCATAAACAATGTGACAGTTTGACAGCTCTCTGATTTTTTCATCAATTGCCTACAATTATAACCAATAATGACTTAACAGATCATGAAATGAGAAAAATATGTTAAAAATGAATGAAAAAATAAATAAATTAGGCAGAGAGATGCTACACATTAGATAGAAATGAAGATAATGCATGCATAACAAATAATGTCCCATTCTATCATAGTTAGCAGCTGCAAATTTTTGACAACCCCCTACACACCCTTTAGCAGTGGGTGTGCGGTATGCATATGTGGTTGAGAGAAAAGCCTATAGCAAAGGGAGAAAAACTGAGGTCTGTTTTACTGGAAAGAAAAACTCAATTTTTAAGTGAAATAAGTTAACACATGTTTACTGTAACTGAAAGAAATATATTAGAAGTTTTAATAAGAACTTTCATTAGTATATCTTATCATGCGCTAATCTTAAGAGTATCTCAAATAATGCAAAGAAAAACTAAAAAAACTAACAAATAGAAATTATCATACCTGCCTTTGACGACGGATCATAGTTGACAAATCAGTGTAAGGGAGCTTTGGATCTATCTTGCATTCCATGAGAATTCCTCCATCATAATCCTTTATATATCTGAAATGACAATTACTTAAAATGAATTTTCATAGATAGAATACAACATATATAAACAAATAGTGAATGATTAAGTTATTATTCAATGGAGTACAAAACATAGAATCTAAATAAAAATCCTTGAAATAAATTCTTAAAATGAATGACCTAGGGAGAACAGCTGCTCAATGATTTCAAGACTAGAATATTAAGTACAATCATACCCTTGCCATCGATCTTTCTCCAAGTGAATCTCTTTTGTAAATCCCTGAAAACAGAATCAAACATCAGCAACAGATACGCATTTATTTTATAGACCCCTCCCCACCCACCCCCACCCCACCCCACCCCACCCACCCCTTTTCAAATGTACAAAAATACCTTCAAGAGTATCAAAAGATGAAACAAAAAGGACAAAGTACAGATTTCTATATCACTGCTTCTATGCCAATCAGATTTAAGACAAACTTAACCAGGAAATACACAGATCTTTGTGAAAAATTCTTGTAGGAAAACTAAAATCAATGACCTCCTCTCCTCTAGGCAAAAATGTCAGCTCACAATGACTCAGAAAATTATTTTCTAAACTTGGGAGACAAGGCTTTAAAATGGGTTTGTGGGCCTAATGGTATATTCCAGTACATGATAGGTTGGCCTTCATACTAAGGAACTTATAACGTACTGTATAATGCCACTTGGTGAAGTCCAGATGCATCTCTTTCTTCTTTAATCAAGCCAACAAGGACCACATTGAAAATCTCCATTGTCAGACAGTAAACAGTTTTTAACCCAAATTAGGCATTTTTTTAATTAATACCAATACCAAAATAATACATTTCCAAAACGATTCCAAGTACTGCTCCTTTAGTCATGTCACCCTTTTTTCTGTAATACACATGGCTGCACCATCCCCATTGGCACAATCCAAGTTGGATATGCCAGTGCACAGGTGGCGCTATCCATATTGCAACTACACATATAAGAAATAATCATAATACTTTAATTTTTTTTCCTGCCTCATGAACTGGCACAATCCATGTGGCATAGAGAGTAATATTTAGGGAAATTATTTTAAAAATGTATTATTTTTGTAATAAGTTAAAAAAATTGCACTTAAAAAAAAGACCAGAAAACTTGTTTTCAAACCCAATAAATTTGTTTTCAGGAAATAACTATTTCTCTCAGGCTCTCGCTATGGGGCTCTGACTTATTACATAAAAGAAGGAACATCTACCCAACTGATAAGGATCTTAAATATAAATAATCAAACCTGTTTGATAAAATAGCCAACAGCATTATTGTCAGCATAGGTGAGAAAATGTGTCAGCCCATCTACATCACGTGCATACTGCTTTAAGTGATTCATCAATCTGGTACCATAACCCTTTACTTGCTCATCAGCTGTAATTGCACAAAAGGCTATCTCACCGAACTTCTGGCTATCAATCATAATGCACAACAGTATAAACAAATAAAACCATAGATTAGGCTGGCAAGTGAAGCTTTGGACAGGGGAGGGGGAGGAAAAAGATATTAAACACAACTAGGCAAGAGAAAAAAAATAACAAGGTAAAACAAGGAAATATAATATCTATTCCCAACCAAGGTTTTTCTATGAAAATATTAGTCAGGCTGAATCCCAGATTACTCACTTATATGGACTTTGAGAAGCATTTTTATCATACTCAACCAAAGCGGTAATTTGTATTAGACAATATAAAAACAATAAAAACAGAACAGTTCACCATTTTAATTAGCTAATCTTTGATAATATCTATTGTAAAATTTCAGTTATCAGATACTAATACATGAACAATAACGAAATACATGATATATAAAATTCCTGAGAAAAAAACAGAGACTTCTAGAACCAGAAGAAAAAGAAATGGAGACAAATTATTACCTAGCATATGGACGATATGTAATGCCTCCTACAACATGATTACGCCGTATAACCATCACAGACTTGTGGCTCCTACAAATTTAACATAAAAAGGATTTGTGATTATAAAGAAAAGAAGAGAGAAAACTCAAGGATAACAAAGAGAACCTGTTTAAAAGAACTTGTTCAGGGAAAAGAAAATCTAGGATACAACAGATTGTTAACATTACCTATCCATAACAAGTCGGACAATGTACTCCTTGGGCATATTGGGAAGTTGTCTAGCAAATATATTCTTCAATCCAATCAACCTAAGGAACAAACAACAAAAGCAAGAATGGAACTCAATATCATTAATGATCATCTTGCTAATTATAAAATTTGCTGAGCTTTTAACCTAAAATAGAAAATTGCCAACTGAATCTCATCTAGCCAGTTCCTATGGTAATGCATAACTAATGCAGAGACAGATGCAATGGGAGGGAGCCAAGTGAGAGGTGAGATGGCATAATATGTTTTAAATTTTTCATGTTAAATGTTTGACTCTTGCACTAATTTGTGATTGGACCCTATTATACTTGAAAAAACTAAAGTAATCATTAGGATATAATTTTTAATTATGTATGCTAACAGTCATTGGGTCTGCTGACTCCATAAACAAATAAACAAAAAAATTCTATTGAAAGAGATATACATGTGAATTATGCCAACTTTGATAAACGTATGTTATGTTTACTTTTTAGAATACCAAAATTATATTTTAATATCTTAACTTTTAGAATAAACATTCATTTTGATTTTTGATCCTTAAAATAAATACTTGGGTGGGATAAGGCTTTTGTTGTTGTTGTTTGTAAACTATATACTTGGCATCACATCTGTCTTCTATTTATTAACATCAAAATGGCCCCTCAATGTCAACAAGACTGTCAAAGTAGTCCTTGGATTTCCACTAAATTGAACTTTCAATGGACTAAAGTCTAAAATAATGATATGAATTGCCATTTAGAAACCAACTTGATATCTCCTATAAGAAGAAGACAACCGTAAAACACTAAAACATATGTTTACTCTAGTCAATTTTTGCCTATATGTAATGAAATAGACTATGGCTCTATCTGGGAAAAAAACTAGCGGATAAGCTAGTTGATAGCAGAGCAGATGAGCTTATAGTTGATAGCGGAGAAGCTAGATGACTGAATTTGAAGTGTTTGGTAAAATTCGCAATTGAACTAGCTGACAAATATAAAAGGACATGTTTATATGATTTTTCATATAAATTCTAATATATATATCATTTGCTTTAAAATAGTTATTACTTTCAATACTTTAATTTATTTTAAATTATTTGTCATCTTAAAAACTAAAATATTAATTTTTTAATCATATTTTTATTTTTAAATATTTATATTAAATAAATTGATATCATAAAAATAAAATGACATGTTAGAAAGTATAATAATTAAAATAAAAATTTAAGTGTAATTAAGGGAAAGGGGTTTTTTGTTTTATTTGCCAGCAGAAGAAGAATTTAATTAAAATAACAAGGGTAATCTTGAAAGAAAAAAAAAATAATAAGTTATACACTATAAACTCAAAACGCTATTTTAGATAGCGTATGAAAACACACTATAAGTTAGTTAACAAAAGTCATTACCAAACACTTCTACATTGGTCAAAGGAGTTTAAATGCCACAAGCTGACTGCTATAAGCTAGCAATTAGGACTTGCCAAACAGAGCCTATGTTATTTGCAGAGATGCTAAGAGCATCTCCAATGTTGCAACTATGGTAGAGTTGCTTAACTCACTTTTGGTGGGTACTACAATGTCACATGGGATTTAAGAACTTTAACAAGTTTTCTCTCCATCGGTGCAATCCTTAAAACCTTAAAATGAGTGCTACAATTGTCTTACAATTCTTTAGAATGGTTAAGTATCGCCGTAGCTTATATAAGCAACTGTTCTCATATAAGAACTCCAATGATGAAACTGCATAAGAACCGATTCTTAAGTTTAAGAACTCCATAAGCAACTCCCTTTGGAGATGCTCTAATATGGAGATCAGAAAAGAGAAACGCATACCAAACCATATGGTCATCAACCCCATCGTTCGATAGGCATACGAATTTGAGCCTTCCCGCTTCCTCCTGTAAAAATTTTCGACACACACAGTCACAACCATGAACACCTATCACTTCAAAACAGTTTGTAACAAAACATAACATACAAATTAAACATTTTTTTCGTTCAGCTTACCTCTTTCTTGAGACTCTCTTCCCTGGCGGTGTAAGCTCCACTCGTTTGCAAATTATCCGTAAAAATCTTAGTCGCATCCTCCTTAACCACAATCCCGGGGACAGATCCCGCGGCGGCGGCGCCACCAGTTCCGGCGGTTCCGGCGTCTTTGGAGCCGTCGGAATTTTCGTTTTTGACGACGGTGTTATCGGTTTTGAGCTTGGTGTTGCGGGGAGCGGAGGGAGGGTTGCTGAGTCTGGCGGCGGTGAAGGTGCGCATGGAGGAGTCGTTGTCGTTGTCGTAGTCGTCCTCGTCGTCGTCGACAACGGCGTCCTCGGAGTCGTCGTCGGAGTCGGAGTCGGCGCCGCGGGCGGAGATGCTCTCGAGGTCGTCGTTGGAGGTGAGGGCGCCGTCGCGGGTGTCGGCGGAGAAGGAGGAGGGAGGGAAGGGCGGCGCGTGGTCCTCAGACGCGAGCTTGCGCTTGTGGATGGAGGAGGTGGCGGAGGCCGAGGCGGAGTGGGAAGGAGAAGGGGACTGGGAACTGCGGGAACGAAGGGGTCCTCCGCCGTGCGTCTCCATTCTAGGGTTTTGTTTGTTCTTTCGCTCCGAATGCTATGTTCGAGTGAGTTTGTTTCAAGTGATCGAGTTTGTTCGCAGTGACAACGTTGTGTCCTTTGTCTCTTCCACGTGGGTTTTGTTATGATTCCGGTCGAGGAGATGGATGGATCGTGGATGGTTTCGGTTCGGTGGGCTTGTTGGGCTTAGAAATTTATTTTTTAATTTTTTTATAGACTACATGTATTCTTTAATGAAAACAACCTGTTCGAACTGAATAAGATTATTATAAGTGGCAAAGTTCTCCTTTCAAATATTTAATACAACTATATATCCAGAATTCAAATTTGAGATCAACAACTTTGTGTCGGTTGATCTTCGTGCTTGATAATTAAAAATTTATTTTCTTTTAAGTAGTAAATAATATATGAACTTAGTTAGAATATAATAACAACATAAAAGTTTATTTAATCATATAGTGTCATCTTCGGATAAATTTATTAACTTTCATAATAGTTATTTACAAATCATATTTAAAATAATTTTTAATTAAATGATAGTATAAGAATATTAATACTAATAATATATAATAGAATAAATTATACTAATACCTCTTGATGTTTTGTCAAATTTTGTCTGATACCTTTTTTTTTTTATTCTTATACTAACTTTCTTAATTGTTTAATAAACATTATGCTAACATCTTTTATACATTATATTAACCCCTTGATTGTTTGAAAAACATTATACTGTGTACTCCTATAAGGGAGGTTATTATAAACGTTAAAAAAAAATTATGTGCAATCTCAAAAAATTTTAAAGAATGTCAATGTAATTTACTCTAGTGTAATAATAATTAAACTCATGATATGTATTTTATATTTTTTTTTACACAAGTATTTTATAATTTATAATCTATAACAATTATAAAAATAATATATTTTTTGGTTTCTACTTTTTGTTAAAAAATTTTGTCCTTCAGCGCATTTTGTAAATTACTCTATTATTTTATTTCAACCTCTCAAATGTTTCTTCTTATTGATCTTCTCAATAAAAATATATTATTTTTAACAACAAATACGACAGTTATTATAAAAAATAACTTTTCAGTCATGATAATTATTTACAACCCTCAATTATCTTTTATTTACTAAAAAATAAAAAGTGCAAACAGATAGGCACTGAAAAGCCTCAGAGGCTGCTTGTAGTGTATAAATGTGTAAGACTTTCAATATTTTATACCATTTAATAAATTTATATAAAATAGCTTACAATATTTTATACTAATCTAACAGTTAGTTAAATTGTTTGAGTGAAATTTTATAAAATGAAATAACAATAACTATATAACTAAATGATTGTTATTTTTATATATTTTAAAAATATGTATTGCATTAGTTTTAATATATATTAATGAGATGTTAAATAATTTTAATCTAAATAAAGAATAGTGATCATTTTTTTTTTAGAAGCCACAGGTATCTTTTATGGAAGAAAATCCTATTCGAGTTGAGTAGACTCACTATGGGTGACAAAGCTTTTCTTCTGAATATTTAAAACAACTACATACTCAGTACTCAAACTTGAAACTACTAGTTAAGATGGAACAACTTCATGCCAATTGATCCACGTGCTCAATAGTAGAATAATGATCATTCTCATAGTATAATAAGAATATAAATAAAAAAATTGTAAAGAAATATATTATTATTTTTATCTTTTTTTCTACCATGATAGTGTTATATTTTTCTTAAAAGTTTAAAATAAATAATATATACATTGATAATGTAAATGTTTTTTATATTATTATTCAATTACAAATCATTATGTATAGTAAGTTTGTTAACTTTTAAAATAATTATATTTTTTAGGATTCAAAATAAATATCTTAAATGTCATACTAAGAATATTTTTTTATTAATTGACAACGTAAGTAACAATGCATGCCTATTAAATTTAAAGTATAAATCCAAATTCAAGAAATTCTTTTACTAGGTGTGGTACTTTGGCGCATTTTTTTCGACTTCACCAATCCTGGTAACTAGTTTGTCTGGTCAGTAACCTCGTGAATATTAGTGAAAGAATTTCATTTCATCTTCGGGCATTGTTTTCTTCTTACCTTTTATTTCGTTAGTTGCTTCGATTTTAATCTTTTTTAACTTTCATTTCAAAAAATATATATCAAAATATTTTCTAGGATTGGGCATGACCATTGACACATTGATGACTGCAAATTGATTGTTTCCCCTTTTGCTAATGTTTGGATTGCTTTCAATTTAATTCATGTGAATATGTTGACTACATGTTTGCACCTTTTAGATAATTAAAGAAGAATTGAAAGGTAGATCTAATTTTAGGAATCATAGGAATTTGAACGTAAGACTAAATCACAAAAGTAATTTTAAGTTTTGCAGGTAGCACCAATGAATTTTACAAAACTTAAAGAGTTTAATTTGAATCTAACTACAATAAAAGTAGAGGTTAATTCGATTATGCATAGTTTTGGTATCTCGAAAGGGAATTTTAACTAGAATATGATAATTCACCTTTTAAATAAATTCAATTTTAACAATTGGGTAATTAGTTTAGATTCATTAATTATCGTTGTGGTAGCTCCAACTCCGAAAATTGTTCTTAATGTTGATAAACTTCATTCTTGAAATTCTTGCATTATTGATTCTTGCTTTTAATCTCTATTTTATTCTCATTACTCTCTTCACCACTAAATATTCTTTCTCGTTTTATTTTCTTAAATTACAATGAATTGGTAATTATAACACATAGATTCAGTGGATTTGATATTTTATTTCTTGACGACAATTGTACACTTGTGATATTGTGCACATCAAGTTTTTGATGCCGCTGCCAGAGACTGTGTCATTTTGGCTACCAATTTATTTGTAATTTGATTAGAATGAACGATATTTTTCTTTACTTCTTTTCTTCCTCCATGTTATGTTTCAATTAATCTACTCTATTGCCAGCAACTTTTTCCTGTTATACATAGGTTTCTTTGTCTAGTTTGTTTGCTTTTAGAGGTTGTCCTTCAAATATTTTGCTTCTAGAAGAGGCAAACTTTACTCTTTGTACTTTTGGACACTTGAATATATTAAAATGATGCTTCTTGATATTGATTGATGCTTTAAGTAAAGTGTTCTTTTGAAAACATGTATTTAATTCATATTCCCATGGCAAAACATTAGTATTAAAAGTTCATAATACTTAAAAGGCTTAATTATGTTTTTAGTTCCCCAAATTTAAGAAATGTATTTTTTTAGTCCCTCAAATTAAAAATTAATCTTTTTAGTACCTCAAATTTTGAAAAACATTGTTTTAGTCCTTGAGGACCACCTACGTTATTATTTATAGGACAGATTGAATTAGTTGTGCAGCATCAGTTGAGTTCAGTGTAATGTTTTCATTGATAGGAACATTACTGGATGAGTTTTGTATAGCAAATTCACTAATTGCATTTGGGCAAAAAGACCAAAATAGGAACTTTTAAAATTTGAGAGACTAAAAAGATTAATTTTTAATTTGAGAGACTAAAAAAAATATTTCTAAAATTTAAGAGACTAAAAACATAATTAAACCTACTTAAAATTTGCTCTTGACAATTGGTTATCATCAAAATTTCATCATAAGAAGGACTTAGTAAATAGACATAGTTAAATAATAACTATATTTATTTTCATGTTAAATATTTTTATTAAATAAAATGTGACAATATGAATGGATTTATATTATAATTTAGATCATTTTGTATTATAAAGAAATTATATTTGATGAGAGTGAGAGAAAATAACAGTGTTTGAGGTTTCTGAACGTGAGAATGGTAAAAGAGGATAATATAATAATGAATATAGAAGTAGGGAGGGAAATAACAAGTTAGAAACTTATAAACCCAAATATTATATGAAGTAAAGTTAGTGAAATAAATTTATTTACTAAACAATTCTATTTTGGTGACGTGAATTTTTAACTTTGTCAAATAAAAAAAAATCTAACTTATTTGTTTTATCAATCACACTCAATGCCAAAAATCATAGCGAGAGAAAAAAAAATGCCTAAAAAACTTGGTTACATTAATGATTTAAAGTATAATATATTTTTAATCTAAAAAAATAGTGTAACTTTTTAAATTAAAAAATAATAGTATAATTTAAACAGTTGATAAAGTCTAAAGTGGAATTTATTCTACTTTTTATAATCAATGATTCTCTTAAAAATTTAAGCCGTTAATGCTATTATTTTTTATCTGTAACAGTCATAACACATCGAACTGAAGAAAGTTCAATTTCAAACTTTCTCGAGTATCACTCCAAAGAAAGTATCTTGCTCCACAAGGATATCAGCAGCCAACACAGTATTAAGAGGCTACTATACCAGCAGAAGGTATCTTGCTAGCTTGGCACAGTTATTAAATCTCAGTTGAATATTATATCCGTAATGAAATTAATCACTATCTTTGGACCCATGATTATGAGCTAGAATAAAACCAACACGTACGACTAATGAAAACCTGCAATATACTTGAGAAACATAGCGCTGCTTTGGTTGGATATGGAAAATATGGATAAGTATTATTTAGAAATTATATTCTATATTTGATCTTGTTAAGTGCTAATACTTGATAGCATGCATTCTACAGATGCAAATATAATAGCTATAGTTGCCTATTTAGCACTAGTGATCGAGTTATTGAGTATACTTGTCTTGATTCGAGAAAGGTTTAAATATGTTTTTAGTCTTTATAAAATAAACGAATCTTGATTTTAGTTTCTTAATTTTTTTTTATTTTTTTGAAATTTGAAATCATTATTTTTTATCCTTATAAAATAAACAAATTTTGGTTTTGGTCCTTCTAAAATATTTTTTTTTTATTTTCATCTCTTCAAATTTTGAATTTTTTTTTCCTTAACATGTATTTTAAGATAGATAAATAACATTTATTTTAAGAATCTAGAAAAAAAAATTAGAGGTGTCACATGCTGAAAATGTACTACAAACACTAGTGAGTGTAAACTAAAATGGTCACTTGACTTTTTGTTGAATACATAAGTAGTTAATGAATATTATATAATAATACAGACTAAAAACAATGATTTCAAATTTTTAAGGATAAAAATCAAAGAAAACATTTTGTAAGGACAAAAACCAAAACTTATTCATTTTACAAGGACTAAAAATATATTTAATTCTTTGTGAAATCCGGCGAAAAACAGATATAAGATGTGTAATATGTTTGAGTGCAGTTGAGTCCACTAAATAACTAATCTCGCTAGGTTCAATTTTTTCCTTCTTTAATTTTTATCTTCTATACTTACCTATTCGGCAGTAGCGGTTCACTATATATACTTGTGAAATCTGGAGGGAAAAAAAAACATGGTAATTTGTTGAGTGCTCTTGAGTCCACTAATATTGTTAAGTTCATTTTTTTTTTTCATTTTGTAATTAATTATTACTTTATTTTATAGTTGAATTTAGTTCTTTTGAGTAATGACTTTGTCAAAAATGTATTTAGAATTGTAATTGATAAAAGTGACAATGAGAGGAGTTCAAAGGTGAGAAATTACCAGTAAAAAAAAAAGTGAGAAATGAATACTTATCATTTTTAAATTTTATGGAAAATATTTGTTTAAGCATACATTTCCAAACATTGTTATAAAATTAATAAAATTGTGGAAGTTCCTTTCTTAATTTTGTCTTTTTTTTGCACGCTAGGAAAAATATATGACTTAATGACCCAATTTGATTCTACAGGAATGCTTCTAATATATTGTTTAACATATTTATTTCAATATATTTTTTATTATTGACTAAACTTTGTAAAAATATGTTTGACACCTATTAATCGAAAAGTGGAATTAGTTGGTGAATTATATAATATAAATATTTATTTTTATAAAATTATTTTTTAATAAATAAATATTTATAAATATATAAATTCTATTATAATTAAAATTTATAATGAATAAATATTTTTAAATATATAAATTATATTTTAAATTTATAATAAACAATTTAAATTATAATATAAGATTATTTTTAAATTGAAATAAATAAATTGTTAAGAAGGTTAAATACATAGATAAAGATTTAAAAAAAAATAGTTTGAGATGATTGAAATATATTGCTTTACTAGTTATGGGAGCAATTTGTGTACACCTCCAAGATAGAGAAAAAAAATGTTGAAAATGTCTTATCTAGAGAGTAGGAAGAGTGAGAGTCTCACTTTCTAAGTTATATATTTTAATTTATAGTATATAAACAAATTTAATTGATTTAATTTTAAAAGAGTTTAATTGTCATGCACTGTCTATTAATCAATTAGAAATAACAATGTCAAAAAAATTTATACTGTCAATATATTTAAATTAAATTCATTTTAAAAATTAAGGTCGGTACATTTTGAAAACAATTATAAATTATATTTTAGATTATTTTAACTCAATTTTGTATATTATTTTTTTAAAAGAGTTCATTTTTTAAAAATTATTTAATTTAATACATAATATTTTGTATAATATAATATTATATTATCATTATTTATTTTAAAAAATATAATATAAAATATCTCTTAATTTTAATTTTATAATTTAATTATATATAATATTAAAATTAATATATTATATTAATAATTTAAATTAATCTCAACTTTTTGTATGTGATTGAATCTTGATTCAGATCGAATTCATGTTTATATAAGTAATCTTATTTAAATTTCAAATCTTATAAATATATATTTATTTTGTCTTTTATTTTATCTATTATTTATTTATTTATTTTTACTTTTCACTATATCTCTTATTATATTTTTTTTTCTTTTTTTTCTTTTATCCCAATATACTTCAAAATTGAGTATACATTTTAGTATATTTTTCCTTCAAATTTTGTGTTGCATAAAAACGAGGATGAACTCATGAAAGATAAATTCGTTAAATCATTAATGAATATGCACTATTAGTATAGAAGATTTTACTCTTTCAATTAATTAAAAATTAATTCTAATGTAATTTTTAAGATAATTATTATTAAAGTTAATAAATTTATTATAGACGATAATTTTGTGATTAGATGTTTTATATCGTATATCTACTTTTTTTCTCGCAATAAAAATCTGAAAGCAGAGTGCAATTTCCGGGACACTACGTGGATCTTCAGAGGGAAGGTCCCACAAAACGACAAAATAAGGTTTGCATCAGTCAAATAGTTTTGTTTAAAAATGAAGAAACGGGTGAAGGGGGGAGGGTGGGAATCGCTAATGGTTTAGTAGAAAGAAAATATGAAAAAGAAAAAAGTTTGAAATTTGAATTGAAAAAAATATGAAAGAAAGAAAAGTATAAATTTTTGTTTTTAATTTATTTTTTTATTTTTTTAATTTTTTCTCCAACTAAAAAAAATACCTTTTTATCAGTTTTTTTTTTCTTTCTATTTTTTTCCTAACCAAACATATCATAATGCTTATCATAATGCTTTGTTTGACTTGATGAAAGTGGGGAAAAAAAAGGTAAAAGTGAAAAGAAAAATTAAAAGAAGAAAAAAAGATGGAAGGAGAAGACAGAACTAAGACCCATAAAAATATAATCTTATTTAAAGGGATAAAATTTCTTATTACAAAACAAAATATAATACTCTTATTAATGATTGCTTTATTCTTTACATAATATATTATTTTTAGCGAGAAAATTAACTATACACTGACAGTGTAAAATAATTTTATACTGTTATTCAATCATAAATCACCATGTATAATAATTTTGTTGACTTTTATAATAATTACCTTAAAAGTCATATCAACAGTAATTTTTAATTGATTGACGATGTAAAACTTTTTATATTAACAGTGTATGACTATTAAACTCTTATTTTTAACAAAAAAAGTTATAATTATTTTATAAAATGACAAAAAGTGCTTATTATATGAAATATAAAATATAAAATTTATAAATTTAACCATTAATTTGTGATATTATTTTAATAATTATGTATGTAAATTTGTAGATAAATAAAATAATTTAAAATATATAATTTTTAATTAATATTTATTTATATTTTGAAAAATATATTATATGTTGTTGATCCTTCCCTTATAATAATAATTATTTTTTCGAAAATAAGGGATGAGTCTGGCTATTTACCAAAAGAAAACGAAAAAGGTGCAGTACAGGACTGAAGGGAGCGAATACTAGTTTTCCAGAGACCGACAATATTTTCTGTGGAACCAAGTAACACTACAGTACGATTCCTGGGGGAAAAATGAATAACATTTTCTGTTGGGGTGTTTGACGCCATCACTGTTTACCATCCGCGTGAACGGAATTGAATCGTTCACAATATTTGTCTATGTGAAAAAGAAGTCATGTCATTTTTGCAGAGGATGCCGATGATGAATGGTGAGAACGGAGAAGGAAAAATTGATGGACGATATTGAAGCAGCCAGTGTCACAAAGACCTATATATTTTCTTAAGTACAAAAAAGGGAAAAGGCATCCCAAATATCAAATAAGTAATCCCTTGTCCACTCAGTGTTGCAGGTTTTTGCGGGTGTACAGTTGAATGATCCAAGATTGCATTACAAAATACTCTTCACATTTCAGTGTGTTTGAAGGCATCTACACAACCGCACCAGAAGATTTGTTTGTCAAAGTCCATTTCTTCTTCTTGAAGGAAAGAATTAGAATCAAGCTTCAACCAAAGGAGTAATTTACAAATTATCTATCCTCCCCGAATCCCCCTCCCCCACACACCGAATCAAATTCAAACGATTTGTCAGAACACAGAAGGAATAGAAGATAATTCAAGCCAGGCACACAAGAAAAGCAATCCACAATATCAAATACGTAAAGAATCAACTTCTCACAATCTTACAAATAGCTACCAATATATTTCACCTTTACCTTATTCATATCAGTAAAACCCATCCCTTACAATAAAAAGCAGAAGGGGATAGAGCTATTGCAGAATTACTTACACAGCCTTTTTGAATCCTCACTCTAGATAGCTGAAACTTTATATATATAACAAAAAGCCAAAAAGAAACAAAAAAAAATCAAAATTTCACGGGTTTTCATGGAAGACAGCTGCCAAACCGGACTGTGAACTCTTGGGTTTCATCTCCGGTGGCTTTTGAACCACCAGCTTTGACTTTGACTTTTCATCAACGTCACGGGAACTTCCACTTCCACACGCAGTTAACACCAGCGCCTTCTCAAGCTGTTTTTTCTCTTCGGTTCCCTCTATGACTCCACGCGAACAAGTTCGCGTGTAAGGAGAGAGCCACTTCGCTCTGACATATTCCACTTTCCTCCACGGCGGAACGTGCATGCCCCTTTTCTTCAGACTCAGTTTCGCCGCCTCTGACGCGATGGCTACGATGCTCTGCACCTGTTCGCACGTGCCGACGAATACGTACGGAAGGGTTTGGAGGATCGCTTTGTATGCCTTGGTGGGTCGAGCAATCTCGAATTCTGATCTGAAGTCAACGTCAACCACCACCCGCTCCTTTCCCATTATCACATCAATGTATTCATATTCCCCTGCACAAATTCAAACAAACAACCAAAAAAAACAATTAATTAATTCATCAACAAAGACCTAAATGAAAATTGTGTTTATTTGAACAATTCCTCGTGCAAATTTTCCACAGAGAGAGAGAGAGAGTACCGGCGGGGCAGAAAGTTGATTTTTCCCAGCGAGATTCGCAAACGGAAGCGTCGTATCCGAGAGCTAACAATCCTTCCGTAACGATCTTTCTACAGCAATCGTCTTTGCGCTTGCACGCTGTCTTGTTCTTCTCAATGATCTTAGTGGTGTCCGCTAGCAAATTCCTCTCGCAGACACTCGCACATGTCACCAAACCCTGACAAATTTCACAAGAAAGCGTATTATCCAGTGCCAAAAAATAACTACAGAGCAATCTCTCGTCCTCTCATCGATCGATTAAAAGTTCAAAACGCACTGCACTATACCTTGAGGATTTCCTGCGCTTCACCGGAGGAGGAATAACTGGACTCGCCGAAACCACCAAGCGCGTGCGTTTCGGCGTCGGAGCTATCCTCGAAGCTGTTGAAGCGGTTACGCGCACACTTCATGGAAACGGAGTGCTTCTCGGGATTCTCTTCCAGGAAATTCTGCACCATTTTCGCCAGACACACCGAGGTCGGTTCGAAATCAGCCGACACGTCTTTGCCGGAATGCGGCTCCTCGCCGCCGATCTTCTCCGCCGCGGAATTCCGGAGAACGCCGGAGAACTGGCGCTCGAAGAGCCGCTTCAGCCGCGACTTCACCACCGGCTTCACCGGCTCAAGCCTAGTCCTCTCCTCGGGCACGTGCGAATCAATTGGTTGAATCTTCATTGTGAAAGGCATGACGGTGACGACGATGATGGTTCCACAACAGAATTAGAGTCTCTTAAGTCTCAACTCTTGGTCTCGTTCATTTCCGAAGCACGAGCTTAATTTTAAATTGGGAGTCAGAACAGAGAAAAATATTTCAAAGCTAGTTAAATCTCTGAAACTGAAACTCTGCAGAAGCTGAACCGCTTTTTTCGATTTCAAAATTCAAGCACGCACAACTTTGCAGTAGTTGACTACAAACCGCAAATTTTAGCTAAATGAGAGAGACAAATAAGAGCAATAACAATATAATAAATGCTTTTCTGGCAGGTGAGTCTTCTTCTCTTTTTTTTTTTCGGATTATTTATTTAGCGATAAGCATGGAATAACTTCTAAACTCTGCAAAGTAAAATCGCTTTTGCTTAGGGTTTCTACCAGATACGATTGGGGCTCCCAAACAAGCGATGGCAACGTGGCGTCAGGTTGTTCCGTACGACATCGAGATCAGCAGCGATGGCCGGAGCGTCCATAACCTCCGGCCAGTGGTTTGAATTTTCCGCCAGCGACGAGAGTAGACTGAAGAGAGAGTATCGTTTGTTTGTTTGAGCGTGGAGCGGTGAGGGAGGACAGGATAAGGAACAGATCAGAGGCGATGGGAGTATTTAAAAGCAGCGAGGAGAGAAAGGTAAAGTTGCCACGTATGTGTCCACGTGGCGGATTATGGTGCTTAATTAAGGTGCTGAATGCCGGAAATGCCCCTCCTGATTATTGGTTGGCTGAGGCTTCGTGATCACGACGGTGGCATGGGACGTGACAGAAACAGCAGATGAAAATGCTCATCCTTTTTGGGTTATTTGGGGTGAGAGTGCTGGAGCGCGTGACTATGATATGACAATAATATCCTTAGTATATTGCGGAAGGATAAGTTCATTTAGGACAAAAGGTGGTCCAGGAGGGAAATAAGCTCGAGGATAGTTTTGTCATACGAATCATCCCTCTTTCGAAGCGTCTCTGACTCGGTGTAACTAAAGCATGGAACGGTGGTTAGAGTTCACTGATTGACTAAATTGCCCCTCTGTCATCACGGATTTAGTTGGTTAACGCATGTTTGGCTAAGAAGAAATAAAGGGAAAGAGAAAAAAAAAATGGAAACAAAAACAATGAGTTGTTTGACAGAATAAAAATATGAAAAATAATTTTAAAAATATGTGGGATCCACTATGAAAAATTTCTTTACAAAATAGTAAAGAATTACATGAAAACAGAACTGGAATGCTGCCATTCTTCCTCCGCACGTCTGCTTTTCTTTTGTGAGAGCAAGTAAATTGATTTACTTATATAGTAATAATAATAATAAAACATAAAAATAATATTAATAATAAAAATAAATCTTAATTAAAATAAAAATAATCTTAAAAAATTAATTTTTTTCTATTTCACTTCAACCAAATAATTTTAACTTTTACTTTATTTCTCACTTATTTTTTTTTCTTCTTTTCTCACCTTTTTCCTTTCTTTTCCTCTATTTATTTCTCTTTATCAAACACACCTTAATGTCAATTTCATGTTTATGAAGCTTTTGGGCAGTTGCAGAGAAAATGCCTTAGATGCCCTAACTTAAGTTTAAATATTATAATATAGATTGTACGGGTTAAATTAATTAAAAATATATATTCTTATTTTAAATTTTATATATGAAATAAATATCAATTATGAAGTATAATAGTTTTATGGAGAAAACTTAAATATAGTTTTTTAAGTGTTATTTGTGTTATTTTTCAAACAAAATTAGAGTTTTACTTTGATAATTTGTATAATTATTTAATGCAAACTTTTATTGTATAATTTATTAAGATGAAACTCCAATTGTAATTATTAAGATGAAACCCACAACTCCAATTTTAATTGGAGAATAAAACAAACAATATATAAGAAATCGTGCCTAAGTTTTGTCACCTTATATTACATAAAATATTATAATAATTATTATGATACACATATAATGTGTGTTTTATATATACTAAGGTACAACACAAGAAGAATAATACAAGACAAACACTTAGTTACAAAATAACTTTTTATCTTATGCATTGTTTGGTGAACAATGGACAGTACAAGCAAAATTATGTAAAATTTATTGCAATAACCTTTTTAATATCAATTATCTTAATAAAATTTATAGTAATTATCTAAATACAACAGTGGTGCTGGTGGTGGTGGCGGCGATAATGGTAGTTGTGATGGTGGTGGCGATAATGGTGATGGTAGTGTTGGTCGCAACGTCGATGGTGGCTTCGATTATGCTACTGTTGGTGGTGGCTTCGATTATGTTGCTGCTGGTTGTGGCGCAACGTTGGTGATGTGGCGACATCGATGATGGTAGTGATGGCAACATTAGTGATGGTGGTGGCATCAATTGTGGCGATGGTGGTGGGAGACAATGGTGTTAGTGGTGGGGAGTTGGCGTTGATAGCGGTGGTGGCAGCATGACAATGGTGGTGTTGGTGGTGGCAGTAATGTAACATCCTAATAGTAATACCTTGGAATATATATTTTAATAATCAAAGTACGGATAATATCAATAATTGAATATAAGAATATGACATTAGGTGATGTCATTACTTAGTACATTCACTGTACAAAGTCCACAATAGTCCTTAAGTAACATAATTACATGTGTCAAAAAAAGGAAATCCTCATATTTTAAGGATAATTACACAAAATATTCCATTTCTATGTCATTATTTTTCAAAAAAAATAGATAAACTATATCCTCTCAGTACATTAATCTCAAAACATGATGCCTTCAAGGTTAAACTCTAGCTATCCTCACCTGTCAATTTGGAACATAAACACTAAACTAATAAGACGATGTCTCAATGAGTGCTAAAATATATGTAATACAGTTGATGGGACTCATGAATATATATAAATTAGAATAACATCAATTACTTAACTTCAAACATACACTTTTCATTACATTTCTTTGCATGCTTAACTTTATATTTACTGTTTTCCCTCTTATGGCAAAGTATTGAGTTCAAACTTTCAGTGAGCATCCCCTTTGTTCTTATGTCGTGACCTCTTATTTATATACTCCTCCAACCTAAAGGGTTTAGCCACTAACCTTTAGGGAATAGGAAGTGATGGAACCCGCCCATTCACCTAAAGAAGGCACCCTAGTCTTATGCATGCTTTTCTTTTATTTTCATACATGACATTTCGTAAAACATATATTTATGTAGTTATTTATTATATGGAAAACACTCAACATATGTTAAAAAAAATGCATTAACACTAACATATTGTTCCAGGGATCCCATGCTCAGCGTTGAAATTTCGTCGCTTAGCACCATAATACTGGCGCTCAACGATAGACTACCAGAATCCCATAATGGTTTCTGGTTGGTTGTCACTTAGCATCATAATACTGGCGCTTAGCAACAACCTCAACGCGAACTAGGTACAAAGGAATACAATTTTTCAATCCCTTGGCCATTAATGGCTATACGACCATCCCTAAGCAACATAATAGACTCATAAATACTATTACACTTTATTTAATTATCAAATCCATCATAATAACTCATAAATCAGACATATCACCCAAAAACCCAAATTTCTATTATAGTGTTCAAGAACCCTTAACCCCTTAATCCATCAACCATAACTCCAAATCAAGCAAGATAAAACAAGAAAGATGGATAAGAAGCACTAATTATTAGCTTCCAAAAGTGATTGGATAGGTGGATGGCACTACTTCCTCCTTCTTCTCCTCTTTTTCTTCTGTTCTCCTTCTCTTTCTTCTTTCTCTCTCTTGTGGGTGTGAAGTGAGTAGGGGTGTGTGTGTTGTCTTATAAGGGTGAAAACCCTTATTGGGCCTAAATGGTCCCCTCCCCCCTTTTTTTTAATAACTCTGGCCCATTATTATATCTTAAACAAAACAAGGTCTTATATTATGCAGAGCACTCATGAAAATGACATAAAAGGCTATTATTTGTTTATTAGTATTATTATAAATAACCTATTTTTTAGGGATATTACAAATAGCAACGACGATAATGACGATGGTGGTAGTGGTGGTGGTGTCGGTACCGACATTTATGTTGGTGGTGGTGGTGGCGGTGGCCATGATAGCGACTTGGCGACAACGATAAAGAGGCAAGATAAAAGAAAATACATTTATTAAATGAGAAATAAAAACGAGTATTTTTGTCTTTTGAATATTTTGTACTTAGGACAAAAAATTTGTCTCATGGTTTATCAAGTAACAAAAAGTTGTGTTTTTGTCCCATGATATTTTCTTAAATCAAACATAGAATAATTATATATGTGCTATCTAGTACTGCATTTTTTAGCAAATCAAACAGACCCATAAAGTCTAATAAACAAAGAAAATAAAATAACAATAATTAACAAACTATTTTTTATTATTGGTAGAATGAATAAACTAATGATTTGTCTTCTAATTTCAAAATAAAGAAATTTATGTTTTTTATTTATAAATTTCTCTTTTGCATTAACTAATGCTTTGTTTGGTTTAGAGAGGAAAGTAAAAGAAAAGAAAGTGAAATGGTCTTTTAGGTTGTTTGGTAGAAAAAACAATGAAAGGAAAGAAAGTTTAAGGACCCATTTGCTTCTGCTTTCATTTTCTATTTTCACTTTTTAATTACAAAACTGTCACCCTATTTTTATTTTGTTTTCTATTTTCAAATATTTGTATAAGAAATAGAGATAAACAACTTGTTTTTTTGTTTTCTCTATTGCCTGTACAAATATTTAAAAATAGGAAACAGATTGAAAATAAGGTGACAGTTTTGTAATTAAAAAGTAAAAATAGAAAATGAAAACACAAGAAAATGGGCCTAATGTTTTCTGTTCTCTCGTTTGGTTGTATAAAACATGAAAGGAAAGAAAAATAATGTATATAAAATGACAAAAATATCCTTAATAAAATAAAGAAGTTTGTAAAAATAAGGGTAATTTAGTCTTTTAATATATAATTCATCCCTTCCTTCTTATTTTCTTTCAAAATTAAAAAGAACACATTTGGGCATAGGTCCCACAAGTTTTCTTTCCCTTCTATCACTTTTATGTTAAACCAAACTATGGAAGCTATACATAATCCATTCCTTTCCTTCCTTTCTTTTCTTTTCTTTTATTTCACCCCAACCAAACATATGTTAAATCTTCCAATGTTAAACTTTATATAATAAAACCATAAGAAAATTGTATATTTGTCTTTTAATAATTTTAAATAAAAGCTACTTATTTAATGTTTATCAAAATAAATACATATATAAAATTCCAACATAACTATTACTAAAAATATTGTGTGAGGTCATGCAATCTGGAAAGTAGATGATTTTTTTTGTTACTATTTTTTATCATATCATATTATATTATATTATATTATATTATATATACATACACACACACACACACAAACATAGCGAGTGTATTCTATGAAAATGGCTCTCTTATGTAAGAATGAGAACGATATACAATTGTTGGATTAAAATAAAAAAATCGATATTAAAATGTCCACTAAATAACTCACTTAACATTCATATGCATATCTCCCAATACCCCCATATTCACATTTCAGATTTCAACTTCTAAATTTCTCCTTCTCTTCATTGTATATTGTACTTGCAACACCCCCTACATTCACGCTCCCCTGTCCACCATAAGCACCCAGGTTCACAGCTGCTGCAGTCAATCCCATCCCCAACAACTCATTTAGCTACAAACTAGCACCCCAAGACGTGAGCAGATTCGTGAACATCTGCCTAATTATTGGGGTTGTGGTGACCTTTGAGAAATTGATTTAGGTCTTGTCATCAAGCTTTAGGGGAAATTTTAAGTCTTAAAAGACTTAAACAACAAAACGTCAAAGGTCTGCTAGGTCGGATATTAAGTACTCAAAATGGAAGAATGGAACGAGATTTTCCACCTATGCTTGCCATTGCCCCTCACATTTTTCGATTAAAGCTAGTAGATTTGAAATGATGTGACCTCATCCAGATACACTATGAGACAATGTTTTTGGTGGATTTTACTCCATTAAACTAAAAAATAAAAAACAAAAAACTTGTATTTGTTAAAAAAAAATTGTTGGGTTACGAAAACATTTCCTAAGCATGTTACAAACGAAATTGCCCACAATTTGCCATTTGAACTAGTAGAAAAGTGGTTGAAAACCACCCTCACTATGTGCCTTCAAACTCCCATGCTAAAATAGCTTCTCTAATTTCCAAGACCAAGATATCAGAGGCCATATCCCTCTTCACATGATTAGGAATGTTAGGAAATTCATTGCTTAAAAAGTAAGTCCAAGTGTTTCTTTCATATTGAAAGAGCGTTTGGAAATAATTATTAACTAATGTTTCCAACTGAATCTTATCATGAGCCCAATTGTAACATCATGTTTTTCTGAATGTATGATTTAGTGTCTTAATAACAAAAAGAAGAAATATAATATGAGATATTGGTGATTAAAACGAAAAAATAATTGTGTTGTGTAAGTGTTGTTTTGTGTTGGTTGTTTTGGAATTCCTGTCGAAAATTTAGGAAATTGAGGAAAATATTGTTCTTGAGCCAAAGTGAGAGTGTTGGTTATGTTCATATGGGTTGTTGAGGGAAACGACAGTATTGAGCTAGTTATGAGGCTCAAGGAAGGTTTTTAAGTTACCCAAGACCCATTCTCCCTCATTTCTCTTCCCCCAATCTCTCTCAAACTCTATCATTCTCTTAATCTCTCAAGACCACCAAGAGTGTAGCAAGATTCCAAGCCTTAATCTCATGCTTGTGTGTCGAGGAGGACGGATTTCCGAAGGAGCTGGCTTAAGAGCTTGTTTTCTCACATTCCCCTCTTCGCTTAAAATTCAGATTTGAAACTCCTAGAAGTAAGGGAACCTTACATTTGTTGGAAAGTTGTTGTATGAAAATAGTTGTGTGTTATTGTGACCTTGGTTTGTGTTGAAATCGGAATTTAAATGAGTTTTGTTGGAATTTCGTTTGGAAATAGGTTTCCTTGATTTCGTGGATGATTCGTGCTGAAATGTTGTATGGATTGTTGAATGTGGTGAATATGTTGTTGTGGGTTGTTGTGTGGTTGTATTCGACCTCTATGGGATCGATTTAAGGTATAAGTGAGTGGAAAGCTTGGATTTTTGAGATTTTTCAAAGAGAGTTTTGTTGCTGTTGTCTGATAGTCGCTAAGTGACTAAGAGCCTTGCTGAGCGAGAATGCCTTGGGAGTGGAGTGAGACTCTCGGGTTGGTAAATTGCTGAGCTACTGTTTGTGTCGCTGAGCGAGTGTTCTTGAGCAGTAGGGAGTAACTGAAGGAAATAAGAGACTTGTTGGGTGATGGTCTATTCGCTGAGTGAGTGATCATGAGAATTTTGAAAATTTTCCAGAAAGTGGCTCACTAAGCAAATGTGATGTTCATTGAGCGAATGTGGGCATTCTAGAATACTTGGAAGCACTTCGCTAAGCAAGCATTGAGCTCGCTGAGCGAATTAGGCCCTGGAATATTGTTGTTCTTTATTGCAAGTGAGTCGCTAGGCGAACAATTGGTTCACTGAGCGAGAAGTGTATGCAGGTTTTTGGCTGCTCTTTGGAGTGGCTTGTCGTTGCGCGTGTAACACTCCTTTAATTTTAAATATAATTCATTTTAATTTAATTATTAAGTTAAGTTGATAGAAACGTGAGTAATTTTTTTTATAATAGAAAAATTATAAATTTAACAGAATTTGAAAATAGAAGTAAAATGATAAAAACTGCTTATGTATATATATCCAACTGTACATCATGGTTTGAGTAATACATAACAGTCAAAAAGAAAACAAAAGTACACCAAAAGACATATACTACTTAATCTAATATATACATAAAAAAGATCACATATAGAACAATATTTATCTACCCTATCTCTTAAGAAAAATATTATAAACTAGGTCTACAAATCTAGAGGAGTATCCTCTGACTCGTCCTCAGCATCATTAGACATTGCCGTCATCTTCAATAATTATGATCAATCATACAAGAAAAAAAAACAATGGAGTGAGTGATTTGTTCTAAAATCACTTTCACATGTATTGTAGGAATTAAAACACAATTAATGTATGGAACCTAGGGTTTATTCTAAGTTATACTACACTATCCTTGACTTGGTATGGATCCATACTTCTCATTAATGAGTAATAGTTCTTAAAAGATCTTGGGAAGTGATTGAGAGTACATATTCCTCATCAACATCATCACATGGTACAATCCTCATCATCAATGATGAACAAATATCAGTCAGGACGTTCATTTATAGAGGTATATTCTCAAACCAATCCCGGAATGCTAAGCAGTTGCCGAGGTTATCGAGCTTGGTCAGGTGAATATCCCAACTCACGGGCGCTACCCTAGCCATTGGGACTTTCACCACCCAATGTCTACCTCCAAGACTTCCTCAAATGGGTCCTTGCCTTTCATTCCTCAGCGTACCAAATTGTAGCTTCCCTAACAGGGTGTCATGCCACTGCATATCTCTTGCTTTACATTACTCACTAATTTATTAATTTCTAAAGGTTCACTTTGGTCTCAAAAATTTGAGCACCAGTATAATTTTTACTAATATCTCTATCTCATATTACAGAGATTTGATCCATACATATCATTCACACAATTCATAATTTAAATTAAAACACATAATCAATAATTCAATAAAAATAAAGACATATAAATTAAAATAAAGACTGGTAATTAAGAAATAAATCATAGAATGGTAAAAAAAATTCATAAAAATAATTTTTAAGCTAAGAAAAATAATTAGAATTTTATCATGAATTTTTAAAAATTTAGTATTTTTAGGAAAAATGTGTTCACAAGTACTTATAGAGTACAATTAGAAGTACTAAATAAGCTTTAAAATTTATGAAATTTTTACAGATGGTCTATTAGTGTGTTTATACCTTACGTGAATGATAAGAACTTAAACTAAAATTTCTACAGTAGCTTTTTAAAAATAAATTCATAAATAGCTTATAAAATAATTTTTATGCTTAGTTTCATATTATGATATTTATAGTTTATTTCTTCTACTATTTTTACTAAACTAATTGAGTATTACTAAAATTTAGTGATATAACAATTTAATTATCTATTATAATTGCTAAAAATATTTTATCTAAATTTGGGCAATAACAACTTAGTAATTCTACTATAATTGTTTGAATTTGAGCAGTATAACAACTTAATAATTGTATTTTAATTATCTAAAATTGAACAGATTAATAGCTTAACAAATAATTATAATTTAAATTTGAACAAAATAACAACTTAGCAAAAATTAAAGTTTAACATCAAACAATATAACAATAATATTAATAATAAAACTTAAGCCTAAAGGGGTTTAGGGGAAAACCCTTCCTACTAACATGTAAAGTGACAATAATTTAGAACCAACCTCGCTCCCCCCATTACCTCTAAGGTGGTTGATGACAAGGATGAAATTGTTGATGCAAGGTCTCCGGGAAAGAGAACTTTACTAGTTGTTGAAAAACTAGTAGAATTTTAGCATAAAAACAAAGTAAAAGAAATTTTTTCTAGAGAGAGAGAGAAACTCTCTATGGAGACTCACAACAATTTTTAGGAGAAGAGGAGTGAGGAGTTTAGTTCAAGTTCATGGCTATTTATAGGAAGAAAATGGGCTTAGGTGTCCATGTAATGAGATTATCCATGATGCAAAAATTCAAGTTTTATTTTTTTATCTTAGGGACACATATTCGTGTAAGTGATGAATCACCTCTTGGTAGAGCAGAAACGTGGGATAGCAGCTGTCCCCAAAGATTTTCAGTATAAAATTTACCTGTATTTGGTTTAGCTAGTACCGATAAAATTGCCTAAACTTGATTAAATCAATTTTTAATATCAAAATAATTGATTTAAGTATAAATCTGTACAAATGTATTATTTTTCATCAAAAATAAATTTCTAAAAATAAATTTTAATTTTTTATTATTTTTTTCAAATTATATATGTATATTTTGTATATTTTAAGTTTAGAAAATTCATATTAAGTCCATTTTAATTTAATAAATGCTTAAATTTTTATAGAATTCTAAAATTACATATTTTACCTAGAAATGTGCTAAAAACATTATTTTTGAATGTCAAATCAATGCTGAGTTGGTTATATGATAGTTAGAGATATTTTGGTCACTTTGCACAAGAATTTTAGAAAATTCTCAAAATTATATTTTAATATATATGACATGATTTTAAACTCAAATTGACATTTTAATGTCAATTGAATCTTTTTCTCATGCCAACCCTTTAATATTGATAAACAAGGACAAAATCGTTATTTTCTAATTTCTCTAGGTTCTGACTCAGAAAAATTATTAAAAATCACGATTAAATATTTTTCGATATTCTGAGTTTAACTGTGGGGATCAGAATTTTTAGATTCTTTCTAGATTTTTCAGAATTAAATATAGAATAAATAGATAAAAAAACAATTAATTAAGTAAAAGTGAAGGTGTTATAGCGCAAGTAGGTGACTCATTGAGCGATATATGGTCAATAGAAATTTGGATAAAGTCTCTAGAACAAATTTGTTGAGTGACTCCAATTGTCGCTGAAGGAGTGACCTCGATTCGCTGAGCAAAACTTATAATCGCTGAGCGAGAATCGTCGTAGGGGAAAGTTGGTCCTCTATAAAGGAGGTCTTCGTTGAGCAAGCATATGGGTCGCTAAGCGAATGAAGCGTCTTGCTGTTGATCAATGTGGAAAGTGTAGTAGGTGTAAAACATGGTTGATAAGTATTCCTAGTGTGAGTCTAAGGTGAGAATTGTAGGAAAATGTGAGTAGAGTAGAAAGTTGCTTAGATTAGGCCTCCACTAGTTGTGTGGTGTAGTTATGGTGAGGTATTCTACAAAGGGGTGCAGGTTGCTTAGATAAGACCTCCACCTATGTTATGTGAGAGTTCTCATAAGGTAAGCGCTGCTTGGATAGGGCTTTACCTGTTGACTATGTTTGAGGCTGGAATGGGCCTACATAGTGTTGGTAGTTGTTGTTGGACCTTGTGTGGTGCTGGTCGGGGCCACATGGTGTTGTGTTGCTACATATGTATATATGTTGACCTGTTATTGTTGAGTGGGTGTGGTGTTGTGATACTTGCGTTTCATGCATAAGTTGGCGACTAAGGTAGCTAATGATGGACCTCATGCCGCAGTGTGGGCAAGTACGTAAGTTGGACGGTTGACCAGAGTTGTAGTTCAGACGGGCCTCCAACCTAGTGCTGGATGAGACATGGGACAATTGACGATGGGCCTTCGGGGATGAGTGGATGGGCGATTCTGCAGAGGGCCAAGAGTCACGGTGAGCCACCACCCATATACACTTATCGCGACAAACCACTAAGCTTGTCCTTAGATCAGAGTTTGGCAATCCCTGAATGGTGCTTAGATGGGCCATGGTAGGGGGTGAGACTTGGCTGATTGCCCAAAACATTATAAATCTCTCGAGAGTTGTGTCATTATGCATTGACATAATTGTGGTGAATTTGTTATGATATAAGGTTCACAATTGAGAATGCTAGCCATGTGAATGCATGTTATATAGATATATGTAAGTGTGAATGTTGAGAATTGTTGTTGGTTTTCAGTAATCATATATTATATCATTGTTTTAGCAAGCTTAGCCTTGCCTTGTGTTTCTGTTGTGGTTTATTTGTTGCTATTATTGTGCTGGTGTGACTATGATGCTCACGTCTATATGGTGTGGGAGCAGATAGCGATGCTTCAGTGGACCTGGCTTCTCAGAGCTGAGGATGGAGCTGCTAGTTGGAGATGTTTGGCTTGGGGAGCCAAGCTTTTGTTCCTTTTGTTATGTATTTTGTTTTGTTCTTTTGATGGGGTTGTATAGTGTGACCAGCCATAGGGAGTGTGTTTTGTATCCCTCTTTCCCATTGATGTATATTGATTATTGATATAGCCTGGTGTTATTCCCTTTTTCTGTTGCTGTTGACAGTTGTAAAGATATGAATGTATGGCAATAGGAGAGATGAATAGATCTCTCAGGATGACTGTATTTTGTTTATATACATGTTTTATTTTCATTCATGCTTACATGAGATTGAAGAGGATAGTATGTTGTAGTTGAGTAACGACGGTTAGGTCGTTACACCAATCACCATCATCATTTTGTAACCTTTCCATTACATTTTTACGTCTCCTCACAATAGTGGTACATTGAAAGAACTTGGAGTTTATATCACCAAATTTCAACCATTGACATCTGGACTTCAAAAACCATAATATCTCCTCATGTAAAATAAGTTTATTCAATTGATCCCAAATATCCATATGGAGATTGAGTAAAAAAGGGTGGTGATAGGTAGCCAACTTGCAATTTATACCCTCAAGTCTCTTGAGGAGGTTTTTTTTTTTTTTTTTTTTTACTTTAGAATGTGGCCAAAAGTGTCCTTATTTCAATGCGTCAGACTGTTCTTGAAACCCTTCAAGAATTCATTCCATTGGTTGAAAGGATTCTAATGACTTCTAAGAAAGCCTCCAAAATTTGTATGGATGAGCCAAGCTGCTTTAAACCTGAAAGGCCTTATACTTTTGTTCAAAGCACAATCTGAATTTATCATAAGGGTCTGTGATCTGAACCAAAACTAGTAAGGTGGAGAGCATAAGCTTGTTGATACTTAAGTCTCCAATATTGGTTAATCAAAACTCTATCAAGACATTCAAACAAATGCCCTCACTATCAGGTAAAAGAAAACCCTTGAAATCCCACATCTAA
The DNA here is from genome assembly GCA_004329165.1 of Spatholobus suberectus. NCBI lineage: Eukaryota > Viridiplantae > Streptophyta > Magnoliopsida > Fabales > Fabaceae > Spatholobus > Spatholobus suberectus. The sequence continues at coordinate 20,782,734 of CM014732.1, forward strand.
TAAACCATAGTAATGAATAATGGATTTGAATAAACACACATCTCTTGTTAGGGTATTTGACCTTCTCCCTATCTTCTCATGTTTTGAAATATAGAAATTAAAATCCCAAAGACCACCTAAGGGTCCTTAATGTGTGAAGCAAGTTTAGTAAGATCAATCCAAATACTTCTTCTTAGTTACGATTGAGGCTTACCATAAACCACTATAACCACCAAGGGCTCAGACTAACGAAAACTAACCTAAACATAAAGGGTTTGATTAGTGTAGCTAAGTAATGAAATTTTCCACTCACTGACTTTCCAAAAACACTATATACCACCTGCTTGGCCCCGAGGAGGATACACATAGATTGCTTCATCAAAACTAATCTTTTCTTAGCAATTTTCCATGCCTTATCAAACCTTGCATGTTATAAACCCACTAGAGTTAGCCTATTGGTAAGAGTTTGGATAGATTGCATGAGGTCTTAGACTTAAACCTCATTACCTCCATTGCATTAACAAAAACAAAACTACATGTTGTATTAGTAACAAGGCATTTGATGTTCGTAAAGACAAACAATAAATTTACAAAATTTACTTTGACATTCTTCCTGAAAACAAGAGTAATGAATTATTGTTTGAAATAATAAACTTAATGATTTAATATGCTTTTAAGCTTTTGTAAATATGATCAATTTTAATTTTAGTTTTTTTTTATTTTTATAAATTTAAATTTTTTTAAAAATAATAATAATAATAATTTAATAAAACTATAATTTATATTTATATTTATCACATCATATGCTATATTAAAATAATTATTAATGTAACATATCTAAATACATGTCACGTTATTATTAAATAATAATAGATATTATTTTTAAAAAAATTAAATTTATAAAGATCAAAATTTTTAAAGACTAAAACTAAAATTTTCTATATTTGTAAGGAGTAGAAATATATTTAATTCTAAATTTAATAATAAAAGTTATGAAATAAATTTTCCATATTAAAAATTGGCAACTTTATGATTTGTAACTTCTTTTTATTTAGTTACTATGCAGTTTTTATTATTCATTTTATATTTTTTGGTATGATGCCACATGCATCTTCTACGAAAGACAATTTTGTTTCAGCTGCATAGGACTACTATAAGTGACAAAATTCTCTGAGTATTTAACGGCACATAGAACTCGAATTCAAGACCACTAGTTAAGTTGAAACAATTGTATGTCAGTTGATTCATACGCTCAGTGATATTATTCATTTTATACAACATTTGATATGAAGTTTGTAATTTTAAAATAGTTAGTACAATCGATACGTTTTTTTTTTTTTTTCCGTGAAGGAATATCAACATGGATCCCTATATCAATAAATATATATATAAGATTGTTAATTTGAAAACAATTAAAATATATTTTTTATTATCATGTTATAAGTGTGATATATTTATCAACTTTAATGATAATTAATTTATGCTAGAATACCTAACTAACAATCTTTAGTGAAATCTCTACTTCTGACCACATTTATTTTTTCATTCACAATTTAAAATTATTGATATAAAAATGTACATATTTTATTTTTCAAGGAGTTATTATGACCACCTGAAGGTTGTCAACAACTTAAAGTGAAATGATTGATAGAAAATTAAATATGCTTAATATATAAAATAAAATATTTATTTTTATTAATTAAAATAATTTAATAAGAATATAACAGTTATTAGCCAGTATCATTAGGAGACTGATTAATATGAGTGTTTTTAAACCCATTTGGCTGGATTCTTTCTTAAATATAAATACAAGGATATTGTAGCTTTTTTTTTTTGGTACATAGATTGTAGTTTAATATACTTTATATTTTTACGTGTATTTAAATTAAGTTAGTATATTAATAAAAAAAATCAAGTTAGTATGAATATAAACTAATGTATATACTAGTTATAAAAAAAATCTGAAACAAAAGTAATTATTCACTTAACGCAAATTAACAGCTTTTAATGAGGGCTATTTGTTTATACTTTTTAAAGGAACAATATTTTTGATTAAAAATAATTTGAATTTTCTCAATAATTATGAAAGTGTTTTAAAAAACAAAAAAAAATTGGTAAATTTTTTATAATGTGTTTTAGAAATTTAAAATATAAATTTATAAAAAATAACTCTAAAAAATTATACCATAAAACCACTTTTTTAAACTTTAACAAATAAATCCATCCGTTAAATGAAAAAACTTAGTACTTCTTTAGAGGATATTCTATCCACATTTGTTACTAGTTTACGAAATATAAATTGTCTAGAATTTCTGAATAAAATTTAAAAAATATTGAATATTTTATTTTTCTATCATTTTAGTTATACTTGGAGTAAATTATACTCACTCCTCATGCACTTTAAATCTAATGATATGTATTTTATAACTTTTTTTAATGTTATGTTTTAATAAGTTGATATTAATGAAAAGCACACAGTATTATATTAGTATATAAATTAAGAGAAATTTATATAATATAAAAATAAGAAATAGAATATGAGTAATTTTTATGCACTGTCATGTTATCCTATTAATCACTAAAAAGTCATCATTAATATAACTTTTATGATAATTTTATAAAAATCAACAAATTTATTATACATAACGATTTGTAATTTGATAACAATATAAAATATTTTAACATTATCACTACATCAACTATTTAATACGTGAATGGAAACTAGTTTCCTCCAAAGTAAACAGCCGTTAAACCTAATAACAGGAGAGTGTTGCTTCTAAGTTTACTCTATCAGAAAACGGGAATATCGATTGAGGTGATTCAAATGTCAATCCAAAGGCCAAACACATCCTTACTCGTAATATCATTAAAGTTTAGAATTAGTGAGTATAATTTCTTCATGTGTTAATGTAATGTAAAGTGAAGCACAAGAAAGATTATCCTATATTCAAAGTGGAAAGGGGCGTCAAAAATCAACCAGCCTCTGTTCATTTGCCCCTTCTCTGCATCTCTAGACCTTTCCTCCTGCACCTATCGATGAATTGACAGTCACTTTTGTACTAATTTTCTTCGTGTTTAATTTTTATACTATAGAGCGTTTTTTTCCCTATCGAGAGCAGCAAAAGCAAAACTTTGGACCCTGTTTTTTCCGCTTTAACAAAAATAGAGTCAATATATTTTGATTTTGAAATGATAGATTTTAGGAATGTAGGCTAACGGGATAACGAGGATGTAATGCATGTGACCAAGCAAAAGCAATACAAAAAATGCAACAAGAAATTAATGAAAGTTGAAAATGTCGTCATTCTGACTGAGTAAAATGTAAAGTGAATGAGAAGTTATAAAGACGGAATAAAAATTGTATTGGAATATTTTTGGTAGGTAGAAATTGTATTTGAATTTGAAAATGTTTTGCATTTTTATTTTTCATATCAAATAAGTATATAATTAAATAATAAATAATACATATAACGACAGAATAATTTTTTTATATATTATTATCTAATTACAAATTATTATTTATGGTAAGTTTATTGTCTTTTATAATAATTACTTTAAAAGTTATATTAATAATTATTTTTAATCAGGTGATAGTGTAAAAAATTTTACATTAACAATACATGCCTATTAAACTCATGATTAAAATAATATAATCTTTGAGTTTTATTTTGATATACTGGCAATGTAAAAAAAAAAAACAAACCATTAATCAATTAGAAATTATTTTAAATATAATTTTTAAAATAATTATTACAATGTCAATTATCTTACCATTAATGCATTTTAATTATTATGATTTTTTACTTGCCCCATATCGTCTGTAATTTTTTTTAAATTATACACATTCTCAGTCACGAAAACTTTTTATTGTGACTTAAAAAATATGGTAAACATCGAACTGCACACGTCACATTGTTTATGTATATAGACCGGAAACAAACCCGTTCCTTCATAAAAACCGCAACAATCTCTCATAGTTGGGTTGCAGCTTTATCATTCACTCTATATAATCATACTATGGCATTTTGAACGAATGCAATAGATTAGTGGAAAGTTTTGAAAACGAGCAAAGTGGCCAACAATAAGTTTAGAGGGATAATAGGTGGTGTAACTTGATTCACTGAAACGGATAAGCATAAAGTAATGTAAAGAGCATCAATTTCTCGCTTTTGTAATGAGTTGCATTGCAACACTTTAGGAAAGAGTTCGGCAAGTTTAGAGTGGGACCCCTTATAAATGTTAGTGGTGCTGTTAGTCAAGTGCACCATCCGTCGGCTTGCAACATATTCTACACCCGATTATAGTCGTTCGTTCTCTAGTGCATTTAGGAAGACAACAAAATCTTAGATACACGTAGAGTAGTCCTCGTTAAATCTATTCCTATACAACCTTTGATTTTGATCACTCCTAAAGCATCTGAGCCTTATAGTCAAAACCGTGTCCTGCATGCCGTTTGTTTGGGTTTTCTTCAGTAAATCCCGGGTATGAATGCTAATATTCCCCACCTGGTTTCTTTCAATCAATCAAAGTCACTTTCATATTTATTTTATGAAACTTCTCGAGGACGTTAGCTAGGAAATGAATAGTAAAAAAGTTTTCACAAAATCATGTTTAAGATGTGTTTAAAATTATAGTAATAATACATCAATAATATTTGTTATTTTTTATTTTTAATTCATTAATCAAAAGACCCTAATTAATATTTGTCTTAATTTTTTTATTGAAAATTTTAAATAAATTAAAGTCATTAACGTGTCTAATAAAATAAAGTCTCACATCACGTATATAAATTATTAACTACGTCACGTTACTATTATTAGTGATTACACTATAAACAAATTAAGATATCTAATTTTTAATTTGACAAATTAATAATTTCATTGTTAAAACTTAAAAAACATTGAAAGACTAATATGGCACATTAAAAATTAAAATTTCAATTAAACTTACTGAAAATTACAAAAGGACTTTGATCCATATTTGATCTCGAAGAATGATATTCATTTATTTTATAATGAAAGTTATGGTCAGAGAGCTTCTCAATTCTTCTATCATGGGAAACTAATTTTTTATCATTAGATATATTAGTTTTAAAATGGACAATTGAGATTTTTTCTTCATTAATCTTTAATCTCCTTTTTCCTCTACCTTTCCTTATTTGTCTTTGATTCTGCCTTTTTTTCGTCAATGCAACAACGATGACACCAAAGCTAACAAAGACGATGGCGAGATCGACACTGTAACCAACCTCTTTGTCGTTGTCGCTGTTGAAGTGAAGGTTAAGAGCAATGCAATGGTGCGCGAGATCTATGAGAAGTAGTTGAAGATGGATGCCGAGGTCTGTGTCATCACTGCTGCCATGAGCTGTAAGCTAGATCGGGTGCAGGTGGACATGCAAGAGCTAGCGGTAATAAGGAGCTCGTGGCATATTTGCAGGCTATTGAGAGTGATCTCATGAGGGCACGTGTGAGAGGCTAGGGGGAGTTCGCAGAGGTCGTCGAGTTCGCGATGCATGTTGGTGCTAATAAGGATGCTTATAGTTAGGACTGGGCAAGGATCTGCAACCCGACCTAGATTCGGCTAATCCGAACATAGAAAACTGTTTTTGGCAGTTTTGGGTGGGTTTCTCAGGTTAGTATTTCGGGTCTAGAAGGATTGGTTTGGGCAAGTTCAGGTTTAGGATTTATAAACCCATCGGAAACTAACCCGACCGATCATAACAAATTACATATGTAAGCCCATAATGTGTAGCAGCCCAACATGAATAGTCCAATACCACTTTAGACCTTGACACTTAAAAAAAAAAACTAAATTTCATTCTGCCAAGCCACTCCCTCAAACCTTATCGTAGCTTTACGAAGGAGTGGCGCTCTCTCTTGTCTCCCTTTACCCTAACCCTCATCTAAGATCTGCCCTGCATAGCACAGCTTAAAGCTTTCAAAAAAAAGCCTGTACGCATCGTTGGCCTTGGATCTTTGCTTCCCTCTCCAACAATACTTGAACCATTGCTGTAGACTGCACACAACACAACAACACCAAACACACCCAAATTGAAACAAAGGCAAAGAACGACACTTTAATAGTGTCTACTTCGGTTAATTGGCAAAGTAAGCAACAGACTTTGGTCTCCAACTTTTTTATGTTTTTGAAAATAGTGTTAGAGCTTGATTGTGATGCATATTTTTTTTGTGGCTCTTTGTTTTTTCGTAAGAAAATTGTGGCTCTTTGTTTTCATGCGTATGTTTACGGTGCTTGGTTGTGATGATATTGTTTTATTTAGTTTTATTTTTGATTTTTTTTGCGTTATTTTTTTATTGACAATATTTTAGAGAAAAGGAGGTGTTAATTTCATATTGTAATTGCTTATACAAGGATTGTGGGATAGAGATTGTTTCTCCAAACCTCTTAGATTTAATTCAGTTTTCTATTAATTTGTTTAATTATTTTGTGTTGTTGTATGATGATATTGATTTATATGATGTTGATTTGTATTATTGATTGTTCTTTGATTTTTATGTTAATCCAGTCGGTTTATTTTGTTGATTGATCATCTTAATCGTTAAAAGTTGTATTTGTTCGGTTAAAAATTCATTATTTGCTTGAAAATCTGATTTTCATTTTATAATCAGATATTTACTGTTTTAATTCATAATAATATGTTAAAAATTTAATTTTTATTAATATTAATTGAAATTTTGATTTATTAAGTGAAAATAAACTAAAAATCTATTTTATGCTTGATATATGACTCTCGGTCATCTCACAGAGTACAGGTTTTAAAAATTTTAATTTTTAAATTAATATAACTTTAAACAGATTTATTAAGTTAGAAAATAAAATTTTAATATATTATTATGTAGATATATTATTTCGGTTAGAATAATAGTATTACTAGAAATGATAATTTTACTGGTTATATTAATTTAAATTTAAAAATAGTTTAATAGAAAATAAACTTATATATGTATATATGTAAATATATTTCATTCGGTCAAAGATTAATAAACCAGTAAAAACATATTTTGTTAATACATACATACACACACACACATATATATATATGTGTGTGTGTGTGTGTGTGTTGGGGTTGATTTCAACAAATATGAAAATTAAAAATAGCAATATGTATAAATATATATGTGGTAATTTAAGAATAAAACAGAAAAGAAATTATAATGTACTTTGTAGAGTAGTCTACACATTGCATAAGTAGTGTACAGTGTACTTTAACATGCTGCATGTGAGAATTTCACGAATTTGATTTGCCATGGAAACTTTTCATTTGCACTTCCGAGATCATTTTGATTTAAATTTAAGAGTATATTTGTTCTTTAGTTCAAAGCTTTATATTTTCTTTTCTTGAACCTTTATAATATAAATGAAGTCTTTGTTTTATTTCTAAAGACATTCAAATATCTACTTTAGTGATTAAAGTTTGAATGATTAGATCATTGTTTGATCTAGTTTTTTTATTTATAATATCTTAATAATAATAAATATCAACATTATAAGCTTCATAATATTTCATCAAACTTATATATCAACATCATAAGCTTCATAAGAATGTGACTATTTACATGATTATTTACATTAAAAATCCTGAAAATTTTACATTATTTTATTTTACAGGATCTCATTAACGGTGTTACCCAAGATTTAAGCTTGAGCTAAGCCCTTCAAAGGGATCTACAATACCAGGTGGATCTTGAAACTGGTGGACATGGTAATATTTTCTTTGTTTCAGTCTACCTTATTATCTGCCTTTGTAAGTCATATAATTGGATGTTTGCTATTAGTTCTTCATAATTATAGATGTATATTATTTATTTGGTTCCAAAAACTTATGGAAACATATAAATGTTCTAATTTTTGGTCATGTGTTAAAAAATTAATATGGACCTAATAAAAAGAACAGAAAGTTAATAAATATGGAGTAAATAAATATGCAACAATCTTTGTTTGTAGTATTTTTTAAGTTGTTTGATTGAACATTGAAACTAACAATAGTAACTAAATATACACCAATAATCTAATGACCAAGGGCTGCAAATCCCACTAATTCTACACTAACAGCAAGAGGTGGTGGTGCAACACAGCCTATTGAATAACTAATAGTTGCAACTGAAGCTGTAAGAGCTGACCTTAATAATCGACCTAAAAATAATAAGAGGAGGAACCCTAATGCAAATGGTCCTCGCAAGACTTATGTTGTTTCTCAATTTCCCATTTTATCAACTATAGTGAAAGATGTGCTAGCCATTCAGTTTCCACTATTGCTTTAGAAAGCACATTCAATACTGGGGGTAGGATTTTAGATACATTTAGAAGCTCCCTAAACCCATAAATGGCAGAGGCACTGATTTGTGCTCAGAACTGGTTCAGGCCATCTTTAAACCAACTGAAATACCTAAGTGTGAATGAAGAATTGGAGATATATAAAAAGATTATAACAGGTAGAAATTTACTATTTTTTTATCTTTGAATGTCTTTACTATTTGTGCCATTTCAATTTTTTTTTTCTGTGTATGTTCCAAAGAATTTCTAGTAGGATCAACAAGTTTTGGAGGTGCTAGTGGAGCAGCAACCACAGTTGGAACTGCAACTGGATGTGGTCTATCATCTCAATCGCAGCCAACAACTGTTAGTTGTGATTGAGAATATGTTCAGTATTTGTTCCTTCTCTTTTACTGACTTGCTTTGCTTTTACTAACCTGCTTCAGTAATTTTTAATTTAGTTATATATTTATTTTTTATAGTAATTAAGTAATTTGTGTCATTTTTACAGCTTTTGCTACTTTTTTGCTTTTTTGGAGTCATTATGAAATATGACTTATTCTGTAATATATCTATTGTTAGTTAGTTGACAAATATATTCAGCATGACAATTAGGGACTTTTTTGGGTTAGTTGTTTACTAATATATTTTAAGTTCTTTATTTTTCACTAATGACATACAAATTTAAGTTACATTTTAATTTGTTTCTTTTATTTATATTTGCAGGTACATGTTTTTTGAAGAAGACATGATTGTGGAATGCAATGCATTTTTATGTGTCTTCATAGTCGACTTTTCTAGTAGTGTGTCTACTTTTTAGTGCTATTTGTTCAAAGTTATCTTTGCTTGCAAAGACAATTTCGGTTACAGCATGTTGCCTATTGAAACATGAGTCCCATGTATCTATTCTAACAAAATCTGAGTATTTGGTGCTGTAAAATCTATATCATCCTTTATTCTTCAATATATTTCATCTTATCAAAGATAATTTGCTTGTGGTAGGTAATGTTGGTGACAGCAAAGTATTGGTAGAAGTTGTGAAGTCCTAGACTCATGCAATCATATGTTGGAGCATGGTAGTCCACGTTGCCAAAAGTTATCAAGGGCGTGGTCTCAGCCTTCAAGACTTATTGTAGGCAGCCTTTGAGAAATTAAAGACCTTCCTTCTGTTATAGCAAAGGCTAGTTAGTGTTTACATGGTTTTTTTTCTGGTTAGATGCATTCTACATTGTCAATATCATTCAAGAAATTTTTGGATATCTTTGCCATTTTTCCTAGTTTTTCCTGCTTTCAAATTTGCCATTTTTTTTAATCTTTAATGATCTTTAATTCAAGGTCTTCATTGTCAATTACCATTAACAACTGTATGTTTTACATTTCTTTTTTGTTGCTGTTGCAAGAGGGAAGTATAGGCCTTATGAAGAGTCCCCTAGCTAGTTGTTGATTTGATAATTATGCATTCTATGGGATAAGCCAAGCAATAAGGAAGGCAGTGTTGACATTTTAGTCTGTCGGTAAATTTAGTTGTCTAAATTTATGCTTCACCCTTTTGAGGTGTTAGTGTTCATGAAATATTTTGTTTTTTACAGGGAACAAAAATGATGATACCATTGCATTAATATTTTTATAATATCTTTGCTATTTACAAAGTAAGCATCAAATCTATTTCTATAACACAGAAGTCGTGTTATCTCTAGGAGAAGGTATATATCCTATTAGGCAAGGTAATGGAGGCAAAGAAATTGTACATTCAAGAAGGAAATCTTCACCCAACTAAAGAAGAATTAGCAAGGAGGGTAGGACTTATAGTGGAAAAGATTGACAAATTACTATTTTTTGCAAGAATGCCAATTTCTATGCAGCAAACTGTGTGGGCTAACTAAGATACAACTTTCCAGATATTGTGTGCTAGCTAATTGATGTGATTAGCCCCTTGATATGATGCAATTTCTTAGATGTATATAGTGTAACTATGAAAAACAAGTGCTGCATCAATATTTCTATCAGAGTTGGTATAGCATCTTTAACGTTTCTTAGTTCTTAGTTATAATAATGTGATTTTTCCTTGTATGCGTGCGATGTCTTATAATTTTCTAAAGACTAATATTGATTTTTTACCTAATATCAGGGAACTAGTTGTATGCTTGGTGTGAATTTTTTTTGTCATTTCTTGTTAGTTTAGGTGTCTTCAATTTTCATCTACTATTAAGAATATTGTATTGAAATTTGAAGTTGAAGAGCTATGATTTTAGATTTTGGATTTGGAAGGTGATACATGTTTTTCCTTATTTATCTATCACACTGACTGAGGCAATATATGTGTCCTAAACCCAATTGTTTTCTACTTTCATCACATAACTGTTGCTTGTATTTGAGCCAAATTGAGTCTCAGGTGAAACTGTGGAAGGACTTGTGAGAGAAGAAGACATTCTCACCCTATTGGAGATCCCCGTGGCACAAAATGTTGCCACTACATGCATATGGTTTTGCAAGTATATCTTAGTTTTAGATTTTTACTTGTATTTTATTTGGATCAAATATTTATGTACCAAATTTTAATTGGTCCCACTTGTTTGATTGGCTTCAACATTGGAGGACCAACAAGTGATTTCTATTGTGAAGTTAATTATCTTAAATGTCGCTAAATTTTAGAGAAAAGGATTTTGAAGTTAAATAATTTTAATGGCCAAAAAAACTGGGTAAACTGGTAAAATTGATTAATGGTTATTTTATGTATGTATATATTGACCCATTGAATAGAATAGTTGTGTTGATAGAACAATTTCAGTTACAACGAAGACGATTTTTAATTTCATAATTAATTAGAATATGGATATAATTTGGCTTTTGGATTATTGGTTTTAAAATTTTGAATAGCCCAATTTTGTGATCATGACCCATTTGGCTTTTAAGATAATAAAATTTTGGAAAAAAAAATTGGTCAAAAACTTGTTGAGGACCAAAAAATGGCCCAAACCATTTGAACCCACCTACAACCTGCTTTACCTCGTGACCCGCCCAAACTGATCACTCAGACAGTTAGAAATGGGCCTGTAATTTAAGAGGTTGGTTTGGTTCAGATTAGGCTTTTTTGGCTCGAATTTGACCAAACCCAACCATAGTCCAGCCCTACATGCAGTGTTGTTGGTTTGACTTTGACGGAGGGAAGCGCTGACTAGACCTTGGTGTTATTGATTTGAAGGTAGGATTAGGGTTTTAGAGGGAAAAGGGGAAATTGCGGGTGGGTGGGGTTGAAGGGGAGGTGGGGGCAAAAAGGTAAATTGAAAAAAAGGAATAAAATCTTGACCATTGATTAAACAAATAGTATGTTTAATAGTTACAATTTCTATCCTACAGTGAGAGACTTACCAAGGTCTCCCATGCTAGAATTCATCTTATTTTATAGTTTAATGAAAATAAAGAGGTATTGTTTAATGAATATATATATAGAAAAAAGAAACAAAAGAAAAAGAGATATAATAAAAATATTAAAATTTCATTGTTTGTTAAGATGAAAGATGAGAATGAGGGCATTTTTGGTGTGAAGTTCACACAAATAATTCTCTCGTCAAAAGGGAGAAAATATGCGAGGTAATTTTTTTTGTCTTATGTTAAAAAAAAATAATTTTTTTTTGTAACATAAAAAATAAAAACAAAAACAAATACTTTTATGTTAGGAAAGAAATAGTACAATAAAAAGTTTAAATATTTTGAATTAAATTTCATTTTTTAATTATTATAAAAATATTTTTATATTATATGAGTTTAATGACTATGCATTATCAGTGTAAAAAAATTTTACACTGTCACCCAATTAGAAATCATCGTTGATATGATTTTTAAGGTAATTATTATAAAAGTCAATAAACTTACTGTACATGGTAATTTGAGATTAGATAACAGTATAAAACTGTTTTGTACTGTTAGTGCATAACCTATTTTCTCATATTATATTACATTATATTATTTATTTATTTATATTCACTCTTGTAATAATCAAAACAAATGGAGAGAAAATTCTTCAAGTCTCTTCTCTTATTCGTCCAAATAATGCATTAGAAAATGAAAAAGATATGTAATTAAAGTAGATTTAGGGTCTGTTTGGATAAAATTTTTCTATAAATACTTATGGGAAAAAAAAATAAGAACAAAAAGTAAAATTAGCTTCTCCATAAGTTAAAATTAGTTTATGCATAAGTTAATTTGTAAAAGCTTTCTCATATTAACTTCTTTAAAATCTAATTTTTAACTTATGCATAAGCTAATTTTAGCTTATGGAGAAGTTTATTTTATTTTTTCTTCTTATTTTTTTTTTCTTATAAGTGCTTATAGAGAAGTTAATCTAAACAGGCCCTTAACTCATGAACAAAGAATAATGCAACAATCTATTTGTAGATTTAACTCATGAACAAAGCATAATGCAACAATCTATTTATTTTATTTTTAGTTACACTTTTTCTATTGAAACCAAATGTATTATTTTTATACGATGTTTTGTTTCATTTTTAAAATACATTTAACATGAAATAGAAAACTTTTTTTTTTTAATTATCTAGGACCTTTTGACTTTTCGATGAAAATCTAGAGTATCTTCAAAAGCTTTGATCTTTTAAGTCGGCTATATGACTAATCTTCAATTCGAAGTTCATATATAATTAAAATTTCTCGCTCTTTTCCAAAATTATGTTTTGTGATAATTGAACTCAAATTCTTCCTCACAAGCTGATGAGTCATGGCTACGTGAAATAGAACATTAAAACTTACATATTATGTTAATATTTGTCCAAGTTTATAACCCATGAAATTTTGCAATTCTATTACCATCCTTCCCTGTTTCTCGTCCCACTCTCCGTCTTTTTTCTTTTTTTTTTATTAATGTTATATTTGTGCAGGATTTAGAAATTTAAGAGGTAAAGCACCAATTATATATGTCCCTAAAATATTTCATGATAAACATATTAATTAATATCTTAAAATGTAAAAATCCTATCCTAGTCCTTAATGAATTACAAACTTGCACCAAATACATTAATTCTAGATAAGAATTAAATACCACTGATACTTATAGTTCTTTAGAATCAAAATGAACTTTTACATTCTCAAAAATTAATAAATGTGAGAGTTTACTCGAATTTTAAATGTGAGTATATATTTCTTTGTTTTTTTCAAAGACCAGAAGGAAAACATAAGATTAATGCTTACCTATCCAACGCCTAGACTAACATTCAAAAGATTGTAACCCAAACGCGTATAAATGTTTTGTTTGGATGTGAAAAGAAATAAAGAGAAACAAAGTATGATAGAAAAAAGTAAGAGATAACAGAAAATAGGAAAAAATTTAGATTGTTTGATTTAAGAGAAATAAAAAAGAAATTAAAGAAAATATTAAGATTTAGTTGGATAGAAAAGAAAAAAAGAAGAAAGAAAATACAAATATATATTAAATAACATTTAAATTCTTATTATAATTATAAAATAAAATAAAATAAAAAGATATTTTGATCATTTGGTTCAAAACTTCTTTTTTCTTTCATGATTTTCTTCTCAATTTGAGAAGATCAAATTTCAAGTGTTTTTCATATCTTTCTTTTCTTCCTTGCTCTTTTTCTTAGTTTGGGTGAGAAATAATAAAGAAAATGAAAGAGAGAGAAATTTAAAACCTAAATTGAAAATTTTTAATTTTTTTTTTTTTAAAGTAAACTTTCCTCTCTTCTTTTACTTCATTTTCTCTTCAATCAACAATAAAACCTTTCAAATTTCAATTTTTTCCTTCCTATTTTTTCTCCCCATCTAAACATAGGATTTACCCTTCCAAACGAGTGGCCAAATTTTAAGAATTGTAATTTCTTTCATGCCAAATTTTTCGTTTCATAAATTAGTAAGTACAAACACAGGCTAAAAATTGTATAATTATATGTAGATAAGAAATCTATTTACTATTATATAAAAATATAAAATAATGTCCTAAATTCAACACATGGCATCATCTAATTATTTTGATTCCTCGCAATTTACCCTTCTGACTTACTCTGTTTATTGTATGTTACCTCCTTCTTAACTTACACCTGTCATCTCCTCCAAGGAAAATTTTAAAATATTATTTAAAATCAGTATGCTATCAAAATATCTAGAAGATTTTCTTTAGAATAGATAAAATTAATTTCTTTGCAGGAATTATGCAAACGCTTTGCATTTAATATCATTTAAAATATATTTTATTGAAGAATATTAATTATTTTATAGAATTAATAAAATATTAATTAATCTTTTCAATATTTTATTCATTAATATCTCACATAAATATTTAAGTAAATTTACAATTACTATTTAAATCTTTCAATAAAGTAATTTTATAAAAATATTTTAATTGTAATTAATATTTTTTTTTATAAAAATGTATATTACATCAAAAAATAAATAATATAAAGTTAAAGAAATGTTAAATGTTATTTCTAACCATTAATGTTTTTCATTTAAAAAATTATAAAAGAACTTAATTAACGGATTTTATCAAAACATGCAATTGATTGCAATACAATTGAATTGTAATATCAAACAAATTTTATTTATACATTATAAGTTTAAATTTTGAACTGAATATTAAAATTAGAAGAGTTTAATTTATAAATTTTTCTAATACTTGATTAATCAGAAATTATTTTAGATCTAAATTTTAAAGTAGTTGTTATAAAATTTAACAAACTTGCCAAGTTATCATATATGACAATTTGTGATTGAATGGTAATATAAAAAATCTTTACACTATTAGTTTATTCTAATTAAATTCTTAAAATTCTTAAATTTATATTTTTTACACAAAAAATAAATTAAAAAAGGAAATCAAAATTAATAATTATTAGCATGCTTGGTTCAATGTAAATTTTAAGAAATAATCATTCCTTTTGTAAAGTTCTCTTACAAAATTAAAAATAATAATTATTTCTCTAAAATAAATTAAACAAAACATACCATAAGAATACTCAACACAAAAATTAAAAAAATAGTAACAACTATAAAAAAATTACATTTATAACATTTTAAAATAAAACCATTTGTGAACGGTGCTAATTTTGTTATATGTTTGAAGCTGAAGTGTTGAACCAAGGGAAGGTTACAACCTCTTCTCAAAATTTTCTGAATATTTTATATATATTAAAAGAATGTACTCTTTGACATGTATTGCCTCCTCCTTATTTTCATTTCCCATCTAAAATCATCTCTCAAAGGGTGGCAATATATCTTAGAGTGCAAGACATGGAATAGCTTAACATACTATGCATTTGGAGAAGACAGAGAAGAAAACTAAAATTGGAATTTTAATATATGTGAATAATAGGCATTTGATTGAATAAATCCAATGACTTAAAAGTGGTTGGGTTGATGAACATACGAAATAAAGATATTAGACGAGTTTTAATTGAATTAATATTTTGTTTAAAGGCACAAAACAAAGATATGCCTTTTAATTATGAGGAACTTGACCTTTTCTCTTTGCACATCCTTCTTATGTACATTTTAAACATTTTGCAACCTTCAATTTTCTACAATACACATTTTTTATGTGATTATTTTTTAATTTGTATTTATTTTATATTTTTTTTAATTCTATATTTTTATCTAGAGGACAAATATTTTATTAAGTTTAAAAAAGTAAGTTTCTTATATTTTTACTACAAAATATTAATAAAAAACACAATAACACAAGTTATTTTTATGAAGACATTATCTATATATATATATATATATATATATATATATATATATAATAATAATAAAACATTTATATAGATGAATTTATTAACTTATTATATTTACATGTCATTTTAACACGTGTAAAGACAAACACAAAACACCACTCATATAAGTACATGGGTCATAATACTAGTTTATATCAAATAAAAGATGTTTGTCATGTATAATTTTCTCACGGTAAGTACGCAACCTTGCGTTTAGAGTCAATATTGCTAGCACGATATAAAAGCCCTAAAGAGGTTCCATGTTGCATATGATGATCACTCTTTGAATCATGCATGTGGAAGATGACAATTGTAACGCTTGGCGGCTTTTAGGATTGAAGATTGTTCCCATAAACTAACACAAGACTTTTCAGCGTGCTTTATCCTCATTTACACGCTTCTTGGCAAACTTTCTAGGAGGTCCCCCATCCTAGAATTGCTTTAAGTTAAGCACGCTTAACTGTTGAGTTCTTAAGTGATGGGTTACCGAAAAGTATATGCATCTTATTAGTATAGGTAGTACTTATTAATTCCTTTAAGCTATCCTCAACTGTACAGTCCCATACCTGCACAACCTTTAGATCCATCTATTTCTAGTGTGTATTCGATTCATTCATGTGTCCTTCCCATTGGAAGCCTGCTAGGAGCTGCTTCTTGTCTGTGCCTTATCTCTTTTGCATCAGCGATTACTCTCCGCCTTCGTCAGCGCCCTAGATGTTACATGCCCACCAGCTTTTGCTTGGTTCATCCTCGAACCAAACCGTACTGGGAGAGAGGCTATGCTTTGATACCACTATGTAACGCTTGACCTCTTTTAGAATCGACGACGATCCCCACAAACCAACACAAGAATTTTCAGCGTGCTTTGCCCTCACTCACACGCTTCCTAGGAAACTTCCCAAGAGGTCACCTATCCCAAAATTACTCCAAGTCAAGCACGCTTAACTATAGAGTTCTTAAGTGATAAGCTACCAAAAAGTAAATGCATCTTGTTGGTATAGGTAGTACTAATTAATTTCTTTAAGCTATCTTCAACTGTACAGTCCCATACCTATACAGACTCTGGATTCCTCTCATTCTGGTATGTATTCGATTCATTCATGTATCTCTCCCGCTGGAAGCTTGTCAAGAGTCGCTCCTTGTCCGTGTCTCATCTTTTTTGCACCAATGATCATTCCCACTCTCGTCAGCACCCGAGATGTTACATGCCCACCAGCTTTTGCTTGGTCTGTCCTTGAACCGTACCATACTAGGAGAGAGGCCCTGCTCTTATACCACTTTGTAATGCCTTGCTGCTTTCAGGATCGAAAATTGTCCCCACAAACCAACACAAGACTTTTCAGCATGTTTTGTCTTTACTCACATACTTCCTGGCAAACTTCCCAAGAGGTCACTCATCCCAAAATTGCTCTAAGTTAAGCATGCTTAACTGTGGAGTTTTTAAGCGATGGGTTATCGAAAAGTAGATGCATCTTGTTAGTATAGGTAGTACTTATTAATTCCTTTAAGTTATCCTTAATTGTATAGTTCCATACCTACACAGCTTCTGGATCCCTCTCTTTTTAGTGTGTATTCGATTCATTTATGTGTCACTCCTGCTAGAAGCCTACCAGGAGCCGCTCATTGTCCGTGCCTTATCTCTTTTGCATCGACGATCACTCCTCGCCTTCGTCAGCGCCCGACATGTTACAACAATGACCTTATGGTTCCAATGTGTGGGTGCTACTAAAGATAGACCTAGATAATATCATGAGTGCTTTTGAAGATAGTGTTTGAGGTGAGTTAGACAATAGAAGGAGAATGATGGGAGGTGAAGAGAAGGAAAAGGGGTGAAGACAGATAATTTCTCAATCAACTACCAATATGAACATATTAAAGATTGAACTTATTTCATAAATCAAAAAATACTCTAGTTATGTATTTCTTCACGAACTTCTTGAGGAATTTTGGAGCGAAAGATATGTGGAAGTTGTTTAAAAAATGAGATCAAGTTGAAGAAGTGGTCATTCCTTATAAAAAAAGGATAAAATGAGAAAAAAAGATTTAGGCCTTTTAGATTCTACAAAATGTCCAATCCTTTAGCCGTTGAGTAGGGCAGGAAATGAGTTGAGTTGAGTTGAGCTGAACCTAACTAGACTTGACTCGATAAGAATTTGTTTGGTTGGTAGCTCAACTTGAGTTCAATATGAACTTTTTTTTTCCAACTCGAACTTGATTCGATTCAAGTTTGCAAACAATTTAGTTCAATTTGTTAGCTCCATTCAATTTAAATTTTTGACTATGTTACATATTTTTATTTATATATTTATTTCATACAAAAAATGAAATTGATTATATGAATTTAATATATATCAAGTTGATTCATGAACCAAATAAGTCAAATTATATATAGCTTAAGTTTAGGTCATTTATTTAACGAGCTCAATTTTCAACTTAAATTTGACTCATTTGGTTCATAAACCAAGTTCAACGAATCAATTATCAAATCGAATCTTGAACTAACTTTGAGTTGGTTTGGTTCATTGCCAGCCAACCTTTGAGGGTTACTTGGATAAAAATTTTAATTGATGATTTGAAGCTTCACATAAATGTTTTGAAGTGTTTTCTCGTGGCTTATTGAAATAAAAAAGGCATAGAAAGCAAGTCGAAGATCAAGATTTACACATGTATACAATTGCGTAGAACCAACTATCTAAGATGTTGTCATCCGTCTCGATCACATGTTCTTGATAACTACTTGAAACTACTTATCGAGTTAACGTGTAATTTCTTCATGTGCTATTGACTTCAAAATCTTTTAATTCCTTGGTATCTTCAATGTTTTCGAGCGCTTTGACACTTGATAAATTTTTCCCTCTCAAGCCTTGGACATTTGAGCATCGTATTTGCTTTCGAGAATCCTTTTGACTGCATTGGCTCTACACTTATTTAGTGAATAAATCAAATTTTACCTTAACATTCCTTCCTTTTGATTTGTTGAAACAGCAACAAACTTCACACTTATCTTTCCTTCATAACTATGCTCGAATGGTCTCAACTCCTCACACTTGGAAAATTTTCTTAATGACACCAACAATGCTTCAAGGCAAGCCTCTGAACTTAGGATAAAAAGCACTTAGATACAATATTTGCTAATTTTTAACATACTGACTTTGCCAGTTTTGTGTCTTATTGTTGGGTAGAGCTTTAAGTGGATGGTTGGAAAAATCTTTTCCTTTAAAGAAATTAAAACTACTTTAGGAAAAATTGAAGTGGTGGAATATGGATGTCTTTGGGATCATAAATATAAATATTTCAAATATAATCTAAAAGTTTAATGAACTATATGAAAAAGGTTGTTGGTTGCTTACAGGTAAATGGGATTGATGATAAAAGGAAAATTATAGCAAATTTATGACAGTAATGGTGGTTTAAGAAGGGTCTTTTGTATTAGGAATCCAAATCCAAATGCCTAAAGTGAGGGGATGCAAATTCGACCTTATTTCATTCATATGTCTGAGCTTGTTGAAGACAAAATCACATAGTTGGTTTGTTCCCAAGAAAAGATTAGGGGTGTTCACAAGTATGGATATCCGTGATCCCAAACCAACTTGAACCAACCTAAATACTTTGGTTTGAATTTTTAGGATGTTCGGGTGCACCCAACTCAACAGTTCAAACCCGTTCATGTATGGGTTAGGTAATAGGTTTTGATTTTTAAACCCGTGAACCCAACCCGTTGACATGACAATTTTTAAATTTATTATATATATATATATATATATATATATATATATATATATTTAGTTTTAAAAAATTATGAATAAAAAAATAACTCAATAAGTGAATAAAATTAAAACACTAAAGAGTGATGAGACATAATCACATGACGGATGACACTACTAAGGTTAATCCTTTATTATGGATCTACTGAAAAAGTCCGGAAGCAAACAAAGGGTATAGCTATGTCAACCTTTTTGGTAACCGTTCTCATTTTCCAAAACAGAGATAAGAAGTAAAAATTTAAATCAAAATAGTCTTTATTTAATCACATTCTACTTTAATTGTAATGTTGTGTGATAAATTAAAGATCACATTCATTAGAAAAGAAATGTAATGTACTAATGTTATTTATTAGATGCTAAACATTTCATTCAAGAAATGCCAAGTAATGAACAAATCTATGCCACACTAAAAGCTAAAATTATGTATATTCCAGTCTTGGTAATTACAAAGGATTCTACGAATTGACCTGTCAACTAATATGTTTTTATTTATCTAATTATTATGAATTTATATTTTTAAAAAATACAATTTAATTTTTATAATTCTTTTTTTTATTTATAAAAGTGTATTTGATATGTTATTAAATAAGTACAGGTACCAATGAACTCAACCTAAACCAACCCGTTATTGATCGAGTTGGTTTGATTCGGGTTTGATAAAAAAATTACACAAATCCATTCCAACCCAACCCAATTTATTTTGATCGGTTCGGGGTATTGGATTTGGCCAAACCCAACCCAAACTGACTCATGAACACCCTTAGAGAAGATTGAGGGGGTTGAAGTGGTTAAATTGGAGGTGAAAAATCACTTCAAGAGTTTTTTTGTAGATCTGATGACATCTCGCTCTGTATTGGACGGAGTACTTTTTAAGGAAATGTCACAGAAAGGTAATGACTTCGTCCCATAAAGGTATCTTTAGAGCAATAAAGGAAGTAATATGGAGTTGTGATGGAAATAGAAGCCTAAAATTAGATGGCTTTAATTTTAATTTCTTCAAAAAAATTTGGGAAATGATCAAACTCGAAGTATGTGACTTAGTTGTGGAATTCTTTGCCAATGCAAAAGTATCCAAAGGTCTTGTCTTCTTCCTTTATTATTTTGATTCTTAAAAGAGATCACCCTTAGTTTTTGTTTGAGTTTAACCCTATTTCTTTTGTTTGTAGCATTTAAAAATTATTTCTAAAGTATTGACATCTCAGTTAAAATTGGTGTTTCAAAGAGGTATTTCTCCTTATCAAACATCCTTTTTACTTAAGAGACAAATACTTGATGGTGTTTTGGTTGTTAATGAAATTGTTGACTTAGCAAAAAAGGCTAATAAGGAATGTTTAATTCTAAAGGTCAATTTTGAAAAAAGCCTATCATTTTGTTTATTGGAATTTCTTGGATTATATGATGGGCAAGACTGGTTTAAAAAAAAATGGAAAGTTTGGATAAATGCATATATTTAGTTAAGGCCTATTTGAGTTGGTTGTGATTTTTTAGTTTTCAAATGTATTTTTCAAAACAAAACGTGTTTGGCTAACATGAAGCTAAAATGGTTTTTAACTTAATTTTAAAACATTTTTATATTCATTTTCAAAACCAAGAAAAATTGATTGGTGAATTTGATTTAGTTTTGAAAAAACACTCTCATTACATTTGACAATAGTCCTTTCCTGTCGTCACCACCACTGGCATTACCACCATTACTGCTACCACCACCACCACTACCACTACCATGACAACTAACAACACTGCCACTAGCACCATTGACACCACCACTACCAACACTACCACCACCACCACGGGTACTATTACTACTAGCACTAACACCACCACACCACTGGCATTGTCCCCGCCATTGTCATTACCACCGCCACCATCATTGTTGTCATTACCACAACTATTACCACCACTATTATCACCATCACACAAGCACACTCTTAAATTGGTTTTAACAAGATATGAAACTTTCAAAGTAATTATTTTAAAACTAAAATATATAAAAAAAACTAAAACTAAATTTTAAAAACTAAAAACTAGTTGTAATTCTATTCTAGTCAATGTTTTTTTTTGGTAGACAATGACTGTGAGGTCTCGCTCTTACAATGTGCGAAGGATACATTATTAGTAAGGAGGCTAAGTTTTAGACTGTATATTGGTTTCAAGACTAAAGGTTGATATTTATAAAAGTAATCTTATAGGGATTAATATGGATGATTTTTTTTCTAGTTGCCATGTCTAATTTTCTTTGCCGCAACATTGCTAAATTCCTTTTAAATCCTTAGGAATGCCTATAAGTGAAAATCCAAGGAAAAAAGAAAAATAACAATCCGTAGTTGATTCTTTCAAGAAGCGACTATTTTCTAAGAAGGCTACATACCCCTCGTTTGGTGGTAGAATCACTTTATTAAATTCAATTTGTTTAGTCGACCCTCCCCTACCTTCCCCCGTTTTTTTTATCCTTTTTAAGATGCCAAAGAAAGTTGTTAAGGTGCTTACGGGTATTCAACATTCTTTTCTTTTAGAATGTAGTACCTGAAGCTAATAAAATAATATGGGTTCAATGGAAAAAAAAAAAACAAAATCTGCCAACTAAAAGAACGTGGAGGTTTGAGTGTCTAAAAACTTCGAAATTTTTAATCTCAACTTTCTAGCTAAGTAGAAATAAGATAGTTTTTGTGACAGAAAGTAGTTTGGTATAATATAATGGAACATATGTATGGGTCATTGGAGAAGGTGGTTCCCAATGGCAATTGGAATACTAAATATGCTTCTTTGTAATGACCACTGACTAGACTTGAATACAATGGAATGTGACTCATGTAGTTCCCTTTTATGGTTGTCCAACAACGTGACAAGGGAAATAAGAAATGAGGACTCTAGTAAGTTCTAGCATGACATATGGATAGGGATTGTTCCCCTTAAAGAGACTTTTCCTAGATTTTATCTACTTTCTGAGGAGAATTATTCTCTTATATATCACTCATACGGGGGAGTGGAGTGGCAACGGTTGGAGTTGGGTTTGGAGATGACGAAGAGATATGTTCATTTGGGAGGCAACGTTATTCTTAGAATTTTCAAAACTAACTGCTTCGACTGACTGCTGGATTTGGTCAGGGGATAACTCGCAGACATTTTCAATTTGATTAGTTTATGATGTTTTACTTAATTTGATGCAGTCTAAACATAATAACTCTTTGTTTTGAGCAATGTATAGAAAAATTTGGAAATGCCATGAGTCTATAAAGGTGAAAGCTTTCTTGTAGATGTTATTGATGGACAGGTTTCCTTCTAAGTCAGCTATCTTTAAAAGACACGTTTTGAATGATGTATATGACTCATTGTTCTTTTTGTAAAGAACCACAAGAGGATTGTAAACATCTGTTTTTTTTTTTCTTGCCTTTTTATATCTCTACAGGTTTGGTATCGTCTATATGCTTGGGCAGGTTTTGATGTGATTTTATCTTTCTCTGGGTTGGATCACTTTCTTCAACATGGAGGTATATTAAGAAGCAAAAAGGTTCACAAGGTTTGATATATTTTATGGCACACGATGATCCGGTATTTGTGGTTGTTGTGAAATATATATTTTTTTATGTAATGATTCTTTTGACTTGAGCTATTTGTTGAATTTAATTAAAGTTCAATCTTGGTTTTAGTTGCAAGCTTACGTAGGTGGAAATTTTATGTTCTTTTCAGATTAGTATTCTAATTGAGTGGCTTATATCTATATTCATTCCTCCTAAACTCTTACGTCTTCTGTATAAGGGTTGAAATATTCCTTGTACCTTCTTAATATATTTCTTTTACCTAAAAAAATAAGCATGCACAATATTATAAACCAGTAGCGTTGGGCAAGTTACGAGAAGATGGAGACAAAGTAAGCAAGGGTTGGTTAGTATTTCTTAGCATCAACGGTGAAAAGCCTTTTTTGGTTTGGCGCAATTTTTTTTACCATTTTCTGTCATTCACTATTGTTTCAAACAACTGAAAATGCCATTTTTTACTCGCATTTCTTTCTTTTTTTACTTCTTTCTCACTAAAATCATTGCAATGAAACAACAGTGACTCCAAAAGCTCCTTTGTTGGCTAGAAAATCCAAGTAAGCACGCATTAATTGCTTCACAAAAATATGAACAGGAGATATGACAATACACATTCTCAAGACTCTATTAAAAATACTCAGCAAAATTTTTTGGCAAAAATTAGTCACAAGTTGGTACTTTGCACCTACCTATAACATGGTTATATATATATAAAAAATTATATTGTAGTTGAGCTTCAGTAATCGCAACGCAAGGCATCAGACATTTAATATGGAGGGCAATGGGATTTTCTACGAAAATTGTGGGGAAGATATGGAGCTAGAACATTAGAAAAAAAAAGAAAAAGAGATAATACCGTGGAAGAGAGGTTGGACTCGATTTATATTATGACTATTTACATTTTCTTGATTGGAAAAATAAAAAAGAATATAGGGTATACGTTGAAATACGTTTTTTTCCTTGTAATTTTATCATATAAAAAATCATAAAAATAGTGTCAATAAACATTAATGAAGAGAAATTAATGATAAAAAAAATAATATCCATCATTCTTAAGAGTTTTTTTCTGTGTGTGATATAAATAATTTGAGTTACATTTATAAGATTTGGTGTTTGGTTATTCCTTCTAAAGTAAGCTTGGTTGACATTAACATTTACAGATAATTTTTTCATATAAAACAAACTTATTTCTTCTTATCCATGTTCGTAAGGGAGATATCAAAGCAACCCTCATAGCGAATTGCCATGATAGAGGGGGAAGTCGAGCGTTTTCAGATGAGTTATTTGATAACAGCACAAACCATTTTCACTTGGACAGAAATTGCGCTGATTACGCAAAGGCATGGCATGGTGTTTCATATGCTACCGTACTGATCTCTGTATTCATACACAACATGAATATTCACATCAAATTCTGACATATGACACGGCATTATGTGTAATTTCCTCATACAATAACTTACAATAACAGAACAAAGACAGCGTGTTCAACTCAGAAGCCCGAGTTG
Source organism: Spatholobus suberectus (assembly GCA_004329165.1). NCBI lineage: Eukaryota > Viridiplantae > Streptophyta > Magnoliopsida > Fabales > Fabaceae > Spatholobus > Spatholobus suberectus. Next base: position 20,807,528 of record CM014732.1, read on the forward strand.
TGGTTGCGGAAAGAAAAGCAGTAGATGGTTAACACGGGGAAGGGAACTCGCACCCTACAAATAGCCATCCCTCTTGTCTTGTTCCTCGGCTTCTTTGTTAGCAGCTTGAACAGACTTGAACCACAGGAAAGCCTGAATTAAACATTAAGAGCCAATCGAATCAACAAGCTACTATTACTATCAGTTTGAAAAATGCTTAATTAATTTTACTTTGGACTCCTCAATCTGAACATATTCAACTTACCGAGGAGGGAATGCCAGTGAAGACAAAAAAACCAAGCAAGGGAGCATAAAACACGCTGTCAGAGGTCAATACTCCGAAGACCGGCCTTTGGTTCACATATTCAAAAATGGAACCTATCTGTGGTAGGAAAAGATATGCATACGAGTGACAACTAGGAAACAATTAAAAAGAAAAGCAATACATGTATAGTGGTAAGACGTTGGTTACAGCGGCAATTGCGGTGATAGCAGAGGCAAGTAAATAAGCATAGAACGGGATCTCAAATCCTCGTTGCGAAACGTTTTTGTTGGGCTCATCCCGAGCCCAAGGCGGTGGTTCATCGGAGTCGGGCTTGGCCCAGGAAGGGATTTTTTCCTCGGACTTGCTCGACTCAGCAGAGCCTTGGGTCACCGCCACCACCACAGACCTATGTCGTGGTTTCCTCTTCCTCTGGTGGTAGCGTGGAACTCCCAAAGACGTTGTAGGGTGTGACGCATGTTGATTTTGCACCGCACCTGCACATGACAATGTTAAGAAGCTGCCACCGCCGCTGGCTGCCATGATTTTTTTTTTTCCTGACGTACGAATCTGCACTTCAGCTTCGGCCAGTGAAATCTTATCCTGAGTTTGGGCCCATGACATGGGCCTCTTGTGGGCCGGCGGTAAGTGAAAATATTTGGTGGACCCGGAAAAAAGAAGTGAAATTATTTGAAATGCAAATTCCCACGCAAGAGTGAGCGCGCATTGTTTGAGAAGTGGGAATTTAAATATCCTCGTCATTCGCACCCACTATTCAATCCTCGCTGCTTCGCTTCTTCCGCCTCTTTCGCATTTGCTTTCTAGGTTTGGTTTCTCTTTCTCTGTGTGTCGATGGCGGGAAAAGGAGGGAAGGGGCTTGTGGCTGGGAAAACCACGACAGCGAACAAGGACAAAGACAAGGATAAGAAAAGGCCTGTCTCTCGTTCGTCCCGTGCGGGGATCCAGGTAACCCACCTTCCCTTTCCTCTCAGATCTTGTTCTTCGTCGTGAATTGCCGTAGGTCTCGACCAAAAACATCATGAATTGAACCAAATTTTACTAGGCATCATGCCCCAAGTGTTTGTTATATGTTGGATGAAAGTTGTGTTCTTGTCACGGGTGTAGAAAATTGGTTCCTGATGCCAGGCTCTAATCTTAACCATAAAGCAAGAGCCTTTTGTTGTTTTGGTTTTGAATTCTCTATTGGTGACAGTAATTGCTCGGAACTGTACCAGATGGTGTAAATTACCCTTTTTTTCCAGAAAAATAATTATATATATTTTTCCTGTCAATTTCATGAGGAAACTTTAAAAAAAAATGATTTTTTACAGACGCCTGGTAGTTCTAGTGTCAAAAAGTCTCAATTTGAATCTCTTGAAGGAAAAATAAATAAATTAAGAGTTGAAAGAGTTTTCCCTTTTAAATACTTGACTTGACTCCAAATATACTAAGGATTTAAAAAAAAAAATGATTGCAAACTTTTTGGAACAATCAAGATGTTTTTGGATTGTAGGATTTTTTTGATGTACATCGGTGTTAATAAAGTTTGAACGTAAGACCTGATGTAAATTATTTAAATCTTTTACTACTTGGTTTATCTTATTGGGTTTTGATGGATAGATTTGATTGTTTTGTTGGATGTAGTTTCCAGTGGGTCGTATCCACAGGCAGTTGAAGCAGAGGGTGCAAGCGAATGGGCGTGTGGGGGCGACTGCTGCTGTGTACTTGGCGTCGATTCTGGAGTATCTGACTGCTGAGGTTCTGGAGCTAGCTGGGAATGCGAGCAAAGATCTGAAGGTGAAGAGGATCACACCCAGGCACTTGCAACTCGCTATCAGGGGAGACGAAGAGCTCGACACCCTCATCAAAGGGACCATTGCTGGTGGTGGCGTCATCCCCCACATTCACAAGTCCTTGATCAACAAAGCCGCCAAAGAATGAAAATGAATCGCCTCTCTGCTTCCCCTTTTATGTGCCTCTTTATCATCGTGTAGCGTTAGTTAGTGTAGTAGGCCTTCTTTACTGTTTCTTAAGAACAGATGTTCATGTTAGCGTGTAAATGGTCATTCTATTGGCTCTTTCAACTTGCCTGTTGTGCAACTCCTAAAACTGTAATGCTGTTGGATTTTAACAGTTCTGTGTTTTAGCTTCGCTATGTGATTTAGTTTGTTTTTTGCTGGCCACTCATTCAGCTCACTCATGTTTGCTTCTTTTTTTTTTGTTGAGAATATTTGATTGTTTTATCTTAATTGGCCTTTAAAATATAATTTAGCATAACTCTTGATGATTTAGTGGACTAGGAATATCAAAGTATAAATATTCGTTATACCGAGTAGTGCCAAATGCCGAACAACTTTGCTTATAATAGGTTTCAGTGCCATGTTTTGGTCTCTAGGTGTGCATAAATCATAAATTAATGAGTGCGCTGGTTATAGTGATTATGAAATTAATACACAAAAAATTGTTATTAAAATTATGAACGTACACACACATATTTATAAATACTTTTGATATTTTAACACATTCTTTTAAATAAATTTTTAGTATTTTTAAAAAATATTCATGAGATTTATGTAATCTAATAGTATTTATTATTAATAATTTAAAAATAATACTAATATCCTATATTAATTAATCCAAAGTACTAATAAAAAAGCGATACAGAAGCATTGTAACAAACTAACAGTCACCCAAATGACTGAATGAGTTGTTATTTCTATATTTCTTCTCCTTCATTTACATTGACTGCGTGTACTTTACTCATATCAATAATTTAGAGTTTAATATGTTCAGAATAATTCACAATTTTTTTTAACATAATTTTGATTGAACACATGTATAGAAGACGCTCTATGAATTCTTCTAAATTTTAGAGCTTTGTATAATTGTTCTTAAATTATAATAGCAAAATTGCAAATTGCTACTTTTGTTTCTCTGACCATTGACCCTTGAGTTTGCAGATCCATTTTAACTCTTATTTGTATCTTTTTTGTTTTGACTTAACTGCGCAAGTGATCATACATTTTCCATCGTAGCCTTTGAGCTGTTCTTAAAGCTGTGATTTTGCAAATTCTAAGATTTCAAGGACTTTTTTTTTTTTAACAAAAAGAGAGAGAAAGGGAAGAACATGAATGTTGCAAAAAAATTGTCAAAATGGTCCCTATTATTGGGGTATCACATGTGGGCTAATATGAAGACCAACAGGGTAGTTAATGTGTCACATTAACGTGTTTAATGTCATTGGTTGATTGAGGTAATTACTAGACTAATTTGATTGACAATTTTCAATTTCAAAAACTATTTTAAAATTTTAATAATTTCAAAGACTAAGTTAATAACGGTCCATAATTTTAGGGACTAATATACGTATTTTTCAAGCCTTTAGGATCGGTCTGCATCTCCTTTCCACTGAAATTAATTTTGCATCAATTGAAGTATTGAAGGATGAAAACCTTATAGCGTTTTAATCCTACAAACCATGTATATTTCTGTGATGCATTCATTGTGATCCGTTTGCATAGTTTGTCCAGTTGGAAACCGGTTCCCCAGTTTTGAGGTTATGATTACAGGAATATAATGCTAGGCTAGTATGTTAGGCAATGTTAAGCAACGAAGAGTACTTTCTCTACTCGATACATGTTCATTTTTCAACAATGAAAAAAACGTGGTGGCATGGTAAAGTCTAAATGTCTGTTTGTATGTGTTAATAACTCACTAAGGTTAGCTTAATGGTAGGAAGTCTAGGTCGTTTATACAAGATCTTAAGTTCAAACTTTGATGTCATCATTTCAAACAAACAAAAAGTTTATATGAATTAATAAGCTTGTTTTATAGAAATAAAAAATAAATAAATTAACTGTACTCTCACTATTTCTATTTTGGACTGTATCTAATTTTAATTTTCAAAATTTTTATGAATTAATTCAGTTTCTTTACTTTTTAAATTAAACAAATTTAATTTATATGTTAATTTTTTAATTAAAATCATGAAAATTATTATTTTCTACCTAAATATTTGAAGATTTAGGATAAATTTAGGGATTCTTCTAAATTAAAATTTACATAATTTAATCACGTAAATTTTTGTGTTTATCTTTTTTTTTTTAGGAAAAATATACTTGGACACTTAAGATGTTTACAACTTGAGAGAGATAAGAAAAAACAAGAGACAAGTGATTCATATGATTAGCGATGTAATGTAACAAGAAAAGAGATAAAAAAAATAAAATGTGTCAATAAAGTGGTTGTATTATTTGGGTGTCCGAAAATTCAGGCTTTCTTTTTATAAACATTGAATAAGTGTGACTCTTGCATAGTGTCATAAAAAATTTGATATAAGAGGGTGTATTACGTATATATATATATATAACCCCGAAGCCGACGCAAGAAAGCATCTAACATCGAAACCAACTGCGAAGGCCGGAATCTAGAGCACGAACTGTGTGTGAACATACTATAATATTCATACACTCTTTGTTCTTATATGTGTTTCTCTCACTTCTTCCCCTGTTGACATTTTAAAACAACCACCATTCCCTGTTTGTCTCTCGCTTGAAACTCGTAATATTCACAAATGGATGCAAATTGTTTTAGGCTGAACAAGAGTTCAGCACTATGTTCAACTCACTTGAACCCGATCAAACGTAAACCAGAACATCCTTGTGTGATTGCAATGCTCAGAAGGCCCTCAGATGACATAACAGGAGAACCAAGAAAAACTAATGCCTACAACGATAACTTGTTTGATCGCTTAGCAATAAACCATCTATCAAAAAGCGTTCAAGCAGCCACAGGTTCATACCCTTTGGCACTTTATTGTAATTTATTTGAAGGAGAAAATCTGCTATAGTTTGATTCCTTTGCAGGACTCGGTAACAATAAGAGTGGGTATGAGAGCTTGGTTGAGGCAGCTACGGTGGCTAAACAGAAATTTGACCCTGTTCAGCAGCAAGAGGTTATCATTCAAGCTCTTCACAGAGCCTTCCCAAAGCCAATACTTTCATTCGTGAGTTCATTTCATTAGTCATATGGTATTAGAGTTTTCATTTGAATCAATTGATCTTCTTCTTGTGCTTCCTGTCTTGTCTTGCGTCTGTCTTGACCATCACTTCCCTCTACTATTTTTTTTTTTTGTAATGAGGAAAATTGTGTTCATATCTTCATTGTACCTTTATTCTTGAGATGACTAACCATGTCAGTAGTGATTTGTCTTCGTGATCTGCTGAAATCATTATCCTAATTACAGTAACTAGGAAAGTTGATATTAGGTAGGAGACATTCTTGAGTCTGCTTTCATGTTTTCCTTCTTCCATTTGTAGGCTTGGGTAATTTAAGGATTTTTTTTTAAAGTTTAAACAACTCGATAAGCTATTTTTCGAGTTACTGTATAGTCTCGTGATGAATGGCAAGGAAATTTTGGAAGTTATTCTTTGCTCTGTAAAAGTTTACTCTTTTTTTTTTTTTTTGATTATTTGTTTATTAGATCTCTGCTAGTGCCAAATGCTTTGTTCAAATTCTGATGTCTGCTTTACTTTTATTTTTTAATGCTTAAGCATTGTAATTTTCAACAATTAGTTAATATGTTGTTGCATATGATATGACCAATGGCAGATAAAGACACTGCTACCACCATCCAAACTCTCAAGGGAATATTTTGCCGCTTTCACCACTTTGTTCTTTGCTTGGTTAGTCGGGCCCTCCGAGGTAAACAATTGAAACTGTAGTCCTTTTTTTTTTTTTTCGCTTTTATGGGTCAACAGTTGAGACGTAGTCTGTACTTACATAAGTTTGTATTGGATGTTATTCAGCGCTGTAAAGAATCAACATTCGTGGGCTCTCACGAGAGCTCAAAGTAAAGAGGCTGTGATTTGTTCGTACTCATTTCTCATATAGAAACTTGATTAAAAAGCCTATAAGGAGACCTTTAATTGAAAGAAAAGAGAGAAATAGAAAACAGTATAAAGGAAGTATTGGAAAATGAGTGTAAAAAAATGGTAGCTCCAAAATAAAAAAAGAAATATATATATATATATATATATATTGCATTTAACTTTTAGTATATTATCTCTACACTCACAGTTTTATGATATAAAAGATGAGAAAAACTCAAGTTCTCTCTTTATCATAAAAAGGCCAGTATAGAGTGAAAATAATTTTTTTTAAAGTAGAACGGGTAAACTGTGGCTTCCACAAGTAATAAGACTGAAATTTGGAAAATCAACTGGACACCTAAATACTAAATGACACCTAGAGAGAGAAAAAAAAAAGAGTATAACGTGATAGAAAGAAAGAGATAAAAAAAATATATATATATTAATGAAGTGTTTGATATAGAAGAGTATTCAAGTATCATTACTTCTGAAATTTATGGTACCCTTGTTGTGGTGGTACCTGACGAGTCTAGTGATCGAGTAGTGACCAAATGGAGTCCACTTAAGTCTCATGTGTTGACAGACTCAAATGATTATTGAAAATGATTCGAATACTGAAAATAGTTAATAAATGGTAAATAGGCAAGCCAGAAAAGAAGGCCAGCAAACTTCGACGGGATCCTGTCCCTACCTTATAGAACATAAGAAACACACAATTTACAAAAATTGAAAGAGATTCCTGACCCCATATAACAGAAAAGTGATTAGAAAGAGTACTTTGCATGGTATGACAGTATTCTTATTTTATACTTATTTTCTTTTCCTTTTTATCTCCTTCCTTGTTATAAAATGTTATATGAAAAAAGAATTATGAAAATATGATTAGTCATTTGGAAATTATTCCCTTACGTAGTTTGGAATACTGTTGTCCCGTCCACTAACTAGTCTCCACAATTAGCTCATCACAATGTCATCCGCACCGCACATCGTGCCCTATTTCAGTTTCATTAGCAAGCATGTTGAATTGTTGATCTAGGTCATTATGTTGACTACTTGTTGAGATCATTCAAAATGGATATTAACTACTAAGGTATAAGAATCAATTACTAACTACTACAGGGAGGTTATCACGGTCTAAGGATCAGCATTCAGCAAATGTGCAATCTTCTATAGAAAAGAAAATGGTTAAAATATTTTTTCAGTCGTAAAGTGACGCTTATTTTCATTTTTAATTCTTGTATCTATATTTATTTCTAATTGGTCACCGAAATTTGAAGTCGTTTGTTAGTGTTATAACACATTGGAATAAAACGATTAAATTAACAAAAAAAAAAGTTTCACGTGTAAGTTTTTTTTTTAAATATTTTTAGTCTCCATTCATGCAGATAATCTCTCGGTATTATAATGACAATATACAGCATAAATGAATTTGAAAATAATTATACTTCGAGGGATCAAATTGAAAATATTTTTTACATGTATAAAAATAAATTAAAAAATGCATTTTGGTTCAAAATAAACTAAGACAAGAATGGTGCATTATAGGTCTTGCCATTGCTTTTTATTCAAGGCTTCATGGACAAGTTTCATAAAGCTATCACTTGCAAATTTTAGAATACAAGATTGAATTAATTAATATGTCTTGAGTTTTAGATTTAAAAAAAAAATAACTTTATACAGTTTAAAAATTACAATTTGGTTTTTAATCTAGAAAATAATTTTCAAAATATTCAAATCCATATATAATTTTTGTAACCATATTTTATGTATAATTTTAAATTTTAAAACCTAATTTAAAAATTTTAAAGAGTACATAAAGTTGCACTTTAATTTAAATACAAATTAATAAACCACTTAGCGCATAAATCAACTAGTGAGGAGTTGTTTTGATTTCATTAAGAGTTTTCAGTTCAAATTCCTAAAAATATAGTTATATTAAAAATTAAGGGAAAAAAAAAGCTTTATTGTATAACACGATCCTATCTAATTTGACTCTGATTAATACAATTGAATATGACAACATACCAATGATCTTAAAATAAAAAGAACTATAAATTAATCCATAACCTACTTGACTATAGTATGGGGACATCCTTTTACTTTCCGACCTATGATTTAAAAATTAATTTAAAAGGATTAACCTCGTTAACTTCACCGTGGATAGGTGAGGGAATCGGAGGTCAACGGGCGAAGGGAAAAAAATGTAGTCTACATCACAAAATGCAGGTTAGTTTAGTTTTATTTTTTCCCTTTTATATGCTGTACATCCTTAACAGAAAATGGTCCCCAATTCACCCACCTAAGGCACATTCTGGCGACGCACAATATGCTAATATGATTGAGCTTCTCTCCAACATCCTATTCTCTATTCCCATCATGATTATCATGATCACCATCAAATTTATTTTCAATACCAAAATCATGATTATTATATGGAGAATACTAACCAATACTAATTAGATAATCAAATTAAAATGTTTTTTAAGTATAAATTTTAATATTATTAATACATATCTATTATAATTTTGAGTTTAATTTTTTTATATTGTTAGTATAATTTTTTTTTCATTATTAATTAATTAAAAGTTTTATATATGACTTTTAAAATAATTATTATAAAAGTAAAAAAAAATTAATTATATGACAAACCATAATGAATAAAACCTTTTGAGTGTCGGTGTGTATTTCAATTAAATTCTATAATTTTTAATATAAACTTTTTATTTATTATTTTTTTAGCTAGTATTTGGTCAACACTCGTTAGTTAATATTCTCATTATATCTATCATTTTCATCGTTTCACCCAAAGTAACCTAACATTTCCCTTTCTTTCTTTTTCTTTCCTATTTTAAATTTATTTAAATAACAATATGTGCAGGTTTTTGGAGGAAACAAATTGTGTAGGGATGTGTATAAATCTCTGCAAAATGCCATCTCAATCGTTTATGAAGGACTCTCTGGGGATGCCAGTCAACATGGTCCCCAGTAAGTATCCTCAGCAACCATATTATTGCATGAGCACAGTTCCGCTTTTGAGGCACCCATTTATTTCAATTAATTTTCAAGTTTCAACCAGTTTACTGCTGCAGAATTTAATTTAATTTGATATTGTTATGGAAACTCATTTTGAGGATAAATTATTATTTGGTTCGGAATCACCACATGTTTTATGTATGATTCTGACCAATCTCTATGTGATACATATTCAAGTTTTATTAACTCATTTTTATAAATTGAAAAATTTGGTTACATGTTATATGAAAAATTGACCTGGATCATGGACACATAATTTGTCCTAGATCATATAATAATTTATCTATTTTAAGATGATTTATTATATTTGTATATATGACATGAACTTCTTGATTTAAGCAGGGATAGACAAAAAAATAGAGGGGGGGGAGGGGCGCTTTATGTGAGTGAGTTTCTGATGCTGGCAAAGTGTCATCTGTTTTACCGTCGAAAAAAAAAAGAAAATACTAAATGGAACAGGACAATGCTGAAGAAAACTATATCTAAGATTATCTCTTTTTGGTAAGCCCCCCAAAAAATATGAACAAAAAAATAAATTTCATACTCAAAGGAGTATCATGGCCTCAACAAGCCTCCACTAAATTGTGGGGGTCAGCCTCATCATTTCAATGGAGGGGCCCATGCACATACCACTTAGATGAAAAATTGCAAATAAACCTATCTAAGTTCAGTTGAGGCATTTGAGAAAACCAGAACACAGATAAATGAAATATATATTGCATGTTTTTGATAAACAAGTTATCCCTAAATATATAATAACCGTAAGTCAGACTTCATCGTTCATTGATAGTGTTATTTTCCATGTTGATTCTCATGAACCCACCATCTGTTAACCAAAAGCAATGAAATTGTATCATGATGGCCGAGTCAACATTAAATCAATGATAGTCATCCCTGTATATGTGAATTAGTTGGTGAAATGTACAGGACCTCGTATTGGACAAGGGAAATTCCTATAATTAAATGATTAAATAAGTCCCACTAACATCTAATAATGGATGTGTACAATCTGATTGTTTTATTTTTCTTCTGATTTGCAGATTTTGATGACATGAGTTGTGAGATGATATTTGGACAGGATCCTCCGGCATCAACTGATGATCCAGCACTGAAGCAACCATGCTATAAACTATGTAATTATTTCATTGCAATTATGACTGTTATTATGGAGCCTAGCTAGCAGCTTTTATTTCGGTCTACCAAGTGTCACCCATGATATAAGAAACATCAAAACCGGCAAAACTGCATAATACAACTTATTCCAGAAAGTGGAATGTAACTAACATTGTATGTTCATATATCATGCAGGCAAGGCATATAAAAAGCATGAAACGAACTGCCTCAGTTAATGCAGAGGGTATGGAAGGTAGAAGGATTGATTTTAAAAGAGAACATCATTCTATATACCAACCTCTATTAGTTACATGAATATACTTTTTTTTTTCTTCTCTGGTGATATTTAACTTTTGTACTAATTACTTTAAAAGTTATACTTATAATGATTTATAATTTGTTCACAGTATAACAATCTTTACAATAATAGTGCATGAAAATTAAATTGTTAATTATAAGCAATTTTCTGTGGAAAACTAGAAATACTGGTGTGCACTCGCCAAATTTTGATTTGAATAAATATGAATTATTAGTGACAACTACCTAAATGAATAACTCTCCCTCCCCTCCAAAGAGATTAGATTCTGACTTGAAAACTCAAGGCAAATTGACAAACTGCTAACGTTCAATTCTTTTTCAAAGTGGGAATTACCTTTCCTCCTCAGACTGTGGCTTCGGCAATTTATTCAAACTGATAGTGATCCTTAGAAATTTCTTTAGTATGTAATGAGGATGAGGATTAGATTGGGAATATATGACCTCATTAGTTCCTCTATTTCTGATTTCAAAACCAATTAAATAGTTTCCTTTTTTGGGAAGAAGTGGTTTGACTCAAGATTTGTTGTAGGCTTTCAGGTCAGCATGGATGGAACAAGAGTGTCTCCCACATTCCGTATGCTGCCAAAGCTCATACTCATCAGCCATAGTATCTCTGTTTAAAAAAACAACCAAGTGCTCCAACGCACTTCGAACCAATCATTTGCAAGTGGATTTCCATATTTTACTACTTTGAAAGTTCTTTCTTTTACGTTTTCAAATATATAAAAGCAGAGTAGCCAAAAGGCCAAAGGTTTATTTGTAGAGAAATGCTAATAAGACTTTCTAACATATTCTCTAATACAATGTCTTAAACACACTTTTTATAATTTGTTGAAAATTTTGTAGATCTCACTTTTTATTTAATGAGTTTTATGTACAATTTTGTAATTTTTAATAATTTTTAACTAATAGTGATAGAGAATGTGAGAGAGTAATACTCTTATTTATATGATAGGAAGCGAGCCTCAATGTTTATGTCCTTTCCCTAGCTACCACGCAATACTAAATTTTTCTTGTATTGCAAAGTTTGTTTTAATTTAAATAAAATGTAAATTGAAAGAAAAATATGTAAAAGAAATATATATATATATATATATATATATATATATATATATATATTGTTAAATAATAATAAATTGCATGTTTTAAGAAAGAATAAAATATAATAAGAGATATTTTTATTAAAATTTAATTTAAATATACTAATAGTATAAAACTTTTTAACATTGTCATCTAATTATAGCTTATAGATTATCATAAGTGGTAAAAGTATTGACTTTTGTTATTAATAACTATTTTGGTTCTGTTTGAATAAACTTTTCATAAATACTTATAAAAAAAATAAGAAAGTAAAACAAATTTAGCTTATATCATAAGTTAAAATCAACTTATAGACTTAACTTATAAAAAAACTCTTTCATTTAACTTCAAGTGTGTTTAGCAAGCCACTATAGTTTGTAGTAACTTATAAGTTGGTTTGACCAAAATAAACTTGTTTAAAACACAAGTTTATTTTAGTAGCTTTTAACTTATTTTCATAAGCTGCTTCAACTACCTTATAACTTATAAGCTACTAGTAGGGGTGAGCATGACCCAACTTGGCTTGTTAATCTGGCTCGGCTCGAGGCTAAATTTAATGGATTCATGTTTTGAAATTAGACCCAGTGCATTTTGAGGACGAGTTTAGTTTATGCTTCGAATCATCTCAAATCAGTTTGATGTCTTATATTCTCTTAAAAAGTGTAAGTTTTTTTTTTTGAATAATTGTATATTAATAATAATTTTTTTATTTAATAAATAATATTTTTTATAACATGATATTATATTTATAATGATATTATTTATTTTAAAATATATGTTATAAAATATACCTTGATTTAAGTTTTATACTTCTTTTACTTTACGATTTAACTATACACAATATTAAAATTGATATATTACATTAAAAAGTTGGGTTGACCCGATCTTGTCCCATATATTTCGGGTCTTGATTGGGTTTAAATAAATGGATTAGAGAAAATTTTGCATTGGATAGGGACACAGATAAACCTACCTCTTGCTTACCCCCAATTACTAGCTTCTTCTTTTTTTTTCATTTTTATCCTTACCTTTTTTTTTTCAATTTAGAAAACTCTTACCTTTTTTTTTTTTTTTTGCCTACCTTGCCATTCTCAATGATGTAAAGTTCTCTCTTATACGTCTTTCGCTCTCACATTCACAAAAAGTGGCAACATGCATTCTTGATAACACCCACAAATTTTTTTATAGGCAAATGAAATATCATTAAACTAGTACAAGGGGTACTCAAACCTATATATATCTTGAGTTAACGAACTGAAAGTGGATTAACCAGCTCTATATATTCTAAACATGGATTTAAACATCATTCAGCTAACAAATGGAGAGACTTATTACATTTAGCCAAAAACCATTTTGAAGACATCACTTTGATTCTATCCAAGACAGCCGAAGTTCACATCTCCTACGAGAAAAGATAATACCATCCCTTAATTCCCATATAGACCAAACAACCACAAACCATATCGTAGACCAGGCCTTCTATGCAAAGAGCTTTTTCCCATTGACGACACTCACAATTGGCTTGTCAAAAGTTGATAAAAAGGGTGTGTTTGACAAAATTAACTTATAAGTGCCTTTAAAAGTAATACTTAAGGTGATTTTTAATTGATTAATAGTGTAAAAAGGTGTATACGATAATGCATAAAAATTAAACTCTTCTGATTATCAAGAATTGATATTTTATTTTAGGTTTAATACATCAGTAGATTCTTGAATTTTTTAGAAATTTTTTATTAGGTCCCTAGACTAAAAAAGTATAATTAGGTCTCTAAAATTAGTTTATAACAACTTGAAACTGTCAAAAAAATAATAATTTGTTAAAATTTTCCTAATTTTAGGGACTCAATCACAAAAATTGTAGAAGATCCATGATTCCATTACAGTTTTTTTTTTTTTTTTTAGTTTAGAGACTCAATTAAAAATTCTCAAAAAGCTCAAGGACATATTGATGTATTAAACCTTTATTTTATTATATAAGAATAAATTAAAGAAATAAGATTTTATGAATTAAGGAGTAAATTATGAAATAAATAGTGTGATTCAATTTTAATTTAATATAGTGTGTTAAAATTTAAAATTATGAACTTCAATTTCAAAAATATAAAAATGTTGTGGGACTATAACAACTAGATATATAAGTTATAAATTTAAGTAATAGTATTTTTAAAAAGAATAAAAATAATAAAATATAAGATTTGATATAAGACAATTCAAGTGCTACGTGAAGAGAAAATAGACTAAGGATTCTTATTCTTAAGAACAAATATACGTATAGGAGTTGATTTATAATTCATCATGACAATTTCAGTATAGGATTCTAGTAGCTAAGCAAAGGACACCCTTTTTCCTTCCAGACTTGGCCTCTTGGACTGAGAAACCTCATCTATCTATATCCACAGCCTGCCACCCTTTAAACGAGAGGGACTTTGATTTTTGTGAACGTCAAAATAGGGCGTAAAATATAATTGACTAGTAACAGCATGGTGATGTCCACCTTGCATATGTTATGAAAACCGGACTGGATCGGATTGCCCGGTTAGACTGAAAAATCGATAAACTAATCACTTAATCAGTTCAAATAAATCATAGAATCAGCTTGAAAAAAAACTGGTCAAAAACCGTAAAATCAGTCAAAAATTGGCCAAAAACTGGTTTAGAGTGGGTTAATGAAAAATACTTAATATAATATTTTTTTCTTAAAAAAATAAAAACTAACCTAAAGTATTTATTATTTTCTTTTGTTATTTTAAATATAAACTTGTTTTTATTAATAAATGTTGATGTATATAGTTAAAAATTATACTTAAGCATTATGATATTAATTTGCACTTTTATAGATATTATAAATGTAAAGAACCTATAAAATTATGTTTTATTTTTAATTTTTAGTATTATAAAGTTATGATATTATGTTTTTTTTTAACATTATTTTATGTATTATTTTATTATTATTATTATTATTATTTTATTTATATTGGTTCGACCGCGATTCAACTACAATTAAACCATTAAACCTTAAACCAGTACCTTAACCGATTCAATGACTGATCTGGTTTTAAAAACATATCGATACCAATGCCTTGCATCAGAGTGATGCAATTGGTATATACAGCCTATTGAGCCATCCAGTATGGGAAGTTATATTAGACACGTGGGATGGAGCTTGGAAAGTGGGGGTATCTGCTTACAGTGCAAGGAGAAGACTATCTAATAATACAATAATAGTAGACAATACAGTGCCTCCAATTTGTTGTTGGTTATGATGGAATTAGCAATCATGGAGTAATCCATGCAGTCAGTAAAAGCGAAAGAAACATTAGAAAATGCATATTTTTTATTGAGTTTTTGGGTATTTTCGATAAGAGTGGATTAATAACAGTCAAAATTAAAAAGAATAGTTTAAGTAGTAGTTTAAAAGAGTACACGATACGATGAACGGCAGTATGAAGCTTATAAGTGAATTTTTCAAAGAAAAATTAGACAACGGATTTATTATGACCACTCAGTAATATATCTATTTTCTATTTGGCAGCTTATAGATAATTTTTCAAACCATCAATTAAACTAAACATAATTAATTTACTCTTTTTGCAATCAAAATTCACCTTAAATTCACATGATAATACACTAAATTGATGCAACTTATACTGAATAAGATGCTAAATTACAAAAAATTATGGAATGCCATGAACACGGTTAAAACAATGCTTGATAAGCCTAGAATTATAGTTAAGTTACATAAAAATAATGAAATTTAATGTTTTTACGTTAACTAAACTTTAAGGGAATTTAGAGATAGAAAAAAGTTTAAGCAATAAGTTGAGAATGTATGAAACTACAAGAAAGTAAAGTGTGATTTACCCTATTTAATTTTAAATGCTAAAATATCAATTTTAAAACTTTAAAAGAAGAAAAAAAAAATTAAACTATTAGTTTTACAACTTTTTCAAAACCTTCATTTTATCTTTTAAAATATTAAAGCCAATATTGTTAATAACATTGAGAGTCAAAAGGGAAGAAAAAATATCTATAAAACACTCATCCACATTATAATAGATTAAAAATATAACACATTAATATCTCACAAAAAATGAATATAATTAATTTATTATTGAACCTTTCTCAAGATATTCTCTATTTATGTTTTTACCGCTCTTTTCTTTTAAGTTTGCAAAATAGATCCTCTACTGTAGTACTGCCTCTGCAACCATAAAAAAGAAAGGGAAAAAGGGAGGAAAAAAAATGAAGAAATGAAACAAAATGATAGAAAAATAAAGAAAAGTTAGAGAGACATAAAGAGGCTATGGAGGGACTGTAGAGAGACTAACTGCAGAGGATCCAAGTCCTTAAGTTTGAGGGTAACATACATGCAAATAACATCATCTCTTAAAATTTTTACAGCACAAATAACTTTCACTAATTGATGTGAAAAGCAAAAAATTAAGGTGAATAAGTGATGTTTAGCGTATTTTATTTTTATTTTTAATTAATATATTTTTGTTAATAATCATAAAAATATTATCTTATTTATACTTTATTTTTCATTTCCAGTAATTTATATAAAATCATAAAAATAAGAAAGTATTATTTTCATCATTTCTTTCACATCACCTTAACAAGAAGAAATAACAATCCTTCTCAAGATGTAATAAATGAATGTGATTTTAGAGAGGGTCAAAGACATTATCCAGAGCAACATCTTATATGAAATAAACCAAAGGATCCTTTAAAGAACTAGTATATATGGTATAAAATCCCATTAAACATTTCTTTGAGTTCCATAGTTACTTTTACACATTAAGTTTGGCAAGCTATTGTAGGGCAAGATCACTTGGTTTGTGTGCTTTAAACCAACGTATACATCTGCCAGTATTTGGATCCTGAGACCATTCAAACTATGTATACCCTAATAGGTTTATAGGTCCATGTATTATGTTATTAGAGAAAACAAATTGTTCCTTACCAGCCCAATGTTTGTGTGCCTCTAAGATGGATCTTCAAGCTAAATGTTAGGCGTGTTACTTGCAAAGACTCTAATATTTAAGTTAGTAAAGACTAGAGTCAAGAGGTAGTTAATATTAAAGTCGTACTTGTTTTTTGTTGCTAGGTCTTAAAGGATTTTTTCATGATGTTGATAAGAAAATATCAGGATTACTTGTTATCCTAAGGGAAATTATCTCCAGGTCGAAGAATAAGTGGGATTGATGCTTACCCAAGGTTTTATGAGGGTTCTTTACTATTAATGTGCTCAATTTCTAGTTATAGGTGTCTTGGGCTGAGTTGGACCCAAGCTAGATTTGGTCTGAAACACAAATAATTATGCATTTCAAGTACAATGATGACCTAATATAAAGATATAGGTAACATAACTTACTTGAGGAGTAGAGAGTCAAACCTACTTTCTATGTTTTGTAGCAAATTACAATGTGCCAAACAAAATTGCTTAAACTAAGCATTCACACGAGTTTTATTTTCACGTATTGTCAATGTAAAAATTTTACATTATCAACTAATTAAAATTACTATAAATATGACTTTTAAAATAATTATTATAAAAGTTAACAATCTTAACATACATGAGTAGCAAATCAAGCCTACTTTCCATGTTTTGCAGCAAATTACAATGTGTTAAGCAAATTTTCTTAAGCTAAGTAGTCACACGATTTTTATTTTCACGCATTATCAGTGTAAAGATTTTATATTATCAACCAATTAAAATTACTATAGATATGTCTTTTAGAACAATTATTATGAAAGTCAACAATCTTATCATACATGACAATCTATAATTGAATGACAGTATAAAGAACTTTTACACTTTTACTGCAATCTAGTTAAATCATAATTATATGAATTTAATTTTTATATTCTTGGATTTATCTTTTTTCAACTCAAACCAATTTGATGACTCAATCAATTATTTTTTAACTTTTAGATTAATACATTTTAAATTTTAGTATTTTTTTTCTGCTTTTGTTTTTTCTTTCCTTTTTATTTTGATTTTCTTATGATTTTATCTAGTATTATCAACTGTCTTAATTTGATCATGTTTATTATGTAATTTTTTTTATCATATTTTGGATAAAGAAAATAGTGATATATTTAAAAAGATAAATATAGAAAAAACTAAATTAATATTAAATAAAATAAATAATTAATCATTAAAAAACAAAGAATATTTTTTTCTTGTATTAATATAAAATAAATAATTAGTAGAGATGAAAACTTTAAAAATATAATAATTTTTTTATCATAACTTAATAACTCGAACCAAATTAACATGATATTAATTAGTTTAGTTTGGTTTGAAATGATTGAAAAATTTCCAAAACTTAAACTAAATCTACTTAATTAAATATAATCAGTTCAAATTTAATTTTATCCTAATCTTAGGTTGAAAATGTTAAATTCTTGTGTTTGGTATAAAAATTTTAAAAATCATTCTCAAGAATCTAACATTTCTAGAATTTATTTTTTAATTAAGTTTTTCACTAAAACTTTCTCATAGAAAGGGGTAGAAATCCAAAATTTCCATTAAGAGTGTTTTTTTTTTTATAATTATGTCTCATTTTTAAAAATATTTTAAGCATATCATATCATATTTGCAACATTTTGAGAAAAAATATTCTCGAAAAATATAATTCATAAAAAACATAATTCTCAAAATTAAAAAAAAAAATCCCGTATAGCAAATCCCTCTTATTCTAAATGGATATTATATTCCAGATATCGGATATAAGGCAATTTAAAATCCTCCTATGAACAATTTATCAAGATTTTCTTATTTCTTCTTTCATAGATTTAAAAACTGCTCTTTATCGGAAAAAAAAAAAAAAAAAAAACTGCTCAATACTAACTCAATGCATATATGGTTGGCACGTTTTCTGTTTTATCAAGCTCTTCCGGCCCTCAACTTGCATATGAACCACCCGACCTCCACGACCAGCCACCGTGCGTCCTCCTCGTCCATTTGTGCCTCCTCCTTCTTGACTTCATGAAAACAACCAAACCCCATTATCTGTGCCCTCTTTCATCACACATTCACACACACCATAACTCCTCTGTGCATTGTCCAAATCTCCATGATCCACCAAACCCTTCACCGACAGGACCTGCCATGACCACCATCGTCCATAGATCTATCGACAATGACCATAATGCCATAATCCATGATGTCACGGTCGTAGAATCTGTCAACAACCACAAAACTGTGTTATCCACTATGAATCCACCGTGGAAGCCTCCATCTAAGCATGCCCTGCCCCCATTACCCAACCTTGTAGAAACCTCTACAACGAACAAGTTTGCATCTTTAATGACTAGAATTCTAACGGTGGTTTGAGAAAGGATTTTGATGTTTGTTTTGAAAAAGAAAATGGTGGTTTCAGACGCGCGAATGATACACGATTTCAATTAATTATGTTACTCGTGTAAAACTAGCGCGTACACCCATACTTCGCAGGTAATCAATTAATATACGATTAACTTCTTAAAATATATTTTGAATTATGCATATATGATTAATTCATGCGAGCATTGCTTTATAATAAACCTGAAAATAATAGAGTTTAAACATAAATGAAAAATGGCTTTTTCTTTATTTCGGGTTGGAAAGATGAATTTCAAAGAAAAAAATTACTGTTAACAGAAACATTTATTATGAACACAAACGCCAGATCCAAATCAAGACGCATCATTCAAGTTTTGGCACCGATAACCTTCCTTGAACTAACATGATAGAATGCTCGTTTTTAAGCTAATGCACAATACTGTAACAGACAGAATTCAGGATCAACATCAGAACTCCCTCAAGGACACAGGAGTGAATAATCAGTAACAAAATTCGCAACATAACTCCTCTTGAGAGTTGCCATCCAGTCAGACAACTACCTTGCCCCAGAATCAGGACTAGCATCGCCATAAGAAACTAAACCCTTTTGTCCGGATAAAGAGCTCGATCTAGACCTGCTTCGAGATACGGAAGTCCTTTTATCATATCGTTTTGGCGGTGTAGCATCAGGGGATCTGGAGCGAGAAGAGCCACTCCTAGAATTGGACTTTGACCTCCCCCTGTCTGGCAATCGTTGAACACTTCTTGGACCAAGTCGGGATTTTAATCTGTCACTTATGGGAGGCCGCCTGTCTTCTGGACTAAGACTGCGTCTTGGACTCCGACTCCGATCACGGTCTCTAAAATGGCCACGCACTGGACTGCGAGAGATGCTCCCACTCCGACTTCTTCTGCTTTGGTATCTAAAAATTTAAGAATAAGAAATTAAGCTCGTGTATGCATTTTCCTTTCCCATTAATGCGCAATTTATGCATGGAAAGAGAAGTATCAAGGTCTAACTACATAACAGATTCAAACAAACTAGAGGGAGGAAGAACCTTGGACGACTCCTGCCCCCTGGCGGGCTTCGAAAACGTCGTGGAGGAGAGCGCTCAGAATAACTTCTGTAGCTTGTGTTTCTTCAAACACATATCAAATCAGAACAATATCCAACATTTTTTTAAACAATTCAGTTTAACAAAATGGTGTAGATATTTAGACATACCTATCGAAGTTCCTTCTTATATTTCTATCACCATAACGATATGTACGAGCAGACCGCTCTGGAGATGGAGTACGATATCTGCGCGCAAAGGCATAACGCTCAGTAAAGCCACGCCCTTTTTTAATACGCTTAGGCACACCATTTGGTGAAGGGCTTTTTGAAAAGCCATGACCATGTTTGGGGGCAGCAGGTTCAGATGCTTTTTGGCCAGGACTAGCCAACAAAGCACGTCCTTGGTTTAGCTCCCCAGAATCCCTTGTAGGACTTCCTCCAGGACTTGCACCTCTGGATAAATAAGATGTCGCACAAACTTAGCACAACTGGAGATGTATTCAAATCCCAGGATGGAGTTGACATTAAAAAATTGAAGCAAAATTTACAGGAGATGAATAATAATTAGATGCTAAGAAAGCAAGAGGCAAAACCTATCGTGATTTGAATCATCTGAATTAGCATGTTGCTTAGCAGGTTTACTAAAGTCAGCTTGAGTATCATGCCCGTTATTCACAAATGCACCATTTTCTGGTGACAGTTCACCTTCTTCATGTGATTGCTTGTCCACAGTTCTTCTAACTTTGGGATCCATTGTTTGTTCTGGAATAGTTTGACTTTGTCGAGGAAGGCTAGATGATTGCTTTCCTGTGTCTGTAGCAGGAGCAGCAATTAGCTTAGACAGCAATATCAATATATCTGTTTTCATAAAATATCCCCATACCCCTCAGCCCTCCCCCCCCAAAAACCTTATTAGAATATTTGTTGAAGAAAAGGGGGAGATGAGAAAGCGCAGGACATATCATCACAATTAAATAAATAGCATACCTAGATTTCTTTGCGCTTTATTGTCAGCATGTGTTTTACGACCTGAGGTGTGACGATCAGCTTTCTCATCACCACAACTACTGCCACTAGCACTAGAGCTATCACTTTCTGTATCACTTGAATCCTCAGAACTCCTGAAAAAAGGAAAGTAATTCAATTAAAGCTTACTGAAGGAGTACTACTGGGAACAAAAAAGGGGGGGTCCTAAAGGTAGGCAATAACCAGACCGCCTAGACTTGTGTCTTGATCTTCTACTTCTACTGTGCTGGCTTCTCTTTCTCTGCTTTCGTCCAATTTTCCTCTTCTTCCCGTGCTTGCGCTTATTCCTCCTCCTCTTCTGGTGTTTCGCATAACTAGAGGAACTAGAATCAGAATCCGATGAATCCGATTCAGAATCTGAAGCTGAATCTGAGGAATAACTATCACTATCACTATCACTATCAGATGTTGAGTATCTCCTCCGTCTCTTCCTTGTGTCTTTGGAAGATTTTTTTCTTTTTCCCCTTGATTTTTTGTCAGAACTATCATCAGAAGTGAGGGATTTCCCTGATTTTCTCCTTTTCCCTATAATGAGAAGCCGTTCATATATTACAAGCAATTACATTTAGCAGTAGATTAAAGTAAGAACAAGGTTTATAATATATTCATCAATATCTATTCCCTATCACGAGTACCTTTCTCCTTCTCAACAGTATGCTGAATTTTTGTTTCAGAGACTTCACCACAATCAACAATTTTAACTGGCTGGGTAGGTTTCCCATCAGATGTTCCCACCTGCTCAATTTTCTTCAAAATGTCCATTCCATTGACAACTTTTCCAAAAACAACATGTTTCCTGCAACATCATGTGAAAGACTACAATAAAAAACCTCACCACTTCAACAAAGCAAAGATTATGGACATTACAAACTCAAACTTTTTGAGCAAATGAAAATGTAAAAACAAGCCTGCATAGACAACAACAGCAATCAAAAGAAACTGAAAAATAACATTAGTAAAAATTATGGGGGCCATCAACAAGAACAAGAAATGCATAGGCAACAGCAGCAAAAAAAAAAAAACTGAAAAACAACAAAGTAAAAATTTTGGGGGACCATCAACAAGAACAAGAAATGCAGATTGCAATCCAGAATGGTGTGCAATATGATTAAAGCACATCAAACTAGTTGAACTAAAACATTCAAAGATTGTATACCCATCAAGATGAGGTTGGCGCTTGAATGTAATAAAGAACTGAGATCCATTTGTGTTAGGACCGCTATTAGCCATAGAAAGAACGCCAGGTCCATCATGTGTTAGTTTGAAATTTTCATCTGCAAGGAAGGAGTACTTGCATGTATAGTCAAATGATTAATCATGCATACTTTGCTTCTTCTTTTTTCTTATATGTAGAATACATAAAACCCTCCTCTCATAATAGGTAAACCTACCTGCAAATTTCCCTCCATATATACTTTCTCCTCCTGTTCCTGTAAAGCAGTCAAAGGATGTTCCTTACAAGTCTTTGTAAAGGATATAGAAGTCAAAAAGGGAACTACAGATCATATTAGGTAAACAATGGAAACAAAAAACATACCATTACCCTTTGAAAAATCACCACCCTGTCAGAACACAAGAACAAAAGTTGGTGAATTATCATATATTGAAACAAATGAACATTACAAAACACTCCATAATTTTGCCAGAAATAAGTAAAAAAACAATGGCAAACTCCAAAACATTATGTTGGTACCCTCATCTCACTTCTGCAAAACTTTACAAACAGAATTTACTATTTCAAGTGTGCAACTGGCTAATTGTCCACTTAGACATAGTACTCGCATGCAAGATAAAAAATCTTCTCCTTTATAGTTATTGATTAGCTCATGCCAATCATGAACAGAGAGGGCGAGCCTTGGTGCAACAGTAAAGTTGCTGCAGCCTTGTGACCTGGAGGTCATGAGTTCAAATTCTAGAAACAACCTCTCCACTTGTGAGGGTAAGGCTACATCTACGTCTACCATCCCCAAATCCCACTAGGTGGGAGCCTTGGGTGCTGGGTCTCCCTTTGTGACAATCATGAATAGAGTAACCACGAAGGGCAACTTACTTGAGCCATAAAACCTCTAATTATACGATGAAAGCTTGTTCCTTTATAATGCAAAGGTTTCCCAGTTGATTCTCCAATGCCCTTCTCACCTACAAGCAAAAGGCACACAGTTAGCAAAAGTAGAGTGCGAAGGTTAGAGAACCAATTACTATGAAAAACATACCATCATTTTAGAGTCACATTTTAATAGTTTTTGAAGCAAAAAGTTCAGCACTATTTATAGAATATAAGGCATTTAACACTTGTAGGCTAGAATATATTTTTATCAACTGCAAGTAGCCTGTACTGCCATAGGTGTATTACAAATGACTAGTATCTCATGCACACACAGTCTGTATAAAATTCTATATTCAACTTGACAAGTTGACAAATAAGCAACAAGAACAAGTTCTATGAAGATATTATCCAAACAGATTTTGACATAGATTTGGTTCTTTCACCCCATGTTTTCTGCAGATAAAGCTTAAAATGAGCAGGATTGTTTCTTCAACATTTATGTGGAACTATGAATGTAGGAAACATACAAAGTACTAAAACAAGAATAGAGCCTATGATTCATTCTTTTTCTCTTGATCAAATATTACCTTATACAATATACCCCATTTCATACAAATTAGGATTGTGTGTTTCATGTCACTTAACTAACAAAAGGACTATAAATTTAAGTTGGGGTTGGGTGATGAGAATTCAACCAAATTACCCATTTCATATTCACATAAATATTCAAGTTCAGGTCTCCTCTCCCACCCTCACATAGGCATGTACTGGGTAAAAAGGAACAGGCATCTAGGCAACGAAGGAACTTTGCTCATAAGTTGAGCAGCGCAGGGGAATTGATCCAGGATGCAAATAACTTCCTGACCCCCAATCAAACTAGTGTTTACCTTACTACTGGACCAAACATTCTTGTTGGTCAACTAGTAGCTCCACAGTCTCACATTACCCAATACACATAGGAAGTGCATGCTCCCCAAGAAACAACCAAACTATTAAAAAATGAGAACGATGGTAAAAGACAGTTATTTGAACAATTTAAATATACCTGTACAAAGTGCCCGAAAATTCTCTGCTGCCTTAGGAACTATACTGGCAAAAAGCTGCACCATTTCAAAAGAGTTCATTCATATACCAACCTAAGATGCTGAGTCAAACCTCAAATATCCTTTCAAACACAAAACTAAACAAGAAAATTCCTGGTTTTCTTATTACCTGAATAACAATTCTTTCCACAGGGTCCCCATCAATTGAGACATCTAGAAATACACGAGGATTCCTTTCCAGACCCATCACCTTGTTCAGAAGATGCTTCAGACGTAAAGTAGAGGTAGAAAAAAATCAAGAATCACCAGCAACGTTCCAAGGGCGAGTCATAAAGAGCATTCCATGGCAGTGTTCCCCTATTAAAACAGAGAGCCATTGTTGTGCATTTAAACACAATGAATTATCAATATCTTCCACAAGTGTTTATGTTCAGAACAAGTTTCAAGTGAGAAACTATAGTCCCAATAACCAGTTGGGTATCGTCATAACTACGTATCAATCAAAACCACCACATTATAACACACGGAACTAGCGAAGCTTCCCAATATCAGTTTTCGCACATGCAATGCAACAAAACCCTAAACCCTAAGTAACCATCCAATGTGTAAATAGACTCAAGTTCATGGCAGTTAAATGTACAAAAACCTAAATCAAAATATTCGTTGGAAACGGCATTTTGCATCCTGAGAGGAGGAAGTAACTATCCAACCAGAGAGTGGAGGAATTATAACTGAAATGACAAAAGAGGAAGATACTCTTAACAAATTTTGAGGGTTACGAATTTTACACTGATTCTAACTGTGCTTAGTTACACGGAGACAAAGATTGAAAGTGAGAGAGAGAGAGAGAGAGATAGAGGAACTCACCATGAAGGCATGCACGAACGGAGGCGACGGCTCGGTCTCACTGACAATAAAAAAGAAAGGTTCGTCCTCAGCTTGGGAGAAAGTTAGAGGTAGCACATCCTTCTTGGGCTATATCGAATAGCTTCGGCCTGTCCACGCCGGCCCAATTGGCCAGGCTGAGTTATTTTCCCACTTTTTCTCCTTGCCATTTTGTCTCTCTGTTTTTATTTTTTGCTTTCACTTTTAATTTATAAAATTGCTAACTTATTTTTAATTTGTTTTCTGTTTTAAAAATTTGTACAAAAAATAGTAAAAACATATTTTTTTTGACAATTATTATTTACACTCTCCCAATTACTAAATATAGTTTTCTTTCCTTTTTTTGTAATTTTTATAATTGAAAATATTCTTTTATATAAAAAAAGTATATAAATTGATATTTTTAGATCAAGAGGTACTCTCCCAAGCTTGGAGATCAATGCCCCCAACGCTATTGAGTTGATTTCAATGACAACCGACAAATATCTCCTATAGGTGGTACATTCCCGAGTTTTAAGCTGGGAATTATATAGTTTGTTGTTTGGATTCCCCTTTTTTTGGGATAAAAAGCAGGTAGAAAAAAACCTAATTAGAAACTACGATGATACAAGATAGCAATTGTATCACCTAGAATAACAAACACAAGAAATTCAAGAATAAATTTAAAAATCTTCAAATCAACATCTAAGTTGTGGTCATGCTTGGCTAGCAAGTCAGCAGGTTGATTTTCTTCTCTGAGGACATGGTTCTATTTGAGAGATGCGCCTTGCTAAGAAAACTCTCGTATCAGCTGAAGAATATTGTGGTGTGGGTGGAAGGATGTACATCCATTATCAAGGAGCTGAATGGCACATTGAGAATCAATTTCAAGAATGATATGTCTATATCCACGAGACCAGGCCAAACGGAGGCCAATAAGCATGCCCTCAAAGTTCGGCATGGAGCACCGTACAGAAGCCTAACTTAGAAAAGAATCCCTAATGAATTTTCCTTCATAGTCATGAACAATTCCACCACAAGCAACGAGCTGACCCTGTATAACAGACCCGTTAGAATTTAGTTTAACCTAACTAGTAGGGGGAGGAGTCCAACCATGATAAGAGTAAGGATCATGTCCATTCTGGTTGGTTCTAGTTGCCATAGCATAGGAGGGCAGGATAACTAAAGACCTTTGAATCTGATTGCAGGTTGCTAGGATAGAGAAACCTGCATTGGAAAGGCTAGGGTCTTTATTGCGGAAGATGAATAGGTACTATTTGAGGGACATACTTGAGCGTGGCAATTGATATTTTAACAATTATAAAGCTAAAAAAATATTAAATAACAAAGTTCTAGTGCATCAGGGAGGTAAGCGTTATTTTTTGTGTGGAGTCATTTTTTTTTTGGTAAATTAAATTTTAGATTAAGAGAAGACACACCTCTTGTAAGGCTAGGGAAGACCACCAATTTAACAAGGATTTATAGTGAAATTTATATATTGTTTGCCAATAAGAAAAATATGAGAATCGAAACCAAGTCATAACTAGTGTGAGCAAAAAACTCGACTATATGTGTCAACCCCTATTAATATGTGAAGCCTGTAATACTGTGATTTTCTTAATGCATAATTAAGTGGTTTAATAATTAAAAAGTGAAAATTTGATATGTAATCTAGGCAATTAAAAGAGATAAATGAATTGTTGTTATGCATGGTATGTTGTATGTAGTGATGGTTTGGTGTTGTTGGTTTAAAATTCTAATTTGAATTTAGGAAATCTGAGATATGTGCTTGAGCCAATTTGGATATGTTGTGAGAATATTTTGGGTTTTTGAGAGAATACAATTAAGTTAGACCAATTTTGAGATAAAGGAAGTGGCTTGGTGGGTTTGGACCTCAGTTGGCCAAAAGTCCGGGTGAGAACTCCAGGGAGGTCGGATGTATATAAAGAAGGAAAGGGGGATTTCTCCTGCATTCTCTCATTTCTTTCTCTCTCTTCAATTCTCTCTCAATCTCTCTCTAGAAATTGTTGAGTTTGTGGGAGTATAAGCGAGGTTTGAGCTTGATTTGGCAGTTGTGGTAAGGAAAGGAACGATCCTAGCTAGATTTGGCTCAAGAACACCAGATTCTCAAGGAACCTAAATTCAGATTCAGGAACTTTTAGATGTAAGGGAAGCTTACAAATTGGTTGTTTTGTGTCAATAAATGTTGGTATATTGATTTCTTGCCTTATGATCGGTTGATTCTCTGTGGATGTTGCCATTTTGTTGGATTTAGGTGAAAATGGGTTTTGGGGGAGAAAATTTGAGATTTGGATGAGAAATTGATGATTTTGTGATGAAATGTTGAATTGATTATATGATTTGATTTGTATTAACTTGGTTGAAGTGGATTGAGGTTGTTGGAACATCATTGATTTGAAAATCTATGTTTTTTGGTTGAAAAAGTTGAGTTTTCTCCGAAGAAAATCGCATTTTTTTCAAAAATCTTCGTAGATAATCGATTATGGAGATCATATAATCAATTATTTGGAGTTTTAGAAACTATTTTTGTGATTTGGTTTTAGAAATAATCGATTATGCAGTTGGATAATCGATTATCTACTGTTCCAAAAAAAAAACTGGTTTTGCTTCGGAAATAATCAATTATGAAAGCCCATAATCGATTATCTTTGCTGAAAAACAAAATCTGATGCATTTTTGTTATAGTACATAATCTGTTATTTCAAAACTGAATGTATTACTTCAGATTTTAAAGTTTTCATCTCAACATGTGAATTTTATGAATTTCAAGATTTGTTAATCTTCCAAATGATTTTCAAAGAAGGTTTTGGTTTTCAAATCGTAGTTGATTGTTGGATTGGTTGTGAAGTGGAAGGTTGCTTAGATAGGACCTCCACTTGATGTGTATGATATTATTGTATGAGATTTCTTATGAGGTGGGCTGCTTGGATAGGGCCTTACCTGTTGACCATGCAAGAGGCTGAATTAGGCGTGCATGAGGTTGATGGTGACTGTTGGACCATAGGTCGTGCTGAGTAGGCCACGTGGTGTTATGTTGATACATATATATGATATGATGACTGTTGTGGTTGAGTTGATGGTTGTGTTGATATGTTGATACACACACACACACACACACACATATAATGATTATTTGGTAGAGTTGGTTTTTGTGGTGATACATGCATTGGCATGCATATGTTGTTGGCTGAGGTTGTGTGGGCCTTAAGCTGTGTGCGAGCAGGCATGTAAGGTGGATGGTGACTAGAGTTGGTACTCAAATAGGCCTCCAACCTAATGACTGGATAAGAAGTGGGGTCTTAAAGTTAGGCTTAGGGGATGAATGGATAGATAATTCCGCAATGGGGCTAAGACAGTGCAGGCCTTGTGTTGCTATATACCACCACCCACATACACTTATCCTGACAACCATAAGTTTATCCAACAGATCAGAGTTTTGGCAATCCTTGAATGGTACTAGATGGCCATGGTAGGGGATAAGACCTGGCTTATCGCGCAAAATGTAGAAAATCTCTCGAGAGTCGTGTCATTCATACATTGACATTTTGGGGTCGAAGGCATGATATGTTGTGTTGTATGTATGCAAACTCATTCTCTGATGAAATGAGAATCCAAACTTGTATGTTGATGAAATTGTTATTGTGGTTGTTCGATGCCGTTGTTGCTATGAGTACTTGGCAATTGTTATTGTGGTTGTGTTATGTGTTAGTAGTGAAGGTAGTATTGTTGTTGTTACTTAATTATTGTGGCTGTTTGTAATTGTCATGATTGGTGATGGTGGTGATAGAGGTGTTGTTAATATCGTTGTTGTTATTGTGTCAAAGGTTGTTGTTGTAATGGTTGTACTGGTGTTATCATTATTTTTTTTAGTAAGCTTACCCTTGTGTTGTTTGCACGCGTAATTCGTGCCTGTGATGATCATGTCTTTGGCGTGGGAGCAGATGTTGAGTTTTTGGCAAGTTTAGCTTCACTTAGTTGGGGATATAGCTTCGTTTCAGCTAGTGGCGAGATTGAACAAATATAAAGAATCATCTTTTGTTGTTTTCCTTAAGGGAATTGATATTCCTTATTGTTGTTTATTTCTTTTAAGATGATGTATAAAGTGACCAGCTATAGGAAATGAGTTTTGTATTCTGTTTTCTCGGTGATGTATATTTTGTACATGTTTGATATGGGCTGGTGTTATCCCATTTGTTGTGTATGTATGATGATTTGAGTTGAATGTATGACATTAGGAGAGATAGGTGGATCTCTTAGTTGATATGCATAACTTATATACAGATATGTTATAATTTGATTTTTTTTTATTCACTTGATAAGTGGATAAGGTGTATATTTAGCAAGGTTGTTTAGTAGCGATAGTTGGGTCGTTACAAAGCCATTTTATACCATCAACGTGCTTGGTATAAAATATCCCCTGAGGGTAGTAACGTTGCTAGGGGTTGCAATAACCAATGGCGTGAGATCACTAGGAATCTCAGTAATATGGGTTATGCTAAAAAATGTAAAATTACAAACAAAATCAATGTCGATGGAGAAGTACTTCCTATCCGATGTGATTCTAAATTGTCATAGCTTGTTTGAAGATCCCAAAATACAACACCAACTGACGATCATTAGATTACATTCAGGCCTAGTTCCATCGAGCATGTTGCAGCTGGTGCTACTAGCACTGTTACCTTCAATTATAGAAATTCAATCATCAAATAAGGAAGGTGTGTTCATAGGAACGCCATAGAGGATATGTTGACAAGTTGTTGGTGTAAGCGATACACGAATATTGAAACGAGAAAGAAAAGTGTGGTGAAATGAGAAAAAGGTGTGTGGTGAAATGCGAGGGAATGAGACAGTAATCTTTTAAAAGAGAAAAAATACAAGTTTATTTAAGTAAATTTATATAAAAGAGGAAAAGGTATGTTTGGTAATTGGGGGAGTGTAAATAGCAATTACCTATATTCACACCTGTGAATAACTCAAGTGATAGCCCAACTAGGACTATTAACTAGTGTTATTAGAATTGGACAGGCCATTGACTTAGTTAGAGAATTGGGTTAATAGGTCACTGGTCGAACTAGTGAGTCACTGGTTAGACTACATGAACAGGTATATTAAATTTGTATATTTTATACAAAGCATATTGTATATAAATTACTTTTTTCATATAAATTCTAAGTTGATAAGTTGACATAGTGGAAATAAATATTTAGAAAGCAATAGTACTAGTGTTTGAATTTCACATAACTAAAACTTGTTTGGGTAATGAGTATATCAAGGGTGTTCACATCTAACTCAATATATAAAAAAAAACCAAAAAACAGTCCAAAAAATTCAAAAACTAAAGCAAACCAATTTTTTTGGATTTTATCGGATGGCTTTGTAGTGCAACTGATCGGTTCGATTTGGTTCTCGGTTAGTGACTCTAAAATTGAACCGAAATGATACTACTAAATATGACTTAATGTTGTGCATGTATGTTTAATTGATACTTTTATTTTTTGAATAATTGAACTATGGCATTTACATAATTGTCACACACTTAATATCGATATGTAAATAGGTCAATGTTATTATGAAAATTGTACTCGTGGCATCTTTGACGAAGATGTTAGAGTTGTTGGTAAAAATGTAAGGAGCATATACTAAGCAATTAAAGATTTGAAGTTGTTACTTAGCTAGCCTTTCTGGCATAATTTACTAACAACTCAAGTTTGTAATAGTAAGACGTTCTAATTATCCTTAAACATTTTTGTTGACATGATTGACTTGTATTGTTATGATTACTCTTTACTAATGCCTGAAGTTTGTCTATAATATGGTGGCTTAATAGAGGGTCCTTATGGTAATGTTGTCAACATACTAGTTAGCTGAAAAATTATAGTCTTAAAGTTGTGTGCAAAAATGGATGCCAATCAACTCCTCAAAGCATATTTCCTTATAATGAAACACTAGTTTAGTCAAACCTATTAGTAACTTGTATTTCCTTTATTTGGTTATATGTTAAATGGCAGGTTGTGGTTATAAAAAAGATTGAAATCAAAAACAAATTAACTGATCCAAACCAAATCGCATTTTTTGGATTGGATCGGATCGGGTTTTTTTTTTAAGAACAATCTAAATTGATCCAAACCGTATAGTACTTTAAGTTTTGAATCGAATGATTTTTTAGGTTAAAATCAATCCAACCTGATCCACAAACACCCCTAGAGTATATTACAGTAGAAAGCAATGTAATTTCTTGGGTAATGTATTTGACAACCTATTAGAGTGCCGAGTTGATTACGTGGTACTGATTTAGATGCATTTCCAATTTGATAAATCAATTGGACCAATGTTGTGATCGATTTTCGATTAGACTAATCAAATTGGTCAGTCTAGTCCGATTTCAATAACATTACTATTAACCATTGAACATACTTAAGCATGCATAACTTGGGTATTTCTCACGGAGCCACACCCCCTTTACCTCCACTTTATCTCCTCCTCTTTTTCTTTCAATTCCCCACTCCCCCATCCCCCCCAAAATAGTGGGAGCTCTCTTGTTTTTCTATTCTTTATAAAATTACATAAATTAATTCACAATTTTTTATAAATGTCTAAAAAAACTTGAAATTAAGAAACATTTGTTAGTAAAAATAAAAACCCTAAACATGGAAAGTACAAAAGTCATATAAAGGGTCATGACTTCTATATAAATTAAAAAAATTGTGAAGTCTCATTTCACAAGCACTACTTCTTTGCAAAAATAAAAATAAAAAATACACTGAAGTCCCATTTTGCAAACATGACTTCTTTGTAAAGAAATAAAAAAAATATATGTAAAATGAAGTCTCATTTATGACTTCTTATATATATATATATAAATTGAAGTCTCATTTCTCAAACATGACTTCCATAATAAATTTTAAAAAATAAAAATTAAAGTCTCACTTGAGAAACATGACTTCTTTTAAAAGTCGTAAAAAAAATAAAAAAAATAAAAAATTCAGAAGTGATATGTTTATGTTAAGACAAAGGACATATTTATAACCCTTAAATATTTTGATAATAACAAACAGTTAAAATTATATATGTCCTTACATAATCGTCTGTTCATACGTTCACATACAATCGTCTGATGTTTTTAAAATGAATATCGTCGTATCTTTTGATTAGATATATTTCATAACTAACAAATCTTATAGATGATAACAACGTTCTAAAATGATCTGCACATCAATCAGAGTGTAAGTTATCTCGAAACGTATAAAGCCTACATACCCACTATCGAAGATAGTCAGCAAAAAAAAAGGAGCATATGTGCGTATGTTAGAATGGGAAAGCGGACATGACAACTACTACAAGATTGAGTACAAGAAGAGAAAAGATAAGCAAACTGCTTTATCTTATCATATGACAAGTTGGTGAAAGGCATTAAATGCTGCATTTAATGCTCCAACAACTTTCTTCATCAAACGAAGGCCATCCTCTGCAAAGCACTCAATGGATTTCTTTTTGAAGCCTATAAATAGAAGAAGAGACCTTTTTTGAAAGTTGTTGTTGTCATTGCTGTTGCTGCTGATCATAAATTACTTTAAGAAAAGAAAAAGCTTGTGTAAACTCTGTTTGTAAAATTCCTTTTATACTTCATTGAATATTCGTCTGTTAAGATGTTAAACCCAGTGAAGTAACTCACGTGTAAACCTTTTTCTTAACGAAATTGGTGGAAGCCTGAAGAGACTTTGATTCAAAGAATACTTGAGTGTTTGCTTGAAGAGGCAAGTGAAAGACTACTTGGGTTAAACCTGAAGAGGCTTATGAAAAGAATACTTGTAACTTGAAAAAGTTAGTGGAACTTGGTTGTTGCCAAGAACTGGACGTAGTCTCTGGGTGAGACGAACTAGTATATATTCTGTGTACTTTTCAATTTGTCTTTTAGCTTTCATCTGTCTTACAAAACGTTTTTGAGAATCTTTTTGATCTTACTTCAGACGATATGTAGTTAACGAAAGATTTTTGAAAATTTGCTATAACACAACTAAACCCCCCTTCTTGTGTTATCTTTGTGCTCTACAGTTTGGATACAACTTCATATTCAAAAGTCGTGTTTACTAAATAAGACTTACCCTACTTTGGTAATTTTTTCAAAAAATACCCATTTTGGTAATTTTTTTAAAAATTACCCTTCCTAGGTAAAAAAACCACTTTATACCTATTTGGTGGGTTTCTTTCCTCGCACTGTCCCCAACCCCACCCTTCTTTCCCACTCCCTATTTATGCTCTTCCTATTCCTTTTCCCTTTCTTTCAAATTTAACGGTACTTTCTCTTCCACCACACACCCTTGCGTTTCTATCATCGCCACAACAGAGGTGACATTGCTTTTCAAATCTAATGTTGCTTCTTAGTGATGCTACTAATGACGAAATAAAGGTGTAATGAATGGGACAACAACAACGAGAGAGAAATGACTCAAATCAGTCAGATGAGAATGCACAGGCAACAGTCTAGGCAACTGTGAGAGAGATGACTTAGGTAGCAACATGAGTCAGCAACAAAGAGAATAATGGGTTTGTCCTTTACAAAACGAATAATAACTCCTGCCTTGATGACATTATTGTAATATGTATCACTTGTTAAGAGTAATTAAATCTATTGGGCTAGTTTGAGAGCGGAAAATAGGCAGGTATTGATATCTTTAACCCAAATTCTGACTCCGATTAAAAAAAATCGGGGAAAATTCGACTCTTACCCTAAACTTGGTCAAAGTAATTTTTTTCGTCAAACTTAAGACAAGTTCAAGCGAGTCCCTAAAGGTACGAGGTTTTTTGGCCATGCCTACTACAACATGTTATTATCAAGTCAATTATAATAGTTAAAGTTATTTTGTATCATTAGTTATTGACCACCCATTAGTAATTGCATAATTGCATCTTTGTCCAAGGTTAGTGTGAAGTACCCTCTTTGCTATGATTTTTAATTTCTTTATAATTTATGCAGTTGTTTTTACTTAGTTTGGAGTATTGACTAGCTTTAGAGTGTGTTTGTCTTTTATTTTAAGACCATCAAACAGACGATTGAGTAGATGCAGTAATTTCTTGCTTCTCACAAAATGACAAAACTAAGTTTTAAAATGTATCATTCCACTTATGAAGCATGTACACTTTTGTAGAACAACGTGTTGGTGTGTTTGACACTTTTTGGACATGTCTTGGACACATGTTAGACACCCTTCCACTATATCATAATTAAATTTTTTTTTCAGCTCGAACATCTTTGGCTTAGACACCTCTCTGACATAACTTGGATACAGGTCAAGAGAGTAAGCCGACACCTACTTTTGACTAAACACTTTTTCGACACTCCTATGATAAAAAAATAAAAAACAAAATTACAAAAAGTCAATTTATATTATAAATATTGTGAGACTTATAACATTTTTTTTTTTGTGAGGCTCATTTTTATAAGACTTAACTAGTTGTTTTAACTTTTAAGAGATATGATTATCTTCTTATCTTGAGAAGTTTTTTTTGGAAAGATTGTATTGTGAAATAATTATATATAAAAATTAGTATTCTATCTGTGATGGTCATTATCATATAAAAATTGTAAAGCTTAACAACTTTGTTTTTAGAAGGTGAATATATATAAATATTAATTCTCAATTTAGATTTTTGTCATATTAATTATATATGTGTGTGTGCGCGCGCATGTGTGGTGTCCCCGAGTCATATATTTTGGACACTAGCCTAGTTCTAGGGTCCGTATCTTGTTGTATTCGTGTTGCATCCAATATTCGTATCAGAGTTGGTGCATCGTAGCACACCACTAAACTAAACGTACATCAAAACACACAGTTAGGTATTTTTAAAAGTGCTTGGTGGAGAAGCTAAGAAAATAAATGATGAGTCATAACTCAAAGGGAACAGTTAGGGGAGAGAAAGTCAATTGTATTTGCTTCTCTCTCTTGTTAGGCCAAAATGAAAAGTGGAAGTCACTAACCTCGCTTATAAAGAAACGTGATATTTTTTTTTAAAATATTAAAAAATTAAATAAAATGATTAAAATTTTCATACATTTCAAAGTATCTATTATATTTATATCAATCAAATCAAATACTAAATACAAATAGGATCACTTTTTTTTTCATAAAAAATGGATCACTTTCGGTTAGACAAAAAAGGACATGAAGTGCATTATTGAATATAATATTTCATATTTTAGATGTGTTTATAAATATTTTTAAATAAATTTTTAAGTATTAAGATTGTATAGAGCATTTTAAACACCATAAAGATTTCCGCCGAGCGCGTTAAATACGGAATTTTAAATTACAAAAAAAAAAGCTATAAATGATTCGGATTCTTACAACATATTTTTAAATTAATGTGAAATTTTTATGGATATTATTTACATAATAAAAATTACCAATTTAACGTGATTTTTTGAAAAAATTGTCATAATTCACAAATAAAGTAAGTAATATCAGTCGTTGATAAAAAAAGAATTGTTGATATTATGTATATTTTTTTGTGTGTGTACAATGACGACATTGAAGTTCAAACCTATGATTTCATGCAAGCTATCTCAATCTCCTACCACTAGGCTGATTCTAGTGGGTTTGATATTATGTATATATACATAATAAATCATGAATGTATTGAAATATCAACATTGATTTTTTTATCAATGACTAAGATTGTTTATTTTATCTTTTTTCATTTAGAGGAGACAAATCCCCAATGTATGATTTGGGTCTTATAAAGCGAGCAACTCAAAAGTAAAGTAAGTAATTGAATTAAACAACATAATTAAAAAAAAAATTGACACTGCATTGCAATGTAATTAAAAAAAATTGAATTAAGCAATAATTGCCTTAAAAATCACTCTCTTTTCAGGATAATACAAGACTGTATATTTGTGAATTTTTTTTTATTACAGCAAATTAAAAATTAAATAATCATTTTAAATATTCATATAGTTTTTAAAGGTGGAGTAATAATGTTAAAAACTTCAGATTGTTGATGTAAAACTTGTTTACAATATCATTTAATCTTTGTATTGACACATCATTTATTTTAATTTTGATAATGTTTTAAATTATCATCTCTATATATAAATTAGAATATCTATTTTGTATGAGAGCATTTTTAGTTGTAGTTCTTCAATGAAAGTGTCTTTAGTTATCATTCTTCAACAAGAGTGTTTTCAGGGGTTTTTTAACCTCTTATATCTTTTAATCTATTATTTTCAATATCTTAAGTTTTAAATTGAATTTCAAAATTTTTTAAAAGAAAATATTAACAATTAGAATGACATTATATCACAATATAAACTATATAATATAAATTTAAAATATAATCTATATGTTCAAAAATATTTATTTATTACAAATTTTAATTATAATATAATTTGTATTATATATTTAGAAGTATTTAAGTGTGTTTTATATAAAATAAATATTTATTTTTGTGCAATGCACATGTTAAAATACTAGTTTATTTTAAATAAGGCTAAAATATGTTTTTAATTCCTCTAAAATGAGTGAGTTTTAATTTTTGTCCTTGTAATTTTTTTGTTTTGTTTTATATCTCTTTGAAAATTGAAATCACTGTTTTTGGTTTCTATAAAATGAGAGAATTTCAGTTTTTATCTCTCTAAAATATTTTTCTTTGATTTTCATTATTCCGAAATCTAATCTTATTATTTTTGGTCTCTAACATTCATTTTAGGGTAGATAAATAACATTTATTTTAAAGATTTAGAAAATTTTTTAGAGGTGTCACATGCCAATATTGTATCATTGACACTAGTTGGTCTTACTTGAAATAGTCACTTGACCTTACATTAAACATATAAGTAGTTAGCGAGTGTCACATAACAATAAAGATAAAAAATACTGATTTCATATTTTGAGGAATGAAAATTAAAGAAATTTTTTTACAATGACCAAAATTTATTTTATAGGGACTAAAAACATATTTAAACTTTTAAATAATAGTTTTAATGCAGATAATTAAATTCGTTTATAAAACTGATAATCAATATTCAATAATAGGGACTTAGCGGAGTTGAATTATCCTACAGCACACAAACATATAATGACCAGGTAATAGGGCATTATTCTTCTGGAAATTAAGGAGCCGAGTCAAGGTTAATAAATTGGTTCAACATTCAACACGCGTAGTCATAGAATGTTATTTGGTCGAAATTAATTGCAGTCTACATGTAAAACTATAAACTTTTGGGTTGATTTTAATTTCATTATAATTATAAGGCTACCATGTGCGCAATTCCCTGCCTAGGCTACTTTTACTTGCGTTGTACATTAACATTTGCGGGAGAAAAAAGCTTGCAGTCGCGTTTTCATTGACTTTTGAGAATGGATTATTGGGATCAAACGTAACGTCTGAATTGAAAATTCCACTAATCAGAAAAGTTCCCAGCCTTTGAATTGGAATTTCTGCTTTGATCGTCTTTGACTATTTGACACATCAATATATATATATATGCCAAGTGAAGCAGGCTCAAAGAAGATAACTGTGTAACACATTGCTCATTTGCTCATTCTGAATTTTCTTGCTTTCCCACTTCAGTTGATAACCTTTAACAAATAATGGCAGGTGCACTAACAGAACATCAGATTGCTGAATTCCAGGAAGCCTTTTGCCTCATTGACAAGGACTCTAATGGTGTGTATTTTTGCACCTTGATTTCTTCACTTTCCTTTTGATGTGAAAAGGGGTTTTTGGATTGATTTCGACTTGTTGGAATTTTTGGGTGATGTCTAGGATTCATTACAGTGGACGAACTGGCTGCCATGATCCGATCATTAGATGGGAATCCTACAAAAGAAGAAACCCAAGACATGATTAGTGAAGTCGATATTGTTGGGAATGGGAGTATAGATTTTGAAGAGTTTTTGAATATTATGGGTAGAAAAATGAAGGTAAGATACAGAGCTAGTCAATGCATTGATTAAATAAACGGTGATTAAAAGTTAGCTGTTTGAGGCTAATGATATTACTGTCAAAATTTATAGGAAAATCAAGCTGAAGAGCTGAAAGAAGCATTCAAAGTGTTTGATAGAGATCAAGATGGATACATATCCGCCACCGAGGTAAATTAACATGCTAATCAGATCAACCAGCATTTCTGCACTTTCCAGTTTGCACGTATTGGGATGCTTGCATAACAAAATCTCTGCTTTGGTTTTTAGTCAGTTGCTCGTGTAAAGAGAAATGTATTTTTCTTTGTTCGTACTTTCTTATTTTTGATTTGAACTCATCATTTATTTATTTATTTACTAAAAAGAGCTACTTTTAAATGTTTTCCAGCTGAGACATGTAATGATGAATTTGGGAGAGAGGCTTACAGTCGAAGAGGCTGAACAAATGATTAGAGAGGCTGATTGGGATGGTGATGGTCAAGTTAGCTTTGAAGAATTTGCAAGGATTATGATGCTGAAATGATCTCATCCCTTTATTTCTTGTGCAATGGCTAATGTTGTTGACATGTTCATTGGTTGTACAATCTTTTATGGGTTTGGCAAGTGTACCAATTAAAACAATTAGTAAAGTGATGAGTGAGTATTGTTTCTCAAGGGATTCATGCAATGCTTTGTCAATACACAAATTTTACTATCGTAAATGATCGTAATCAAAGATTAAATTTAATAACGAGAAAGTAAAATGTAATAACTTAAAGAACAAATGTGTAAAGGACAATTTAGCTTAAAGATTTTTTTGGTATTTTTTTCAAACACTTGGTATCTGTAAATTGATTTAGATCAAATAAATGGAAATAGTTGAGGTTTAACTTCACTAAGCCTTCCTTTCATATATCATACAAGTTACTCAGTCAATATTAAGTTACTAAGTTACCATTATTCTATAAAATCTTCTAACCCTAATTCTTTAAAAGTTAAAATCTAAGTTCTTTGACTAAACTACTAACTCTTTGCATAACTTAACCAAATAACTCGCCTTAAGAATAGAGGATTAAGAGATGTCTAACACATCTTACTCTATTCCTAGATGCAAGATGTATTAGATGTCTTCTTCAATTCTAAGCTTTAAATACTGTTTTTCAACAAGATTCAAGCTAAAGAGAACAAGTTAAGGATGATCAAGCCAACACAAGCATTAAAAGCAGAAGAGAGACATTAACATGGAATTATATTGAATAAATATCTCAAAATAATTACATAAAAGTTAGCTTAATTATATTAAATCCCAACAGAGTGAACTTAGCTACACATGGTTATGTAAAGAAGGAAATTTGATGAAGAAATGAGAAAACTTGGAGAAGAGACCTAGTAGAAGCTCTTCCAACCTTCACACAATCCTATAATGCTACTCCTTTCGTGTTTTTTTGCCTTTTTGTCACCTCCCACCTAATGCTTTTTGTCTTTTCCTTAAACTGTGTCACATCAATGAACTTGGTACTAAGTGAGGGTATTTTTACGCTAAGCATGGCAAGAAACATCATCAAGGAGTACTTTTTGGCAGTTTGGCGCTAAGCGTCAGATTCTCTAGCTAAGTGCTAGAAGGTAAACCACAAGTGGACTCTCTGGTAGGTTGGTACTAAGCACTAATCCAACAGTACTTAGCGCCACAAGGTGAAACCTCCTTTATGATCCTTTTCCAGTTCCTCTAGGCCTAGGCATGTGCCACAAAAATTTCTTCAACCAAGGTTTTTCCTTTTTCACCTTAACCAACATAAAAACATCCAAAAAAAAAATAAAAATTCCTAAAACTTTAAAATGCTCAACCTATGTTCAAAAGCATATTAATTTAGTATAAAAGGTGGTCAAAACAAAATATTGAGTTAAAAAAATATGAGAAAAGTATCACAAAATACACTAAAAAAATAGGTATGTATAGTACTTATCAAGGTTGCGCACATCCTTTGAACCTAAATTTAGAAGAGTAGCACATATATAGATTAGACAATTTTGAATTTGTTTACTCACATGACTATTCACAAAGAAACGAAAACAATAAATAAATAAATTTTAATTTTTGTATTGAAATTTAAATAAAGATATGTATGAGTAAATAATTTAATTAAGCGCTTAGTTAATTAATTCTTATTGCAACAGAAATAAGTTTTTAAAGAAACTATTTTTAGAACTTGCATTAAAAATATTATTGAAATAATTTAAAAAGAGTTTATGAAAATTATAAGTTATTTTTATAAATTTAAATAATCTTTTCATAAATTCTTCCAATAGTCTCTTTAACTTTATCTTTTATTAAATTTAAAGCCCCACATTATATTAATGTCTTAATCATTTCAAGTAGTTGATGATACTATGATTTTCTTTAAGAAATTTAATAAGCCAACGTGATTGTGACACTCTAGCTGGAGAGTAATTATGGTATCGTGTTTACAATTATTTTTCTATGAATTTTATTTTTATCATAGCTTTATTTTCCTTTATTTTTGTTAATTTTATGTTTCATAGAATTATATTTTATTTATCGATGAACTTTGATAAAAACAAAATTTTGTACCATGGGTGTTTAATAATGGTTTTAAAAATTAATTAACTATATTAAATAATATAAAATCTAAGAATAAAATTAAAATGTTAAACCAAATTATATAACAATAGGTAGATAAGGAAAAATGTATATGACTATTTTAAAAAATTATTATAAAATGTAAAGAAGTTTTATGATATTTTATATTATCACCGATCATGATATGATGTTTTATGATTTTGAAGAATTAACTTCGTTAATAATCAACGAGGGACAGAGATTGTAGACACTGGTTAAGTGAAGAGCATATTTAGAAGGTAATATTTAATTGATTAAAAAGATGGTAAAATGAATTATGAATGCTCCAATTTATAGATCTTATTGGACTAATCACATGTAACTAACTTTTTAACAAACTAACTAATTCATATACTCTAATATTCCCTTGCAAGCTGGCAATGGTAACCATAGCCAACTTGAAACAAAAAATGTATATGAATTACTTAGAAGGTAACATGTTGATTGATTAGAAAGATGACGAAATGAATTACAAATACTCGTAGTTATAAATCTTATTGGACTAACCATATGTAACTAACTTCTTAAAAAACTAACTTATTCATATACTCAAATAAACTTAATGTATATAAATAATAAATAATAAATATATCCATAAAAACATAAATAATAAATATATATTATATAATATTATCTAATAAAATTAAATATATAAATTTAACAAATGTTAAGTTTTACATATAAGTCATTGAGAAATTTAAATAAATGCATCAATTTTCAAACAAAAATTTAACATTTTCTACCAAGAAAAATAAGAAAAAAAAAGATGTTATCATGAAACGTAAACATATTTGATTTGTATGAAGAGTTATCTTTTTGTTGGTGTACAATGATTGTATTGAGATTAAAACCTATGACCTTCATGTATACTACATAAACTTCTACTATTATACTAACTCTAGTGGATTAAATATCATATCAAGTATAAAGAGTTGTCTATTTTGTTCATATAGTGTAAAAAGTATTAAATATTTTATATTTTTATCTTCTTCTAGTTAAGGTATAATAAAAAACCTTTTTTTTTATGATGACGATAAAAAACCTTTTATATAAAGAAAAGAGAAAACAGGCAATGTACTGACAGTATAAAGTAGTTTTACACTGTCATCCAATCACAAGTTACCATTTATTGTAAGTGTGTTGACTTTTTATAATAAATACTTTAAAGGTCATATCAATGTTGATTTCTGATTAATTGACAGCATAAAACTTTTTACACAAATAGTGTATGACCATTAAACTCTAAAAAAATAAAATGTTAACATAATTTTCTAGTATATTTTTTCCAAGACACTTGCAATTAATAATTGAAATTTATGGAAAATTATAAATTATGTAACTTCTATTTCTTATTTAATAAATTTTGAATTTAATTTTTATATATTGTTAGGATAAATTTTTTACATTATCATTTAATTAAAATTTATCCTTAGTATATTTTTTAAATTATTGTTATAAAAGTCAATAATTTTATTAACGGATAAAAATATAAAAAATATTTAGACTGTAAGTATATTTTAAATTAGGCTTAAATATACTTTTATTTCCTATAATATACCTTTTTTTTTTGGTCCTCATAAAATTATTTTTTTTAAAATAGTCCTTGTAATTTTTTTTTATTTTAATTATTGTTATTTTGTTTTAGTCTTTATAAATACTTTTTTTTCTGTTTTTGTTCTTGTAATATGTAAATAATTTACTTTTAGTCTCTTTTTTTTTTTTTAAAGAATTAACTCAAAATGAACAAAATATTATAGGGTCTATAACAAAAAATAAATATTACCATAATTAAAAAAAAATAACAATGATCAAAATATAAAAAATAAATTTTACAACAATTATTTAAAAAAATAATTTTACAAGAATCAAAATAAAAAAAATGGTTTATTATGGGGACAAAACATATTTAAATCTTTAAATTAAATCGATAAATTTTTACTTATGAGATCACCTGGTCACGTAGTATCCTCTTTCGTTTACGCTCTTTTACTTTGCGCCGTTTTTTTTTTTTTTTTTTTTTACTCCGATTCGCGACGACGGCTCCGAGGATCTAGAAACATAAGACCGGTTATCGAGAGCGGCGGCGGCGGCGAGCACCATGCGACGGCGTTATCCCGGTTGAGCATCAGCACTGGGGACTTTCTGATCGACCGCTAAATTTTCCTCTGCGTTCACCTTCACTTCTCAATTCCTCTTCTTTGCTCAGCACTCATTTGATTGTCGAGTTTTCCTATCCATTAGCCTAAATCCCAAAAACCCTAACACTAGCGATGGATGCATCCGCACCTGACAATGCCAACGACTACTCGCCTTCTTCAACCGTCATCAAATTCGACCGCCCCATTCCCTTACTCCGGGGACCGTTACCTGCGAATCCCTCCGACGACCCGTCGGCGGGTCCGTACGTGCTGGCCTTCCGAGACTCGCGAGCGTGGGCTTCCTCGTTCGCGGCGTGCGAGCGCAAAATCGTTGCGCAGTGCGAGGAGGGGGCGAGGATCGGTTGCGCCGTGAGCGCTTCCAGAAAGTGCAAGCCTCTGTGGTGGAAGGCTCTGAGGGGTCCCAAGCCCTCCGATCTGAAGGAGCGGGAGCAATGCGAAGTGCGCGAGATGGCGGAGTGTTTCGCCGCGGCGAAGGATAGGTGCGCTGGCTTCGCCAGGGAGAAGTGTTTGGTTCCCTTTAGGGATGCGAGGATTAGGGTCGGGAAAGCGGTTTTGAGTTCCAAGGATGCCGTGAAGTTGATTGGTTGGGCATCCATGTCTGGGAGTGAGAGGAGCCTGTGGTTGATGAGTCTCATGGGTGGTGGTGGTGATCTGGGAACGACCAATTGCAGGGCTAGTGAATTGGTGGGATTTGATTATTATGTGCAATGCATTTTGGGTGAGCGGCAACAAAGCACCGGAAACTAAGCATCATTTTGTTCCTTGATACCGGAGGTAGGATTTCGAAATTCCAATGCTTGTGTTTATACTTGTTGGCTTATCTCGTTGGTATGTCATGCGGGTAGAATAAAGTAGCTACTATGTAAAGTTTGTTTGTCCCCTCAAGTTTGTGCTCAAGGTTCGATCTTCAAGTTTGTTGTGTATGGAAGAACATCTATTGAGAGAGTTTAATTTCTTAAATAGATCTTAATATTTCGAGGGATTAGTTTCTAGTTCTCGACTAAGAGATACTCGGGTTCA
Organism: Spatholobus suberectus; assembly: GCA_004329165.1. NCBI lineage: Eukaryota > Viridiplantae > Streptophyta > Magnoliopsida > Fabales > Fabaceae > Spatholobus > Spatholobus suberectus. Next base: position 20,851,290 of record CM014732.1, read on the forward strand.
ACCAAAAAAATGTAAAGTTTGTTGGTTTGTTTTAAAAGAAATCAAGAAATCCCTTTTGCCTTTGAGCTTTGTAGATGTGTTGTATGCAGCTATTTTCAGATTTGTATGTAAAATACGCTGGAATTTTGCATGCATGTTTGGGTTGCGAATGTCATGGAAAATTGGAAATATAAGAATCTAGGATTTCTATACTTGGTATTCTATGTTGATGGTGAACCCATTTTAATTATAAAATAGTTAAATTAACTAGTAGGTCCCTTTGACTATTTAGGAATTTTTAATTATATTTCTAAACTACAAAAAATTGTAATTGAGTCTTCGATTTTGTAAAATTTTTGTAATTAGATTTTTAGAATTAGTTTATGGTGGCTTTAAACTACCAAAAATGACAATTTGTTGCGGTTTTAAAAATTCTAGAGACTCAATTACAATTTTTTTAGTTTGAGAACCTAATTAAAAATTTTCAAATAGTTTAGGAACTTACTAATTAATTTAACCTTGTAAAATCAAACACGAGACCTGCATTCCTGGGAATTATTGTTGAATCTGATCCGTCTGACTTCTGAGTGAATATACCTGTGTATCAATACCATTATTTGTATAAGTTGATGTCACACAATGGGTGGTATTATCTTTTTTTTTTTTGGTAAAAGGTGGTATTATCTGTCATACTCACTCTCATAGAGAATTGTTTGTATTTCTGATTGGGTCATGAATCATGGCTACTAGAAAATAGAAATCATATACAACTTTATTAACGGATGATGCTATTTGTTGGAAAAAGCTATGTCCTAATCTATTGTACAGCTTTTATAAAGCTGATTTTTGTTGTATCTATCTGACATATAGATGTCCTAGGCTGTAGACCTTTTGTAAATCTGCTCAGATTACCTTTATATATGTATATATATCTGCTGAGTGTATTGAAGCACTCAAGCACAGCTACCTAAATTTAAAAGTCTTCAACTCTATTCACCAGTCTGGCATTGTTATGTTATGCCCGAAAATGTCAACTGTGTTGCTGGAGACTAGAGAGTTCTTTGACGCCTCACATAGTATATTAACGTAATGTTGATTGAGCATAACTTTAAAGTTTCACTGTCTCAATGAATTATTTTAAGAAGCCCATGGCTTGTAGACTTGGCAGCAACTTACTCCTTCTTTGGTTGGTGCAGAAGTTATCAGAATTGCCATGTCATAGAGCTTGTCAAATCAACTATCCAGGTTTTGCTTCACTCTAGTTTTTGAATTATGTTCTGATTATCATTTTATTAGTAAGTTACATAGGGGTCAGGTTTGTGTAGTGGCATCATAACATAAAAAATTCACTATAGTCCCATCTATTTGAACGTTTCATAAGGTAAAATGTACAGAGGGTTTGTTTTGGAGTCTAATAGAATTGAATCTGAAAATTATATCCACTAAGTAATTCCTTTTTACCATGCTGTGTTAGTGTTTTTTTGTTTGGCCTACCTTTTACCTTGCTCTATGGAATCCTGACCTCTATGTAGTGCTTACTTTTTTCATGTATTTATTTTGCCTTCTCTTGCATGGTTGGTTGTTAATGTTGAAGGGGATTTTAAAGGTAATATTAACAATTTATTTATGTTTATGTCTAAACTGAATAGGCAGATTAAAGGTTAAAATTTTTGAGTCTGCATATTCACATCAACTTGCTCTGGAGGTTGTTTGATCGAGTTTGAAATCAAGTTTCGTTGTTAGTTTAGTAGACATTCTGCCTTGATTAGCTTTTCTGGTGTCCTTGGTTGAGAGTTCAAACATATTATGAGATGTGAAACACATTATATATTATATTTATTAATTATTGATACACTGGTACTATCTGTGGTTCGTCCTCCTCTCTGCATCTGATGTCTATTGATTGGCCTATGGTAATTTTAATTGAGAAGTTAAACAAATTAATGGTTCCTTTTAGCCACTCGGGAATAGCTCAGGTAATAAGGGAGAAATGGGGGTTGGGTTTGAAGTCATGGGATTATTCTTGAATGTAAATCAATGATGCATCCTGTTATGGGTAGAATAGAATGGTGGTGAAAGATGTCTTGATGTCTTCTTTTACCCAGGGTTTTATGGGCCAAATCTCTTTTGCACGTTTTGGCCCACTAGAGTTGAAGGCCAGAACAAATGTTAAACATTTGGCAATTTCACTTGCCAAATGTGAATGCTGGCCATCTGAATATGATTGGGGCATACTTTTATCGACCATTCTCCTTAAAGTCATCCCTTCTCTTTCTCTCTCTCTAATTGCAATTTGCAAATGGGGCCTTTTCAAGTTGTTAATTACTTAATTTCCAATACCTTTTATATTACTGGGGCATTTGGCTTGTGAAATATTTTATCATATTCGGGAATTCATAAATGGGAATGTTTTATTCCCATGTCTGGTACAAGATTCCAAAATAAATTTGCATGTAAAAATGATCTCAAAGAATGATTTATTAAATTACCATATATACCGTTAGGCTTGCAGATAAGATTGCAAGTTTGCAACATTCCGACTATATTGGAATTTTCATTTTATAACTTATTCCTTCACTCTAGCTTTAGCTCTCAAACAAGGGAAGGGAAGAGAGTTCCCCTCCTGTATTCACTTAAACATCCAAACTAGAAGTAGCTCTTAGCCAAAACCTTCCAAATATAGATTCTGTGAAACATCTTGTTGTTCTGTATTGATAAATTTTTTTATAAGGCATCAAAATTAAGATATTGGACCAGTTCTTATAAGTTGTTTTCATAATCGAAGGAAAATTAGGGTTAAACTGTTTTAATATAAGCTATAAGCTATTTTCGTAAGTTATCCTGAAAAGCTTATTGAAATAAGCTGAAAACAGTTTATGCACATATCATAAGCTCTCCCAAACACTTACACAAGTGCTTATGTTATAAGTCCAAATAAGTTGTATATAAGTTCTTCCAAACGGGGCCTTTGTCTTGTATTGCTTGTTGCTATATTGATTGTTGAGATTATACAGTTGTTTCTTGGCGCTACCTAAGGGGCCATTAAACAAACTATTTTCTGATCTTCTCTAACCTCTAGGATTAGTCTTTACGATGGCAATTTCAGGATTAGGTAAGAATTGTCTGAAGGTAACCTTTGGTATAGCGCAATAGACTTTACTACCTTAATTAGGTGGATACCCATCTGTTTCTTGAATGTATGTTATAGTACTGCACTTTAGACTATGCGAAAAACTTTTGACAATATGGCATAACGTTTTGGTTGGTCAACTAGTGTGAGGCACCCGTGCTCACGCACGGGTTGTCACATATTAGTTTCTGATATTCTTTAACCATTTATTTATATAAATATTTTTCCTTATAATGACTTGGTCACTTTCTATCGAAGTTAATAGAGTGCAGAAAAATATTGAAGTGTAAATCAGAATCTTTGATTATAAAAGATATAGTAAAATAATGGTGCAAACATTTCCATGTAGAAAAACTTATGATAATTTGGTAGAAGGTTTTGGTTCGTCAATTCTTTCGGGGCTTATTCATTACTCCATTTTGATTTTCATGTAGCCTTAAATGCTTCCACTAACAATTGTAACTTGTTAAGATTAGTCGTAGCTGTAGTGTGTATTTTTTAAGTTGAATTGCAATTTTAATCCCTATACTTTAGCCTATATGTTATTGTAGTCTCATTAGTTATTATTATTCTTCTTTAAAGTTCGTTCTTATAGTTTCCTAATTATTAAAATTAAGTCTCCCTTTTTTTTATTCTATTTATATTCGAATTCATTTTATTAATTGTATTTAAATGAAATAAAAATATTAAAAGATACTAATTATAAAAATTTGAAAGTTAAATTATGAAGCTATTAAATGGTTAATCAATTTTTTTCTACTTGTTCCTGGAGTAAAAAGAGTTATATCTGCTCCTGAACAGTTTCTTTCAAAAGGGCTTCTATTTCTCCGGTGAATGTCTTAGTAGAAGATATGATTTCTTGGAATTGAAGTTTATTAATTATTAAAAAAAAAAAAAGTCTCTTACCCTATATTTTGCCTAATAATTAACGGGAATGTAGCAAAGGTGTGATCTGACATTGATTTGATAAAATATATAAAATAAAAACAGAAAAAAGGGTTTTTTTTTACATTTTATATATTTTGTTTTTATTTTTTAGATTAGATTTTATACGTTATTTCCTCTGTCAATCTATACAAGTCAATGTCTCATTGCATCTCCGTTTAATTTCTGTTAAATTTTGGATGAAATTAGAGTGAGGACTTGAGCAATTGAAAGACTAGAAGAACCAAATGCTGGGTTATTAGAAGTAAGAGGACCAAAATTGCACATAGAATAAAATATAGGAATTAAAAGTAGAATTAAGCCTATTTTTTTTATGATGGGATGGTCACCTAGGATTAGGGGTGTTTAAAAAAACTGAACCAAATTAAATTGTTTGAGAACCCAATCAAACTGTTTGAGAATTGAATTGTTTGGGAATAAAATTGAACTTGAACTGAACTATAAAAATTGAAACATTTTTATAAAGGGGTAAAAATTCTCATTACAAATAAATAGTTGAGTTCGGTTCAAAGTACAATTTAGTTTGAATTTGAGAAAATAGTTTGCCAAACAGTTCGATTTGGTTTGGCTTGCCTTAACTGTTTTTTAGTTTAGTTCAATGAATTGTTTTTTTAGTTTAGTTCAATTCACTTATTTTGAACACCCCAATCTAGGGTATGCTTGGTTGGCAAATCAAGATATTCAATTTTTGAATCATAAATAGTAAATCACATGGAATTGTGAAATTTATAGACACAATAACAATTTGACATCTATATTATATATGAAAGGAATTTTATAGCATGTTTGTCATGTAGATTCTAATATTTTGATATGTGAATTTTGATTATGTCATTTGACGGGAGTTGATACATTTTTAACTGTATCATTAATGCTTTTAAATTCTCGACATCAATATCTATCATGTTTAATATTTTGAGTTTAATAGATATGTATTGTTAGTATAAAAAGTTTTACATTGTTAATCAATTATAATCACAGGTATGTATGACTGTTAAGGTAGTTATTATAAAATTTAATAGACTTATCTTACATGGAGGTTTGTGACTGGATGATAGTGTAAAATTCTTACACTGTTAGTGTATAGATTATTTTCCCATATTTTAATTACTTCTTAAAGTTTATCTCATTCTTGCTTTTCACCATATTATTCATTATATTTATTATTATTATTCTTCTTATCCTTTTATTTTTCAAAATATATACACTTAAAAAATGTGAAAAATATTTTAAATTTATTTAGAATTACATTATACATTAACAATCAATAATTGATAATTCTAGTTATTTTTATAACATAGTAAATTCATATTTAGATGATTAAAAAAATACTAATGGAGGTTGGATTTAGCCAAAAGGACTAGTCCCTCACAATGTGGCAAATTAAGGATTGAATCTCTGTTAAGAGATGTGTCTATATTTAGTACTTAACAGAACTTCAAATAAAATTGATTGATTGCATAAAAATATAATATTTTTTTTATTTTCATTAAATATGTAAATTACACATGTTAGTTGTTTTCAATCTTTTTAGTAATACTTTTAGAAAATTATTAAATTAAATACTAAAAATTATATGCATACATGAAATATATTTTTTAAAAACCATAATATTCTTTGAAAAATTGATATATTTTTTTTATACAATACAATATTTATAAGTTCTTTATCTTTATTCTCATTATTACAAATTTTAATAAAAAATATTTGAATAATATTTATTTGATTTAAAATTTGCATGTTTAATCAATAATGTATTTTATTTTATATGCCTTTGTTAATATATATGTTGAAAATATATTTGATGTAATATATATATGCGGAGATAATGCTTTAAATTTTAAATATTTGCTTGATTTTGAATTATTTTACTGAATGAAAATTATTTTTAATAAAAAAATATACTAAATTTTATATATTAAAAGTTAATTAAACTATTTATTCATAAATATTAGATGTAACTATCAATGTTTACAAGCAATTAGTCGTAAGATATTATTTAGAAGTATAAACATGTCAAGTTGATTGTGAAATAAAATTATATTTGCATTGGGTGAAATTATTAGAAAATTCATTTTGATTACTTACACGTGTGATTTTAAATATCACCAATAATTGAAATACGGGAAAAGAGAAAAATGTTTTTTTAAGATATTTGAATAAAATCTAATTAATCTAATTTGATAAATACTTTTTTGATGCGCAAGTTAAATGGCACTACATACATATTTTTAAATAATTTTAATTACTTAAAAATAAATATTAAATGTTTTTAATATAATAAATATTTTTATTTTTCAATAAAAAATATATTTTTATTTACTTAATCCACTCATTTGATGCATAAGATAAAAAGTTTGTTAATAAATTTTGTCTATAATAGAAGTGAAAATTGCTTGAATTTTATTCATAACAGGATATAAAATATTCATTTAAAAATAATCAATAATTATAGTTTTTTTTATTAAGTTATAATTATCAATACCTTTATTTTATCTTAATATTTATATCTATTCATAGATAAATTATTTTCTTATTATAATTATATTTTTGTTCCATATATTTCATTAGATTTTTTTATAAAAATATCTTCTACATTAAATTTTAAAAAAGGCTTGATTATGTTTTTAGTCCATATAATACACTCATTTTTGTGCTTTTAGTTCTTATAAATTTTTTCCTATGGTTTTAGATCCTATAAAATTTTGTTTAACGATTTTAGTCCTTAATGTTATTTTTTAGTTGTTATAAAATTGTACACTTTTGATATTGGTCTTCTTATATTAGAAGATATTTATTCTAGTTTTTATTATTTAAGAAATATCGTGCTAACTTTCCAATAGATGATTGACATGTCGTCATTGAATAGTGACAGGGACGTAAAACCATAAAATAAATTTCTATACAGACCAAAATCATGTAAAAAAAAAATAGATAGGGACTAAAAGCATAAAATGCATATATTATAGGACTAAAAATATATTTAAGTCTTTAAAAAATATCATTTAACATGTTTTGTATTTTTAGTTATTTTTAATTTATTTTTATCGTACAACACTTGATTGATATACTAAAATATATAAAAATGATATATAGTTTTATTCTATACAGAATGTGAAATGTAATAATTTTAAACTAGGAATTGAACTTAAAACAACTTAACCATTAGTCCACGATACAAAATGATAAGCTATAGACTTTTTATTGTTAGCAAGTAACAACTCATATAAATTAATCCAAGAAAAATCCATAATTTATGAGTAACATAATACAAGTCGGAAAGATTGTTTCTTAGGTATCTGTCCTATTTTTTTCTTTGCCAAAAAAAAAAAGAAAAGAAAGAAAGAAAAAGTGTTTTTCCCCCACCTCGGTGCATCTTGACTCGACTCGACTCCACAACCTATGCAAACCACCGAAAAACCTGAGGATTATAAATTGCCCGCAATCAAGGGTTTTGAATGCAAATTATGGTCATTACATTTTCACTTTTTCCTCCATGATGTCTTATCGAGTTTGTCATTTATTGATTTTCGCTCTTCATTTCAATTTTCTCTTATTTTCTTGCCCACCAATTACGCTCATAGTTAAATGGGGTTGTTTCAATCCCTTTTCTTTAGAGGTGAGCATTGACTAGGTTTTCTTCGGTTTTCTCCTATTAAACTGATAAATCGAATCAAACCAATTAAATTGGCTTAGATTTTTTTTAATATTCAGGTCCAAATCAAACCAAACTAACTAAACTGATGCCAATTAGTTCTGGTTTCAAGTTACCACTTTATGAATCTAATGACCTGACCGGTGATATTATTATTATTACTTTAGAAAGTTAGTTTTGTTATGCTTAAATCTTAATAACCAATTTATGTTAGTCATTATTTGTTAGGATATTATGGTTCATTTAACATATAATCGAGAAGTCTTTGTTTGATAAAGACTTTAATATCTTTTAAGAGAAAATAGGCTATGCACTGGTTTAATCACAACTGACCATATATGGTAAGCTTGTTAACTTTGATTATAACCATCTTAAAAGTCATACTAAAGTTGATTTTTGATTGGTTGAAAGTGTAAAAGTTCTTACACTGACAGTGCATATCATTTAAATTCATTTTATAATGACTTTTTCATCACAAATTTATACATTTTTTATGATAGGTATATGTATTATTTTATATTTTATAAAATTACTTTTTACAAACACACATATACATAGCAGGGGACCATTTTTAGGAGAATGAAATGAGAAATTTTAGGTCATACAATTATACATGAATAGTCAAGATTTAATATCACGTGACTATTTAAAAAAAAGTCACATGATTTTTTAAAAAACTTACATAACTTGTGTATTTCAATCTTGACCATTCATAATAAAATTTAATAATTAATATTTGTTTCTTTCAATTATATATATATATATATATATATATATATATATATATATATATATATATATATATATATATGATATATAATGAGAATGATTAATCTCAACCGTTAAATTAAAATAAAAGGTCTAGATTAAAATATTTAAGAATTCAAATTAAAACTTCATGTAACCATCAAATTTTTAAAAGATCTCAAATATCACGTCCTAAAGTATTTCAATTATCATGTTACTTTTTTTCAAGATTGTCGTTAGCTTATCACCACCACCACCATGACCATCGTTACCACCACCATCAAGATAGTGATGGCAATGACTATCTTGATAGTGGTGGCGGTGACGATAGTCATGGCGGCGGTGGTGATGCGTTAACACCATCACTGTTGTTGCTATCGCTGTCATTATCGCTGGTCATGGTAGGTGGTGGTGGGGGTAGCGATGGTCATGGTAGTGATGACAATGGTGATCATGGTGGATGTGGAGGTGACAGTGGATGCAAAGGCAGTCATGGCAGTAGTGGCAGCGACAGTCATGGTAGTGATGGTGATGGGTTAACGACAATTTTGAAAAAAAGTGATGTGATAATTAAGATATTTTTGAATGTGATAATCGAGTTTTTTAGAGATTTGGTTTCTGTTGGTGAATCTTTTAGGGATTTGATGGTTACATGATATTTTAATTTGAATTCTTAAGTATTTTAATATAAATCTTCAATTTTAATTTAATGGTTAAGATTAGTCATTCTCATTTTCACATAAGAATGTTATCACATAGGATACTTTGGTCCCTTAATTTATTTTATTCAATTGGGTTCCTCTATTATTATAAGGTTCAATTAGGTTCTATAATTTTCAAAAAGGGTCGATTAGGTCCTATAATTTTTATACTAAACGGTGTGAGAAATGTAGTGAAAAACGTAATGAAAAATGACATTGTTTTGAACAAAAAGGGTAATATTGAAGCATTTTTGAAAATTATGGGACTTGATTGAACCTTTTTGAAAATCACGAGACCTAATTGAACCTTATAATAATAGAGAGACTTAATTAAATAAAATAAATAAATTAAGAGACAAATTATTAATTTAGCCTATACATTGGCACCCACTTGATGAGTTGACCTGAACCTGTCCATTTGTGATTGAGTTAGTTTTGGTTTTGGCCAAAAAGTTACAGGCCCGAACCAAACTGAAGCAGTTGCTTCGGATTTTATTTCTCCAGAATTTGAACTAAATGGACCCATGTCTACCCCAACTTTCCTTTCCAGATGGGATTCCTACTATTTTTGAAGTTCTAGCACAAGATGAGTAAAGCTAGCATGCATGCGTTGAATTTTTGTTTCAACTTTATTTTTGAGGAAATAATTACATTTTTTTAGAAAGTTAGTAGGAACACAGTTTCCTTCAACACCTCTGGCTTTCTGATGATTTATATCATTATAGATCTAAAGAGCTGTGTGACTTGCACTACTCATGAAGTATAGTAATTCTTAATACATTTTGGATTCATGTTACATCATCTAAATTTATGTTGAAATATCAATTAATCATAATTTTAAATAAAAATTCATATATTTGATCTCATTTTAACAAATTGATTTTAGGTCCAAAATTGATTTTTAAATTAAAACAATTTTAGATAATTTTTGCATTGTTGAATAAAAAATTATATTAATTTTACAACTAACTTATTATTAGAATAAAAACATTCAAACTTAAATTACTTCACTTAATCTCTTTTGTAAGGCACAAACTAAACACAAAAAGGGGGTTGAATTGTGTTAAGGCTAATTTTCGCAATCCTTTCTTCCTTTTTAAAAGCAACTTAATTGTTTAAACAGGATCAGAAAGATTTTCAAACAGTTTTAAAAGGCAGGACGAAAGAAGAAAGAATAAATAGAAAGGCATACAAATTTTATACTAGTTCAGTCTTATCTTAGAGATTACATCCAGTTCTTGGTAACAATCAAGTTCCACTAACTTTACAAGTTACAAGTATTCTTTCCACAAGCCTTTTCAGGCTCAATTCCAAGTAGTCTTTTACTTGCCGCTTCTAAGCAAACACCCAAGTTTTCTTTGAACCAAAGCCTTTTCAGGCTTCAACCAATCTCGTAAAGAAAGAGATTTATGTGAGTTTATCTCACTGGGTTTAACGTCTTATCAAACGAATATACAATGAAGTTCAAATACAGATTTTCAAACTGTTTTTACAAAGGCTTTTTCTTCTCTCAAAGCAGTTATGAATATTTGGATTCAGCAGTAAATATATTAACAACACTTGTAAATTCGACAACCGCTTGAAGGAGGTTTCTTCTTCTATTTATAGGCTTCTCCAAAAGTATCCGTTGAGTATTTTGTAGGAGACGACCTTCGTCTAATGAAGAGAGTCGTTAGAGCATTAAATGCAACATTTTATGCTTTTTACCAACTTGTCATATGATAAGATAAATCAGTCTGCTTATCTTTTTTATTCTTATACTCAATCTTTTAGCAGTTGTCATGTCTGCTTTCCCGTTCTGACATTCGCACACATATTCTTTTTTTTCGCTGACTTTCCTCGAGAGTAGGTGTATAGGCTTTGTACATTTTGAGGTAGCTTACGCTCTAATTGATATGTGGATCTTTTTAGAGCATAGTCACCGTCTGTAAGCTTTGTTAACTATGAAATTTATACAAAGAAAGATAAGATGATATTCAATTTGAAAAATGTCAGACGATATAATGCGAACTAGAGATCAGACGATAATGTGAGCGAGAGATCAGACGATAATGTGAGGACACATAATTTTAACTGTTTGTTATTATCAAAATATTTAAGGGCTACAAATTCGTTCTTCGTTTTAACAATCTCCCCCTTTTTGATTATGACAAACAATTATAGTTTTTGTAAACCAATTTTCTATAAAAGTTCTTTTTGATTAGTGAGTTGTAAAGAAACACATATTTTATATAGGTGTACTTCAGTTAAGCTAGAGGCAATATATAAATAAAAGTGATTGAAATAAACCAAACGATATTGTTCAACGTAAAATTCATCAAAATAAAATATACTCCCCCTAAGATCAATATCTTTATACTCCCTTTTGTCTTCTATTTTTCTCCCCTTTTTTGGCATCATTAATAAGAGGATTCAGAGTTTGAAGATGTAGACGATGAGTCAAGGTTACTCTTGAAGCGCTTTGCCAACTTGGTCAACAGAACTTCTGCACGTTTACGTTTTCTGCATTCCTTTTGAAGATCAGCTTCAAGATGCAACACGGTCTACTTCAATTCATTGAAGGCTTGTCTGTCGTCTAAAGATGCAGGTGCAGAGCTGGTAGCTGCTTCATCAGTTGGTTCCTCTACAAAACATAAGCTAAAAACATATGGTACAGGAGGACCACAGAACCAAAAGTGACCGTAGGGTAAAGATATTTCAAAGGTTTTAGAGGAGAAGAAGATATAGGTGAGGGGTTGATTTAGGGACAATTGGTTTTGGGGGTTAGGTGTAGAGGTGGATGGAGACGGAGATACTTGCATCCAGTGACACGTCAGACGTAGTGCAGCTTCATGACTTAGCAGACTCTTTTCATCAGCAGAGAGACCAGAGAAGTGTTTGAGAGCTTCAACATGATCTTGCAACCTTTTGCGGTCTGTGCTTTGAAGAGTTGCTTTTCCTTTTAGTTTTGTTAGCTGTGTAGATGATAGTGCTCTTTGTCGAATCATCAAGTGCCTTCGGGGGTTGCGTCTAAACTTCGGTTCTTTTCCTTTCCCCCTAGATAGATTTAGGCATGGATAATTCTTCTGACAGCATATACGAAAGGTGGTCCATGGCTTCATAAGGAGCCACATGCGAGTAACCATGAGTCTAGGCATGCCTAAAGCAAGGTCTGGACACCTTCGCTCACAGATTACATGCGGCAAAGAGATTTGCATCTTCTCTCGCAGGAAGTTGTTCATCACTCTCCCTAATTCCCAGTCATCATCACTTATCCGCCATTCTTCAAAGTCTGGACTAGCTTTTGGATGGATGGCGAGAGGATAAGTCTTGATCATCCCATGACAGAACGGATAAATGATTTTGGGCTTGTAATGGTACGTTCTGCACATGATCAGATACTCTGAGTAGTTGTATTTCAGGATGAAGGGAGAAGTGTGACAGAGAATCCCACGCTGTCTCCAAACTTCATATCCGACTGGAAATTTTGTTCTGGTCGAGGGTGGATAGACAAAGATTGGAGCGTCTGACAGAGTGTTGTAGCCTTCCTCCCAGACGTATGGGGTGATGTGCGGCTCATATGACATGACTAAGGTAGCTTCTTCAAGATCAGGAAATTTTTCAGCATATCCATGGCGAACCAAAAAAGGCCATTCTTCTTTGACGAGAGTTATCCACATCCTTGGATTATTAACTTCATCCAGTTCATAATTGATTGAAGATTAAACTACCTTTGGGTCAAAGGTCTCTGGTAAACAATATTCTTTTGTCATTCCAATCTGACGCAACTGAGGCTGCTCAAAGTAAATCATTGTGCGCCTTTGGAGACGTTCAGACAGAGGCGTTTCAGAGTGATAATCTTCTGGTGCTGTTTCGTCTATCATCGTTCCAGCTCTTCTAGACGAAGTTCCTTCTACTTCACGTTCCGTGAAGGAAACAGAGAGTGGAACAGCCCTTGCAGGTTGATCAAGGCTAGGTGCAGCTATTAAGTCTACAAAAAGACAGTTGAAGACTTGAGAGACAGAAATCGATTGTGGAACTTCCCAGAAGAGAGATCTAGGTAATCTATCTTTTGAGGTAGCAACTATGTCCTCTTGTGTAAACAACTCTTGCTCATCATGCTTTACAGGGGCTGTCTGTAGCGAGTGTTTAATTATAGATTGAAGCACTACTTCCTCAATCTGTTCTTGTTCAACATCAACTATCTTTTCTGCTTCTTCTTTCTTCTTCTCTTCAGCTCGTTTTTATTCAGCTCGGGCTCTCCTAAGTTACTTTTCTTCTTGAGCTTTTGTTTTTGGTATTGGAATGCCTTTGGATTTTGAGGGCTTTTGAGAGGGTTGGGCAGATGCAGGTGGTGGAGGGGCAGGAGTAGCTGTGCTTGTGGGAGTAAGAAGGGTGTTAATGAGGAGGTCATCATCTGAGTCGGGCTAGGGAGTTGGTTTGGATCTTAGATGAATGGTTAATGGTTTTTGTTTCTTATGAAGTGGAGACGAAAAGGTTTGAGGTTTGGTCTGTTTAGGTTGAGGGTCTGGTTGCGAAGGTCTTTTGATTGATAACTTAGATTTTTGTGGCTTGGTCTGTTTGGGTTGTGTTTGAAAGGATTGAGGTTTTGTCTGTGTTGGAGGTTGAGTAGACACAGTATTAGTAGAGGGGTCAGCATACGATCCCACTCTGAATGCAGTTCCAACAACTTCTTTTGGTGGTTCTGCCTTGATCAATGCCAACTTTGGATGTCTTGCAACATATCTAGAGAAGAAATGTGCAATCCTCACCCTCCGGAAGATGGATACATCGATCTCAGAATCCTGTTTCATCTTTTCCAACCCAGATTCTTTTATACCTGCCAGACGGATGATTTCCGTGAAGAGCATGGTGTAGGGAATAGGATGTTTTTTGCTTGCTCTGGACACCTTCCTTCGATTTGGAGAGATAGGATCTCCAGTTGTCCAGGATTAAGGCAGACAGATTGACTTTCTGACCTGTCATCATCTTGTAGATGTAGAACCTGTCCTTGGAGGTTACGTTATCCTTTGAACCTTTTTTGGGTAGAATAATGTGCAACAAGATGTTGTGAAGTAGTTGGCATATAGGCTTCATGTGTGAAGCGTATAAGAACTTCCTTAGAACATCCTTGTTCTTAGTTTAAGGCTTGGGCTTTCCATATAATGCCCTGTTGATAGTTTCTGGGGTTATGACTTTTTCCCAGTCTTTAGTGAAAAGGTCACCCTTCTCTTTATAGCCAAACGCTGTAGCAATGGCATCGGTAGAGATGATGATGGCTTTATTGTCGACAGTTCCAGTGATAGTTTCGTTGACTTCAGATGTAGAGGCCCAGAAGTAGGCGTATGGTGCATGATACTAGGAAGTTTTCTTTTGCACGAAAGCTTCCCATTCTATGTTCTTGATATACATTTGCAGAGGGAATCCTTCTTCCTCAAGTTTTTGCAAGTCAACTCATTTTTCGGCGATGAAGTCACTTTCTGGAAATCTCTCCATGGGCATAAGTTGTTTTTGGGCGGCCATGAGTGTGAGTTTGAGAGAAAGGGATTTGAGAGTAAAGGTAAGGAATAGGGTTTTAGTTTAGGGAGTTTGAGAGGTTTTTCAGAGAGCGTAAAGAGAAAGAAAGAGCGGTAAGTTTGAATAAAAAGAAAGGTTCTAAAAATACTAAAAAGACGTGCATTAATGGTGACTTGATGTGGCAGGGAACATGGCGCACGTTTCTTAGGTGGTTATCGAGAGTAATCAATAAAGGAAATATCAAACTAATGAACTTAAAAACTTTTCATATTCTCATATGATCGTGTTAGTAAGACGAAGTAAGATAAGACAATATAGAGTAAGACGAAATCAAATAAGACGAAATATAGTAAGACAAATTGTAAAAGATCAAATGAGACGATGCATGTAAGACGGTTTATTCTTGCAAAACTTTCATGTCCATGTTTTCTAAGATGAAGTGAAAACGTTCTGTAGGTAGAGCTTTTGTAAAGATATCAGTCCATTGATAGTCTGTATCGATGAGCTTAATTTCAAAAACACCTTTTTGAACATAATCTCGAATAAAATGATGTCTTATCTCTATATGCTTAGCTTTAGAATGCTGAATGAGATTTTTAGATAAATTGATTGCATTAGTATTGTCACATAACACAGGAATGTTATGCTCAAAGCTAAAGTAATCTTTAAGTTGGTATTTTACCCATAGGAGTTGTGAGCAACAGCTTGCAGCAGATACATATTCTACTTTAGCAGTGGATAATGCAATTGAGTTCTGCTTTTTGCTGGTCCAAGATATAAGACATGGTCGATGAAGTGACATCCACCACTTGTGCTTTTTTGTTCAAGTCTATAACTAGCATAGTCTGCATCACATTATCCCACTAACCTGAAATCTTTGTTTTTCTCATAAAATAGACTAAGGTTAGATATACTAATGAGATATCTAAAAATCCTTTTGACAGCTTTTAGATGAGACTTTCTAGGATCAGATTGAAATCTGGTGCATAAACAGACGCTGTGCATGATATTTGGTCTACTTGCAGTTAAATAGAGAAGTGAGCCAATCATACCTCTATAGATAGTCTGATTTACAGGTTTACCTGATTCGTCCTTTGTTAAACCTACAGATGGATGCATTGGTGTGCTCATAGGTTTTGACTCATTCATCTTATATTTCTGAAGCTATTCCTTTGTGTATTATTGCTAATGAATGTATATACCCTTCTTTTCTTGTTTAACTTGTAGTCTAAGGAAGAATTTTAATTCTCCCATCATGCTCATCTCAAATTCACTTTGCATCAAATATGAGAATTCCTTACATAGAGTTTCATTCAGTAGCTCCAATGATTATATCATCTACATAAATTTGAATTATAATAAAATCTCTGTTGGATTCTTTTCTAAAAGAAGTTGTATCTACTTTGCCTCTCATAAGCCCATTTTTAATAACAAAACTGCTCAATTTGTCATACCAAGCACGAGGTGCTTGTTTAAGACCATACAGAGCCTTTTTAAGTTTAAAGACATAGTCTATAAGGTTCGGATCCTCAAAGCCAAAAGGTTGTCTAACATAGACTTCTTCCTCGATAAAATCGTTTAAAAAGGCACTTTTCACATCCATTTGAAAAAGCTTAATGTTTTATGAGCAGTAAAGGCAAGCATAATTCTAATAGCTTCTAATCTAGCAACAAGAGCAAAGGTTTCAGTGAAATCAATACCTTTTTGTTGATTGTAACCTTGAGCCACTAACTTTGCTTTGTTTCTGATTACTTTACCATTTTCGTCGAGCTTGTTGCAGAATATCCATCTTGTTCCAATGATGCTCTTTTGTATTGGTTTGGGAACAAGAATCCAAACATCATTTCTTATGAATTGATGTAATTCTTCTTGCATTGCTATCACCTAGTCATCGTCTGTTAGTGCATCATCTATTGTCTTAGGTTTAATTTTTGAGATTAAGGCACAAGACTGCTTGATTCTTTAGTGATGACCTTATCTTGACTCCTTCTGTTCGTTCTCCAATAATTTGATTTTGAGGATGGTAGGTAATGAACTTCCAGTCTTTGTGAAATCCCTTCGTCTAATTATTGGTCTGTTGTTGAGAAGTTTCTTCTAATTCTTTTGCTTCGTCTATTCTATTTTGATCAGACGGTTCCATTTGTAAATCTGTAAAATCTTCTTCCAAATCTGATAGTCTTCTATAAGGGGTTAGTGTGTCATTAAATTTAACATAGATAGATTCTTCTACAACAGAAGTTCTGGAGTTGAATACTCTAAATGCTTTTGATGTATCAGAATATTTAAGAAAAACACTTTTATCAACCTTAGAGTCAAGTTTTCCCAATTGATCTCTAGTGTTGAGAATAGAACATTCACATTCAAAGGGGTGAAAGTATGAAATGTTGGGTTTTTTACCTCTCCACAGTTCATAAGGAGTCTTTTTAATTAATGGTCTGATCAATATTCTGTTTTGAACATAACATGCTGTGTTTACAGCTTCTGCCCAAAAGTACTTAGGGACTGAATTTTCACAGAGCATGGTTCTTGCCATCTCTTGTAGGGTTCAATTTTTCCTTTCAACTACTTCGTTTTGTTGAGGTATTTTCGGTGAGGAGAAGTTGTAGAAAATTCCATTCTTTTCACAGAAGGATTTGAACTTAGCATTTTCAAATTCAGTTTCATGGTCACTTCTAATTATAGTAATACAAAAACCTTTTTCATTTTGTACTCTCTTACAGAATATTTCAAACACATTAAAAGACTCATGTTTGTGAGCTAGGTAATAAACCCATGTATATATAGAATAGTTATCAATAATGACAAAATCATACTTTTTTCTACGAAGACTAAGAGTTTTAGTAGGTCCAAATAGATCCATATGTAGTAATTCTAATGGTCTGGAAGTAGAAACTACATCTTTTGATTTAAAAGAGGTTTTGATTTGTTTCCCTTTTTGACATGCTTTACAAAGAAGATGAGTTTTCCAAGAAATTTCAGGCAATTCTTTTACTAAACTCTTTTTATATAACTTCGAAATATGTTTTAAATTGATATGCCCGAGCTTTTTGTGCCAAATCCATTTTTCATCTTCTTTGGTCATTAAGCAAGTTACATTTTGTTTGTTTAGATATTCAAACTTAATCTTATGCAAATTATTATGTCTTTTGGCAGTAAAAAGAATAGATTCATCATTTCTTTTGACTATGCATGATTCTTTGGTGAAGGATACAATAAATCCACTATCACAAAATTGACTGATGTTAAGTAAATTGTATTTTAATCCTTCAACACATAGAACATTATCTATAGATGAAAGGGGATACTTACCAACTTTACCTATACCAATGATTTTTTCTTTTCCATTTCCACCAAAAGAGACTATTCCTTCATGTGACTTGAGGTCTAGGAATATAGACCTTTCTCTCGTTATGTGACGTGAGCATCCATTGTTCAGGTACCAGAATGAATCCCACCTTTTTCCTATTAAGAATATCGCAACAGGAATTATTTGAGATATTGTACCTAAATACTTTTGGGTCCTTTTATGTTAGTCCCAAAGGTCTTATTTGACCTCTGTTTTCTTTTGTGTTGACATCTTTAGAATGAATGTCTAGATTTTCCACAAAAGTTACAGAAGGTTGGATAGGATTTAGAAGATGATGTTTTAGCATTTTTGTCTTCTCCAAATCCAATCCCAGATTTGTTAGACGAAAATTTTTTATGTTTTAAAATCATTTGAAGTTTTGAAAATCCATTTACAAATTTGGTTAGATCATGTTTCAGACTAATGACCTCTTTCTTTAGTTTATCAACTTCGGAAAGGAGCATTGCCTTTTCAGGATCTAAAGCTAGACTCTTTTCCATTTTCAACAGATCCTTTTGAGTATCTCATTTTCTAAAAAAGCTTCTTGATATTTTTCTTTATATTTTTTGTACTCAAGAGCAATCTTGTGAGAGTTAGCAAGAAGAATGTCATATGATGTATCTTCGTCTTCAGATTCAGATTCACTGTCTTTAGACTCATGCATAAGGTTATTATATTCAGAGTTTACCTCAGACGTTACTTCTTCTATGTTTGCCATGAGACAGATATTAGCCTTTTCATCGTCTGAGCTGCTATTGCTACTGTCTAGATCTTCCCAAGTAGCTAGAAGAATTTTCTTTTTATATCTTTTCTTTGAGCTCCATCCTTTCTTTATTTTCGGGCATTCAGCCTAAATATGTTCAGGCTTTTTGCATTCATAGTAGATGATCTCATTGTTTTCTTCTTGTGGATACTTTCTATATGTAGTATCTTTTTTTTGGAAGATTACTTAAATCTGTCTTTCTTTTTAAGCATCTTCTTGAGCTTTCTGGTGATGAGGGAGATCTCATTGTCTGTTGAGTAGCTATAGCTTTCGTGTGAGCTCTCAGATTCTTCATATTGAACTTTCAGCGCTTTGTTTCTTCCTTTTGTTTCAATTTTTTTGTCTGCTCTTTTACTTGTTTCTCCAATCTTTAGGACAACAGAGTCATGTACTCTTAGTGCTCCCAATAACTCATTTAGAGTTAAGGTCTTCATATCCCTTGCTTCAGCTATGGCTGTAGCTTTAGGTTCCCACAATTTGGAAAGACTGTCTAGGATCTTGAGATTATTTTGAGCCATAGAGAACTCGACACCAAGGTTTTGAAGTCCATTTAGAATTGTTTGAAATCTTCCAAACATTTCATCAATGGTCTCAATTTCCTTTATGGTGAACATCTCATAATGTCTTTGAAGAGTTGCTGCTCTTCTGAGACAAACATCTTCTGTGCCTTCATGTGTGATGCATATAGCATCTCACATTTCCTTAGCAATTCTGCAGCTACAAAATTTATTATATTCAGTTTTTGATAAGGCACAAGTTATGATATACTTAGCTTTTGCGTTTTGTTGTAATAGGTTATAATCATCTTGATTGTATTCGTTTTTAGGCTTGATTACAACATGATATCCATGTATGATGATTCTTCAGATACTATAGTGAGTAGACTTGATATACATTTCCATTCTATCCTTCTAGTATGCATAATCTTCTCCATTGAAGGCTGGAGACCTTGACAAAGAGGCTTCTTTAGGAATGAATTGTCCTTCAAGGTGTGCCATGCAGATCTTTTTCCTTTAACACTTGTTAAGG
This sequence comes from Spatholobus suberectus, assembly GCA_004329165.1. Taxonomy (NCBI): domain Eukaryota; kingdom Viridiplantae; phylum Streptophyta; class Magnoliopsida; order Fabales; family Fabaceae; genus Spatholobus; species Spatholobus suberectus. Next base: position 20,871,081 of record CM014732.1, read on the forward strand.
TGCTAAACCCTTAGAGGTTGAGCTCTGATACCAAATTATAAGACACAAACTAAATACAAAAAGGGGGGTTGAATTGTGTTAAGGCCAACTTTCGCAATCCTTCCTTCCTTTTTAAAAGCAACTTAATTATTTAAACAAGATCAGAAAGATTTTCAAAATATTTTAAAAGGCAGACGAAAGAAGAAAGAACAAATAGAAAGGCACACAAATTTTATACTGGTTCGTCTCATCTTAGAGACTACGTCCAGTTCTTGGCAACAACCAAGTTCCACTAACTTTACAAGTTACAAGTATTCTTTTCACAAGCCTCTTCAGGCTCAATCCCAAGTAGTCTTTTACTTGCCTCTCCAAGCAAACACCCAAGTTTTCTTTGAAACAAAGCCTTTTCAGGCTTCAACCAATCTCGTAAAGAAAGAGATTTATGTGAGTTTATCTCACTGGGTTTAACGTCTTATCAGACGAATATACAATGAAGTTCAAATACAGATTTTCAAACTGTTTTTACAAAGGCTTTTTCTTTTCTCAAAGCAGTTATGAATATTTGGATTCAGCAGCAACTATATTAACAACACTTGTAAATTCGACAACCGCTTGAAGGAGGTCTCTTCTTCTATTTATAGGCTTTTCCAAAAGTATCCATTGGAATATTTTGTAGGAGACGACCTTCGTCTGATGAAGAGAGTCGTTAGAGCATTAAATGCAACATTTTATGCTTTTTGTCAACTTGTCATATGATAAGATAAATCAGTCTGCTTATCTTGTCTATTCTTATACTCAATCTTTTAGCAGTTGTCATGTCTGCTTTCCCGTTCTGACATTTGCACACATATTCCTTCTTTTTCGCTAACTTTCCTCGAGAGTAGGTATATAGGCTTTATACATTTTGAGGTAGCTTACTGCTCTGATTGATATGTAGATCTTTTTAGAGCATAGTCATTGTCTATAAGCTTTGTTAGTTACGAAGTTTATACAAAGAAAGATAAGACGATATTCAATTTGAAAAACGTCAGACGATATAATACGAACTAAAGATTATACGATAACGTGAGTGAGAGATCAGACGATAATGTGAGGACACATAATTTTAACTAGTTTATTATTATCAAAATATTTAAGGGCTACAAATTCGTCTTTCATTTTAACATCTTTGGATATCCTAGTGCAAACCTTTTTGTCTCCCTATGTTTTGAAAACTAGACTGAATTGGCCGATTGGGTCAAAAAATCGGTGAACTGGTCACCTAACTGGTTCAAATAAATTACAAAATTGGCCTAAAGAAAAACTAGTTAAAGAATTGACAAATTGGTTAAAATTAGTCAAAAATTGACAAAAAACTGGTTCACAATACAACATTTTGATTTTTTTCCTTAAAAAAAAAATCAACTTAAAGTACTTGTCATTTTTTTATTCTAAATAAAAACTTGTTTTTATTAATAAATGTTGATGTGTGTTGTTAAAATTTAGGCTTAGGTATTATGATATATTTAATTTGAATTTTTGTAGGTACTATAAATGTTAAAAACCTATAAAATTATGTTTTATTTTTAGTTTTTAGTATTATAAAGTTATGATATTATGTTTCTTTAATATTATTTTATGTACTATTTAATAATAATTATTATTTTATTAATATTGATTTGACTATGATTAATCACAGTTTAATTATTAAATCTTGAACTAATGTTTTGATCAATTTAATGATCAATCTGATTTTAAAAACATTGACCCACCTTCTGATCATCGAAGTAGGTGCTTGCTCATGACAACAACCCAATAATGGGGATGATTTGTCTAATTATTAGAAAATAGAGAATGGGTCATTTATGCCTTGTTTGTTATGGAAGAGAGGAGAGGAGAGGGGAAGAAATTTTTAAAATTTTAAAATATACATGGTTTGGTTCAAAGGAAATAGGTGAGTAATTTTTAAAAATTTCGTGGTCTCACTACTTATTTTTACTCTATTTCTTACTTACTTTCATTTATTTATTTATCTCTCTTTTATTTTTTATCTATTTTTCTCCTACCAAATAATTTAAAATTATTTTTTATATATTTCTCACCTCTTAACTTATTTCTTATTTATTTTTCTTTTCTCTACCAAACAAGGCTTACATTGTGTTTGGTATGATAGAAGTTGTGAAGAAGAAAAGAGAACTGCGCAAAAGAGAAGAGAAATGCGACATTTCTCTTCGTTTGGTAGCGCGAAAATTGTGAAGAGGTTTTTAAATTTTGTGAGTCCCACGCCAAATTCAATTTGTCCAAAAATATAAAGAAATGCAGGTTGATTGCAAGTTTTCGTTAATACCCCTTGGCTCTTCTGCGAATGCTGTATTACTGTGTGCAATATATTAAACACATATTCAAATATGTGTATACATATTTGAATTTTGTGTTCACATATTCGAATGTGTTTAAACCAAAATTCAATTTTTAAAATCAAATAAATATATAAATAATTACTAATATAAAAATATTTACTAATATATATATATGAATATACGTAATGCCATATATTCGAATATGGTAATTAAATAATAGAACATATGGCACTGTTATGGCCATATATTCAATTATGTGAGTAGCATAATTGAATATATGTTTATGCTATTAGACTTTTTTTGACAAATAACACGGTAAAAAAAAAAAATATAAGTGTAATTTTATTTTTTTATTTAAAATATTTAAAATTAAAAAATAAATTTTTATTTTATTTTATTTCTATTTTTCTTAAATCAAACAACTTCTAGTTTTTTTTTTTTTTTACCTATTCTTCTTTTTATTTTTTTTTTCTTTACCAAAGCGTTAGAGAGGACATGGTTCCTTTATTTATTCGGCTGTCGATGTTGGAAAGTGCTGCAAAGTTATACCAGCGAAGGGTTTGTCTTTGCTTGTCAGGATCCAGTATTTGTTCGACAATTCAAAATGCCATTTTCACGAAATTACTTGGTAGGTATCATCTGCCAGTCGGTGATTAATATACTGCTGTCTTTAGGTGGGAAAAGTCCACAAATTTTCGGTCGTGAAGTTACTAGGTAGTTTCGCAAGTCAACGATGACTGTTAAGTGCTAATTAAAGTGAGAAAAAGAGAGAGAAGGACAAAACATGTGATGTTTTTGTCATTCTCTCTCTCATACCAACGAGGGAGTATGACTAAACGCACTCTTTTTTATTTTTAGGTGTGCATTAAAGTGTAGAAATTATTGGAGTAGGTTTTTGTTTCCCTGTCAAGTCCGTCATACCTACCATCTATGGCTTTTGGAAAGTAGGATAGAATATGTAGCCTGGCTGTGGGGCACTAAATAAGTGTAAACTAAACTAATTTTAAAAGGAGAAAGGGATGATGGAAAAAGGCTTGATCCTTGCTCTTCAGCTACTTCTGTTTGGTAGAAAAAAAAAGATAGAGTAGATAAAATAAAAGTATTTTTTTTTTTGGGTTGTTTAGTTTAAGAAAAATAAAAAAAAATTGAAAAGAAATAATATTATGAAATTGTTTGGTTTGAATGAAAAGAGAAAAGAGAAATTATATTAGAAATAAAAATACTATTTTGGCCTTATGTAAAACATGTAAGCTAGACCATTTAATCGATTAAATTGTATGTGTAATTGATTATTTGGACCTCTTAATTGATTAAATGTGTCCATAATCGATTAAATTGGACTTCTAGGGACAAATACATCATGTTAATCGATTAAATGTGTCCATAATCGATTAAATTGTACTTTTGTCTAACACGTAGCATCCCCAAGCAAATCCGAGAGACTGTGTGTGTGTTAATTTTTAGCCTATTTCTCCTCACTTTAGAGAGGAAATAAAATATAATGGACCTACCAACTTTAAACTTCTCTCCTCTTTATTTCACTTATACTAAACAACACCATTTTCATCATCATATCTATTTTCACTCTCCACTCAATTTTTGTTGTATTTGTATGCTTCCAAGCACAATGTTAATGTATTTCCTAACTCGTATCAATGTGTATTATTAAGTATTAGGCTTAATGTATATTTTGGTCTCAATAATATAGTATTTGGGCAACTTTGGTTCTCTAATTGTTAATTGCTTAATTTTGGTCGCTATATGTTTTAAATTGTACAATTTTGGTTCATATAGTAACTTAACATCCAATATTAAATGAAAATGTTGTCGTGAGTGTGTTGATGTGGTGAAACTAGAATGTTAGTAAGGGGGGTGTTAATGTGAGTGCTAATTATTAATTACTTGCTTTTAGTCCTTATATTTTCCAATTAGGTGATTTTGGTTCCCATGTTAACTTCACATCTACCGTTTAGGAAATATAAAAAATTATTAATTCCAAAACTTGATCCTATGACCACGAGTGTGGACAAACAATAAAACTACTACACAACTTAGTGTATTTGATATAAGTATGATAGAATTGTAATATGTAGAATTCTTAAGGGAGTTTTAGAGTGCAAACACTAATAGACTTTGTGGTATTTTGTAGATAACAATTTTTAATTAATAATAATTATTTTAACGTTAACTTATAAATATTTTTACACTTAATATTATTTGTAAAAATTTTAAGCATTGTTTAAATAAATTAAAAAATAAAAATATGTTTAAATTGACTAATTAATTACATAAAATTAATATTAATTTGAATTATGGTAATATAAACATTATTACTGTGTCACGCATAAAAATCAATTTAATAATTTGATCATTTAATTTTTATTTATATTTTTAGAACAAAATTCTAAATATGATATTTGATAAATGTATGTCATTATTAAACGTAAGATATTAATAATTTAAATTTAAATTTAATATACAAATTTTAAATAACATTTAAAAAATTTAAACAATTTTAAACTAATTTTGTATATTAAAAAAATAATTTAAAATAATTTGAATTTTATTAGTATATTAAATTTAAATTAGTACATTAAAACTAATATATACTAATTAGTATATTAAATTTAATATTCTAATGAAATTTAAATTAGTTTCAATTATTTTTTAACATTATTAAATTTTGTATATTAATTTTAAAATATTAATATTTTGTGTCCAATAATGATATACATATAATAGGGTGTAGTGATCATATTGGTTCAAGCTTAAGAATTAATATTTTTTTTTTCATTTCCTAAGAATTGGATCTCAAGTTAATATAGAAACAAAAATTGCACAATTTCAAAAATCTAGAGCTTAAAATTTAGCAGTTAAAAATAAAGACTCATGTTAGCACTTTTTGTCAGCAATCTAATAACTCCATGTTAGCGTATTTACATTAGCACATAGCACTCTACAATTATGTTAGCATCTTCGTCAAATATTAGATATGAAATTAACGGATGAACTAAAATATGAGAATCAAACTTGAGATCGTCCCGAGAGTTTGGTCACTGGTCCGGTCTTCGTAAAAGAAAATAGAACTCTAGGCAATGGATCTTGCCTGCTTCGTTGAACTCTATTGTCGTTTTAGTTTACTGTATTATACCGCATAATACACGCTAGTGCCGTAGTTGAAACGGCCAATTGACATTGGTTTTTGTATTTTGGAATTTTAAAGAGGACCATTAAATAATAATATTAATCTAAAAGGGGAAAAAGTTAAAGTTATTAAAAGGATAATTCAAATTTTAATTGCAGAAAAGGATTATTTAATTTTATTTAAAAATTATTCTTCAAAATAAAAATTCATAGAGTGGTGGGTAAACTAGATAGATTGTTCTTTAATTGCCTAGTCATATAATGGTTGTTCTTAATCAATCACAAATGAGTAATATTTGACAATTAGACCTCTCAAATGAGTTAATTGGAATTGCGCCTGTTGGCTCACCACGACTCAGAGAACAAAACAAATCTATTGATTTGTTTATATTCAGTAATATATTTATTAAAAAAATCTAATTTATCTATGATCTATTTAATAAAATTCATCCAATCTATCTATTAACAATTTTTTTATGAACGGATATCTAATTTATTCATAAAATTATTTTTAAAAATTAAAAAAATTATGACTATTTCAAATTTTTTTCTCAACTCTCTACGAATTTTTTTTTCTCAACCTTGACCAAAGTAATTTTGATTCAACCTCAGTTAAAGTACCTTCAACTTGGCCTCCCTCAAAGTATTATCAACTTGGCCTCAAACATAGTAATTTTACTTCGGCCTCAATCAGAGTATCTTTACCTTATACTTGGCCATAGCATTTTCGGCTCGGCCTCGGCCAAAGTATTTTCAACTTCACCTTGGCGTCGGCCACAACATCTTCAACTTGGCGTCGACCAGAGCATCTTCAGTTTGGCCTTGACTAAAGCATCTTCGACTTGGCCTCGGCTAGAGTATTTTTAGCTTGGTCTCAACCAGAGTAATTTCACCTCAACCTTGGCTACAACATCTTTGGGCCAACCATGGTAAGAGCATTTTCAGCTCGGCCCTAATCAAAACATCTTCAGCTCGGCCCTAGTCAAAACATCTTCAGCCTTGGCCACTGTATTTTGAACTTGGTCTTAGCCAAAGTAATTTCACCTTGACCTTTGCCAAAGATCTTTAACTTACCCTCCGCTAGAGCATATTTGGCTTGGCCTTGGCTAGAGTAGCTTTGCCTTTGCCTAGGCTAGAGCATCTTCGGCTTAGCTTGGCTCAGCCTCGGCCAAAACATCTTTGGTTTAGGCACTCGACTTTGGACAAAGCATCTTCGACTTGTCCTCGGCCAGAGTATTTTTTACTTGGCCTCAATCAGAGTAATTTCACCTTGGCCTTGGCCACAACATCTTCACCTTGGCATCTACCACAAGAACTTTGGCTCGGCCTTTGCCAGAGCATCTTCAACTCTACCTCGGTCAAAGTATTTTCAACTTGTCCTCGATCAGAGTAATTTCACCTTGGTCTTAGCCACAACATCTTCATCTCGATGTCAGCCACAACATCTTCAGCTCGGCCTTGGCCAGAACATATTTGGCTCGGCATCATTTAAAAAATCTTCAACTCAGCCTCGACTAAAGTAATTTCACCTTGACCTTAGCTACAACATTTTTAGCTCGACCTTGGCCACAACATCTTTAGTTTGACTTCGACTAGATTATTTTCAACTCAGCCTCAGTCAAAGTAATTTCACATTGGCCTCGGTCAGAGCATCTTCGTCTCAACCTCGACTAGAACATCTCTGTCTCAATCTCAGCCAGATCATCTTCGTTTCGATCTCAGCTAGAGCATCTTCAACTCGACCTTGGCTAGAGTAATTTCACCTCAACCTCAACCACAACATCTTCAGCTCAGCGTCAGCCACAACATCTTTATCTTGATCTCGGCTAAAGTATTTTGAACTGGGCCTTGATTAGAGTAATTTCACCTCCGCCTCGACCGAAGCATCTTTAACTTGGCCTCAGCTAGAGCATCTTTGGCTCGATGTTAGCCACAACATCTTTAACTCGACCTTGGCCAAGGCATCTTCAGCCCAGCCTCAACCAGAGTATTTTCAACCTAGCATTAAGTAGAGTATTTTGAACTCGGCCTCAGCTGGAGCATCTTTTGCTTAGCCTCGGTTTGAGTATCTTCAACTTGGTCTCGGTCAGAGTAACTTCACTTTGGCCTTATCTAGAGTAATTTCACCTCAGCCGTGACCAGAGTATCTTCAACTTGGTCTCGACAAAAGTATCTTCACCTCGACTTAACCAGAGTAATTTCACCTCTATTAATGAAACCAAACTAAACTGAACCAAACAATTTTGATTGGTTCGATTTCTATTCCTTAAAACTAAACTAAATCGACTCGTGAACACCTCTATTAATGAAAAATAGGGGTAAAGTTTTTAATAAATTTAAGAAAAATTTAAATATGAAAAAAATATGTTGGATTGATTTTTATCAATTAAGTGTTAATTAAAAGGGTCTTTTGGTTTGAAAATAAAAAAGGATAGATTGTTATTCATCCATTTAATTGTATGATCCATCCAAACCGGTTCAAGTCTTTTTTATTTTAAGAACGGGATGGATTGGATTGGATTTTACATAAATGAACTGGATAGATAATGGATAAATGGATTATTTTGTCACCTATAATTTCACACAACCACCATGAGTGGTGGTTTAGAGTATGTTTGATAAGCATTTTCAAATACTTTCAAATTATTAGTTGAAAAACTTGTTTGATCATATTAGTTATGTTTGGTAAGCAAGTTTTTTTAGTAGCTTATTGTTTTTTCAGTTGTTATTTCAAATAGCATTTTAGCTTCTAGTTTCTTATATTGTATTCCTTTTTTATCCTTAAAATATGTATTAAATTTACTTTTTATCCTTTTTACATGAGGTAGAGTTTTATTTTTCTTTCCTTCTTTCTTTCTTTTTTGGTTTCTTTGCTTCCACTCATTTGCATGTTCGACGCTATGATCTATCAGTTAGTCGCCACCCTTTTTATCACTTATCCTCTTTTTTTGGTTGCTACAGGTAATATTATTTTTTATTTTTCCTCATTTGATTTCTTGTTCTCTCTCATAGATTTCCAACAATGTTCTTGAGATTAATGCAACACTGCCTTGCATTAGCTTTTTTTTGTCCGACAACATAATGACAGTATGTTGTATACTCAAGTGTATGGTATTTTTATTTTATTTTAGACTTGATTGAAAATATTTTAAGATATAATATAAGGCTAATAGTAAAATGGACAATAAGAAAAAAAATATAATAATTGAAACTAAAAATGTAATTAAAATAATTGATCTTTAAATAAAAAATCATAAGATTTCAAACTTAATTAAAAAACTAAAATTATAATTACACAAAAATATATTTATCCATAACATAAAATTAAACTTTATATAAAGTATCATATAAATATGTCTATTTCTATCATTTGTCATTTATCAACCACTTCGAAAGATATTAATCAAATACTTATAATTTAATAAGTTAGCTTAACAACTTTCAACTTTTAGCTAACAATTTTCTACTATCAATTAACTTTTCAGCTACTTTTGACAAAGGTTAAATTATATTTTTGGTCCCACTATTTATTTCTAAAATTCAATTTGGTCCCACTATTTTTAAAATATTCAATTTGGTCCCTTAATTTTTAAAATCGATGCAATGTTTCCCTTTCTGTCAAATTGAAATGACGCCGTTAGGGTTTATAATTAGCGACTAGTTTAAATCATCGCAAAAAAATTGTCACTAATTATTGGTGGTTTTAGACCGCCACTATTTAATTTTTAATTTATTAAACTTTAAAAAATTATGAAAGTTATGAAATAGTGGCGGTTAAAAACCCCCACTAATTAGCGACGGTTTTTTTGCAATAGTTTAAAATCGACGCTAATCATAAACCCTAACGGCGTCATGTCAATTTGACGGAAAGGGCAACATTGCATCGGTTTTAAAAATTAAGGGACCAAATTGAACATTTTAAAAATAGTGGGACCAAATTGAATTTTAGAAATAAATAGTGGGACCAAAAATATAATTTAACCTTTGACAAACATGAGTCAATATAATCCTCTATATATAAAAATTAGAATAAGTATCGTGAACGAGAGTGTTTTTAAGAGTTATTCTTAAATAAAAGCATTTTTAGGAGTTTTTTTTTTAACAAGAATATTTTTAAATATTTTTTTTAATCTCTTATTCCTTTTAATCTATCTTTTTTATCTTTATTTTTAATTTAAATTTCAATATTTTTTTAAAAAATTATCAAAAGTTTAAAAGAATATTGTATTACAATATAAAATTGTTTATCATGAATTTAAAATATAATTTATATGTTTAAAAATATTTATTTAATATAAATTTTAATTATATAAATAAATATATATCCTGTTCTGCGTATGCTAAAATACTAGTTAATGAAAAAAAAAAAAAGAATAACAATAGAAAATAACGAGAAAGAAAATAAAAAACTGAAGAGTGTTGCTGTTAAATTTCCCACATTATGCGCCGCTCAGCACGTGGACTCCACACGTGTCAGGATGTAATAGCTTTTTTCAATTGCCATTCGGTTTCGATGGTGTGAAACAAGCCGCAAATTTTGATGATATCCATTGTTTACGTCGTGATGAATAGAATAATTTCATGCTTTCCATACTCGTATAGAATATAGAATAGAATGGTGAAGTAAGCAAAAGTCCGAACAATGCTTTCCGCTAGTTGTTAGGATTAGTATCCATTGTCCGGCCAGGACGGCATGCCATTATCCGGAGTTTTTGAGAAACACCTTAGTAATTGTGAAAGTAACTAAAACTAAAAGAACCTTAGGATCAAACGCGGAGCCACCTAACACTAGACTTTGTTAAAAGGACAACTATATCATACATCAGCCAGACCAAGTCAGCAAGGACTTATTACACTGTACCTTAATTCAATTTGTTGTAGTTTCCTCTAATTGGTTGGCAGGATTAATTAGGTCATTAACTTCCACTCGAAGCTCATTGTGCCTCAACCAAGAGCATATTTTGTCTCCTCGTTGATAACTGAGAGGAGTGCTCCCACAGCCATAAAATAGAGGAAGAGAAGTGTTCCCATTATTTTGGGATTTGTATTGAATGGCAATGGGAGATTATGGTTACGGAATACCCATCTCTATGTCGGCTTCTAGAAAATGAATATTAATATAACAAAAATCTTTTACATTTGCTAGTTGGGCAGTTTTTATTTGGCTTAATTGCACTTTTTGTCCTCAAAATTTTATAATTTTGCGAATTTTGTCTCCAAATATAAAAATCGTCACAATTAAAGAAAAAACTGTTACAAAATTATTTTAATTGTGACGGTTTTTTTATGTTAAGACAAAATTTGCGATATTTTATAGATTGAGAGGCAAAATTTGTGAAAAAATTTTGAAAGAGCAAATTGCAAAATTGTAAACTTTTGGCAACAATAAGTGCGATTAAGCCTTTTTATTTTAAATTTCTGAGTTCCATTATACAAAACCGATCTAGATTCCCTGCAGTCACACATGTATACAGTCATGAATCGACATCGTTGAATTAACATTAAACGGTTCAAATCTTACATATTTTTAAGTTTGATTTATCGTGATAAAATATGAATCTGTACCAATGGTTTGCTTAGTTCCGAATGCACTAAATTCGTAACTTCAGGAATTCGGGTTCTATACAAGATTGCCGTTTAAATGTGAATTGGTATCAAAGTAGCAAACTTTCTTCTCAGAACTTATTTTAACTTGTACGGCAAGAATGTGTGTCCAGAACGTGAGCAAATTGGACTATAATAAGACAGCTGCTTGCATAGTTTTTGTTAGGAAGTTACTCGGAAATTATCCCTATGGACCCTCTCGTACGAAATGTCAGCATTATTTGTTATAAATGTAGGTAGCAACCATTGAATGTCCAGAATGAAGTTCTTTCCTACTCATCTATTCAATTAAGTATTATCAGTTCTCATTTTCTCTCAAAATCCACCATGTCGAGCAGCCAAAATATGAAATATGATGGCAGCTCATTTCTCATTGACATGACCACCACGGTTAATTTCACGATCAACAAAGCCAAAAAAAGGTGGCGTTTTGCTTACACAGCAATTTATTCTAGAAGGGTCATGCTTGCCCTGGCCAAAGAAGTTATATGTAAGAGAAATATAAATACCCATCCCTACACTAAACTCTTCCAAACCCATTCTTCCAATTCCAGCAGCACTCTTGATATCATTGAGCCCTTAATTCCCCAACATGGGACCAATCATAAGTCTTTGGTTCCTTATGCTGACAAAGCCGGACTTGCTAGTATGGTCAAGGACAAAAACTTGTTAGCCTTCACCGAGTTTGGAGGAGTTGAAGGTGTTGCAAATATTCTTGGAACCATTCCAGCAGAGGGAATCACTGGCAGCGATGATGACATTGCGAAACGTCGTGAATTGTTTGGTTCAAACACTTACCAGAGGCCACCACCCAAGGTCTTCATAAGCTTTGTAGTGGAAGCTTTCAATGATACTACTATTCTGATCCTTCTTTTTTGTGCTGGCCTTTCCCTTGGTTTTGGCATAAAAGAAGATGGCCCAGGGGAAGGCTGGTATGAAGGAGGGAGTATATTTGTGGCAGTCTTTCTGGTAGTGGTTGTCAGTGCACTCAGCAACTTCAGACAGGAGAGACAATTTGACAAGTTGTCTAAGATAAGTAACAACATCAAAGTTGAAGTGGTGAGAAGTGGAAGGCCACAGCAGGTATCCATCTTTGATGTTCTTGTGGGAGATATTGTGTCCCTTAAGATTGGTGATCAAATTCCAGCTGATGGACTGTTCTTAAATGGCCATTCTTTGGAAGTGAATGAATCAAGTATGACAGGTGAGAGCGACCATGTAGAAATTGAGCCTTTAAAAAGCCCCTTCTTGTTGTCCGGTGCAAAAGTGGTGGATGGCTATGCTCAGATGCTTGTGACATCTGTGGGAACCAACACAGCATGGGGTGAAATGATGAGCTCAATATCCCGAGACACCAAGGAAAGGACACCATTGCAGGCTCGCCTTGACAAGTTAACCTCTTCTATTGGAAAGGTAGGCCTCACAGTCGCTTTTCTTGTTCTCATAGTCTTGTTAATTCGTTATTTCACTGGAAACACACAAGATGATAAAGGGAATAAGGAGTTCCAGGGGAGTAACACCGATGTAAATGACGTTTTCAATGCGGTTGTGCGTATTGTTGCAGCTGCAGTCACTATTGTGGTTGTGGCAATCCCCGAGGGTCTGCCGTTGGCTGTCACTCTCACACTTGCTTACTCCATGAAAAGAATGATGGCAGACCACGCAATGGTTAGGAAACTTTCAGCTTGTGAAACGATGGGGTCAGCAACAGTCATCTGCACAGATAAAACCGGCACCTTAACTTTGAATCAAATGAGAGTCACCAAGTTTTGGCTTGGCCTAGAAAATGTTATGGAAAACTTTGCCAATGCAATGGCCTCTAATGTTCTCGAGTTATTCCACCAAGGAGTTGGCCTCAACACAACTGGCAGTGTCTACAAACCTTCATCATCATCTGAACCTGAAATTTCGGGTAGCCCTACAGAGAAAGCTATACTCTTATGGGCCGTGTCAGATTTAGGCATGGACATGGATGAACTGAAGCGCACGCATCAAGTTCTCCATGTTGAAACGTTTAACTCGGATAAGAAACGAAGTGGCGTCGCAATAAGGAACGAGACCAACAACACAGTTCACGTGCATTGGAAAGGTGCTGCAGAGATTATACTTGCAATGTGTTCTAATTACATTGACAATAACGGCATAGAGAAGTCCCTTGATGAAGAACGGAGTAAACTTGAGAAGATAATTCAAGGCATGGCTGCTAGTAGCCTGCGATGTATTGCTTTTGCTCACATGCAGGTTTCAGAAGATATTGATTATAACGATAAGGAGAAAGCACATCAAATCCTTAGAAAAGATGGCTTGACTTTGCTAGGCATTGTTGGCCTAAAGGATCCGTGCCGACCTGATGTCAGGAAGGCTGTGGAAACTTGTAAACTTGCAGGAGTTAGTATCAAGATGATCACAGGAGATAACGTATTCACTGCAACGGCAATAGCAACAGAATGCGGAATATTAGATCATGATGGCCATGTGAATGCAGGAGAAGTGGTGGAAGGTGTGGAATTCAGGAACTACACTGAGGCAGAGAGAATGGAGAAAGTTGACAAGATCCGCGTGATGGCAAGATCATCCCCTTTGGACAAACATTTGATGGTGCAATGCTTAAAAAAGAAAGGCCATGTTGTTGCAGTCACAGGAGATGGCACAAATGATGCACCTGCTCTAAAAGAAGCTGATATTGGACTTTCGATGGGGATCCAAGGAACTGAGGTTGCCAAGGAGAGTTCCGACATTGTCATCTTAGACGACAACTTCAATTCCGTTGCCACTGTTTTAAGATGGGGGCGATGTGTTTATAACAACATCCAGAAATTCATCCAGTTTCAACTAACCGTGAATGTTGCAGCTCTAGTGATCAATTTTATTGCAGCAGTTTCTTCCGGAGATGTTCCCCTAACAACAGTTCAACTATTATGGGTAAATCTCATTATGGATACTCTAGGAGCTTTGGCACTGGCTACAGAGAGGCCTACAAAGGAGTTAATGGAGAAACGGCCAGTGGGTAGAACTGAGCCTCTTATTACTAGTATTATGTGGAGAAACATTTTAGCTCAAGCTTTATATCAGATTGCTGTCCTCTTGATATTTCAATTCAATGGAAAGTCAATCTTCAATGTAAATGGGAAGGTAAAGGATACTCTAATTTTTAATACTTTTGTTCTCTGCCAAGTTTTCAACGAGGTCAACTCTAGAAGTATGGAGAAACTTAATGTATTCGAAGGCCTTCACAAAAACCACTTGTTTCTTGGAATTGTGGGGATTACTGTTGTTCTTCAAGTTGTGATGGTGGAGCTCCTAAGGAAATTTGCTGATACAGAGAGATTAACATGGATGCAATGGGGAATTTGTATTGTAATTGCAGCAGTGTCATGGCCAATTGCTTGGTTTACAAAGCTCGTACCTGTTTCAGATAATCTGTTCTTCAGCCATGTTAAGTGGGTAAAATTATTGGTCTTCAAGGTTAAGCATATTTTTAATTTTACCTCGTCACACGTTTGAGGAACCATAGATTCCAAGCATCTTGAAAACTTAAATATAAGATATTCGTGTATACGATGTATGGAAATTCAAGATCCTTTATGGTCAAAACATAAGGGATGTTGAATTTCCATATGTCTTACACCTAAATATTATATATTTAAGTGTTCAAGATGTTTGGAATTTTAGCGAACACCTCGCTTATTTAGGGTAGAAGTAATAGTTGAAAAATTCCTGTATTGTGAAAGTATAATAACAGTAACAACCAATCTCTAAAATGCAGAATTGGGGTGTGTGGAAATTAGGATAGAGGTTATAAATTCATGTTGACAACTCTTTGATGTACTAAAAGAAGTATCAAAGCTATTTGGATTTTGAGACATTAAAATTGATATTAGCAGAGTTGCATGCATTCTTTGCGAGCCTCTGAAAAAAGACTGTCATTTCACTTGTCCGTTAGCTTGTTACTGATAATCTGATATGCCATCATTCTTGCTTATATGGACTGTCTGAGCTGAGGGCCAAGGATAGAAATTACTATGGTATGTTGAGCCTCATGCTTAGCTAAACGTCCAGACGAACCACAGAAACAAGGAGAATCCAAAAGAAAGAAGAAACGGATTTCTTGTGTGCACTTCGTTGATATTGAAGACCTGATCTAAGATCAAATTTCAGGTGATTAAATCCATGTGTAGCGCTGTCTTCTGATGCCGTTTGCTAAACAAGCTATATGAAATTTGTAACCGTTGCTTCATTATCCAATCTTGGATACTGCTCTGTGTCTATGCGAAGATTTTTACTGTTTAGATGTCTGAGCATCTCCAAGAACTTAATTTGGTTTGTTAACTTTCTTTTAGTGAATCCCTTGTTGCCATATAAAATTTAGAAACAGTAACTAATTCGCTCTAATAGTAAAATTCAACTAGAGTTTGTAACCTATTTTTAGTAGATCTCGTGAAGGAATCTCTTTTTAGGGATAGAAAATCGTTTTTTTAATAGTTAAGCAACTTTGCTTGTAGTGGATTAGAGCAACTCCAATGCATGTGCTTATGATAGTTTTTAAAGTTAAACAACTTGAACAAAGCATTAAAGCAATTTCTTATAGAAGTTGCCTAATAAGCAACTACAACCTAAGTTGTTTAATACTCTTACATAAGCAACTGTTCTTTTGTAAGAAGTCTAATTCATTTATTCTAATAGTATTCTCAAGTTAAGCACCGTTGCTTAAATTTAAGAATAAAGATAAACAACTGTATTGGAATTGCTCTTAAGTTACTATGATTAGAAAATTATTTTTTCTACTTTCTTTTGGGTAAAAGGAAAATTACTCTTACACCCTTCTATGTCAACGTATTCTATACACCTCAAACTAACATTGGCAAATGGCAATGTTTTTTCTTTCAATAATTAAATATAGTTTCATACCGGTTGATATTCAAGAAAAAATTCATAGTTGCTCTCCACAAATCCACAATCTCAGTAGCACAATGAGGCGGGTCAACGTGATAGAAATTATCAAGAAACCTGTTTTGTTTCTTTTTCTTTTCTCTTTAATTTTCAAAAAAATATAGCATAAGGTTTAAACATACTGGATCCCTGTAGCACACCTTGGACCTCGTGTGGTTTATTATAATGGAAATAAAATAAAACAATCCACAATTGTGAGGAGTATGATTATTTAATTAGAAAAGCTAATCAGAAGATGGTGCAACTTAAATACAAATAAAAATATTAAAAAAAAGCTATAATAAGAAGCCTACGTGGTACTATTATTAAAGTCCTACTGAGAATTAACACTATCAACAATTACCATGTAGTAGGTCAGCCTATGCTAATTAGGATGAGAGGTATTCCCTTCGGTCTAAAACTATTGATGTTTAAGGTTAGTGCATGCAAATAAAGGAACACTTAATAAGTATAGAATATTAATTCATTTAGTCCAAAATATCCTTATATAATATAAGATGTAAATATGATTTGTTGTTTATTAAAGTGCTTTTAAAGTAGGTTGTAAGTGTAGTATTCTTCGTAAAAATCATGGAAAACATCAATAGTTATTTTAAATAAGGATATACATGAAAAATAATAATTAATGAGACTTGAAATTTGCAAAACATCAATAGTTTTGGAATAAAAAGAAGAGGCTAAAACATGAATAATTTTGGACCGGAGAAAGTAATAAAATATATTTGACTCTTGAAGTAAATTTGCTTAATCTGATATTTGTTTTTTGAGATTAGGTTCTCCATAACCCGCAATGCTTTACCAATTAGATCAAATTTCTTATCTAAGTTTTTAAAAGTCTCAATATAAACTCATATATATATATATATATATTCAACTTTTATTCTCTTTCACACACATCATTTTATTTACCTATTTTCTTTAAAAAAATATTTTTATTTTTTAAATATATTTTTGTTTTTTTTATTATTTAAGTAGGTTGGTCCACCAATGACCAATCCATCATAAAATAATACAAGTTAGTTTTTCTAACTTATTTTATAAAACTATCAAACTTGTCATGTCTTCTCTTTTAGTGGTTTTGCAATAATGGGATAGGATGGTTCAACCCACTTTGTCATTTACACTCGAGATGGTTGTACAAAGTCATGTGCAAGGTTGATTTGTATTTAATAAGTTTAATAATATATTCATTTTTATTAAATTATTTTTAATTTCTTAATATGTCTTTTAATCCTTTTATTAGTTAATTTCTCTCTCATTTCTTATTTTAATATTCTTTATACTATCATTTTTCTCTTTCTTGATGAGTGTGTATAAATGAATAAGAAAAGATAAATGTATAATATGATATCTTGGCATTCTCTCACACAAATGTGTCAAGTGAAATGGGTTTTTTTATGGGAGAGTAAGAGGAGCCAATTCTAGATATTAGATTAAAATGAATGTTTGAGATTAGAACACCAACTTAAAGTAACTCACATGCCTCCTCCCTTATTCATCCCCAAAATATCCACCTATTCTTTTTCTTTGAATGCACATAACTTTACATAGAAAATCCCCTATACATGATCCCATTGAACTAGATCAACAATTTGCAATTTTGTCAAACCAAACATCACAAAGAGACTATTGCTTTATAAAAGGGTGGACAAAGTGAGAAATGTCACAATTGTGACATAGTGTAGCTCTACCAATGAAGCCCAAACCTCCATTTTATGAGAACTCAATAGAGTGAATGATTTTGCTTTATGTTTTTTTTTTAAAATCTTTTTTCCTTCATCTTCCTTTGTTGAATTGTTGCTTCTAAATCTTTTTTTTTTTTTAAATAAAATAGCTTGAGGGGATAGGAATCAAAGACAGAAAGAAGGTATTACGAAATTTGAAGGTGAAGCAAGGAAGTACATGTAGTGGGAGAAGCAACTTCAAATAACCAATTTCAAGTATCTTTTGACTTCATGCTTTTTTTTATTCATCACCAATCCATGTAATTTGCTTACTTTTCTATTTAATTGGTTGTGGATTAACATCACATATCAAACCAACTAATGACATTAGAAAAACAAAATGATTTATGGACAATTATATTTTGTTTTACCAATTGTTAAGTCAAAAGATAATCTAACGCTTTTATGTTTTAATGACAACAAACAAAATATAAGAGTATGTTTAAATGAAAAAGTAATCTTGTTGTACTATTCATCTTAAGTACATAAGTGTTAATCAAATGGCCAATAAAACTCAAGAGGGGGGGGGGGAGGGTAAATTGAGTTTTAAAAACTTTTTCCAAAAACAATTTCTCTAAATAGTGAATGATATAATTCTTAAAAACATAAATAGAATCAATTCAATTAACAGTTATCAGAGTAAATTCTCAATCAATTAATTCAAAGTAAATGTGCAAAAAGAATAGAGTTAGAGAAGAGTGCACTAGGATTTATACTGGTTCACTCATCAATTATGACCTACGTCTAGTTTCCAAGCAGCACTTGAGATTTCTCCACTATTGATCAAAGTTTACAATGCAACAAGGCTTTTACACTTAAGAAAACCCTCCTTAACAACCCATCCCTCGGGCGCTTCTTACTATTCACTCTAATCACCCATTAGGGATGACACACTGTAGGGTACCACTGGGAATCCACCCTACAAACTTGAGAAAACCCTAACTCTCATAACCTAGGAAAAACCCTTTCCTAGAACAGCTAAGGAAACTTACCCTTGTTCACAAAACAAGCAAGTCAAAAGCTAAAATCCACTCTCAAAGTGGAGATATTAGAAATTGAAGCTCTATATGACTCGCAACCTTAACCAAGTACTAGCTCAAGAGAAAACAAAATTCCCAGATCAATTTCACTCTTTTGTTATTTTGTTCTTGAAAACTTCTACCTTTTATAAGGATTTTAAGGATTTATAATCATTAAGTTCAAAACCCAATTCAAGGATTTGATTTGTTAAATGATAGAAAAAGATTTGATTTAATTTTCTAATTAAAATCTTGCAGTAATCATTAGAAATTGATTCCCTAAGTGGGGACTCAATTCCTTTGATAGGGAATTGATTCCATCAAGGTGGGAATCGATTCCATGCAACCAAGTTCCATTCAAAAGTTGATTCCTTTACTAAGGACTTGATTCCTTCATGTTCGAATCAATTCCTTTTGCCAAAGTTAGCTTAGGGGAGATTTTTGCTTCAAACCTTTTTCTTTTAGTTTTAATCCTTGAAAATCAATTTGTATTTTCCTATTGTAACCCTTGAGCCAAACTTAGCTAAGATTTTAAAGCCTTACACAAAATGCCTAAGTCTTTGACTCTTGTCTTCATCAAATTTTCTTGTCTTTGATCTTGTCTTCATCAAAACTCTTTAAACCTTAGCAACAATAGGTCATTGTCAACAACTAGGACCATTTGTCAAGAGTTCATCTATCCACATGCTTAAATGACATCGTCTTTTGTAGGAAGACTCTCACAAAGAAGGATAACTTATCAATATAAGGTTAGAAGCTTATATAAGGAGATTCAACATTTCATCCTTCAATGCTACAAGACAAATATGCAAGACTACCAACTCTTACATCAAAAGGTGTGGAAAATCATAAAGCAGCAGAAAGACAAAATGAACAATGACAACAAAGTAGTTGGCTCAAAAAAAGGAAGATATCATTACTTGTTATACAACACCAGTACCAAGAAAAGAAGATAATCAAAATGCTTATCAAATCCTACATGACTAGTTGGTAAAAGGCATTAAATTCACTAATGTTCAAATTTATGAAGAACAAACATGAGAGCTCCAATGGATTGCATTAGACATATTCCTAGCTCTTTATATAAAGCTCAAGAGAAGTCAAAGTGCAAAGCTAGACAACATGAACATAAGAGATGAGAGTTTTTAAGTGCTTAAATCCTTTGTGAACATTATCTCTAACTAGATAAAAATTTCTCTAAGTGTGTAGGCTATTCAGTTCTTTATTTGTCACCTAGGCTGATAGCCTAGTGATTACTATCGTAAACATTTCTTAGTGATTTACATAGAGCTTGGAAATGCTTAGTTAAAAAAGAATAGTTGTAATTTCCTAAAAAGACAAGGACCAAAGAATTTTTGGGTAAGCTTGAAGAAACTTGGTGAAAGAATTCTCGTAACAGTTTGGAACTTTGTTTCCAATAATTCTGTGCTAGTGAAATTCTTGGTGGGTAGCCAAGAATTATGATAAATTTACAACATATGTAGATTTATAGAGCCTTTTGGCATGTTTTAATGTATTAACTTGGTGAATATTGTGAGAAAATAAACTATATGTATATATTTTCTTATGATTCATGTTTTGAATGGTTTAAATGGTAAAAGTGCATGAATATACTCATGTTCTTGCCTTGTTAATGTAGGGAAGATGAGAAATAGTGAAAAGCTTCATTTTTTAGATGTAGACTTCAACCTTTGCTTCTTGTTTGGGTCACAACTCAGATTCTAGGAATGTGGTTTAAGTGATCTTGGTCTATGTGGAAATCTTAAACATAGATCTACACATTTAATGAAGAAAGTTCAATCAAATTCAAAGTGGATCATAGAGAAAATTAGGCTTAAAGTTGAAGTTGACGTACTATCCTGACAACATTGACATAGGTGCATTATTTTGAGCATATATCAAGTGTAGATATCGAAATAATAGGAGACCAGTGCCTAAATTTTAGACACAAAATTATCTACAACTTTTGTGAAGATACTAAAAGCGAGTTCTGCTTGTATAGCACCCAGTGGATAAAAAATTGCGCCTAATGTGAATAAGCCTTACACATTATCATCGGGCAGGCATTGTTCATTGCCAAGTGCCAAGGCGAACCAAATTTTTGAAAAATCTAGCAATCGAGTGCGATTTTGACCTCTGCCCATCTCTAGTGCATCCATGATGAAGTTTATTGTTATCTCTCTTTCATGACTCTTTCCTCATCTTTCTTTTATAGATTTGTTTTTTTTTACCTCTTTCTATGAGTTTTTAAATTTCCTTAAGGTTAGGTTAGGATGAACCTTGGTTTGAACCTTTTGTAATTGATTTTCTTGAATCCTATTTCTTTTTATGTGACTTAAGTTCTTGAATTCATTCTCAATGTTTTTCTGTGAATGACCCTTATTAGAAAATTGATTAGTAGTCTAAATCTTGCAAAATGGAAATTGGGATTTAAACCATTCCAATTCGATAACCATATAGTTCTTGAACTTAAGGATAAGAATAGATTATATGCATCTGCTTGCAATTTCTTAAACCTAATGCTTGTTACTAATTTTGCTCACATAAGGCATTAGGGTCCATAATAAAGAATAAAGGGTTTATTGTCTAAAGAATTGAGAAAAATCTGAATTAGAGAAATTGGATGTTAATCATATAATAAAGAGAGATTTAGAAAGGAAAGAGATTACCTTATGGGAGAATCAAGGGGATTCGACACCTACCCATTTTTATTAATTGAATTTTCTAAATATTTTAATTGCATTCTTTTTCTTTTCAATTAAATCAAAAATTCAAAAGTTCTTATTCTTTCTTAATTCTTAAATCAAAAGAGTAATTGATTGATTGCAAAGTTATTAAACCACAATCCTCGTAGATACAATAACTTTTTCTCATCTTTTTACTACTTGTATGATCGATATACTTGCTGCAACCTTAACAACTAGATGTAGTCTCTGGTTGAAACAAACCAATATAAATTTGTTGTGTGTTTTTCTCTATCACTTACCTTTTATCTACTTATTAACTAAGGGAGTTGATGTTGTAACCTATCATCTTTTGCTTTTATAGATTAAAATATCTTTGTGAAAATTGTTTTAAGCTAAGATGAAACATTTTCCTATTAGTTAAAGTATGATTTAAAAAAGGATTTGTGAAAATTTTAAGAAACACAATTTAATCCCCTTCTTGTGTTTCCTTGTGATTTATAATTTGGTATTAGAACTCAGTCTCTAAGGGTTGAGTACTTTGCAATGTTAAAGGAAAAGATCCATAATATTCATGGAAAATCTTGAAAACTAGCTCATTAATAAAGAAGATTTGGTTACCAGACCTCCAACATTTTTTGAAGATGACTACCCTTAGTGTTGTGACCATGTGGAGATGTTCATCAAATCTACACACTACAATCTTTAGAGGATTATCATTGAAAGAGATACTCCAATTTGTGTTTTAAAAGATTAATGAACTCTGGACGATATCAACAAAATGCAATAGAACTCAAGACTAGATATCTTATCACATATGCCTTGTCCAAAAAGTAGTACAACAGGGTGTCTGGATGCAAAACTGCCAAAGATACGTGGGATGCTCTTGCTCTTATGAATGAAGGCACCACCCATGTCAAAAGGAGAAAAACGGCCACCTTAACAAGACATTGTGATATGTTCTTGATGAATGAACATAAGACTATTAATGAAATGTTTGGTTGATTCCAAACCATTCTTAATGATCTCTATGCTCTTGGAAAAGAGTATACCAAGGAGGAAAACAACTTGAAGATTTTGAACAACCTTCCCAAAGAGTGGGAACCCAAAAGTAGAGTTATTCAAGAAGCATATGGTTTTAGCTTCTTAGCACTAGATGAGTTTCTTGGATCTCTCAAAGTTCATGATGTTAGTCTTAATAAGATGAAAACACAAACACCTCCATCGCTCTCAAAAGTGGAAGTTTCAGTCAGACAAAACAGGAAAGGAAGTTTGCATCAAATGTTCTAAAAGCTTAAAAAAAAGTTTGAAACCTCAGACAAAAGCGCTAACAACTCTTCAAATGGATGTGATGACTACTTTTCTAAATGAAGACTTGCATAAAGAAATATACATAAAACAACCAAAAGGTTGAAATGTACCTAAAGGCATGAAACACCTTATATAGTGATAGTGTGGTGGGAAAAATCATTAGTATGTTAAAGCACACATGGCCTACATGGCAATTGCGAGGTGCATGATGAGGTGTAAGTTGGTAGCCAACCTTACAAAGCCAATAGGTACGTTGAATGAAAGGTGGTGGACCATAGGTCGGAGGTCGATCCAGAACATATAGTTATATGTTCATGCACACCAACTTTTACATAAATTAGACATTTGTAGTTATGTAATCTTACAGTTAACATTTACTTGTATTTTTACAAAGTATATTATATGTTAAATTGAATTTATTTAATAAATTATCAAATAGTTTTAAAATTCTATAAAATATTGTAAACTTGATCTATCCAATAAGAACTTTTAGCGATTGAATTATAACAAAGTTTAATATATATAAAGAGTTATTAAAGGAAATAACTTTACCAAGAGTTACTTCTAAAGTAACTTGATACTTTTTCTCTTTCTTTCTCTCGATCTATATCTCACGTCAAACCTTTATACTTGCATAACTTAATATCTTTTGTTAGAATATGTTACCAACTAATCTAACTGTTGAATCAGTTAATATTATCTTTCAATTCATGTAAATCAAATTTCACATATTGATATGTTATTTAGTCATGGACATTTACTTATATTTTAAATAACATATTATTCATCAAAATAAAATAATGCGATGAATTATCAAATAATTTTTTATTTTCATGAAAGTTTATAAACTTAATCTATTTTCTAAGAACTTTCAATTCAATGGTTGATTTGGTTAATTTTGTATTATACAGAAAGTTATTAAGTATATAAGTAGAAATATACATACATACATACATACATACATACATATATATATACATATTGCCAACATATACCTACTTGATTTTTAGTTGGAGTACATTAACAAGTTATAACTAAGGATTATCTTAAAATACACCAACGGTGTAGCTTGCTTATATACTCCAACTAAAAAAATAAGTGAATGTACATTAGCAAGTTATAATTAGGATAATTTTAAAATATACCAATAGTGTAGCTAACTTGCTAATATACTCCAACTAAAAAAACAAGTGAGTGTATGTTAGCAAATATATATGTATTAGGATCCGTTGGCACCAAGTGTAAGTCTAAAAACTTATACCAAATTTAAACTGTTAATACAGATTAATTTTATGATTTATATAATATCTTAATATATAATAACTTTAACGTATTTTGTGACAATCAATTAGTTAACTTTAATCAATCAATTAAATCATTTCATTTGATTTAATTGATTATTTGATTGATTTTTTTTGCTTTATTTATTTATAAAAATTATTAATATAATATATTTTTTATTGCATATATAATTATGTTAATTTTGACATGTTTTATTATAATCAATTAATTAATATTTTAACTTAAATTAATTAATTAAATTATTTAAGTTAATTGATTGTTTGATTGATTATTATTTTTTTCAAAATTATTTGTTGGAACCAAAGACGTATGAAATGTTTAGTCCCTCAAAATTTTGAAGATAACTAACTTACTAAGTTTTAAGTCTCTGTTGTAAAAATATTTTTACAGTGTCCAAAATCGTGGCGTCCAACGTGCCAGTTGTTACAAGCGTCCAATTGACTCGTTATGATGACCATCCAGAAGTAAGTCTCTCCCTTAACGGCTAATGGTTAAAATTGAGACTCATACAAAGTTTGTCCAAGAGTAAGTCTATCTCTAAACGACTAAGTATTCAAAGCTTGCCTATGCGTTCCTCACATTTAATGCTTTATCTATTTTAAGTGATCTAATGTTCATATGTCTAAGCGTTAAATAAAAGACAGTTACATTTTAGTGCATGAGCGCAATGTTGTAGAAAAAGAAAAGTCAACTTATCAAGCTGCCAAGCCGAACAAAGAATGATAAAAAAAGCAGACCTTCAATGCAGTCTTGCACTTTCCATTCTAGTGCAAAAACAAAAGTTACTTTTCTGACTACTCTAAAAGCTCAATATACACGCACTTTTCTTGAAGACTGAAGTTGAATCCACTCAACGGCTCTTTTCCACGAAGACTATATATACCAGCTCGAGAATAGTAAGCAGACAAGAAGTGCTAAGCAAATACAATATAGAACTTTTACGTTTACTGGACGACTTCAAAATCTTGTTGAAATTTTTTTTTCTTTGTTCTTAAACTTTCATATTCTCATTTTGTGTGTAGACTTGTTTTATAATAACTATTTATGTTGTGAAAGCCTGGAAAGGCTTAGTAAAAAAATACTTAGGTGGTTGAACAATCTGGGTTGATTGCGTTGTAAAGCCTGAAGAGGCAGTGAAGAATAGTTGTTGTATAACCTAAGGGTGGTTAGTGAATACCTTTTAGACGAAAGGACTGGATGTAGCTCAAGATTGAGTGAACCAGTATAAAAACTCTGTATCTTTGTCTTCTCTTATCCTTCTCTCTTTATCTTTCGAACTTGTTTTCAAAAAGGATTAAAAAGTTTTTGAACGCATAATTCAACCCCTCTTCTTGTGCAATCCTTATTATTTCAATTGGTACCAGAGCTCGGTCTCTTAAGGTTGAGTATATAACAGTTCAGGGGTAAAAAGATCCTAAGCATACATGGATAACGAAGGACAAGCTGTAAACAAACCACCGTTATTCAAAGGTCAAAATTATGATTACTATAAACAAATAATGATAGCATTCTTTGATGTATGCCACATCAACATGTGGGATGTGGTGGAATCAGGTGACTATTTGCCCTTGGACCAAAACAGAACTGAGTTACCTAAAGGTCAGTGGAAAAAAGAACACAAACAAAGGTACCTACTCAATTCTAAAGCTCGAAATGCTATTATGTATGCCCTGTCTAAATTAGAATATGAAAAAGTTCATAGTTTAAGAAGTGCTAAAAAAATGTGGGATACCTTGGCTCTTGCATATGAGGGTACTTCACAAGTGAAAAAATATAAACTAAGCTTGCTTGTTAGACAATATGAACTATTTACTATGGAAGATAATGAAACTATTGAACTTATGTTTGGAAGATTTCAAACTATTATAAATATCTTGAGATCCCTAGGCAAAACTTATGATAACTATGATCATATTGACAAAATCTTAAGAAGTCTGCCTAGACAGTGGAGACCATAGGTTACAGCTCTGAGAGTGTCCAAAGACTTAATAGCTCTCTCCATAGAAAAACTACTTGGAACTCTCAAAGTTCACAAGTTAGAACTGAAGCAGGACGAAGGACAAAAAAAAGGAAAGTCCATAGCCTTAAGCGTCCAGCGTCCAACAAAGGGATCGTCGTCCAAAGCCCTGAATGTGGACGAATCTTCTGAGGAAGCGTCCAAAGAAGAAGACTCTGATGAGGATGAGATATCCTTCATTTCTAGAAAGATACAAGCCATGTGGAGGAAGAAAGAAGGGTCCAAAGCTAGAAACTTTTCCAAAAAGTTTAGCAAGGAGCCTAAGGAAAAGAGTCCACCAGTCTACTTCGAATACAAGAAGCTTGGACACTTCAAAGCTGAATGTCCAAGCCTACAGAAGGAAAAGAAGAAAACCTTCTTTAAGAAGAAAAAGAAAGGACTCATGGTAACTTGGGAAGACATGGACTTATCCTCCTCCTCCTCTGAAGGAGATGAAGAAGCAAATCTCTGTCTCATGGTTGAGACCAGTTCAGAAAGATCAGACAATGAGTGAGACGAAGGGGTAAATTTTAATGACATATTTTCTCTCCAAGAAGCATATAATGAATTGCTATCTAATTCTTCAACTCTCTCATTAGGTTATAAAGATTTAAAAAGGAAATTTTCCAAAATGTCAAAAGAATTCAATTTACTCAAAGAAAATTATGAAAATATTTTGAGAGAAAATGAAGAGTTAAAGACAAAGGATGTTCCAGAAGTGACACTTCCAAATGAAGCATTAGAACTTCAAAAGGAAGTAACTCACCTGAAGAAAAGTTTATCCAAATTTGTCAATGGAATTGAAAATTTAAATGAAATCTTGTCTTATAGATGGAGTCCACATGACAAATCTAGACTTGGCTTTGTTTAAAAAGAAACCTCTAAAACAACTAAAAATAATGTCTTTTGTAAAATATGTGGAAAAAGTGGCCATGAACAATTACAATGCATTCATCGTCAAGTCACGAAGGCGTCCAATGCCTTTAGAACTAGCAAGAAAGAACCCAAGTCTATTAGGTACCTAAGTCCATGATTATTCCTGTTGCAGATCTGCTTGACAACAGAAAGGAAACTCCAATCACGGTACTTGGACAGTGGCTGCTCACGACACATGACAGGAGAAAAGTCTATGTTCCAAAGCCTCCAATCAAAGAATGGTGGATGGGTCACATTTGGAGCAAATCAGAAAGGGAAGATAACGGGAACAGGTAAAATTGGTAAGCACCCCTTGCCCTCTATTGATAATGTTTTATATGTTGAAAGACTTAGACACAATTTGCTAAGCATAAGTCAATTATATGACAGTGGACATAGTGTCTCCTTTATCAAAGATGAATGTATAGTTAAAAACTTGAATGGATCTATATTATTTTCAGCTAAGAGGCAAAGCAATTTTTATACGATTGACATAAATGACCTTACAAATCAAAATCTGTTTTGTCTAGTATCCATCAACGAGAATCAATGGATTTGGCACATGTTAAAAAAAATTAATTAATTACAATAAAATATGTCAAAATTAATGTAATTATATATATTTTTTGGTGAATGTAATTATATATATGTTACTATTCATTACAAGAAAAATTTATAAAAAAAAATTAATCTGTTAAAAATTTCCATAAATAATTAAGGCTAAAAGTTAAATCAATCAAACAATCAACTAAATCAAACTGTAAGATTAATCTTTATTAACGATTTAGATTTAGTATAAGTATAAGTGGATCTTTCCTTTATCATATATAGATCAATAGATAGATGGCAAGATAGATTTGCTAATGTATACCCACTTGATTTTAGTTAGAGTAGTTAATAAGTTATAACTAGTATTTTAACACATGCATTGTACAAAAGAAATATTTATTTTATATAACTTAAATTTATAATAAATACTTCTAAATATATAAATTATATTATAATGAAAATATGTAATAAATAAATATTTTTGAATATAAAAATTATATTTTAAATTTATAATAAATAATTATTGTAATATAATATTAATTTTTAAGTATTGATAATTTTTTTTCGAAAATATTAAAATTCAATTTAGAACTAAAGATATTGAAAATGAAAGATTAATAGCGATAAGAGGTTAAAAAAATTCCTTACAACGCTCTTGTTGAAAAATGACAGCTAAAAATGCTCTTGTTAAAGAATAGTTGCTAAAAACGTCCTCATTCAAGATAGTTATTCTAATATATATAAATGATTAAATATTATTTTATAATATACCTACAGTATAGCTTGCTAATGTACTTCAACTAAAAAACAAATAGGTGTACGTTAGCAAATGCTTGTAGAATTTGTTAACATGCACTCATTTTTTAGTTAGAATACATTAACAAGTTATAACTAAGATTATCTTAAAATATACCAATAATGTAACTTGCTAATATACTTCAACTAAAATTAAGTAGCGTTAACAAATCAATCTATATATATATATATATATATATATATATATATAAAATAAAGAGAACACGTGGATGCAAGATGATACATATCTCAAAAGCTCCAACGGTATGTGGACGCGGGAGATCTTGTCACTCAAAACCCTAACAGTGATATCTTATATTATGCGGTCAAGATTCCTCAGCATATATAATCAGAGACACATTTAATCAATATATATATAGAGAGAGAGACACACACACACACACACGCTCCAAAAAAAATGATTAGACACAAAAATGCAATTTCAAATTCCGAATAATGTAGTGAACGGAGCACACATATTTTGAAGGCAATGTCTTTTTTTTTTTTTTTGGGTGCAACCGATTTGTAAAACCGTTAAAAATTCCAAACCCAAAGGAAAATAAATGTTTCTTTTCCTAAAGATACAAAACGTTGAGCAAGTTCGTTGTAAGATTCGCACTAGAAGTGGTGAAATAGTACATTTTTGCAACCTGTTTGGAGAGGAAATGACAATAATTAAGCTTATACATGTAAGATTTGAATAATTCTATTCAAAGAACATATATCTTATACAAGAAGCAATCATGCTTGAGCCGGCAGGACCACTTTATTTTTACTTATTTGAATAAATCAGAACGTAGAACTACTTTATTTTTGCATATTTTCATGAAATACTCGACACATGCTATAAACTGAAGTAAAACGTAATATCATCATACTTTTTTTTAAGCAATTCCATAAACGGGTGAAGCTGTTACATGATCTGATATTTCCCTGTCTAAATCAGAGGAAAGTTTAGATCATGCTAACAGCTTCAACTATTACTATATTTCACGATTAATTATTAATATTTTGTTTCTAAAAGAAAAAAGAAAGAAAAAGAGGAATGAATTTTGATAACTCTTCACTATAGATAAGAAATTTAGAAGAGAAAAAGGATATAAATACAGTGAGAGTACTTGAGTAAACTTTTTCTATTCATTTACGATTGGTAGTTTAAGAACCCGAAAAGCCAATGATATTTGTAATAAATTAATTAATCGTTGTCCTTAACAAAATAAAATAATTGATTGTTGTTGGCGTATGTAGGACAGGTGGCCGTGGTCCAAAGTAGGACAATTTGAAATATTATCATGCTCCACCCATCCATCAAAGGCTTTGAGTAGTTCTAAGTGATCTTCTCTTAGAGTTTACATCAACCAAAGTAAAAGTGCCAACCACTAAGTTTATGGGGGACCATTTGGATGGCTTCCTTCAAATACAACACAAAAGAAAGGTAAGTATCTCAACATAATAGAGAGTCATGTTGGGAAGAGGGGGCAAAAATAAAAAAATAAAAAACAAAGTCATGTGAGTACTTTTTCTCTCCCACCCATCATTAATTTCATTAATTGGCCTTAAGTTTCTTTGTTTTCCTTTTCTGTTTACCCCTTTCTTCCCGAGAGCATCTTATCTTTGTTTTGTGACAGCTTTTCTTTTACTTTGTTAAACAAATGCTAATTGTTCAACAGAAATTAAAGAAAAAAATTTAATGGTACACCAGTCTAAGTTTTATTTTGACTCAAAAGACATGCATGATAACATGGCCCAAGGTGACAATTGGAGAAGGGATAAAATTTTCCTTCTCATACAAAACACCGTTTGGAGACAAGAAATTTAAATTAAACAAATTATCACTTCTTCTTCATCTAACATTCTATCTAGTGTCCATTGCACATTAAAATTTAAAAATAACTATTGGGATTCATGTCTAATCCACCAAACAAATGGGGTGGAACAGCTAGCTTCTAACAAAGGGAGAAGATATTAACCTGATCGGGAAACGAAACATGTTAACCTGTATTGATTTTGATAAAGTTTGTTGTGATTTGGACATTCTGTCTTGTTCATTTTTGGTTCCATGTCTTGGTCAGGCAGAAGGAACCAAAAGATGCACGCAGAGTGGTTCATTATTAACAATACATTTTCTAACACTTTTGTGTTTAAATTTTTTTGAAAATTAAGACGCATAAAATAAAAAATGAAACTTACTATTTTTTGTGGATTTTATTAATCTTCAAATAATAATAAAAAATATATTCAGAAGATTGTGTTAGAAAATTGTGTTAGAAAATGTGTTACTAATATTCCGAATAATAATACCTACAACTCAATAAGATTTTTATTTTTGTGCAGATTACCCAGTTTTCCAATAAAATTTATTGGTATGCAGTGACAGAACAAATATGCTTGAAGTTAATTAAATGAGAAAAACAAAAACACTGAGAATGTTACATTTTCTTCTGTGCCATTGTACGCATTTTGAAAAATATCATTTGTTACAAATGGAGTTAGTCATAACCAGAGAATTGAATTTAATTGAAATGCAGTTTAAGTATTTTTTACGCTATCATAGAAATTATATATATTGTCATGTATGCTTTTATAACTTGTCTTAAAAACCATCACAAAGGTAATTCTTGATTAGTTAACAATGTAAAATTTTTTTTACATCGGATGACAAGTGAACTCATTGTTAATTTCCAGCAAAATTCTTACACTTTTCCAATTTTGGGATCAATATTTATTTTAAAAAATTGACACCGTTTACATAGGTTCCACAATCGTGTACGAGGGGTAAATAGGCAAACCTAAAATATACGTGAGATTTGTCCTGGCGTTGCAACCTTAGGTCATGGAAGTTTGCATGGAGGGTGCAATTTGGCGGAGCTTACTTAATTTCATCATGTCCTTGATCTCCCACACCATATATATATCCACCCATGAGTCAAGCTCTTCCAACATAAACTTTGTCATCGTGTTCACCCTCCATGTTGTCACACCTCCATTCAGCCATTACCTCGCTACACAACTAGATACTTCCCTTAATCCTAACCTGTTAACTACCATGGCACAACTTACTCCACCAAGCCTTCCCATTTTTATCTTCATCCTTCACCCAAGTCACCACATTCAAGCCCCATCCTCCGCCAAACCAGATAACCATATCCTCCGATCACGTCCTAGAAACTAATCAAACTTCCCTTGCGAGCATCCACTGTGCCTCCGCGTTCTAAAGCCTACCACAAGGCCATAATCATCGTACCCCTAACCATGAACAACCATGATCGCAACCATTTCCCATAACCCTCAACTATCAACCTCCCAAAGTCACCGTAATTTACTGATCACATACTATAAAACTGTTTCTATAAGCTTTTCCATAAATACCTATAAAAAAAAAAACTTATCTCATAAAATTAAAATTATCTTATGTATAAATTAAAATTAACATTTTAGAAAACCTAAATGAAACAACTTTCATAAATTAATTTACATATAAGTTAATTTTAACTTACGAAAAAAATTATTTTATTTTACTTTTTTTTTCTTATAAATGTGTGCTGATAAACTCATCCAAATAAAACTTAAATCTCTTTTCTCTTATCTTATTTTTAATTTATTTATGCTTCTATCACTTTTTCCACCCGCTAAACTTCTAGCCAAATCCCTTTTCAATATGAAGTGAATAGCAATAATTCCTATTTCAAACCACGTATATCATTAACCAACATAATTTTTTGATAAAACAATGGTATGTAAACGATTTTTTGACAAATTACTTTATGTTGTAAAAATAATCCTAACATGTACCTATTAAAAGAAAAATGGTTATTATACACTCATGTAAGTGTAGAACGAGAGACGAGAGAAGATAAAAAAGACATGACAAAAGATGTTAACGTTTTTTATATTGAAATATTCAAGATATGTAATTATGACATACAACTTCAATTAAAAACTTAATTTCATACACTACGCATGTCATGCTTATCAAAAGCCACTCAATCCTATTTAGTAAATATTTTAAGTTTTACATTACTTGGTGAAATTAAAGAGGAATTACACCAATCTCAATAAAAGGCCTAAAACACGACATATCCGGCTTAGATACACTTATATAGATACTTTGTTGTTTGACAAATCGCGGTAGTCCGTGAAATGATCAGAATTTCAAATGACTAAACTACTATACAAGATGTTTGAAGATAATGTTCATACTTCATTGTGTTAACGGTCACTATATTTGTTCAACATAGACATAGTTACCAGTTACAAACCACCAATGCCAATATTTCAAACCAAAATTGACATTAGCCATCAAACTTCTGAACCTGCTTCCTACAAATTTCAATTAAAATCAATCAAATGCACAGCTGAGATAAAACAACGACTAATTGAAAGCACAGAATCAGACCTGCTAAAGGGTTGTTTATCTGCCTCAACATCACTGTTTTGGACCGCAACAACGGCGTCTTTCGATATATTTTTGCATCTTACGGAGATAAATAAGCAGATGCACCCATTAACCAAGAGAAAAGCATTATGGATACAAGACATTTACGAATGCTGCATAAACTATGACTCCATAGCACCACATAGCATTAAAAAAAACAACTTAAACATCAAAGTAACTCCTAGGGTTTAGAAATTGAAGCCAATCTAAGGAAAGGATACCCCACCCTCGATCCCAAACAATTAATAATATTGGATACAGAAATAACACAAGCGACCTTTAGTTCTGGGAACCCTAATCAAGTAAAGATAAGGAGCAATCTCCGGCCTTCAAGTTAAAAGTTTGGCCCACAAGACACAGTAAACTAGCTCGGTGAAAGAACTAGCCAAGAGAAAAGAAAAAGACAAAAGCAAGTAAAAGGGAAAAGTTAATAACGCACGCCTGCCAGAACAGAAACTCAGAAAAAGGAATATACGATGCTAACAGTGGTCTTCTCATGCTCACTTACCTTTTGCTTTTAAGCTTGTGTGTGTGTCTTTCAGATGTTGAAGGATCTACTGGGTCCCCAAATAGGAAGGAGTGAGGCTGTCACAGCATGACCTAGTCAGGGTTAGCACTCTTCAGCTCTCTAACCAAAGCTAGATCATGCTGGCAGCTTCACTTTTTCCTTTGCGAACTTCTAACCCCAACAGTTCATGTTACGGCTCAACTCCACTCTCTGCAGGTGCATATATGTGAATGCTTAAAAGAAGAAAAGAAACATTGCAACACACTTCCGGAACCACAAAAAGATATATAGACCACCACGAAAAAGGAGTCATCACATACTTAAAGCTGGGAGATGACATGTGTGTTGAACAAAAGCAAGTGTGGACACCACCAAAAAATCGAAAGCGTTTAGAAAAATGAGAACAGGAATTAAGTCGACGCATTAACCTAACGTAAATAATCAACCAATTAAACTAGGAAAGAAGAGGAAGAAAAAGGGTTGGGAAACCATAGAGGTAGAAAGAAAAAGAAAGAAGGTGCATGCTGTGTTGATTTCATTTTAACACTTGTAAGCTAGGAAAGAACGAGCCAGAGGTAGAGATTCAAGGGGAGGCCTGAGTTTGAGGCCAGAAAGGAAAAACCCAAGCAGAACAAGTGTGCTGCAATAACTACATGCGGGAATCTTCGATTGGTAGAATATATAGAGCGAGAGAAGAATGGGACAGATCACAGGTGTAAGAGAGGTAGATAGATAATAAAAAGGGAAGAGGGTTCATATCATAAAGACATATCCCACCTTGTGTAACAGTAAATTAAAGGAAGGTTCATACATGCACAGTAGAGTCAAGCAGAAGGGATTTCAAAGGCACACAGCTATGAGAGCTAAAAAGGAAGGAGGAGCAGACGCATGATGATTGATGAGGAGTTGTCTTAGCTAGCTATGTAGGGTCACAGATGAAAGAGTAGCTAGCTAGTTAGGGTGAAATGGCAGGGGATCCTTTCTCTACTTGGAGAATCTCAATTTATATATGATAATGAACTTTTTTATAATTTAAAAAATAGGAAAAAAATTGATGCACGAATACTTTATGTTTTACTTAGACAATTAAAAAGATAGATATTAGAGATAAAAATATAAATATAATAGATAATATGTTGTGAAAAAAAAATTATAATTTAATATGCAAATGTCTTTGTGTTATTATTTTAAGAAAAAAATAAAAAATAAAATGTAAAATAAAATAAATAATGTAATAAAAAATAAAATATTATATAATAATAATATAATTCTTTTCTGTATGAAACCTATATCGCTGTCTGTACGTTGTTAAGTATTTTAGGTTGTGGTATAACGATTAGAAAAACAAAGATAGGGTTGCTTTCAAACAATTCAATTAGAATAAATTATATTAGTATTTTCTGAATTTTTTTTAAATTATACATAACTTATGTTTTTAATGTTTACAACAGTTTTTTTATAAAAATATAATATGTAATATTTTTCGATTAATTAAAAAATATGAATATAATATATAAAAAATGTTAGTACAATATTTTTTAAATAATTAAAAAAACTGACGTAAAAATAAAAAAATATCATATACAATCTAAATTTTTTTAAAAAAATATAAGTATAAATTACCTTCACTGTGACGAGGGACAAAAAGTCACAGGCCCTACAATTATTGGGTTCCGGAACAAAAAAAGAAGAAGGGGGGCTTGTTTAGAATTTCCATGCGTATGTTTTTATTTGTTTTGTTCAATCCTCTTTCCCTCTCTCTCTCTCTGCTCATTGCACAAGTGTGGGCGTGATCATCCTCAGTTGTCAATTCAATGTAACTTCCCAGTTCCCAGCCATCGAGAAAAAAGAGTAGCACAACAAATGCACATCCTTTTCCTCTTGTACCATCATCATCACAGTGCCGAGTCCTGATTCCTTAGGTCTCACCCGTTGGATTTGAATTACTTTCTAGGGGTCAACGAGGCATAATCCATCATCTACTAGCACATGAATTATCAAACAATGTAGAATTTTTAGGAGACTCATATAATTTTTGGAGTAACGCTGCACTACATAAACAATTCTTTTTTTATTCTGATCTGATTACATAAGTAATTCATATTTATTATATTATTTCAAATAATTTATTAATATTTTTACAGAATTATACAATTTAATTATCTTTCAGGAGTACCGAAGATGTATATGGATGATTCATTATTTATCGGTAATTTGTTAGAGTCTATTCCTCTGGCGATTCCCAGTGCCCATCAGCATGCGTTGTAAAGGTTAGTGATTTTTTGACAGCTAAGTTCTGTGGTGTCTGATTCAGGCTAAGTTGTTAGTGTAGGCTGGCTCGTAGGCCTGTAACATATGGACAATCCAATTAATTATCCAGTTGCATGCGTCGCAGATCCGAATTTATACTTTTTTAATATTAATTTTCTTAAGTGATGTTGCTGTTATTAAGGTTGAATAATTACACATTATCACGGGATATAAAATTATTAATTAATTGTTAATTTAATTTAATTTAATTTGTTTAACTTATATACATAAATATTTCTCGTTAGAGAAAGATTCGGACCATCGTTATATGGCCAACTGAAGCAATCCCACAACTACAAGCACGTATCCAGTAATGACTGTAATGTTAACAAATTTTACTAACAAGAAAATTACTCTAAGGATATTAGATAACATATTCTGATATTTCTAACATCTACCATATTCTGTAATTTCTAAAAGAGAGTTTAGAAAACTTACCCAGATCTATAATAGATTCTTGAACAGCACTTTGATCTTTTTAACTAGTTTTTGTCGTCTCTACCTTTTCTTACGCGTATTTTTTATTATGAAAATACAAGTTCTCTTTTATGTGGTTTTTCTTTTGAAACAGAAAAACTACATGTATTCTTTTTTGAGTGAAAAATTGACTATCTATAACTTTTACACTCAATTTTTTATTTTAAATAAAAGCTAACTCTTTTAACTGCTCATAAGCACCTTTTATAAAGAGAGAAGAGAGGAATAATTTTAATAACTTTAAAATTAACCTCACTGATTTAATTATCTTTTAATACATAACAATCATCACATTAAGTATCTTTTATATAAATTAGTACTTTAAATTACATGGACCATTATAGATTAAAACCAACAATCTCCAACTTGGTCCATATAATGACTTGAAGATTTAACATTAAATTATAAGTGAGCACTATGCGTTGAAATTACCAAGTCACCATCCATAATTGAATTAAAATGATTGGATCATGACGGTTGCAAGTTAACCAATAACTTGGTTCCTTCCATGTATCACAAAATCATCCAACTCAACTTAACTTTAATCAACATTGTAATATGTGTCTTTAATGTCCTTTCAAAGACATATCCTGTCATTTCACTAAAACAATAATGTATACCATATAATGTGAATGACATAATAAAGCATAAACATAACTGTAATTGAATCCACAAGTGTCATACAATACGAGCATTACAACTATATATATATATATATATATATATATATATATATATATACATCACACTACATCATTAAGGAATTATCCCTAACACTCACTCTTTAACATGGCCCATGAATGTCTTGGGTGCTAAACCTTTAGTCAATAGATTTGCTATCATTAAGTTTGTACCAATATGCTCAATTGACACTTTCTGTTTCTACACTTATTCTTTAACTGACAAATACTTCAAATCCATGTGTTTTGCTCCTTTTGAGTATTTGTCATTCTTAGAGAAGAAAACAACTACGGAATTATCACAATAAATCCTCAGCAGTCTTGCTATATTGTCAACAATACCAAACCTTGAAGTAAATCTCCACAACCACAATGCTTGAATTATGGCCTTAAAGAATGCCATAAACTCAATCTCCATGGTAGAAATGGCAATCACAAATTGTTTTGCACTATTCCTTGATACCGCTCCTTCAATCAAAAGAAAGATGTACCAAATGTGGATTTCCTTGAGTCCACACATCCTAAATAGTCTGAATCCGAGTAGCCAATCACTTCAAGGTGATTTGACCTTCTGTATATGAGCATATAATCCTTTATGCCTCGTAAATACCTAAGAACCTTCTTTTCAGCTTTTGAATGATCTATTCTAGGATTTCTTTGATATCAGCCCAACATTCCTAATGCAAAGCTAATATTCGGCTGTGTACATGCCTGGGCATACACCAAGCTTCCAACCACTGATGCATAGGGGATAGACTCCATTTCCTTTCGTTTCAGGTCATTTCTAAGACATTGTATTTGACTAAACTTGTCCCCTTTCTAAATTGGAACAATCCCTACAGAGTACTTTTCCATCCTGAATCTCTCTAATACCTTATTGATATATCCTTTTTGAGACAATCCTAACAGTCCTTGTGATTTATTATAGAACATTTCTATTCTTATCACATAGGATGTCTCACCCATATCTTTCATTTCAAAGTTATTAGAGAGAAACTTCTTTACATCATGTAACATAGTAACATCATTAGTAGTAAGTAGAATATCATCAACATATAGAACTAAAATTACAAATCTGCTCCCACTGACCTTCATGTAGATACATCGATCAACGATGTTCTCTACAAAACCATACGTCCAATAAATTGTGCATAATAGCATAAATTTCATAAGAGGAGGTGACTTAAATCCAACAATTTGGCTTAGTACAATAAGACACGTCTGCAATCTTATAAAATGCAGGTTTGGGTCATCATTCAAATTTTTTAGGAGGATATAAACGTAAGTTATCTACAAGTGTTGTTTAAATTTAGAAAATTGTCCAATCTTAGATTGAAGTGTCATTCCCTCTTTATAAAATTTTGGCTAAATTGCACTTTTGGCCCTGCTATAATCCTTAGTTCGCAATTTTGGTCCCCTATGTTTAATTTTTCAATTTTAGTCCTCCATTTTTTAAAAATTCACAATTTTTGTCCCCCTAAAATCGTAGATTTTTGCAATTTTTAAAATTATAGTCTAAAATTAGATGACAAAAATCACATATTTTTAAAATTTAAAGGACCAAGATTGTGAATTTTTAAAAAATGGAGGACTAAAATCTCAAAGTTAAAAATAGGGAGACCAAAATCGCATATTTTTAAAAATTAAAGGACTAAAATTGTGAAATTAAAAATAGAGGGACCAAAATCGCAGATTGAGAATTATAGGAAGACCAAAAATATAATTTAGCCTAAAATTTTGAAAAACAATGAGGTGATTTGATTCAAGTAAAATTATTTTAATGCTATAATAATTATATGTCTTCGTTATAAATATTATTATTTTATAAATATTCATCATTTCTTAGATTTGATTTAATTTTTTCTATTAAGAATATGATTTTATTAGTTTCTTTTAATAAGGATTTGATCATAAAAAGATACTATAAATATTTATAGAATTATAATTTTTCAGTTTCTCCTACTATTTTCCACCTATTTGTATAAATATCTTCTATTTAACCTTTTTTTTTCTTTTTAAAAAGAGAAGTTGTCACAAACACATTTTAAAAAAATAAAAATTAAAGAATTTAATTCTAAAAGAAAGAGGAAAGTATTTCTTAAGAAATCATCCTATTTAGTAATATGATTTGGCAATAGGGTGAATTTTTATTAAATATTTGTGTAAAAATGAGAGCACTAATTATTAGAACTTAAGCACAAGAATAAAGCCCAACTCAAAAAATTAGTTGATTAGGTGGGTCTCGTGACTTAAGTACCACATTAAGTCTTTTATTTTACTTAATGTAAGACTTCTAACATTGCCACCTCCGTTAAGAGCTGACATCCACGGTGGCTTTCACTCTATCGACATTGACTCGATGGTAGCCCTTTTCACTATAAACATGTTTTACAATGACATTGTATATAAATTAAACTCCTAAAAATAAGTTGTATACCATAGTCTCCCCCTCACTCTAATGTTAAACTAATTGACATTGGACAATGAAGTATAACTTTTAGTTTAAAAGAAGCTTTTAAATTAAAATTGTCAAATAGCTTATACTTTACTTTTAAAATTATTATTTTGAACTTTAATTTTAAAGTAATGCTAAAATATATATATATATAGGTCAAATATTGGATGTATTTATGGTTAAAAGATTTAAAAATTATTATAAATAAATATAATTCTACAATATTCTCAACTTAAAATATGTGGAGAAAAGGTCACTAATGAGGATATGTTAGAAAAAACATTTTTCACTTTTCTTGCATCCAAAGTACTCTTGTAATAGTTATATTGAGAAAAAAGTTTCAAAAAAAAAATACTTTGAGCTATTTTTTCATCCTATGGGTGAATAAAATAATGATATCCTAATAAAAAAAATCATGAATCTTGTCTAATTAACATTGTTCTATTAATTCCCTAAAGCAATGCACATGACCACCACATTTATGAGCAATCACATGTTGCAGAAGTAGTTGTGGATGTGGTCATGATGGTAATCACAAGAGCACTTATTTTCCACCCAAAGTGAGGAAATATTGATAAAAAAAAGTTAAAATACAAAGTGGGCAAAATAAAAAATGTTAAAAATATATGTTATCACTGTGGTGACAAAGGTCATTATTCATATATTTGTTTTATATCGAAGTATCTCATTGACTTTTACTAAGATTATCTTAAAATAACAAGGAAAAAATTTACATGTCAAGGCAATTATTCTAATTACGATGTTTCTCACTTGGATGTTGTAGATATTTTTGTTGACCTATAGCGTTGTTCAAAATGAATCAAACTATTTTAAATAACTAAACAATTCCAAAAATAAAAATAAAAAGTGATCAAATCGACAACAAAAAAAATTGAAAATTGAAAAAATACATTTTTGTTGCGATTTGGTTCCATTTTTATTCCTATTGTTGAAAATAAACCAAACCAAATTGAACCTTTAATATACTTATATTGATTTGTAGCATTATCTATATATATATGTAAAAGAGATTTGAACAAATCTCAACCGTAAATCGAAGCTTGAATATGATAATAATCGTTGGATCTAATCAAATTTAACAGACATAAATGTGTTTAATAAATAATTTAAATGCTCCCATTAATACTATTTATTATTTTATTATGCAATTTTGATAATTTTAAGTTAACAATATATATTTCAAAAATAAAAGACAATAAAAAAGTTAGATATATAAATACTATAATAATAATATTTTTTCTTAAAACATAATAATAACATTAAATATTATAATATTATAAAAAGATAGATATATTTTAAAAATAATGATTTTATAAATACGTAGTTAAATTTAAAATAATTCATAATATTTTATTTTAATTAATAATTAAGGATATAGATTAAAAATAAATTATTATGTATATACATAAGTCTATTTTATTTTTTAATTTACTTACTTTAAAATATATTTTTGAAACAATAATAATTAAAAATAAAGATTCTATGGATAAAAGTTAAATATATAAATACTATAATGATAACATTAAATATTATATTATTAAAAAAGGTTATATATTTTTCAAACCTAATGATTTTATACATATGTCGTTAAATTTAAAACAAAACAAAAAGATGATAAAAAAAAAGGTTAGATATATAAATAGTATACTAATAACATTAATTATTTTAATATTATAAAGGTTAGATATATTTCAAAAATAATAATTTTATAAATATGTAGTTAAATTTTATAAATATCTTCATATATATTAAAATTATATATATATATATATATATAATAATAATAATAATAATAATAATAATAATAATAATAATTTATCTCTTAGATTCTATCTTTAAATATTATTTTAAGTAAATTATTATGAAGCATTTCAAATATAACTAAATATTTAAAAAATTATTTTTAATTATTATTGTTCATAAAATATATTATAAAGTAACCAATCTATATAGTTAAATAGAATTAAACCTGAGCATTAATATGATATTTAATGCTATTAAATATTATTTAATGCTTTATTTATGTATTTAAAATTAATTATTAAATTAAAAGTATTTATTCCTAAATTTAATATAGATATATATGCTTTAAAATTTCTTATATATATTATTATTTAAGATATTAGTTTATAAAGTATTATTTAGAAGAGAATAACGTAAATATATATATATATATATATATATATATATATATATATATATTGATAAATATATAAAATAATTTGTCTCTTAATTTTTATCCTTAATTATTATTTTAAATACATTATTATGAATTGTTTTAAATTTAATTAAACATCTAAAAAAATCCTTTTTAATTATATTGTTCATAAAATATTATAAAATAACCAAACTAAAGATAAAATTGACTCATATATGACAATTTATTTCTTAATTTTTATCTATAATTATTATTTAAAACAAATTATTTTAAATTTAATTATGTGTGTATTAAATCTTTAAATTTAATTATTATTATCCATAAAACATGTTTTAAAGCAGTCGATTAAAAAATAAAATAAATTTGAGCATAAGTATTAATATAATTTTTTTCTTTATATATATATAAAAGAAAGGTTGTTAAAGCAATTTTTCTTGTCCAAACTAGAGGTATATAAGCCATTTTAAATTTTTTCATTTAATATAGTTATATTAGTCTTCCAAACTTTGTATTAAATTAAAATTATAAAAAATTATTTTTAGTGAGTGGGTTTTAAAAATTAAAGTTAAAAATAAACTGAAAGGTCATCATTTCTCCTTTAATGGTAATTAATTTTTTTGTAAAGTCCAATTCTTATATATTCTTCCACTGAGGTTTACAGTCGACCAACAGGTGTATTCTTTTGTTCTTTGTCTTTTCATTTGTTTATCTTTCTTTTCATGGCTTTGCACTTTCTTTCTCTCATTTTGCTCTTGCGGTTTGATAAAAAGATAATTTTGCTTAATATGTGCAGCAATGAAACTTTTTGTGCAAATAAGAGAAAAAAATTCTTATAGTGTATCATTCAATGAAATTGGCGAAGGATGAGAAGTGAAAATTAAGAACTAATATTAGGTACATCATCTTACTCTTATTTTTTATTATTTCTTTTGTTTTTTTTACAGATATCATCTTTGTGTATTTCTTTTCTATTTTTTTCTATTCTCATTTTACTGTTATGTTATTTATGTTTTGATTATTATTGTTCATGCTTTTCATATATGTTCTTATATTTTTCCATTTACTATTATATTATAAATAATGTATATGTTTTTAGTCTTTCTCATTTTGAGCAACAAAAAATTAATAATCTTACTTTTACTTTATATCTTCAGCTTACAATTTTTTTTTCGGTTTAACAGGACATAAAAGGAGCATATTATTGTTACAACTTTACAGCTTATTCATTAATTTCTTTGTTATAATATTTTTTTATATAATTCACTTAACACAATTTAATGAATTTTGTATAGTTAAATTATCTAATTAATTATTTTAATTTTTTCTACTTAATTCAATTGCCTAATTATATGTTTATACATGTTATTTATATAGTTTATTATATACTTTGATGTTTATTAATTGTTCCAAATAAATTATGATATAAAAAATAATAAATTATTTTCATACAATAAATTAATTATAGACTAATATTTTTTCTATCTCTGCAAGGTTTACTTTTAATAAAGAATTAAATTGATTACATTAATAATAACAATTACACAATTTTGATAATTAAAAGTTAATAACAATAACAATAATCATGAATAGACCCTTTCAAATTCATAAGGGTCAATTTTAACATTATAATTTTTTATTCTTATAAATTTAAACCTTAATAAAAAAAATAACAACAACAACAACAACAAATAGTAAAAGTAAATGCAGGTTTACTTAATTGTATTTCATAATTTTTTTCCTCACCTATATATAATATTTTGCAAATGACTATTAAATTAATGCAAAAACATTACATTTATTTTTAGGTAAATTATATTAAATAGTACATTACATTAGTTAATTAAATAGTACCTAATTTATAACACTGGTT
The DNA here is from genome assembly GCA_004329165.1 of Spatholobus suberectus. Lineage (NCBI taxonomy): Eukaryota > Viridiplantae > Streptophyta > Magnoliopsida > Fabales > Fabaceae > Spatholobus > Spatholobus suberectus. Next base: position 20,914,306 of record CM014732.1, read on the forward strand.
AAATTTAATGTATAATTAATATACAAATAATAATAATAATAATAATAATAATGGAGTTTTTTATACCAGTCAATTATAAGACATTATGATTTTTTATTCTTATAAATTCAGACCTTAAACAACAATAAATACCCATTATACATCATAAATATAAACAGTTGTAGAGTATACAATAATAGTGTAATTATTATTATGAATAGCATTGTTTTTCTGAATTTGCTTAAAATGAGAAAAAAATAATAATATATGAAAAATAGTATGTAATAATATTTAAAAAATTAGTAACACACATAAATAATAATTTTTATAGGTAAATATTCCTTATAACATTTAGATTATAAGATATAAAGTCTAAAACATATAATAATTCTTATAGATAAATAACTTTAAAAAGTAGTAAGTAATGAAATTAAAATTAAATAACAACAACGATAATAATAATAATAATAACAACAACAACAACAACAACAACAATAGACAAATCTCATTACACTAATCGGGAGTGTTCAGTTTATGTTGTGTTTAGGTTAACCAACTCAAAATTTTAATAATATTACATAATTAAGATTAATAACTTAAATAATTAAAAAAAACATTTTAAAATAATTAACAACTATACATATTTAATAAAAATCATACTATTTTGATAAATTTAAATAAATTTTAATTTTTACAATAAATACATTTAAAATTATTAATTATAAACACACAAAAATCAAGTACGTGTTAACATAATATCCAAAATAACAAAAATGAACACTCAGATTTAAATACTTATATATTCATATTTTATTATGCTTATGTTCATTTTGAATTTCTGCATTTCATACAAGTCTTATAGCACTTTCATTACTTGAAGAAAGAACAAATCATAATAATATTTTAGAAGACAATATCTGCTCAATTAAAAATATAATTATAAGGCACAAGCTAAACACAAGAAGGGGGGTTGAATTGTATTAAAGCCAATTTTTTCAAACCTTTGGACCTTTTTCGAAGAAGCTTAATAAATTAAACTGGATCAGAAAGATTTTCAAAACATTTTAAAGAAGGCAGACGAAAAAAGAAAGAACACATAAAAGGGCACACAAATTTTATACTAGTTCGTTTCACCCCAGAGACTACGTCCAGTTCTTGGCAACAACCAAGTTTCACTAACTTTACACATTACAAGTATTCTTTCCACAAGCCTCTTTAGGCTCAAACCCAAGTAGTCTTTCACTTGCCTCTCTAAGCAAACACCCAAGTATTCTTTGAAACAAAGCTTCTTCAGGCTTCAACCAATCTCGTAAACAAGGAGATTTGTGTGAGTTTACCTCACTGAGTTTAACGTTTTATCAAACGAATAAACAATGAAGTTCAACTACAGATATTCAAAACTGTTTTTGCAAAGGCTTTTTGTTTTATCAAAGCAGTTATGAGTATTTTGATTCAACAGCAAATATATTAGTAACACTTGTAAATTTTTAACAACGGCTTGAAGGAGGTATCTTCTTCTATTTATAGGTTTCTCCAAAGTATCTGTTGAGTATTTTGTAGGAGACGGCTTTCGTCTGATGAAGAGAGTCGCTGGAGCATTAATTGTTGCATTTAGTGCTTTTTTACCAATTTGTCATATGATAAGATAAAGCAGTCTGCTTATCTTTTCTATTCTTGTACTCAATCTTTTAGCAATTGTCATGTCCGCTTTCCCGTTCTGTCAATCGTACACATATTCCTTCTTTTTCGCTGACTTTCCTTGAGAGTAGGTGTATAGGCTTTATACATATTGAGGTAGCTTTGCGCTCTGATTGATATGCAGATCTTTTTAGAGCATAGACATCATCTGTAAGCTTTGTTAGTTACATAGTTTATACATATAAAGATAAGACGACATTCAATTTTAAAAATATCGTCAAACGATATACTGCGAACTAGAGATCAGGCGATAATGTAAGCACGAGATCAGATGATAAAATGAATTCACACACTTTTAACTGTTTGTTATTATCAAAATATTTACGGGCTACAAATTCATCCTTTATTTTAACAATCTCCCCCTTTTTGATGATGACAAACAATTATAAGTTTTGTAAAAACAATTTTTAATTTTCTATGAAAGTTCTTTTTGATTAGTGAGTTGTAAACAAACACATAAGTATTTGAAATAAGCCAGACGATATTATTCAACGTAAGTTTCATCAAAATAAAATATACTCCCCCTAAGATCAATATCTTTATACTTCCTTTTGTCTCAAAATCTTTAAACTCCCTTTTGTCTTTTATCTTTCCCCCCCTTTTGGCATCATCAATTAGAGGATTCAGAGTTTGAAGGTGTAGACGATGAGCCAAGGTCACTTTTGAAGCGCTTTGCCAGCTTGGCCAACAAAACTTCTGCACGTTTATGTTTTCTGCATTCTTTTTGAAGATCAGCTTCAAGACGGAGCACGGTTTGCTTCAATTCATTGAAGGCTTGTCTGTCGTCTGAAGGTGTAAGTGCAGAGCTAGTAGCTGCTTCATCAATTGGTTCTTCTACAAAACATAAGCTGAAAACATATGGTATAGGAGGACCACAAAACCAAAAGTGACCAAGTGACCATAGGGTAAATATATTTCAAAGGTTTCAGAGGAGAAGAAGATATAGGTGAGGGGTTGATTGAGGGATAGTTGGTTTTGAGGGTTGGGTGTAGAGGTGGAGGGAGATGGAGATATTTGCATCCAGTGACTCGTCAGACGTAGTGCAGCTTCATGACTTAGCAAACTCTTTTCATCAGCAGAGAGACTAGAGAAGTGTTTAAGCGCTTTAACATGATCTTGCAACCTTTTGCGGTCTGTGCTTCGAAGAGTTACTTTTTCTTTTAATTTTGCCAGCTGTGCAGATGAAAGTACTCTTTGTCGAATCATTAAGTGCATTCGGGGGTTGCACCTAAACTTCGGTTCTTTTCCTTTCCCCATAGACAAATTTTGGCATGGATAATTCTTCTGACGGCATATGCGAAAGGTAGTCCATGGCTTCATAAGGAGCCATATGTGAGTAATCATGAATCTAGGCAGGCTTAGATCAAGGTCTGGACATCTTCGCTCATAGATAACATGTTGCAATGAGATCTGCATCTTCTCTCGCAGGAAGTTGTTCATCACTCTCCCTAATTCCCAATCATCATCACCTATCCGCCAATCTTCAAAGTCTAGGCTGTCTTCTGGATGGATGGCGAGAAGATAAGTCTTGATCATCCCATGATAAAAAGGATAAATGATTTTGGGCTTGTAATGGTACGTTTTGCACATGATCAAATACTCTGAGTAATTGCATTTCAGAATGAAGGGAGAAGTGTGACAGAGAATCCCATGCTGCTCCATACTTCGTATTCAGCTGGGAATTTGGTTTTTGTTGACAGTGGATAGACGAAGATCAGAGCGTCTAACAGAGTACTGTAGCCTTCCTCCCAGATGTATGGGGTGATGTGCGGCTCATATGACATGGCTAAGGTAGCTTCTTCTTCAATGATGGGGAATTTTTCAGCATACCCATGGCGAACTAGAAAAAGCTATTCTTCTCTGACGAGAGTCATCCACATCCTAGGGTTGTTAACTTCACCCAGTTCATAATTAATTGAAGATTGAAGTAGCTCTAGGTTAAAGGGTTCTGGTAAGCAATATTCTTTCATCGTTCCACTCTGACACGACTCAGGCTACTCAAAGTAAATCATTGTGCGCCGTTGGAGACGTTCAGACGGAGGCATTTTAGAGCAATAATCTTTTGGTGCCATTTTGTCTATTATCGGTCCAGCTCCTCCAAACGAAGTTCCTTCTACTTCACGTTCCGCGAAGGAAACAGAGAGTGGAATAGCCCTTATAGGCTGGTCAAGGCTGAGTGCAGCTGTTAGGTCTACAGAAAGACGGTTGAAGACTTGAGATAAAGAAATAGATTGTGGAACTTCCCAGAAGAGAGCTCTAGGTAATCTACCTTTTAAGGTAACAGCTATGTCCTCTTATGTAAGAATTCTTGCTCATCATGCTCTGCAGGGGCTGTTTGTAGTGAGTGTTCAATTATAGATTGAAGCAATGCTTCCTCAATCTGTTCTTGTTCAACTTTAGCTAGTTTTTCTGCTTCTTCTTTCTTCTTCTTTTCAGCCTTTTTTGATTCAGCTCTGGCTCTCCTGAGCTACTTTCCTTCTTGAGCCTTTATTTTTGGTGCTGGAATTGTTTTGGATATTGAAAGCTTTTTAGATGGTGGTGTAGACGAAGTGGGTTCAGAAGATGTAGGTGGTGGAGGTGGTAGTTCTGACAAAGGGGCAGAAATGGTTGTGCTTGGAGTAGGCAGAATGGTGTTGATGAGGAGGTAATCATCTGAGTTAAGTTGGGGAGTTGGTTTGGATTTCAGACGAATGGTTAATGGTTTTTGTTTCTTATGAGGTGGAGACGAAGAGGTTTGAGGTTTGGTTTGTTTAGGTTGAGGGTCGGGTTGCAAAGGTCTCTTGATTAGTAACTTAGGTTTTTGTGGCTTGGTCTGTTTGGATTGTGTTTGAGGGGATTGGGGTTTCATCTGTATTGGAGGTTGACTAGGCGCAGTACCAGTAGAGAGGTCAGCAGACGATCCCACTTTGAATGCAGTTCCAACAACTTCTTCTGGTGGTTCTTCCTTGATCAATGCCAACTCTAGATGTCTTGCAACATATTCAGAGAAGAGATGTGCAATCCTTATCCTCCGGATAATGGATACATTGATCTCATAACCTTGTTTCATCTTTTCCAACCTAGATTCTTTTATACCTACCAGACGGATGATTTCCGTGAAGAGCATGGCGTAGGGGATAGGATGCTTCTGCTTGCTCTGGACACTTTCCTTTGACTTGGAGAGACATGATCTCTAGTTGTCCAGAATTAACGCAGGCATATTGACCTTCTGACCCGTCATCATTTTGTAGATGCAGAACCTGTCCTTGGAGGTTACGTTATCCTTTGAACCTTTTCTGGGTAGGATAATGTGTAGCAGGATGTTGTGGAGAAGTCGGAATATAGGCTTCATGTGTGAAGCGTACAAGACCTTCCGTAGAACATCCTTGTTCTAAGTTTGAGGCCTGAGCTTTCCATATAATACCTTGTCAACAGTTTCTGGGGTTATGACCTTTTCCCAATCTTCAGTAAAAAGGTCACTCTCCTCTTTACAGCCAGACGCTATAGCAATGGTGTCGGTAGAGATGATGATGGCTTTATTGTTTACGGTTCTAGTGATAGTTCCGTTGACTTCAGATGCAGAGGCCTAGAAGTATGCGTATGGTGTATGATACCAGGAAGTTTTCTTCTACATGAAAGCTTTCCATCCGACGTTCCTGATAAATATTTGTAGAGGAAATTCTTCTTCCTCAAGTTTCTGCGAGTCAACCCATTTTCCGGCGACGAGGTCACTTTCTGAAAATCTCTCCATGGGCACAAGTTGTTTTTGGGTGGCCATGAGTGTGAGTTTGAGGGAAAGGGATTTAAGAGTAAAGGTAAGGAATAGGATTTTAGTCTAGAAAGTTTGAGAGGTTTTTTAGAGAGTGTAAAGAGAAAGAAAGAGCGGTAAGTTTGAACAAAAAGGTTCTGAAAATACTGAAGAGACGTGTATTAATGGTGACTTGATGTGGCAGGGAATACGGTACACGCTTCTTGGGTGGTTATTGAGGGTAACCAATGAAGAGAATATCAAACTTAATGAACTTAAAAACTTTTCATATTCTCAGACAATCGGGTTAGTAAGACGAAGTGGGATAAGAAAATATAGAGTAAGATGAAATATAGTAAGACGAATTGTAAATGATCAAATGAGACGATGCTTTTAAGACAGTCTATTCTTGTAAAACTTTCATGTGTAGGTTTTATAAGATGAAGTTAAAACGGTCTGCAGGTAGAGCTTTTGTAAAGATATCAGCCCATTGATGGTATGTATCGATGAACTTAATTTCAAAAACACCTTTTTGAACATAATCTCGAATAATATGATGTCTTATTTTTATATGCTTAGCTTTAGAATGCTGAATCAGGTTTTTAGATAAATTGATTGCATTAGTGTTGTCACATAACATAGGAATGTTATGCTCAAAGTTAGAGTAATCTTCAAGTTGGTATTTTACCTATAAGAGTTGTGAACAGCAGCTTGCAGCAAATACATATTCTGCTTCAGCAGTGGATAATGCAATTGAGTTATGTTTTTTGCTAGTCCAGGATATAAGACATGGTCTGATGAAGTGACATCCACCACTTGTGCTTTTTCATTCAAGTCTATCACCAGTATAGTCTGCATCACAGTATCCTATTAACCTAAAATCTTTATTTTTCTCATAGAAAAGACTAAGGTTAGATGTACCAACAAGATATCTAAAAATCCTTTTGATAGCTTTTAGATTAGACTCTCTAGGATCAAATTGAAATTTAGCGCATAAATAGACGCTATGCATGATATCTGGTCAACTTGCAGTTAAATAGAGAAGTGAGCCAATCATACCTCTTTAGATAGTCTGATCTATAGGTTTACCTGATTCGTCCTTTGTTAAACCTACAGATGGATGCATTGGTGTGCTCATAGGTTTTGACTCATTTATCTTATATTTTTGAAGCAATTCTTTTGTATATTTTTGCTGATGAATGTATATACCCTTCTCTTTTTGTTTAACTTGTAGTTCAAGGAAGAATTTTAATTCTCCCATCATGCTCATCTCAAACTCACTCTGCATCAAATCTAAGAATTCCTTACATAAAGTTTCATTAGTAGCTCCAAAGATTATATCATCTACATAAATTTGAACTATAATGAAATCTTTGTTGGATTCCTTTTTAAAGAGAGTTGTATCTACTTTGCCTCTCATGAACCCATTTTCAATAAGAAAACTACTCAGTCTGTCATACCAGGCACGAGGTGCTTGTTTAAGACCATACAGAGCCTTTTTAAGTTTAAAGACATGGTCTATGAGGTTTGGATCCTCAAAGCCAGGAGGTTGTCGAACATAGACTTCTTACTCGATAAAACCATTTAAAAACGCATTTTTCATGTCCATTTGAAAAAGCTTAATGTTTTTATGAGCGGCAAAGACAAGCATAATTCTAATAGCTTCTAATCTAGCAACAGGAGCAAAGGTTTTAGTGAAATCAATAACTTTTTATTGATTGTAACCTTGAGCCACTAACCTTGCTTTGTTTCTGATTACTTTACCATTTTCGTCGAGCTTGTTGCGAAATACCCATCTTGTTCCAATGATGCTCTTTTGTATTAGTTTGGGAACAAGAATCCAAACATCATGTCTTGTGAATTGATGTAATTCTTCTTGCATTGCTATCACCCAGTCATCGTCTGTTAGTGCTTCATCTATCGTCTTAGGTTCAATTCTTGAGACTAAGGCACAAGACGCTTGATTCTTTAGTGATGACCTTGTCTTGATTCCTTCTGTTCGTTCTCTAATAATTGATTTTGAGGATGGTAGGTAACGAACTTCCACTCTTTGTGAAATCCCTTCGTCTGATTATTGGTCTGTTGTTGAGTTGTTTCTTCTGATTCTTTTGCTTCGTCTATTCTATTTTGATCAGACGGTTCTATCTGTAAATCTGTAAAATCTTCTTCCAAATATGATAGTCTCCTATCAGGGGTTAGTGTGTCATTAAATTTAACATGTATAGATCTTCTACAATAGAGGTTCTGGGATTGAATACTCTAAAAGCTTTTGATGTATTAGAATATCCAAGAAAAACACCTTTATTCAACTTTAGAGTCAAATTTTCCCAGTTGATCTCTAGTGTTGAGAATATAGCATTCACATCCAAAGGGGTGAAAGTAAGAAATGTTGGGTTTTCTACCTCTCCACAGTTCATAAGGAGTCTTTTTTATTAATGGTCTGATCAATATTCTGTTTTGAACATAACATGCTGCGTTTACAGCTTCTGCCCAGAAGTACTTGGGGATTGAATTTTCACAGAGCATGGTTCTTGCCATCTCTTGTAGGGTTCTATTTTTCCCTTCAACTACCCTGTTTTGTTGAGATGTTCTCAGTGAGGAGAAGTTGTGGAAAATTCCATTCTTTTCATAGAAGGATTTGAACTCAGCATTTTCAAATTTAGTTCCATGGTCATTTCTAATTGCAGTAATACAGAAACCTTTTTCATTTTGAACTCTCTTATAGAATATTTCAAACACATTAAAGGACTCATGTTTGTGGGCTAGGCAATAAACCCATGTATATCTAGAATAGTCATCAATAATGACAAAACCATATTTTTTCCCACCAAGACTAAGAGTTTTAGTAGGTCCAAACAGATCCATATGTAGTAATTCTAATGGTCTAGAAGTGGAAACAACATCTTTTGATTTAAAAGAAGTATTGATTTGTTTCCCTTTCTGACATGCTTCACAAAGAAGATGAGTTTTCCAAGAAATCTCAAGCAATCATTTCACTAAACCCTTTTTATATAACTTCGGAACATGTTTTAAATTGATATGCCTGAGTTTTTTGTGCCAAATCCATTTTTCATCTTCTTTGGTGATTAACCAAGTTACATTTTGTTTGTTTAGATCTTCAAACTCAATCTTATACAGATTGTTGTGTCTTTTGGCAATAAAAAGAATATATTCATCATTTCTTTTGACTATGCATGATTCTTTGGTAAAGGATACAATAAATCCACTATCACAAAATTGACTGATGCTAAGTAGATTATATTTTAATTCTTCAACACATAGAACATTATCTATAGATGGAAGGGGAGACTTACCAACTTTACCTATTCCAATGATTTTTCCTTTTCCATTTCCTCCAAAAGAGACTGTTCCTTCATGTGATTAGAGGTCTAGGAACATAACCTTTCTCCCCTCATGTGACATGAGCATCCACTGTCTAGGTACCAAAATGAATCCCTTCTTTTTCCCATTAAGGATATCTGCAACAGGAATTATTTGAGATTTTGGTACCCAAATACTTTTAGGTCCTTTTATGTTAGTCCTAAAGGTCTTATTTGACCTCTGTTTTCTTTTGTGTTGACATTTTTGCAATGAATGTCCAAATTTTCCACAAAGGTTATAGAAGATTGAATAGGGTTTAGAAGACGATGATTTAGCACTTTTGTCTTCTACAAATCCAATCCCAGATTTGTCAGACGAAGATCTTCTATGTTTTAAAATCATTTGGAGTTTTGAAGATCCGTCTACAAATTTGGTCAGATCATGTTTAAGACTAATGACCTCTTTCTTCTGTTTATCGACTTCAGAAAGGAGCATTGCCTTTTCACGATTTGAAGCTAGACTCTTTTGCATTTTCATCAGATATCTCTTGAGTATCTCATTTTCTAAAAGAGCTTCTTGATATTTTTCTTGATAGTTTTTGTACTCAAGAGCAATCTTGTAAGAATTAGCAAGAAGAATGTCATATGACATATCTTCATCTTCAGATTCAGATTCACTGTCTTCAGACTTATGCAAAGAGTTGTTGTATTTAGAGTTTACTTCAGACGTTACATCTTCTGCGTCTACCATGAGATAGATATTAGCCTTTTCATCGTCTAAACTGCTACTACTGCTATCCAGATCTTCCCAGGTAGCTAGAAGATTTTTCTTCTTATATATTTTCTTTGAATTCCATCCTTTCTTCATTTTCGGGCATTTAGCCTTAATATGTTCAGGTTTTTTTCATTCATAGCAGATGATTTCATTGTTTTCTTCTTGTGAATACTTTCTGTATCTGGTATCTTTCTTTCTAAAAGATTGCTAAAATCTATCTTTCTTTTTAAGCATCCTCTTGAACTTTTTGGTGATGAGAGAGATCTCATCGTCTGTTGAGCAGCTAGAGCTTTCGTCTAAGCTCTCAGATTCTTTAGATTGAACTTTCAACGCTTTATTTCTTCCTTTTGTTTCAATTTTTTCGTCTGCTCTTTTACTTGTTTTGCCAATCTTTAGGGCAATAGAGTCATTATTCTTGACTTTGTCTCTTTTGAATAAATGTATTTGATGTACTCTTAGCGCTCCCAATAACTCATCCAGAGTTAAGGTTTTCATATCCCTTGCTTCAACTATGGCTGTAGCTTTGGGTTCCCACACTTTGGGAAGACTGTCTAGGATCTTGATATTATTTTGAGCCTTAGAGAACTCAACACCAAGACTTTGAAGTCCATTTAGAATTGTTTGAAATCTTCCAAACATTTCATCAATGGTCTCAGTCTCTTTCATGGTGAACATTTCATAATGTCTTTAAAGAGTTGTTGCTCTCCTGAGACGAACATCTTTCATGCCTTCATATGTTATGCGTATAGCATCCCATATTTCCTTAGCAGTTCTGCAGCTGCAAAATTTATTATATTCAGTTTTTGATAAGGCACAGGTTATGATATACTTAGCTTTTGCGTTTTGTTGTAACAGATTGTAATCATCTTGATTGTATTCGATTTCTGGCTTGATTACAGCATGATCTCCATGTGTGATGATTCTCCAGATACTGTAGTGAGTGGACTTGATATACATTTCTATTCTGTCCTTCCAGTATGCATAGTCTTCTCCATTGAAGGCTGGAGGCCTTAATAAGGAGGCTCCTTCAAGAATGAACTGTCCTTCAAGGTGTGCTATGTAGATCTTTTTCCTCTATCACTTGTTAAGGTGCTCAACCCTTAAAGGCTGAGCTCTGATACCAATTGTAAAGCACAAGCTAAACACAAGAAGGGGGTTGAATTATGTTAAAGCCAATTTTTTCAAACCTTTGGACCTTTTTTGAAAGAGCTTAATAAATTAAACTAGATCAGAAATATTTTCAAAACGTTTTAAAGAAGGCAGATGAAAGAAGAAAGAACACATAAAAGGGCACATAGATTTTATACTGGTTCGTCTCACTCTAGAGACTACGTTCAGTTCTTGGCAACAACCAAGTTCCACTAACTTTACACGTTACAAGTATTCTTTCCACAAGCCTCTTCAGGCTTAAACCCAAGTAGTCTTTCACTTGCCTCTCCAAGCAAACACCTAAGTATTCTTTGAAACAAAGTCTCTTTAGGCTTCAACCAATCTCGTAACAAAGAGATTTGTGTGAGTTTACCTCATTGAGTTTAACGTCTTATCAGACGAATAAACAATGAAGTTCAACTGCAGATATTCAAAACTGTTTTTGCAAAGGCTTTTTGTTTTATCAAAGCAGTTATGAGTATTTTGATTCAACAGCAAATATATCAGTAACACTTGTAAAATTTTAACAACGACTTGAAGGAGGTCTCTTCTTCTATTTATAGGCTTCTCCAAAAGTATCCGTTGAGCATTTTATAGGAGACAGCCTTCGTCTGATGAAGAAAGTCGTTGGAGCATTAATTGTTGCATTTAATGCTTTTTTTACCAACTTGTCATATGATAAGATAAAGCAACCTGCTTATCTTTTCTATTCTTGTACTCAATCTTTTAGCAGTTGTCATGTCCGCTTTCCCGTTCTATCAATCATACACATATTCCTTCTTTTTCGCTGACTTTCCTCGAGAGCAGGTGTATAGGCTTTATACATATTGAGGTAGCTTTGCACTCTAATTGATATGCGGATCTTTTTAGAGCATAGACATCATCTGTAAGCTTTGTTAGATACATAGTTTATACATATAAAGATAAGACGACATTCAATTTTAAAAACATCGTCAGACGATATACTGCGAACTAGAGATCAGACGATAATGTAAGCGCGAGATCAGACGATAAAGTGAATTCACACACTTTTAACTGTTTGTTATTATCAAAATATTTATGGGCTACAAATTCGTCCTTTATTTAAACAATAATTAATCATCTTAATGTAATTATATTTAATTTATTATTAAATATTTTAATTAAAAATTAATAATTTTATTTATGTGCGTATATTTTTAAAATATTAATAAATACAAATATAAAAAATATATAATTTAAACAAACCCGTGCAACGCATGGGTTTAAAATTTAGTGTAATAGTATTTTGATCTCTTGATAACGATAGAATGTGATTCCATGTATGCTAGACATTTTAATTATGTTAAATTATGAATTTGAAACATTAACAACATTTGACTAATTGAATATGAATGATTTGTAATACATTTTTTTATAAGAGGTTTGTAATGAAGTTATTATAATGTTTGGTCTTTTGTTCTTACATTGTTTATGATTATGTAAATGTCATTTTCAAAGGATGATTATGACTCAATTGGTTATTAGGTTCTACTTAATTTGTTTTGTTACTAGTCAAATTAGAAACAATTTTAAAAGTCATATAAAAATAAATTAAACAAATTAAAAAAAATCCCCAAATTGAATTACAAAAAATTGATTTGATTTGGTTCAAATGTAATATTGTATTTAAGCTTAACAAAATAAAACCACAAACTTGGTGATGAGTCTACCCAAAAAATAAATTTCTTACATTGAACTTTATGTTTTCTTTCTTTTTCTATTAGGACATCAAAGTTTTTATGTTTTAGGACATTAAGCTTGTTTAGTTATTTATTAGGTCATTAAACCTATTTATAAAGTTATTATGTTTTAAATATATCAATAGATTTTTTGTATATTAATTTTAAATACTTACTACTAAAAATTTTTCAATAAAAAATGAATGTTTCTTCGATTAGTACCAACATCAATTATGAGTAGGAACGTTAAAAATGGGCTAGTACGACTCATTTTGGCCTACCCTATCATTACCTTGCCAAAAATGGGCTTAGGTGGGTTGGCCCATTTTCAAAATATGGGTTGAAAAATGTAGCCTGCCTAGTTTAAGAGTGGGTTAGAGTGCTGACTCACCAAAAAATTAATAAAAAAGAGAAAAAAAAGGGAGGGAAAACTGGCTTTATCATTTAATAATATGATAAATATATTAATAAAGTACAAACCAAATAATTAATAAAAAGTCCAACTAATTAAAATGAAACAATAATAAAGGAGGGGAAATGACATTATCATTTACCAATAAATACCTCTAACACATTAACCAGATATTGAAAATTCCAATAAAATAAAATCTTTAATAAAATTAATTTCTATATATTTTTTTAAGAAAAACAACGGTTTGTGGGCCAACCTATTCAATTGCAAACGAAACTCGCTAAGCTTGTAGGTTACATAAATTGGAGTAGAAAAGCTATTCTAAATGGGCCTTATTTCATAAGATTCGTGCCTTAGCATGTCGTGGGATAAACAAACTATCCATGGCTCGTGACCCATATACTAGCTCTATACACATCATAGAGTTGGTGTCAATAAGAGGCTAGGTAAAAAAGAGAGTGTGGATACTCGTGAGAGTGAAGACACATAACAAGGCTTTAGAAATGATGTTGTAAAAGGCAAGGGAGGTAGAGATGGTGCAAGTGGAACTAAGTAAGAAGAAGTTTCCATTGAATATGTGGATTGTCTTGGAAGAGGATAACACCATCCTAAGCCTTCAACACTATTAAAGTACTATGTGACCTATATAGCGATGTGTTTGAAAGGCCCAACACACACTTAAACCTAATCCAAATCAAGGTTAGGCACGAATCCTTATACCATAGTTGACTATGTGGCATGTACACTAAGGTTTCCCTTAGGTATTATGCATTCTTAGTTATAGTGATAGTTGGAAATGAGCCCACGAGTTTTTCAGTAGCAGTGATAGATCTAAAATGGAGAGAAGTAATGAAACAAGAGATAAAAAAACTTGAACACAATAAAATGTGGAGGTTAGAGACCTTGCCACCTTGAAATAAGGTAATAGGCTACAAATGGGTGTGTAAAATCAAGTATTATGATGGAATATTGAAGTGATATAAAGCTTGATTGGTGATTCTTGGAATCAATAGGTGGAGGACCTAAATTGCGTAGAGACTTTTGCTCTGGTAGCAAAAATGACCATAATGCAAATGATTATAGTAGTAGTAATAATGACTTGGATGAAGAAGTATATTTGCAACTTCCACCAGGATTTTCAACAAGTAAAACTAAAAGTTGAAGAAATTGCTTTATGGACTCTACCAAGCCCTTCGATGTTCGTTTTCCAAATTTGCACTAACATTAAAGAAATATGGGTCGCTTAGTTCTATTTTGATTATCCTCCATTCATTTATTCAAATATGGAGTGTGATCGAATGTGATAGTATATGTTGATACCTGGTCATTACAAATAATAACTTGCAAGATATAGCTAGGTTCAAGAAATTTTTGAACACCGGGGTTTACATAGAAGACTTGGGAGCACTTAAATATTTCTTAAGTATCAAGGTTGCTTATGGACCCAAGATAAATTTTCTTTGCCAATGTATGTATGTATTATATATTATCTCTAAAACTAATTTATTAGGAACAAAGCTAATGACATTTCCCATAAAGCAGAATTGTCGATTAGTAACGATAAAAGGAGTGGTCATGAAAACTCCTGAGCAATGTCAATGGTTGGTATGATGACTTATATACCTCACCATGACCAGACTCAAACTTAGCTACTGTGTTCATGTGCTTGCTCAATTTATGCAACATCCAAAAAAATGACTATTGGGAGGCAACATTACGAATGGTGGGTTATCTCGAAGGAGATATAAAACAAAGCATTATCTTTCATGCTAATGTTAGTCTATAATTTGCTACATATTGTGACTTAGATTGGATGAACTACCCCCTCACTCCCTTCACTTAACACTCTCTTACAAGTGATATAATGTTCTTGAATTCATCCTCTATCTCGTGGAAGACAAAGAATAAGCACTTATGTCTTAGTCCTCTATTAAAGTAGAGTATCGCTCTATGGTAGTGACTGTTTGTGAATTGACATGGATAAACAGTCTACTTGCATCCTTAGATGTGCCTCATACGAATCTTATGCACCTATATTGTGACAACCAACTTACTTTCCACATAGTAGCGAATCAAATCTTTTATGAGAAAATTAAGCACATTGAGGTTGAATGTCACTTTGTGAAAAATGAGGTTCAACCAAGTTACCCTCCATATAGTAGCAAAGTGTAACGACCCAACTGTCGTCACTAAACATACACCACATACTCCTTATCAGGTGAATAAAATCAATTATAGCATATATATATATATATATATATATATATATATATAGGTCGTACATATCAACTGAGATATCCATCTATTTCTCCTAGTACCATACATGCACATCGGTATATCTATCATCATCATATCATACCAACAATGGGACAACACTAGCCTATATCAAAGATACCAAAATATACAAGTGTCGGGGAAATAGAATACAAAACTCACTCCCTATAGCTGGTCAATCTATACAATCCCTTAAAAAAAAACTATACAAAACAAAAAGGGTTGCCTTGCAAGCAATTCCACCATCATCTTTGAGCAGCCGGGTCCACTGAAGCCTCGCCGTCTGCTCCCACACCATGGGACGTGATCATCATAGGCACATCAGCACAAGCAGCAACAACAGGACAGCCAACAACAACAAAACACGGCAAGGGTAAGCTTACTAAAACAAGGGCATAACATATAATTATGGAGATCATCAACAATTCAAAACATCCAGTCACGAGTAATCACCAACAATTCACAACATTTAATTCCGAGTATATAGCACCTCATTATACATCTAGAGCCTCAATGTATACACACAAAAATATTCATACAGAAGGATTCTCAACTCAAGACTCCACATTTCATCACAATCACCACAACTATGTCAATGCATGATGACATGACTCTCGAGAGATTTACAACATATCGGGTGATCAGCCAGGTTTCACCCCCTACTGTGGCCTATCTAAGCACCATTCAGGGATTGCCAAACTCTGATCTACGGATAAGCTTAGTGGTTTGTTAGGATGAGTGTATGTAGGTGGTGGCTTATCGCGACACAAGGCTTGCATCGCCTTGGCCTCTTGCAGAGTCATCCATCCACTCATCCCCAAAGGCCCATTGTCAGTTGCCCCATGTCTTATCCAACACTAGGTTGGAGGCCTATCTGAGTACCAACTCTAGTCATCATCCAACTTACGTGCCTACCCGTACCACGACATGAGGTTCATCGTCAGCTACCTCAGCCGCCAACTATGCATGAATGCATGTACTACACACCATCAACTACTCATCCACAACCAATAAACATACGACGTATATATATGTATATCAATACAACTAGTGGCAAAGAGGTCCATCATTAGCTACCTCACATTACCACTAATCATCCATCAACACCATATTGGCCCCAAATCGGCCTCAATCATAATCAACAGGTAAGGCGCTATCTAAGCAGCCTACCTCGAGAGGAACAATATCATACATTATAAGCGAAGGTCCTATCTAAGCAACCTTCCACTCAACTACCACTTTCCAACAATTTATCACACAACTTCACGATGATAACAACATATGGAGGTCCTATCTAAGCAACCTTCCACTTCAACAACATATCCAACAATCTAAAAGTGGTTGAAACAATTAACCTCACAACCATTAACAACCTCACTCATGGCCATTCATTATATGATGACACAAACATCCTCAACAATTAAGTATACAATATGAATTGGCCTTTCTTGTGGAGTTCTAACATTTTTCCAAAGTTCCCAATTATATACCAAACATTAAACCAATAGCATTCAACCCCATTTTTATGTTTCTTAAAATTTCAAATTTAATGGTCCATACATGACATCACAAAGTTGACACCAAGTATCTCAAAAACAGGGGAGAATTAGAGGTTTTGTTGCCCGGCGCCGTACTCTTGTTGCCTGGCGTCAACATCACAGAGAGCATAAGCAAAAATCGAAGAAAATGTCACCCAGCGCTATAGGCAAAATTTTCGTCGCTAAACTAAAATTCTGTTGCTAATTGACAGTATTTCAAACAACATTCTATTAGCTGTCGCCCGGCGACATAAACTGACGCCTCGACGCCAAATTGTGATTTCTGCAATTGCAGGGAAGATGACCCACTGCTGTTCTTGAAAAAATCAATCCATCCTAAGTATCACAAAACAATTCTAGACACTTTAAATACACTCTTAATCGATTACATTTTGATTTCTCCTACCAATCATCCACAAATTTTGAAAACCCTTTTTCAAAAGCCATTTTGTCAAAAACGCACCCTAACTTAGGCACAACCAGATTTGGAACGAATCCCAAGGTAAGATTCACACAAAATCATGCTCATACATCACAAATATACAAGTGTAAGCTTCCCTTATCTCTTGGAGCTTCTGAATCTGAGCTTGGAAAAGGGAAAAACGTGAGAAAACCCAACTCTTGAGCCAAACCTTTAGAGCAACCACCACTCCTCACCAAAAGGGTGGAAAGGCTACGAATTTTACCTCTATGCAGTGGGTTTAAGAGAATTTTGAGAGAGTGAGAGAAGGGAGACAAGAGAGACGAGAGAATGAGAAAAAGAGGGGGATGGGAAAAAATGAGAGAAATGAGAAGGGGAGAGGGTTTTATATTTTGAAACCCTCATTGGGCCTTACAAGGCTTTAGGCCCACTAAAGCTTAGGGTTCGTCTATTCACTCTCCAAAACTCACAACGGTTCTCACTTAACTGTTTTTCTCTCAACAACCCAAACTAATATCAACAACACTCTCAATTTAGCTCAAGCACATTTGTCTCAATTCCCTGAACTCAGATAGGAATTCCAAGTTTACAACATACAACTAACACCATCCAACAACAATTAACAACAATCCACTCATTTATTTGTTTTTACACACCATAGTCACATATTAATTTTTCACTTTTAGTTATTAAACCACTAAATCATACATTAAGAAAACATGGTGTTACACAAAAGCAGGTATGATAAAAAAATCATACGAAAAGAAAAATGGGTACAAAATAACTATAGTGGATGCATTGGATGGACGTGAAGTGATTGACATTATACTTCCAGGACCAGAACTTCTAGTTTTAGAAGGTGAATCTATAAAACTTGATCAGTCATTGACAAGTAATCCTAATGTAAGTGGATTTCGTCAGAGGGATGCGAAAATAGTACTTCAAGATCTGTTACGTGTCCAAAGTCTCTTGTTTTTCTTGGCATATATGATTTTAGCACAAATCTTTTTAGTTCTTAAGAAGAAACAATTACCTTTTACATTTGCATTACCAACCAGTTGGCTAAACTTTTGACCACAACACTAGGACACCAACAATTTGAATACTTTTTTGGCTAATTGGGCATTCAAAATCTTCATGCACCAATCTGAGGTAGGGTTTGGGGAAAGTTGTGTGTATTGTCATTGTAGTTGTTATTGTAAGAGTATCTTTATAATTTGTAAGAACATAATTGGAGGCATGAGTTTAGGAGAAAAAAAATAACATACCAAGAAAAACAACACTTACTTTTTATAAATTTAGAACACAAATATTATGTATAGTGTTTACTTACTTATTGAAGACATAATCAAGTATGATGAGAATTGCATGTGCATTACACGACCTCTTGGAACTGAAAAGCCAAGCCTTCCTTTGCCTGATCACATGTTTCAAATTCTAGGTTTTCAATAGGGCAAACCTAAAAAGCAACTAAATGTTGTAACGGCAAAAGGGACCTAGCCATGCTATATATTAACCTTAGGCACCTCCCATTATGGGCCTAATGGTTAGGCCTACACCATTTTTTCCACAAAGATCAGTATTAGGTGTTCAAAGCCCATTAGCAATTAATCACATTATTAGTGGGCTTAAGTATCATTAAATGAATCATAATATTATCCTGTTTTTGGCAAAACAAAATGTCACGATTGATTGCAGCCCACAAGAATTTATAGTAAAATTCTAACATTCTCCCATTTCGGCAAAATCAATTGTGTAGTTTTTTTTAACTTTGAAAAACATTTTCAAAAACGACTCTCAGGTTAATGACATATTGTGGCCACAAAACATATAATCCCAAGATACAATACCTAATTAAGACTCCATCCAAAAAAAGTCATATAACACTGAATCATGGCAGTAATTGCATCCCTTATTGATGCAAGACCTTCCATGGGTATATCACTGACTTTGTCGACTAGTCATCAATGTGGAGTGTAGCAAGAAAATGACGTGCCAATGTGATTAAACAATTATATCATCGTTCTCTTCATTAGTCCTTAATTTCTCTCAAATGCCTAAAAGCTAGAGAAATTACATAGTTTATTATGAAACCATCATGCCTTAGCTCCAAAACAGTGTCGACTATAGGCACATTAGTCCAAATGACACCAAGCTTTTATATTATGCCTCAGCTCCAATATGGCGTCGACCACCGACATAGTGGTCCTAATGACATCGAGCTTCAATATTTTCACATTTGATATACGTATAAAAATAAAAATATATCATAATGAAATTCATCTCATCATTAATTCATCAAATCAAATGTGAAACATCATCAATACATTATTTCCTAAAATGCAAAATAATAGTCCAATAACATAAAAAGGAAATAACATAAAACTAAAGCTCCCACTAACCAAACACATCAAAAGAACTCATAATGCCCATGTTCTCAACAGTCTTTTAAAAATAATGGGCCTGAGTCCCTTGGTTAAGGGATCAGCTAGCATGGAGTTTGTGTCAACATCCTCTACCATTATAGAACCATCTTTCACAAGATCTATGATAGTCAGGTACTTCAATTCCAAGTGCTTAGATCCACTAGAAATTTTATTGTTCTTTGTATAGAACATTGCAGCGCTGTTATCATAGAAAATCCTTAGTGGTCTAGCAATGGAGTCCACAATGCGAAGTCTTGTCACAAGACTCTTCAACCAAACAACATAAGTAGCAGTAGCAAAACAAGCAATGAACTCTGCCTGCATAGTAGAAGAGGCAATAAGAGTTTGTTTCTTATTGTTCTAGGATATCGCACCTCTAGCCATCAAAAAGATGTATCCAGGAGTTGATTTCCTATAATCAGGGTACCCACAGAGATCTAAGTTTATGTACCCCATGATCTCCAAGTTGTCAACTCTTCTATATATAAGCATATACTCTTTGGTCTTCTATAAGTACCTCATCATCTTCTTAGCAGCTATCCAATGATCATTCCCAGGGTTTGATTGGTATCTACACAGAACACCAACTATGAAGGCAATGTCAAGCCTAGTGCATACCTAAGCATACATAAGGTTGCCCAAAGAACTCCAAAAGGTCTATTGTTCATTTTTGCTCGCTTAATCTTATTCTTAAGACATTGATCTTTGTTGAACCTATCGCTTTTGATGACTGGGGCATCTTCGGGTTTACAATTCTGCATAATAAATCTTCTTAAGACTTATCAATGTACACCTTTTGAGATAACCCGAGTATATGGCGTGATCTATTTCTTTAAATCTCGATTCCCAACACAAAAGAAGTCTTACCTAGATCCTTCATTTCAAAAGATCTGGTCAACATCTGTTTAGTCTTATACAGCATGCCAAGGTCATTAAAAGCCAGCAATATATCATCCATATACAATACAAGGAAGATAAATTTGCTTCCACTGACCTTGAGATATATACGCTTATCAACCTTATTCTCCTCAAACCCTATGGAAGTCATCACTTCATCAAATTTTAGGTACCATTATCTAGAAGCATGTTTCAAGCCATAAATTGACCTCTTTAGTTTACAGACTAAGTCCTTACTACTATCAACATGGAAACCCTTAGGTTGCTGCATGTATACTATCTCACTCAAATCACCATTTAGAAAAGTTGTCTTTACATCCATTTGGTGCAATTCTAAATCAAAGTGAGTTACGAGAGCTATAATGATTCTAAAGGAATCCTTTGTCAATACAGGTGAAAAAGTCTCATTAAAATCAACACCCTCTTTTTGCGTGAAACCTTTTGCTACTAGTCTAGCCTTAAATCTTTCAATGTTGCCCTTTAAGTCCTTTTTTGTCTTGAAGATCCATTTACAACTGATTGCCCTACAATTCTAGGCAACTCAACAAGCTCCCAAACGCCATTAACTGACATAGATTGTATCTCTTCATTCATTGCATGTTTCCATATTTCAGACTGAGGGCAAGAAATAACTTCCTGATAACTCTTCGGATCAACAATACCTCTAATGTCATATGTAGGGGTGTTCGTGGATTGGATTGGATCAGTTTTGAAGAGAAAAACCATCCGATCCAATTACTTCGGTTTTGTTAATTCATCATCGAATCGGTTTGGTTTAAAATTTAAATCCAATCCGATCCGATCCAATTTAAAACAGTTTGAATTGGATCGGTTTTTTGTTTTAATCGTACTATTATTTTTTTTAAAAAAAGTTTTAAATAAACAATATGATATATAATAAATATATTAAAAACTAATTTAAAATATCAAATATTTCATTAATGAGTCATTGTATAACCAATACTAGTATAACTTTTCAAATATATATTATTAAAATAAATTTACACAACTTGATGATTATGTTTATGTATCTTTACTTCAATAGTTACTAAAAAACTATCTTTAAATAAATATATTTTTTATAAACAAGTATAATTTATGTGTTAATTTTACAAATATATAAGAAATAAAAACATAAACATGAGTGATATTAGAAAATTACAAGTGAAAATATATATGCATGTATAAATTTGGTTTGGATTGAATTGGATCGGTTTTCAAAATCAAATTTGAAATCCGATCCAATCCAATAAAAAAATTTGATTTTTTCAATTTTCATTGGATTGGATCGGTTTATTCAGTTTTCCATTTTTTGGATCGGTTTTTTCAGTTTTCATTGGATTGGATCGGTTTATGAACACCCCTAATCATATGCATCCTCACTGAGATAGACCATGAAGTCACCACCAATAGCAGATCGCCTTTGTCTAATTGACCTCCTCAAAGGAATCTCTACAACTGGCTCAATAGATTGCGGAATATCAACCATAACAGGAGGATCAAACACATCATTAACTTAAGGGCCAACTACATCCTTTGTCGAAATCTTAGTCTCAGTTGGAACAATTGGGGCCACAATCTCAACTGAAACAACTATCGAAAAATCGATAATAGGAATAGGTAATGGAAAAGAAACAGCCTCAGGTGAACGAACATCAGTCTCATCAGATGAAACAATAGGATCTGCTACATTAAGCTCCAAAAATTTTGCATGCATGGACTCTACAATTTTGCTTCCCTTACCAGGATAGAAGAACTTGTATCCTTTAATGCAGTCTAGATATCTAATTAAAAAGCAATGACTCGTCTTGGGGTTCGTCTTTTTTTGCAAAGGATTATAAAGTTTTACCTCAGCCAGGCAACCCCAAACTTGAAGATGGTTCAGGCTAGGTTTTCGTCTTGTCCAAAGTTCAAAAGGAGTTTTGGGAACAGATTTATTGGGAACTCTATTAGAATGTAAAGTGCTGTTTTCAAAGCTTCACCTTACAGATATTCTAGCAAGTTACATCTACTCATCATACTTCTCATCATATCCTTAAGTGTCCTATTACGTCTTTCAGCTACACCATTTTGTTCAGGACTCCTAGGCATGGTGTATTATGGAACTATTCCACAATCCTACGAGTATAAAGCAAATGGTCTTATATGTTGTCTTATGACACCATATTTACCATAATACTCTCTACCACGGTCAGATCTTACAATCTTGATCATTTTTCCCAACTACTTTTCCACTTCAGTTTTAAAAACTTTGAAATTTTCAAGTGCTTCATACTTTTCTTTAATCAAATAAAAATAGCCATATTAGGAAAAATCATCAATGAATGTAATGAAAAACTTGTTACCACAAATTGTAGGAGTTAAGGGCCCATTAATGTTTGTATGAATGATTTCTAAAAGATTCGAACTTCTAGTTGCATCTTTCTTTTTGGTCTTAGTAAACTTTCCCCCAATACAATCCACACAAGTACCCAAATCATCAAAATTCAAAGAAGGTAGGATGCTCAACCCTTTCCCTAAAAATATGACTTAAGTGCTTGTGCCACAACATAACAGATTTTTCTTCAATCTTAGACCTTTTAGCAACTGAATTCTCAACAATTGAAGATGAAGAAATATTATCAAAAGCCAAAGACAATTGGTATAAACCATCCACTAAAGATCTATAACCAACATTTTGAGAGTTCAACATCAAATATATTTTCCTATCACCAAAAGTAAAACTAAAACCAAGTTTGTTTAAATAAGAAATAGAAATTAAATTTCTCCTAAAAGAAGGTACATAAAAGGTATCCTTCAAAATTAATTCAAATCTAGAACCTAAAACTAGACTGACGTCTCCCACTTTCTCTACGAAGACTTCAACATTATTTCCTACCCTTAGCTTGCTTTCCTTCAGACTGGGCTCCCTCAGATTTTTAAACCCCTGTAAAGACACAACAATATGGGTTGTGGAACCACTATCAAGCCACTAAGAATCTATAGGGACATCAATTAGAATAGACTCAAGGCAGACAAAAGTTAAGTTATTACCTCCTAATTTCTGCTTATTTTCTAGCCAAGCCTTGAATTTTCCACAATCAATTTTCTTATGCTTCTTTTCCTTACACTAGAAGCACCAAATATTCTTCTTGAAGATAGCTAGCTAAGGACCTCTTACATTGTAGTGCTAACCCTTACTTGGTTTCCCTAAGCCTCGATATCTATGAGAAGCATTAGATGTACTCTTTGAATTTTTCCAATTTCCCTCGCCAAAAGTGGGTTTGCCATGGACGAACAACAGGGCTATGTCACTCTTTTCTTTCTTGAGTTTCTCTTCTTCAGCAACACACTTGGTAATAAGGTCATTCACACTCCATTTTTAACCAATGGTATTATGGGCAATTTTAATTTGTGTGAAATCAGTAGGTAGGCAGTTTAAGGCATGTTCAATAATAACTTTTCATTAAGGTCAATTTGGTGAGATTTCAGCTTGGTTTGGATGTGAACTATCTTCATAATGAATTCCTTCATGCCCCCAACGTTGTCATATCTCATGTCCGCTAACTGTTTCATTAGACATCCGGACTCACATTATTAGTTACCTGGTACCTATCTCCTAAAGCAGTAAGGAACTCTTTAGCTGTCCTTTTCTCTAGCAGACCACTCAAAAGATGTTCAGAGATAGTCCTCGTGATAATAATTAGACTCAACCTATCAGATCTTTCCCACTTAGCCAAAAGTTCCTTTTGTTTAGGCGTACGCTCTACATTGATCACAGGCTTATCCTCACGTAAAGCTAAATCAAGATTAGCAATTCCTAAAGAGAATTCTAGGTCTTGCTTCCCTTTTTCATAGTTCAATCCAGTTAGGATCTCAATGGAAGCAAAACAGTTGTTCACAGAAAAGTTTATTATTAAGACAAAACAAGAATGCTTTAGAACATATTGCAAGACAAGATATAACTCAAAACGGAACAAGCTATCACAATGAGGCCAGCATAATAGCACATTTCCCTTTGGGCAGAATGTACAAACCAAGGTCATAGCCTAGGTCAAAACCTCAAATGAGTTAATCCATGAGCACACATTAAGTTTAGAAAATTATCTCCTTTCGGCAAACAAATCCCTTAACCTAGCACATTCCCCAATAACTCCATCCATTTTAAACTTTTTACCTAAACATGCAATAATCCCCTTGGGCAGGTAATTGCATGCAAAGATCAAAAGCATTCCTCAAATTACAAAAATTTCCATGAACCAATACAAGTAGTTCCACTTTAGCGATAACGACTTATAGCAACCCATGAATTTTTTTGCATAGGAATCGATTTTCTCTTGTCTAAAATTATGACTCATTCAACAAGTAAATGCATCATTAAAAAGCACCTTTACTGGTCATCCATCAATTATTAACAATGAAATAAGAAAAAGCGCACAAGAAGGGGGGGTTGAATTGTGCGTTTTAAAAAAAACTTTTTGAAAAAGGTAGATCAGTCTAGACAAAGCATTTTTAAGAGAAGGGATAGAGAGAAGAAAACACAGAAAGCTTTATACTGGTTCACTCAACCTGAGCTACGTCCAGTCCCTTCACCCAGAAGGTTTATACTAACCGATCTTTGGTTACAAGTATTGTTCGTGGCCTCTTCAGGCTTTACAACGCAATCTACCCAGATTGCTTAACCCAAGTATTCTTTTTACACTAAGCCTCTCCAGGCTTTCACAACGCTTAAAAAAATTTGAGGAAAGATTGACTCACATAGTGAGGATTTTAAAACTTAGACTCAGGATCACTTTGAGAATTTTTACAAACAAAATGACTATCGTCCACTGGACGCTCTTGATAGAATATCACAGAAGAAAGTATATATTGTTGTTTTAAACAAGAATCCACCTATCTCAGTTCTCTATTTTGCTTTTTGTTAATGCGCGTATATATATGATCTTCAGGAAAGAGATCCGTTACAGATCTTGTCTCTTCACGTGATGAGACGCGTGCAGACTATCTTTTTAGAAAAGTCAGGCGTGGCAGTTGAAAACTTGCACTACAATAGAAGTTTCAGGGCTGCGCTGACAGTCTGTTCTTCTGAACTTTCTTCATCTGTCTTGTTAGCTTGATAAGTTGACTTGCTTTACCTATTCTATTGTGCTTTTGTACTGACTTGATGTTGGTTTCAAGGCGAATAGACGTGATTGATGTTCATAATGAAAAACTCAGTCGTTTGAATATATGAATACTGGAGATTTAGACGATCGCCTTCGGTCTGTTCATCTGGATGGTCTTTGATTGCATCTTATTGGACGGTCTTCAAAGTGTCCACTGGACGGTCATTGTTGCATCAATTGGACGGTCCTTTTTGGCGAGTCTTCGTCTTTCGCTGTGATAGGGTTAGTTTATACACACTAATATAAACATTAATAAGCTTTGTTATCTTCAAAACATTGAGGGTTTAGACGCTTCTACGTCTTTGGTTCCAACAAACAACATTCCTAGCATGTTTTGCACTTAAACAGTCTCAAAAGCTATATATTTAAAGCATTTGAATTTTAAAATCTAACTAAATAAATATCAACAATAAATTCATAGTGAAAACTAAATAAACAGAAGCATAAGCATACCAAAAGGATATATATATTCCAAATATTAACACATAGTTATATGGTCTCTTCCAAGTTCCTTTAAGCACGGGTTCAATTCCTAACAATGAAGATTTTTAACATCACTTTTATTATTATTTTTCAATTACAACCATTGAACCCATATAGCAACTAAACCCATGTAGTGCACAATTCACGCATATAACAATTTAAATAACGAGTATAACAGTGGATAGTGCAAGCAATAGTAACAGCAATCAATCATGAATTGAAATTCAT
The DNA here is from genome assembly GCA_004329165.1 of Spatholobus suberectus. Classification (NCBI taxonomy): domain Eukaryota; kingdom Viridiplantae; phylum Streptophyta; class Magnoliopsida; order Fabales; family Fabaceae; genus Spatholobus; species Spatholobus suberectus. Next base: position 20,940,477 of record CM014732.1, read on the forward strand.
ATCTATAAAAATAAAATAATCACAGGCAACGAAATTATTTCTATTACCTATACATGGAATTGAAATTATTTACCATTCAAACTGAAATTGAATATGGCAATTGGAATTGAATGCTCTCCCTAATCAACGCAACAACCATTTAATTAAAATCAATTGAAATTGAATAGCAGCACACAATAATTGAATAACAATAATATTTATAGTGTTTACTTACTTGTTGAGGACATAATCAAGTATGATGAGAATTTCCTGTGCATTGCACGACCTCCCGAAACCCAGAAGCCAAGCTTTTCTCTGCCTGATCATATACTCCAAATTCTAGGTTTTCAATGGGGCAAATCTAGAGAGCAATTGAATGTCATAACGACAAAGGGGATCTAACCACGCTATATATTAACCCTAGGCACCTCCCATTATGGGCCTAATGGTCAGACCTACATTATTTTCCATAAAGATTAGTATTAGGTGTTTAAAGCCCATTAGGAATTAATCACATTATTAGTGGGCTTAAGTATCATCAAATGGATCATAATATTAGCCTATTTTAGCAAAACAAAATGTCACAATTGATTGCAGTTCACAAGAATTTATAGGAAAATTCTAACACTTTTTGGCTAGTTGGGCATTTAAAATCTTCATGCACCAATTTAAGAGAGAGTTTGGGGAAAGTTGTGTGTATTGTCATTATAGCTATTATTGTAAGAATATCTTTGTAATTTGTAAGAACTTAATTGTAGGCATGAGTTTAGGAGCGTAGTTTAGGAACCAAATATTTTTCTAATTCATTGTATCTTATGTATAGTAGTTGGCATAATTTTTGCACAATCTCTTGTGTGTGTGTGTATATATATAAGGTTAGGATTTGTTGACACTAGAGCTAGGTATACGGGCCAGCCTGCCCATTTAGGCCTGGCCCGCAAAAGCCTGTGAAATAAATGTACTGGGCCAGGCCCACCCACCATATAAACGGTCCTAAATTTTGAGGACCACGTCCGCCATGCATAGCTCGCAGGCTAACAGACCAATCCATGACTCATGAAATAAAACAAGAAAATAATTTTATAAAAAGCAAAAAAAATCAATAAAAATAAAAAAAATGACAAATACACCAAAAAATAAAAATAAATCAATTTCCAAGTCTAACATGCTAAAAACCCATCCAAACCAAAGATCTTACATGTTTAATGAACCATCCAACACAAAATATGACATATAAAGTCTTAGATTCAAAGTATCGAGCATAAAATAAACCATCCAAACCAAATATGGAATCCAAAGTCTTACATGCCAAATAATAAGTGCAAAGTACATCTTATAGAAAGTACATCAAATATTGAAATACATAATCTTCAATACATCAAATACTTAAAATACATAATCTTCAATTCTCTTCAACAATTATGTTGGAGTCCATCTTTGATGTACTTGGCACCTCCATATTCCCAATGACTAAAGTTTTTTCAATTTCATCTACAACTCATCATAAATCAAAATTTATAAGTAAGATGGTTTAAAGGAAAAATAAAATTCACTATAATATTTTTCATACATTAAGAAATAGAATATTTACCTTCTACCTCAAATCCTAACAACCAATTTCTAGTATATATCAAAGATTGAACATTATTAGGAAGGAGAGAACTTCAGTATTTGTTGAGAACACGAGAACCAATACTGAATGTGGATTCAAATGCCACAGTTGTAATTTGAATGCTCAAAATATCACATGCCATCAATGCAAGATCTGGGAACCTAAGTTGATTCTCCTTCCAATATTGCAAAAGATTAAGATTTGGATGGTATGCCAAAGAAAGTTTTTGCTCATCTAAATAAGTATCCAATTGAGAACTACCCTCTTGTGACATATTATCATTCTTATATTGGACGAACTCCTACATTATTTACACAAAATGAGAAATTAAACAAAACAAATATATAAGTAAATAAAAGTACAAGGAAACAAAATATAGACTTACATTCACAACCGCACAACGTGATGCTAGTGACTTTCCTCTAGTGAAGGTACTAGTAGGTAGGTTAAGGCTCTTGTGTTTGTCTTGTTTGATAAACATCCCTAGTTGTCTCTCTCTTAGACATTTTGACATACTCATGAAAGAGAGAATATAATTTGTGCTTCACAACTTGCAATTTTGCTTGGCAACTTATTGCATCAAGACCAAGCGTTGAATAGAAAAACTTCAAAAATTGCAACTTATAACGAGGATCAAGAATGGTTCCAAATGCAAGCACAACATTATAATCACTTCAATATTTATCAAACTTCACTTTCATATTATTCGCCATATTCCTAATTATCTCATCTTCATGCCTATTATTTTCAACCAACCAACATTCAATTTGCCACACTTGTGTAAAATATAAATTAGATGTTGGATAGGAGGGACTAAACATCAACTCTATGATCAAATAGAATGGATGCAAAAATTCACACATTTTTTCTCATCTTGCCCATTCTTCATTAGTAGGGCAAGCCTTATAATTCACATATTCAAAAGCAAGATTACTAAAAGCACGCTGGTATGCAAGTGCACTTTCAAGCATCAAAAAGGTGGAATTCCACCTAGTAGGGACATCTCAATGCAAACCAACCTTAGTGTCAATATCACCGACTTTAGCAACACAAGCTTTGAATGCATTCATTCTAGCCTCTGACCCTCTAATATGCTTTATGCTTTCTCTTATTTTGTCTAAAGCACCGCCAGCAACTTTCAAACCTTCTTGCACAATAAGGTTTAAGATGTGAGCACAACATCAGATATGAAAAAAATTCTCCACCACATAACAAACCATTATTGTTATACAAAAGTCTCTCTTTCAACATATTTTGCATGCTATTATTTGCTGAAGCATTATCCAAAGTCAATGAAAACTTTTTCCGCTCAATCCCTCAATCTTCCAAGAATTCATATATGGTTTTAGCCAATTCAGGCCCAGAGTGTGGAGGGGGGAAATGACAAAAATTAAGAATTTTGCTATTAAGCTTCCAATTTGCATCAACAAAATGTGCAGTTAATGAAATATAACCTTCCGTAGTGCAAGAAGTCCACAAATCAGATGTCAAACATATCCTACTAGGAACTTTAAACAACACTTCTTTCAATTTGTTCTTTTCATTGTGATACATACTGACCACATCGATAGTTGCAGCACGCCTAAAAGGTATTTTAATATCTGGATTAGCACATTTTAGCAACTGTCTAAACCTCCTATATTCAACAAAAAGAGAATGGAAGGTCATGTTTTATTAGCATCATGGTTATGATGTCACGCACGGCTTTTTGATCAACCTTTCTAGCTTTTAATTTTCCAACATGATCAAGCATAAGTTTACCAACCTCAGTTTCATCAAACCCTTTTGGAATCTTGTTACAATTGTCCATATGACATAATAAAGTTGAAGTTCCATTCTTATTCCCACCCTTCGCATACTCTTTTCCACAAGCCTTGCATTGAGCTCTCCCTTTCCCATCACCACTATTAGCAAGTTTATTAAAATAATTCCACACAAAAGATGAAAGTTCCCTAGACCTCTTATTTGATTTATGCTCAGTTAGTGCATGTTGATTATCTTCAGTGTTCATTTCTTCAACCATACCAACACTTTCATTTAATGCAGTTTCAGACAAATCCATATTTCAATATTGATTATTGAACACAAAGCTGAAAAATGAACACAAATATATGGTCACAAATTCACAGTACATATTACACAACATGTAGAGTAGATAAACCAAAAAATAAAATGCAAAAATGAAACATTAACACCAGAACCATATTTGAAACATACATAATTATTTTCAGTTTTCACACAATTTAACACATAATGACACTAAAGCACAACTCAATTACATGAATTCAAACAGGAATTCAAAGCGAAGTAAAGTAATGTGAAATTGGAAACAAAAAATTGGAGAGAGCATAATTTACCTCAGACAAATTAAGATGCAAATCAAAAACCCCAAATTTGAAACGTATCAAAGCGGCGAGTTAGAATGGCGAGTCAAAGCAAGTTGTGTGACGGAGATTGCATTGCGTCATGGTGTTGGTCGCACGGTGGCCGGCGGCGGAAAACAGGGGTCGCGTATGGTGAGGTCGTAGAGGTCGCAAACGTCACGTAATGGAGTGTGCAGGCTGCAGAGGTCGTGCGATGGAGGTCGCATCACATCACCGTGCTGGTTGTGTGGTGGCTGACAACAGAAAACTGGGGTCGCCTGAGGTGTGGTCGTAGAGGGCACGTAAGGGAGTGTGCAAGCCACAGAGGTCACTTGACGGAGGTCACGTCGCGTCACGGTGCTGGTCACGCAGTGGCCGGCAACTGGCGGCGAAGAACTGGGTTTGCGTGAAGTTCTCTTATGGTCTTGTGTTCTTGTTGAGAATGAAGGAGGAGAAGAAGAGAAACCCTAGTCCCTAAGTGGTTTACGAAGTCTGAACTATGAAGTAAAGTGTTTAACTAAAGCTTTTTTTTTTTTCAAAATACTCATACTAAAAGCTAGCTGGTAAATCCACTTAAACTGCGGTTTAAACGGTCCGAGTTGAAAAGTCTGCACTCTTAAATGGACCTTATGTTTTAGGACCTTAGCTCGCATGGGCTGCGGGGTACACGGATGCCCCGCAGGCCTTGGCCCATATGCCCAGCTTTAGTTGACACCATATGTCAAAGTTAGTCAAAATATACTTTCAATAACTTTTTGTAAAATACAAATTTAATCAATCCAACAATTGAATTTGATATTCTTATTAATTAGATTAAGTTAACAAAAATTCATACAATTTCAAAATTATTTAATAGTTTATCACATCACTTTATTTTAACATACAATATGATATTAAAATATATTTAAATATTGAATGTTAGATAACATATCTAAAAAGGTCCAAATGATGTGAAATTTGATATACATGATCATAAAGATAATGTCACACAATTCAACGGTTAGATTGGTTAAATTTGCAGTCTACAAAAAGTTATTGAAGATATAATTTGACTAATTTTGATATCTAGTGTTAACGAATCTTGACCCATATACTAATTGAGTTGTAACCCATATAATAATTGAGTTGCAAATAGTAACGAACACATAACTTCATCTATTCTATAATATTTGTTTATATTTAAGGTTCATTTTCATTTACAAACTTAAAATAACCATATAAAAGAAAAATCCTCAAACAGCCCTAGAAACAGAAGACAAAGACCTTTACAAATTTTTTCATAATATATATAGTTAGCTAGCTTATAACATCATTCTCCCTCGGTCGTTGTAAAATTAAATTAGAAAACACTATAATTTACCATTTAAAGAAAGCATTGAGATTTTTTTCTCTCATATTAATATTCTCTTACTCAATAAATGAAAATTTGATCTTCTAAAATGTTATAAGATATTAAAGTAGAAATTATTTCATAAATATGAATATCAAAATAGAACCTAAAATTATATGTTTAAAGGATGTAAATATCCCTTGCACTCAAACTAAGACATGTTAATAAGTAGCATTGTATCAACCAAGTTGCTTATTTTCTTGTTTTATTGCTTACTTTAGAATTTAGATATTTGTGTTCATTTTAAATTTTTGATAGGCATTGTGGTTTATAGGTGGTGTTGTTTACTTTAACTTTTTGATCCCGTTTTATTGTTTAAAAAGAGGTAACTCCCTTATGTTTAATGAAATTACACCCAATATTATTCTTTTTTTTTCAACATTACTTTGACCTTTTTTATTTTTATAAATGCATAAGAAATCAAGAGAAGTTTATGATAGTGGAAAGGATATATAATTATATAAATTAAGTGAAATTAGCGTAACGTCAAAAAAGAGAAGGGGTATCATATATAAAATTTTGTTAAACTTTACGAAATGCAAGTGTAATTTACCTTAAAAAACATTTGTCACGAATTTCATTTAATTAGAGTATTATAAAATAAAACTGCATATAAATTAATTAGAATACTTAAAAAAAATTATGATTTCATTTCACAAATTATGAAATATATAGATAAAGGTCCTAGGAAAAGTTTAACAAGTTAAACAACATTCTGATGCGACATGGTCAATACTCAAATGGAGAATTAATAATTGAATATGGAGAAATTACAAAAGTAAGTGAGAAGAATTAGAAAATAAAATGATCAAAAGAGTTCTATTGTGATTCATCATGAAGCCTACACTCGGTTGTAAGCAAATGATTTGCTGAAGAGGCGTCGAATGTATACCACTTGTAATAAACTTGTAGCAGCGAACAGAATATACTCTAAGATTGTGTAGAAGACAACACGTTTTCTGGTACTTTCGTTTGCTGCAGTTGCAAAATTTAATACATCAAAAGAATTAATTAAAAGCAATTGACAATCCATCCAGTGCACGGGTTAATAAATGCACATAAAAATTGATTTTCGCTAGATTTTATCTTAAAACTAATTAACATTAAGTAAAGTTATTTAACAGGTATTTAAACTGCACCTAGTAATTGAGGCAGATAATTTGGAACTTCTCAACAACTTTAATTAGAAAGATTTTTTGGAATATTTTCTCACCATGGGGAAGTTACCAACAACACATTGCTGATTCAATTTTCAGGTGATCTTTGGCTATCTAACAAATTAATAGTGACTAACGAGTGAGATTAACTTACTGTATCGATGTCTAGCATCACGTGCTTTCAAGTACTTTTGTTCTGTTATAATAGATTCCAGTGCCTCTCTCAACTCAGCAATCTTCACATTAACGGGATCCAAATGTTCTGAACCCAAGAGCAAAGTTGAGTAAATAAATTGATTGACAAATTAAGATGCGTATATCCATGCATGCTAATAACGACATTAACATATCATAATTGATTTAAATAATGCTAATAAAATATTTCTTAATAATAATGACTTAAGTGATTCTTTTTCCTAAAACTAGATATTTGGTTGGTACTAACCATCTTTAGCTAAATCATGTTCGTTTGGGATATGGCCAACGTGAATGTAGAAAGACACAGTCTCTGGCGTTGAAGCAGGGTTGTGAAAGCAAAACTTATATATTCCATGTTGTGAGGCTTTGAACTGAAATTTTTCCCCTGATGTTCCCTTCAACGAGTACACCAAATTCCCTCCCGGGGATGTTACCTACATATTATGAAACATTCATTGAACCCCCAAACACACACACGAAAAAAACTTGTACATACATATGATTAATAATTAATGCAATGTGCTAAGAGACATGCACTTAGTTGGACGGATGGATTTTGAGGTGTTGGCACATTATTATTGGAAGTATGAAAAAGGCAGGAATGTGGCTAGCTTACAGTGAAATCAATTCCGGGATGGTCAGAGTTCCAGAAAATATCGTAGTCAATGACTACAAAATTCCCGGAAACAGTGTCACCATCATGTAGAACGTGCTCTGATACGCATTCCAGATCGTATAAACTGATTGAGAGAGCAAAGCCGTTACAAATTATGAAACCAACGAAAGAGATCACAATAGTGCAAATCTTTGAAAACCAACCCATTTCCCACTTTGCTATGATTGTTAGTGCCCGATTCACTTAATTGCCTGGCCTAAAACAACCTAGATCTCTCTTGGGAAGATGCCAAGAATTATGCATCAAGTTGGAACTTTTGATGGCTTTAAATCTGGTTAAGTAGTTTAACGGGTCATTACTTCTATCTATAGAGTCGCGTTACTCATCTCTCTCTCTCTCTCTCTCTCTCTCTATATATATATATATATATCAATTTATAAAATACATTTTATGGAAGAGAGGTTGACCATACATGTAAATCATGACCTCCCCCTCAATTTCACTCTCATTTTTGGTGAAGCTTTATTTTCCTGCATTTTGTTGCTTAAGTTAAATTAAGTATGCTGGGTAAAAATACTCTATTAAAAGTGACTAGCTAAGTTTTTTCAATAAAGATTAGTTATTAGCAAAGTTAGTGAATATTTCACACTTATAACAAGATAACAAAATAAAAATTATGTTATGAATGAAATTCAAATTGAATTAAAAAATTTTAAATTATATTTAAAACATTTGAAAAATAAAGCTATGTTAATGTGAGCGAAATTAAAGGGAAAAACTTATGTATTTTGATTCTAAATTAAAAAAAACTTCTAATTCAATTCAAATTTCTTTATAACATAATTAAATAAAGTGATAAGAATCACTCTCACTTTTTTAAATTTGAAATACAAATTTTAATTATATTTATCACATAATTATTTTCTAAATTTACATAAAATTTTAATTAAAATTTTAGTGTGGATATTTTTTTATAATTATAAATAATAGTTCTGAAAAAAATGAAAAAGTTTAATTAAAATTTCAGTGACTGTTATTTTCAAGTAATATAAATGATAAAATATTTCTTTAAAGTTTAGTCTTTTATAGATAATATAGATTTAAATTAATTATTATTGATTTTTTATTTCTTTTAATTTAGGCCTATGAATTAGTTTGATTGTTAAATTTGAAAATTAACATTTTATAATAAAGCAGGGCAATAATATGACAAAAAACACAAACTATTTTATATTTGATATGAGTTTATTATACAATATTAGTGTAAAAAATTTTATACAGTTAACTAGTTAGTAATTATTCTAGATATGATTTTTAAAATAACTATTACAAAAGTCAACGATGTTACCATGTATGACAATTTATAATTGAATAACAGTGTAAAAAATCTTTATAATATTAGTGCATTTTAATTAAATTCATTAAATATAATTTTTTTGTTCATCCCATTGGAAAATAAATTATACATCTTTAATGTAATAGTACATGAAGTTAAAAATAGCCTTTTCTTTCTCTATTTTAATTAGCAATACATAAAAACGATTTTGCTAATTATTATCTGTAGGACGATGGTTAAAAAAAATCAAAAGTACAAAATTATTATTGAAAAATATAACATTTAATATTATCAACACCTTCCCAACTTGATTTTTAATAAAAAATTTGTATTTATTGATTTCTTAATGATTATTCTAAGGACAAGTTAGTAAAAGTAATTTAAATTATTACGTGATATGTTTTATTGTGATTTTTTTTTATGAACCCAGGTATCCTCTAGCCGAAAGCTAAGTACTACTCCATTGAGATGCTGAAATCCATTTAAGGGGTTAACTTTTCCCAACAGATGTTTTTCTATACACAGATCTGAGGATCAAACCCTTGATCGACAAAATAATTTTCCGACCATATCACACCATGTTGGTATAAGTTTTATTGTGATAATGCTTCATTAAGTTGTTTTTCCATGTTTTTCCATGTTATTTTAAAATATATTTATTATCAATATGATAATCATTATCAATTTCTAAAATTTTCTTAATGTTTTAATATTCTAATTATCTCTCCTTTCTTCCTTCTGTGTATTCCTTTCCCGCCTATCTCTATTTTTCTAACTTTCATTATTTTCTAATACTTGGACCATGGCTAGTCCCTTTGCTGGGTGGATCACGTTGTCCAAACCCAGAGTAAATACATTGTTTTTTGTCTGTAAGCATTCATTAGTTGGGCATTTTGTTTTGGTCCATACCACTTTTGCACGTTTACTGTCCAAGATTATCGACTTTTAACTTTTGGGTTTCGATCAACAGCTGGATAAATTGGACAGCCTCTCTTGGCCCAATTAAAACAGCACCCTTACCATTCACCTTTATGAAATTCACGAAGACCCTAACCCTTGTACATTCGTCTATCGTTTTATAATAATTTACCACTTTGGACCAATTGTTCCGTTTTTCTATTGTCCAGAGCCGCAGATTTTGAATTTCCAATGCAAGAAAATTACTGAACCGAATCGTGATGATAAGTACACAGTACACATTGTACAGATTTAAAATTGGAAAAAGTGTAGTTACTTAGTGTGCATATGAGAGGGTTACATTCTCCAATATTACATTGCTATATTTTAGGATGATATAAAATTAATCTTTGTTTTCCATTACTTGCAGTTGCAGGTTCCTTTACCATTTTCTACCTTAACTGATTTTCGGAAAAAAGAAAAAAAACCCTAAAAATAAGGGTATCGCCTTGATCCTTTCTTTTTGGCCACGAGGTAATGATTTGGCGGGAACATGACTATTTGGCTGTGAAAGGTGTTGCCGAACAAATTTGTTTAGCATAATGCGAAAATCCAAGAGCAATGAAATAATTAGTACTTTTAGCAATTGGTTCATGCAAAGAATTTTGATTGTTTTAGACAATAATACTAAGCATTTTACCCCCGTTTTGAACGTAGTTACGATGATATATGACAACCCTAGCATCACCTTCGTTATTTATTGCAATGGATTTTGGCGACAAGTATTTCAGGAGCCAAGTATGAATAATGATTATGATGTGAGGATTCAAATTCAGTTGTAAACAAGAAGACATTCAGATGGTTAGTGCTTATAGCTCCACAATTTTGTTATTAATGAATATTAGGCATTTTATTCATAGAATTCTAACTAAAACCAGAGGTTTTCTGCACCGTCCAGTCTTGGATGCAAGAATATTATCCTCTATCAATTTGTTGGTAAACAATGCCCAAGCTAGACCAAGTACTCATGACGTTCCACACCATAATCTTCTGTGCATAGCATGCAGTCACAAACAAGGTATATGTCTTCTTGACGTATGATATTCCCTCCTTGCATATTTTTTTTTTACCCCCCTCTCTTTAAAGTAGTGGTGCTGTTTTGTATCAGGAATATTCTTAGTTATCTAGTAATTTTCAGTAGTTGGTATGGCTTGTTTATGTTTTAATCTAGAATTCTAGATAATGCCTGTAGTAATATGAGTGGAGATTTGTAACTTTCTATTTGCCCTTTGCTCTGTGGAGACGTTTCTTTCCATGTTGGTTTTCCAGTTCTTAATTATCTAAACTACCAGGGAAAGGAAAAAAAATGAGCGAGTAGAATCTGATTTGTCTTAGATAGTTCATTATTTAGCTAACTTATCCAATTGGTATTGATTGTCCTGTTCTTCATCAATTAAAAGTTTCTATTAGGGACTTCAGTTTGTGACATATCTTTCAATTTAGGACTAGATCAGCTACTGCGTGTCTGCAATCTGCATAAATTTGGATAGGGGAAAACTAGGGTCTATGCATTCAAGTCGCCTAATAATCTGCCTAAATTTGGATGGGGAAAACTAGGGGTCTATATAGTATATTGATGTAAACTATTTTCTATCCTTGTCTCATTACAAAGAAATGTGCATTTTATCTTTCTGTTAGTGGCTCTCTAGCTATTCTTGATAATCTGCTTACCAGATCACTGTCATGACAGTTATAATCAGATGTTGAGAGAGATGGATTTGAAAGATAAAATAGATGGGAACATATTGCTTGAATTAGACCTGCTTCAGCTCAGGTGTTTCATGAACTTGTTTCTTCGGTTCAAGACTGTGTAGCAATGGCGCAAAGCCAGTTGCGATCAGCAATTGTTATCTGCTTCAATAAATGTTTTTGTGCTTGGAGTGAATGACAAACATGAGAAATAGTGACATCTGACTTGGAAGATGATCCAGATGCTAAAGTACTCTGTGATGTTTAAGTCTAAACTCTTCAATGCATACATCTTTCTAGCAAAGACACCGAGTTTATGCTCACCTTCGAATTTTACAAGTCTCAAATGAATTTGTGTCTTCTCAAGGCATTTCTTGGCTTTCTGAACTGTAGTTTAGGTGTTTTTATAATGATTAGACAAAGATATAATCAACATGATGACATTATTACTTGATCGTATCAATGGAATAATTTTTTTTTCTTCTTTTGCAAAATGACAGATATTTATTTTATGTTTCTCCTTGTTTTGGGAATGATGTCGTGTGATTCTTTTCCCATGACAATATTCTTACTATCTCAAAGGGAGATGCTTTTTCTTAACCTCTACTCTACTGTGTTTCTTAGAAGTGTTGCACTTGCTTGGGCTGGCTGAAAAGATTTTTATCTGTCTTATTAGTACAGAGACATTATGGCCGGTTGCTTCAGTTTTTGCTCTCCATATTTTTTTAATTATCAATGAAATTAAGCTTCTGCCACTCAAATGAAAGCTGAATAATTTATCTTTTCTAAGATTCTTCTTGTTTATTATCCATAGATGGTACCTGTTTGTTAGATAGTTCTAAGTCATTATATTTTTTGGTTTCAAGCATGTTGAGCTATCTATTAATTTCAGCAGGACATCCCATGTGTCCTTTAGAGCTTCGTGTACTGCATATACTTTCTCCTGTTGGGGCGGAAGTCTTTACACGGAAATTTGATGAGATGCATCAACAACTCTTGAAGAAGTTCGGTACTTGCTAATAGTTTCTTACATGTTTCATATGATATTTTGTCAAGATGGCTCCTCTGTAATATTATGATCAGAGGAATAGATTCAGCTAGATTTTCCATGGTACACTTGAAGATCACTCATCAGCAAAGAATTCAATTCTAAAAGGGAAGGAGCCATTCACTCAAACAGCTAATTGCTTTGCTCCAGATTTTTTTTTGTGAAATTTAATTTACTAAATTTATCCTTCTAGTTTGATAACATGTACATTTTTTTATATTTTATTTCTATATTTAGTTGGGTAATCAGTGTTGCTTTCTTAGTGAAGTTGAGCTTCAGCATTTATAATGCCTTTAGAAGTAATTATTTCCCCTTCTTGGGAACTTGGTCAATAAGCTAGTGAAATGCTTGTAATGTGTTTCCATTTTGTCTTTTGAGATCAAGAACCATTAGAGTGCGTTTGGATATACGTTATAGATGTAAAAATAATTTGAGAATAACGTGGAAGCTACTATTTCACAGCTTCTTGGTTGACGCAGAAATATACTTCGGAAACGCATGACCAAACATGCTGCTAATCTATTTGGGTTTAAACATGCGTGCTGGGGAAGTATATCTGGTTCTTTTGTCCACATACTTCATACAATGCTTACTAGGGTGAAAAAAAAGTGAACATTGGTTGATTACTATTCCTTTTTTTTTTTTTTTCCCTCATTTGGTAAAATGCTGCCCCCTTTTGTTTTTCTCTCTATTTCAGTGAAAGCTTGTCAGGGCTGAAAATAATGATTGAGATCAATTTTTTGTATATGCCGTGGAAAATCCTTGACCACGTCTTCCCTATTGTGATGTTGTGAGTTGTGACTGTTGATAATTTACTTTAGTTCCATTTTGATAATTTACTTGAGATACATTCTTGCGTATTAATGATTCTTTTGGGAATTCATTACATGAAAAAGTTATTGGATTTTTGCAATTGGGCGCTAGACTAGTGCTAGGAGCACAAGGAAGCTATGTTGATTCTAGTTCTGATTGCAGCTTATCAAATCATGGAAAAGTTTTAGTCACGACAAAGGCTCATAGATTGCTTCTCATCTCATATTCTTTTTAATTTTAACTTCTCTTCTGGCATTTTGTGCTTCATTATGCTTATGTCTCCTTTTGAACGCCTAACCTTACCATTTATAACATATTCTTCTTGTATGTGTCATTTTCAATTTGCATTCAAATTATTATGTTTTTCCTGACCAAGCAAGCTGTTTATGCTTTCTTGTATCAACTGATTTAGACAAGTTTGAATCGTATTGCTGCCTTTTTTTTTTCCCTCCTGAGAGGGACAGATTGCCTCAATGTATACTTTGACAATGGCATACTTCCTTTTCCAGTTTTCTGTATCATGTCATCATTTCAGTGCACGAATCTCTGGCATTGGTTGCTCTGCATGTGTATTGAGACTTTAGTTTCTCTTTCGTACATGAGAGAGAATATGCAGCTGGATCTAAGATTTTCTTAGTTTTCAACCAAATACACAGTTATATGTAAATTGTGTAAATCAAACTAATCAAATTAAAAAAAAAAAGAGTTAATCAAAGTTGATTACATTAGATATTAAATTCCGTGTGAAATATGTGCACGACTTTGAAAGTGTTTGGAGATGAAAACATTCTTCTTTTTTTCTCTTTTCATTTTTTTCTTTTTTTTTTCATGTATACGCTACAGGCATTTAATAATGTATTGCGTAAATTTGTGGGTGCAAATCTGGAAAGCTCGAAGCTTAGGGTCAGATATAAGATGCTTAGTTAGGGGTGGCAAAACAATTCATTTATCCATCATCTATCCAATTCATCTACAAATAAATCTATCCAATCCATCTATTACACAAAAAAATAATAATGGATTGGATCCAATTCATCCATTTAATTTTATGGATGGTTAGGGATCTATCCACTATTTTTTCAAAATTCATTAGATTACATTAAATAAAAAAATAAAATCCATTGGATAAAAAAAATAAAAAGACATGTCTAATCAGGTTTTTTTTAAAATAATTTGTTTTTTGGTCTTATAATTAGATTTCCATTAAAAAAAATAGAGTAGCCATTAAAAAATAAAAAATTTCTATTTAGGTTTAAAAAATAATTTCTTAAACCTAAACCTTTATGATATAACTAGTTGATGATTCAAATCTATATCCTAACTATTATGTGAATTGCTAAAAAATTATATTTAATTTTTTTTAATTCTTCCTACCCAAAATTAGAGTTATTGAAATATGTTTTTATTTTGAATTATGGTAAAAAAAAATTCAAGTATCTATATTTTGAAGATTCCTTGGTAGTTGTTTTCCATTTTTTCTTGAACATAATTTCTATGGTAACTTGAAAGAATATTATTTTAACAAAATAGAATTGGAGAGAGAGGGAGGAGAGAGAGAGTGGAAGAGAGAGAGAGGTTAGAGAAAGAGAAGAGAGAAAAGAGAGAGAGGAGGAGAGAATATTTTAAAAATAAAAATTATTTAATTTTTAAAATATATTATTTTTGTAGATGGATTGGATATCCATCCATCAAAAAATTGTTAATGGATAGATTAGATTGAATTTTATTAAATGGATCATGCATGGATTAGATTTTTTAAATGAATTTTTAATGGATCAAAATAAAGTAATGGATTATTTTCATCGCATCTATTATAATTCAACTAAAAATTTATCCAATCCATCCATTTGCCACTCCCACGCTTAGTGAAGTTAACTTTATAGATGAATTGACCCACCAGGTATCTCCGAATTGCACATTGATGCATATTTGAAATTGGAAGCTTTTCTTTGTCTGGCTTGTACTTTTCTATTTGTCAGTTGTTTACAGTTCGGAAGATGACTATCTTTAATATTAACTTCAATTGTATTCACGTTATCTGATTAAAGCATTGAATTGAATGTAACTTAAACAGATTGAAATTTTATTGAGTTGATTCTCTAGTACAAGATTCATGTTTCCGTACAAAGATACAAAATTGTCAGTTCGGACTTAGCTAAACTAGTTTATTGTGACCGTCGGTGCAAATGTAGTTTCTTCCATGACATTCTTGATGTTTAACCACAACTGAGGTAGACCAAGAAAAAAAAAAAAGTGAGAGACAAATACAAATACAAATATGCGTTAAAGAAAGGTGGTCTGATTTCATGCCAGGACTAGATCAGCGACCTCACTGACCTGATTTAGTTTGGCAAGTGGCACAAAATATTCGTAGTAATAAAACAGGTTAAGAAAGAATCTCCACCATTGTTATAGCTAATCTGATCACACCTCTTGTAATGGGATGTTTTAAGTTATTTTTATTTGGTGTCACTTTATTAATGGAGTGAAAGCTCAAATTCATCTTTCAAAATTTAAGATGGAATACAATAATTTTTTAATAATATAAAAAATTCACATTAATTCATAAAAATCAGTTATATTAGTCTTAAGCACTCGATATATTAGTCCCTGATCAATATATATAATCCACACTTGTATTTTTTAGAAATTAACTAGGATGGAATTTTTACATTCTTAAAGACTGATGCATGTGCTCTTAAATTTTTCGGGAGAATTAGAGATTTACTCTGGTTAATAACAGCAGTATTCTTGTTTTCTCATTGCATAGATTAGACTATGAAAGAAGAACTGAAAAGAAAGAAAGAAAAAGAACAAAAATAACACCAATATCTCTGATTGTACTGTACTTGAAATACGGGTACATGAGTTTCGTAGCATTGTCTGGAAATTTGAGATTTATGCGGAAATTTTGATAGCTTGAAACTGAATCATGGTGGATTTTACTTGGTGAATTAGAAATTAAATTTTGGATCTATTTGAAGATTGGTTTTTAAAGGCCGCTAGACAAAAATATCACCATCGGAGATACTAGTACCTCAAGAGTGCCATTTCGTGACAACTTTTATTTCTGTCATATTTGTGGAGTGGATGGGATTTGCATTGGAAGGAAGAAGCACGGAAAATAAAGTTATGGCAATGGTAATTATTAGGATTTGAAAGGAAAAGGGAAAAAAAATAGGGATAGTTGAAATGAGATTTCCTAGTGGAAGATGACATATGCAAGAAAGAAGAGGCTTTTGGTTTGTCTCTTTGTGCCGCAGAGGGATATGAAAAGAGGCAGTTATTTTTTAGTAGGCAAATGGGATGTATTGTACCTTAACCCTGCAACTTATATGTATCCTTTCTAAAAGCTTGGATATACCATAGAACCCAACTCCATCTCCTTTCGTTAATCCCCAGGCTCTTTTTCCCTTCCTCTCTCTTGCAGTGAACACACTGAATTTTAATGACAACAAACTTTTTCCATTCTTTTTTGTTAGCCTAGGTTAAATCACCTAGCGTGGAAGCGTTACTTTAATGCCTTTTTTTTTTTTTTTTAATAATTTTAGCAATTAAATACCAATCTTTGAGTTTTATGAGTTATTGCCAACTTTCTCTTCATTTGCAAAGATCAACTAACGTATAGTTAAGACATCCAATTAGGTGCATTGGCAAGGTGGTTTTGAGAAATTATGAAATGCAAATTTTGAGAGTTTATGTACACTGGAGGAGAATTTATCAAGCTAAAATACGTTCAGCCACATTTAGGTTAAGTTGATAAATTAGTGGTTCATGCAAAACATGATAAGTAGTAAATTGCATTATGTTTATTTACAATGTTGGTTTCATTTGTAATCAGTTGCCCATCAAAGGCTATGTGGGGATGTGCACAGAATTTGATAAAGGGCTCATACGAAAGATGGCTGGGAATTGTGATTCAGAGCTTTCAAAGCTCTATTGAGCAACCGTTGACATTTATCTTTCCCTTTAATTTTTTTTTTCTCTTCTTTTTCTTTTTTCCTTTTAATTGAGTACCCCCTATGTGTCACGGACCACCATCACACTCCGCACACATCACATAGACATATAGACCATAACCTCAAGTAGTTTCCCTTTCCACTCACGCTTATAATGCAAGTTTTAATTTGGATCCTCCTTTGCTCCTCTTTAGAAAAGGCTCCAATTCTTCGAAACTCTCCATTTTTTTTTCCCCTAAAGAAAAAGCAACGAGGAAAAGAATTTCTTGGACTTTGGTTAATGCTTTGGGCAATAAAATGTGCCCACTATTTCGCTAATTAGCTATACACCATAGTTTGTTTAAGATTTTGCAGCCACCATTGGTAATAGAATAAAAATATTTTGCTATGGAGGACAAACGACATCCATATGTGTAGAAACTCGTTCTTTATAGGATGTGTTAGTTTGGTTGCATTATCTTTGAACATTTTCCACCCCTAAATTAGTGTAGGGGGACCCCAGCTCTTATATGGGTTTTACTGTATGCATTGGACGGTGACTATAATCCCTTTATAGCTTAAAAAACTCACGGGCTGAGATTTGAAATTCCACAAACAGCATAGATGAGTGGTTTTGCTCCGTATCCATTCACAAAAGTAACTTTGTAAACTTCAAATAATAATGGCAAGTGTGACCCTTATGGAGACAAGTCTTCTTACATGGCATAGATAGAGACAAAAGACATGGATATGAACCTCTGGCACTTAGCTGCCAAATCCATAACGGCGTCACTTTTTTAACATAAGCTGGACAATCTTCATTATTTGCTATCCAGACAGAGTCTTCAACCAAATTACTAAACAAAAAATGTTTAAAAACCACAATCAAATGCACCTATATGACGGAGATATTTTTTTATCTATAATCATATTACCCTCCGGAATTATCTTTAGTAGGCCTGGAATGGTTCTAAATTACGGTTACGGTGGTGGTTGTGGTTTTGTTACAATTCTTGACATTACGAAAAATTGTGGGAAAATGGGACTGATGTGGCCGCAATTGCGGTCGCGATGCGGTTGTGGTGAGTCCAAAAACCTTTACATTGCGGCCACAATTCCAATTGAGGACTGCAATTTAGAACTATAGCCTGGATCAAAACCGGAATTATCTTTAGTAGGCATTCCAACTAGAGATGTCGCGTTGCATTCATGACCAAGTCCCTTACCCCTTCACTACATATATAAACATGCGTTCATAACTACAAGAGAATTATCTTCATACATGTGTATGTATGACTTTTAAATAGTTTATACTATACTAGGAAGATTCTCACAAAGTTTATAGGAACATTAATGTACCAAAAAAAAAAAGATTATAATGATGAATTTGACGATTTATCGAGGTGACTTGATAACTTTCCAAGGGAATTTATTTTGTCAATACCTTCAACCAAAAAAAAGGAGGAAACAAATTAAATAGTGGGCTAGGCCCAAGGACAAGTCATTTCCAAATAAAGCCATGGTATTTGTAACCGTTAGATGAAAATCGGATGGTTCAGATTTTAAATATGTGTTTTAATTTTGATTTACTGAGATAAAGTATGAATTGTTTGATCTTCATTGGATCATTCTGAATTGCTGAATGTGTGAATGAGTGAAAAATTGAATGTAGAAATCCGGATCCGCGACGAATGACTCTCATACATATAGTACCGACATCATGTGATAACCTCTCCCATCCTCTTGTACTTGTCTACTCGATCGTTTCTCTCTTTCACATACACACTAACGCGCGCACGATACTTTGCGTCTTTGTCTTATTATTAAGTATTAACAGAATATCCCATTCAAATTCTATATTAAAGTTCGAACTTCAAAAGATGAAATGTCCCTTCTGTAACAAAATGCAATGCAAAGGACTTACCCGTGATATGATGCCAGAAGTGTAAATAGTTACGTGGGTTACATCATCTACTCAGCAATCTTTTTCAGTTTATTTGGTAGGAGTGAACTAGAAGGAAAATAGAGAAGATAGAGCATAAATAGATGGAAAATAGAAAAGAGGTGTGTTTGGTATAGTAGAAATAAAAGAGAAGAGAAATAAAAAGGTACGAGTCTTTTATCTTTTTGTTTTTTGGAAAAACTGTGGAAAATGAACACTAATCTTGTTTTATATAAAAAATAATCGATTGTGTCCAGTTTATAATTGATTGTCACAGTGTATATAATGCAAAAACAAACCGATTCTCAAACAGGATAATCGATTATGCGTTTTGATTTTCAATGTATATAATGTGTTATCATAATAATGCAAATTAAGATAATCAATTATATGATAATAATGCAAAGATAATCGATTTTATATGTCCCACAGTGTGTATAATGCAAAGATAATCTATTATTATACCATGATAAATAAAATTGATTATCAATGTCATATAATCGATTATTTTTAATCAAATTATTTTTTTATTTCTTTTTTTCTATCAAACACCCTTATTTTCACTCTCTTTCTTACATATTTCTATTCATTTTTTTTTCTCTTCACTATTTTCATTCACTTTATTTCTCACCTATTTTTTTATTTTCTACCAAACATACCTTCTGCTGAAATTAAATTCATATTAATATGTACCTGTAAAAAAAATTGACATATAATTATAAGAATTAATACATTATATACAATTTAATAAATTATTATAAAAAATGCTTTTACTAACTAATTCTAACTAACTACACAAGAGATGATAATATTTCTCTTAAATCCTCTTTCTCTCTCTCTATATGTGTGTGTCACACACACACATGGAGAGAAAAAAAAAGAGAAAGAGAAATATATATGTAAGTGTAATAAATACAAAATTCAAATGGAAATGTTATTAAAAGTACATTTTTTATTTGAGAGTAAAAATATTAAATTGATCGAGTTTAAAAAGTAATTTTATGACAATTTTTTTACTATTTAATTAAATAATATGTGTGTTTACTTTATGTCTATTCTCATTTATTTTTTTTACAGTTATATATATTACATAATCACTACTCTTAGTAGGTACACTGACTCATTATTGATTTTAAATATTTACATATTTTTAAAGAAAGCATGAGCTTATATAAACATAGGAGTATTTAATTTAGTTTATTTTAAAAAATAATCATTTTACCACATTTTTCAAAGGATTTTTTATTAAAAGAAAATCATTATTTTTCAAAATTTAAGTTGAAAATAGACTTTCTCAATTAATAAACAGATTGATCTTGAAGTTCTTGATAAGTCAGTCAAAAACATTGTTACCTATATGTATCTACATAAAATGATAAGCATATATTAACATATTGAGATCAACACAATTGTAGGTAAGGTAAATCATTTAGCATGTGAATTAACAAATAATTTATACAAGTTAGTGGTAGAAAAATCCTAACATTATAAAAAGGATAAAATATTTAAATGGAAACAAAAATATGAAACTAATATTTATTTAAACTAGTCAATTATTTACTCATACTATATAGCTAAATTTTAAATAACATGTGTACAATGAGAAATGTCATAGAGAAATAGCAATAATCTTTCCTTTCTAAGTCACAAGTTAAGATCAATAATTAATTCTTTACATAAGTAGATGATCAACAAAATAGTATTGAAACTTAGACAACATTGACAAAAATAGCCAATAACGTTACCTTTATTTTGTCGTGCACAATTAATTATAAGAATTATATCACCAAAAGAGATACAATTCTTATTATTGTGCAAAATGAGAAATACACAAACTGCTCACCAAAAACATCCTATATGTCATCATGGGTGTCTACTTGATAGCGAATGAACTCTTCCTACAAAATATAAAAAAACATGAGTATGTGTAATTAATAAAAAAAAAATCCTATAAATGAAACTAAAGTTGAAAGGTACATATTTGCTTATGACAATGTCCTTTACTTTCTTGTTCACCCATTGTCCCTCCTTATTTTCTTTTTTCTTATGATATCATGATGTCGTGAAATCTTGGTTAAGCTATAGGGTCTGCATATATAATATTACAATCTAAAAAATTTATTAATTAAAATCAATGAAAATAAGTTGAACATATATTTTTAATTATCATTCTGCTTGTTGATATACAAAGAGACTCCACCATCAACAACCCAATCATGCTTGTTGATAACGCTTGTATAGTTTATTCTTTGTAATAAGGTTGCACTATACACACACACACACACAATATGTAACATTTATATGAATAATAAAATAAAATTGATGTGCTTTTTTTTCCTGAATTTATCTCTTTTCTTTATTTTTAGTTTTCAAATTGGTTTATTGTATACTACACAGATGCAATGTAATTGTATTGCTATTTTTTAAAAAATATAATATACTTGTTACATTGGTTGTTGTAAGAATCGATGTAGAAAGTCAATTCTCGTTACATCAATTCTTGCTACAAATCGAAATAAAAAGTGACTTTCTATATGATTCTAGAATCGATCTAGAAAGTACCTACTTTCTATATCAACTGATTCCATATTCTCCTTGAAATCGATCTAGAAAGTCATAAACAACCGATGTAAAAAAACCTTTTTTGTACTAGTGAACCCACAAATTCTAACCATTCATTTTGACTTTTTATTGGTTTTTTCTACAAATGACCATTCTGGTGTAACAAGACAATGGACGCATATATATATGGAAGCATGACAAAAATTTGTAGACTAAAATACCAGAACTACAAAATAAAAAATAGCAAAAATGGCACAATCTCACAAAGCACATATTCATAATAGCAACAAACCACCCACATGTAAACATTTTGCAAAACATAAACCAAACCCTAATATAGAAATGTCTCAATGCAAAAATCCTAAATCAGTAAGAAGTTTTCAAACCTATAATACATTTCTCATCATATTTATAGCACAACACTAATTTGTCTCACTCATGCAATGAAATAAATCAAATAGTTATTTTACAATGTCCTCCGCATTTAGCTACTCATAAGGATGAGAAATAAAAGCTAAGAAATAGTGAAGAACTAGTTAAGAAATACAAGAAATTGTGGTGGTATTAGTTGTGTGTTTGACTGAATGAAGGGGAAATCCCTTAATTGATTATTCATCCTTGCTTTCAGAGTGGCACATGACACAATAGCCAAGTTAATCACCATTAGTATAAGTTGGAGTTTTGTCATACACGTTAACTTATGTCCTTATACATTGTAATTGTTGTTGGTTGAGTTGGTGTTGATTGAGATTGGAAGGTGTTATGATGGTTTGATTGGAGTTAAAGGATTCTAAACTCCTAAAGGATGAGTGTGTATGATAATGGTATTGATCCAACTTTAGCAAGTACTGGTGAAGAAGTAATAAAGTGATGAGTAGATTATTGTCCAACAAAGACTTAGTTGATTACCAAATACTTATTACTAAACATTAGTTAAATGAATCAAATGTTTGGGAAGGTTACCACAATTTAATTGTTAGGAAGTTAGTAGAAGAGAAAATCTAACTATGAAATACATAAACTCAAGAAAGACACAAGATTGAAGGTGAAAAACGTAGGTTAAGATACTTTAATCCTTCACACTCTCAAACTATATGCTTTCATAGTCCTAATCTCCCATTGAATTAACGCGTGACTACACTAATGTAACTAGCCTTAATTCTTTGGTAATTAATCCTTTAATTAGTAAACAAGAATCCTAATTCCTTACGTGCTCTCACTTAGCAAGCAAGCAATAGCTTCAAGAGTGAAATGGACATACACAATGCCATGCTTCCATTCCTAAAATTCATGCATTATGTGTCTCAGTTTCTTAATTCATCCTGAGATTCATTCTTCTAAATGTAACCTCAAGCATTAGATCATTTAACTGATTTCCATTATATCAAAAGCATTAAGCATAGAAAATCAAGATTGAATTGCAATATATGAAATCAAGATATAATTAAGTGAATCACATAGTTCAAAAATAGAGAATTAATTACTACAAAAGACTAGAATCAAAATTAAATTCTTAGTACAAGATTGGAGCATAAGGGACATCATTCTTAGAGCAAATCACACTATGACCACACATAGAAGAGAGAAAACAAGAAGTGGTAAAAAAAATGACGGAAGATTCGTAAATTGGTGCAAAACACCTATTTATAGTTTCTAGATTCGAGTCATCATTCAGTGTTACGAACACATTGTTGAGTGATGTTTGAATTTTGTCCTCCTTACTATGTGTTGACCTTCATTGCTAGGGATGTTTGCAACTGAATCAGTTATGACAGTTATAACTTCTTGCTAAGTGAAGTATCCATGTTGAGGGTGTTGTAGCTTAGTGATGGGAGTATATTTCTCAAATCTTGCCAAATTTAATTTATAAGTATTTTTGTTGTTTTTCTCATTTCTAATAGTATTTCAAATATTTAATGAATTCTAATGATTTCAAACTAATTCTGTGTATTTTTTTTTTATGATTTTTGTTATTTAATTTCCTAAATTTGCTCACTGAATATTTATAAGTTAAAGATTCATAAGCTGTAACAAATCCAAATGGCAAGGACTAAATTGTAATATTAATTGGATTTAGGGACCAAATGATTTTTTGATATAGGGACTAATCTATAAATGAAGATTAAATATAAAAATCAAATGATTATATATTTTAATCAATAAATATAAAATCAACCTAATTTGCTAAAATATCTTTATTTTTTTCCTTAATATGAAGGAAATGCCCTTTATAATAATTTTTGGACAATATTCTTTCTTTACACTCGCATTTAAATATCTACCAAACTTCACTCAAGAAGGTGTAGGGGATGTGTTAGTCTTAATTAACACAATATGTATTTTTATCCTTGTGGAAACTTATTTAACAATTTGATTAGTAAAAAGTTATATAGAATTATTAAATAGTATAAATAATATTAAACACGTGGATTGGTTGATAGAGATCATTCAAACTTAATCTTTAGAGTTTGAATCTTCAAATTAAAATACGGTTACATAAAAATTCGATATATTTTTTTTTTGTGGCAGTTTTATTTGGCTCAAATCAGAATAAGGTGAGGAAATTTCAGAAAACAACATACATATATTTGCATAAAAGTGTGTACACACACACTACAGTCGTATCAACTAATAAAATATTTATATCGTAGACAATTCCTGTGTTGTGGACTTGTGGTGCTACTATATAAAATAATAAGGAAAAAAAAAAAAAAAACGTGTATCATATCACGACTCACGAGCGCCTCCTCTTACCCTCTCAGTGGCGGACCTATGCTAGCTAATTTGCTCAAAATAGGGGAGGGATCCATGTTTAAGAACATCGATAGCAATCATCAACTAAAATCTAAACATGCATATTTTATATAAAGATAGAGATTTGAATGTCTCTATATCAAAAAGATTAAAAAGGAAAAAAGAAAACGTTGTCGCTTCTATCTTGGTCTGTCTTGTTTCCCTTCCCGTTGATGGTATTTGTTTAATACGTTATTTATATCACTGCAATCTTTTGTCTTTTTCACCTTTACATTTTTTTAATTTTTTTTTACCCATGGACCATTCTATTCACGTTATCACGTAGGTTTTGCTTTTGTTCTCTTTATTAATAAATTTTCTAATTTATTTATCATATAAAAAACTATTTAACGTTGGCATGCAGTTTGGTTTAGTGTGAGTTTTTATATAAAAAAGTTGTCACGAATGTGGACAATTAATGATAGTTAAAAAGAAAATAGAAAAATTTGAAAAATAAGTAAATAATTAATAAAAATACAACAAACTTTTAATATTTTTTTACCATTTGTTTCATAAAAGTACATTTTCAACATTTAACATTTTGTATGTGTTAGCAGACCCCAATTAGTTAGAGTATAAATACCAATGTAACTGTATAAACTCCATACTTGGGGTCAGCTAACAGTATGAGTAAATATACATTTTGATTCTTGACAAAATGTTATTTGTATAATTACTAGCAAGTAGGGGTGTTTATGACCTGTCACATCCCACCAACCCGCCCTCATCTGAAGGAACTTTTGATGGATTCGAGTTTAAAAAATTAGACCTACTACATTTTGATGATAGATTTGGGTTATACTTTGTCTCATCCTAACTCGGTCGACTTGTCTACTGATATATATTATTTAAAAAAAAATTAAATAATTATGTAATAATAATATAACTTTTTAACTTAATAAATAATGTTTTGTCCAACATGATATTATATTTAAGTTGATATCATTTATCTTAAAATATATATTGTAAAATATACCTTCATTGTAGTTGTATATTTCTTTACTTCTATGATTAAGTTATATGTAATGTTACGATTAATATATTATACCAACAAGTCAGGTTGAGCCAATTTTGTCCCAAATGTTGTCGGGTCTTAATCGACTTGGGTTTGGGTTCTCAAAATTGACCTTATCAAAATTTAGTGTCAGGTAGGTACATAGGTTAATCAGTCCCAACCTATCCCACAAACACCCTATACTAGCAAGCTTTCGGTGCATTTGATGGATATTTTTAAATTAAAATAAAATTTATATATAAAATAAATTAAAAATATATAACTTTTAAAATTGAAGTTTTTTTTTTTTTTGCGTATAAAGCATTTAAATCAAGACATTTTATATTTATTAATTAATATGATGTATAAAAATTTAAAAATCAAATTCAATTTTTAAAGGAAAAAAATTATAAATAAAAAATAAAAATAAATACTGAAGACAGAAAGAGTACATGACTTAATTCAAAAGAAAATATTGTTTAAAAACATGCCCATTCAAAATTTGAGACACAAGTTTTTAATATAAGAGGAAATATTTCTCTCCTCTTAGAAAGTTTCCGTCACTTAAGTTGTTAACAAGAATTTATATAGTGACCAATTTGATATACAGGAGACCTTAAAAGGACTAACATCTTTCATAGACTAACTAATGTATTTACCCTTTTTAATTCACATATATACCAATCTTTTTATAAAGAACGTCCAAAGAGGTAGGGTGTGTTTGGTTTTACGTTGTCTCACTTTCTAAAACCGTTGAATGTGACTGAAGAAAATTTATGAATTAGCGTTCAACGAAAGTTCTAACAAAAAACAAACACACACAAAAATGTACACAAATTAAAGTTATATTCATCCCCAACTCGTCAGCTTCAAGGACTACCTACCACCAACTAGCTAGCCAACAACCATATATGCCCGGGGCATCAGTAAAAGTGTTAAACCCATCGCAAACATAAGTACATAACAGTAACAATACGGCTTACTAATGCAGGGCGTTCTGTGTGTATAATAGTGTAAATCTCAAAGTCAATGACAGATTTTATTGTCTGCTAACTTTGTTAAAGGTCGACCAAGAAATTTGCCTCCCAATAAGCATAACGAATCTTAATTTGTGTGCTGCGCTGCATCGGTGATCCCATGCCATGCCATGATCTTCGACTTTCAGTCACTGAAATTCTTGATATTATTATGCATTGAAGCTCTTGTTTGTTTTATATACGACTATTCATACACAAATACATACAGATAATAATAAATATAAAGAAGGAAAATGACGACATAAAAAGTCTCAGCATAAGCACTATCTCGATAAAAGTGACATGCTCATTTGCCTTATCTACTCTCCGTTACTGTTTCATTTTCAACGGTCTGTCAAGATACCTTTTTACTTTCTTTATAAAATATATAAATACTAAAAGGAAAATGTTAAAATTATACACTCTACATATATTTTGAGTGTATGAATGAAAAGAAAAAAGAGATAGAAAAAAATTAATATGTGTGATAATGTGATAAAAAATAAAGATAAAGATAAAAAAAAAGTATAGTAAAAAGTAATATAGAAGATAAATTGAGTGTATGAATATAATAACTTGTATTAAAAGAAAATTATTTTATATATCTACTAATGAAATATATTTTTCACAATATAAATAGAGAAATATACCAAAACCATTAACAAAAAAGCAAACCAATTTTTATGCATAAAATATTTTCAGAATCTACTTAATTATTCCACACACACACACACACACACACATATATATATATGTATGTATATGTATATATATATAAAATAATCTTGAACATGAAAGCATTTTAACCATGGTAAAGGGGTTTAGATAAATTGCATAAGATTTTAAGTTCAAACTTTGTTGCCGTTTTTGTACACACACAAGAAAAATGAAAAGCATTTTTGTTCCTAATTAAGATATTCCAAGATAATGCAATTAATTACCTGATGAGACTGAAAATAAAATTAACTAAACAAATATTTCAATTGGAATGTTAAAGAGAAAGAGAAAAAGGGAAAATTAGCAATAGTAATACACTCTTTATTATTATTTAAAATTTATTAAAAATACAAAATTATACAGATTTCATTCCTTATTTAATTATCTTACTCATGATTTTATATTTTTTTAATAAACTTTAACAAATAAAAAATATGTTAAAAAATGTGTTAATGACATTTAAAAAAAAAAAAACTAATAAGCCAGAGCTGGCATATAGCTAACTCAAGATCAAAGGCTGTGAAGATAAAGATAGGACATAGGTAGTGATAAGAACAAAAAACTAATAATAATTTTATTGCATGTGACATTTTCGCTGTTACATATTGACAATAAAGGCACCATCGTCGCTCCTCTTGACTCCATCAACCCAACACATACATGCACGCACACAGACGACACAGCCTGACTCTACTTTGGAATAAATCTTCCTTTCTCATGTATCATTACGACTCTTTTTAGACTAGTAATTAATCAAACCAAATTACATAATTATAATTAATATTTTGAACTAAAAAAATTAAGTCCATTCTTCTTCTACGTCCGGCGTCAGCCTCACGTTTACACTAAACAAATATTTTGACATTCCCTGAAATTTTTTAAGAATGCACCTAGTTTTTTTTAACATTTGCAATAAATTTTTTGATAAGAGCATACAACACAATATTTTTCAAAAAATTAAGGAGAGTTAATATAATATATAAAGAGGGTAAGGAAGTTAGTGTAAAAATAAAAATAAAAAATTTGACGAATTTTCAGTATAATTTACTCAAATTTATGTTATATGTAGAGAGGAAGTTCATGACAACTAACAAAGCACCAAATATATTAATATTCAGGTAAATAGAAAACTGAAATAAAGCATGTACTTAATTTAAATTGAGAGAACAAGAACAACAATAAAAACAAAGGTCCCGAAGTCTAAAACGGGGTTAAAAAAATATATATATATAACGAGGTGTTAAAAAACTAAAACTGATGGATGATTGACGATTCAAAGGGTCAGTTATGGCAAAGCGTGTTGCCTATTTTACCCTCATGACTTAGAATTATTTTCTTGCTTGTGATGTGTCAACAATTCCCCCAGGTCTCGGGGGCAGGGGTTGTCCCAAGGAAACCAAAGCCTTGTTGGAGCTTCAAAAGCGCGTGGTGGTGATGTTGACGGTGTGGTTGGTGGTACTCTACACCCCCGTGAACGTCAGCATATCCTTCACGTTCGCGCTAACGTCAACCGCGTCGCCGTCAACTCCGCCGTTAGCATCTCCCCTCAGTCCGAGAAAGTCCCTAGTGAGACGGTCACTCTTGAGGCTCCGAGTGGGGAACCCTCTCATGTAATTATCCTGCACCACCGAGTCGAGTTGACTCACTGTTCCGAACTCGCCCGCGCCGAGTTGGGTCACGTGACCCATTACCCGCTGTGGCCCAACGCCAACAGCAGCAGGGCCTGGGCCCGTGATGGCAGCGGCTCCAACGGTTGCAGCCTTTTGAAGCAATGCAGTGGCTGACATGTATGCTGACGTGGCAGCGTTGGAGGAGGGTGCTTGCGTGGGCACGTGGAGGTTCCCGAAAGGTGAGGTTATTATGCCCTTGTTGGGGGGTTGCTCTTGTTGAAGAAGTGAACAGAGGGTGGGGTTGTGGAAAGTTTGAGCTTCTGGCTTGATGTGGAGGGCAGTGGCAATGTTGTTGCTAGGGTTAGGGTTTTCTTGAGATGAGTCCCATTGACTGAAACTGGTGAGTTGGTGGTCTTGGAAGTTCTGTTGGGTTTGGAAAAGAAAGAGAGATTGGAATGGGTTTGTTGTGGTGGTGGCGGCTAATTGATTTGCTGATAGTTTTGCACTTTCTTCAGCCAATGCATCACAGAATGCTCTATGAGTTATGAAGCTGTCCTTCCTGCGGTTTTCACATCATAAAACATGAAAATTTGTATCATCTTCAATACCGAATAACAAGGTTATTTCATTTAAAGTGAACAAACTTATGAAATGAAAAAGTAAAGAGTATTTATCATTAATTTAGAGTGAGTTAAATTTGTTATCCTGTATAAGTAGAATGCATTAGAAAAAGAGAAAAAAAAAATGGAAGACATGAATTAATAGGAAAAACAATTGCATTATTATTTTGCATTGTATTTCAAAGTGAGGAATGTTAGGTATGTTTGGTAAAGAGAAAAGAAATAAAAGAAAAGAAGGAAACAAATGAAAAAAGAAAAGAAGAAAAATATGTACGAAATAAAGTGAAAGTTAAGACTATTTAATTTAAAGAAACAAATAAAAAATAAATAGAGATAGATCCATAAATGAAAATATGTAAAAAATAAGGTAGAAATAAATAGTGAAACTTACAAAATTTTAAAAATTTTCTTGCCATTTCCATTGAACCAAACTATGAAAATGTTTACAAATTTGAAATTTTCTCTCCTCCTCTCCTCTCCTCTTCCACGTACCAAACAGGACCTAATGTGAATGGTGGTGTCCATGTTTTTAGCTATAAGAGTAACATTAAGAAGTAATTAAATGCATGAGAACATTTTATTTTAGGAGATCTATTACGTCTTTGGAGTATGGGGTGTGTCCCGTTTGCAAAAAGGTGTGGGAAATCATGCATGGGAGGGCGAGTCCACAGGGAATGAAGTGTCAAAGGCTTGGACCAAACGAGATACTATGTCGTCATTGGGTCAAATTTAAAGTAGGAGAGAGAAATGACTATATACTGATGGACACACGCTTATGCTTTTGCGCATGCAGAAATGGCTATACAAATTATATTGGCTCAGTGTTGATGGTTATTGCTTGTTAGTGATGTGTATATATTGTTGTGATGTCAAAAGCCTTAGGAAACTAGTGCTCATGCAAGACATGAAGTCGAGCCCATGTATAAATTCACTGATGAAGCTAGAAGAAAGAAAGCAACTTGGCATATATCTGATATATTTGCAGATTTATCAGATTTCACAGTGATGAAAATTGAGAGAAACAATGCACAGCATTCTCAATAAAACAAAATTAAGAGAAGGAGGAAGTCAGAAATCATCACCAATTGTTTCTTTTATATTCTTTTTTTAGTAGACAAAAATAAATCTCCATCATTATTTTCTGAGTATGCAGCCACTTGCACACGCGCAAATGTACATAAAGAGGGATAGAGAAATTACAAATATTCTAGAAGACAATTGAGCACTATCTGACACACTGAAAATTTTGTGTAGTAAAAAAAACCATGAAGTGATGATTTAAACTTTTTCTTGGAGATAATAATGCAGAAATAGTATATATCATGAGTTCATGTATGTGCATGCATCACATGTTTTCTTTTTGTTTTAAAAATAAAATAAAATTAAAGATCAGAATTGCTATTGAGTCACAGACTATACAGTAGATAAAACAAAAGATACGTGAATTGTGCTTTTTTGGTTATTGCCGCACATTCATTTGGCAGTTTTAGGATTCAGAGATAAGTAAGGTTTCAATCTCTCTTGCAATAGAAGCATGATGTCCCACTTTCGTGCTACCTGCCATTGCCATTCTTATATTCCAGGGCGAGTGCTTACCATTCTTATGTAAAACCAAAGATCCACTGAAAATTAGAATTATTAAAGAGAAGCCTTCTGATATAATATGAAACATAATTTTTTTTAAAAAATGCGTGCACTAATAAGTGAAGCCAAAGAAAATGGATACAAAAACCATCAAATTAAAGAAAAGATCAGTGAAGGAAGGGGAAGACTGGATCAATTTCAATATAAGTAAAACATTAATACCAAAATATGAACATATTTAAATTGTCACAGGAATTTGATATGTGATAAAGAACAAGTAAATTATTACCTGGAAAAAAGGGTTCCACAGTCACATCTATATTCTCTAGTACCACAGGTTTTTGAGTGAGCTTTCCAATCTGACTGAACCGCGTATATCTTTGAGCACTTTTCACATTTCCACTTCTTCTCTCCATGCTTTCTGCAGTAGTGTTTCTTGATTCCTGTGAGATCCCCCAGAGCCCTTGAGGGGTTGTGGTGAACGCATGAAGGTTCAGGGCAAACGTAGGCTTTCTTTTTGACCTCTTTGCTGTTCCTTTGCTTCAGCTTCCAGGGGAGGTTATGGCCCCTCCTATGAAGCTGCAGGTTCTGATCTCTCTGGAAACCCTTGTGGCAGATCTCACAAACAAATCTATTAGTGGCCAAAAGGGACTTCGGGGATAAGGCAATCACTTCAGCATCTGGGTCTGAAACACAGACACCACCATCAATAAATATGTTATATATAGGTACCAAAGAGGTCAATTAATTATCAAATGATAATGAAGTGTACCTGGATTTCCAGGGAGGCTTCTCTTTTTCTTGATCTTTTGAGGCTGCTGAGGAGAAATAATGTTTGAGACCCCGTGATTGAGTCCTCCCAGGTCCTGAACTTTTGTACCAGAAGAAACACTGGCATCCTCGGACAAAGAAGTTGAGTTGGAAATAGCCGTGGGAAACATATTGCCTTTGAAGAAAAACTCCAACAGGATGGGAGTGAAAAGCGAGATACGATGTTATATTCTCTTGTCTTGGTTTGTTTGTTTGTTTTCTAAATCCTAGCTATTTGCTATTTTGGTTCCACAAGTAGCCACTTTTGCACCTCGGAACAGACCAAGAAGATGAAGCTACAAGGGACAGGAGGGGGGTTCCTAGCTAGTGAAGTGCCGGTGGCAGAGACATGTAGAAAGAGAAAGGCATAATCGATTCACTTTGTGGTAAAAAGAAAAAGATAAATTAATCTCGTAAAGAGAGGATGTATGATCGATGATGATGATGATGGTGTGGGGGTGGTAGGTTATTTTCCAAGTCGCTATCTAGGCCATGGATTGCTTGTCTGAGCAACTCTGCACAACTATTTCAGACATCTCTCTCTCTCTCTCTCTCTTTCTCTTTGTATGTGTGTTGTGTATCTACCTGTGTGGAATTGATCAAGAGAATCCACCATGCAATCAAAAGCAGAAGATATTTAATTTCCTCAATACAATCTCAGTTCCCAAATAGGACTTGACATCTTTTTTCTTTTCTTATAAAAAAAGACTATTTGGGTATACAAGCTACAAAGAGAGGGGAGAGAAGATGGGGAGAGTAATATAAGTTCTATTCTATGTCTCTGGGTATTGTAAATAATAGAGACGAGAAGAAAGGGTGATGATGACAGTGGCAGACTATGGAGGGGAGGTGACAAAATGTAAAACACATCGAAAATAATATATATATAAAACAAGGAAAAACTAGGGTGAAAAAAAGGCAAGATAGTGGAAATCTGGAGAGAGAAAGTTAGAGGTCGATGATGGAGTGCTCTGCGGCAGCGCAAATACTGGAAAGTACATCTTCACTAATGTCATGACTTGGGAAAATTTCAGCTTTTATTTTAGAGTTTCATTTTCGTATATAGTAAATGAAATTTTATATTATCATATCAATAAATTAACTTTACATATAATTTTAAAAAATTTATCATAAAAATCAACAATTTTACCATGACAATTTATAGTTAAATAATAATATATTTTATTTATATACTATTAATATATTCTAATTAAATTCTAGATTTGTTTAAATTAATGAATTAATTTAAATACACAAAGAGTGTAAATGATTATTGTATTATTATCTGATCATAAATTATTATGTATAATAAAATTATTAATTTTTATAATAATTATTTTAAAAGTTATATTTATGGTTATTTTTAATTATTTAATAATGTAAAAATCTTTATATAATACATAAAAATTAAACTCTTAAATTAAAAATATTTTTCTCGGACCTCATTTTTTAGAATAATAATATTATTATTCATAATTTTTATGATATTTTTCAGTTCTCTATATTACATTATTTATTTTATATTTCTTTTTCTTCTCTTTTTATTATAAAATTATTATAAAGTATTATTATTCTATATTAATATTATTCATACATTTTTAAATTTTTATGCCTTTGACAAAATATTTTCATAAACAAAGTTGTAAGACTAACTCTCAAATCAGAATGGTGGTTAGGCAAAATCTTATCATTTCTGAAGATTATAAAATTTGAATTATTAACATTGCAACTAATATTTATCTGAAATTACAATTTATGTTTATTATGACCATTTTTAAGTACACGCATCTTCATCTTTTAAAATAAAAAATAGGAGAGGACTCAATTTTCTTCTTTTTTTCATGCAAGGACAAAGTGTAGGTATAATATAAAAAGAAATAGAATTAATGCAAAATTATCATTACTCCATTTAAATTAACCCTTTTTATTAATAATTTTTGTATGTCTTGTATTAATAAATTATTGAACAATGTTATTCTTGTTATACTTTCTAACATTTTATTATTTGTATTTTATTAAGAATAAAAGACTGATGAAAAATTCACCTTTTCTTATTGAAGAAGGGATAAAAATGGTGAGTGGAAAAGTAATGTAGGAATATTATTCTGATTAAGGTTGATTTGGGTAGGGCTCTGACGTGGGCACTTTCTGGCTTTTCTTTTGTTACCGTAATAACTAGTAAGACACCCAAATACCAAAAGCGCCTTGAGACGAAGGGAATGATTATAAAAAAGAGAGACATATTGTTCATCCATCGGCTCATGAGTGATGAGAATGACAAGCTTTCGTAAAATTATTTTGGATAAAAAAATGGAATGAGCAACTAGAAAAGCTTGTGAAAGGTGATTTGCGAGAGATAACCCCACAACTTAAATGATTGATTCATTGATTGACGTTCGGCTTATATACAATCCATGTAATCTGGCCATTATCATAGTACGACCTATATTCTTTTCAATTTGTTACATGAAGTTATATAAAAATTAATGTAGCATAAAAATGGGTTAAACTTAGTGCTTAATTATTTAATATTCATACATTCCTTTTTGAGTTGTCACGTGCTTAAATGTTTTCAATGATAAACAATAATTCACAAGTCATCAGGATAGCTTGTTCTCTCGGTCATTTGTACACTTTCCCTACGATTATCATTTTGTTCGTGGAATTTAATACCAAATAATTGTTTGCCATTATATTCTTAAGGATTTTACGTCCCTCTTATTTGTACTATTCTCTTACAACTAGTTTGTAAAGAAAGTGCTCAAGCAAGGAAGCCCCCACTAACGAGAGTTTGTAAATGTTTCTATTCTTTTACTATCTCTTTTCAATCTCTCTTTATTCCAAACCCAAATCTAAAGCTATGGAAGGATAGCACGTAAATTGCCCATTTTACCCATTTCGTTGACTAAAATGAGTAAGGTTCGCTTACTTTAGGGGCTATATATGCGTCATGCGTGGGCTACCGTAGCAGCAACCACGCCAACCAAAAACCATTACATAAACCGAACCTTAGGGGTGTAGGAAATAGGACCCATCACGAATTAGACCTTTGCGACTATGCATATCCAGTTTCAGATTTGTTCTTGTATTTTATCCTTTGGAATCCTATGTGGGTTCTTTTTATCCAAGCTTTTAGAATCTGCAGGAAATAGGATTAGATTTTATTTCTCTCTTTAGCTTGTTTCTTCGAGGCATCGGTAAGATGATGTTTATGCTTAAAAGATTCACTTTGGTATCATGATCAAGTAATTAACTTTTTGGGTTTGAGATTAAATGTATTTTTTATGAGAAATAATCCTGTTTGAGTCAGGTAGAACTATCACGGACAACAAAACTCTCTTCGAGTATTTAATGTAGCTTTATAACTAGAACTCAAATTCAAAACTACTTTGCTTAAACTAGAAGAACCCGGCGCTAGTTAATTCAAGCGTTCAGGGATATTTATTAATTAACTTTTTTGCATGAAAAACTAATCTATTAAAATAAACATCATGAATTTATACTAACAGTATAATATATCATTCTATCGAACAATTTTGTTAATATAAAATATTAGGATGTACTAACAATATACCAAGTGCTAATGTAATATACATCATACTATGTAGAGTTATAATATTTACATTCATAGTTTAATTTCTTAGACAAAAGACTATATTAATAAATATAATCTTAATGCTTATTTTTATATCAGTAATATAAATGACATTTTTTTTTGGTTGTTGTTGTGAGCCGTGAACCTTGAACTCAAAACATGCTTCCACACATGAGCTAAAAATAAATTAGAATAATCTACCTAACTCGTTGCTTTATCATAGTATTGACTAATATTTATATCAGTTCTTTCAAAGTTGGTCTACTGAGTTGCATTAATTTCTTCCCCAAAAATTTTGCAGGGAATTGACAAATTGACGTGGAAGTTAGTTAATTTAATTTGTTGAGAACTCTTAGTACTCTCTTGAAGATAATGATGGCTCATGGCCTTCATTTTGACTTCTTAGATCCTCGTTGGAGACGGGCGCCTAACTTTTATCGTTTTATGTAGAAAATTTCTTATTTTATTTCCTCTAACAAGGTGTGCTACCCAGATAACGAGAGAGAATTTTCCCTCCTTTTAGGTGTAATAGGAAATCCATACATATATTCTTTCTTTCTTTAATTAAAAAACTTAGGTTAGGACTCATTCTGTGCAAAAGTAAAAATCAAAACCAAGTCTTAATTTTACATGATCCAGGAGATTGTCAGGTAAGTCAACTCTACATTTGTATACATCCATATATAGTCAATTCTATGAAATCATGGATCAAACGCAATCCCTGTATAATCCATGTATACTATGTAATGCTTGTTAACTTTTTTGATAAAATAAATTATGGAAGGAAAATGCCAGTTGAATTTAAAAGCACTAATTCCAAGATCAACGCTTACTCGATCACATATGTAGGAGTGGAACTATGGAGCATATGATATGCATGCCATGGAAAAACACATTCACGAGTAAGTGAAAATTATTCTATATAGTGCAAGCTTCCAAATAATGTGACTTTTCACATGGAGAGAGAGAGAGAGAGAGAATCCCAGTTAATTAGATATTGGATTACCCTTAAGGTTTCGTTTAGATAAGTTTTTTTTTTTTAACCCATAAGTAGGGGTGGAAATAGACCAGGCCATTTGTCAAGGGTCTATGACTTGACTCATTTATTAAAAAGGCTAGACTTAGGCTTTGCAAAAAGCCTATTTAGATAAAAAAAAGTCAGGCCTTAAGTATTAAAAAAAGCCTATTAAGCCTAACAGGGCGGCTTATATATATATATATATATAATAAAATATTATTATATTATATTATATATACATAATTATATATAGAGTTTAATGATCATATATTGTTAGTATAAAAAATTTTACATTATCGACCAATTGGAATTTACCGTTAGTATGACTTTTAAAGTATTTATTATAAAAGTCAACAAACTTACAATAAATAATAGTTTGTGATTGGATGACAATGTAAAGCTACTTTACACTGTACAATGCATGACCTGTTTCTCTTATATATAATACATATATTATATATAATAATATAAAAAAATATGTAACTTTTAACAGGTCTTTTTAGACCAATAGACCTACTTAGGTCAATAGGCTTATCAGTCTTTTTATAAGCCTTATAAGAACATAGGCTTTTAAGCAGGCTTACATGCCAAGTTTTTATGTAGGCTAGACTTAGGCATTCAAAAAAGGCCTATAATAAATAAGTAAGTCAAGCTTAAACTTTATATTTTTAACAAAGGCCAGGCTTAAGCATACCAAAGCCTGGCTTGACCTGACTTGGCTTATTTCCACCCTACCCACAAGCATTAAGAGAAAAAACAAATAAGAAAATAAAACAAATATATTGAACTTCTTTTATAAGTTAATTAAAATTAATTGATACTCTTCACTTTTAATGTATAAAAGTTTTTTTGTCTAACTTCTTTAAAATTGATGTGTTTAAGTTGATTTTAACTATAAAAAAAAACTCAATTTATTTTACTTTTCATTTTCTTCTCTTAATTATAAATTCTTATAAAGAAATTTATCTAAACAAAACTTTAATTTTAAATCCAAGTCACTCTCAAAAGATGTACATCTTACTGTTAAGTTTCATTTTAATTAAAACCAATTGTCCTTAATTAAATTTGTCTAACATATATATAAATCACACCTTAATAATTGAGATAGGTAATATGAGACTTTCTATCACCTCCTCCAACCTTCCAAACTATTGAAACGGTGGAGATCTCCTCCACAAACCACAAAAACAATAGAGATGGATTATAAGTTCTGGTATCTTAAAACTAATTGACGTTATCTACTAACTATATAAATTGCATCCTAATAATTAAAGTAGGCGATGTGAATTTTTTGATACTTCTCAAGCTATAGTATGTAAGTACATTTTTATTTCTTTTCTAAAGTCATAGTTGTTTTACACTAAAAATCACTTTCCCACACTGTGTTCGAGTTTCAACTAATATAAATTTTGTGGCTAAAATTAATTTGAACATACATCCTCGTTACATTATTCAGCGGTTTAAGATTAATTTTATCAAAATCAGTTTTATCATCTTTAAAACAAATGGTCCCAAGTATTGTAGAATACTCATACAAGAGGTTATGCTGACAATCTTGTAAGAGTGTAATTTCATTGTTTCTTGGTTTCTTAATTTTAATTTTTTATCTAATTTCTTGTAATATATTCCAGTCACTGTGTCGTTGTCTGCAATATTCTGCAGAGAAAGAGAGAGAAGGTGAGGGCCAAAAGGCATATTGATGAGTGGAAAAGAATACTTCATCTTGATGCGGGCCATACATTATTCACGGGTTCATCTATTTCTAGATTCTCGCATCATCTTACATGAAAATTTCTAGCTCCCTTGCGTGCCAACCAAAGGTTCCGTAAAGGATGTAATTGGATAAATGCATCCGCATTTTTCTTTTATTCCATTATTATTATGATGAAGGTTAGGATGGACCATTTCAATAGTTGGTTCACGGTGGATTGTAATTTTTAACCGTTAGATTAATTTTATTATGGTAGGTCATTTTACACTAGATTTCTCCAACCCCCTTCCCATAACCCCTCCGACCACCGTTTGTCACCACCGGAAGATAGCAATGTTTTGTTTTGTTTTGTTTTTTTACTTCTTTCCTCGCCACCTCCACCCCTTCCTCCCTCCTCTCCAGCTATCTCTGGTGCCGACAACCCCATCAAGGAGCTCGACTTCGTGGGAGCTCATCCACTCTCCACCTCCTCCAACCTCACCCTCCTCGCTTGCATCTTATGCACCTTTCTGATAAACACAAGCTCCTTCTGGTCCATGAGCCCACCTCCAAGCACACTCACTCCTTCATGTCGTATTCCTTCACAATGTGGATCTTGAACAATATCTGCACCTCCACCAGTAGCTGCGCCTGGTTGCTCGCCTTCGTCGCCGTGAAGTTGTCGAAACCATCCTTCAACTTCCGCCGCAACTCCTCATTGCCCTCCTTTGTCACACTCAGATCCATGGAACCCTAGTCCATGTCGTACAGCATGGGAAGCACGTGTAAGAGGATCACTGCATTGCCCGATTACAAGTAGTTTTACATCTCCCACAGAACCTTATGCTCGCTCTCGTCACTCAGATTGACGATTTCTTTGACATTGGGGTTGAAGTTCTCGAGAAAGGTCTCGTCTACTAGGAACTCGTCGGAGCTTAAGGATTTGGGGATGATGAGCATGATGGAAAAGGGGCGGTGGCGGTGGAGAAATGATGGAAAAAAAATAAAAAATCGAAATGCCACCACCAAAAATCGCCTTTGGCGGCGATGAATGGTGGTCGGAGGAATTGCTAGGCAAGAGTTGGAGGAATTTGGTGTGGAATGACATATGACGATAAAATTAATCTAACGATTAAAAATTATGATCTACCGTATACCACCTATCAAGGTGGTCTACCCTAGCTTTCGTCTATTATTACTGTTATATTTTTACAACAAAGGTATTTTGTTGCCCACAATTTAAGTTGTAATAATTATTAAAATAAACTATCTCTCTTAACAAAGGAATTTTTTTTTTCTATACAAGCTATAAGTATTTTTTATGAGACAATTTTACTCGAATCAGATAAAACTATTATGAGCGACAAGACTCTTATATCCAGAATTCGAATTCAATACAAGACTACTAATTAAATTGAAAGAACAAAGGATATTCCATATATACGAATTTCAAGTTATTTGTCAATTATGTTTCTCAATATTTAGTCTATTATTTTACAGCATGTATAACTGTTAATATTTCATATAAAACGTTTATTAGACGTAAACATTAATAATCAATTAAGGTTATTATATCTGAATTCACTTAATTTTTATCATTACATCATCAATGTTAGACTTTAATTTTTTATTTTATTTTATAGTAAATAAGGGGTAAATATAATTTAATTTGTATCTTTTATTTTTTAGTGAATAAGGGATAAATATAATTTAAGTTTTTTAATAACATAAAAAACGAGTAGGTGAATTCCAAACCCAAGCATATATACACCACAACGTCTGAGCAGCTTATTTGCTTAATTAGTAATGTATCGGGCTGATCTGATGGCGAAACATGGAGATGCTTCTCCGTGAGTCTCATGTCATGCTCCTTCTTTTTATGCTTCCTGTGTGGTTTTCTAGAGACCAGAGAGGTCTCCTTTAATTTCTCCTTTGGTTTACCAAACAAACTAATAAAAGGCCGAATCATGTCAAGTGAGTCATAATACAGTAATACTAGACACACACGTATTTCACACCCTAAAAAAAAATAAAAAGTAAGACACACACATATAAAGAAGACTTAAATATGTTTTTAATTCTTATAAAATAAGTGAATTTTAATTTTTGTCTTTATAATTTTATTTTCATCCTTAAAAAATATGAATCATTGTTTTAGGTCCTTATTGTCATGGGACACTCATTAATTGCTTGTGTGTTTAATATAAGGTCAATTGACCATCCTAGTTAGCACCTATTAGTTTCTACAGTATCATATAAGCATGTGACACCTTTAAAAAATTTTCTAGATTCCTAAAATGAATATTATTTATCTACCTTAAAATGCATGTGAGGGACAAAAATAGTGATTTGAAATTTTGGAGGGGTGAAAATTAAAAAAATGTTTTATAGTGACTAAAGCTACAATTTGCTCATTTTACAAGGACCAAAAATGGTAATTTCAAATTTTATAGGGATGAAAAATAAAAAAAATTGTAGTGACCAAAATCAAAACTCACTCATTTTATAGAGATTAAAAAAATATTTAAGTTTGTAAAGAATATATGCCAGCCCCCCTCCCCCTTTCCTAGACAAAAATAATAATAAAAAGGAAATATATCATTTGAGAATTTAAAAGTCAGAAGAATTAATTTTGGTTATTTATATAATATTAAATTGTTAAAAATAACTCTATTTACGTATCATGATTGAAAATGATAGAATTTATTTATTTATTTTATTAATCCACATCAATTTTACTGAATTAGCTAATAATTTGTTTAAAAAGATAATTTAAAAAATAATTATTTTTACAAATTAATCAAGCATACTGTAAATTTGTGAAAATTTTCAAAGAGAGTTATTAAACAAGAGGTGAAGGAAAATTCAATGTCAGAAAAATTGGGTTTAACGTGCATTGAAAAGTAGAAAATGGGAGGATTAAATGATAAAACAAACACACACTAATTAGTTATTGGGGATTATGTCACACTAGATTTACTTTATCAATGTGTTCTCATATTAAGACAGTGACTTACCCAAACCTAAACACTATAAAAATAACATCTCCTTCACCACAAAGTAAACTCTTTTTCTAATTATTGTTACATCGTAACTGACTTAGGCATTGAAAAGCGTTTGCAAATAAATTTACTCACTTATTATATCAACATCCTCATCTCCTTCACTAGAATTAAGAACCAAAAAGGAGGAACCTTGCCATGAATAAGGAACACATGAAAACAAGAAACTTGATGTAGAAAGCTTCAAAGGAATTTTAAAAGTTTGAAATATGAAAACTACATACCAAAGTATATCTCATCTAGTATAATTTTAAATTATGTAAAAATAAAATAAAATTAAAGGCATGTTTGATTTAATAAAATGTTTTCTTTTTTAATTTTGCAACTAATTAAAAAATGTCACTTTAGTATTATTTTCTTATTTTAAATATTTGTTCAAAAATAATG
Source organism: Spatholobus suberectus (assembly GCA_004329165.1). Taxonomy (NCBI): domain Eukaryota; kingdom Viridiplantae; phylum Streptophyta; class Magnoliopsida; order Fabales; family Fabaceae; genus Spatholobus; species Spatholobus suberectus. The sequence continues at coordinate 20,981,973 of CM014732.1, forward strand.
AAAATCCTGTTTTTATTATTTCATATATATTTAAAAAAAATAAATTAAAAAAGTAATTTTATTTATTTTGAAAGATAAAAGTAAAAATATTTTTTTCAAACTAACTGTATAATATTTCTCAGGTTTAGATGTTTAATAGAATTTCAATTTTTCTACTGGGAGGCAAACATAAGTTGGCTACTTCCCATGATTATCTTCATCGAATTATTTTATTTTATTTCATTTTTGTTCAAGAATTCAAGGTTGTCTTAATCGATTTGTCACTCCTACGTGGGCATTTGTTAGGCCCAAAAGATAAGTGGCTATGGACAAATATAGGCCTCCCAACCCGGGCGAGGTTTCATAAAAGGACGAACTCCTGTATTTTCGGGACCATTTGGGCAATATAGTGTCCCAAGTTTAGCCCATTTGAAACTTTATGCCGAAGCAGCCAATCCACACACGTCACCTTATATAGGCCCAAAGACGCATGTAAGGAGGGGCAAGGATGAATCCTACCCTCCCCTCCTAGATTTTTTTTTTTTAAATATATGTAGATTTTAATTTTTTATAGATAATAAAAACTTATAATTATTAATATAATTATATATAAAGGTTATAAAAAAATACAAATATTTAGTCATGTGTTATATGTGTATACATGTTAAATACTCTATGATCATTTTGAATATTTCTATCTGTATTTTATATTTTCTTTTACCTCTATTTTAAAATTCTTTTACTGATACAAATTGGTGTAGCATAATAATTCAATAAATTGTTGCATTTTATTATATCTATGATGATTCTTGTTTATTTCTTTTTTAAAATATGAATTCTCTCTTTTGATTTAAATTTTTATCGTATATCAATTTTATAGGTCATATTATAATTATGTTCTATCCAGTTATTTTTTAAAATTTCTATATTCGTGTCATGACATATCTGCATTTCGTAAAAGTGTTTTTTTTTAATTAAAGTTTATTTACTTTGAAACCTGAAGACATTTTTTGGATTCATCCCTATATACAGAAATTTGTATTGATAAAATATGTATGCCTATACAACCAAATAATATGGAGACAAATATTTCACGAAAAATAAAACTTAAGAGATCAGACTGATTTTCATCTTATTTAGTACTGTTTAGTCGGCTCAAGTTGGTTGAATTCAAAGCTAAAATTGAAGTTTAATGGATGCAACAGTAATTCCAAACGTTCTTGAGCAAAATGATATGCCTAATGCCTCGTACAAATTTTCACCTACTTCTTCCAATTTGGTCGTTGCATAATAGCATGACATCCTTGACTATATGAATATATCCAAAGAATTGTAACTGTTCAAGTATATAACGGCAAAAGTATTAGTAGGTAGCTGTCTGAGTTCCCAGTAGGTTTGTTTACCCATTTGTGTACTTCTATGAATGGTAGTCATGTGAATCACCGTGAGTCATTTCAAGAAGGAAAATGATGTATGAACATTTATATGTTAGGAGATGTTTAGAGTAAAAGAAGAGAAATAAGAGAGAGAAGTATAAATATTATAGATGATATGATATGATAAAAAGAGAGATATAAATAAATGATGGATAGCAATAAGATGTTTGTACTTTTGAGGGTATCGAACTATAACTAGTCCTAAGTTTATTATAAGAAAAGTTTTTTCACTAAAATTTGATTCATCTTAACAAGATTTTTATATATTGTAATTTTATAAGTATTTTAAATTAAAAATAAAAAATATAGGAAATAAAATATCATTATTATTAAATAATAATAAAATTATATATTTTTAAAAAAAAGCATAATAAAATGTCTATGCTAGTAATGAATGTTTAATTCTATATATAATATATGAATAAGTTAAAGATATAAATTTTTTTAAAATTAAGAGAAATTTATGAAAATAAATTATTTGAATCAAGATATATTATATATATGTCTATTAATTTGATAAAGTGTGTCAAAATTCAAATTAATATTAATTAAATTTAAACAATAACATTTTGAATGGATCATAAATGAATCAATAGGTTTTTTTTTACCCATCTATTATAATCAAACTTAAAATTTATCTAACCCATCCAATTAACACTCTTACTAGAAAGGAAGGAAAAAAGAGAAGAAATTAAGGTTGATTTATATCGGCTTATAAGTTTTAACTTTTCTATCTAAATGATATTACTTGTGTCATGCAATACCTATTTTAATCCTAGAATAAATAAGCACTCTAAAAAATAGAGTAAACTACCATTTTCATCCTTGAAGTATTATCCTCTCTCACAAGTGATTCTTATATTTAAAAAACTATTAAAGCAGTTCTAGAAGTATTAAAAATCATGCTAAGTAGTCTCCTAAATACTTTAAAACCCTTTAAATCAATTCCTGAACCTTATTGAAATGCATCAACATAAGGACTAAAATGATTAATATTTAATACTTTGAAAATTACTTAAATAGTTTTATTATTTTAGAAGCCACTTTGAAGAAAGAATAATATTTCATAGACAAAATTGGTGATTTATTAAAAATATATCATTTTTTAATAGGCAAAAAATGTGAAGTATTGATATTGCTTCTATTAGTATAACCTTTGTTTAGCTGATATTAGATTGTTAATATAAATATTATGGCCTTACACTAACACACACTCTCTCTCTCTCTCTATATATATATATAGTCTGAAAAGAAAATAAAGAGAAAATGAATAGGTTTTATATGCTGTTGGATTTGATTGAAAATAAAGAGAAAGTAAAACGAAAGAAAAGTGAAATTTTTCTTCGACTTATTTAGCTAAATAGGAAAAAAAGAAAATAAATTATAAACATTGTTACTATTATATCTTTATGTTGAAAATTATTGATGTTAAAATAAAAGAAAATAACAATAGGGACAATTTGGATATTTTAACATAATTTTATCTTGTCTTTCATTTTTGAGAAAATATATTATGAACTTAATAGTGTAAAACCGTTTTACACTATCATCCAATCATAAATAAATATGTATGATAAGTTTATTGACTTTTACAATAATTATCTTATAAGCCATAATAACGGTGATTTGTGATTGATTGATAGTGTAAAACTTTTTACATTAACAGTGTATAGTCATTAAACTCTTCATTTTTATGTGTTGGGATGGGATGAAAGTTTTTGAAGTTGGGTCCCATGATTTTTTTCCCTTTTAAATTGCGACCAATCAATTGAAAATTATCTTTTCTTATCCTTTTCACTGCTCCTCGCTTCTTTTCTTGTTTATTTTACAAACCAAACAAATACTAATGGTATATAATATATTGTAGATTTAAATAACTTTTGCCATAATATACATTTCTTTTAATTTTAGTCTTTAGAAAGAAAAAAAAACTCTTGTCGGTATTGGTCTTTGTTATTTTTTTTTTTCGATTTTAGTATCTAAATATTACTATTTGGTTCCTACAAAATCGTCAACTTTTTGTATAGGTTCCTTTTATATTACAAAAATTTCATTTTAATTTATATTATTTAAGAAATATTAAGTTTATTTGTTAATATCTTAGTCACATCATTACTTAAGAGGGATAAGGACTAAAACTAATTTATTTTTTTTAACAAAGACCAAATTCTTTTTCTAGGGATTAAAACTAAAAGATATGTATGAATAGAAACTAAAAAGTTAATTAAATATGTGGTTGGGAGTTTGATCTCTACATCCATGTGTATGAAAGAATATATGTTGGGCGAGGTTAGCTTCTTAAATAGATTTCTATATATTTTGAGAAATTAGTCTCAAACTCTTTGTCAGAGATACTTGGGTTCCAAAAAAAAGTTAATTAAATTTATATTTTATAATATTTAATATATTCACAATACAAATCAATTTCTTATGCTAACAAAAATATTTGTTAGTATCATTTATCATATTATTAGTGTAAATTTATAATATTTCTATTAATAAATTAATTTTTATAAGACAAAATATACTAACGGAAGATAATATTACGAAAACCAGTAATATATATATATATATATATATATATATATATATATATATATATATTATTTATTTATTTATTTATTTATTTATTTATTTATTTTTGCCAGTGATTATAATATATCCTGTTTGCATTTGTTTGGGAGGGGGGACTGGAGCCTACTAAAATTTGGGCTTTCCTATGATAAAGACACAATGGGTCTCTGACTTTGCCGTTTCGGAGGGATTTCCGATCTCTTGGTTGTTTTGTAATGACATCAGAGTCGAAATCCATCACCAAAGAAACATACATTTTTTTCTCTTTTAATTTTTTTTTTATAATGTTGTTGTTTAGATAGATGATGTGCTTCCCTTTGTCTTTGCCATGCATGTACTTTGCTCGACCCAAATGCAGAACGAAAACGACAAGAAAAGAAATCGTCAACACAAAAAGGAAGATAGCATCAAAAGAAAAGCCACGTACATTCATGTGACCCTAAGCAAGAATATGCGAGGTCATCAGGTGAATGAGAAGTTTGCCACGTTTAATCTCTATATGGGATTCGTTTGTAAGAAATTTGTGTCACCCAAATGTGTGAACCGGTCCATTCTGTACCATAACTGCCAACTAGTCTGCCACAACATAAAAGTGTGTGGTTTTCATAGTGTGGTATGGGGAGATATTCTTAAATATTCATATGGTCCAGATTTTATTGTCAAATTTATTTAATTATTCTGCCACATATCACTACTTTCCTGATCTGGTGTTATGCATAATACCCTCACTTTTACTTATTAATTTATTTTTAATTATTCTATATTATTTGTGGAGAATTGGATGGGAATTTTAGGAGTATGATCCCTACAGTTACATTTGTATTAGTGAATAATAGTTAGTTTAGATTTTTAATAATTTTTTTGGAGCTCGAAAAAATGGTAAAATGACTATTTTGTCCCTAGAAAGACTGTATACTTGAGAAAATAAATAAAAATAGTTAGAAATATCTAAAATTTATTTTTAAGACATTTATGTACTTAGAATAATTAATAATAATTTTATAATTTTTTTGAAAATTTATTGAGACAGTATTTGTGAAATGATTGGTATACCCTTAATTGATTGCGAGAGCTAAACAAAGGCTTTTTGACCTCAAAATATTTTGAAAAATTTATATTAAGTACATTTTAATTATAAAAATTTTATTTTGAGGTAAAAATTGTGAAAAACAAAAAATATAATTATTTGATAAAAACTTGATTTATTAGCTTAATGAAGTCCTTTTTAATGAAAATTTTATTATAAATAATATACATATGAGAAAATTCCGAAAAAAATAATAATTTAGACTCACAAAACTATGTGTGACTACATGGTGTGGTCAGAATTAATTAAAACAGATCCAAAAAAATTAATCCAATTATTAACCATAAACTATTATTTTATTAATTTTACCATTACAAACACATGTTAATTCAAAAGTAAAAAATTTCAGTTGTTAATTTCTCCCTTCTGGCTTCATTTTCTCATTGGATCAGAGCTAGTGGTTGGGGGAATACAATTTTAATTATTTTTTTATGGATTTTGTGTAAAAAAATTAAATCAAAACTATTTTATTTTTCTCCTATAAATACCCCTCTAACTACACTTCAATTCTCACACTTTTTATCAAATTTTTAGACCCTCTTCTCAGCACTCTGTTGGACCTCCCATTTCCTCTCCCTTTCCAAGCCTTAATTTTTTTTATCCACCATTAAAGCATTTCCAAGCTTAGGTTTAGTTCCTACACTTAAAATACCTTCTCTCCTCTTCCATATTTCACCATCAACAACCATACTTAAAGGTGAAGGGGGAGTGAGGTTTAGCTTCTAAAATGTTTTCTTAATGGGTCTAAGGGTTGGGTTTCAATTAAACCCATACTATATGACTACTTTTAATATTATTATTATTACTATATATATATATATAATTTCTTTTCTTTTCATTTAATTGTTTTCATACATATGGTTTTGGAGTGAAATTTTTTCCTAAAACCCTTAGCTTTTCCTTTCCATTGTTATTTATTTCATTGTCATTTATATTTTTATGTTATTTATCTTATTGCCATTTTATTTCCTTGTCATTTAGAGTTTTGCCATTTAAGTTATTGCTATTTACTTTTTGTTCATTTAATTCTTGTTATTTATTTTATTGTCCCCTTTGTTATTTATTTTTATGTTGTCTTTATTTTTTTGGTATTTCATTAAAACTTATTATTCACTCATATTCATGTATTTTATTTCAGCAAAAGAAAATGATTCATTTAAGAAAATACAAATTCTTGCTTTTACCAAGAATTTGTATGAATTCTTTAAATGTAATGACTAAAATAACCACTGATAATAATGATCCACATAAAAGAGTTGCATAACCCAATATCATCATACTTACGTGCATCATTAACCAATGGGACTATAAGGCAAGCACTAATAATTATCCTATTGTGTTAAATTATCATTGAACTTAATTTTATACAAGTTAATTATTTTAAATCAAGCTAATGGTCTTGGATCACTAGAAATAAAATTTTTTGGAACTTATCTTTAATTATGCGCTCTCAATTTTTTTTTTTAATAAAATGAGGCTAGAAAATTTTTTTTATGACAACTAAACAACTAGAATGCTTAAGAATAAAATGATTTATGAAATGAAAATTTTCTAGATAACAAAAATAAATGAAGAAATAATGGTATGTTATCAAATGAACTTTTAAGACAATTTAGCAAGTATTTTAAACTCTTGTATTCAAATGAATTTAGAAATAGGAAACAAATAAAGTGGGCCTTTTATTCTAGAAAGGAAATTTTTTTATTAAATTATTTGTACAAAATTAACTTGAAATGGAAGTAGTAGATTAAGGTTTAGATTAGTAGGACATTTTGGTTCTTAGAAACATTAGCAAGGAACTTGGATTAAATTTTTACAAAAGTTGAAATTTTGATTTTATGAAGTGTTCAAATTTTAAAGTGAGAAAATGAATATCCTTGGTTGTATTACATTATTAAGCTCACAATTTTTTAATAAATTAGGAAAAATGAACTCTTTTATTAATTTAAGCATTTTGACAAATTACTTGTTTTGGTTTAACTTAGTAAAAATAAACCTTAGGATTAGTAAGAAAGTTGGAAGAAAAGTTTTTTTCAAAGATTAATTTCTTTTAACTTTTGTAAAATTAATTAGAGAAACGAAGTTTTGAGTCTATGGAATTAAATGGGCTTTAGGCCCAACTAGTAAAAGTTTTAGAAATGAAATTTTTTTGTATAAAATTAAATTGTCTTGACATATAATCTTTTTAACTTATGGCTAAGAAATGAAAATTTTGTTCAACTAAGCCTCTCTAGTAAGTGTTTTTGTCAATAGAATGAAATGCCTACACTTGTAAATAAAACACACGTTTTAATTAGCAAAATAGGGAAAAAGATACATCTTGATTTTAGTGAAAGAAACATAACTAAAGAGAAATTCTAAGTATGCTCTGTGGTTGCAACCTAGCCTGACCTTCCATATTAGAAAAGAAATTCTCGTAATTTTTTCCATATTTATGGATTGAGAACTTTCCCTTTAAAATAATCAAATTTAAAAAATTAGAAAAGGAGAAGGATAAATCAAAGAAATTAAATTAAAAAGTTACTTCTAAAAGTATGTATGTATGAAAATTGAATTTTGGTATACAACTTTGATTGTTGATATTTTCTTGTTATAATTTCTATTTGAATTGTTTCTAAGTATTATAAATGTGATGGATGAATATCTCTATGTAGAGTGATTCTGAAACTCTGCTAGATTACCAAGAGAGTATGCCTTGAACTTAGAAACAAAGACATAGGAAACTCCGGTTGAGTTAGGACCATGCTGAGAAGCATGAGTGCCTGTATCTGAGAAGTAACAATTTGGTACATTACGGAATGAAAAGCAGAGACCATTGTGGGGCTCTTAAGGATAAAGGTACCAAGTTGTGAACGATTCAATGGTCAAGTTAGCGCCCTGAGCTAGGATAAATCACATTAGCCGACTTGGTAACCTTAACGCCTGTTCAGCATCACTATGATTGGTGGAATGTATATTCTTAATGGGCATATGGCCTTTTCCTCGAGGATAATGATTACGACATGGATGTTGGTACCTTATAAGGAATTATACGAACTCTCAATCGCTTCCCAGTAATTCCTTATGGTTAAAGTGAATCATCAGAGATAAGTATGGATCCATATGTCGACTAAAGGTCTATAAGTGAGCGACAATAACGTAGGTCAGACCTTAGGATTTCCCAAATTGATTGTTTAAATTATTGTTTGTAGCCTATTAAGAAAACGAATGAGGCTTTTATAAAAACCTTATTCTTTTCTTTTCTATTTCTTTTCAAATATGACCATGACACGAGTAGATGGACCTTTTTCACGGGATGATGAACATCCACATAGCGTACAGTCCCCAAGGTAATTGGGTCTATGACCTATTCACCCAGTACTCTACATGTCAGAGGCATGTAACCTTTGTGTTCATGTCCCCTATTTCGAAAGTTTTCTTACCAATGCAACAACTTAAGTTACCTATGACTTTCTCTACTGTCGCCCTTGACAATTTTGTTAAAAGGCCACAGCCCCTTCAACCATCACCTGTAGATGTTGTTATGGATGATGTCTCGTTTCATTAGATGGACAACGATCATGATGAGGGCATTATGGTGATTCCCGCACCCTACCTTCAGTATTACGAGCCACCACTTGTGATTCCACCTTATCCTGATACTATTGAGTCTTCATCCAGCCCTTCTTACCACCCTGGTGAGAATTATGGATGGATTGCTTCTTCAGCCGCGGTCAGTAATGTTGGCAACTTTGGTGGCATCGGGTAGTTGCCCAATGGTCATGTACCTTCAGACGACGAGGATGAGGACATGATGGACGTGGAGGATGTTGATGCGATGGACTCTGAGGATTCTCAATGATAGTGACTCTGTGTGCGACTTTTTGTAGATTCTATAGGATGAGGTGGCCTAGTATAGACTTATACTGCTCTAACATAGGTCACTTTTGTTGTATAGCTATGTGCGAATGTTTAGGATTCTTTTAATGTACTTTTAATGTATTTGCTGATATATTCCTTATGTATATACTCTAACTTTGTATGTAAAACTTGACGCATATATATGTGTGTGTGTGTGTGTGTGTGTGTGTGTGTGTATACATATATATATGTATGATGATATCTATTTCATGATCATGGTTCTTTATATAATATTTCTTTAATTTACTAACTGTTTGCGAAAAACAAGTATAAGTTTTAAATCAAGCTGATATTTCTAACAAATGGATTAAGAAATACATTTTAGTAAATGTTTTACATACAAAGTTAGAGTACACACACACACACACACATATCTATATATACACGTCAAGTTTTACATACAAAGTCAGAGTACATACATAAAGAATACATCAGCAAATACATTAAGAGACATCCTAAATATCCAACCTTAGCTATACAATAAAAATGACCTATGTTAGAGCTATATAAGTCTATACTAGGCCACTCCATCCTATAGAATCAACAAAAAGTCAAACACAAAGTCGCCATCATTGCAAATCCTCAAAGTCCATCGCATCAGCATCCTTCAAGTCCATCATGTCCTCATCCTCATCATCTGAAGGTACATGACCATTGGGCAACTGTCCAATGCCATCAAAGCTGCCAACGCTACTGACCTCAATTGAAGTAATCCATCCATAATTCTCACCAAGGTGGTAAGAAGGGTTGGATGAAGACTTAGTAGTATTGGGATAAGGTGGAATCACATGTGGTGGCTTGTAATACTAAAGGTAAGGCGCAACAATCACCATAATAACCTCATCATGACCGTTGTCCATCTGAGGAAATGGGACGTCATCCATATCAACATCTGCAAGTGATGGTGGAGGGGTTTGTGGCCCTCTGACAAAATTGTTGGGGCCGGTAGTAGACAAAGTCATAGGTAACATAGGCTGCTACATCGATAAGAAAACATCTAGAATAAGGAACATGAACGCAAAGGTTACATTCCCCTAAAATGTAGAGTACTGGGCAAATGGGTCATAGATCCAATTACCTTAGGGACTGTATGCTATGTGAATGTTCATCATCCCATAAAAAAGGTCCATCTTTTCATGTCGCGGTCGTATAAGAAAAGAAACAAAAGAAAGGAGTGAGGCTTTTATAAAAGCCTTATTTGTTTTCTTAATAGGCTACAAACAATAATTTAAATAATCAATTTGGGAAATCCTAAGGTCTGACTTATGTTATTGTCACTCACTTATAGACCCTTACTTGACGTATGGATCCATACTTATCTCTAATGATTCACTTTAACCATCAGGAATCACTGGGAAGTGGTTGAGAGTTTGTGTAATCCCTTACAAGGTATTGTGAACACCCAATTTTATCCGGGTAATTGTAGTTTTAAATAAATAAATAAATAAGTAAATAAAATAATGATAATAATAATAATAATAATTGGGTTAATATATGTTTATCTTTTATTCTTGTTAGGCTAGAAGTGTCCTGGTAACTGACTAAAAATATATTAAATTTCTTGTTGAATTAAAAGTTTTAAAACCATGTCCATACATATTCATTCATAATGATACTTTAAGAGTTCATCATCATTATAGAAAATAAATACAAAATAAAGAATAATAATAACAAAGGAAGAGAAGAGTCAAGAAAAAATATTAATAATAAAATGGTTACAAAACTCATATTAAAAATGGGGTCATAAATAGAGAAAAGAAAATAAAGGGTTGAAAAAAAACCGTTAGGATTTGTATTGGATGTTGGCTTATAAATAGAGATACAGGAAAAGAGAAGGGAGAAATGCTGTAAGGAAGAGGAGAAACAAAAAAGAGGAGGAAAGACGGCAAGGCTAGATTAAAAAAAAACTGAGGAGAGACGGAGGTTGCAAATTGAGGGAGAAGGAGAAACACTACTGAATAACAGCAATAGTGAGGCTACTATTTTGGAGACTGGAATGAAAAAGAAAGACTCGAAGGGAAGAGGAAAAACTTGAGTATCGTCACTCTGCTGGGTTGAAAGCAAAGTTCATATTGCTGCTCAACTGTAAGGCTACGAAGGTTCTGCTTCATTCTATCATTTGTCTCTATGTGCTATTTCGTTGTATACAAATTTATTTTCTCTACTGCATGAATTTTACTGTGTTTCTGTATAATTGAGTTGTTGGCTGAATCTTTATTTTGATTACTCCATTTAATCTCAGTATGTGATACTTTGCACTCTGCCTTGAGGAGGCAAAGCCAGTAGCCTCATATCCTTGCATACACACTTAGACTAGTGATATTGCTCCTCATATTCATACAAAATTAATCCCTGCAAATCATCACAAGCAAAACCACACACAAGTTTTCTCTTCAATAATAGCACACACACTGCAGGACTCATACACAGAATAATTAATCAAATAATTAAATGCAAAATAATCAACCTCACAAATCAGAGTTGCTGTAGCAAGAAAAAGAATGAACAGGTAGAATAGCAAAGAAATTAACCAAAAAAAATAGAGAATATATATATATATATATATATATATATATATATTTATTTATTTTTTAATCCGCATCCTCCAAGCCCTTGCTCCACCAGCGTGACTCGCCAACCACCGTTGCCCCCACCGCAATGCCAAGATGAAATTCTTCCAACCACCACGTCGTCAGAATGTGAATCTCCAATAATCGCCTCGCTGTTATGCTGTTACCGCCGTGTGGCTACAGTATAACCCAGCGGCGACCATCGCACGTTCGACGACAATGAGGTTTTCGCAACGATATCTTCCACTCGCGCTTTCTGCCATGGCTAGTCCATTTCGTTTCCATTTTCGTTTAGTTTTGCCTTCATCATAGTGCCATCGCCAGTGTGTTCCTGCAATTGGGAAGCTTCACGGAACTGCTGGATAGGCGTTCTTAGGTAGGAATTTGAGAAAATGGAGTTGAAAGAAGGCACCCCTTTTGCCTGCATAACAGATTGGATAAAAATGGGTCAGGCCCATTTCCTTTTCCCCACAAAATGTTTTGAACGTTCTTGGAGGGCCTTTTTTTTTATAGGCTTATTAATCTAAACTTTTCTTTTTATATAAAAAAATGCAACTCATCCTAATATTTGTTAGAATTTTAAACGTTGGCATCCTTTTATCTCAGGCGTTTGCATCCTTCACGTTTTGTGTTTTTAATCAATTAATAATTTATTAATAAATGTTTCTTTTGATAAAAATAAATTTGTAAATGTAGTCATATTTCATGTTGGGTTTAGGATCCACTTGAATATCACAAGAATCTCCCCAAAACTGGTATTTAATTAATAATTCTTTAATTGATATTTCTTTTGATAAAAATAAAATGTAGATTTAGTGATTATTCATGTTGGGTCTAGGATTCATTTGAATATCACAAAAAGCTTTATTTAAATTTAAGTTTAATTAATAATTTGTATTCCTTTTGATAAAAATAAAAATATAGACTTAGTGATTGTCATGTTGAATCTAGGACCCATTTAAATGTCACAAAAGCCTTATCTAAAAATGTAAGGGTTGATTAATAATTTGTTAATTGCCTTTCTCTTTTAATAAAATTAAAAAAATATAGGTTTAGTGAAGTTTCATATTGGGTCTAGGATCCACTTGAACACCCCAATGTTTCATCTATAATTTGAGGTTTAATGTCTAAATAATCCTTATAAAAACAATAATAAAAATAAAATATATAATTAAAAAAAATCAACCTGCAAAATGATTTTTTTTTATCCAAAGAACTACGTGAGTCTGATTTCCTCATTACACTGGAAGATACGTAGGAGCAGGAGCCCATTCCTGTCAATCTCAAAAACCATAAAAATAAAATAGTAATAATAATAATTCTTTTTTCTAAAAATAAAATAAATCTATAATTTAAATAAAAAAATATATAAATAGGATTAATAATTTTATAAGCAAGAGGATAAGACAACTACTATTTTCACACATCAAGTTAAAGGGTAACCGTTTTTTATAATGGACGTTGTAGGGTGCTAACACCTTCCTTATGCGTAATCGACTCCCGAATCTAATCTTTGTTTCAAGACTGTTTTTTTAGGGTTTTTCCATGTTTTCCCTTAAAAAAATTATGGTGGCGACTCCTCTGTTTTTGTTATCATTTTCGCCATCCCGTCGTGACCCCGGTTGCGACAGGTATAGACATCCATGACATAATCATCCTCTCGAGGAAAGGGTCACACGCCCATTAGGAATATACACTTCACCAATTATGGTAATGTTGAACAGGCGTTAGTGTTACCAAGTCAATTTACATGATTTATCTCAGCTCAAGGCACTAACCTGACCATTGAGACGTTCACAATTTGGTACATTTACCCTTAAGTCCCCAACAATGGTCCTTGCCTTTCATCTCGCAGTATACCAAATTATTACTTCCTAGATACAGGCACTCATGCTTCTCAGCATGGTCCTAACTAACCGGGTTTCTTATGTCTTTATTTGTAAGTTCAAGGCGTACTCTTTGGGTAATCCAATAGAGTTTTAGAATCACTCATCACAGAGATATTCATCCATCACATTTATAATATTTAGAAACAATTCAAATAGAAATTATAACAAGAAAATATCAATAATCAAAGTTGTATACCAAAATTTCATTTTCATACATACATACTTTTAGAAATAACTTTTCAATTTACTTTCTTTGATTTATCTTTTTCCTATTCTAATTTTTTAAATTAGACTATTTTAAAGGAAAAGTTCTCAACCCATAAATATGAAAAAAAAAATTAGAAATTAAAGTTTAAGAGAATTTCTTTTTTGATGCGGAAGGTCAGGCTAGAGTGCAACCACAGAGCATACTTAGAATTTTTCTTTAGTTATATTTCTTTCACTAAAACAAAGATATTTTTTTTTCCCATTTTGCTAATTAAAATGTGTGTTTTATTTACAAGTGTAGACATTTCATTCTATTGACAAAAACACTTACTAGAAAGGCTTAGTTAAACAAAATTTTCATTTCTTAGCCATAAGTTAAAAAGATTAGATGTTAAGACAACTTAATTTTATACAAGAAATTTTCGTTTCTAAAATTTTACTAGTTGGGCCAAAAGCCCATTTAATTCCATAGACTCAAAACTTTGTTTCTCTAATTAATTTTCTTCCAACTTTCTTACTAATCCTAAGGTTCATTTTTACTAAGTTAAACCAAAACAAGTAATTTGTCAAAATGCTTAAATTAATAAAAGAATTCATTTTTCCTTATTTATTAAAAAACCGTGAGCTTAATAATGTAAAACAACTAAGGATTTTCATTTTCTCACTTTAAAATTTGAACACTTCATTAAATCAAAATTTCAGCTTTTGTAAAAATTTAATCCAAGTTTCTTGTTAATGTTTCTAAGAACCGAAATGTCCTACTAACCTAAACCTTAATCTACTACTTCCATTTCAAGTTAATTTTGCATAAATAATTTGATAAAAAAAAATTCCTTTCTACTTTATTTTCTTAATGGGCTGAATACCTTCCTAGAATAAAAGGCCCACTTTATTTGTTTCCTATTTCTAAATTCATTTGAATACAAGAGTTTAAAATACTTGCTAAATTGTCTTAAAGTTCATTTAATAACATTGTTGTCTAGAAAATTTCCATTTTATAAATCATTTTATTCTTAACCATTCTAGTTGTTTAGTTGTCATAAAAAAATTTCTAGCCTCATTTTATTAAAAAAAAATTGAGAGCCCATAATTAGAGATAAGTTCCAAAATTTGTTATTTCAAGTGATCCAAGACCATCAGCTTGATTTAAAATAATTAACTTGGATAAAATTAAGTTCAATGATAATTTAACATAAAAAGATAATAAGTTCTAATGAAATACCAACAAAATAAAGGCAACATAAAAATAAATAACAAAGGGGACAATAAAATAAATAACAAGAATTAAATGAACAAAAAGCAAATAGCAATAACTTAAATGACAAAAATCTAAATGACAAGGAAATAAAATGGACAATAAGACAAATAGCATAAAAATATAAATGACAATGAAATAAATAACAATGAAATGTAAAAAGCTAAGGATTTTAGGGAAAAAATCCACTCCAAAACCATTAACATAAAAGCAATTAAATGAAAAGTAAAAAGCTAAGGGTTTGGGGGAAAAATTTCACTCTAAAACCATCTACATGAAAGCAATTAAATGGAAAGAAAAAAAGCTTATATATATATATATATATATATATATATATATATATATATATATATAATAGTAATAATAATAATATTAAGAGTAGTCATATAGTATGGGTTTAAGGGGGAACCCAAAACTTAAACCCATTAAGAAAACATATTAGAAGCTAAACCTCACTCCCCCTTTATCTTTAAATGTGGTTGTTGATGGTGAAATATGGAAGAGGAGAGGAGATATTTTAAGTGTAGGAACTAAACCTAAGCTTGGAAATGCTTTAATGGTAGATAAAAAAAAAATTATGGCTTGGAGAGAGAGAGGAAATGGGTGGTCCAACAAAGAGTTGAGAAGAGGGTCTAAAAATTTGATAAAAAGTGTGAGAATTGAAGTGAAGTTGGAGGGGTGTTTATAGGAGAAAAATAAAATAGTTTTGGTTTAATTTTTTTACACAAAATCCATAAAAAAATAATTAAAATTGTACTCGCCCAACCACCAATTCTGATCCAGTGAGAAAATGAAGCCAGAAGGGAGAAATTAACACCTGAAATTTTTGACTTTTGAATTAACATGTGTTTGTAATGGTAAAAGTAATAAAATAATAGTTTATGGTAAATAATTGGATTAAATTTTTCGTTTAGTTTTAACTAATTGTAATCACACCATGCGTTCACACATATTTTTGTGAGTCTAAAAAAATTGTTTCGAATTTTTCTCATATAAAAATTATTTATAATAAAATTTTCACTAAAAGGGACATTTATTAAGCTAATAAATCAAGTTTTTATCAAATAATTATATTTTTCATTTTTTCACCATTTCCCCCTCAAAATAAAATTTTTATAATTAAAATATACTCAATATAAATTTTTGGAAATATTTTGAGGTCAAAAAATTTCTAGTTGGCTCTCTTAATCAATTAGGGGTATATCGATCATGCCACAAAAACTATCTCAATGAACTACCAAAAAAATTTAAAATTATTTTTAATTATTCTAAGTACATAAATGAATTAAAAATAAATTTTAGATACTTCTAACTATTTTCATCTATTTTCTCAAGTATACAGTCTTTTTAGGGGCAAAATAATCATTTTACCATTTTTTGGTGCTCCAGAAAAATTATTAAAAATTTAAACTAACTATTATTCACTAATACAAACGTAACTGTTGGAATCATACTCCTAGGATTTCCATCCGATTCTCCACAGATAATATAAAATAATTAAAAATATAGATTAATTAGTAAAAGTAAGGGTATTACATTATGCACTCTACATATTAAACTTTCTCCACAAATAAAGAACTTCTTTACATCATGAACATTTTCATTTTTAGTTTTATTCTCCCAAATAGATCCATTTTAATACACAAAAATTATATGAAGTGAGGATTAATATCAAAATCTAGTCCAACTTCATAAAAATTCCACACCAAAGAAAACAAATAAAGATGCTGATTGAAATGATAGAGGTTGTCAAAATAAAGATGCTTATATACCACCTAAAATATAAGTATCAAAGTATCATAATAAAAATATCAATCAATCAATATTTTTGAAATTGAAGAAAGGAAAAAGACGCAAAAAGCAAAACAACAGCATAATTAAAAGTTCATAAATATAATACAAGAAAGATACAAAAGGCATAAGAAAAGACATATTACCTGAACAGCAGAACAAGGAGAAACATTAAGTTTTCAAAACACATAATATCTGCGTATGGGCGTGCACACGCATAGAAAAAAAATATATAAATGTATTATAATAGAAAATTTCCATAAGATACTGCAATTTATTTTTTGTTATAGTTGAGTAAATTGTCATTACCTTAATATATGTTGGATATCTTATAGGAGGATAATGAGAAGGTATGTAATTAATAACGTTTGATTAATGAATAATCCATTACATGTAACCGATCACCTTTCTACATACTAGCATGGTTCTACATGTCGACAAGTCAATATTGATTGGGTCTATTTAATTGCCTTTTGTGAGGATATATGTGGTCTCTATCAAAATTAAGAAATATAATTTCATTGCGCAAAAACATATATTAAGATTTAAGAATATCTATTTAAAGACAAATAGTTATGAATAATGAAAGACAACTTTTCTTTGGTTACATAATGAAATTATAACCATTATAATAATTTTTAGGCTCTTCAATTATATGTATAATGACAAAATTATTTAGGCATATATGTGTGTGTTGTGTGTGTTATGTACATGACTAATGCATGACTATTTGTAAGAAATTGTGCGTGTTGTGTGTGGTGATGACATGTCCACGACTAATGTTATAGATAGACAACTCTTTAAATGTCAAGAAATTACATTTTGGAGAAAGTACCTAACATATATGTGTGAAGAGATATACAATGTCATGTAATATAATAAATTTGATGAAACAAAGTAACACAGGTATAAAAGTTACTCACCTCTAAAATAAAAAACTGCAAAATGGCTGTGTTTTTAAAGTAATATATTAACATCACATAAGTTATAAAAAGATAGAGCAAAAGAAAACAGAAATTAAGACGCTGATGAAAAATAATTACCTTCAAATGTTGTCAAAATAAAGATGCTAATATACTCTACCTCAAACATGTATTGAAATATCGTGATAAAAATATTAATTAATCAATAGCTCTGAAATAAAAGAAAAATGAAGGGAGAAAAATGTAAAAAGGTGAAAGAACTATAAAATTAAGAGAAAATAAGTTATGCACTGAGTTTTACACTTTTATTCAATCACAAACCATCATTTATAGTATATTTGTTGACTTTTATAATAATTATCTTAAAAGTTATACTAACTCTGATTTTCTATTAGCTGACAGTATAAAAGTTTTTATACTGACAATACATAACCATTAAAATCTAAAATTAAAAGTGCATAGGTACAAGACAGACACATATAACTTTAACTGCAGGGAAAAAAAAAAGCAAAGAAATTGCGGAATTATAATGTATAAGAAAGACATAAAAGACAATAAAAAAAAAAAACCATCTGCTGCTTAATGATTTGGGGGAAGAGTGAAACAACAATATCCTAATAAATGAGAAGATTAATGGAAGGCTAATTTTACATTTTTCCAAAAGGTATATATGCAAAACGAAAAGAAGAGATAGTGAATGGATTTTATGGATTTCACAAATGCTAATCCAAAGTTAACATTATATATATTTTTTAAATATATAAAAATTATAGGTGAAAATAATAAGCTAAGCTTTAAAAGACTAAAGTTGACTTTTTTTTTTTTTTTTACAATTTGTTCTGGACCAAGTACGAATGGACAAATAAATTTTTCTAATTTTACAAATAAAATTACATATAAAATAGAGCTTCACTGAATAAATTAAAACTTTTGAGAAACTAATAAAACAGTCTAATTTGATTCAAATTAATTTGTCTCTACAAATGTTTCTTCGATTTTCTGAGTAACCACTATCAAAATATACTTCTTTATTATATAACAGAGAAATTTAAACTTGAAAATGGACACCAATAAAGTTTAAAAGAATAGAACAATCTTGGAATCAATTATAAATGTTACATGTAATTAACTTTTGAAAACTTTCACAAATACATCTCACTGTTATGAAACTACTATACATGCTCATAAGTAACTTTAACAAAATTTTCAAAAAGTGAAAACAAAAAAAATACATTTTAAAAGGAATGAAAAAATCGCAATGAATATACCTTACAAGAAGAGTCCAAGCAAGATAGTCAATGACTTTAAGACTGTTTGAGAAGGGATATTTAATTCTTAATGATTCACATGCATGAGATAATTGTTTGCCATTGAAAAGTAGACTTAGTAAGACATTATTGAAGGAGGAGCAACGGCGAAATAATGAATGTGATGTCTCTTCCTATGCTATTTGGTGACCTATCTAACATTGTTCATTTTTTCTATTATTCTCACCAAATATAACCATCATCAATATTTGTTGCCTATGTTAATCGAAGATAACCACATGTTTTGTTCTAAAAGTTAAGGGCTAACCATCGATATTTATGAATATGAGTTAATGGCTTACAAGTATTAAAAATTATATCAGAAGGTAAAAATAGTCTAAGACTACCGTGACTTACTAATAAAGAATGCATGTTAACAAGTCAGCCTCCTATTCATATTTCCAGTTTTATATGTTAATTTTGTAAGTGTTAGTGATGTATTCTTTAACGCTTTCTTTATAACATTTTTTTTTATTGTTAACTAAAATCTTATATTTCTTTCAAGGATTTGGCTCATCTAAAGTAAACAACTTACGTTAGAGAGTAAAGTGAGTAATTTCATCTATTGATGTTACGTATATATACATCACAAATCATGCATGTGTTACTATATTAATCATTAATTTTTTCATCAACGATTAATATTCCTCACTTTATCTTTACTCACTTTAGAAGAACCATGTCCTTTCAAAGAACAACCTGGGTGAGTTTACTATTAACAATTTTTTATACGAAATTTTACTCAATAAATATTAAAAAGAATAAAGAAGAAGTGTATATAATGTTAACATTTCTCATAACCTCTCAATCAGAACGAGGGAGAAAAAATTGCATCCAAAGATTGCCAATTCACTTTTGGAACCCTGTGATTGTATAGGTTACCTAGCACTAGTAAAGAGGGGACTACGACAAGAATCCGAAGGTTGTCAATCCAACAGTTAGAGGGGACTAGAACTAAAAATTATCACTTTCAGTGTTTGATCATGCCCTAGACTCTTGACACGTTTCGCCTTGAGGCTTGAGAGCCCCGCAAATGTTTTTGGTTTTTTGTTTTTAAGTTTTAAACGAGATCGGAATCTTGAAAACATGAAGATACCTAACAAAGTTGTCCGTATGTAAACATCATGAAATTCGTCGATGTTGCGTGGCCTCGTTTTATTTCTGACCACATGACAAAGTACGTCCAAACAATGAAAAGGTGGAAAAGGGGAAAAAAAAATCAAACCGACAAGGTTAACCACCAACTGGCTCTTGATTCAAAAGCAACAATCAGTTATGATTCTTGGAGATCAGCTACTTCGTATCCATTCTACAGCTTCTGAATAATCTACATTTGTTAAGGTAATATAATCAAAACAACAAAGAGGCAGAGACAATTGCTGGGTCGGTAGGATGCATTACAAAGAGGGGGTTTGAGTGGTTAAAAGGAAAAAGACATAAAACTGAACCTTGAGTAAATAACGATCGCTATCACTACCACAGATTCTTGTCCAAGCAACAGCTGCAACCTACCTAATCAAACATAGAGAAAAGTGAGAAAAATTGAGGTTCTACAAAGTGCTACAAAAGGACATCATATAATGGGGGTTAGAAACACCAAAGAGTAAATCATTTCCACATATATCCAACCAACTGGGATGACTCCACCACATGAGTGCTTCCTCTAGATCAAAACTCACACTACTTGAACCTAGTGAACCAAATGAAGAAGGCTAATCTTGATCAACGTAGTTCATTTAGGACTTGAACCCAAGTAACCTAAGCGATTGGCCAACACATTGACATCTTCATCTTGGGAAGTTGGAATATTTAATTCACCCTCAAAACCCTCACTGAACAGTTCCTCCCAGAACGCTTCATCAAGTTCTTTGTCCAACCTCTCTTGTGATTCTAGTGCCTCAGACTCCTCCTCTTGTTCCCTCCTCCCTCTACCATAACCTTGCATCTCCATAGCCAACACTTCCAACTCTGACACTCCAAATCCATATTCCCCAAACACTAATGGCTCAACTTTAGCACTGCTCCTTCCTTCCCCTCCACTGCTTGATTCTCCAACCCCACTAGGCCCTTGCTCAATTGGCCTTCTCCTCTTCTTGGACATGGCCTCTTCAAGCTCCTTCCTCTTCTCTTTCTGCTGGAGTAGCTGCTGGATGAAGGTGGGGTTCTTCAAAGCTCTAGCCAAGAAAGCCATCATATGTTGCTGCTTAATTTCTGTCCCTCGTAGCCTCTCCTCCATTGCCTTAAGGTAGGACATGGTATTCTGTTGCTGCTGTCTGAGCCCCACAAGCTCCATCATCAACACCTGCTTGTCACGCCTCAAACGGTCAACCTCTTCATCAAGTCCAAAACGGCCAACTTCAATGCAGTGACCTTGAGCTTGTTGAGAAGGAGAGGGCTGAGAAGGTTGCTTCCTTCTCCTTATGTTTACCAATAGGTGCCTGTGCCCTCTCAGGAATCCCTCATTTGCAAACTCCCACCTATCTGGATCAATTTTTCTAAAACCCTGTTGAATTGAACCCCATATTTAGTACCAAAATCCAAAAACTCAACACACACTAAATAAATTGGGAAAACAATTTCTATAAATATGATAGGAAATGGACAAAGTGGTAGAGCGTGATGCCAAACTGTACCACCGGCCACAGCAGGAACAGATGGGATAGGAGAAAAGAGAAATCTAGAAGTCTAGAACAACCCACGATACAACATGTGACTTCAAATATTTAAATAGTACAATACCATATAATAATTTTATTTTTTTTATAACAATACCATATAATAATTTTTTCAATTAGTTTTAATAATAAAACATGAAACTTACCACTGTGACTTGGAGGAAAGAAAAGATAAAATGATGGAACAGTAAAATTATATGCCATTACGAAAGCTAGCAGAAAAAAGAGAGAAAACTTATCTTTCATTCAAAGAAAACATGGATTGTTTCTTAAGTGGATTACTACTTATTTTTGCAAATAAAACAAAGAGGACAAAACT
Organism: Spatholobus suberectus; assembly: GCA_004329165.1. Taxonomy (NCBI): domain Eukaryota; kingdom Viridiplantae; phylum Streptophyta; class Magnoliopsida; order Fabales; family Fabaceae; genus Spatholobus; species Spatholobus suberectus. Next base: position 21,003,885 of record CM014732.1, read on the forward strand.
TATATGTAGTTATTTTTCGTGTTGTTCTCCGATAAGAACTGAAGTTTCATTTCGGTAACTCAAGTAATAAGGTTTTCATTAAACGTCAGCACGGATTACTGGAGTGAAATTTCACTTCTGATTGGAGAACAATGCTAAAAACACCTATGAAACTGCATCTAAACTTTGTCCAAACATAGTCCCATAAAATTGGAAGGATTAGAGGCAAAACAAGTGAAGAAGATGGTGAAGAGAGCACTTACGTAAGTGTTTAGTTGCCTGACAAAGCTTGAGAAATTGTTGTGCTTGAAGTATCTGGGAAGAAGGTCTCTGGAGAAAGCTTGTGGATCCCACACCACAAAGCTAGCACCGCCTCTGCTCCATGAAACTATGTGACTAGTGGTGTGGTCCTCCACTGCATCGAAAGTCTTGGTCAGAAACGGGGGTGGCCCTATTTCTTGAAGCCCCTCCATTGGCCTCGGAGGAAGAACCATTGCTGACTCATCAACTCCTGCGTGAGAAGTTGGTGACAACGACGATGATGATGGTGGTGATTCCATGTACTCCTCTTTCACCGGGTACAAATAGTTCATTTTGGAAAATAAACAAACCCGGTGGGTTATGATTCTGATATGTTAGTTTAATTCACTCTTCTGATGATCACGTTGTTCAGGCTAATGTCTGTGAGGTTTCTTCACGTGTGGAAACTAAGCAGATTAGGACTTGACAAAACAGAGAAGAAAATTACAACTAAAAATATATCGAAACAGAGGAAAGAGAAGAAGAGGAATAAAAAACAGATCGGAACCAGATATAATGCAGCATAATCCGAATGGGATTCAGGGAAAGGATTTGGGTTAGTAATCAATGAAACGTGGGGAAAAAGTGAAGCTTTGGAGTTTGGTTTCTCAAACAAGAATGCAGAGGAATCTGTTTCCTTGTTTGGAAAGTCGTTTGAGCAGTTAAAAAACAGAATGGAGTGTATGTCATAACACCTACCTATCTAGGAAGAAAGCTATACAAGTGTTTTGAGGGTTTATGTAGAGAGAAATTAATAATGGAGCGTACTAGAAAAAAATAATAATATGTGTGTAATAGAATATAAGGAGAATTAATAAGAACATTCTAGACATGTTGGGAGCAATATTGTGTTATTTTATTTAACCCCTTTCCGCAAATAGCAAGTGGAGGAGAAAGAGTGGGTGGGTTTCTGGCTCGGAAAGTTCTGGAAGTTACAGAGGCAAGCACCTTGATATGGTGGTGGGGGAGGGGCTGGTTGTTAATGCTGTGGGATTCACATGTTGGAAGAGAGTGGTTTTGATTGGAATTTTGGATATTTTTTTAATATATATGATCCCAAATGGTGGCAAATTTGATCCCCTTTCCTCAATCCGATGGTATCATATGTAAGAAGTCGCTTGGTTCATTAAAATTAAAAGATTCAAAACCACAAAGAATTTATGATAGGGTTTTCGGAGGTAGATGGATGAAGAAACACCGAATTTGTTGTCAGAACAAAATTTGAGGGTAATTTTTTATGTATTTTTATATTATTTCTCATTGGTCGAAGGAGGTAAGCTTAACTCTGCGACTAAATCCGACAAAAAACCGTTTTTTATTATTTCCGTACTCAAAAATCTAATGTCACCTCACTGCTTACTTTTTGTTTGGAAAAATATTTCATGAACAATAAAAAGTTGTTTATGAAACATATTAAAAAATAGAAAATAAAAATGATGACATATAATATTTTATATGATGTCAATTTTTTTATATATAAATAATAAATTGTTTAGTTTTAGAAAGAAAATTCTAATTGAACCCATTAGAATCAGCTTAGTGATGGAAGGTTTGAGTTTTTATGTTATTGTACATCAAAAAAAAGAAAGAAAATCATAGCTAGATAAGAAAAAAAAAACAACTAAAATGATAAAATTTTGAGTCTTTCATATATACTCTCATCCAAGTTATAAATAATAAATTATACACAACATTCTTTTTCAAATAAAAAAAATTACCATATTAATTTAAACAAAATAAAATATAAATTTAAAACTGATGCCATATTCACTTTATTTAAGAGATGTTTTGTAGGGAAAAAAATTGTACCTAGGAATCATGAATGTTAGGTTTCATATTCTTAGAAATGGTTAAAGTTTGCTTGGCTAGTCATAAGTATTTTTAGAATGTTTACACATTTTCTAGGAATCAAAGATTCTCATTTGTTTCAATAATTTTTTTTTTGAAGTGTTAGGACAAAGGACGATCTACAACCCTTAAGTGTTTTGATTAAACAAATGAAATACGTTTTATAAGCTTGATAAGACGATAAGCCTTTTTTGTGTACAATAGTCACATTGAGGTTAGAACCTATGACCTCATGCATATTATTCCAACCTTTTCACCACTAGCCCGACCTTACTGGGTTAACGATAAGCGTTTTTATAAAACAAACAATCAAAATAAGTTTTACAAGATTAGATGATACGTGTTTTCATAAGACAAATGAAAACAATGGTCTCAGTAAGACGCTAGCAAAATGCAACGTTTCATTCTATATATAGTATAATGTATATGTGCATAGTCTTATCATGTTGCAAGAACAAAATGTACATACAATCTGAAGCATAATGAAAAGCGTATCAAGAAATTTTTTTGAAAGTCAAATGTAGACAAGTCACTTTTTATCTTAAAAGACACGCCTACTTATCCAACAAAGTATAATAGCGTACTTGTCTATGCAAAAGCAAAGATGTTCTTTGTGATATAACAATAATACAAAAAAAAAAAAAAAAGATAAGCAAAGTGTTTTATTTTATTAGAGTGACAAGTTGCTAAAATGCATTAAATGCCCCAATGTTCACTTATAAGGTCTACTAAAGCCAAAGGAAGATGAAGGTACAACAATCTTACAATAGCTATATTTTCTAGTTCCCTATAAATACCAGAGTTTTGAAGAACAAAATGACTCTTTTGATTGCAAACTAAACCTCTTTAAGCTCTTGTAATCTTTTTATTCTCTGAGTGTGCTAAGACATGGACTAGCTAGAACTTCATCTTGTAAAATTCTTCTTTATAAGATGATACAGTTAGTGAGTTCTTACCCCTAAGCTTTTCTAAGTGAAAATGGTTGAAGCTTGAAGAGGCTTTGTGTCAAAGAATACTCGATGCATTGTTTGGAAAAACAAATAATACTCGTTGTTGAGCTTGAAGAGGCTTGGATTAAAGAATATTTGTAATATGTTACTGATAGTGAAAATCTTGGTGGGATACCAAGAACTAAATGTAGTCTTGTGTTAAGACAAATTAATACAAAAACTCTAAGTAGTCATTTCTTCCCTTATCTCTTTTATTGCATTTATTAAGGTTTTTTATTCAAAAAAGAAGAGTTTTTCTAGACATTAAAGTTACAAACAGATCTTTGTCTAAGTCTTGTATTTATAAAAGTCTTTAACATCATCCTTCTCATAAGATGATACGTTTGCGAAAAGATTTGTGAAATTATTTTAAAACATAATTCAACTTTCCTTCTTGTGTTTTTCTATGATTTACATCAAGTATATAAGTGTTTTTTTTTTTTCACAAATACGTTTTAGTGAGATAACTTTATTAAATACACTTCTTTAAAACTTTACTATTTAAATTTTTTTATATTTTTATTTATCATGCAAGAATCTTTATTATTGAAATATTTTTATTATTTTTGAAATAAGAAAAATTTATGAAAATAATTTTTCAAACTCGACAAAGGTGTTCTTTTACTCTTATGTACCTAAGTGCAATGGGGAAATTAAAGTTAAGTAATTCTTTAGAAATTTTTTGGGTTGATTAATTTTAGTTAAAATATTATTTTTATAAAAATGCAAAAGAAAGTAATCAATTTTGATTTTAGAATTGCAGGGAATACTAAGTTTTCATGACCTAAGTGTTTCCTAACATATCAAGTTCTCCTAATAATTAAACAGGAAATGGATTCAAAATGTTTATAATTAACAACCTATTTTTTCTAATTTGGAAAGTAAAGGATTAGTGGATTACCAAGTCTTCATGACTCAGATGTTCCTCAAAACATAAGACTCTCGCAATAACCAAATAGTAAGGATCCAAAATGATTATTACTAACAATCTATTTTTGAGAAAATATTTAATTTGAATAAAATAATAATTTTTATAAGAATTAAATTTAAGAATAATTAACTTTGTGAAATTTCATTTTTATTTCTTATGTAAATTATATAACATTTTTCTTATGTGAAATATTTAAATTTATTATTAATGGTTCAATCTACATTATTTAAATGGATAATGTGTCAAAAGTGGTTTATACAAATTATAAAATTTATAAATAATTTATTATAAAATTTTTGTATGTAAAATAAGAAAAATTTTAGAAATTAATTGTAGGTTTAGAGAAGTTTTATTGTAAAAATATTTTTCATAAATTTAAAATTATAAAATATGTTGTAATGATTAATATTTTTTATTTAGCTTTAACATTATAGAATTTTCCATTCTCTGTATTTTAGACTTTTGTTTATGCATTTTACTAAAACATTTCTTAAATGTTACAACAATAACATTCTCAAATGATTTATTGAATAATGACTTGGCAATTTTTAAAGAATTAAAAAATGAAAAATATTTAAAAAGATTAATATTTAATATATTAAAAAGTTGAAATTATATTTTATAAAAACAATTTTTATTTTTAAATTATAATAAGTATACTAAGAATATATATTAGTATTTTGTTATTCTTAAATTTAATTATTTATCATATGTAAGAAAATGTTTCAAAACATTATATAAGTGTATTGAGTGAGCTAATAAGAATATTGTAATATTTTGACATTAATAAAATTTTTCTCTCAAGTCACGAAAGTTAAATTCCTACCTTATCTTATGAGAACAATTTTATAAAAAACATAAATTAAGAGTATTCTTGGGAAACAATGTTTTTTGATAATTTTTTTTTAATTGCATACCAGACATAAGAAATTAACATTCTCAACTTTAAATTTATATGGGAAATGAAAAAAAAATTCTCTAGCAAAACACCTACTAAGTCTCTTGTCAACTCTCATTACTTAATTGAATTGGATATGATTTTGTTAGCATTAATTTTTAGGGTTAATGTTAAGAATATAAAAGTAAAATTTTTTATTTTAAAAAATATTTATTACATTAAAAATATAAAAGTCATTTGTTTATTTTTTTAATAATTTTTTTACTTCATGTATATTTAACATCTAGTTACTGTCTATACACCGAGAGCATAAATTAACTAGTGCAAGGTTGTTTTAGCTTAACTAGTGATCTTGAGTTTGAGTCTTGAGTATACGATTGCGTTAAATACTTGAAGAGAGAGTTTTGTCATCCATAATAGTCTTACTTGAGTCGAACAAGATTGTTTCTTGTAAAAAATACATGTGACCTTATACCAAAAAATTTTTGGTTGTTGTATATAGGATATACTTTATGTGTTAGGGTCCACCAATGATGATATGACCTTTTTTTTAACTTAATGTTATAGGTATAAAATTATCATGTTCATATTTGTTTTGAAATTTTATTGGATACGCACTCAAAATTTTGAAATTGTATTTTCACCAAACATTTGTTCCCTCGTTGGATTTTTGTTTGTTTTCTTCTTTTCTCTAATGTACTTTGAAAAATTCTCTCTTTAACTTTATGTAGGAACAATAATGCCAAGAATGACATACTTTACATGAATTTAGAACACCGATTAAATTACCTACTTGTTAAAGACACAATCTAGGGTGTTGAGAATTACCTATATGTTGACCAATCCTTGGAATTGAGAAGCCAAGCCTTCCTTCACTTGATCACACGCCCCAAATTCTAGGTTTTCAATAGGGCAAACCCTAGAGAGCAATTGAAAGTCATGACGACAAAGGGGACTTAGTTATGCAATTTATTAACCCTAGGCATCTTCCATTATGAGCCTAGTGGTTAGGCTTACACTGTTTCCTACAAAAATTAATATTAGGTGTTCAAAGTTCATTACTAATTAATCATAGTATTAATGGGCTTAAGTATCATCTAATGGATTCTAATAGTAGCTTGTTTTTGAAAAAATAAAAGTTCACAATTGATTGCAGCCCACAAGAATTTATAATTTTTTTTAACATTTTCCCACTTGGGCAAAATCAATTGTGTAGTTATTAACTTTGAAAAACATTTTCAAAAATGACTCTTGAGCTAATAACATATTATGGTCACAAAACATATGATTCCAAGGTACAACACCTAATTAAGACTCCATCCAACAAAAGTCATGTTACACCGAATCATGGTGGTAACTACATCCCTCATTGGTGCAACACCTTCCATGGTTACAAATATCATTGACTCCGTTGACTAGTCATCAATGTGGAGTGTAGCAAGAAAATGACGTGCGAATGTGATTAAACAGCCATTATGTCATTTTTTTCTTCAGTCCTTAATGTCTCTCAAGTGCCTAAAAGCCAGAGAAATTGCATGGTTTTACCAAAACCATCATGGCATCGACCATAAGCATAGTGGTGCCAATAACACCAAGCGTTAATATCATGCATTAGCTCTAACATGGCATTGACCACTAGCACAATGATACCGAGTTTCAATATTATGCCTCGGCTCCAACATGACGTTGACCACCGGCACAATGATCCCAATGACATCAAGCTTTAATATTTTACATTTGACACACACAAAGATGTATCATAATGAAATTTATCTTATCATTTATTCATTAAATCAAATGCAAAATATTATCATAACATCATTTCCAAAAAAGTTTCAAAACAAGGATCAAACATCAAGAAAAATGAAATAACATAAAACTAAAACTTCTACTAACTAAGCATATCGAAAGAACTCACAATGTTTATTTTCTCAACATGTCTTTTGAAAACAACGAGGCCAAGGCCTTTGGTTAAGGAATCAGTTAGCATAGAATTTGTATCAACATACTCCACCACTATAGAGCCATCTTTTATAATATCTCTGACAATGTCAGGTACTTAGCTTCAAGTGCTTAGATCTACTAGTCGTACTATAAATATTATATGAAATAATGTTTTTAAAAAAAGTTAACAACTTATAAAGTTTAAATACTATATGAAATTATGTTTCAAAAAGTGCTAAATAAGAGCTTTCAAACTAGTTAAATAAATTAGAATTGATTTATCTTTTCAAACACACTCCAAAGCATATAAGTAATGTAATTTTTCTAAATAATTATATAAATTTATTTTGAAATAAAAATAAACCTCTCGTTATTATACATATGTGCGCGCACATTTGCAAAGCAGAAGACACAATTGTAGGCAAAGAATGCAACATGAAGCATTTAATTTGTTGGCAAGCAAAGTAGTGTGACATGCCACCAAAACTCTACTCCATATCCATTCCCTCGATATGAGTGAGTGAGTCACCCTCACCCATGCTTGATACCAGAACTCCAGAAGCTTCTTTACCACCAAATGTCCAAGTTGTATTTGTTTAATCTAAAACTCGTTAGAATAGCTAGCAGTTTCACCTCTTTTAATATATTGTGCATCGTCACCTTATTGAGTATAATACTATTACTTTGTGACCCAACTAAACAAGGAATATATATCGCTTCGCATTGGTTCTCAGTTCTCACGTGATATGGTGATATGGCAGTATTATTATATTGTTGAGGACTTGAGGTGCTGTGAACAGAGTATCCTAATGGCACGTAGAGAGAAAAATATATTAAATATCATGGAAATAAATCGAATGAATACTTCTACTAGATTTGTATCAGCTGACTTGTTATTTTTAGTTTGGCAGACAAATTATTAGTACTCCAAAAAATTATTAGATAATTCTCGACTATCATTAATTTTCACATAATATATAATTAGTTATTATTAAGTTTTTTTGTAAATTATAAAATTTAAATATATATTATATAAATATTAGATAGAACCATCCATACTTGATAATCTATGACCAACTAATAATTTCTTCTCCCCCAGTTGAAGCGATAGTTTATGTCCCATGACTTTATTTATAATAAATAATTCCACATTATTGTATAAAACAAAATTTCTTATTTCTCGCATAACTTTTTTTTATATAATTTCTAAAAAACAATTTATGTAAAATTTTAATTCTTTTAATTTATATATTTAAGACAACTAAGACATTAAGGTAAATTTTTATTTCACATATACGGAATTAAAATAATCTCCTTGCATATATTAGGCAAGGAAATATCTTCCCCAAACAGCATGGCCCACTGTCATCTACTCATCTACACATTACATGAAAACACGTCAACGCTCATACACTAGTCGTGACAAAAAATCGACAGATCTAGTAAAAGACAATATCCCTTCACCAAAACATCATGCCACATCTTGCATTTAGTGGCAAGTCAGGTGAGGAACAATTGTTTTTTATTAGAATTATGTTACATCCCCATATTTACAAAAATCTTAATTAACTTAGCCAACTTTTCATTGTTATCTGAGATCCTTTATATCAAATTACACCAATATAACTCTTACCAACTATTACACCATCAATAATTTTATATAAAAAGTAAATTTTGTCAATATAACTGTTGAATTATAACTTTATATTACCATGATTATTTGTGTCAAATTTTGTTAAAATTAAAGAACAATAAAAAGGTGATCAAATGATTCATATTATAGTATATTTTGAAAAGTATATATATTACGTCGATTTTGATATATATGAATGATGTATCAAATAATTTTGGATCAATATAAAATTTTGTATGTATGATCTATGTAAAAAGAACTTTTAATCTAATGGAGCGTTTTTAAAAATTATTATCTAATTAAAAGTTATTGAATGGTTAACCACAACCAAGATCTAAATTTTATTAGTCCAACCACATACTTGGCATTTGTAGACTCTCCTCTAAAGATAATGTTTCTACGCAACCAAATAGACCACGTTGATGCAAATCACACAACCCACCGTGTCTATCTACATTTTTTTTACTCGTGAAAGCATAACAATGTTACACCAAATGATTCCTACAATTATTGGACATCACAACTAGTATCCCAAGCCAACTAACAGTTTCCAGATGGATGATGAAAAGGTGCATAAAAACATGAGGTGGCTCGTAGTTTCATGCTCTTGACTGGATAATACGGCATGAAGCGTCTCTATTATCTAGTAAAATATTTCTCTTTCTCATATTATCTTTCATCTGTATCATGTTTAGTAGCATCCTCCATGCAAAAGCTAATACATTAGATGGGACTCTGATGTTCCAAAAGCATTTAAAAAAGGATGTGTCTATAGGAGCCTCAAGTTCATGTAGCATGATATACGTAGCTTTTATTGTGTATACACCTGTATTGTCGTCTTTCCAGATTCAGCAATCAGTAACCTCATTATTTATCTTTACTGCTTTTATCTCCTGTATGAAGTTTTCCAACAATTGCTTCTCCCACTCAAACCAATTTGTCCTCCGCCTAAAGCGCCATTCCCATCTCCCCCTTATCCAGCTCCTCATTTCGCCTACTATGCATGTCTTTTGTTCAAAATTTTCATACAATCTATTATATCTTGAACTTAGACTTCCTCTTCCTACCCACTTATCCTCCCAAAACTTCATCCTGTGGTCACATGACAATTTAAAAAATCATGTGCACTTTTCTCACCATTCAAATAAGATCTAATAGATTTATATTTATAATGCCCATTTCTCACAATAAAAAATATTTTTATTTAATACATCTATATATATCACCATTTTATCTTCATAAGGATAATATGTTCTCAGTATCCTCATCTCATAACAGGACACTACATTCTTTATTCATATAGTATTTACTTTCCTTATTTTATCATAATAGATCACTATATAAGGGCACACCCCAAGACATGATCATCTAATCAATCTCATATATAGTTACAAAACTCCTTTGTTAACTTAAACATCACATTATTTTTACAGGTACCTTCCATCTACAACAAATAGGAAACAGTGACAATTAACGGTGTTTATAAACGAATCAAATGTAATGCAAACAACAAAAAATTGAACGAAAAGTCAAAAGTCAAATAATCCAAAAATTGAACAAATAAAAATCAAAATAATCATTTTTTATTAGGTAATACTAGATTTCATATGCGTTTTAAGAAGTCAAATCCAATTTAATCAAAATTAAACTTATATGCATCACTCATACAAGTAGATATGCTATATCAAATTTGTTTTACCATATATTTATTATCTAAATTACATTCTATTATTTTAATATTTTATAAAGCTTATTAATTTAGTTAATTTGAATTTTTTATCTCTTATACTTTGTTATTATATAACTTTTATATTTTATATTGAAGAGTAAGTTGTGACAAAGAATAAATAGAAGAAACAAAATATGATAAAAAGTGGCAAGTCTACGTCTGCCAAAAAATAATTTTTTTTTACTGCAGGTATTATTGAATTTGCGTATAAATACATATTTGTATTTTAGAAATTTTAAGATTATTTTAACTAGTGATTTAAATTTGTATCATGTTATAATTTATGTTGAGATATTTAATGTGTTAGATAATTAATTATTATTATTATTATTATTATTATTCTTGTGCATTTGATCTTTTATTTCACATGTGTTGTTTCTAAAAAAATAAAACTGAATAATCATTTTATATATATATATGTATATATGTGATGGACCATAATTTAAATATATTTAAATTGGTGCAAATTAAATTATAATTTACTTTTATGATTAAATCAGATTATTTGTGCTTAAAAGTTTACTCAAATTCACAATCACCCCTAGTAACAGCAGAATCAAGAAACAGAATACTAGAGTCATCCGAAATTCAACACCCGATGAAATTCCATATAAGAATTGTAGGCAAAGAATGCAACAAGAGGCATTTGTTGGCAATAACAGTAGTGTGACACGCCACCTATACTACGGAGTCTACTCCATATCCATGTCCTAGGGATGCGAGTGAGTGAGTCAGCCACGCGGAAGTATCTTGGGTTAATTCCCAGTTCCCACCATCATATTTCCAACTTGCATTTGTTTAATCTTAAGCCACAAAGTCACAATATCACCCCTTTTATTGTGCATCGTCAATTGTCACGTCGTTGAGTACATTACTATTATTACTATTTACTTTGGGAACCAATATATATCGTTTAATTAGCGTTGGTTCTCACTTCTTGTTCTTAAGCAATGATAGTATATTATTATATTGCGGAGATGGTGTGGACGAGATATCCTCATGACACGTAACAAGAAAAAATCTATTGAATATTATGGAAATAAATCCGATGAATGTTCTCGAAAGTACTGGATTTTATATCACCACGTGGTTCTTTTTTCTTTTTTTTGGTACATTATTGGTGGTCTCTGTTTTCTTTCCTCCTTTGAAACGATAGTTTCTGTTTCTTTTTACTTTTTCGGAACGTGTTGCCAACCTGTTGGAGACAATTTGCTTATATTATGGAATTAAAAGTTAATAAGGGGATTAGCATAATTTTGAATTTAATTTAAAAATAAATAATACATAGTGTAAAGCTTTTTCACACTGTCAATAAGAATTTATTATTTTGCTACATCATCCTATTAATTAAAATAATGTGACAGCAAAGTAAACGTCTATATATGAAAAAAAAAAGTTTATATTACTGACAGTTTTTTTTAAAATTAAATTTACTTTTATAAATTAGAACAAACCAGTCGGTCTGACCAATAACCGAATGAACCGATATATGTTTCTAAGACATGCATTTATCTTTGCTTTGTCATCAAAATTTTTGTTTGTTTGTTAAAATTAACGTAAATTCTTACCTTTTACATTACATTTAAATTATTTTATACATATTTATTTGTTAACTAGTATTTTAGCCTGTGCATTGCACAGAATAAATGTTTATTTATATAATTAAAATTTATAATAAATAAATATTTTAGAACATATAAATTATATTTTAGATTTATGATAAATACTTTATATTATGATACAATATTATTTTTAATTATTGATAATTTCTTTTAAAAAAATTGAAATTCAAGTTAAACCTAAAGATATTGAAAATAATAGATTGAAAAAAATAAGAGGTTAAGAAAAATTCCTAAAAGTGTTCTCGTTAAAGAATGATAGCTAAAAATACTTTCGTTCAAGATAATTGTTCTAATTTATATATACAAAGAAATATCATATGCATGTTAATAGTGTATTTGAATTTTGAAGATAAAATATATATATTCGAAATTGATTTATGATATTTAGTTATAGTTTATTAAACCTGTTTAATTAATATTAGGAGCGTATTTGAATTTTAAAGATAATATATATATATATATATATATATATATATATATATATATTTGAAATTATTTTTTGATATTTAGTTACAATTTATTAAAAGTATAAGAGCATATACCAAATGCATGTTAGGAAAGTGAAATTCACCTCTTCATGAAAAGAGAGTATTCAAATGAAAGTGAATGTGAAAAAATGTAGGGAGAGTGGAGACCTGAAAAAACAGATAATTTTACACGTTTATATATATAGAGGGGTTTAATCAATAATTATTTTTATTAATTTATAATTTTATCTTACTTTATTTTAATAATTTATATTATTTTATTATTAAATATATTATGTATTATTAAAAAATATACATTTACTTATTATCAATAAAACTACAGTTCAATCACAGTCAAAATCAATAAACTGTAACCACTCCCTTCGTGATGAACTATTTACACTTTTTGGTTTTCAAAAGTGTAATTCTGAAACATTTGTTCTTAAAAATGATATTTTTCTGTTGAAGTTTTTTTTGGCTGCAACGTTGATTTTTTCCATGAAAATACTTTTGAATCCATGATCAAGGCTCTATTGGAATAAGTTTCTTAATAAGTATTTGTAGAAGAATAAAATAAGGAGGTAAAATAAATTAAATTTTTCCTATAAATTAAAACTAGCTTATGTATAGATTAAAATTAGTTTTTAAAAAAGCTAAATGATAGAGTTGCAATAAATTAGCTTAGGCAAAAACTAATTTTAATTTATAAAAAAGATTTATTTCATTTTATATTCTTATTTACTCCTTCTTATAAGTATTTATCAAGAAATTTACACAAATAAAGCCCAAACAATTTTGTCATACGGGGTCATGACAATAATTTGCTCATCCAATCCATAAATAATTGCTTAACCTAGTGGATCATATCAATTATTCACTTGTACTTAAGCCTTAAATCTTTATAAAACTTAATTGTGCTTTTCGTTTTTTATTATAATTATTGTGTAATTTTACTTTTTCAATGATTTTTTTAAAATAAATGTGATCTATTTTAATTTTATGTTATAATTAAGTCTCTCCATTATTTTTTTTATTTAAAATTCTCACATTTTTATTTTCTACTCAAAATCTTCACACATTACATTAATTAAATTATTTTAAAACTTTTTTTTATTCAAAACTCACCCTAAAATAGCAAAGTTCATCAACATAAAACATCAATTTCATCCCTAAAATATTATCCTCTCTCCGAAGCAGTCCCTAAGGTAAATAAACTATATAAGCAATCCTCAAGTATTAGAAATCATGTTAAGGAGTCCTTCAAGTTTTGAAAAATCTTTCAAATTAGATCTTAAACGTTAGTAAAATATATTAGCTTAAGAATTAAATTAATAAATATTCAATACTTAAAGAATTATTTATACAATTTTATTACTTTATAGACTATTTAGGAGAGAGAGTAAATATCATCACATTACGTTGCTGGCACACCATTTTAATCAAGAAACAAGAGGGAGATAAACATGTATGACACTCATAATATAGCCCAAAAAATCAAGATTAACAATTACAAAAATTGGGACCACACTCCCCCGGGGCAAAAAAATGGTAATAATTCACATGTTCATTACTATAGACAAGATAATAACTTAACTATACTTTCTATTTTACAAATTCGATTTTCATGACTCAGCTGATGGCAGCTGAAAAGGTGGTCACTCCAGTGTCCATTCCATTCTTCATATGGCATGGCTGTGACTTTTTCAGTGCAGCCAAATTTTCAATGGGCAATTCCATCTAGCTAAGTCATATATATATGCTTTTGACTCATGGCTCGTGGCTATTAACTCGACTATGAAGTTCCAACATTTCTTGGTGGTTTGGGTCCACCGAGAGGGCAGCACGACAGTCTCTTAGAGCACCTAAGACATCCTCTTTATGCTCATGGAATGCTGCACGTAGATGTAAGAGGTGCAAATCAGCTTTAAATGCAATAGCTCTAGAGAGTTCCGCAATGGCTTCCTCTTCCTTATGGTTGTCCATCAATACTGCAACCGCATATATACCAAACATTTCAGCACTACTACACTAGCCGCAATAGAACTATCTCTCAATAACGGATAAAATTTGCTACGGAAGTAGCAACCCTAACAACGACAATAATAACGTACAATATATAATATTTGAAAATTTTAATGTACAAATACAAACCACTAAAGAATAATCACCGCTCAACACGTCAGTATATTAGTACTTAAGAAGTGCTTTAACACTAGAATCACTGTTTTTTTTTTAAATATTAGTAGTACGCTCTCTGACATTCTTTCAAATACAATTTATCACTGGCCGAAATTTATTAGAACTCATGAAATGATGTGGATCCCAACAACTAGTTAATGAGTCTCACTCATAATTTTGTTTTTTCCAATAAATTTTAACCTAGTAGAGACTACATTTGAAAGAATGTGTTAGAGAATGTATTGCTAATACTTGTGTTTTTTAATGGGTGAACCACATCATTAAACAAGTGTCTAGTGGATTTTGAAGTCATGATCTTTGTAGGATAAAACGTGAAGGTTTTAAGAGGTAATAATCAGACTCCAAAGGTTATTGACAATGTGGTAGTTCCTTGACCAAATCCTACAAATTCTGAATAGTAAATAAAGCCATTTAAAAAAAATCCAAGAAACATCCCATAACCTTTTTAATAAACTTGTAGTGATCCAAACTTTTTCAGGCATGGGTGAAATTCACTTCAGAACTAACTATAAATAGGGGTGTCAAATACATGGATTGAATAAATTTTGAATTGAATTATAATGGATGAATAAAAAAATAAACCATTAATTCATTTATGATCCATTAAAAATGTATTAAAAAATCTAATCCAATCCATCCATAACTCGGTTAATAAAAAACCATCCAATCCAACCCATCCATTAACCATTTTCTATAGATGTACATCCAACTCATCCATTTAAAGTATATTACGTTTTATTTTTTCAAAAAAATATTTTTATAAAATAAAGTTCAATATTTATACACATTCTCACCAATAGATTACAAAATATGATAGACGGTTCATTATCTATCTAATAACAAATGGTGACCCAATCCATTAATTTTTATTTAATAATTAGATGGATTGGTTGAATTTATACATGGATGGATTTGATGGCCAGTGGATAAATGGATTGAATAGCCACCCCTACAAAGCTTCTAGTAGCGTGTCGTTTAACTATTGCTTTTGCATCAATGCGCTCATTTCGCAAGATGCAGCTGACCACGAGGGGAAAAGAAAAAAAAATGAAAGCCAGTCCCAAAGAGCAAAATCTCTTTTCTCCACAAATTTGAACGTTATTGTAAACTATTTATGAAATGAGCAAGTTTAGAATTAGAATTTAGGAATTCTAGGCAAAAATATTGTCATTCTTTGGAACAACAGAAACAATTGATTAATTAAGGCACTATATGATTGACACATTTTACTGCTCTCTAAAAATTATCAACCACTTCTTTCACTGATTGTACTTAAATAGGAAATATTTTGTTAGAAACTTCTAATTCATATTTCTACAAATAATAAATTGATGCCAAAAAATGGTACACATAGCAAGATAATTGAAATAAATTTAAAATAAGGTGAAAATATTTGTCAATAATGTGAAGAAAGAAAATTTTTAACATGGATCCTAAAACAGGCCAGTTAAACAGTTTAGGAGCTAAGCCATCATAGACAGTATGATGCTAAATATTCCATGTTTGGCTTTATACCACTTGGTATGCACCCAAGAGCACATTATTCACATGCACATGCATACATCCACTCAAGCAATGCCATAGAATGCATTGAATTTCAATAGAATCTAGCAGAACAAGTCCAGATTTTCGCATATTTACTATCCTTAGACGTTATGATTTACAAGGACACAACACAAGTCAGTTAGGTAAAATACTTACCTGCAGCACGATATCTATAAGGATACACCCGAAGTGGATCTAGTCTAGTGACCATCTCCAGATCTGCCTTTGCTTGTTCACGATCACAGTACTCGGACCTCTTCTCATAAGCAGATGCATTGTTTTTTGCCTTCTTAATAAGTTCTGTCATTTCCATATAAGCAGCAGCCTTATCATTTTTGAGACAATGAACACGAGCAAGACCATGATGAGCTCGGGTGTGTTGGATTTTAAGGGCATTGATATAACAATCAGCAGCCAAGTCTAATTTACCATGGTCAACATAAACACTTCCAAGATTGTTCAGTGCCTGGAAAATTAAATGGAATTATAAGTCATTAAGCTACAAACTAATTATGTCAAAAGTTGCAAAAATATATGGATATTATAAGTTATAACAGAGTATAATAGCTGACAACTTTTCCGTGTTCATCAGTTCAGCTCAAACAACAGAACTTCATAGTTCATCTTCTGGACTTTACAGAGTAACCAAAACTTACAACCACCATAATACATGGATATACAAATCCAGAATTCAGAATGCAGAGGGAGTGGGGTAAATAAGCATTTTCATTTGAAAGTCATGATAAATAGTTCAACAATACAATGTCTTGATACTCCTTGTAAATAGCTGACACATTCTGTATATAGAATAGGAAACAGATTATATGCTTGCTGTATTTAGTTTAGTCAATCCCTAATACTAAGGGGTTAAATTGTGTATACTGTAATTATAAATTCATGAGGATTAGAAAAGATTTCTCTCTAATCATTCACATCAGAAAAACTCTGATTTAAATTGATAGAGCTTGCACATTCTGGGCCTCAACCCTGAATGTCTTGTACTTCCGGCCACCATCAAGTTTGGATCTCCTGTTCAAACAACTTCACTTGTCAAAGTGAAGGGGCAAAGTGTCTCTAAAAGTCTCAACCTGCCATCCCTCTGAGCCCTGTTGCTAGAATAACCACCATGCACCGCCATATGCAGCTTCACAACATGCACCACCCAGCCAATGTCCATTGACCCACTAAAGAAACATGATACCTCTGACTCTTCCAATAAGAGCTTCATCTACTTTGCTTTCTCAGACACTCCCACTATAACACGAGAAACTACAACAAAAGCCATATCCCACTAGGTGAGGTTGGCTACATGGATCATAGGACATCATTTGGTTTGGTTCAAAACCAAATCTTCAGAGATATTTTTCACCATGAAATCCCCCTTAACAAATTTAAAACATACTTGATAGTTGGCACCAAGTGGAGGAATGGCCACCATGTCCTCGTCCTTGGCCATAACAACCACCACAGCCTCTTTGAAAACCTCAAGCATTGAAGTGAGGCAAAGGAGATGATTGGTCAATGGGAGCAGAATTGAGAGGTTGAAGTGGTGCCAGGGAAGGGTTCGGCTGAGAACCAGTATCAGCAACATTAATGGAGGGACTTTCTTGCAGTGATTTTCTTATACTTTTTGAGTCTCAATTCCTGAGCAAGCATGATGAGACCTTCAACCTCTTTGATCTGCATTGGAGCTAACTTGCCTTCAACCAGAGAAATTACAGAATCATATTCTTGAGAAAGACCTTCAAGAAATGGAGTTGCCAACAGCAAAAGATCATCAACAATAGCTTTGATGCAAAGAAGAAATTCGGCGATGGAGCGATCCTCAAGAGAAGTATTATGAAGTTCAGATCGCAATTGACACGCCTTTGCACGAGTCTGATGTTGAAAACGAGCATGAATTTTCTCCCAAATTTGATACGCAAGTGTGCACACCCTAGAACTCGAGAGAGAATCATGCTGGAAAGCAAAGATTGAAGCCAAGAGAGCAGCAATTGATCTTGCTGCTCCCAGGCTAGAAAAGTGGGATTCACAGTGTTGAGATCATGACCTGCGGCAGTCAGAAATTTCGGTGGAACTTAAGGAGCTCCAAGATAGTGATGGGAGTCAATGTGCTTTGATAACTGGTTCGACTTGTTGCCTCCATAGAGGAAAATTCTTATGATCAAGTTTTCAGTAATTTGATGATTGAAAGTGATTGGGGCTGAAGCTGGAATCAGAGTTCGATGGCAAGTGCATGTTCATCAGCGTTGCATGAATCGGAGGAGAAGATGGAGGAGGCAGTGGTGGAGGATTTTCGGAAGCCATGGATGAAGATTGTCAAGCTTGTGATACCACGTATGAACAGTTTGTAAAAGAGAGAGTTTTGAATATTATGGAATTTTGGCAAAAATGAATACAATGAGAGAGTTCAGTTCTGTTACAATATATAGATGCCGAAGCTGACTCAGTTGATGTGACATATGTGACACCCACATAACTGTCCTAACAAACTGACAGTTGGACAAAGATGACAGCTGTTATACAACCTAACTACTGAGATACAATAGGAGAGATAGGCAACAAATGTACAGAGAAAAGGTATATTCTCACACTAATAGATAGCCAAAGGGGGTTTCAGTTGATAGCTAAGTCCATTGGAAGTCTTTTGGGAAAAAATGTGAATTGGGATGAAAAAGAGACATTGTTAGGATGTATAAAGAGGACTGAATAAGGGCATCTGTTAGCCAGTTAGTCCATAGTTAGTTAGAAGGGGTTGGTTGATAAATAGGAGAAATCAGATTAGAGGGATTTGTTATGTGAATCTGATAGTTTGTGTGTAAAAGGAGAAATCCTTTATGAAGGGGAAACCCTTGGAGAGACCTCTCTCCTATTCTCAATCACTCAATAAAATTGTTCATTTCTTTTCGTTTGTTTCTATTAATTTTTCATTTCTCTTCTCTTGGTTCCTATCAAGTAGTGAAATATTTTTGCAAAAGTAGTACAATAGAACCATACCTGACCTTTGCGCAGATTATCCGAAGGACACTTCAAGGCATCTTCCAGAAGTGAAATAACAGTTGACGAACATGATGGATCTGTACTTGAGTCAGCCAATGCATAGGCCTTCAGGAAAAAGGCCTCAAAAGATCTTTTGATACTGATAGACTCTTCAGCTTTCCGGAGCCCTTCCTCATAATGACCTGTATCATATAGGATCCACCCCTCATATACAAGTCGTTCATGCTCACTTGATGCATGTTGCCGAGCTAACTGTAAACTCCGCATAGCAGCCTCAGGACAGCTCAACCTAAGTCAAATAAACACATCAGATTTATAGAGTCATTACCATATAAAATTCAGTCAGTATTTAGACAAATAAAGACCCTCAAGCCAAAGAATCTTCCTCTCCAGATACAATTTCACAGGGGTAACTTGTATTTCAAAGTAAAATATTATGTTTTGTGGATTTTTCCTCCTTTGTGGTTGAGTTTATTGTCACAGATGTGCAACTTCTAAAAAAACAGAATTCCAAGTCTATGTTACCGGCAGATCAAAAGTAGCTATCATTGACCTGTCCTTTAGTTATGAAACTTACAGTGTGATTCAATATTGTGAACATAAAACACCAAGTTAGATTCCTAATACACATGACAGTAAGTTAAGTTCAAGGCTTTGAACAATTAATGACAGCTACCAAATATCCGTAACATTTTGTTTGGGGGCAGGGGAGGGGGTTACCATATGGAGGTTTGGACCTACTATGACCTCCTGCAAAACTAAGTCCTTGAAAACTGACTCACTCCTAGTGGCTTCCAAAAGTTCATAACATACCTTAGGAGAAGCAATGACTGTCTGAAGTATAGAACACCTTTTGCCGCATCAGATTCAAGCATCTGGTAGATAACTGACAGAGACCCAATATCATCAACTGCAGACCAACAGTCATATAACCGTGCCCAACAATCTGCAGTTGTCCAACGTTCAACATGCTCACGCACAAGAGTACAGAGTTGGGATGCAGCAACACGCCCCTCAAACATTCTATAATCTGAATGCAAAGTAAGAATTGTTTGAACATCACATAGAGCTGCTTTGTAGTCCTCAAGAGCCAGATGGATAAAAAATCGTATTTCCAAGCATTCTAGTGAAAGTTTGAACCCAAGAATCCGATTGATTTCTGCTAGTGCAGCTTGAGCATTCTGCGTCCTCATTAAAGAGGCAGCCCTGTACATGTAAGGATATATGAGAGTAGGATCCAGATTACTTGCTTTCTCAAGGTCCTCCCACCTTTTGTCACCGTCACAGTATAGTGATCTTTCCTGATACATCCATCCAAGTGAAGTAACAGATGAAATGACTGAGCTGAGCTTCTCATAAGATAAAAGCTTGTCACCCTTTACATAGTCCAGTCTAGCTAAACCTGCCACAGAATATATATGGCCTGCATTTACAGCCCCTTCAAAAAGAAAACGTGCTTCACCATATTCTTTCCTTAAGAGTCTTACACATCCCAATTGATGTAAAGCCAGCAGTCTCTGCCTGTCATTCTCAGCAAACTCAACTAACTGTTCCAGGATATGAGCTGTTGTGTCTGAACTAGAATTAAGGTTCATAGAAACTTCACTTAAGAAACAGAAAAGTGCAAATATACCTGGCCCAGCCATGACTGCTAGCTGCTGCTTATTAGCATAAACAAATATATCCACCACCCGATTGTCATTCAAACAGGTTGGAAGATCACGCAAAAGGACTTGTAAACAAGATGCAGCAAGGACAGTTGAATTCTCATCAAGAGCATATTCCATGAGCTCCACAGCATCTTCTTTGGAGGAAACTAAGGATGCAAGTCTTCTATCGCAAGCATCTTTAAGTCTTTCACAACAATACTTATTTGCGAAAACTAATATCTCCAACATAAGATTTGGAGGGACATCAATTAAACTGCCAGTAAAACTGAAATCACTTATTGCCTTCATACCTGAAGGAGAGATATTGTTTTCAGACAAATCTATAGTCTCAGAGAGTGATTCGCTGAAATACCCCTTTAGCATTGTATGAAATGGTGCTGAAAGTTCTGAAATCTTTTGTCTATCACAAATTATCTTTTCATTTCCAATCTTAAAAGTAACATTTTGTGAAATGTGGTTCTCATTGTTCATTCTCCCCTCAGAACTTGCATTTACATCAAACGGAAGATGAGACGCTATATCTACAGGCACAAACTCCTTCGCACATTTACCACAATTCGCAAGCAAGTCAGCTATTAGCCCTTCCTCTTGCTTCTCATATTTCAACCAAGCCCCAAATATAATCTTCTCATGAACAGTGTTGGCTCTCTGCCAAGCTCCCTGGAGGCTTCTACGCATCAGTTTAACTTCCCCAAGGCCCCTAAAGACCTGGTATTGTAACAAAAACAGATTCGACCGCTCTTGCGGATGACAACACTCGAGCTCTTCATGGATTTGAGCTAAAACCTCCACATAATCAGCAGGCTTAAAGAAAGGCAGTATAGCTGGCTGTGGGACCTTGATCAGAGACTCTCTACAGTAGATGACAGCAAACAAACGCCACACCCCAACCCCACCAAAAAACAAAAACACCTAATTAAATTGGCAAAAAGTTAAGCTTCAGATTGAAATAAAGGATCAGTTCAGAGAGAGAAACTCACATTGAGGCAGATGAGGGGTGTGATGACAACTTGGGAAGTTTCCCTCTTTCAATTTGAAGACAAGACTGAAGATTCAAAGCATTTGGGTGCGCTTCTTTACAGGATTCAGCAGGGAAGAAACTCCTCATGGGGCATAAAAGACGAAACAACTCCCGGATCTCCACAACAGCACCACACCCTTACACTTCAAAACCCAAACTTCACAAATTGAGAGCACATTCCATTGCCAACAAACACAACAATCAATCTCAAAATAAAGATTTGGTGCAACCAACCAACAAACAATAAAATAAAACAAAAGCTAGAACGAATTTAAATTTAATTATTCTAATATGCTCAGTCTCTTGAGTTCAGCATAAAATAAAGCATACCCAAAAATGGCTAGGAAAGATCTCAAGCAGAAAAATGCAACTCACCGAATCAGCTCGGAAAATGCAACAAAAGAATTGATAGAGAGAGTTCAGCTTCAGCTGTGAGTTGAATCTGCAGAGGAAAATCAAATTGAAAATTTGGGATTTTAACTAACTTTTTTTTTTTTGGGTGCTTTTTGTTTGGTGATAGGGAAAGTATCTCACTTTCCTTCCCCTACAAATTACGGCCACTGTTGCTTCACACTTGAAAACCTTTTCTTTCGGAGTTGAAGCTGCTGACAGCGGAGTTGATTATTTTCTAAATAAGGTTAAATTAGAGAAATGTTATTTCTAAAAATAATTTATATAACAATATTTTTATTTTTTTTTCTTGCACATTATTTATTATTTCTTATAATAATAAAAAGAAATAAGCATAAAAAAATATTGTTGTATAAATTATTATACATGTAACATATCTCAATTTTTAAATACATCTTTAAATTAATATTTTTTAAATTGGGTTATTTTTTTTAATTGAGCCTTTAAAATTTTTAAAATTATCACAAATTATTATTTTTGGCAATTTTAAGCTGTTAAAAATTAATTTGAGAGACTTATTTTTTTAGTATAGGAATCCAATTAAAAAAAATAGTTTAAAGACTTATTTAAAAATTCAGAAATTTACTTAATAATTTAACTTCATAATAATAATAAAAATAAACTTTTGTTAGAAATTTTTATCTTTTTTTTTATTAAATAATTATAATTTTTTTTTCACTTTAATTTCCTCTCTCTCTACTTGGAACCTAAAGCAATATTTAAAAAAAAATCTAATAGGAAAATGCATATGAAAAATTATAATATTTTATTATGTATAGTGTGATCTAGAAATAATATATTAAAAATTTTGTATAAATATCGTCGACCTGTCATTCTCAAAGAATGTGAACAGAGTGATGATGCCTCAGGAGTAATTTTTGATAGGACAAAACTTAGGATTTGGTTTGAAAATGCATAATTGCATATCACAAATGTATACAATTAATCATTGTACTTTTACAGAAAATTATTGTTGTCAAAATAAATTTTATATATTATTATATGAGAAAAAAGGTCATATACTATTTTATATTGTCATTTAATCACAAACTATTATTTATTGTACATTTGTTAATTTTTATAATAAATATTTTAAAAATCATATCAACGATGATTTCTGACTGATTGACAGTATAAAATTTTTACACTGACAGTGTATAATCATTAAATTCTTATTTAATTCTAAAAAACCTTACTCGTACTGTGATTAGAAGGAATAATATCGTATTCATGACATATTTTTATAATTTATTTTTTATTTTTTCATTAATCACTCATTTTATTTTATATTTTAATCTTTCTATCTATTTTTTATTATAAAATATGTTGTAAATTTTTGTTAAATAAATAACATTATCTCAATTAAGAAAGATAGAAAATGATAATGTTGGAACACCAACCACATAATTAAACTATCAGATAAAGAATAAAAAAATGTGATAGAAGATCTATTTGATCCCGATTTGACACCTCTGCGTCGTGTTGTGTCGCAATGAATCAACTATAGCTATTTTGTATGTTCACATCAGTATCAGTAATAAATAACGAATTACGTATCCATATTTTTATTATTTTATTATTATTTTTATACATATATATTTCAATTTCTATAAAAATTTTGGCTTTTACTTATTTCACTTTTTGTAATTATTTTTAGAGTCTGACTTATGAAGATTTTTAACAATGTTAATCAAAAAACTAAAAAATTTAATATACTCTATTGAATACTTTTAATTACTCAACAGGAAAAACTACTATATATTTATTATGTTTTGAGTAATTTACAGGGACACTCTTTGAAGTTTTCTCATCTTCTCATACTTTTTTTTTATTCATATATTAATTCATTCTTAATTATTTGAAAAACATTACAATGACACTCTTTATATATTACATTAATCTCTTTAATTGTTTCAAAAACATTATATTGTGTACTCCTATAAGGGAGATTGTTATAAATGTTGACAAAATAGAAAATTTTGTACAATCCCAAAAAATCTTAATAAATGTCAATGTAATTTACTCTTATGTTTTCTATATAGTAAATATACTTTTGTTTTCTTAAATAATGTGGTGTTAAGACATTGATTAACATTTAACTTGTTTTTATTCTCAATCTCTTAGTTACCCTTAAAATTTTAAAAGTAAAATTATTTTATTTTTATATTATTGTATATTAAGTTTATTACTAATCATAATGATAATAATAATTATTTTAAGTAAATAAAAATATTTAATTGACCATATTGAATTCTGTCAACTAATGTTTTTAAACAAATATTACTATTTTTGTTAAAAAAAAATTATTTGGAATTTATTTTTAAATGTTTATCCAACTGTGTTTAGAATGATTGGTTTGTCCATAATATATATTTAGGAGAATAAACATAAAAGTATTTAATAAAAAAAAAAGTATGCATTTATATTAAAAGCATGAAAATCTTTTAATACTTATTTTTTGATAATTAAAAGTATGCCAAATTACATTTTTATTCCTTATATTTAAAACTTTAAGGCTCAACCAATTTATAATTTTTAAAAACTAGTTTTAATTTTTTTTTTCTATTTTTTAGTTTCAAAATAAATTTATTCTGAAAGTTTCCTATCCAATTAAAATTAGTTTAAAGGTGTGTTTGTGTGGTGGTGACAATAGTAATGGTGATAGTGATAATGATGGTGATGGCGACGGCGATGGCGGTGACAGTGACAATGCCAATGGTGGTGCTAGTGTCGGTAGTGGTGTCATGGTAGTGATGGTAGTAGTGGTGGTGGTGGTAGTGGCGGTGATGGTGCCAGTGGTAATGGTAGTGCTAGCGATGGTGGCAATGACGGTAGTGGTGACGGCGGCGAGAAATGATTGTTGTCAAACGTAGTGATAGTGTATTTTTTTAAAAATAAAAATCAAATTTACAAATCTTTTTTTTTTTTTGCTTTTGAAAATAAATATAAAAGTATTTTGAAATTGAGTTAAAAATCATTTTAGCTCCATTTTAGCCAAACGCGTTTTGTTTCAAAAATGCATTTAAAAACTAAAAACCAAAAACCACCCTAAATGGGCCCTTAATTTAGTTTTTTTTTTAATTTATTCCTTCAATTTATTTTTCAATTTCATATTAGTTTTGCCATTAATTTTGTTACATTACTTAATGAAAGTGACATTAATATTGTTAAACCTACACAAAATATTGTTTGTCATTTTGGTTTAGGATTTTCATTCTTCCTTTATCATTCTCATTTTGCCTCTATATATATGGCCACAGTTTGAACCAACAAATTACATCATGCTATAGTCGTTGTAAGTACAATAAGTCATTCAATATGGGCTACCAAGTTGAACCTGACCCACTAACCCAACAAGTACCTTCACAACCCTTTTGACATATCATTCTCTCCCTCTAAGAGGAGATTCACCCTCGAATCTTTAGATAATTGAAAACATGTCAAACTTGGGATTTGAATTTGAGTTGGCTATGATGTCAAATGATATGACCAAGAGCACTTACCACCATGCCCAAAGCTTAAGTTGTTAGTAGAGACGCAACTCTTGACATATAACAATGTGCATCAGACACATACCTTTCCCTATTTAACTTGGTTTGTTATCCTTATAAGTTCATTTTAGCTTATTTTGATAAACTTCTACGAAATTCGTCAAAATTACCTTCTTTTTAGATTACTTTGAGTTTTATGGTCAAAATTATAAAATAAATTCATATCTGATAAAGGTTTATTAAATAAGCGTTTAATTAAATTATTTATCTAAAGAATTTATTTATATTATTTGTTAAATAATTATGAAGTATATTTTGATCATTTTATTTTGTTTTTAATATTTAAGCTAGCTACATGATACGCTACTGCAAGTGTACGATATCATCCTAGTAATAAATATCGTTCTCTCCACAAGGACTACGTGTTTGCCTTTGTAATTATTGCAATTTAATAAAAATTAATCAAAGAGAGTTTAATTTGGAAATTTAGGTTTGAGAACAAACGAATTAGAAATTTAATTAAACAAGCAAATAAAACTGATATTAATTCAATAAAAGAAAACTTCTAGGATCAAGGTTCGCCCTGTGATGCTTACTAAATTAATTCCCTTATCCCGTACTCCTACTTGTTCTTCTTAAGGGTGAATTAACCTAAGGTACCATCCGTTCCCTTTCAAGATACGGAGGAGTGTCTAATCAAATTAGCCCCCGACTTTCGTGGTGGTTGTGTTTAATTAGACTCAATGAGTTTTTGGTAATTCAATTAATCCCCAAAGGTTTCACCTACTTTCATGGTTTGGACCTAGGTTTCTTCCCTATAGTTCTAGTATTTAAGTTCACCTTTCGATACTTACCCAAATCCCAAAGTTATGTAAAACGTGGCCAATTCGTTTCGCAATAAAGAAAATCAATAAAGAAGAATTCAAGAGAGGAACAAGAATTACACAAGGATAAAAGAATCAATTCATTAAACGTTCGTAGGGCTACACCCAATCCTATAATAAAAATGACTATTCACACATAGCTGTAAACACTCAATTTTATCTGGATAATTAGAAAAAAAAAACAAATAAAAGGAAAATATATAAAAAAATATAATAATAATAGATAAAATAATCATAAAAATAATAAATTAGGATTCTGATTGGACCATTATATTTTAAGCCCATAAATGAAGAAAATAATTTTTTTTAAGAGTCTTTGTTTTGGACCTTGCAAGTTTAAAGGCCCCTTAAGCAAAAAGACTAAAAAAATATAAATAGAAGGAAAAACACTGGGCTAGGCCCATAAAAGAAACTAGCATAAGAAGTTTTAGAAATGTGTTAGGAGAGGGGTCTGACTGATGGCTATATAAAGGGAATTTTTTGGGACTTACAATTCTGTCGTTACATGCTTATCTTTACTTTTGTATTGTACTCTCTGTCCTTTATTCATCTTGTTAATTATGTGATTCTCTGTTTGATCTCTGTTTACTTTTGTTTACAATTTGCTATTACCAGATTCTTCATTTTGTGATATTACTCTTTGTTCCATTAGCATTTCACATACTGATTTTACACATTTACGCATCGATGCATCTCGTTGATTTACATTGTACCACTCGTCTCACAATTACTATGCTTACATCACATAGAAGTGTAAGATTTCGTAAGCATCTTTTCTACAATCTAACACACTCGCATCTATCAATCCAACACACCCGCATACAGATTTCCATTCCTTTTCTACAATCACAATCAAGCGCGAGTAAAAGCATCAAAATTGTGTTCACATCGCTATGTTTTTGTCTAAACAAAAGAGAAGAGAAATAAAAACAACATAATAAATAAAATAAATATAATAAAAATCATACATTCCTCACGCATCCGAAATATTGCCGCTGCAACGCTACTTCGTGTTGGCATTTTTCGCAATTTCTTGACGCGTCTTCACCACCGGCTTGAGACGAATCAGGGACGCGGTGCTCTCCACAACTCCTTGCTTCACCGTTGCGACGTGAAATAGCGTCGGTACTCTCGCATAGGGCTTCTCGTGCTTCCACGATGCAGCCTAGCTTCGGTGTTCTCCCAAGACTCCTCTACCTCTCGTCGTCACCGCGATGCGGATTCGTGTAGCTATCTTCGTGAGGGCTTCTTCACCGTTGCGACGCATTTGTGTTAGCGCAACATCAGCGAAATTTCATGGTCTTCATTGCGTTTGTAACCAAAAGAAGTGAAGAGCACTTGAGCACTTGAGCTGCGCTGTGGCTTGGAGAGTTTGCTCCGTAGATCCTGAAGTTTGTGCTGAGGAGCTTTCATCCTTGCAGGTTGGAGTTAGTGATGGGCCAAGCCCATTTATTTAGTCGTTCAATAGTTTTTTCCTTCATTTGCTGGAATATATATATATATATGAGTTTAACAATAATTCTGTTTCTAAAAAAAATGATACGCTATCCTTTAGCCAAATTTAGATTGAAAGCATTATTTCAAAATTAAAGTCAAAGTTTTTTTAACAATAAAATTTAAAGAGGGCCACTTTGGAAGTACTTTCTACTTGGTTATTCAATAAATTTGACACATTTGAGTCGTACAATTTGGTGATGTCAGATTTAGTATTTTAAAAATTATTTTTTTTTTAAAACTAAAAAAAATCAACCAACAGAATGATTTTTTTACTAAAGAACTATGTGAGTATGAGTTTCTC
Source organism: Spatholobus suberectus (assembly GCA_004329165.1). NCBI lineage: Eukaryota > Viridiplantae > Streptophyta > Magnoliopsida > Fabales > Fabaceae > Spatholobus > Spatholobus suberectus. The sequence goes on from CM014732.1 coordinate 21,032,244, forward strand.
ATTACACCGAAGGATATATAAGAGTAGGGGCTCATTCTTGTCGATCTCAAAAATGATAAAATTACATTTTTTTCAAAAATAAAATATTCTCTTCTTAATTAAAATTCTTTTGATAAATAAAAAATAATAAAATTTGTAAATAAATAAAATTTTGTTAGGGGTAAAATAAATATTTTTGAAGCTATCTAGTTTTGCACATTTAATTAGGAATAACTGTCTTTATGATTGATGTCGTGGGGTGCTAATACCTTCTTATGCGTAGTCAACTGCCGAATCCATTTTCCATGTTCGAGACCGTTTCTTTCGGGTTTTTTTCATAAGTTTTTCCTTAATAAACGATGGTGGCGACTCTTCTGCCTTTATTATTTCTTTTTTGCTATCTAACCATGACCCTAGTTGCAACAATAGCCATAGAAAACAAATGAGACAGAAAGAAAATCATTCAAACCAAAAAGAAAGAGAAAAAAAATGGTAATCCAAAGCTCTCACTCTAAGCTGTCAAGAATGCAAGGTTTGGATTCCTTTTTCCTAAGCCTAAGAAGTCTATATAAGTCTCATATTACAAAAGGGTCCAAGCCCAAACTAAAAAGAAATAGAAAAATAAAGATAATTCACATCAATAGCGCGCCACGGGCATGGCGTTTACCACGGGCAGCCCGTGATGCTTTCTGGTAGCTCTTGTGGTGTCTTTTTGGAATTTACCACGATCGTGGCATTTGCCATGGGTAGCCTGTGGTGCTCTCTAGTTGTGAGATGTACACTTTTCTTCATTTTTCTTTAAGTGTAGATGCCTTGTGATCCCTTCCTTGCTTGAATAAAGCTTCAACAAATTTTCTATTGCTCTTCCTTGGCTTCAAATCACTCCAAGTTTGGATGTTTAAGCTCCAAAGTCAAATCAATTCATGCTAAACTTTTCCTAAAATCTACAAACAAACACAAAAACACACCTCAAGCGTTCTAAGTGATTAAGGAAGGAAATTAAGGGAATTAGTACTAAAAATATTCCTAATAAGCTAAAACTGCATGCAAACCTATGTGGATTAGGATGCTAATTATAGTATAAAATGCAACGCATCAAACAACCCCAAACTTAAAAACTTGCTTGTCGTCAAGCAATCACAGTGGTATTTGCAAAATGGAATCCAATGAATCAAAAGCTCAAGGAATAAAAAGTGCAAGTATAGATTTTTGAAATAAGAAAAAGTGCACAAGAATAGGGGGGTTGAATTGTGCGTTTAAAAACTTTTTCAAAACAAGTAGTTCAAATTGAAAAACATTTTCAAACATAGGGATAGAGATAAGAGAACACATAAAGTTTTATACTGGTTCACTCAACCTGAACTACGTCCAGTCCCTTCACCCAGAAGGTATCCACTAACCAACCTTAGGTTACAAGTATTGTTCACAGCCTCTTCAGGCTTTACAACGCAATCACCATAGATTGCTTAACCCAAGTATTCTTTTACACTAAGCCTCTCTAAGCTTTCACAACACAACAAGTGTTTTAAAAGGAAAGGTTAACTCACGTAGTGAGGATTTGAAAGATTAAGCTCAAGATCACTTTGAGGATCTTTATAAGATTTTTGCTATCGTCCACTAGACACTTCTATCAGAGTATTACAAAAATCTTTATGTTGTTGTTCTTTTTCACAGACTTCGCCTTTTTCTATTCACTTCGCTACACACTTCTTCGTTGGTGCATGTATATATATAGTCTTCAAGGAAAAGATCCGTTGCAGAGGATTTTGACTCGTTATGTAATGAGAAGCGTGCAAACTATCTTTTCAGAAAGGTAAGGCATGACAGTTTTTAGACTTGCACTAAAAAGGAAGGTGCAGGACTGCGCTGGCGGTCTGTTCTTCTGAACATTCTTCATTTGTCTTGGCAGCTTGATAAGTTGACTTGCTTTATTTATTTTGCTACGCTTTTGCACTGAAATGATGTTGATGTTATTTAATGTTTCAAACAAATTTGAACATTAGTTCACAAAAGTAGTAATATGTTAGTTATGAGGAAGATTTAGCATAAATCAAATTGACGTTCAAACTAAAAACTTAGCCGTTTGAATATATAATCTTGGAGGCTTGTATGAGTTTATTCATCGGACGGTCGCCTTCAGTTTGTTCAACTGGTAGGTCTTCTTTGGCGAGTCTTCTGGACGATCTATAACACGTCTGTTGGATGGTCTTTAACACGTCTGTTGGACGGTCTTTAACACGTCTACTGGACGATCTTCTTAGCTGCGACGGGGTTAGTCTATAAGCACAAAATTAATCATTAATAAGCTTGTTATCTTCAAAACATTGAGAGTTTAGACGCTTCTATGTCTTTGGTTCCAACAATCTCCCCTTTTTTGATGATGACAAACCTTATTAATTTTTAAGTTTTTGCTAGAAAATAAAGTAGCACATAAAGGAGTTTTCGAAAGACTTACTATGCTCCCCCTGAGTTGGTTATACCAAGTTTTGTATACTTGAGACATAGGATATCAGCTTGAATCCATATCAAATATCATACCAAGTATCAAGCATATTATATATAACAGATATAGGATTTAATATAAGTAGAGCAATACTCGAAGTAAAGCAGATCAACTATGTATTTTATTTAGCTGTTCAGAGCATAAATTTGACAAGAACATATGCAAAAAAAATGCGACAAAGGAAAAAAGGAAAAACAAAAACATAAAACATAATGCTTTCTCCCCCTTTGTCATTAGCAAAAAAAGACAATAGGAAAAAGGGAGTCGTCATCACAGTCACTGTGGCGGCGGCGGAGGAGGAGAAGGTTGAGAAGGATGGAGGAGGGCTTGTTGGTTCTAGAGAATTTGGTGAAGAAGAGTGAAAATAGGTTGAAGTTGGGTGGCAATATATTGTTGAACGGCGGAGTCAACAAAGGGGATGGATGAAGGGGCGGAAGTAGAGATGGGGAGGCTAGCGGAGGTTTGGGAGCCAGGAATGGGCAGTGGTGGAGGTGTAGGTGATGATGGTTAAGAAGGTGGAAGAGCTTTAAAGGGGGGAGGAGGTGCTTCCAAAAACTTTAGGTTTGGCACAGCAAGTTGGTAAGGACGAGGAGGGGTCCAAGGGTAGGGCGGTTGAAAGTTGTTGATGTGAGTAAGGGCAAGCAATCAAAGTGTATAGGATAGAAGTTTCTGTACCAAGGAGTGGACGCTCATCTGGTGGACGGACAAAGGCAGCTAAAGTGTCCAAAAAGTGAAAGACACGAGCTGGACGCTGCGTGAATTCACAGTTCGTTGCAGTTGGGATATCGGCCTTGTCGTCTGTTGAAACGCCACTGCTAGATGCTTCTTGTTCGCATAGGAACATATGTTGATGCCAGAAGCGTTCAACATCGGTCTCGTCCATGTCTGTATGAAGACGCTGAGCTAAAAACCATTCACGGGAATGGGTTGGATGTTGTTGAAACATAACTCGGGACGGTAAAGGCAAAGATGGTGCCTTGGTCAAAATTTTCTTCTTTTTGCGGTTTTCATCTATGATTGGCAGTCTTGGACAGACGCGGTCTGGTTGGATGCGGATGGATGTGAAAGGTCGGATATGTTGGGATGGAGGAATGAACAGCTGATACTTCAAGAATGCTGAACCTTTGAGAGTGTTGCAAAACATATGCTCAAAGGCAAATGGAAAGAATCCATCTTCTTCTGGATCTATAGGCCGAAACTTCAAATCTGCAGGCCGTAGATGAATGATCCGCTCGTCTTATGGTCTTCTTTGTTGTAGAGCTTTCTCGGTGTCTTTGACTGGAGGTACTCCGTGTTGAAGTACTCTAGGAGGATGAGCATTTATGCGCCAAGCTCCTACAACTCTAGAATACCTCCATCTGATAAACCGCTTGAGCGGCAAGTGTTCAATGGCTCCAGGAGGTAGTGCCAAGTATTCTTCTAACGGTTGATGGACATAGTTGTCCATGTACTTCTCCATGACAATCAGAGAGTAGTCAAAACCGAAGCTTGATTTGGGGAGCTTTGGACGCAGAATGATGGCATTGTCGTCTAGGAGGTTTTGAGAATTTCCTTCAACAAAAAGTAGAGGTCATTTCTATTTGGTTTGCGCCAAGGTTTCTAAGGGAGAGTTAGGGAAGGGGATGATGGTTGATGAGGGAGGTGATTTAGGAGGTTTAATAAAGAGATAAGATTTTGAGATACTGGGGGTAGGAATGGTGCAGGTATAACCTTCATCACCAGACAGCAACATTTCTAGTTCAGGTGTGGCTTGTGTTTCGGTTTGTGGTTGGGTAAGAGGTTCATATGGTTCAATGAGGATAGATTCAATAAAATCATTTTCAGGTTCATCAACAGCAACAAGAGAGGAAAGATTACGTTTCTTAGACTGTGCTTCCCCTGGTAGTGTGTCTGCTGGTCATTTGGGTGAGGTAGATGGTTGGGATTGTGGTTGAGCAGGAATAACAACCATGGCAGCTTTTTGCTTCTTGACAAGCTTACCAATTGGCTCATCGTCTTTGTCATCAGAGGCGACGATCAATCGTCTCTTAGCAGGGATTATAGTTGGTGCAAGAGAAGGAGCAGATGTAGCAATAGGAGCAGCTGCAAGGGGAGCAAGTGGAGTTGAAGATCGTTGGGTCTTGGACCTTGTAGCTCTGGTCGCTTGCGCCTTGGACGACCTCCTTCTGGTGGACGGTCTAGCAGCAATTGGATTCTCAAACAGTACCTCATCATCCATAGGTGCAGCATGCTGGACGATTGGCGCTACTGTTTGTAAAGGTGCCATCTCAACAACTTCTTCTTTGACATCCATAAGTTTAGACGTGGTCTCTAAAGGCTTCAGCACGAACCCAGCCTTCATCTGTGCAACATTGTTGCGTCCAAACGGCAGTTGTGTGAATCTATGGCCACAACCTAGAATTCGAATCTGGTTTTGCTCTCCAAGAGAAAGAGCAAAGAAAGCATGAAATACTTGCTGTTGCCAAAATATTCTATTAAGAAGAGCGGCATAGGTGATTTGGTCGTGCTTTCCGTGTCCTTTCATGGTCCTGAAGATGTTGCTCAGGATGAGGTGCGGTAAGTTGAACTGTTGACCAGTGATTATGTGGAACAACGCAAACCAGTGCAGGAAGGTAATGCTGTCCTTAGATCCAGCCTTGTGAAGAATTCCCTTGTTCAGAAACTGCTGAAATATATTCCCTTCTTTTGTCAGTTTGTTGTACTCGACTAGGCCTTGTCCTTTGGGACCCATAAGTGCAACATCAACTGTGTCATGTCCTCCAAAACTGTCTTCCCAGCCGTTTTTGATGCAGGACCCAGCCCGCTCACAGCCTATGGCTTGGGCGACAGAGCCTAGGTCCAGTGTGACCTTAACTTCCAGAACAGTTCCAGTGATGTCCGTCTTTGAAAAAATGGCAGAGTTCCAGAACTGTCGGATGAGTTATGGGTATATAATTTCATTCAGGTGGAAGTAGTTGAGAATTCCACATCCGAGCAAGTTATCCTTTACATTCACCCCCATGTCGTCGAGAGCTTGGATATCGAAGCGGCTTTCGATGAGAACAACAGCCTTGTCTAGGCTCTCCACACGAGCCACGACCTTTGTAGCAGGACCAACCTTTTCAGTTGCTATATCTGAGAGCTTGAAGGAAGGTTAGGGTTTGAGAAGTTGAAGGAGTTCAGGTGGATTTGATAAGAGGTAAATATTTGGTTTAGGTTTGAGTGTGTATGAAGAAACCGAAGAGTTTTGCTTTTGGCGGTTCTTTCACTTTTGAAGAGAGAGGTGATGTGTGATAAATGCTGGATCAAGCACTTACATTTCTTGAGGTTGGTTATACGGCGCATGAGTGACTTAGACCAAAAAAGAAAGCATTTATTTCAAATCATTTTTAGAGAAAACATGATTAAGTACAGATAAGGATGCACACACAAATGAAGGCCGTTATGGAATGCAAAAAAAATAAAATATGCAAGTGGACGATGAAGTATTGGACACTATGAAAACATTGGATGCTACAGAACCTTTGACGATCAAGGCATGTTGAATAAAACTATTCACTTATAAATTCCATACCTAGAAGATCTCGAATATGGATGAGTTTATTTTCAGGAAGGTGTTTTGTAAATATATCTGCCAATTGATTTTCAGTGTTAATAAACTGAATATCGACAACTCTGTTCTGAACATAATCTCTTATAAAATGATGTTTTATTTCAATGTGCTTTGCCATAGAATGCAGGATAGGATTTTTTGACAGATTTATAACAGCAGTGTTATCACAAAAGATAGGAATGTTACTCTCGTAGATACTGTAGTCTTCTAACTGATGCTTGATCCATAAGAGTTGTGAGCAGCAAGACGCAGTTGAGACATACTCTGCTTCCGTTGTGGACAGGACAATCGTCCCTTGTATTTTGCTCGTCCAGGAGACTAGATTCCCACCAATGAGGTGACATCCTCCACTGGTGCTTTTGCGTTCTACTCTATCTCCCGCATAGTCAGCATCGCAAAAACCAACTAATCTGTATTCTGTGTTTGACTTAAAACATAAACCAAAATTAGTGGTTCTTTTTAAGTATTTAAAGATTCTCTTAACTACTGTTAGATGAGTTTCTCTAGGATCAGACTGAAAGCGAGCACATAGACATACACTGAACATAATGTCAGGTCTAGACGCTGTGAGATATAAAAGGGATCCAATCATACCTCGGTATGTAGATTGATCTACCTTTTTAGAAGTGTCATCCAGGCTAAGTATTGATGATGGATGCATCGGTGTACTCATTTCTTTTGCATCGTCCATCTTATACTTTTGAGAAGTTCATTGACATACTTTGTCTGATGTATGAATATGCCATTTCCAGTCTGCTTTACTTGCAATCCCAGGAAGAATTTTAGTTCTCCCATCATACTCATCTTGAATTCTGCTGTCATAATCTTAGAAAAATCCTTGCATAAAGCGTTATTAGTAGCACCAAATATAATGTCGTCTACATATATTTGTGCAATAATAAAATGTGATTTGACATCTTTGCGAAAGAGAGTGGTATCTACTTTTCCTCTAGAGAAACCATTTTTTAAAAGAAAAGAACTTAGCTTTTCATACCAAGCTCTTGGGGCTTGTTTAAGTCCATACAAAGCCTTTTTAAGTTTGAAAACATGTTTGGGAAAAATATCACACTCAAAACTAGGAGGTTGTTTCACATAGACTTCCTCGTTCATTATGCCATTTAAGAATGCACTTTTAACATCCATTTGATAGAGCTTCATATTACTATGAGCAGCAAATGAAAGTAAGATGCGAATGGCTTCTAATCTGGCTACCGGTGCAAAAGTTTCAGTAAAGTCTATACCTTCTTGTTGAGAGTAACCTTGAGCTATAAGTCTTACTTTATTTCTTACCACATTGCCAGCTTCATCAAGCTTGTTGCGGAATACTCACTTTGTTCCAATGATAGACTTGTCCTTGGGTGCAGGAACTAGCATCCAGACATCATTCTTTTCGAATTGACTAAGTTCGTCCTTCATGGTGCTAATCCAGCCATCGTTCAAGAGAGCTTCGTCTACTGTCTTTAGCTCTAGTTGAGAAATCAAAGCAGTTTGAGCTTGCTCCTTGAAGGTCAATCTTGTCCTAACATGATCTTGAACATTTCCAAGAATTTGATTATCTGGATGATAGGTCTTCATTTTCCAAGAGTGTCCAGTTGGTTCTTTTTCTTCTGCTTTTGGATTGTCCATCTAATCTCTAGACGCTGAAGGTCTGACATCGTCCAGCTTCATATTTGCAAATGAATCGTCTAGTTCTGATATTTCATTATCAGGCTTTTTGTCATTGAACTTAACATGGATGGCTTCTTCAACTGCTAAGGTTCTAGAGTTGTAAACTCTATAAGTCTTGGATGTTTCAGAATAGCCTAACAGTATTCCATCATCAAACTTACCAAGGTTGTCCTTAGTGTTTAGAATGAAACATTGACATCCAAAGGGATGAAGATATGATATGTTGGGTTTTCGTCCTTTCCATAATTCATAGGGAGTCTTTTTCAGAAAAGGTCTTATATAAATTCTATTTTGTAAATAACATGCAGTGTTTATGGTTTTGGCCCAGAAGTGCTTAGGAGTTGAGCTATCATTTAGCATGGTTCTAGCCATTTCTTGTAATGACCTGTTCTTTCTCTCTACCACACCATTTTGTTGTGGTGTTCGTGGTACAGAGAAGTTGTGGAGAATTTCGTTCTCCTCACAGAACCCTTGAAAACTTTCATTTTCAAACTCCCCTCCATGATCACTTTTTATTGAAGCTATACAAACACCTTTTTTCATTTTGTATCCTTTTGCAAAAAATAGAAAAGATTTTATAAGACTCATCCTTGTGTTTTAAGAACATAACCCATGTCCATATAGAGTAGTCGTCCACTACGACTAGTTCATATTGTTTTTCGCTCAGGGAGGCTATTCTAGTTGGACCGAACAAGTCCATATGTAATAGCTCAAGATGTCTAGTTGTGGAAACAGTATTTTTTGATTCAAAAGAGCTTTTTACTTGTTTCCCTTTTTGACATGCATCACAGAGAACATCAGACTTGTAAGTAAGATTTGGAAGTCCTCTTACGAGGTTATGCTTATTTAGCTTTGAGATTAATCTTAAGCTTGCATGTCCAAGCTTTTTGTGCCAAGTCCATTGATTTTCCTTGATGGATACTAGGCAGGATACATTTTGATTTGTGAGGTCAACTAGATCAATCTTATAAAGATTGCTTTGCCTTTTAGCAGAAAATAATATGGATCCATCTAGATTCTTGACAGTACATTTGTCTTTGTCAAAGGAGACATTGTGTCCACTGTCACATAATTGACTTATGCTTAGTAGATTATGTCTGAGACCTTCAATATATAAAACATTTTCAATGGAAGGGAAGGAATGCTTATCGATTGTTCCTATACTTGTGATCTCTCCCTTCTGGTTTCCTCCAAAGGTGACCCATCCACCATTCTTGGGTTGTAGGCTTTGGAACATACACCTTTCTCCCGTCATGTGTCGTGAGCAACCACTGTCCAAGTACTATGACTGGGGTCTTCTTTCGGTTGTCAAGCAAATCTGCAATAGGTATTATCATAAACTTAGGTACCCAAATGGACTTGGGTCCTTTTCTGTTAGTTCTAAAGGCATTGGACGCCTTCTTTGTTGGACGATATCTACATTGTGTTGATTCATGCCCATTCTTTCCACATAATTTACAAAAGGTTATATTTTTACCTGGCTCGTAGTTTTCTTCTTTAACATAACCAAGTCTAGATTTGTCATGAGGACTTCTTCTATACGATAGGATTTTATCTAGATTTTCAGTTCCACTGACAAATTTAGATAAACTTTCTTTTAGATGAGTAACTTCTTTTTGAAGTTCTAAGACTTCATGAGAAGATGTCTTTTCTGAAATATTTTTAGTTTTCAAAACCTCATTTTCTTTCAAAATCTTTTTATGCTCTTCATTGAGCAAATTGAATTCTTTTGTTATTTTTGAAATTTTCTTTTTCAGTTCTCTATATCCTATTGAAAGAGTTGAGGAGTTAGCAAGCAAGTCATTATAAGCTTCTTGTAAAGAGATTAAGTTGTCGAAGTTTACCTCTTCGTCTTGCTCATTGTCTGAGCTATCAGAGCTAGTTCTTGCCATGAGACACAGGTTGGCTTCTTCTTCTCCTTCTTCATCTGATGAAGATAGGTCCATGTCTTCCCAGATAGCCATGAGACCTTTTTTCTTGAAGAATGTCCTTTTTTGTCTTTCTGTAGACTGGGACATTCAGCTCTGAAATGTCCAGGCATCTTACATTCATAGCATACTAAAGGACTTTTTTCTTTTGGAGTTTTGTTAAACTTCTTTGTGAAGTTTTTGGCTCTTGATCTTCCTTTCTTCCTCCACATAGCTTGTATTTTCCTTGAGATGAAGGATATCTCATCCTCATCAGAGTCATCCTTCTCAGATTCTTCCACGTGTAGTGCCTTAGACACTGATCCTTTGACCGTTTTCCATTTGCTCCTCCAGACCGTCAGGCATTCCTGCTTGACAATCTATAGTTGTATGTCCCTGCACACCATAAATCTCACAAGAGAGGTTAGAAGCACCCATTACATTAACAATGCCCTTTTCCAGTTTATCAAATTTTTTGCTTAAAGCATCAAATTTAGTCATGAGAAGGTCAATGCTATTTACCTCATACTTACCTGGAGCGACTCTCTTTGTACTATTTCCTTGCTCTCCTACCTAATGGCATTGATTAGTTGCCATCGACTCAATGATGTCAAGTGCCTCATTGAGAGGCTTATCCATGAAAGCTCTTCCTTATGTGGTGTGTAGTGCCATCTTACTCAGGTAGTTCAATCCACTATGAAAAAAATAGACTATGAGCTCTTGTTCAAAGCCATGATAAGGACACACGAGTAACAGTCCTAAGAATTTCTCCCACGCTTCAGCAAAAGACTCAATTTTGCCCTAGCAAAAGTTAGCAATTTACTTCCTCATTTCACCCGTCTTCAATGGTGGTTAGTATTTGTCAAGGAATGCTTGCTTGCATAGGTCCCAGGTAGTGACAACATTCCTAAGAAGAGTCCTCATCCATGCTTTTGCATTAGCTGCTATAGTAATGGAAAATAGGCATAGGCGTAGTGCATCAATCAAGATACCTTAAAAATGTTGGGTCTTACATATCTCTAAGAACCCTTCAAGGTGCTCCGTAGGGTCTTCGAAGGTAACCCGCTGAATTGGTTTTGCTTCAGCATGCTTAACAGAGTGGGTGGTATAACAAAATTTGTATTTGCCGCGACAGTTGGGCGTGCTCTTCCAATTGGCAACCCATGAATTCTCGAAGCGGCAAAATCCTTCAAGGGTCTAGTCGCTTGCTCTTCTCCTGCCATTGCTTTGGTTTTTTCTACTACAAAAGTTGCTCTATGCTTCTATTTTGTTGTCTCTGCCTTTTATGGAAGGTTCTCTCTATCTCAGGGTCTGCTTCAATGGGTTCCCCAAGACGAAGAGATATTGACATACACAAAGAAAAGCACATGCAAAAGAAAAAAGCCTGTGAAGTCTGAAAAAGGAAATAAAAAAAAAAAGACAAGAAATTGAGGGGGGGGGGGGGGGGATTTGTCTAATTCTAACAAAAAGCAAATATCACTGAGCCAAGAGACGCAGTCCTCGGCAACTGGCGCCAAAAACTTGATACGTTACCGCAAGTGTACAATATTGTCCTAGTAATAAATATCGTTCTCTCCACATGGACTATGTGTCTACCTTGTGATCCTTTCCTTGCTTGAATAAAGCTTCAACAAATTTTCTATTACTCTTCCTTAGCTTCAAATCACTCCAAGTCTAGATGTTTAAGCTCCAAAGCCAAATCAATTCATGCTAAACTTTTCCTTAAATTTACAAACAAACACAAAAACACACCTCAAGCGTTTTAAGTGATTAAATGAAGGAAATTAAGGGAATTAGTACTAAAACTACTCCTAATAAGCTAAAATGCATGCAAACCTATGTGGATTAAGATGATAATTATAGTATAAAATGCAACGCATCACTACATGTTTATTGACAAAAAAAAAAAAGATTAATATGGAAAGAATTTTTTAATGGTGGAAACTCATACACAAAAAGATCTTAAGCAAACTCCTATTTTAGTCTCTGAATTTGCAAAGCGCTGTCATAGTAGTCCTTAAAATTAGAAAAAATGTCAAATAAATTCGTAAAATTGAAATTTGTTAGTCACGTTAGTCCTTGTCATTAATTCCATTATAGACCATAATGATAATAAGTTATAAAATTTATGGGCTATAATAATAGTAGGTTGTTCATATCAGGGACTAAAACAATAGTAATTTTAATTTCAAAGATTTATTTGACATTTTTCTAATTTCAGGAACTACTATGATAGCATCTTACAAATTTAGGAACTAAAATGACGATTTACTAAAAAAAAATCTTTCGTCTTTATTTCTTTGCATTTAAATAAGTGAGGTCTATTTTTATAAAAATAAACAAAGACTTACATTGTTTCATATGAGAGCTTGAGAAGAAAGAAATATTTGAGGAAGAGAAAACATAAAAATCAGTATTTGTTATCATTTTGTCCTGAAATATCTTGATCATACAATATATTTTCTTTCTTCTATTTTTTAATTTGGTCAAACAAGTGAAGAGAGGATTATAGTTTTCTTTCTTTTTATTTTTTCTTACCTTTCTTAATCCAAACTAAAAATTTATTTATTTTTTACCTATTTTTTGTTCTTAATTAATAATTTCTTTCTTCGTGTTATTTTACTTCTTTTTTCATGGAAAGGAAGTATATTAATCATAGAAATGTAACAAACTGATTATGTGAAATAATTAAACGTATTTGAAAAAATATCTCACATAAACATTTCATGACAACCATGCATTTCCTTTTTTTTTTTTTTTTCCTTAAGCACCATTGTGTTTTCTTTCTCTATCCTTAAGTCAAATGTAATTAGTTAGTTCCATTTTCGTCGAAATTTCATAGTCACTTTGTATTTAACAATGTTAATTACTAAGAGAGAAATGTGTTATACATCTCCTTGGACCCTGAGTCAGAAAAGCAACATACATACTATCTGAACACAAAACAGTTCAGTTGAAAATTATTGTTAATTACAACTAGACAATTTTGAGAGAAACATATTTGAAAAATGACACCCTTGATGAATAAATCAGCGCATGCACAAAGCTTGACTTCATGATGGTACATCCTCAACTTACAAAACTGGATCGTACGACAACCACGCACAGGCCGTTCAAAGGAGCCCTGAAGAAGGCAACAATTGATCAACCCACCCACAACATTTCTCTTCTCATTTAGTCCGTAGCTAGGCCACGACTTGTCCCATTCTTACACATAACACGTTGATATATCATTTCCCCAAATATCCCGGGCGTGCCATCATCTGAGTGCGTGTTTGAATGTGCGTTTGTAAAATTGATTTGGAATCAACGTGATTTTATAGAATTGATTTTAATTAAACGTGAGCTTCAAATAACGTGGTTTTTGTTTGGATAATAGATATTAGAAAATTAATTTTTACAAAGAATATTATTTGAAAACTTGCAATCAAAATTGATTTGGGGTATATAATTACCAAAATGGGATTTAATGTGTATGTGTGTGTGTATAATTTTAGTTTTGGTAAAAACCTAGAAATAAAACTTGATCCAAAATAGTAAAATAATTAAAAATTAATAGATAAAGATGATTTAATGAACAAAGTGCGCGGATTCACAGGGTACTGTTGTGTGAAAAAAAAGGGGACAGAAGTAACTAAAATCAATGTAACCATTGCTTTGCTTTGCTCTGCACTGACAAAATTACCACGCCCCACTACTACTTCTCTCTCAAGTCCCAATCTCTTTTGTTCATCGACTCTCTTTCAAGCATCGTGGTATTTCTTTTTCTTTCTCTCTGTTTTGTTTTGTTTTATTTGGGGAGTTTTGTTGTGCATACAGTGAATTCATTGAGCAACACCCCTGTAAATTAATGGCTGTCGGAGAACCTAACTTCCTTTGCCAAAGAGAAGGGTATACATATATGGAAGGAGAAAATATTAGCTCATGGACTTGCGTTTTTTTGGATCCAAAAGCTTCTTGAAGTAGCTTCAAATGAGATTCACGTTTGTTTTGTTGATCCATGTTTGAGGAGAAGTGCCAAACACAATAGTCAAAGACAAAATCAATTTTGACCAGCTCTAAACTCACGTTTAGTAATTTTAGACGTAAAACCAAATATGTACTAAATGCATGTTTGGAACCGCATCTTATACGTGTGCTAGTGGGTAAAACCACGTCAAATAGCAAATAAACATAGAAGCTACATATACCTGCTTCTCTTTTAACGCGGATCCAAGACGACGTAATGCATAAACAAACATGCTATAATTAATAATTAACAGTCCATGCATGTGACCATAATCCTCAATTAGCAACAAATGTGCACAAGGGGGGCTAAGCAGTCCAGTTTATTGTTCATCCCATCACCACCCGTGATATAGTTTAATTGAGGCACACCCTACAAACACTTCAAATTTGAGTATATTTTCCACTCTTGTGAACAAGGCTTTCCAATTTCACACGAACGTTTTCAGGCTGCTGCAATAATGCAGTTACTATTCTCTCAGCAGAGCGTTTGCCGTTTACTTGTGAAGGAGAATATGATATTGTCATGGCATTGTTGTGGGTGATGCTGTGAGATTTAGGGTTACGTGGAATTGCTTCCTCACTTTTGATTTAATTATACTTTTGATAATTTTAATTTAGATTACCTGCTATTCGAGTTTTTTTAGTTAGTTAAGTCATTTTATTTTTAGAATTAAGCAAATTTAATTATTCATATTCCAAATTTTACGATAAATTTGGAATATGAATAATTTTAAAAGTAAAAAATTTAATAAAATTTTAAAAAATTTATAGGATGTATAGACAAGCTTGGAAAAGGAAAATTTTAAGTTTTTTAATTTTAGGTGAAATTAATGTTTTGATTAGTGAACTTTTTGCAGAAAATTTAATTTAATTTGTAAAAAATTAAGTAAAAATAATGGTAATTTGAAAGTTTTAAATAAAATAAAATTGATGACAAAAAGAAATTTGTTTACTTTCAAAAATATTTAATTAACTCAAATACAATTAAACCTAAAATCAAAGTACAAACTAAAAGGATGTAATACAATTAAACTTAAAATTAACAGTTGACCAAAATTGTCCACAAATTAAATTAAAGGAATCAATATAACAATTAAGCATATATAATATCATTTATCTATCTTTCCGCAACTTAAATTATTGATATAGCTGATTCATGTCATTGGCTCTTGTCCGTCTAAATTTTATGAACGTAATGGTATCAATTTGTACAAACTTATCGTCTAAACGATTATATACCGAATGTTACAAAGTTACAAAAAGAAAAGTAACGCGTAACTTCTTCTTCTTCTTTAATGGTTACAACTTCTTTTTCTTTAGATCCCAAGCAACATTATCAAATTCCACAAAAAGAAAGTTTGGCTAAAAAAGGCTTCCGTGATTAGTGACTCGTTGAAAGCTCTGTCCTCTACACCAACTAGGAAGTATCCTCCCGATATTTTATGGGTGTTTCCTTCGCAAGGAGGTTGCAATTGCTCTTTCTGCTGTTTCTCTTCTCTCTTTCTTTAGCCTCTGTTTGGTATGTGAGAGAGGAGAGGAGAGGAGTAGAAATTTTTAAATTTTTAAAACTTCCATTGCTTGGTACAATAGAAATAGCATAGAAATTTTTAAATTTTTTGGTGGATCTCACTATTTATTTTTACTTTATTTTTCATTTATTTTCATTCACCTATCTATCTATCTCTTATTTCTTATCTATTTCTCTCAAACTAAACAATCTAAAATTTTAAATTATTTCTTACTTATTTCTCACCTCCTAACTTATTTTTTTACCTATTTCTTTCTTATTTATTTTTCTCTTCTCTACCAAACAAACTGTTAAAGATAGAAAAAAAATGTGCACGAAATAAAATGAAAAAAAAAATTGCGATGAGAGGTCACTACATGGATCCGCATATGAATTGCTGATTATATTCTCTTTTTATTATTATTATTAAACAAAAAGTGGTAGAATGAGGATTATATGCTTTAAATCGAATAAATTATGGGTTTAGGCAAATCAATCATAAAATCTGCAAGTTAAATAAATTTGGTTCAAATTTTACTGACCAACTCATCTATTTATATAAAATTAAAAAGGGAAATTTCTAATTGTTACGAATCTTTTTTTTTTACATTTGCCTAGAATTTTGACAACTGTTCATCAGACATATTACTTTAAAAGGTTTTAGGATTTATTTAAAGAATTTGTCTCTAGTGGTTTTTGATTTTCGGTTAAGACAAATGTGACTGTGTAAACTCTGATCGGCGTAAATTTTGCTAAGAGGTTTGTGACCGGAATTTATGTGGATCGACGCTATTTTAGTCAGCTTTTGTGAAAGTAGCTTTTAGCTTTTTCTTTATTGTCTCTCTTTTTTTGAAGTTTTTCTCATTCTCTCTTGGGTTTTGGAGAAAGAGGTCGTGGTGTTGGAGCAATGCAATGATTCTACGAACGTGAAATTGCCAAAAGGTTTCTCCAAGGCCGTGAAAGGGATTCAAAGTCTATTTGAGAAAGCGTGGAATTCAGGAAACCCGATTTTGGAAATGCTGGACGTAGGGAAACTTCGTTACCATAGAAAATGTGGGGTCCAGCCTATGTGAATGAGTGAAAACGGTGCAAGCAAAAATTTGTGCATGCAAGTATGAAAATGTTGCAAGATGGAATTGATGCTTTAAATGCAATGTTGAAATTGCAAATTGCTTTACAGAGGCAAATATAAACATGGTAAAGGAAGGTAGAAATTATTCAACCTCTAACTAAATTCATTTGGTACATTAAACGCAACAAGTGCAAATCTCCTCTATAAATAACGGGAGTGAACCAGTGGAGAGCACACAAACAAAGTAAAAAGCGCATCCTCACAAGAGAGAAAAATTGTGAGAGAAAAATTGAGAGTCTTAGAGAGAGTTTCTAAGAGAGAAAATTAATGAGCCAATTTGTAAGTGTTATCCACAAATTGAATAAACATTATTGTTGTATTTTGTAATCTTATTATTGTTATAGTGAAAGTTTTAAGAGGCCTACAGGTCCCGTAGTTTTTCCCTACTCACGTTGAGAAAGTTTTTCACACTAAAAATTTCTGGTGTTGTTATTTTACGTTTCTGCTTAGTGCCTATTTTGAGTTTATAGAAGAGGAAAATTATGCTAGCATTTCCCAACAGTAGTATCAGAGCTCTTAGAGCTCACGAATAATAAGGTGCCATATTCATAAGAAAATTTTTAGTATGCTCTCTGGTTATAGCATTGCCTGATCTTCCACGTCAGAAAATGATTATTCTTGTTGCTGGAAATAAAATGTGGTAGAGTGGAAGTGCATGTCTAGGAAAGTTTGGCTAAGGAAAGACTTGATATTTAAGTGTGTTTATTGACTCACATCTCTTTCCTGGGAACTTACCTAGTGCACTATTCACAAACTATGGTAATTGTTTTGGTATACAGTAATTCTTAGTTCACTATTTAGCTTGTGTAACTCAAGATGGAGGGAATCGTTACTCATGATGGAGATATGTTCAAGTTAACTGTTGACAATTTCTCATATTGGAAATCGATGATGGAAGACCATTTATACTACAAGGATTTGCATGAACCAATCACTTAACAAGATAAATCGGAAGGGAAGACTGGTAAAGATTGGGAGTTCTAGAATTAGAAAAGCAGTAGCTATGATCCAAAAATATATTGATCGAAGTTTGTTTGAGCATATCTCAACTTATACCAATACGTATAAGTTGTGGACAAAACTTGAATCTTTGATTCAAAAGAAGACACTCAAGAACAAAGCCCACCTTTTCAAACGACTAGTAAAGTTGGAATACATGGACAATCAAAACATGATCGAGCATTTGAATATCTTCAAAGGTATTGTGAATCAACTAATGAAAACAGAAATAAAGATAGATGATGAGGTGAAAACTCTTCTACTCTTCAGTTCTCTGCCTCTGAGTTAGGACACATTAGTTGTCACTCTTAGCAATTTTGCTCCAAAAGGAAAGCTCAACATGGATTTTATTACATACAGTTTGTTGAATGAAGAGTCAAGACAGAGAGAAAGAGGCTTGAACAACCAGTTTGAAACCAATGTTGTTAAAAATAGATGAAGGAGTAAAAGTCGTGGAAAAGAGATCAAGGAAAATCACAAGGCAGATCCAAATCTCGCACTAGACTAAATTGTTATTACTGTGGTAAACTGGGCCACAAGAAGTCTGAGTGCAGATTCTTGAAGAAAAACCAACAGGCTGGAACTACCCACCCTAACCAGATTGACCCAAAGAAAAAGAAGGAAGATGGAACAACCACTGTGATGGCCTCAAATGATGAGAATATATTTCTTGTTAGCGAGGAAAATTATCTAAATGTTGCATCTGATGATTGCATTTGGAATTGACTTAGGAGCATCCTTCCATGTGACTCCCTATGAGGGATTCTACTCATCATACTAAAAAAGAGACTTTGGTACGGTGAAGATGGGTAACCATGTCACGAATAAGATTATCGGCATTGGTGAAGTAACTTTGATGACTGAGAATGGAAACAAGCTTGTGTTAAAGGAGGTACGACGTGTTCCAGACATGCGTCTCAACCTTATTTCAGCGAGAGAGTTAGATGGAGTTGGAATGATAAACCAGTTTGGTGCCAGTAGATGGAAACTCAGTCAAGGGAACATGATTGTTGCTAGTGGAAAGAAGGAAGGCTCCCTGTACATATTGCAGGGAAAGATATGCAAATGAGAGACGAATGTTGCTCAAGACACATCCAAAGAATTGTGGCATAAACGATTGGGCCACATAAGCAAGAAGGGTTTAGAGATCCTCGCAAAACATCATCTCCTAAGCATAAAGGGGCAGCCACTTGAATCCTGTGAAGACTTCCTAGCAGGGAAACAACACAAAGTATCTTTCAAAAGACCAGATGATGCAAGAAGAAAAAAGCATATTCTAGATCTTGTTCACTCAGATGTTTGCTCAACATCTGAAAAGTCCATTGGTGGTGCCTAATACTTTGTTAACTTCATTGATGATCACTCCAGGAAAGTTTAGGTGTATCCATTGAAGATGAAAAATCAAGTTTTTCAAGCTTTCAAGGAGTTCCATGTTTCTATAGAAAGAGCAATTGGAAGAAAGCTGAAATGCTTGAGAATTGATAAAGATGGAGAATACATAGGCCAATTTGAGGTATATTGCAACACTCATGGGATAAGACATGAGAAAATGCCTCCCAAGACTCCTTAGATGAATGAAGTAGCTGAAAGGATGAACAGAATGATCGTAGAGAAAGTCAGAAGTATGCTTTCTCAAGCAAAACTTCCCAAATCATTTTGGGGTGAAGTAGTGAAAACTATAGTTGATATGATAAATTTGTCTCCTTCAAGACCTTTAAATAGAAAGCTTCCGGATGAGGAATAGTCTAGAAAGAAAGCCTCTTTTGGTCGCTTGAGAGTTTTCGAATGTAAGGCATTTGTTCACATTCCGAAGATGAAAGAGCAAAGCTTGATGCTAAAGCAAAAGAATGCATATACCCTAGTTCACCAACAGATGAACTTGGCTTTAGATTATAAGATCCTACAAATAAGAAGATTGTTCGAACTAGAGATGTGATATTCTTTGAAGATCATACCAGTGTTTTAAAACTCAGACCGGACCGGCCGGTCTGACCGGTTGAACCGGAAGCCGGATCCATAGCCGGTTCGGTCACTTTATCAGATCGAAAATGCTTTCAACTTGGGATGACGTCATTAACTCAGTTCTGAACTGGGGAGAACCGGTGACTCGTCTGGTTGGAATACGGTTGAAAAGAAGCCCCACATTGATTGGTTACAGACTCTTGATTGACGCACTGCTACTTACTGCTGTCACCTGACTTTGACTGTGACCCGCAAGCTGTGCCATGCACAAGAGAAATTAGCATCGGAGTAGAAAATTTTGCTCCATACACGTATAGAACCTATGTCCCTTGGGTGCTTAAAATGAAAGTAACCATTACACCAACGTACCCAATTGTAACATAGTTGGTAAAAATAATTTTTATACTATATATGTATTGTAAAACTATATATTTAATAATATATCAGTTCATGCGGTTCAACCAGTGACCCATTGACCTAGTACCTTGACTGAGTCAATCACCGGTCCAAGTTTTAAAACACTAGATCAGACGATCCAAGATATCAAGTCTAAGAAGCCAAAGCAAAAAGGTGGATCGAGATTCAAACCATGTCATGATAAATAATTCAGGGGGAGATACTCATGAGATGGAACAACCTCATCAAACGATGCAATCAGATGAGACAAGTGAATAGCAAGTAGTGGATAACATTTCGACGGAACATGATCCCCAAGTAAGACGATCCACAAGAAGTAGGCGACCTTCGAAAAGATATTTCTCAGATAAATATGTCAACTTCACTAATGAAGGGGAACCACAAGGCTTCATGGAAGCCATCGAGACAAATGACAAAGAGAAATTGATGCAAGCAATGGAAGAAGAAATCTAATCCCTGAAAGAGAATCAGACGTATGACTTGATGAAATTACCAAAAGAAAGAAGGATATTGAAAAATAAATGGGTGTTCAAACTCAAGAATGAAGAGAATAACCCAAACCCCGGGTACAAAGCACAAATTGTTATGAAGGGGTGCAATCAGAAGAAAGGCATAGATTTTGAAGAAATCTTCTCACCAATGGTGATGATGATATCCATTAGAACAATCCTTGGTCTGGCTACCAAACTAGACTTGGAAATAGAATAACCTGATGTCAAAACAGCATTTTCACATGGAGACCTAGAAGAAGAAATCTATATGGAGCAACTAGAAGATTTTGCAGAACTAGGCAAGGAACACTTGGTATGTCGCTTGAAGAAAAGCCTCTATGGTCTAAAACAAGCTCCAAGACAATGGTACAAGAAGTTTGATCTCTTCATGACCCAACACAATTTCAAGAAGACCTCTACAGACCATTGTGTGTTTGTGAAGAACTATGAGAATGGTGAATCCATCATACTTCTATTGTATGTTGATAATATGCTGATTGTTGGGAAAGATAAGACAAAGATAACTGCTCTCAAGAAGGCATTGAGTAAATCTTTTGCCATGAAAAATCTAGGTGCAGTAAAGAAGATTCTTAGAATGAAGATTATCAAAGATCAATCTAGAAAAATGTTGTGGGTGTCATAAGAAGACTATATCAAGAGAGTTCTTGAAAGGTTCAACATGCATAATGTCAAACCTATGCACATCCCATTACTTGGCCATCTCAAACTTAGTAAGACATGATGTCCAAAGAATGAAGAAGAAAAAGAAGAAATGAGCAAGGTGTCCTATTCTTCTGCAATGGGTAGCCTTATGTATGCAATGGTTTGTACAAGACCAGACATTGCTTATGCTATAGGAGTTGTGAGCAGATTCCTATCAAACCCAGGAAAGGAGCATTGGAATGCTATGAAATGGATACTAAGGTATCTGAAGGGAACTGCAAAGATTGCTTGTGTTTTGGAAAATGAAATTTAATGCTTCATGGGTATTCAGATGTAGATATGGCAGGAGATATGGACTCAACAAAATCCACATTGGGATATTTGATTACTTTTGTAGGGGGAGCTATATCATGGCAATCGCGCCCACAAAAGTGCATTGCTTTAAGCACCACAAAAGCAGAGTTCATTACAATCACTGAAGGTTGTAAGGAGATCATGTGGATGAAGAAGTTCCTACAAGAGTTAGGCCAAGAGCAGGAAAACTATGTTATTTATTGCGACAGTCAGAGTGCAATTCATCTCAGTAAGAACTCAAGTTTTCATGCAAGGTCAAAACACTTCGACGTGAGGTATCACTAGATACATGATGTATTGGAAAGTAAATTACTGCAGGTTGAGAAAATACACACCAAAGACAATGAGGTAGATATACTGACAAAATCTCTAACAAAAGAGAAGTTAGAATTTCGCAAAAAAGCTACAAGCTTAGCACTAACCCTAAATTGATCCAAGGATAATTTCCTTTGGCTGGAAAAGGAGAATTGTGGGGTCTAGCCAATATGAAAGAATGAAAAAGGTGCAAGCAAAAATCGGTGCATGCAAGTGTAAAAATGTTGCAAGAAGGAAATGATGCTTTAAATGCAATGTTGAAATTGCAAATTGCTTTATAGAGACAAATATAAACACGGTAAAGGAAGGTAAAAATTGTTCAACCACTAACTAAATTCATTCAGTGCATTAAATGCAACAAATGCAAATCTCCTCTGTAAATAAAGAAGTGAACTAGTGGAGAGCACACAAGCAAAGTGAAAAGCACATCCTCACAAGAGAGAAAAATTGTGAGAGAAAAATAAAGAGCCTTAAAGAGAATTTCTAAGAGAGAAAATTAGTGAGCCAATTTATGAGTGTTATCCACAAATTGATGATACATTATTGTTGTTACATTGAAAGTTTTAAGAGGTCTATGGGTCCCGTGGTTTTTCCTTGCTCATGTTGAGAAGGTTTTCCACGCTAAAAATTTTTGGTATTGTTATTTTTAGTTTTCACTTAGTCCCTATTTTGAATTCACAAAAGAGGAAAATTATGCTGGCATTTCCCAACAAAATAATTGACCTCAATCAAGGTAAACAATGCTTACTAAGAGCGTGTTTGGTTCCACATTTTGAATGAGATTTTCTACATTCCAAATGTGATTTTCACAAACTAATATTTATAACTTTCACGTCCAAAACGTGATTTCTTCCTTCTTAATGAATTTTCAAACACGTTATAAGTATGACGATGCATGTGGTTTTCTCTGTTTATTTATCATTTTTTAATTTCAGAAAGTTTTTATTCTATTTGCGGTTGGTCAAACTAACCAACCAGTGTAAGGTTTTTGGGAATAGTTCCGTGCAAGATGATGCATGTGTTTACTCGGTAAATTACCCTAAATCCTCTTAGGGTTAAATGCATGGAATCCTTATATCTTGGGCGGAGAATGGGATATGGGTATCTGAAGGAGTTTGTAGAGATAAGCAAATGGAAGGATTGTTTTTGACTTCTCTTTCTCTGTCTCTTTGATTTTGTCTTTGGCTAGCAAAGCACAGGAAGGCATGTATGATTTTGAGAATGATGGGTTTATAGTTGATGATGTCGAAGATGAAGAATTTGGTAAAGAGGAAGGATAAAATCTAAAATAAACACAAAAGAAGAAGAAAGAGGTTATTACACTTTCCTACTATGTTATGCCATTTCATATATCTGTGTTGTTTAGTCAAGATTGCGTTCTTTTGCTATCCATTTTCAGGAAATCATTGAAAAGCATTGCTCTTGACAATGAGGATGTTGAGTTAATTCGTGAGCATAACTGCACAAGAGCATCAATGTAGAACCATTGGTTAATTAGCTTTTACCTCTTTATGAATAATTGGTTTGTATATGTATTCCAAAGAACTAGAGAGACTGGTTTTTGTTATTTATCATGCTTCTTCCATGCTCATCCCGTTTTTCTACAGAGATGGAAAATTCCAGGAGGCTTAAAAAGACTGGCGTAGGCACTGAGCTGATGGATACATTCCATTTAAATTTATGGTATTTTTAATTTCTCTAAAGCCCTTTAAATTTTTATTCAGTAGTTTCCTTCTTTGAATCCATTTTTCTACTACTCTGAAGGTAATGGGGACTGGTGTTCTATGTGCAAGAATGAAGGGCTATTGATGGTGCGTGGTTATAGGCAAGTTTCATCTCAAAAAATGTGTATCACTGTAGATGATAGGACAAGTTCCTTGAATGCTTATGGTATATTTTTTTAATTATAATTGGAGTTTCACCTTAGTTAATGATATGTACCAACTTTTAATGTGAGGATTATAGAAGTAAAACTTTGATTTTAATTAAAAAATAAAATTATAAACACTTAAGGTGTGATACGATAAAAAAACATGTGTGATTGTCCTCTTTCATCTACTATTCTCACTTTATTGAGGTGTATACATGTTAATTTCTAGACAACATGGCTCTCATTACCATTTTCTTTTCTTTGCTTTCAGACTTTCAGTTGTTTGATTTTTTGCATGTATTTCTTATAATAATTTGTCTACATGTCTTCATGTTTAGCTGGAATTTGATTAGTATAGCCTGTCTAATGTGCTTATATATTCATTAGGTCATAATTGAAACATGAAGATGTATTTACTCTTGACAGTTGACACTGCGTTAAAAATCTTCCTGTTCCGTGGGTGCAACTCTACCATTTAAGATAGGCCAAAGCTTTGGAGGTTGTTTAGTATATCAAGGAGAATAAATTAAAAATGGTGGAAAATGCAAAGTGACAACAAAAGGTTGGAATATTCACTACTTTTTTTATTAGAAGGATTGAAAAGTACCATCTTTTGGTCTAATTAGCCTAAAACAGTGGAGCCTAGACTTTATGAGGAAGGCTGAGAAAAAAGTGGTAGGTTTTTTATCTTGAATAAATTACTTGTGTTTAACAAGTGTACAATAATTAGTGTGTTATCTATTGATCTTTTATTTATATTTGTTCTTTCTGCCTCAGCCATATTCAAGCACCAAGGTTGTGTGATGTGAAAGAGCTTCCTGAAGAAGATAACCATTTCAAAAACTTAATAGTTTTGATGTATCATAGTCTGTATTTTGAAAGCTTTGCATTTTATCGCCTTTAAGATCCATCAGTAAATTGAGCACAATGACTTCGTCGCTTTTTAGTACTCAGAGTCAGTTTAGTGAATATTGTGCTCTTTATTTAATTGTTGTACCTCCTTGCACTGAGATTTCATATATTACATGTAAGTTTGGAAATTAGGATCAACACATTAAATTATGCTATCTCAAGGTTGTTTAGTGTGCCATTTTCTGGTTCCTATATATATAGGATTTGGAATGGAACGGTTGCAATTTCTTTATAATGTTAAAAATGGAATGAGGTAAAATTGATGCTACCTTTAAGATGCATGTCCGGGAGGTGAACTAAGAATGGTTACATGATTAGAATCCAGTTTTCTCATTGTTTCAATTATTTAAATATTTTAAATATTATTTGTTAGTTGATAAAACTGAAACTTATTGAAACATGTTATCCTATTTATCATGTGGTTGTGATTGGCTATTTTAATATTACAATGTAATAGGGACTAGGGGAATTATTGCTAGGCTTGAGTACACACATGCTCACAGTTGTTGCATAAATGGACTCTCATAATGACTTTAATTTTTGTTGCTTCTTTTTCATTATTACACTTTATTCACCTTTATCTCCTTTTCTTTTTCACCACTATTTGTGACTTTACTTCTTGATACCCTTATCTCTTCAACATATTTTCGCTAATTTGAAAATTGAATATTATTAATTAAATCCTCAATTGGAGTATTTGATTAATTTATAACTGTGCAATGAATGACTTAAATTTAAAATATTATTCAAATTTGAAATTGAGATAGTTTTATATCATATCTTTTTTTTTTTAAAATGTAAGTTTATTATGATTTAAAATATTTTACTTTAATTTTAATTTTATTTTGTATCATTTAAATTGTTTTCATATTTCAAAAATAAAGACAAAAAGAACCCAAACATCACCTATCTATAATTAACTTAGCAATCTATTTTGTTATGGATAGCAAACAAGAATCTTTCACCTACCTATAATTAACTTAGTAATCTATTTACTTTTTTATTAGTACATTTATTAAATATTCCAGTGCATTGCACAGGTTAGTGCTAGTTCTTAACATACGAAAACTAAATATCATTGGTCGACCGTGTTTTCCGTCAATTTTTTAACTTTACTTTTTTTTTTAATTTATAATTAAGCTAATTATATAAAGACATCTGTTTCGTAAAGGGGTTCATGCTAAAACCTTTCATACGATTTATCATTGTTGTTTTTAAAATAAAAAATAAAAAGATATTTTGAGTTACACTCAAATTAAAGGATGTCTCTTTTTAAGGTAAGAAAGTGTATTTTAGAGCATAAAATGAACTCATAATTATTGATTAAAAAATCAACGGTTGAGAATTATGATAAAATTAAATACATATATAACAAAATCTAAAATTAATTATAATTTTAACAGTTAATTTTTTAATTAAGAGTTATTATTGCACTTTCTTTTAAGGTGCACCTCTCCTACTTTAGAACAGCCAAATCACAAATTAAAATATAATTTGCAAATCATTTTGAGTTAGCTCACAAGTAAAAATACTTTCCAAAGGAAAAAAATAAATTCAATGATATGTCTTGTGTTAATCAACCTCCAGGTTAGTTCATTTATCCACAAGTTTACGAGGGTATCTTAAAATACTAACCCATTCAAATAGGGCACCGTATCAAAATTACGTGGACAGTACATATTAACACCCAACAACACCAAGAATGTGTTTGTTTTTAGGTTCAAAAATTTATTTCTACAGTATTATTTATGTTAAAAAATAGTAATATTTTATTTTACTTCATTTACATGAAGAGTGAGAAAGTTAAAATCAATTATTCCTGTTATTTCTATTCTTATTTTTTACTTTAATCATTTTGAATTTTTACAGATATTTTTAAAAATATTAAAATTTGATTAAACATATTTTTTTAATTTACTCAAAATAATATTTCTAATTATAATATTTTTGAAAATGTCATTTTGAAAAACACAATATTATACCTAAAAACAAATGTCCTCTAATTGCAAAAAAGTTTAACTGTTATTCAATTTAACTTTTATTAAGCAATTGGGTTTATAAAAGATTAACTGTTATTCAAATTAAATACTAAAAATTGAAAACTTTATTTTACTATCCGGAGTTGATCAATCATGCTTAATACCACGATTCTAAAAAGTAGTTAACTGGCAGAAATTACGTAAGAACGTGGGAAGGAGTGGAGTGCGAGAAAGGCCTAGAGAATGCACATATGACGCAAAGAAGACGCGTAGGCAGGGAAAAATCTTGTAACCATGTGCTTTATGCATTGTGCCTATGCATAAGCACTGCAAATTTGAGCATATTTTCCACTCTCGTGACCTGCTAACTAGAACAAGGCTTTCCAATTTCGCTTGAACGTTTTCACTTTTCAGGAAGTAGAAGGAGAAGGAGAAGATGATAAATGTGACCGTTTGATATTACTGGTTGTGGTCTCGCTGCAACAATGCAGTTACTATTCTCACACCACCTGAGCGTTTGCCATGCATTAAGGAGAATATGATATTGGCATGGCATTGCTGTGGGTGATGTAGGCTTACGTGTAATTGCTTTATTTTCTCCTCACTTTTGGTTTAATTCTACTTTTGATAATCTTAATTTAGATTACCTGCAATTCGTTTTTTTTTTTTTTCTAAATTTTTTTAGTTAAGTAAGTCATTTTATTTTTAGAATTAAGTAAATTTAATTTAATATCATTTTTTCTCTTCAAACCTTTAAATTTATATTTTTATCTTAATATTTGAAAGATTTGTGATATATTTCGTATATAAATGATTCTAGAAGTTTAAACGTAAAAGATTTAATAAAATTTTATAGGATATATATAGATTAGAGCTTGAAAGGGAAAATTTTAAGATTTTTTCTATTCTAGGTGAAATTAACGTTTTAATTAGTGAATTTTTTTGCAGAAAAAAAATAATTTAATTAATTTAATTTGTAAAAAAATGATAATTTAAGAGTTTTAAATAAAAGGAAATTAATGACAAGATCAAACTTATTTACTTTTCGAAAATATTTATTAATTAACACAAAAATACAATTATATAAACCTAAAATCAAGTGCATATGAGGATTGTGATGATGTAAGGACATCTCACGATGACCGCAACCATGAAGTCAGGGGGTCCTACTCATGATGGTTCCCTAATTCTTGAAAAGGTAGTAGAACATTCACCCAATACGGCTGAACAAGCAGGACATGGATAATGTGACTCACCTCGGGCACGACCATAGGATCAAGCAACTATCAGTGGGGTTACGTGATTACTTATAACACCATCAGAAAATTAAGCCTATATGTTTGTTCCCCCACTACATCACATGACTTAGGTGCGTGTTATCCTACAGCCTACCATGTAAATTGTGATATCGTAAGATTCTTGTAGTTGTTAGGGCGGAACAAGAACCAATGCATTTCTCTTAAGCTGTGCGAGATGATAGATGGCGCACAACCATGCAAAACTGAATATAAGCTCTCCAAGATAATGGTACATGGCGGAATAACACCAATTTTATTTAACGTAGTTCAGCACCTCTTGCTTATATTCATGAAAACATTTCAATTTTATTCATTTCAAATAAACAACTCCTTTACAAGTTTTTTGGATAAACTTGAAAAATTCTTCTTTCACATGACTCCCTCTCTCTCTTAGGATGGTGACTTCCTCTACAAATTGGGTGGTTCTTCTCATCTTAAGAATCCCTATTCATACAACTTGCATCATAATCTTAAAAGAAAAGACAAATTCTTAAAATAAAAATAAAATCTTTAAATCAAAACAATGTCTTAAAGATTTAAAATTGAAAATTTAACTTATTTCCTAACAGTTTCAAGGTACCATTGGTTACTTTTGGGGATCACCAAGTCGAAAGGGTAAATTATGATGAGACTTTTGCTTTAGTGGCCAAACATGTCACAGTACGCGTTGTCTTAGCTATAACAACTGCAAAGGATTGGGAGCTACACTAAATGGATGTTCACAACGCATTCCTCCAGAGTGAACTTCAAGAGGAAATGTACATGAAAATGCCATCAGGCTTCACTGTGCAACAACCAGGGATGGTTTGAAAAGTTCAAAAATCCGTTTACGACTTGAAACAAGTTGCAGACGCTAGTTTGCTAAGCTTTCTGTTGCATTGAAAAACTATGGGTTTCATCAGTTTTATTTTGATTACTCCTTGTTTACCTTGCGCAGTGCAACTTGTGATGCTCATTTATGTGGATGACTTGATAATTTTTGGCAAGATAGAGATTAAATTTTATAAAAATAGTATAATCTATAAAAAGATAGTTTGATGAAAATAATAGTGATGAGATCACACATTCAGTTAAAAATTAATTCTTTTGGTTCTTATAAAAAAATTTATTCTTTTAATTTTGATTATTTTGTATACATATAAAATTAATTTATTTTCTTTTATTTACAGCCTATTTGAACAAATTTTAAAATATAAATCACTTTGAACTTTTTATTTGATTCCAAATAGTTGAGAATTTTAGAAGATAATGAATGAAAGAAAAATTATATTAATTTTAACACAAAATTAAGTTTTTGTGAACATTAATTTGATATTAGTGCTGTTGACTTTTTTTCTCCCTGAATTGAATGTATTAAAAGAAATACTAATAAAAGAAATTAATGTCTTATTAGAAGTATTAAACTATATTAAAAAATTGATTTTTTTAAATACATGTAATGTTTATAGAGAATATTACTAATAATACTTGCAATTATTACCATTGTCAAAAGAAATTATTCAAAATTGTAATTTTTTTTATATTCAATTTGAGATCAACTATGTAGCAAGATAGTGATTAGATGAATTATTGTCGAGTGAGATGTTGAAATTGTTTGATTATTAAACTTTAATTAACAATTTTACGGTTCAAAAAGTTAAAAAAAATAAAACGATAAATGATAAATTATATTAGAATTTGACTTTACATATAGCTAGAAATCCTATTATTCATGAATAGATTAAACATATTGAAGTGGCCTATCACTTTACACCTGATGAAATTATCAAGAAAACTATTTGTTCATCCTATATTCTCCAGGCTTAAGTACCAAACAATTTGCACTCTTACTACTAGAGTTGTCAAAATTGGCTCAACTGGATGGCTTCTCAAATTTAAGACCCAAATAGAACCGGACCAATTTGGCCTAGTCCCCGGGCTAGACGGGCCGATAAAAAATGACTAGACCCATTTGGCCCAATATTAGTTTTTTTTCACTATAAATTTTAAATAAATTTAGGCAAGTAAAAAAAAAAAAAAGTGGGTCAATTTGGCCCGACAAGCCAAGCTAACAAAAATGCAATCCATAAGGATTTCGGGTCAGCCTGGCCCAGTCTGCTTCCCACTCCTTGGCCCATTAGGCTAGGTCAAATAGCCATTTGGATGTATATAGTTTTCACGCTCCAACTTGAGTGGAGGTAATAAGAGTAATATAAACTGATATGCGCTGTGTAATATTGGCCGCAATATTCTCTTAATCGCTAAAATATCAGCTAAATTGATTGAGATGCTTTTTGAACTAAATTGATTGAAATATTTTTGGTAGTTTAGGGTGATTTCTATGTATCTTTGATTTAGAAATATTGTGAGAAATAGTAGGAGATTAGTTTGGAATGATAATTAAATACGATTTCTAATATATATATATATGGGATTGTTAATGTACTCACACTTTTTTTTTAGTTTGAATACATTAGTAATGTGTACCAAAAATTTATGACAAAAAACCCAACCATATCTTTTGTTTTACATTTAGGGATATTTTAGCAATTTAATATCTGTTCTTTTAAAAAATAAAAAAGCATGTTTCTCTCTCTTCTCCCTACTTGAACTCACGTAACATTGTAGGTGCTCTAACTTAAATTATTGGTGACTGGTCTTTTTCCTTTTCCTGCTTCGCTGCTATTCTCTTTTACAAAATCTCTTGCACGCTCTCTCTGCTTTCCACCGCTTCATATACTATGATGATGTTAAAATTGATTTGCAGAACATTAGCTAACATACAGTCCTTAATATCTATTTTTTAAACCTGGTTCCCTCGAGCCAAAATTGATGTGAAAATACTTCACTTAGTGCTTAATGTTTAAAGTTATGCAGTAGAATCATGTTCCTGTTCCTGTTTCTGACCACGATATTATAGATTTAAAGTGGATTATAAATATCATGAAGTATAACCATCCAATTTTTACCATTTTCATTATTCCATTTCTATGAACTTTTTAAAGATAAGGTGCGTTGTTGTTCTTTTTCTCTAATGAATGATTATGACAAATAGTATTCAAGTAAACAGGAAAAAAAAAAGGGGTAATGAAGTTCATGTGAAAAAAAGAAGGCAAAGGAGTTGGTTAGGAGACTTAATTATATTTGTATGTTTTATTTGTTTTAAATTTTATAAAAATTATAAATTATAAACAAAATATGTTTTAGGGCTCGTTTGGTGGTCAGGATAGAATAAGATAAGATAGGATATGAAAGCATAATAAGAACAGGATAGGATAAGAGCAGGATAAGCTATAATCTTATCTAATGTTTGGTGCACACCAGATAACAAACCATATAATGATATAATCCCTTAATATAAAATAGTCATATTGAATCAAAGAGCTTTCTCTACCAAAAAGAATGGTAGATCACTTTCTACTTATTATGGAGAATTGATTGAAATTTTTAGTGAATTGGATCGCCGTGATAAGGTGATAATGGAATGTGAAAAGGATGTTGCAGCTTATCACAAGTTAGTTTAATGACAAAGGATGCATATTTTTCTTGCCAGTTTGGATGGTGAGTCCGAACAAATTTGTTGCGAAATCCTGAGAAAGGATCTTGTTTAGGAATTAGAAGAATGTTACTCAATAGTTTGTCGTGAGTTTGTTCGACAAGCAACAATAAATGGAGAACTTGAAAAACCTAAAGCTTCAACCATGATGAGCAGGAACACATCAAATCAGAATGGATCATTTCAAAAACAACAAGAACGAATGAGGAACAACCACTCCAAGACCTCGACAGGTCCAACCAAATCTACCCTTAAATGTACTCACTATGACTAGTCTGGCCATACAAGGGATTGTGGTTTTGAACTTGTGGGGTAGTCAAAATGGTGGGATCATAATCGGGATCCATGAAAGAAGCATTCAACCAAAACTTCTACTACTGTAGTTATAAAAACAAAGATTGATTAAGATGTTGTTGGAAAATCCTCAGCTTTTATAACAACAAGAGATAATGGTGGTAAGGCTTTAAATTCAACTGCACTTATTTCCATTAGTACATGGATAATTGATTCTGGGGCCACAGATCATATGACATTTGATTCTAGACAAATCTCATCTCTTTTACCCTCCTCAAAAAAATTATTTCCATTGTTAATGGTTCCTCAACACCTGTCCCTAGGGAGGGATCCCTATCTTTCACTAATACTTTGAATTTAAATTATGTTTTAATTGTCCCGTCTTTAGATTATAACCTTTTATTAGTTTCTCAAATTACCATTGCTTTATCTTGTGTTATGATTTTCTAGCCTAAATATTGTGTGTTTAAGGACATCCAAATGAAGCAGACAATTGGTTATGGTACTAGAAAAGAATAGCTATATTACTTGAACTTGGAGTCACATAGCTTAACTTAGTTACACCAAGCATTGATAGTGTGTAGATCTGAAGAAAAAGGAAGAAAATATGAGATTTGGCTATGGCATTGGCATTTGGGACATGCTTCCTTTGGATACCTTAGAAAATTGTTTCCTAGATTATTTACAAAATTTGATGTTTCATGTTCTAAGTGTGATGCTTGTGAACTTGCAAAGAGTCATCGCATCTCATTTCCATCAAGTATGAATAAACTTTCAATTCCTTTTATGGTTGTACACTCTAATGTTTGGTCCATCCAAGGTAACCACCTTAAGTGGATCATGTTGGTTTGTTACCTTTATTGATGATTGCACTAGAATGACCTAAGACTGTTTGATGAAGTCCAAAACTGAAGTAAATTTGTTGTTTTAAAGGTTCCATAAGATGATATGTACTCAATTTGGTGTAAGGTGCGAATTCTACGCAGTGACAGTGAGGGTGAATATTTAAGTTTTGGATTTTAGCGATACTTGGAAGCAGAAGGAATTGTTCACCAACAACTTCTCCTGACACACTCTAGCAGAATGGAATACCAAAAGGAAAAATTGGCATTTGTTGGAAGTCGTTCGTGCCTTATTAATAAAAGCCCATATGCCATTGTCTTATTGGTGAAAAGCACTTACCTCTATAGTATATTCGATTAATTGAGTTTCCTCTAGCACTATTGACTTTCAAACACCATTGTAGGTCCTTACTACCCAAACTTGACTCCTCGTATATTTGGTTGTGTAGCATATGTATACCTTCATAAGAATCAGTGTAGGGGTGGCAATACAGGTCCAACCCAATGGGTCAACCTACATAACCCGATAAAATGGGTTGGGCTGGGTTATATAGTTCAACCTTCCAACCTACATAACCCAACTTATTCAACCTTCCAACCTGCATAACCCAACTTATTCAACCCGCCAACCTGATGGGCCAAATGACGGGTTGGGTTGGGTTGGCCCATTAGGTTAGCTTTTTTTTTTTCATTAGGCTTTCAATTTTCAGCACACATTATATTTTTTTTATTTAAATGTCATATGTGAAGTCCCAAGACAAAAAGGCAAATTTTTTTTGTCATTAGAATTTAGGACAAATAGAAATTATATCTTAAAGTTTATGATCAATTGATCATTTCTTAAGTATTAAGTAGGTTTTTTTTATTTACTAGTTTATAACTTTTTTCTCTTTTATAATTTTGTTTTTGATCATAAAATTTGAAAAAAATTTAAGGCAAAAAAATAATTAAAAGATTTATAATTTTTTTAATAGGTTGGCTAACCTAACCCGCCAACCTACGACGAGTTGGGTTGGGTTAGAATTTTCAACCCAATCAAAAAACAGGTAACCAACCCAACCCTTTTTTTGGCAGGTTGCGATGGCCTATTTTGCCACCCCTACATCAATGTAGCAAACTAGCTCCTTAAGCATTACAATGTGTCTTTCTTGGATATGTTGCTCATCAAAAGGGATTTAGATGCTATCATCCTCCAACTCAACGAATGTTTATTACATTGGATGTTGTTTTCCATGAAGACTCCATGTATTTTTCCTCTGAGTCAGACCTTCAGGGCAAGCATCAAAAGGAAGTTCTGACTCTGGATAATGATATGAATGTATTTGAGGAAATAAGACTATTTGAAGAAGCGGGAAGTAGTAATAGAAATGATGATCAAGAAATGGAAGTAACTAGTCCACTACCATATGAGGAACATGTAACGGGTCCATTACCATCTGAGGAACATGTAGCCCCCCAAGATACTATTGTACCAAACTAATTGTTGGTTGAGGATGCTCCTGATTTAGTGGTTGAACCATCTAGAAAACAACTACCACCATGACACAATAAAGGTATCCCTAAACCCACTTATGAACCTAAAATTTCTAGTAGAATTAGATATCCAATGACCCATTATGTGTCTAAACATCGTTTGTTAGAATCAAATCATTCATTTACAAATCAATTATCTATAGTATCCATTCCTAACAGTGCGCAGGAAGCCTTAATGGACCCAAGTTGAAGAGTAACTATGAATAAGGAGGTGAAGTCCTTACTGGAAAATAATACATGGGAACTTGTTGATTGTCTATCAAGAAAGAAAACAGTTGGATGTCGATGGGTTTATATAGTTAAGTACAAAGCAGATGGTATAATAAAACGCTTTAAAGCAAGACTAGTGGGCAAGGGGTAGGGGTGGCAAAGCGAGCCCGCCTTGCCCCACTTTGGCTTGCCTCGCCATCAGTCTGCCAAAAACGGGCCAGGCGGGCTAGCTTGCTAAAATAAAAAAAGAGAAAAGAGAAATAAAAAAAATAAAAAACAAAAAACTAATATTCCATTAATCCTTCAACAACACAAAATCACGAAATACCAAATTATTAATAGTTCTTCAACAATAAAACATACCAATAGTCTTAGTCTTTCAAGAATCAAGATAAAGTCCTTCATGATTCATCAACAACAATCAATAGAAAATAATAATAGCCCACTAGTCCCTTAACAATAAAAAGTCACAAATTACCAATTGTCATTCAACAATACAAAATACTAATAATCTTTCCAAACAAAACCACAACATAAAGTCACAAAATACAACAATAGTCCTTCAAATCATTCATCATCTCCTACTTCAAGAACATTAGTTGCACCCTTGGAAGAAGTTCCCTCAACATCCACAAAATATAACAGAATAATATTCTCCTCAAATTTTTAACTCCAATTTCAGTATAGAGAGAGAAACAGTTTTTTTTTTAATTTTTTAAAAGAATAGATATTAAATGACTAAAATATCCCTAAATGAATTAATTAAAACAAAATATATGATTAGGTTTTCTGTCATAAAATGTTGGCATAAAATAGTGGAAGACACAAAGATTTGTAATTTAGCACTGATTGGTGATTTGTAAATACACATTTACCATCTTGACACCTTTCTTTTGTTCGGCTCTCAGTTGTTATATCCTTCAACGATTTATCTACACTTTATTGTGATTAGGTGATAACTAATATCTAATATAAGTATAATAGTTGGTTTTTTCGTACAAATAATTTGCCTTGTTATATTTTTGTCTCCCTATTATAATGCATGTGTAAATTCAACTACTGACGTTAGTGTAATATGCGACCGTTGATGGATATTGGTGCCTTGATTTCAGTCTTCAGAGTGGCCAACACAGCCTTTATTTTTGTCCCTCCTGGTTTTTTTCTTATTAAGTTGCTTCTTGGCAGTACCTCCATTATCACTTGATTCTTGACAAAACCTAAGGATACGGATCTTCCCTCCCGCGAGTTTTTTTTTTTTTTTTAAATAAATTTTACTGCCCCTCTATTCTATTTCGTGTTGGATTCTATTTGATGTTCCATATAGTGTGAAAATTGTATTTGATGTTGACAAACAATCAAAAAGTCAAAACGATCAAGGTTAAACAAAGTGACTGGTAGGTTTTAAGAAATACAGACCCATCCGAATAACTCATGGTCTATCAGAGTCTCCGTCCCTTGCAACCACCGTACATAGTCCCTTGAACGGGATTTGAAAATTTCTCTCCTCTCTTCCTCGATGGTAATAACGTGTGGGGTGTAAGAATGACTTCTCAAAATCAAATTTTTTGAAAGATTAAGATGTATTTGAAATAGTCGTGAAAATTAAATTATTTTAATAATTGATTATATATATAATTAATTATTGTTATAATTGATTATAATTAAAATTAATTTTTATTTGAATAAGTTTGTTGAAAAGTGATTTAAAATAATTAATTTCATTTGGATATAATAATAAAAAATTAACTTTTACATAGTAAATTACAAAAAGTGGTAAAAATTATTGGATAAAAAGTTAAAAGAGAAAAAAGTTGTTTGAAAATTTGAGAGTAATTTAGACAGTACATTCAAAAAAAAAAAAACTATTACGAAATAATCATAAATTACAAAAGAATAGATGCACGATTTCAGTTTATCTTTCAAAAAAAAAGCTATTTTACAAATTTCAATTAATGTACCAGACAAACAGCTTATTTCACAAACTTTTTTTGTCAAAAAATAACTGAAATTTTCAAATTTCAATTGTCCTAAACATGCTCCAAGTGTATGTTTAGATTGCTGTTTTAGAGACACCAAATATTTGTTTGCACTTTCCAAAGCACAAAATAAAAAAGCAACTGTACTAGTAAATTGAAAAAAAATGTGAGTTACATTCATCAGAACTGTAATTCAAACATACCCTAAATGAACAGACACCCATGACATTGTTTAACTTGTTTTTCATTTTTTATATTGAATTTTATTTTTTAAATCCAACCACCAGTGGCGGAGGGATGGGGTGGCCACAGTGGCAATAGTCACCTCCAAACTTTAAAGTGTGTTTATATGTTAAATAATTTTTTTTTGGCCCCCGTAGCTATTAACTAAATAAATAAATACTTTACATATTCGATTGTCTATTCTAGTCATCTCATACATGCCATATCCTACTCTCCTCGAGTGGGTTTCTTCTTCTACATACTTTAATTATCCTTGTAAGTTTTCAGGAATAAATACTAGAAAAAAAGTAAAACACGACATGAATAAAATCAAGAAATTAAAATTGCAAACTCTCAAATAAATTATACTAGTTGGTTTAAAACTAAATGTGGAAACAATGGTAATTTTAATGGGACTCCATGAAAGGTTCATACAATGTACTCAATCCAATTATCGTTTTTAGAAAAAGAAAAAATATAGAAATAGTAATATAGTATAATATTATTAATATATTTATATTATCCCAATTTAGTAATTTACCAAGTTGTTACAATGTTCATTAAATACTATTATACGTAAAATTAATAGTTCGTTTTAAATTTATTATTTAATTTTGATGTAATTTTTTGTATTAACACTGCCAATCTTAGCCATTTAATTTTGCATTTAACTTATAATGTTTCTTAAATCATTCATTATAACTAAACCGTATCCAAACTTATCACCACCCATAATTTGTGATCGAAACGAAAAACTTAATTGTACTTTTGGCCTCTTTATTATCATCATTTTGTGAATTTGGTCTTCCTATTTTATTTTTTTCGAGAATTTGATTCTCCACTATTTAAATTGTGTGAATTTAGTCCATTTGTTAACTTGACATCCAATATTGAATGGAAATATTGGCATGACATTATATTACACTGTCACGTATACTCTACTACATTATCACGTTAATTTTCTCTGTTAAAAATACTAGTATAATAACTTGTCCCTTGTAAGGTGTTAATTTATAATATAAAATATTTTATTTTATTATGACTTTTAATTTTTGAAATCATCTAATTCATTATTTTAAATAATTATCATTGTGTCAATGGCAAATATTAATAAATTTTAAATTATATGTTTTGATTTTAAATTATTAACAAATCTCAATACGTTTAGTCTAGTAAACTAAAATCATATTATTAAATGGTGGATATTTAAATCATATATTTATTTTGGTAGATATTAAAATTAAGTACTTTTGTGAATATATTTTTCTCAATTTTTAATATTGTTCCATATAAGTGTTTGTAATCAATAGTAAACATGAATTATAATTTAATATTTTATTCAACTTTTTATCAAGTTATTCATATTATATAAAGAAATTGAATTGTAATTAATAGAAAATTTGTTTAATTATATATATATATATATATATATATATATATATATATATATATATATATATATATATATATATATATATATATATATAAAGTTATTTATGATCTGATAAAAAATGACTTTTTTATAAATTTGATGGGTAATAATAAAGACTAATTGTGCTCTTCTTTAATGACTTTACAAAACTTATTAGATGACATTTATTCACCACTGTTCATTTCACCAATAATCTTAGCGTAGACAATCTCTTTATCTCCATTGAATAATGTGGTTCTAAATTTGAAGAGTTCACCTCATAATTAATGTGCAAAATTCCATCTTAATTTAAAAATAAAAAATATTAAACTCAATGTATCTAGCAATTTTAAATAAGTAAAAATTCGAATCTATTGAACAATAGTTCTAAATTAATTGTCCTAATCAAATCAATATTATCAATTAACAACTCAGAACAATTTGTTTGAAACAAACCTATAAACAAGTAAAAAAAAAAGTTTAAAATCTTGTAGAAATATTAATAGGTTGATAATAACAATAATTGACAATATAAAATCAACATCTTATAATTTGCGCTTTTGGATGAAAGACATTATTATCATATCATCTAAACACAACCATGATACTTGGATACTTGTTTGCTCCACATATTTGAGGTATTGTACTTTAACTTGAACCTTAAACAATTTTTTCCTCCTTCAAGGCATATATTTCTGTAAGATATAACTCATCAACATCACCTTGAACAAAAAAAAGAAAAAGGTTTAGGTAGTCAAGTATAATGACAAAATCTTTGTTTATAACATAAATAAATAACACATGTATGGATGCACCTTTGCAAGGTATTTCTCTTGAATGTTTTGGACTTTAAGAAATTTGTCATCTATCCATCAAATAAAGTGAAGTAATCGAATATGTACAGATCCACCATCCTTAATTGAATGTTATACCTAAAAAAATTTTAGGAACATATTACACACTATTCAGCTTTGATAACCGTTAAAATGTGTGTGTATACATATATATATATATATATATATATATGAGATTTGCTAATGTACATACACTTGTTTTTTAGATAGAATATGTTAGTAAGTTATAACTACAATATATCTTAAAATACACTATAGTGTAACTTGTTAATGTACTCTAACTAAAAAATAAGTATATGTACGTTAGCAAATGTTTGTGAGATTTACTAATATATATACACTTGTTTTTTAGTTAGAGTTCGTTAACAAGCTATAATTATAATGTATTTTAAAATATACCAATAATGTAGCTTGTTAACATACTTCAACGAAAAAACAAGTAAGTGTACATTAACAAACCCCTATATATATATAATATGTATTTTTATGAATTAAAAAATAAAATAAAAATTTTGACTATATTTTAACAAAAAAGAATTGATGTAATGTTGTCAAGTAATATTTGTTTATTTGTTTAATAATAATATAATAATTGATAATTGGATATCAAATTAATGAATAAACTAAAATAACATAATTAAAATAGTGAGTTCAAATTTTAAAAAAAAATAAAGAAATTAAATTGGCAATAAAAGAACTAAAGTTGCAAGTAAACCAAATTAAAAACTTAATTTTAGTATCCGAATTTGATCATGCTTGAGACCACGACAACAAAACGCAGTTGGCAAAAATTACGTCAGAAGGTGGTAGAGTGGGAAGGAGTGGAGTGCGAGAAAGGCCTAGAATGCGCATATGTTACCCTTTCCCTGACTTGAAGGCTAAGAATCTGTTCTTGGTATAAAAAGAAAGAGACGAAACAGAGAAGTCGCGTAACTAGGCAGGGAAAGATGTTCATGAAAAGAGACGCGGAAAGCGGTGGGGATGCGAGACCCCTCTACCCCACCATGCTCGAGAACCCCCAACTGCGTTGGTCCTTCATACGCAAGGTATACTCCATTCTCACCCTCCAATTGCTTCTCACCATCGCCGTCGCCGCCGCCGTCGTCTTCGTTCGCCCCATCGCTCACTTCTTTGTTTCCTCCACCCAAGGCTTGGTCCTTTACATCGTCCTCATCTTCATCCCCTTTATAAGTACGTCCCCTGTTAATTGTTATTACATTTGAGTCACTATGTTATGTTATAGGTGTGAAGTATTTACAGTTTCATAATCTTTGTCAGGAATCCTGGCCACGAATTATTATTCTATTTGCATAAATTTTTATTTTATAATAGTTAATTAATCGTTATTATTTTCTAATCTAATACTCTTGTTTCTAATTTTGTGACATATGGTATTGCAGCGTTGTGCCCCCTATACTATTATCACCAGAAACACCCGCTCAATTACTTCCTTCTCTTGATTTTCACCGTTACTTTGGCTTTTGCCGTTGGATTGACCTGCGCCTTTACTAGCGGTATCATCTCAAAATTCTCTTTCTTTCTTTTAAATTCTTTTGATGGTCATTATTTGTTTTTGTCGTTTATGATTTGTATTATGTTATTTGGTTTGACCGTGGGGTGAGTTCGTTGACAAATCTATGTGGAAAATGTTTTGTGAACGTTAAAATGGGATAGCAAAAAGTTGTTTCTTTGATTATGGGAGATATTTTTGAGATGGATGTATACAAAAAAGATGAAAAGTAAGAAACAGGTAAAAAATAACCGTACACTTTGTCACCCACAATGTTTTTATATATTCATATAATAGAACTGTTTGTGTACGTAGCGTGACCATTTGGTTTAAGGTTTGGTAGAATTGATTTTGAATCAATGAAAGTGCTCAAAATTTGTGTTTAGATTAATCTGAATCACATATTTCTGGTAGAATGTGTGCTTGTTATTGGAAAGTGCGAGAATTGGTTTTGTAGTTTTAGGGTTTCATTTGTACGTTTACCTATGATTTTGAACATGCTTTTAAATAAAAAAGTTAATTAATTTTAGAACCGTGCTAACTATGTGTGACGTCGTGGTCTGCTTTGGTTAGATGTTAGTTAGTTACTTGGTATTTGTGTTATTCTATTTGCTGAGTTCTGGTAGCATTTCAAGTTTTAGGCGTACATAGAGGAGGATGTCAAGCTGTTTCTCGTTAACGTGTTGTCCTTTTTTATAATTTCATTTGGGTTACTTTACTTTAGGCTCTTGGATTTTTGATCAATGCCAGTGCTTTTTATTTTCCTTCTTTTTAAAAAAAATTATTTTCCTTCTTTTTTTAAAAAAAGGCGGAAACTTAATAAGATAAAATGGCAAGAACATCATGAGTTTAGGCCATAAGCACCTCATTAGGTACATCAGAAAACCAGATCTTATTTAGCAAAGAAAAATACAAAGATGCTAACAAGTGTGCAGGTCTATTTGCCTCTCTTTTGGCATGCAGCAAAGTGAACGTTTGGAAGCCTAGCTTTAAATTTTTGTAGTCCTCGGCAACAAGCTTTAATTCTGGATTCCCTTCATCTATTAGCACACAATTAACAGCCACTAGAGAATCAGATTCTACCTCCACATCTAAGAAATTGTGCTAATAATTGAATTCCCCATCTAAGAGTAAGCATTTCATTCATCGCAGGGGAGGTGGATATGTTTTCAAAATGACAATCTGCCATAAGAATATGAGGAAATGTTAGCAACACATGTTTTAACACACTATCTACTATTCATTGAAATTAATTGAAATTCACAATTTTGTAGGTCTCACTTTTTATTTAATGAACCTCACTTATGATTTTGTAGTTTTTAATAAATTTTAATGAATAGTAGAGTTTATTAGAAAGAGTATGATAGAGAGTATGCTGCTAACACTCCTTTGATAATATTGCCACACTTATCTCACAAAATACCTCATGCTTTTGAGTGAAAATAAAAGGGGATGGGAAGTTATTATTATTCCTTCTGGCAGTCACACATTAGCATTTTACTTTGTGTCTCCTGTGTTGGCCTGTGAATAGGTTTCATTTTTCAGTTAGAATTGCCAATTTTTTCTGATGAGGGTGGAAACTGGATCCAGGGAAAATTATTCTGGAATCTGTGATATTGACTGCAGTGGTGGTGTTCAGTCTGACTCTCTACACCTTTTGGGCCGCAAGGAGAGGCCATGATTTCAACTTTTTGGGCCCCTTCTTGTTTGGAGCTTTACTAGTTCTTTTGGTCTTTGCCCTGATACAGGTATTTTGGTCAGTGAAACCTTTCTGCTTGGTATGCATGTACTATTGGGCTATTAGGCCCTCTT
Source organism: Spatholobus suberectus (assembly GCA_004329165.1). NCBI lineage: Eukaryota > Viridiplantae > Streptophyta > Magnoliopsida > Fabales > Fabaceae > Spatholobus > Spatholobus suberectus. The sequence goes on from CM014732.1 coordinate 21,073,999, forward strand.
TTGGTTATGGGACCCCTAATAGTGTGTTGTTCCTTTCCTCGCAGATTCTGTTTCCCCTGGGTAAGTTGTCACTGATGATCTATGGTGGCCTGGCATCAATTATATTTTGTGGCTACATCATATATGATACAGACAACCTCATCAAGAGGTTCTCCTACGATGAGTACATTTGGGCTTCGGTCTGTTTGTATCTAGACGTTATCAACCTCTTCCTTTCTCTGCTTACTGTTTTTAGAGCTGCTGACTAAGGAGATAATTCTAGTAGCATATATTCCTTGCCTTAGTACATATGTTTGCTTAAAGCTACTAGAATGTTATGTGTAAAGATAGTTCTTATCAAGTTATCTCTTGGTAATTCCATGTGATTGTCACGCTGCTGGTAAGTTGTTGATTAAAGGATGGAATTTCTGAATTGTAAATACACATTTACCATCTTGAGACCTTTCTTCTGTTCGGCTCTGAGATAACTCTCATATGCTTTAACAAATGATCTACTCTTTATTGTGATTAGGTGATAACTAATATAAGTACAATAGTTGGTTTTTCGTACAAAATACATTTTTTTTTTGGTATTAAGTTGCTTCTTGGCAGTACCAATTGATTGAAGGATGGAATTATATTCCCTCCCGCGATTTTTTAAAAAAATTAATTTCACTGTCCCTCTAATCTGTTTCGTGCGTATAGTTTGAAACTGTATTTGATGTTGACAAACTATCTGAAAGTCAACCCGAGAACTATTTCAGATCGACAAATATAAAGTGACAGGATTATGGCTTGTTATTAGATCATAATAAAGTGAATCAGTAACAGCGTGGAAAATCCTAACAATTTTCTTCACTGTTGGCTAAGTTCACATACATCTCATTATTATTGTTGTGAACTAATTATCCAAAAACTGAAGTCCGCCTTCTTTACTTATCCTTTATTTAGAATAATAAGGTAAGAAGGAGATCAAATTCTTGACAACAAAATCCCAAATGCCTAGTCACCAAACAATGCTTAAAAGCTTAAGTTGTGGAATGAAACGCATGAATCGGTTTATATTTATAAGCTATCCGTGACAATGGCAACATTGGACCGATTTTTCACTCTAGGTGACTTGACACGTGCATTCTCGCTGGGGTGAAAAAAACTCCTACGATTATACAAATTTAGACAGCAAATGGTATTTTCTTGCGGAAGTCACCAAGTCCATTTGAGTCCTTGCCAATGATGATTGTTCGAGGCTAAACACATGCAAATAACACCTCAATACATATATAGTTTGAATTGAGCTCAGTAGTCAGCAATAGCTAGAGACTCTGTTGGTTATAATAAGATGACAAGTTCAATTCCCATATCTGTTTTGTCTTTGTGCAACAATGGAGAGAAGCCTTGAAACCCCTTGTGTCCAGATATCATATTCTCTCTGATTTCGACACTCAAACTCCACAATCCCCCTTGAGTCTGTCTTCAATCCGAAGTACCGTCGCTTTTCACCATCATCAAACAGATGTCTTCCTGACCATGCTGGTAAATCCGTGCATACATCTAGCACAACATCTGCAAAATTTAGAGCACAAGTCCTCAGTGCCAGCCAACAAAACAAAGTTGTAAGCTAATGGCTGCTTAGTGCTTACTCTTTTTCTTTTTGGTAATGGTTCCTGCAACATGTCTGCTCTTCATTTTCAGCATTACCTGAAATGTTTGCAAGCCTTGTGATTGAATGGACATTAAGCCAAATCCATTTGCTGCACATTCTCAAAAGAAAAATTACCTGGCCTGTTCGATGTATATAAACAGACACTATTTTCCAGTGAAGATCACCTACATTTACCATCAAAATGGAGTTAACTCTTTTTTGCAAATGAGAGAAAGACCGAGTTAGTGCTAATAGCCGCATTTGTGATTGATGTTACCTTTACGGGTGCGCTTGAGTAATTCACTGCCCTTAGCAAGTAGCTCTTGGCTGCAGGCACCTAGAAAATTTTCTCCGTTGAAAATTTCCCCACTATCACTGGTGCTGGTATTGCTGGTATTGCTGTTAATACTTTTACCACATAGTCCAATCCCCCCTATTCCCCTCTCTAGTGGTGTCACTGTGGCAATATTCCATACCTCCTTCAAAGCTCTTGCTTTCAATGTTGCTGCTCCACGTAGAGCTGCACATGAAAGACAAAAAATACATAGACTGTCAAGATAAGGAGACCAAAAACAAAAGAAAACTACTACTATCTCTCACTATTAATGCAAAAACATAAACATGAGACACAATTTATCCTTATATACCGAGGGACTCATTAACAATGAAATAGTCATTCTGTATGGTTAAGTCTCGCAACAATTTGCGAAGATTTTCCAAATGTATTTTGTTGTATTGTATCAACTTCAGTTAAAGTAGAACCTAATGGTCATAATGATTTCTTGTTCTGAAAAAGTATCCATTATTACAGAAAATGGATGCTTAATGATAGCAAAAACTCTACCTGTGGCGGCTGCAGCAGTAAGAGTAGTGATATCATCATAAGAACGGACGTTCACAGCAGAGCTGACCACAGAAGCAAGGTGGTCACGCTCAGCCCCCATTGCTTCAGCAGCCTCTACACACTGTGCGGCAACTAATGTGGCTGCAGAAGCAACAGCCATGTCTGTCTTTGCCATCTTCTCGTCCTTGCTGGGTGCAGATGAGCCTGCTGTTGCTGCCGCGATGGCCGCAACAGCAGCAGCCACTGCAGCCACTGAAATAGTAGCATGCAGCTGAGCATTATGGGTTCTGTTTTCTTCTTTCTTCTTTTCTCTTCGGTCTTTCAGCCATCTCCCAACAGTTTTAGGTCCTGAGCAAGCCGTGCCATTGCCAATAGTTGCACTGGTTCGTCCGCCATTGAATAACGGGTGAATGGAATTGTTTGCCCGAAAAAACTGCATACACTATTGATAAGGATGGTTAAACCATAAGCATTACTTTGTGTTTTTTTACATGACAAAAACATACCGAGTAATTTCAAATTCAGCTTGTTTTGATTTTCCTTTTTTAGAACAAGAAAACATTAAGTCTGTCATGTTGTACTTGTATTTGATTTAACATTATAGAGCTGTTTCCTCTTTCATTTCAAAAAAACATATCATGGGACGTACTGACAACATTAACGGTTGTCACTCGAGTCACTGGCGCATGCCTTTTCCTCGCCACATCTGTTGGTTTTCATTGATTAGTTTAATCAGTGAAGAAAAACAAACAAAACCAAAGGTACGAAAATACACCCTATATCCAACTTCAACAAACAAAACCAAGACTCTTTTCCTTTGTTCTTTCTCAAGGCCAAATCAACAACACGTTGCCTACCAAGACTAAAAGGTGAAATTGTTTTTATCAAAAAAAAAAAAGAGGTGACAGTGTTTGCGTGAATGTGGAGAGAAGGGGCACTGTGCAGGCAATCTCTTTGTCCTGTTGTGAGGCAAACAGAATCAACAAATCCGGCAAGTTGACTGGAACACATAACATCATTAACACGACCACACACACCTTTGATCAGTAATTTGCGTCATTACACACTTCAGCAGTGAGCATTTGCTGGTTTCAAAATGTAAATGCCATTTAGACATACATGACCCTCATCAATTCATCTTCAGAGCTCTAGTTCCTATTTTTTTCCTTTCTTTACACACTCCTTTTTTTCTGTGCAGAATGCATGGGGGAAGATAAAGTTGATCCTAAGTCACTAAACTCTCACCTCAAGCGGAATGCACCAAGTTCCAACGACTTATTTTTTATAAACAGAGGGCTTTCTTGAGTTTCTTCCATGCATCCACGCCATAGGAGCTAACACAAGCTATACGCGGCACTGAATCACCACCCTATAGGGACACAGATGGGGCCCTCGGTTCTGTTTTGGCAAAATCATTTACATTTTATATTATTTTCTTTGGGCGTCTTTTAAGAAGAGAGTCTTCTTCCGTGTCTGGTAAGATTAATCAGAGAAGACAAAAGCAAATGCTATATTTTCCATACTAAAAAAAATGAATTTAATATACTAGATTGATTTTTGTTAAAATAAAAATGGATAAACCAAAGGGATAGTTTCCTCAAACAAAAACTATTGCATCTTTGAGAGTGGAAGCAGCCAGCTCCTTTGGGGACCACCCACCCCACTTGAAAACAAAAGAAAAGGGAAAGAGAGTGAGACGATACCTTAACAACGTCGTCAAATTCATCAGAAGGTGAAATTGGAGGACTGTCTGTTCCGGTTAAGGAACCACCACCATTCAACGGCTCGCTGCTGTGAGACAATCTACCTGACGTTAACGGAGACACTTCCTGTCACATAGTCAATAATAAAATAACTTCAAAACCCCACATCGTTGACATCAGGATTAAAGACAATGTATATATATGTAACAACGTAACAAGCCTCGTAAATTGGAAGAAAGAAAAGAGAAAGCTAAAGTGAAAAATGAAAGAGTAACAAGCACCTCTCTCGCCGACTGTGACATAATGCGTTCAAGGACGAGCTGGGAGGTGGCAGAGGAAGCGAAAGAGAACTGGTTCTTAGGGAGAGTGGAGAAGTCCTCAGAGAGAGAGTAGTTGTTGTTGGAAGCAGCAGTTTCTTCGGGAATGGAAGTGTTGTTAGTAGTAGTGTTGGAATTAGGCATGCAAGAAGAAAGAGGTGGGTGGTGAGGCGCAAGAGCTTTGGAGACCTCAAGAGCTGAGGCACTCCATGACCGTGACAGAAACTCCATCGGCACGCGAGGACTCTCCGGCAGAGGGGTCGGAACAAACTCCGACCGGCGACAATTTATGCTGCACTTTGGTTCCATGTGTCAGGTGGGAACTATTATTGTGTTTTTTGGGGGAGGCTTAAAAATGTTTGTAGAGTGGTGGCAGCATGAAGGTGTACATGTATATATAGTAACACTTTGTTCTTGGGTCGGGGGAATCGAGAATGTTTAAACACTAATGAAGCTCGCAATCCGGTGTCAGCAAATGTTAAAGTGGGATAAGGAATGGTCAAAACTCACCTGTGAAGTACTTTTTGTCGTGAACGATCATTTAGAAAGGGTGATCAATTTTATATATTAATGATGATATATTTGACACTTATGTTTTGTTTGGATGAAGAGTAGAATTAAAAAGAAAAAAATAAAAAGGTATGAAATATGATTGATAGAAATAGAAAAGAAATAGAATGAAAAATATATAGTGTTTAGATGAATAGAAATAAGAAGAAAAGAAGTGGAGGAATTTCTCTTTTCTTATTTGGATGAATGAAAAAGAAAGTAAAAATAAATAAATGAATTATATACAAAAATATTTTTATAATGATTAAAAATATAATTTTTAACATAATATTTTTTTCTTAACATAAAGTTATTAATTATTTAAAAAAATTAAAATTAAACCAAAAAAAATAAATAAATGAGAGATAATTTCCATTTCATTTCATTCCTAAAGTGGGGGGAAATGTGTTTTTTTATGGGTCTCATGAAAATAACTTTCATCATTCTTATTTTTCTTCTCAAACAAACAGTGAAAATCTAATATTTCTTTTCTATATCCTTCCTTCTGATTTCCTTCCACCCTATTTCAACTTAACAAACATAGGGTTAGAAAGATGAAGAAAAGGTAGAGAAAAATACATAACGTATTATATGAATTATTGAGGTAAAACTTTAATTTTGATTGAAAAACAGCATCAATACCACCTAAGGTACTGTATCTTGTGCATTTGGTGTATTAGTTAAAAGATATTAAATACATACTTTGAAATATTTTTAATTACTTAAAAATAAATATTAAATATTTTTAAATATAACAATTTTTTTCTTTTCAACAAAAAATGTATTTTTATTTGCTTAACCTATACAAATGATGTATAAGACAAAAAATTATTCATAAATTTTGTTTATGATAGAAGTAAAAGTCACTTGCATTATATTTATAACAAAAGTTAAAAGATCAAGTTATAAATTTTCATGTTAAAACATGGTATAAATTATTCATTTCAAATTAATAAATAATTATAAATATATGTATTAATTTTTTATAATTATTAATATTCTTGCACTTTATCTCAATACTTTATATCTATTTAGGTATTTTTTTTCTCATTATAAATATATTTTTGGTTTATGTTTCATTAGATTTTTTATAATAATATCTCCTCCATTAAATTTAAAATATATATATATATATATATATATATATATATATATAATTTAACATATTTATATTTTTAGTTATTATTAATTTAATTTTACCATGCCATGCAGAAATGATATACTAGTAATTTGATTTATGCTTTTGTGTTTTCTACAATAGAGTAAGTTACTCACACCTTTATATTTATACACTGTCATCATTTGATTATAATTATTTTTATCAAAACTTCTACTTTCTTGATGTGAGGACAGTGAAAGTAAAATATGATATGTTTTAGGTTGTTTTGATAGAATTTTTGAAAGAATTTATTTTGGTAAACTTAATTAATTTTAACAAAATTAATTTATATATAGATATAATATTTTAAAAGTGAGTTAAAAATTGATTTTATTTGGTCGGTAAAATATAATCACTTTTAAAGTACAAATAAAATATAATTTATGAATCTTACACTTAAAATTAATTCTACCTAATAAGAAAGTTCAAAATTTTCACTTTTTTGAGAATCAAATTTATCTATCACAAAAATTAATTATCTATATCGCAATAATTATCCAAACAAATTAGCGAACACGGTTAATACTTCCCAAATTAATTTTTATATCTTAGAACTGATTCTTAAAGTAAAACAACCGGATACTTATGCATTGTACATATAGATGTCCGGGATTTCCACAATATTTTCATTCACTCATGGCTTTACTGGCACCACTTAGATTTGTCTCTTAACCACGTATAGATATAATATAATATATGTACTAAATTAGTGTCAATAAGTTCATATGAATAGAAAATTGACATGGGATTCTCCTCTTGCACATGCATCTTATTATTTAAGGAAAAAACTTACATATAGTTCTATATGTATTGTTTGTGGTGTTCTTTAATTAAAATTAGTGTTTTACCTTGATAGTGTGCGAAATAAAGGTGTGCGTTAATAGATTATGCAAATTATCACAGTAAAACTCCAATTCTAATTGGAGAACAACATAAACAGTACCTATAAAACTATATGTAAGTTTTGTCCATTATTTAATCAGAACATGATCTCTTCTAATAACTAAGGAAAATGCTAAATATACACTCACTTTTTCTTTTATCTCACTTTTGTCATATTTTTCTTCTTATCGCTCTCTTTATTTTTCATCACATTATTGATTACATTTATTAATTTTTCTTTCTTTTATTTTTTTTCTCTATTTCCCTCTTCTTTTCACTTATACATCCAAAAAATAGAATGTAGGAATATCATATTTTATAACTTTTTTTTTTTGTGTGAGACATTACTCTATAACTAGACAAATTCTATAGTGGACCAATGACACAAGTGGTCTATGGCAGACCAGTTATTACTTGACCATTGGATTAATTATTATAATATTCAGTGGTCTAAATTTGTTACATGTAACTGTGGAGTCAATTATTCTAATATTCATTTTTTTTAAAAACATGAATGTAAGTACTGTTTTGATCTTAATGTTTACACATTTGCCTATAAGCTATTTTATGCATTTGTCCCTGAGATTGAAAACAATTTTCAATGAAATGAATCTTCCGTAAATGTTAAAACACTATTGTTTTTTCTGCTGTGTTATCTTTCCATTTCTATGTCCAAAACAATAGACACTACGCTCACGATTCATCCAAAATGAAATGGCGGCAGTAGCAGCAGCATCCTATCATCTAATGTTTGTTCTTTGTTCACAACCAACCAAAACAAAAATGAGAGTAAAAACATACTTTAACCAACGAAAACCTAAAATAGAATCATGATCCAGATGGCCAATCATCGATGTCGTAGTCGCAGCTACTATTTTTCACGGAAGTCTTGCGAAACTAAAATGGAATCGCGATCCAGATCGACAACTGATGATGTCGTCGATGCAGCTATTGTTTTTGAAGGAACTCTTGCGAAACTAAAACGGAATTACGTTATAGATCGACAACTGCCAATGTCGTCGACGCAGCTACTGTTTTCATGAAACTCTTGCGAAGCAAAGCCAACAGCCACGGTTTTACACTGACAAGTTGGACACACTTCGACTACAAACACAAAGCGTTCAAACATTCCAGAGAACCTTCTCCAATTTCATTTTACCAAGGCTTTGTTTATTGTTATTAAGGGTAGAAAGGTCATACTTAGTAAGGTACAAAGGTCATATGCATATGGGCATTTATGGCATTGTAAAATTAAAAAAGAAGAAAAGTCTAGAATTAAAAAAAAAAAAAAAACGTATGGGACAAACCTAAAATACCCTATTAGTATAAATGATTCACAATGGACTATTTTCTTACTTGGTCCGCCCCTAAATTCTAAACCCTTAGGACCTGTTTGATAAGGTGGAAGGAAAATATAAAAAAAAGAAAATTTTGAAATTTGAATTGAAAAAAATGTGAAAGAAAAAAAATTAAAAATTTTATCTTTAAATTTTATTTTATTTTTTTTACTTTATTTTCAACCAAACAAAAATATTTTTTTATTATTCGTTTTTTTTTTTTTTCAACCATACATATCGTTAAGCATCGTTCAGATGTTTCTTTTCAATCACTGTTCACGGTATCATCGAGTTATTAGTGACTGATTCACGTGACAATCTTTGAGGACTCGAGAGAATGATGTCATATCATGGATGAAGCGATGGGGAATCTAGCGGAATGGTGTATTTACCCGCATCCCAAAGAATACACGAAGAAAATAAATTAGTCGAGAGCGGACATAATTATGGACAAGAGACAAAAAGATAATGCGAGACAGCCGAATGACTTGGGCCACGTTTGGAGGATGCTATAATTGTACTGCTTTGTCTACGAGATGTAGCCTTAAGCAAAGGAGTTGAATCTAATGCTTTTAAGATCGTTCAATCCCTGAAGAGATTGGTTAACGGTTTATTAGTGTTTGGTATTAAAGTTAAGATATTTAATACTACAAAATTTTGATAGATAATAAAATATTAAGATTAAGATGAATTTTTAAGGAAAAACTGATACATTTATTAAGTGTATATAGTATGATTAGTATCCTCAGATAATTTTATATAAAATAAAATAGTGTCTCATAGACTGAGATTGAAGCATTTGATCATCCAAGCGTTTTACAAAGTTGAAGAATATAAGTATTTCAAGCATCTTAGAGATTGATTAATTTTATATACGTCATTTACAAACTTTTATCACCAAAGAGAAATGTGATAAGTAAAATTTTTAGAACAAGTGTCAATAAATCAAAATTAGAATAGAAAGTTTCACCTAAAAAAATGCAAAATAAAAAATGTGACTACTACAATTAGGGGTGACAAAACGAGCTAGACTAGCTGAACCAGCTCGTTTAATACACCCTTTTAGGTAGGTCAACCTAGGGTATTCAATCCACTAGCTCGTTTGGCTCACCTTGTTTTAACTTGCCAAAAAGAGGACTTGTAGTGGGGTAAGGTTGGTCAAAATGTTGGCCTTTTTTTAATTAGGTAAAAGACAATAAAAATTAGTATAGGGTTTTGAGTTTCCATTAAAGTTGCACTGTGTTTAAAACCTAAGATTTTAGGTTAGGAGGATTAATGAAGATAAATGTGTTTCTTTGATAAATTCTTTTTGTTGTTGTTGTTGTTAGTATTTGAAACAAAGCAATTAGAGGAGTTAAATTAATTGGATGGAATAATACAATTAAAAACTATTAGGTGAATAGATAAAAGAGATAGTATTTAATATAAGGCTAAAACTATTTTCTTTGAATTTTCTTTGAATTTTTTCTATTTTTTGCTAGGCCAGATCACCCATAAATGGGTCAAGCTAAAAATTTCAACTCATATACCCAAAACAAAGACCACTACGGCCTATTTTTGGTGAGCTAATGGTGGGGGCATGACAAGTTGACCCGTTTTCCACCTCTAACTAGAACAAATATCAAAACAATTCCCATGCATGGAGATCAAAAGCATTGTATATTTACATTAAATGCATGTTTCAACCTTAACCTAACATTCCTAAAGAAGAAAGCTTCATCTTTAACGTAGAAGATTGTCCTATACTATAAATATAAAGTTTCAATGCTCATTCATGTCAAAACTCTTATTCTTTCATTTTGTGTATAGTCTTAGAACATTTTTTTCTCATTTATAAGCTATCATTGAATCTAATTTGTAAATCTTGAGATAACATTAAATTTGTCTTTTTGAACATATTGGGAGTGACTAACGAGGGTTAGGTTTAGCGGAAGGGACTAGTCTCCAACAATGTGGTGAAACAGGGTTCGAATTTCTGATGGGAGAGGTGCCCACATTTAGTGCTTGATCGTGTTTCGAACAGGATTGCCTCCGAAGGAGGAGACTTATGGAAAACCAAAAAATAATATTGGGAGTGAGACATGGAGAGGTTTAAACAAAAATACTTGGGTTGTTAAGTCTTGAGAGTTGTGAAAGAATATTTGGGAGTGAGGTACACTTGTTGTAAAACAAACATTATAGTGAAATCATAGGCTTGTTAATAAAGAACTAGACATAATTATAAGTTTGTGGGATGAACTAGTATAAATATTACATGTATTTCTCTCTCATGTATTCCTTACTAACCTTGTTGGAAAATTGACTTGAGATTTTATCTTTGAAAAGAAAATCTTTAGAACTATTTTAATTATTTTTAAAGAAATTTTCTAGAAAAGTATTGTTTTATCAGCTCAGAGACTTGTTCAACAATTGTTACAAGAAGGAGGAAAAACTCAATTCAATTTCTCTTGTGTTTTTCATATCTCCTTTTTAATTGGTTCAACCGTGGTTGAATTGTGTCAAATCAATAATAAGAAATATATATTTTTAATATTCTATGATATATATACTAAGCAAAAAACTAATATACAATTATAAAAAAATAAGTTAGGTAAAAGTTAAATAAGTAAACTACACTAACATTCTTTGAGATTTTTTCAGGTTATTACACATGATATCCCTCTTTTTTTTTATCTCTACACTAATCATTTTAATTGTTTGAAAAACATTACACTGACATCATTTATATATTACACTAACATTCCTTAATTGTTTGAAAAATATTATATCGTGTACCCCTATAAGAGAGGTTTTTGTAAATCTTAAAAAAATAAGAGGATTATGTGCAATCTAAAAAATCTCAAAAGGTGTCATGTAATTTACTCATTTTAAATTAGCATAAAAGGATTTATTAAAAAAATGTTTTACAATAACAATTTTTTTTTCTGAAAAAACTGGTTCAGACCTATTTTGTGCATCAAATTTTACATATACGATTTCGTTGATTTAGGTAATTCTTGATTGATTTTATGTTTTACTAATTTTCTAATCTATCTAAACCAGTGGTCGGACGAGTTCTTGGTCCAACCGGTTAAACTAATTGGCTTAATTCGATTTTAATAACTATGCTAACTTAAGCTAGTTTATAACTTAGTTTAATAAAAAAATTGAATTTAACTGAGCTTACTTATTTCCAATTTGTGGATTATACAAAATCAAAAGGTTAATATTAAGTTATGTATCAATTAAATAGTTTGAATGAATTAAGCTAAAATTGAAGTAATTTGAAGAGTTATAAGAAGGCGGTTGAATTATGAGTTTTTGAAATTCTACCCTAAAATCTTAAAAAATATTTGGTTTTATACTCAAATGTATATTTAGTCCATAGAAAATTGTTCAAAAGATAATTGATAGTCGTAACAGGTTAATTTTTAAAGAATAGAATAGTAAATGAATCTTCTAAAGGATAAAATGAATTTTCTTAAGAACGAAAAGATCACAAGATTATTTCGCTATAACTAAATTTGAGTTATTTCTAGTGATCAGTTTTATAAATGACAAAGTGATTGTTCGCAAGCTCATTTTTCAAAAGATATAAAAACTACATTTAGAAAATCTTAAAACTACATTTAGAAAATCTTAAATGATAGTTTACATTTAACTTTAAAAAAATATTTAGCACTATTAAAAAAAATGAATCTGTATTCAAGAGATTCTTACCAAAATAGTATAATGTTTTAAAGATTAATTTTAAAAAAATGTTCTGTAGTTTAAAGCTTAGAGCAATTACTAGCAACAAATAAAAGAGATAAAAAAAAAAAGAAAAAGAAAAAAAGATACTACACATGTATTTTTCTTGATTCACCTTTAAACATTAAAGGCTACGTCTAGTCACCACATTAGGTAGAATTTCTTTTCACTATCAATCAACAATATAAGTATTCTTTGATAACTTACATAGTCTCTCCAAGCTATTGAATGACAAGTTTTTTTTTTTTACCTCAATCTTTGGAGGCAAGAATGACCTAAGCATAAGGTGGCTCAAGTCCTTGATTTAGGTATCCTAGAAAAAAAAAGTTATTTAATGTTAGTATTTATATAACTTTAATTATTAGCTGGTCTAGTGTAGTGGTAACTAAAATATGCTTTTTTCTTGGTGAATGGGGTTTGAACCTATTGGAGGAAAAACCATTTTTATTTTTTGTAAGGTCCCTAATTTTTTTGTTACTCTTTCTCACTTAAAAATTAATTAGTCAATAATTTCAATTAAATAGTTTGTCTCTTAATATATCAACTCTCACCAAATTTAGCCCATAAGACGTTATTGAATTGATAAAAAATACTCTCTCTGTGCATCTTCAATTCATTGTTACTATAATTTTTGCCAAAGAAATTGTTATCAAAATGGATATAAAACCTAAGTTTCATGGAAACTGTCCTCCTTGTATTCTACTTACGGAGAGTGCATATTATGGCATTATGTACCTTTGGACATTTGCATACATAAATGAGAAGTGCAAAAAACAATTTTTAAAACGGGATTTTAAATCAGTTTTGAGAGACCCGATCTAAATTAAACACGCGGTGGCAATTTTGTGATTTTGACGAACATTTTTTAAATCAGTTATTCTTAAACCAATTTAAAAATAGTTTTTTAAATCAGTTATTTATGTAATCAATTTAAAAAACTATTTTTTAAATCAGTTATTTAATGAACCGAGTTAAAGAACTAGTTCTAAAAATCTTCTTCCTCTAAACGAAGCTCATTTTGACCTCCTTTTCAAAGCTTCCTGCATTTTGCACCCCCATTTCGACCTAGCTCAAAGCTCTCTCCTAGCTCCCTACGCCATTTCGCACCTACGCCATTTCGAAATGAAGCTCCCTACACCACTACGCCATTTTGCGACCCCACTGCGAAGCTCATCTCCTAGCTAAAAGCTCCTTATGCCTACACCCTTGCTGTTGGCACGCCCCTAGCTCAAAGCTCATTATGTTCGAAAAACCTTTCGCATTTGTGTTCGTGCCATTCGAAGCTCACTTCGAAGCTTAGCTACACCACCATTTGCATTCGTGCTACTCCTTGCTCCCTTTATTTATAGGTCTTCTCTATTTACATACATTTCATTTAACCATAGCCTCCTCTTCGTTTTGGTACTAATTGGTTTTCCTTTTTTACTCTATTTGGCAATTAGGCAGATTCATTAAGCATTTGGAATTTGAAGTCTGTTTGTTTGCAATTTTGACAAGGTTGCTATTCTTATGCCCTCTTGCTAGTTTAATTTTCAATAATTACTTCTCTTTCTGATTTTAAAAGGATTTGTTAATGGTTCTTTGTAATTTTATCTTATATATAATGTGGAAATTGGCATCATTGAAGCATTTTCCTTTGTTATTTAACAATGCATCTTTTAACTTAGAACTTATTACTTGGCTCCTATTTTAATAACTTCATTCTGCCGTTGCTTTGATTAGGTTTAGGTGTTAAGCTTTTGGCTTGTTGAAAATATTAATAGCATGCAAAACGGCTAATAATCCTCAAAATGCTATTTTTGGAACTAGGCACTCATTGTTGTGACTTTACACTGAGTAGAAGAGGGAAATGAAGTGGGGAATCTTTGGTGTATTTAAATTCTTGGCCCGTGGACATTCACTTGTTGTCCTATAAATAGTGATTTAAATCCATGGTCAAATTAATATTCCTAAGTCATGATTTCAATTGGTTATAATTCAAGTCTAGTTTGGTCTTTTTTGTTGGTCTCTAACTATTTTGGTAGTTCTTTTTGTTCCATCTCAACTAGACCACTCTACTTAAATGGTGTTGCCCTAAACAAGGAGTAGCAAGTAGATGGTTTTGTTTGTGATACAAATGGCAGAGAATTTGAATCATATAGGTGTGTGACTTTTCTTAGTATGTAGTTTTGACATTCTATGTGTGTTATCATGGTAAAGATCATGTGAAATGTTTTATTAATTATATCAGGCTTCACTTATTGTAATTGAAGACATATGTGACCTTGTTTCATAAGGAAAAAATGTACAAGTTGTTGAGCAATGGACTAATGGTTTTGTTGTTTCCATGTGTGAAACCATGACTTTTGTTGTTTGGTTTTTGGTCCATGCTTTGAATTTTCCATTGGTTCTATCTTATTCTCACGTGAATTTTAATTTAGGAGTTGGAATTTGTGTTAAATTGATTAACTTAGGTGACCAAGTGTTAATATGAATTGTTACTATATGAGTTGCTAGGGCCCAAACATCTATCCAAACATAGCCTATATTTGTGTTAACAGTGGGGCAAGCCCCTAAACAATTCATTCAATGACTGAGATGACTTATAAAGATTACATCAGCCAAAGTATTCAAAATAAATTCTTAACTTATTTTTTTTCTCTAATTACAATTGAAATAACATGGTTATGTTTTATAACATTGCTTTGTATTTGTTTTTTAGGATATTCATGCACCTAAGAAAGATGTTCCAGCAAAAAGACTGGAACCTCAACTTGATTTGATCATATGCTTGTAGCAAGTGCTTATAACTATTGGGAGGGACCCTGTGAAAATACAGTGGGAACCCATTTTCCTTGGCAGACACAATAATATTGATCTATATATATATATTTTAGAAGGATGTTTTGAAAGTATGTACAGACAATGAGATGCTAAACATCTTCATTCTACAATTATGGTTGATGTAAGTACATTTTATTTGTAAATCTCTTTAATAAGTATCTCATTATTATAATTAACATTCATTTCAATATTTTAGGTATATGCATCACCTCTGTCTCTAAAAGGTGAAGGAAAATGTATTTGGATTCATTGACCCTTTCCCTATTCAGAAGACAGGGAATAAGGGAGAAGATCATTAGGCCTACATGCTTACCTAATACCTTACTTGCATTCGTAAGTACAAGTTTATAATTGATTTTAAATTATATGTGAATTGTCATTAATAGTTTCCTAATTCAACTCCCACTAGCATTGCTAATTATTTCTCCTAGGAATAATGTTGTGGTCTGGTAGTGTTTATTATACAAGAAGCCAAACAAAGAAATCAAGCAGCTAGTAGAATTGTAAGTTTTTATTTGTAATACATTTGCTTTCGTGGTCTGTATTATAGGTCTGAAACCTATAACATACTTTGCATGTACATTTTTTTTTTATTAAAGAGCTATAAACATATTTCAAACGTTAGCGAGTAGGCATTCATCTAATAGAAAGAAGCCTGCATGGTTTTTTCGCTATGCAAGTAATTTAGAGTTCAATATTCAATTACAATTTTTAATAGTTTCTATAACTCATTATATTTAAATACAATTTTCATTTGTAGGCTCATAAATAACTTGGTGGCTATGAGTGAGGATATTATGTCATGAAACATATACTCACCATAGTTTCAGTAAACATTGTAGATTCATGGGATCAGGTAATATAATTTTCACCAAGTTACAATAATTATGATTTTATAGTTGATCAGCTAATATTTTTATCTTATCTTACATATATTCATCAATAGGAAACCATTTCCTGAAGAGGATATGTTAGACATTCGCCAACGTTGGGCATCATTCTTTCTTGAAATTAGTAATAGTTGACATTCAATACTTTGTTTAGAAATATTTTAGGTACAATAATAGTTGTTTATAATTTAAATGTTTTTGAAAGCTTATAATGATGTAAAGTTTTAGAAAGTATGTTATAATTATTATTGTCTATTTGTGTGGTATCTATTTGTACATTACAAGGATGGATAAATGACAAAACAAACGAATTATCTAAAAAAGTGTATTTTTTAGCTCGGTTTTGCCATAACTAATCTAGAAAGTCCTTTCCACAATAGTGGTGAACCTTTTAAATCGGTTATGGCCATTGGTTCCCATAAAAATCGAGTTAAAAAAGCTTTTTTAAACTGGTACAAAATCCATTCTAAAAACCCCTCACTTCTATATCCCCTATATCTAAAACGATTCAAGAACTTATCTAAAAATCCCTTTTTAATCAATTTAAAAAGTCCTTTCCACAGTAGTGGCTCTTTATGATGTGTTCTTCTAAATGGTGACTTGTCCCGTTCTTTCAAACACATTCTCAAGGCAAGCCATTAGTACCATAAGTTTAGAACACTTAGAATTTGTTCCTTAAAGGTTTGTTGTCATTAAAACTTCATCTTAAGAGGCATTTGACCTAAAAAATATTGATCATCAATAGGATGGTAATGGGACGAGGCTTAGGAAAAAATATCCGTCAAGCGAATATTTATAAATTTTATGAATATTCGCAGGTATTTACAAGTATCTATAGATATTTGTTAAATTATTATAAGATTTAAACAAAAAGTAAAAAAACAAAATTAAAAATAAACAATTTTAGAACATATATTTAGACTAAAAATAAATAATTTTGATAGCATATATTTATACTAAAAATAAATTAGAGTAACTTATTTTATATATAATTAGGACTATTTAAATAATTTCAAATTGTAGGCACTTGCAAGCACATATTCCTTGTTATGTGCCCTTGCCCTATTAATAAGTGGGTAAAGAAAAAAATTAATTATTTTACCTACAAGTAGAGTTGGGTATATGGGTCGCAGTTTGCAAAAGATTTATTTAGCCCATGATTTGCATTGGTTACAGGCTATAAAATGAGGCCCATTTAGAATGTGGGCCTTTATAGCCCAATTTGCATAACCCACAAGCTTAGCAAGTTTGGTCTATGAGTTAATGGGCCAACTCGCGAACCAGTGTATTTTTTTAAAATAATAGAATTTAATTTTAATAATTAGTTAATTCTATTGGGAAGTCTTTGGTGATGTTAGTTATTGGTAAATGATGATGTCATTTTGTCTCTCCTTTTTTGTTGGCTCATTTTAATTTTTTCAACTTTTTATTAATTATTTGGTTTGTACTTTATTAATATAAGTAACATATCATAAAAGAAAAATAAAAAAATTATAATTTTGATTTTTAGATAATTTTTTGCTTTATAGTTAATTTTATATATTTTTTCAAATTATTTTTTTTTAATCTTTGGTCCACAAGTAACATGGGACAAACAGGAACCAACAAAAAAAAGTCCATTTATTTTGTGAACTGACCTGACCCATTAAAAATGTGGGTCAACATGGGTGAACCGTAAATGGTCCAGGCCAATTACCCACCTCTACATGCAGGTACCCGTTAGCTATCCATTTTCAATATGTAGCAGATTTTACCCACAAATATCGACGAATATGATTTTTTTGTCATCCTTAATCATATATAAGAGAGAAAGATACAAAAAAACAAAATACAAAAACTTGGCAAGGCCCATGTGTTTTATTTCCTTTTCATCTAGTCAAGAAGAGAGAGAACATAACAAAGTATACAAAAAGATGTAAAATTATCTAGTATAAATAATTATATTTAATTAAATTGTAAAAAATATAATCATCTATTTAAGAAAGAATTATTTTTTCTTTATTTTCTTTCATTTATCTCTTATATCAAATAATTTAAAAATTGTCTGTTTTCTCATACTTTTTTTTACTTAAATTATGTTCCTTTTCTTTTCTATGTTCTTATTTTCTTTCTCAAAACAAAATGTAAGGTATAATAATGTTGAGAAACAATTCAAATTTTCAATTTAAAATCTATAGGATATTGTTTAGATTTAAATATATTATCTTGATTTTAAGAATTTGTTTCCTCTTTTAATATTAAGATGCTAGGTCTATAAATAAATATTGTTGAGATGAGAAGAACTATCTAGCCCATAGAAGGGGTCACCACTCTAAGAGAAAGGGAATCATGTAAAGGGAGGATTTATTAAGTTTATTTAGAAAACTTGTAATGAGATTGAATATTTGAGATAATAAATATTTATTGAGATATTTTGTGAACGTAGACAAGACGTACTAAATCACGTTAAATTGTGCTCTTTCCCTATTTCTATTTTTGTAGTGTTGTTTGTGTGGCCCTTATGATCCATTGTGTGCGTGAAAGGGTTTGTTTTCACCCAACAAATAATGAATTGATTATGAGCTGGTTTATGAAACAACTTGATTCACTCTCTTTCATATTTTCATATCATGATTCGTGAGAATATGTAGGTGTTTAGTTCTTGTGTTAAAAGTTGCAGACATGTGTAAAAAATGTAAAAATTAGAAGTTATATAGACTAGCTTTTACTTGAACGTAGGAATTTAACGTAATATTGTTTAAACTGAAGCAAAATCAAACTGGCTACATATCAGCATTGAGTGGTATATCAGTTACACACACTAGGCGGCAATTACGCTTCACAAGGTGGCCATAGAAGCCTTCGAAATGACTAATGAGGATAGACAAAAGCTAATTTCCAGACTATTACTATTTTCTTTGAATTGACATGTAAACATTATATATGGTCATTGAACTATACGTTATATTAGCACTTTAAAAATCAAACGATTCTAGATGACTTACAGTGAATAAGGCGAAGGTTAAAATAAGATACAACTTTATATAAATCTTTATTGTCACCCCTTCCTTGACTGGACATAAACTCTGTTCCTTGCTTAAAGGAAATGAAGTTATTTTTCTTTTTGTTAGGGATAAAAGGAAAATAACTTTTCCAAAAATTCAGTAAAAAGTGAAATAATAAACAAATTTTATTAGACAAAATGAGAAGTGCATATGATGAAATGATAAATGAAAATCTTTAAAGTAAAATTGAATGAGCAGACACATTTGACAAATAAAATGAATAATTTGTCAAATTCTTATGCCTCGTGGAGCCTTAGTAACCCGCAGGCCGGTGTTAGTTGAATTGTCATTAGCTTTTAGTACAATTTCAACCATTTGTTTGAAGTGAAAGCATTCCGCAAAAAGTCCATTAAATATGTATATTAGGCTATGATAAATATATACTCACTTTCTTTTACATCTTTTCACATATTCTTCTTTCTATCTCTTTCTTCCTTACATACATTTTTGACGTACAAACAAACACACACTTTTTCTTTCATTTCCTTTGTATCTCATTTTTTTTCTTACCTCTTTCTTTTTTTATTATACCAATTATTATATCTATCATTTTCTTTCTCTTTCTCCTTTTCTTTTTATCTCTCTCTTTCATCCACTACATCCATCCCAAATCCACCCATTTATCTCTCTTCAATCATTTGGTTGAGAAAAAAAAAAGTGAGAGAAGAGAAAAAAAAAATCGAAATTTAAATTGTAGGAAAGGTGGAAGGATAAAAAATTTAAATTTTTGTTTTAAAAAGTCAATTTTCTTTTTCTTTTTCCTTATACTTTTTCTCTAACCAAACAAAAGAAATATTGTTATTTGTACTTTTTTTTCTCTATTTTTTTTTCTTCCCTTTTCATCTCTTCCAGAACATAGGAAAAATGGATGGAGTGGGCGTTACTCATTTTTCTTTAAAGTCTGAACTGGAAATGATAGGGCACTTGAAAGGATTTACAACACTAAAGGTTGTAAGACGATGTTTCCTCGGAGACTGATCGAGAGACCGAGACCGTTATATAACGAATCAACTCATTGACAACACTTGGAAACTTTGGAGGAATCTAACAAATACAGTTATAGTTAGAAGAGGATGGCTACGAAGTGTTCAAATTTAATTTAATTTCAAATGTTGATGTCAATTTCTAGCAGTTGTGAGTGTTAAGTAGAATTATGTGTGTTTAAGTAAAGCTCATCAGACATTAAATTGTTATAAAAATAAGGATAAATTTCAATTTTAGGATGTAGAAACCCCCAAGTACAAGAATACAATTTACTTGGTTTGATATTAGTCTTGCAACATAGTTCACGTACTCCTTGACCAAAAACAAGGTTAATGTTTGTTTCCCATTCCCCTATTGCAGGACCATTGGGGTAGATGCTGCGGCTCTGACATTACAACTGGAAAATGCCAGAGTGTATAGGCTTTGTGAATGAGGTGAGGAGTGATGGTGTTCCTTCTTGTTATAGGTGTTGGCTACGTCCAAGGCCGACATGTTAGGAAGTGCAAACAAGGTTATAGCAGAACCATTTATCCCCACACTGTGTTGGACACAAAAGCTGAGTTCCAGAAGGGGACTTAAGCTAAAATGCGCGTGCCTAGAGACGTCATCAGCTCCTGCTTCTTTTTCAAAATTTTCAGCCATGGGTATGAACATAATCTCATCATTTTCTGAAAGGGTATGGCAAACCACAGCCTTTGCTTTTGGGTTTGGAGGTTTTTTTTTTTTTCTGTCCTTCATAATAATTTCTGACAAAAGACATGACCTTTATTCCTTTTGCCTCATTTTCTCAATAATAATTGCTCCCTTTCGATTTCAATTGCGATTCAAATGTGCTTTGGTGATATTTTCAAGAGAAAGAAGGACCTTTTTTTTTTAATTTTTTCCATCTAATGAGTTTACTTTTCAGGTCAATTTTGGCTACCCTTTCCTTTTGGACCACTGAGGAGTGAGAAAGCGCGACCTATTGCAACCTAATGGCTACTTCGTTGTACAAAAAGTATATGGACACTTTTGTTTCTTCTATATCCCAACCCCACTTTGTTTTTTTGCTTTGCTTTCTTTTTAACTTTATTCACTTAAGAAAGAGGACCTCTCCATGCAAATTTGCAAATCCCCCATACACTCGTTTCCACTTTGCAGGTGTGCTATTTATGGCCAAACTATTTAAAGCGTCAAAAGAAACATCATCAACTAGGAAAATGACATTTAAATGTAGCTAAAATAGACGTGGGTAATTAATGTTCCTCTTAATTTATGCGTACAGGTTGACGGTTTAAGCCAAAGCTGAGGTGAGTGACGACAAAACACGGAGGCACAAACCTAACCTTGCCCGACATATATCTCCTGACACAACCAGATATGAGCAGCAGGGAATGTTGACCGAAAACCACAGCAAAGAGAAGCCAAAAGAGAGAAGGAATAAAATGCGCGACCATTCTTTATTGGCCAGCCACTGGAGGAAAAACATTGTTACTTGTATGCATATTTATATTTATATTAATATTCATATTGATAAATGAGATATGATGAGATCCTCTTTTTTTTAATTTAAAGCGGTCTTCAGGAACGAAAGAAAAAAAGTGAAAAGCAAGAAAAGAAAAAAAGAGAGTAAAAAGTGAAATAATTTTTAGGTTTTTGGGTAAGAAAGAAAATGAAAAGAAAGATGATGCAAATTTAATAATAAATGATGCATGATTATAGCATGTTCATAATAAATAATAACAATTATAAGAGGGTTAGGAGACATGTACCTGAAGAGCAGATGAAATCCATGTCTTTTGTTTCAATTGAATCACGAATATGGAATGAGGCAGATATTCCTCTCTGTCTAACGGCTAGGGTTTTTCACACAATATTGTGCCTCTCCAAAATTGTCTAATGAGATGATAATTTTATAACTACTAAACAAGAACAAGGACCCATCATTTGAGTAGCAAGTAAGGGCCCAACCATCATAGGCACTCACATGATAAGCCCACACAACCAATACCCATCAATTAAAATATCATAACTTTTATTTTCATAATTGATATTGATAATCTAAAATTTAATCTAATAATTAAACAATACTAATTTACAAAATTCCAACAAAAGAAAAATAAAAGTTTTCTTTTCTCTTGTGTTTAGTTGTGTAAAAAGTGGAAGAAAAGAAAAAATATGTATATAAAATAACATAAATATCCTTAATTAAAAAAAGTGTATAAAAATAAAGGTAATTTGGAATCTTAATTACACAAATAAGTTTTCTTTCTTCTTTTACCATCCAAAATGGACGGATTACTAAAATTGTGGAGCCCATATGCTTTTTTATGAGTCGTTCCTTCACGTATGAGTACCAATCGAGGGAAGGAAAATCTTTTTAGTTTTTTTTTTCCTATCCATCACTTTCATTTCTATTACGTTTCTCGCATTCCAAACTAAGTGTAAGATTTGGGTCTTATACAACATAGTTTCTTTTTTTTTTTTGTTTAATTACTAATTTAGTCCCTTAATTTATTTATTTTATTCAATTGGATCTCTCTTTTATTACAAGGTTCAATTAGGTCTCATTATTTTTAAAAACACTACAATGTTGCCCTTTTCATCCAAAATGAGATCGTTTTGGATGACATTTTCCAAGTTGTTTAGTATAAAATTAGACAAAAAAAATGATGTCATTTTGGATGGAAAGGCAACATTGGAGTTTTTTTAAAATTATAGGACCTAATTGAATCTTTTAATAATAGAGAGACCCAATTGAAGAAAAATAAATAAATTAAGAGACCAAATTAGTAATTAAACCTTTATTATTATTATTATTATTATTTTGTTTCCCTCCAACCTTGATTCACCAAGTTGTACTAGAGACTAATCTATTCTACTAGACCTAACCCCTTGTACATCACAGTTTTTAATCTTTAAAAAGGTGTATATTGATTTTTTAAGGTTTTTATAAGATGCAAAACAACAATTCCATTTTTTTTATCACATATTGATGGAATATATTATGTCACTAGTATATTAATATTATTGGACCTCCCGGATCTAGACCAAGTATCTTGTCCATAATTCAAACCAAAGTCCTCTATGCCTATGGCTTGGGACTTGACAAATGTGGAACCTCTTAAATCTAGACTAAGTATCTTGTCCATAACTCAACCCAAAGTCCCTACTTGATGGGCTGTGGAACCTCCTAGATGTAGACTGAGTACCTTGTCCATAATTCAGCCCAATGACACACAATTGAGTTACAACCTGTTGGGGAAACAAACCCCTTCACGCACAACAATGAGGAATGGGACACACACAAAAATACTAGAAAATATAGAAATAGCGAAAGACACATTTTAATGTGGTTCGGCACCTCTTGCCTACATCCACAGGAACATCTCAATATTTATTCATTCCCTCAAATGATTACATCTCATTACAAGTTTTCTGGACAAACTTGTGAATCCTCCTCTCACATGACCCCTATCTCTAGGTCGAGGTGACCCCTTCTACAAGTCGGGTGATTCTTCTCCTTTCAAGAACCCTTATTTGTACAACTTGCATCCTAATATTAAAAGAAGAAACAAATTCCTAAAATAAAAATAATATCTTTAAATTTAAACAATATCTTACAAATTTGAAATTGAAAATTTGAATTGTTTCTCACCACTGACCTAAGCCCACTTTCCAGACAAAAATCTAGGTCATTTAGGCCAATTATTTGGTCCACATGTCTAATCGAGGAATCGCCAAGTTATTAGCACTAATGTAGATCCAAATTCTGCTCCACCAATCTTGGTCAAAATCTACGAGATTTGGTTTCTCCCAATTTTAGTTAGGGCGACCTAGCTGAGGAATAAAACCCTAAGCCAAATCCAAACAAAATCAACAATTGCTTTGACTAGAGCTAGGTCTTTGGACTGGTTTCCTAGGATAATTCCTTGGCTGGAATAATTATTTTTTTTTCTAAAATTGCCCATGACTTTGTTTGTGACATTTAAAAAAGTTATATTTCAATTCTTAGGCTTTTTTAACTATACAAAAATAAAATTCTTTCTCCCTCAATTGCCTCATTATTCCCATTTAGCTTCTCATTCGTTCCATTTCTTGCATGAAATAAAGGATGGTTTTACGTAAAGCAGGTGCATTCATAAAAAATTGTGATAGTAGTTTGGGTTGGAGGCATTAAGAAAAAGATTATTGGGTGTGGAAGAGATAAGTTTCGTACTTCGTAGGGAGTAGTAGGCAACTATTTGAGCTATGGGGTTGCCGGGTGTTAAGTCTAGTTTAGGTTATGGAGGGGTTGCTTGGATGGTGTAGATGTAGGTTGAAAAGGTGTGAAATGGTAAAAAGGAAAAAAAAATTATGATGGTTGTGGGTCTAGTCATAGTGGTCGTTCGAAGGTGACTAATAAATACCGAGCAAAGTGTCAAAACTAGCATTATGGTGATGTAGATCGACGATCGTGTTGATTCAGCTTGGCTAGTATTTAGGTTGGGACAAAAAGGAGTCAAGGTGTTTTGGTTTGGTTTGCTAGTAAGGTTTTATGTAGATTATGTGATCTCATGTTGGTTGCATTTTTAGAGTAAATATCTAGTTTGATTCACCAAAAAAGTATTCAACCTAATTTAGTTATTAAAAAATTAATATATTTTAGTTCTTATAAAATAACTGAGTTTTAATTTTAATCCCTATAATTTATTTATTTATTTTTTATCCCTCTAAAATTTGAAATCATTATTTTTGGTAAAATAAGTAAATTTTAGTTTTAGTCCCTCTAAAACATTTTTTTAATTAATTTTCATCCCTTCAAAATTTAAAATTATTATTTTTGATCCCTAACGCTTATTTTAAGATAGATAAATAACATTTATTTTAGGAATTAAAAAAAAAATAGAAGTATCACAAGCTGATATGGTACCACAGATAGTAGTGAGTGTCATCTAAAATAGTCACTTGAGCTTCCATTAAACACATAAACATTTGAAGAGTGTCACATAATAGTAAAGACCAAAAATAATGATTTTAAATTTGGAAGGATGAAAATTATAAAAAAAAAATTATAAGAGTTAAAATCAAAATTTGCTCATTTTATAAAGACTAAAAGCATATTTAATCCTAAAAAAGTCACTAAATAATCCTTTAAGATTATAAATGTGGGACTTTTAGTCCTTCGTTCATTTCAATTAATATTTCTAGGGGCCAATTGGAGTTGCTAATTATTTTTTACGAATTAAATTGGTATATATATTCACTTTTTAGGGACTAATTATGTATTTAATTAAATAGAAAGAAAATAAGCAAAGGACTAAACAGTCTCACATTTGTAGTCTTAAGGGACTATTTAGTGATCTTTTTCCTTTAGGAACCGAATTAGGTTGAGTATTTTTGTAAAAGATGGAATTGGTGTTATTCCAATTTTATTTATGGATGGCAAAGATTGGGTTTGTAAGTGAAAATACAAGCATAGCTCAATGGTGGAGAGTCAAGTTACTATGGATGAAAATGGTCTAGATTCATGGAGACATTTTTTGCAAGAATGAAGATAATGAAATCCCCCTTTTGTTCAAAAATTGAATGGGAATGGAGTAATTGAAAGAAAGAGAGGTTGTCTTGCACACTTTTGAAAGTTAGGAACTAAGTTGTTTATGATCCAAACTAGTCACAAGGACAATTTTAGAAAAATAACAGTCATGGGCAAATTATGTGAGGCATTTCAGTCAAATATTTAACAAGAAAATTAATGAAAGGGTCATTCACACACTTAATTAAAAAAAAAAAAAAAACTTAGAGTATCAACATACATTTTTTTAAAGACGAGTAACTAAGTCACTCATGACCCAAACCTTAGGGTACTAAGTACTAACTTGTATTTTTTATATGAATAAATTGCATTGATACTTTTTAAAATTTTTTGATATTGTACATAATTTTTTTGTTTTTTTAACGTTTACAATAACCTCTTTATAAAAGTACAAATTGTAATGTTTTTTAAACAATCAAGAGATTAATGTAATGTATAAGGCTGTTAATGTAATGTTTATCAAACAATTAAAAAAGTTAATATATGAGTAAAAAATAGGAGAGGTATCAGATGACATTTAACGAAACTTTAGAAGATGTCAATGTTATTTGCTCTTTTTACATATATAAAAATACAAGACAAGGGGGGTTTAAAAAAAAAGAATTTAATTGGCATGCACAACTAAAGCATTAAAATAAGTTAATAATAATAATAGAGTTAAAGATTTTAAATTATATCTATTAAAAGATGTAGTGTGGAAATTTTTGCACCAAAAATAGATCTAAATCAAGCTCTAAAAGGAAAAGGGGATTACAAAGTTCTCCGGTAACAAAGCTCAAAGCTCCGGTCTATTAGCTGCAAAGCAGGGTGACCGACTCTATTGTCTAGGGTTGAGCGAAGGTCTCCTTTTGAGATTATGTCAGCAGATTCTCCAATTTAAATGACAATAACTGTAAAGAGAGGCTTTCCAAAAGGACAATTCTCTCCTTGGGATCATACATTTCTACAAACATGTATGCCTAGTTGGAGTTAGAGATACTGATGGACTTTCGTCACTCCCAAGTCATAACATTATGCACGAAATGAATCTTTTTTCTTTATTCGTTGTCACTGAATAAGATGGCAAAAGAAAGAAGGGAACTCTATTCCTTTTAGAAATTACAGCAGTGAATATAACATTGATTTTCAATATTTTTGAATTCGATAGAAACTGCTTTCTTTTCAGAAAGTGATTGGTAATATGTATCACAAATTAGTACACTTACCCGCCGTCAATTCTGGAGCTTGATGGTTTTGGTATTGGATAAATGAAGCCTTTGGAAGTAGAGAACACTACGGGCCTCTCTGGACATATTTTGTTTCTATAGTTTCCCAATAATTAATGCAGATGCGTTTAGCTTTCCTGGGCCTGGCATCCAATTTACAGACTAAATGGCCCATCTTCCTCTTTCTTCTGAGGCGATTTTTCTAACAAGGATTCTAAGGACTAACATTAAATGTTTCATTCCGTACCAAAAATCAAATAGAGCCACACTGCAATATCAACATTTGGATATACGAAGTTTCAGTCTAAGAAGATTCTCATAGATCAGCTTGAAGATTGACTATGTTTAATCTGTTCAAAATTGTGTTATGCCAGTCTTCTGTGTAGAGGAAGTTAATACTAGAATCAAGGGACAGTTATCTCCATCGTGAAGTTGCCCCTTATATTAGTGCTTTTTTTTCGTAGTTGTTCCAACTGCTCAGTCATCCCTAAACCGAGCATTATGACCAAGTGCTTTTGAGCCTTTATCGACTTGAAAACCAGGGTCCCACATAAGGTACAAGGTTGGCCCATACAGAACTCGATCCACAATGGACCTAAGATAGTCTCAAGAGTTAAGTATTCAACCTAGAGTTGAAACTCGACCCTTAATGGACCTGGGGTCAGCCTAATGCAAGGTTGGTTAGTATACAGAACTTGGCTTGCGATAGACTTAAGGTCGACTCAAGAGTTAAGTATTTGACCTAGAGTTCAAACTTGACTTGTGATAAACCTGAGATTAGCCTAAGAGCTCAGGGTGGTCTAGAAGGAATAATGCTTGGTGCATAACACCTTGGGGTACATCACCTCGCTCCAATGATAACAAAGCCTAAGGTGGACCGGTTATAATCGTGTGAAAAGTTTATAAATGAGAGTTGATACGCAAGAGATGTGTGTAGTATTATTCTATATGATGCATGACCGTTGGTGGTTGTGCAGTCTAGTGCACATCTCATAGAAAATGCTAATGCCAGTAATAAAATCCACTCTTCCATTATTCTATCACCAATATACAACATTATGTACACTATCCAATAGCAATGATCATAAATGTGCATGAAAAGAAAAGAAAAGAAAACCTTAGACCACAGTTTCCTTAAAGCTCTTGGTCAACCAAATAGCTGTTTCCCTTGGAGAAACCTTCTCAGGCCCGAATGGCTTCAGCAACACCCCAAGCTCTTCAAACCTGTGTTGTTGTAGGAGCCTGGCACTGAACTCCAGCAACCCCTCCAATGCCTCCGCGCGTTGCTGGTACGACGAGGTGTCAAACCGCCGCTGCTGCAACTCGCTTGAAACACCAGTTGTCACATGCTCAGAAGAGCATTGAGTGCCCTTTGGACCAGGACATGCATCACCAGTACTGGTGGGGACAGTAACTTTGTCCACGTGGATTGTACACTTGTCCTTCGTGATGGAGCAATCAGCAGTACTCCCTGCTGAGCTAGAAGAGCAGCGGGCTGATGTGGATGACGGTGCACGGGCAGGGAAAAAAGGATCCTCACAGAAAACCATTGGAAATTCTGCAATCTTGTCAATTCGTGGTGCGTTAACAGAAACATCAAGAGAATCCACACTTCCCAGGAGACCAACGGTGGTGTATAAGTTTGCTGTGGCCCTGGCTCTTGGAGCCAGTGGAACGGATGCTCTAAGAGTTGGTGGGGAAGGCTTTACAGATGGTGCATGAGACACTGGAAGCTGAAATGAAAGGCAGAAAAATAATATTAGCCTGGATTCGCCGATAGCATGTGAACTCTCTTCATCAAGTCAAACACTGCAAACCACACCCCCAATTAAGCTCTCCTGCATGTTTGGCTCAGTTTATTTTGAAGAAATAGTCGTTTATTTTTATTAGTTTTCTAAGAAAAGTTTTATAAAATAAGGGATTATTTCTTAAGTTTAATTTCTATGCGTTACGAAAAAATTTACACTCTCAACCAATTAAAGATCATGGTTGATATGACTTTAAAGATAGTTATTGTAAAAATCAACAAATTTAATATACATTATAGTTTGTAATTAAACAACAGTGTAAAAATTCTTTATAAGCAGTATATATACTATTTACTCTTATATCTTACTAATACAAGATCATTATCTAATGAAATTTGACATCTGATCCACTGTCATCAGCGTGATCTTTCGCCAATATAGGAAGTAGACATGTTCACCCATGCATGCAGCATGTACACACGGCCTAAGTTCTCTACTCCCATCATTGGGAATAGATTGAGAAATTAATTCAATCAGTTCAGCAGGAGTTCAATTCTTTTTTCATTTTTTTTTCTTGGCCAACAAGAGAAATGGAAATATGGAGTCGTGCAGTGCATAAACTTACTGAATCACAATTTGGACCAGTATGGGTTGTCTTTGATGGTGCCATTGTTTGCCTTTTGGGAGTGGCAGAATTTTTAACTGCGCTCAATCTTGGTGTTCTCTCAACAGTTGAGAACTTTGTGGCTTTGGATTTGTCAGTATTGCGTTTGTCACGGACACAACCTACTGATAGTTCATAGATCTTCTCTTCTGAACAAGTGGATAATCCATGTGCTCTTTGAGTAGAACACTGAGAAACTTGTTCAGTTCCAGAAATACTAGGATTCAAGGTCCTGTCATTGCTAAATGACAAGCATTTATCTTGGTCAAAAAGAGTAGAAACAGATTCTGGCTCTACGAACCAAGTTCTCCTTACATAATTTGATTCGGGCCATTGGAATGGAAAAGTACTTCTTCTGGGGCTATTTAATTTTAAGTGAATTTTATGAATGTAAGGCTGAAGATGCGGATGATTTAGTAATTCTGCAGCCTGTCAAAACAAAGTGTGATTAATTTGTTTTGAAAAAATCCACCAAAATAAAGTTAGCCAAGGACAAATGCCATGCAAATTTTGCATAAACTAGTTATATAAGGGTTGCAAAAAATGAAAAAAGAAAACTTAATAGTAAACAATTGAATTTGGAAATATAGTAACGTCTCACATGAAATGTATTGTGGCCACCGCCCTTTGCTTAAAACATTTACATTTGTAGAGTTTCAACTTTCAAGGTTTGCTTCCTAAAATAGAAGTGAGACCTAAACTAATGATGACAATGACTACAAAGATAATATCTAATTAAAACTATATTACATTTGGTCAACACAAGAATAGATGGAGAGAACAAAAGGAAACGTCGGCACGACATTATTAATATATCATATGCTTAACAAATTTTCTGCACCTAAAAGTATGGTGAAAATGGAAATGAAATGCAAAGGACTAAAGGTCTATGCATATGGTCCTCTAACTAGCCTTCTGGCTTTTATTTAACTATGTATGTATATAGTTTTTGTATACTGATATGCATGCTCAGAAGTATTTTTCTCCTTTCTAACTGCATAAATATTTCCTTAAAAAGTGATGAAAGTGGTAGCCTCACAATTTAAGTTTCGACATTTTTAAATAAAAAATAATGTAAAAGTTACCATATACTCCTATCAAGTAAAGGCCGTGTAGGTGTATTATTTTAAAATTTAATCTCTCAATCTCTTACTTACTGTTTGCCTCTACAGATATTAATTCCCTACAAATATTAAATCTCTCAATCTCTTACTTTTAGCTGTACTTGACTTCGAATTTCTCTTGACTAATCAAATAAGTATTGTTAAGTAGAAGTGTGAAACTAGTTTAAGTTCCTGAAATCACATACGTTTAAGCTTTTCCCATTACACATTTTCCACTGCCAAGACTCAAGTGACTCATCAAACAAGAAGACAATAGCTGATTGCAGCTTATATGAAGCTTGAATAGCAATGTGCCATAACAACAGAACCCGAGAAAGGAAAACTGAGGAAATAATCTAGAAGAATTGCTCTCCCTTACAACACATAAGGTGAAAAACTAAAAGCTAAAATTATTTTTAAAAAATGAAAGAGAAAAATATGAGAGAACAAATATAATTCTGCACTTAAAGACAATCAGATGTATTCATGTAAGCCACATAGACAATGGCATATGCATATCATATTTCTTTTAGAGACTAGTTTAAATTTATAAATCAACAGTGCCTTAATAAATGCAAAGAAATACCCAAAAGTTAGAACTTACAGATGGTCTCAGCTCTGGATTTTTCCGCAGCATACTTTTGACAAGCCCTCGACTGAAAGAAGAAATATATATGTCACAAGTTACACAAATCATGTCACTGAACGAGGTTCATAACTTAAAGAGGGAAAAATTATAACTGCAAAGATCAAATGATATGGAGAACGTACGAGATATAATATATACAGGCCAGGGCATATATAAGGAGTTAAACAGAATAGAATTGCTCACTACTAACAGAGAGTTACATTGCAAAATGTATAATGGTAAAGCAAAACCCATGACTGAATTACATGCCATCTTTCTAGTTCTACCATAATGAATTACATGACTGAATTATGTAAATCGAGTATATTGAAAGATGCTGTCAAATTTTTAATGAAGTAACACTTAACAATTGACATGGATCACTCTATGATTGAAGAGCACTTAAATTTCCAATTTCACAATAATTTTGGAAGCCTAAAAAGGAGACCATAAAATCTAATGGTAGGTCTTGGAAACTATGAATGCGTAGGAGGGTCATTACCAATTATGAATTTCATCAATATCTGCATGTATACACACATAAACCAGTCATTGACGTTTTTCAAATTCAGTAATTATAGACACTAACATACCAGTTAGATAAAGCAGTTTATAACACATAATTCTAAATAATTAAAGATTCTCACGAAACAGAGGACTCACAAAGCAGCAGAATACATAGTTGGCAAAGGAGCTACTATACACTTGTTTATTTTGATAATCAATGATTGTATGTCCTGCTCAAATGAAGACAACACACAAAAAAAATTAAAAAAGTAAAGAGTCAATGAATTAATGTTGAGCTCCAAACTTCAGAAATGTGAAATACTGAAAGTCAGTAAGCCATCATAAATGAATGAGAAGCAAATGTTTTCCAAAATAATATAATTCGAAATCTCAAACATGACCATGAATGCTTACAACCCAACAACATAATTATAAGAGTTTTAAACGAGTTATTGTATCCCCTAGTAAATTCTCCTACTTGATATTAAAAAGTTTTGTGAAGAACATTTCACTAAAAAAATGAATACAAAAGCTTCGGATCATAACTTACAAAAGCTTTAAAAGCTGGCTTGTGAGCAGCCATTTCATAGATACAGCATCCTGTCAAATATTATGTCATAACATATGACAAAAGCAATTAAAAAGATATTGTATTGTAAAAGAAGGAAATGAAGAGAGTAATTAAGATTAGGCAATCTCAGGAGTAGAAAAGCAATGTAGCCTACCCAAAGACCAGATATCTGACTTCGAACCATAGGGTATATCAGCAAGAAGCTCTGGGCACATATAACTTGGAGTCCCAACAACCTAAGTTTAGAGCAAGAACAAACAGCAATTAATTCAGGAACAAAAAAAAGTGTTAAAACAGTAAACTGTTGGGAAATACAAGGAAGATAAAACACCAGGAGATCTCCATCAACGGGCCAATGAGTCAATCACACAAGTGAACTTGACACCACATTTAACCCAAAAGCTTAAGGCATTAGGCTTGTAAGTCTTTCTTACTTATATATTATTCAACTTGCCCATTCTTACCCAATGTGGGACTTTATATTCACACTTGCACTCCAACATGAACATAACAATATTTTGGCAATATCACTCACCGAGGAAGCAAGATCATCAGATGTCAACATTTTAGCAAGACCAAAGTCACCTGCATCCAGCATGCATAACATAAGGATAGGATACTACACAACAAATCCCAACTTAGATAAGTCTAAAGGGCAGTGTAAGGATAAAATGAGTAAGGCCATTTAAAATGAGTAAGGCCATTTACCTAGACGTATATCTTGATCTTTTGTCAAGAATATATTTGAACACTGAAAAAAATGAAAAACTAACATCAATATAAAGCTGGTCCTCAAAGGTCTCTTGAGATATTAGCTACATAACATCAACTAATATTTAACTTAAAGAAGTCCTGTCCGTTACCTTGACGTCACGATGAAGAATATGATTTACATGCAAGTAATCAAGAGCCATCAGCAACTGAACAAGCCACTTACAAAGTTTCTGCATGCAAAAAGTTGACGTATAACAATTATTTCATATAGTTCCAAAGAGCTTGGAGTTGGAAATAGGAATGAAAATTATCCGTCAGGCTCAGATGTGAAAGGAGTTTGTGCAAGAGTGATTAACCTCTTCGGGAAAGTTAACACCATTAGCCTTTTTTATAGCTTCAGCCCTGTACAACAGAGACAAGCTGTCATAAGACTACATAATTGGCAAGTAAAAGACAATGTGTTAATAAATGCTCTAACTTCCTCAAATATTTGAATTCAGTGCAAATTATGACTTACATATCCCCTCCTTCACAATAGCCAATGATGATACATACAAAACAACCCTGGAAATAAAGATAACGGCTTTGCCAATTTCAGTACCATAAATCAATCAAATTTATAAACCAATATGATGGGTTACAAAAGAGGTTCTGCTATCAAGATCTCTGTTAGTATGATAAAAAATAAAAAATAAATAAAGCATCCATAAACAGATAAGTAAAGAACAAAACATTAAATTTGAAGAATCCAAAATATGAGTCACTTTTGGCAAAATATTTAAAAAAAAAAAAAGGGACTCCTGTCAATCTTAGTAAGTTAAGCAAAAATACACAAACATGAAAAACAACAGAATTAGAAAGTTCTGATTGAAAACAAGGCTGACCTTTTCTACCCAGGAATCCTTATACTCCACAATAAATGGATTTCGAACTCTAGATATAAGCTCCATCTGCAAGACAAAGAACAAACAAAGCATCTTGCAATCTAATAAATAAGAAAGACAACATAAATATCATTTTCACATTTCAAGATATAAAACAACAAGAAAGAAATTAAATTTAAATATTACAATAAAATTCAAATGTAAAATTAACTGAAATGAATAATACTTAGGCTTAAAGATCTACTTCAAATTTTCAAGCCGCAAAAGGTAGAAAAACATAATACAGAAAATGTAATCCCTTCCAGAAAAAGGACAATCATTCACTAAAACCCTAAGAAAGAGAAAAGCCACTTAAGAACCTGATTCAATTTTCCTCTAACAACTGAAGATTGGAAAATAAAAAGCAGAGTGGATTACCTCCTGGTGGGCAGACCTACGGGTTCTGTCAGTTTGGCGAGCAAGACGGATCTTTTTAAGGACATACCTAAAACGTAAATGACACTAATTAAAAAAATACACCTTATGATATAACAGGTTATCAATATTAGCAACACTCATAAGTTCACAAATAAATAATTAACAAATTAGCCTCAACCTGCAAAAGGATATATAATATCTTAAAACACATTTCAACAAGAGATTGAATAATCCTCACTTATTCTTTTCGTGCTTGTGCCTCACAAGCAGGGCAGAACCAAATGCACCCTTGCCAATCTGTTCTAGAATTTCATACTGCTCCATTTGAACTAAAAGCACTTCACCTCCGACTATCAATGATAGAGTGATATTCCTGGAAATATTAGCAACATTAAGCTCATCATAAAGTAATATTAACAAACACACCCATAATTTAAAATAACTCATCGCCGCTATAAATATGTTGAGCTATTTCCAACAACAACTGATAATCAGATTCAGAATAATATGATGCACAAATTTTCTCGCTAACCCTAGTCACATATTTTGTGGCAACATGCTTTACAAATCAAACTCCATGTAACACTGTTACCAGATAAAGTCTGTCTACCACAGAGGAATTGCAAAACCCAATTTTCAGCTACACAATGTATTTCAGTTCCAGATGCTAGGCCACTAGTACAGCCACAAGACACAATTCTGTGGTGGTAACTGACAGCTTTACCTGGTTCTTGCAGAGCAAGATCTGGAATCTGAACATAGAAATATAAAACGGCTAAAATCAGGTAAGTATTTAACACTTTCTGACAGACATGTATCTCTCTCAGTAAGGGACTCATTTCCAAAATATAAATGGTAAAGGCCAAAGTTTCTAGTTGTCTCCCACTATGCACATAATAATTGTATAACAAACTTAAAAAAAGCTGCCATACAATACAAGAGATGTGCAATAAAGAGCACCAAATGTGGCCAACCGGTTCTGGTTTGGTTCTTTAACTTCCTTTAATTGTTCAAGTCCATAACCGCCAACTTTGAGGTTAGGCTTTAAGGGCAATCCCTCAACACTGCTGAATAGGCTGTACATTCCAAGGATTGATCACTCTTGTGAGACCACCTCACCCCCAAAAAATTGGAACTTTTTTAGAAAATAAAATTCAAACTAGCTAACCAAAAAGTGGAACAAAACGCAGAAAATCAACTTCATGAAAAAACCAGTTACATTAAATATGATTATTTCAAGTCATCGTAATTACCAATAATACGGGCATAATCATATACCCCCCATATTTTGGTAAGCTGTGAAATTTGCAAATGAATTAATAACCAAAAATGAAAAAATAAAAATAAAAAAAAATATATATATATATATAAAGAAGTGTTTGGACATCATACACGTTAGCTTCCCGGTGATGAAAACTGAAAACTGAAACGGAAAACATAGAAGAGATGGAATTCCCAGTGACATACACATGGCAGAGAAAAAAGTAAGCAAGCAAGCAAGTAACCTTACAAGGTAAAAACTATATACAGATAACACAACAAGAGCAGGATTTGCAATGAACTGTTACTTAGAGGAAAAGAACCTGAATTCATAAGAAATTTGCAGTTGCAGTTTTGAGAAGTGAGTACTGAGCAGGCCTGTTAATATTATAAGGTATAACCATATCATCATATAATAATATTAATAAATATATGATATAATAATGTTGTTGCTTTTATTTTATTTTGAAATCGAGCAATCAATATTAGAAAGAGAGAGAGCGCCAAAACCAAGGAAGAATTAAAGTGGACGCAAAAGCAACGTGTGATTCCAAAATGTGAAATTATATTTATATAATTTTTTCATACAAAAAATTGTACAATGAAAAAAGAATAAAAAAATATATATGATAAAGTGAATAATATGATGAAAAAGAATAAAATACATTATAAAAAAATAATAAAATTATTTTATAAATAATATAACACTTCAAAAATAATAAGAGGATGACAAAGACTCCAAAGTGTAAAAGCTTTTTCGTGGAAAATGAGAGCACTGAACGACGAAAAAAGTGCACGGGTGCTGTGGCATAACGCTAACGCACCGTCGCACCTTCAGATACGCATTTTTTTTTCTTTTTTTTCTCTTTGAAAATATATGTGTTATCTTTTTTTTTAGATTAAATTATATTTTTTTCTCTTATATTTATTTAAATTTTGAAACTTTTTTTTTGTCTTTCAGTTTGTTCTTTTATTTTTTTAATTTCACTCTTTTTATCAAATCATTAGTTTTAATGACGGTCAAAAATCACTAAAAGGATCACATTAAAATTAGAAGAAGAGATAAAGGATTAAATTGAGAAAAATAAAAGATAAAAAAATAAATAAAACTTTAAATAAAGATAAAATGAAACAAATAAGCACAAGCTTGTTTTGATGACTCCAAAATCAGGTGGAGATGAGTAGAATTGATTCTTATAAGAATCTTGGTTGTTTGGATTAACCTTCTAGTTTTGCAATCTTTGGTGTCAGAAAAATTAATTTTGAGATAAATGAAAATATTTATCTTTT
The DNA here is from genome assembly GCA_004329165.1 of Spatholobus suberectus. Classification (NCBI taxonomy): domain Eukaryota; kingdom Viridiplantae; phylum Streptophyta; class Magnoliopsida; order Fabales; family Fabaceae; genus Spatholobus; species Spatholobus suberectus. The sequence goes on from CM014732.1 coordinate 21,110,426, forward strand.
TCATTAAAAGAGATTCATTTTGCATATAAGATCCAACAATATATTTATATTTACACTAACTCTACTTTATTATTTAAGAAAAATTAATTTTTCACAATTCATTCTTAAACTATAATTTCTAAACAAATTAATTTTTTAACGTTAATTATTTTAAAATTAATTCTATTAAAATTTAAACAAACATACTTTTAGACAATTATGTACCCATGTGTTTGAGGAATAACGTTCCTATTTCAGAATTCTAACTTCTTTTAAGTTGAGAGTGAGCGATATAATATTTTCTTTATAGTTAAGAGTGTTTTCTTTTTTTGGTAGAAATTAAGAGTGTGCTTGTAAACAATTTAATTAAATGCTTATTTAATATTTCTCACCGAATGAGAGTTTTTCTATAAATTTTTAAAAATCCTAATTACATTGGGAATAAATATTTAAAAATATTTAAAAGTCTTTTTTAATAAAGCATTAAGCTTTAAAAAAAATTGGAACAAAAAGATTTAAATTTGGCTAGTTTTGATAGTTAAAATGAAATTTTAAAATTTAAGAGGCAAAACTGTAATTACAAAATTTGTAATTTAAAATATGATATAAAATATTAATATTTAATTAATATACTTTTAATTATGTCCTAAGTTGAAAAAAAAAATTAGAGCCTGGGATAATATAAATACTAAAAAAACAATATATCAAACCACCTAGGGTAAAATAGTAATTTTATCCAAAAATAATTATGATTCCAGAAAAATATATTTTTTGTAATATCAATTTAGGTTTTTTTAGCGAAATAATTAAATTAAAAAACTTTGTAATGCCTTGAGAATAAAATGTTGAAGTTAAGAAAATTGCATTAAATAAATGAATTTATTTAAATGATTTGGAAATTTTAATTTAATTAAGTTTAGGACTTTTACAAAATAATATAGTTAAAATAATAATTATTTTAGTTAAGATTTAATGAGTAGATTGTAAGTGAAATATCAATCAAAATAAAACTTAAACCTTTCTAATACATGTATTATGCGTAAGTTAAAGAATTAGTGTATAATGAGATATGTAAGAAAATTTATTAATGAGCACATTTTATAATAAGACATTAATAAAAATATTTATTAATGGTCGAAATGTGGATTATAACTATGTATACGATGGTGCTTAGGATTTATAGTGGTCTAGATGTTGGATTTGAAATCGTAGAGCCTAGGCACGTAATTGAGCTAAGTGTAACTCAACATGAAATTTTGAAAATGATAAAGTCTGAGATGATATGAATAATTGTAAATTGTTGTTGTCATGCATTTCATGTGCATATGTCAGTTGTTGGATGATGAGCTCTACACCTTTTTGATTAATAGGTGAGGGAAGGCTAGTAAAGATTGCTTGGATAGGACCTTGAGGATGTATGAGTATGAAATTTCATAAGCAAGACCAGCTTTATGCAACCCTATGCCAGGTAACTTGATTACCCCTACATGTACAACTTAACGAAGCTGCGATTACTCTCGAGATATGTTTCAATGTGTCCGCTAAATAGTTTTGACCCATGTTGTGTTATTGACGAGATTCATCATGCTGATTATTACTATGTTAGGGGATACATCTGATTGATTGCTCAAGTATGATGCTGTTGGCTCCATTGAGTTGTGTATGTCTCATGCATAAGCATCAAATTTGTTGTGCATTGGTATCTCATAATTATTGGTTGCTACATATGCCTATTGTTATATGTTATTGAGATTGTCATGATGTATTATATGATACTTTATTGTAATTGTTTGTATGCATATAGGATTGTTATGTTCATCTATGTGTCATCTGCATGTACTCTTATAGTACTTGTGTTTGGACGCTTATTTTGTCCTTTTGCTGTGTTTTCCCTATTGTCTTTGTCGTGGTTATTGCATTCGTCAAGCAGGTGGCAAGGAAGGGCATGCATCTAGGTACATTCAAACATTGAGTATGCCAAGGGTCTCTACATCTATTTCTTGGCTTGGATGATGTGGATTTTAGTCTACTTATAGAAAGGTTGTGGAGGATACCACATTACACTCTACAAGATAGATAGATATATAGATAAACAGACAAACAGACAAATAAATAGATAGATAGAGTAGTAATGCACTTTTTAATACACTTTTTTAAACACATTTTTTAGTATTACCTAAAATTTGACTAAAGAAGTGTTAATAATAAAGTTATTTCACTAAAAGAATATTTTTGAAAAAAAAAAAAAACTTATATATCTAGGAATGTTCTATTGAAATTAAACATCGTAATCTTTTATTTCTAATATATATATACATACATATATAAACATTCCCAAAAATATTTGTATCTAATAAATAAGTATTAATTATTCACATAAATTGTGATACCCAAAATTAATAATTCTTAGATATGAAAAAAAAAAAAAAACTTCTCCTACAAAACACCCCTTTATATAAACATTTCCAAAAATATTTATATCTAATAAATAAGTTTTAATTATTCACAGAAATTGTGATACTCAAACTTTATAATTCTTACATATGAAAAAAAAAAAACTTCTCCTACAAAACACCCCTTTATATCCGAACTTTTAATTTAGTTTATCATGTATCTGATCTGCATACCCACTTCAGCTATTATTAACTTTAAATTTATGAGTATATATATTTCATAAAGACGACGACTAATAATAAATGCGTTATTATGTTATATATATTAATCATACAACTAATGCTCTCTGTTGATATATCTCCCACCTTTTAGTAAATGCACATCCAACCTTATAAAGAACCGTTTTCCCTTATAGTTAGGTTTTTAGTTCTTTCAATGTCAATTCTAAGTTAATTTAAGTTAGGTTGTCCATATCTTCTTTTTTAGCAAGTTAATGGCCGGCCTTATTATTTTTAATTCGTTTATCACTTATGCATGCATCTTTATTTTTTTTCGGAACATATTTTCATGTTTTTTATTATAATATTTTTAATTACATCATTATTATAATATTTTTTGGTTTTTAATAAAGAAACATGTCTCGAAATATTCTCTCCTTTTTTCCTCCTAACTTAAAAAAGGGTGTAACGAGTAGTAAGCAAATATCATTGCCCGTTAATAAATACCTACCTATGTTCTTTATTTTTTATCGATTATTCAGCTACTTAACGAGCAAAAAACATGTATATTATTAACATATATGGTTGTTTTATTCAATATCTATAAGTGTGTGCAAATTAAATTGAAAAAAAATATAACAATCAAGATATAGGGGGAAAAAAGAAATATAAAACATATATCTAATGTGACTTTACCTAGTTTGGAACAATTTCCTCCTAACTTAGCTGGTTTAGAGGTTGAGCATGTCAAGTTGCAAAGTTGACTCTAAGGTACCCACCTGATTGAAGGTGAAAAGTTATCTTAGTTTGAGATATAGTTACACTCACGTCCTTTCACATCTTGGTCAAGTTATAGTTTCCAGTTAGTAGGGCACATGGCATGTTCTGGTTGGAATCTTCTAGCACGGGGTCTAATGCCTCTTAGAAGTAATATTATTTTGTTTTGATATACTAACAAAATAACTTTACTTCAAACCAAGGTACAATTTGTTGTTCACGAATATATTCCATGTATCTTATGTCCATTTGTTAAATTCGATCAAACACTTGAATTAATGTAATGCCTTAAGTCTAGGTGGCTCGTTAAACAAATTGGACTTAAGCCCAATCTAAAACAATATGTATCCCACAAATCGTCAAAAACAAAAACTAGAACCACAAAGCTCCTTTTATTTTTAGGTAAATAGAGCTTGTTATTGGTTGAATTCCAATATTTCATAAATAATATAATAAATTCAATATAAAGTCTAAAACTTGTGGGAAATTGAAAATAGACATAGCAATGATGTAGGTCGAGGGTGGGTTTTGCTCTCCCCATCCTTGCCTTTGCAAAAGGTAGGATGAGTTTGGGTTTATAGAAAGCAGGTACAAAAAAATAAAACCCAACCCCATCCCTATTGGGTTTTATCAGGTTCGGAGAAACTTGCGAAGAATCCATCTTACATTTTTTTATAATTTAATTTGGCCATATATTTTTAAATAAAACATAGATTAAGTTATTAATTATATTTTAATTCAAACAATATATAAAAAATAATAAAAGAATAAAGAACTTAAAAATTATTTAAGAATTAAATTATATTTTTAGTTAAATGTATAATTTTAACTTTGTTATTTAATTATTATTGTTATTATAATATTATTTATTTAACTATTAAAATAGTTAATATATATTTTTATATTTATAAAAAATAAAGTTTGATAACAATTACATAATTAATAATTATATATAATATATATAATAATAGAATTATATATAATTAGTATTATATATATACATATCCATATACATATACATATATATGTATTTATGTACATACATACATACATACATATATATATATATATATATATATATATATATATATATATATATATATGTATATAACAAGACAGGTATTGGTGCGGGGATTTTGGGTTGGGGGGGGGGGGGGTGTTTAATACCTGACCCCGCATTCTCAATCGGGGAAAACTCGACCCTTAACCCCAGTCAAAGTGAGTTTTTCGTAGGTTCAATTTTTATTGCCATGCCTAATTGAAAATATTATATTTTAGCCCAAATTGAGCTAATTCGAATAGTAGAGTAATAATTAGGGGTGAGCAAGAGTTGGCCCGTCCCAGTGACCCATCTCAACTTGTGGTTGATTTGGACGAGTTCAAATTTTGAAGTTAGACCTAATGCATTTTTTAGGACGGGTTTGGGTTATATTTCGAGATGTCCAACCCAGTTTAGTATCCTACATTTTTTTAAAAAAAAGTACAATTTTTTTGAACAATTGTGTATTAGTAATAAAATTCATTTATTTGATAAAAAAATATTTTGTATAACATGGTATTATATTTATAATATTATTATTTATTTTAAAATATATCTTAATTTAAGGTTTATATTTCTTTTATTCTATGATCTAACTATACATCATGTTAATATTAATATATTATGTTAAATTATGTTTAAATGTCGGGTTGATCCGAGCTTTTATGTATATATATATATATTGTGAAACGAATGCTGTACTAGTTACTTAGATATTTTAATTGGACTGGGCTTAGTAGAGCTCCATAATGTCACTCAATGAAGGCTTATTAAATGAAATTGGGCTAGGTGGAAGAGAAAGTGCACAGAAGGAGATATATGGACTTGCTCCTACATTTGTGTTTGTTCTTCGTGTCATAGTAATTGTCGATTTTCCTCTCCCCAACAAACTCAGTGGAATTGGGTGATCAAGAAAAGGAGCCAATCGTGGGCTTAGCTAAAGGGCCACAACATTCCTTATCCTCATCCATGAGACCCAACATTTCTGTTTGTTATTAGTTTTGCCCGCTGAAAAAAAAAGGACTAAAATTTATTGTTGTACCATAGTCTCGTCCCCTAAAATCATTGATAAAAATATCAAACTGGACTCGTCATGTGCTCGATTCATTTAACTTATATTAATAAAGACTCGATAAAATATATAATTGATCAAACTGATGAAAAACCTATAAAAATCCGTTAAACCAGTTTAAAGATTTTTTTTTATAAAACACAACTTAAGTGTTTTTTTTTTTTTTTTAAAAAAGACTAGACAATATCATTTTAAATATTATGTCATATCTTCATTTATTTTTAAGTGCTTAATATATCATATAAAGTGTGTGTGTGTGTGTGTGTATATATATATATAAAATTACTACAAATTTGATCATGATTGGTTGACTAAGTGTAAACCAGTTCAACTATCTAGCTTGAAAAACATTGCGTAAAACATATACATGTCACAACATTTTGTGAAAAATAATAAGGTTAAGAACTTATATTTGTAACCTGCAAGTGACCAAAATGATTTATATACGCCGCAGGACTTTCTTTCAATATATATAATACGAAGTATGAAACAGTAATTTGGATGTTTCCTTTCTATTAAATTGTAGTACTAAGTATCTACCAAAAATAAGACCAATTAGTGTTTTATTTATGAATAAAGTCATATAAAAAATAATGTATTATCTGAAATTTTCAAAATAAAACGAACATATAATTGGATTAAGCACAAATATTGATTTTCATATCACAGTCATAAAATTGAAAACGAAAAGCACAGTGTAATTTTTGAGTTTAAGAATAAAACAATTAAATTAAATTCACAAACATAATGTCGATCACCATTCACCATTGACTACCGTAGCTATCACCACAACAAATGCTAAGGTAGTGTGAATAGTAATCAATTAAGGAAGCACTATATGTGTATGTGGTGTGGCTTTAGCTTTGATATGTTTTCATTGTACAGGAAATCGATAGACACATTACTGCATTTCCATTTACGGAAACCTTTTGGCTTTTGAGTTTTAACTGGAAAGGACTCAACAATAATTAACCTAAAAAAAACTGAGATGGTAGAGGACATGGTTTCTCGCAACTTACGAGCCACAACTTTTTCTCATTGGTATACATATAAGCGCCTTCACCACTTTCAGGAGAAAATAATTTGTGTCTGATTACTTTGAAAAAAATTATTTTTATTTTTATTTTTAATTATTTTTTATTTTGTTTTTCGTTCTTAAATAATTGTATCATTTTCACTATTTTTTATATAAGTCTTTAAAAACAGAAAAAGGCAAAATTAAGGTAATATTTTTGTAATAAAAAAATAAAAATAAAATTCTTAAATTAAATAGGTACTTATGTTTTTACTTACTATTTCAAGGAATATATACTTTAGGTGTTGGTTTGCAAGTATGAGGAATGTAAGTAAAAAGTCTCATATTAGAGAAAGATGGGGTATGTTGAGCAGCATAAGTGACAAAGACCAACAAATTTGATGTCTTAAGGTTTTTGGTTGAATGTGGTATCAAGTTTACTTACGTAATTGGCTCATGACTTGTTAATGGAGTTATTCCCAGTGTCTTATCCCCTCTCGTATTCCCAATAAGTGGTACTAGGACTAGTGGTTGAGCTGGTGGTTGTGCGGCCTGGTGGCATGTGATGTGAAGTATTATCTTTATTTTAAGGATTTGTTTCCTTTTTTAATATTAGGATGTTAGGTTTATAAATAAATGTTCTTAAAATGAGAAGAATCACCTCGGCCAAGAGAGAGGGGTCATGTGAAAGGATGATTTTTCAAGTTTATCCAAAAAACTTATAATAGATGAATATTTGAGAGAATAAATATTATTGGGATGTTTTTGTTAACGTAGGCAAGAAGTGCCGAATTACGTTAATTTGTGTCATTCTACTATTTCTTTATGTTGGAGATCCCATATCGACTAATGATATGGCCAAACAAGTGTATATAAGTGGGGGGCAACTCTCATCTTTTAAGCTGATTTTGTAAGGTTGAGTTAGGCCCAAACCCACATTCTAAGACTTTATGGTATTGTCTTTTTGTGTTCTATCGTTTTATTCGTGTTGTGCGTGAAATGGTTCATTTGTGTAATTAGTTTGTGACCCATTAATAAAGTTCTTCCTAGTGTCTTATCCCTCTTGTATTCCCATAAGTCTGCCATCAACAAATTCATAATCGGATCATGGAGTATCACATATAATGATGTGATAATGACCAAACACATCCTACCGTGTTAATAAATTGTTGTATTGGAATGGATTTCCTTTTCAGAAAATCCAATAAGACTTTTCTAATAAATTTTTGGCCTCTAAACCAGTGTTATAATTAATACGTTTAGTAAAGATTATTTATGGGATAAAAAACATTTTTTAAGGATAAAAGCTACTTTGAATATAAAAAAAAATAGTATGTTTAGCAAAATTATCATATAAATAACTTTTTGTCATAGGTAAAATTTTGAAATTTATAATTAAAAAATTATTAGATTATTTTTTAATTATTTTTATTTTCTCAATTTATCTCAACAATTGATTCATGTGCCAATTTTTTAAAGGAAAAAATTTACATCATTCCCTTAATATTTGAGTCATGTGCCAATTAGTACCTAAAATTTGAAAGTGCGCAAAATAATCTCCTATTGATGTTAAAAGGTGCAAAACGAATCAATTTTTTTTTTTGGGTGCAAAATGAAACCAAAGAGTAAAGACAGCAACAAAACAACAAAAGCCAAAAAGTTAAGATAATTGGCTAGTGTCCTTCGGCAAAGCTTCGAGGAGTCCATCCGGAGGCGAAGTCCAACACTGAACACTCCCGCAGGCCTGGGCAAAATGAATCTTCTGTTACAAAAAGCGTTAACTCCTAATGAAAATTAAACTTAGCACATGAAGTGTATTTGAATAATTTAATGGTAAAAAATACCTTTTAATTTATTGTTGATCATATACACCCCTCATAAAAATAAAAAAGGTATGTTTCAAAAAAAGTTGTTACTGTAAATTATGCATCATAAGAAAGCTCTGTATACAGTTAAAATTTTGATTCAATTGCCTTCTCATTTCTTACGCATATATAGAACAACTACCCCCTGGATTCAAATTACTAACGGTCATAAAAAGCACACAATCACACAGTCAAATATTTCCTGACCATCAAATAAATCTGATGGTCCATATTAATGCACTTAGTTTGGATGCAATACGACATCGTTTAATTAATGTAGTTAAAATTAAGCTTCTAATCCAGCAAACACACAGCATCATTTTGGCGCCATTTAACTCAGCTTTATTTCATCTTCGCCATTCATCTACTTCATCTATTTTTTCATCTTGTTTGCACTTTTCTTACTCTACTACAGCAACAAAAAGCACATCAGGTTACGATCTATAATTTATTATATTTTTCTTTGGTTGATTTTGCTTTACAAAGAACATTTTGATACCTTTTTTTCTTTGTTTATTTGCATATTTTTTTTAATAAGCAGTTGCATACATTTTATGAATATTTGATATCGCAACTTTTCTTTTTATTTTTCAATGACTTCTTGTTATTTGATAGATATTTGTTGATTTCATGTGTTTATATTGAACTTGACAGACTTGGCCCAACAATGACAATGAATACAAATGCCAATTATTGGAGAATCCATCATTTTCCCATGCATATCAAATGGATTGCGATGAACAAATCCCAAACGTATTTTGGGTTGATGCAAAAATGATTTTGGATTATGGATATTTTGGTGACGTGATTTCTTTGGATACAACATATTGCACCAACCGTGCTAGTAGTTTGTTGGCATTACTTTCAGGCTTCAACCATTATAGGGGCACTATCATTTTTGGGGCTACACTATTATATGATGAAACAACTAAATCATTCAAATGGTTATTTGAAGCATTCCTTGAAGCACACGGGAATAAAAAGCCTCAAACTTTGTTCACTAACCAAGATCAAGCAATGGCTAAAGCACTAACTAAGGTGATGCCAAAGACTAAACATGGGTATGTACATGACACTTGATGCAAAATGAAACCAAACACCTTAGTAACTTGATGAAAACAGGGAGCCATTTTTTGACTAACTTTAAGATGTGCATGTACGATTATGACCAAGAAGTAAAGTTTGAAGCAGCTTAGAGCAAGGTGGTTGAAGAATTTAATGTCAATGAAACCAATTGGGTGAAATCAGTGTATGTTATCAAGCAAAAATGGGCAGCATGTTATATGAAGGAAGCATTTGCTTTTGGAATGCAAATAGCACTGAACTTAGTGAGAGTTTGAATTTAGATTTCAAGGCCTACATGAAACCAAACATCAATGTCATCCAATTCTTCAAGCACTTTGAGATAGTTGTAGAGGAGAAACGATATAACGAGTTAGTATGTGAATATGAGTCTCGACATAAGTTACCAAAGTTGAGATATGAAGACTCGCTAATTCTAATGCAACTAGCACAAGTATACACGCTTATAATTTTTGACCTATTTCATGACAAGCTTGACTTGTTTTAACTACTTGCATACGAGAAAGAAATGTATCTTAACTTCCATTTAAATATGTTATCACCTTGGTTAGTGAGGAAAAAAGAGTGGAAAGTAGTATTTGATCCTACACAATTCTCCATGTCATGTAGTTGTAGAAAGTTTGAGACTTTTTGAATAATTTGTTGCTATGCATTAAAGGTCTTTGAGGCAAATGATGTTAAACTTGTCCCTGAACAATACATTCTTAAGAGGTGGACAAGAGATGCTTGTAGTGGTACTATACATGATGTGAGGAGAAATGAAATTGTGGAAGATCCCAAATTAGCTAGCACACAATGATATAGACAAATTTGCACAAAAATGATTAGATTGGCAGCTAACATCTCAACTTCTAAAAAATTGCACCAACTTGTAGACAACAAAGTGGATGACTTGTGTAAGTTCGTGAAGGATGTTCAATTACAAGAGGCAATAATGGTCAATGATGAAGGTGATGTCCCAACATTAACAAAAGAACATGTGACACAAGCAAAGGGTTTTAAGAAACGACTTGAGATAAAAGACATAAACAAATAAAGAGTTAGATTGAGCTTCAGTCTAAAAAAAAATGAAGAGTTCAAATGTAAAACCTTTACCAAGTCAAAGATCTTAGGTATATAAAGTTATAATTGTAGTAATGTTTTTTTTGTCTCACTTGCTTACAATTATTGTGTTAATTTTTCATGTTTATTTTTTAAGGATATTGAATCTCTAAGTCAAATGGACTGTGTAACATCCAGTTTGACACATCTAACACATGAGTTCTATCAAACAAGTGAAAATCAATTTAGTTTCATTAAGAAAAAAAAATCCTTTATTTGTAGCTTGTAATATTATTATTATTATGCCTTTTATTTTTATTTTGTAAGAGTTGCTTAATGATTGTTGAAGATCAAATAAACATTTCCTTTTTTGTGCAAGGCTCATGTGAGAATGGCCTAATGAAGATGATTTTGTGTATGCTGTCATTTTGCTAGTTATTTACTTTATGGTCCATATGCTGCTGTTTGGTGTAATTATTTTGCTGTCATGAAGAATTGGAAGTTATTTGAATAAATTACATTGACACCCCCTGAGATTTTTTGAGATTGTGCATAATCCCTTTTTTTTAATGTTTACAATAACCTTCCTTATAGGGGTACACAGTGTAACGTTTATTTAACAATTAAGGGGGTTAGTGTAGGAGTAAAAAAAGGAGGGGTATTGGGTGAAATTTGACGAAACCTCAAGGGGTGTATACTCATTATTTTATGTATTTCTTTTGTAATTGGAGGTTTTATTATTTTGTGCAGTTGTAATAAAACAATGTAATGAAACAAAGAAATTCATTTCATTATGTCAAAAAGGTGTTACAACATATGAATACATAACTTGTTAAGTCACTGGACCTTCTAATTACATGCCCAGGAACAAAGGCCAATGCTATTAGCATAAAGGAAACTACCTTACTAATGTTTGCTAATTAAGAAGACTACAAGTCTTAAAGTAACTCATTGGAGAATTCTAACTTTTCTTTGTATGCCAAATCTGTCCTAGTCTACCAAATTTGATTTACTTGCCAACTGTAAGTTAAAGTTACTCTAATTTCGTAACCAAATTTGTATTTGTCTGCCAAATCTGTCTTGGTTTGCCAAATTTAACTTGCTTGCCAACTGTGAGTTAAATCCATTTGCAAAATTTGTCTTTATATGCCAAATATGTCATGGTCTACCAAATTTGAATTACTTGCCAACTGTGAGTTAAGGCCACTCTAATTCCCTTGCCAAATTTGTCTTTGTATGCCAAATCTGTCTTAGTTTGCCCAATATGACTTGCTTGCCAAGTTTGAGTCAAGGCCATTCTAATTCACTTGCCAAATTTGTCTTTGTATGTTAAATTTATCTTGGTCTACCAAATATGACTTGCTTTCCAATTTTGAGTTAAGGCCACTCTATAGTTCAATGTCCAATAGACTATTAGCACCCAAAAATATAAACATGTATAATTCAAAGTTGAGCTAACTAAGAGTACTTCAAGTCCTTCAACAACTTTTAGGGCAAGGAATATCAAAAATCAAAACCAAATCCCATAAATAATAAATTAAGACCTTCAACTATGAAAGGCCATTTACGCTCTTTTCTGTTTATTGCTAATCCTTTTGGTAATGTTTCTTTGCTGTAAAATAACCAAATCCAGTTAGTAATCAAATAACTCAATGACATTTTTAAAAGTGAGCATATATAAAGTTGTATTTAATTGTTTGTCCTGTAATCAAAACTGAAAAGAAATCACAAAATTATGACAACAATGGACCAAGGAATAAAAAAGGATACCTACTAAGCTTGTTACCAAAACAAGACTTTACTTATATTGGACATCGAGATCAAAATCCAGCCAATAGGAATGAGTCAATGAGATACTTGATCAGAATTTAGAATTTACTTTTTATAACCTTTATGTATATATAATCAATAGACAAAGGTTAATTCAAACAAATTATTAATCTAACTTGATTAGAACTCTGCCAATATGAATGTATGATTATGCGCATTGCCAACTCTAGCTTGATAGACTACGTGTTGGTTCAAACAAATATTAATTAAAATTAAAATAATTAAGAAAAATGGAAACAATAGGTGTCCCAAAGAGAAATGGTCCTTTGGAGAATTTCATTAAATAATTATCAGGCAACATCGTGAAAATAAGTTGCCTAATATTGTAACCATCACAAAATTGCCAATAAAAAGATATTTTTTATTTTGAAGTTGAAAATTAGAACCCAACCAGAAGATTTAAAGAAGAAAATGTTTAAATTTCAAATATGGGAAATGAATAACTTACAACAACTTCTTATAGAAGCGTTTGAATTGAAAGGTAAGATATAAGGGTATCCAAGATTGGGACGGGGAGAGGGTGAAGTGGAGTAACGATGCAGAGAACACGTGATTTAGTGTGAATAATTAACAAAGATTTTAATTTGGAGTCAAGAAGATGAAGAAGTGAATAAAACAAAAATGATGGATGAAGAAGATGAAAGAAAGCTAAGTTAATAGGGCCAAAATGATGCTCTATTATGTGTGTATGTGTGTTTGCTAAATGGAAGCTCAATTCTAATTATGTTAAACAACGTCGTATTGTGTCCAAACCAAGTGAATTAATATGGACCATCAAATTTATCTAATGGTTAGGAAACATCTGACTGTGATTGTGTGCTTTATATAACTACAGGTAATCTAAATCCCTACCCTTTGGAATAGTATTTTCTCTCACTTTTTCTATTGCATATGTTTATTTCATTATATATCTACATTCTAGTAGTAGTAGAGATAATATAACTTACTAGGATCAACTTAGTGATGGGAGGTTTGAGTAGTTTGTATAAGGTCTTATAATAACTAAATATATGACATAAATAGAAGGTGTAAACACTACAAGAAATGCGCTGTTTAGCTCTAAATCACGAAAGCCGACATAAAGTTAGCCATAGCGTCGACTTTGTGTTGGTTTCTCATTCGACGCTCCAAACGTAGAAGTAAAATGTTTGCATCCACATTTTAGTCGACATAAACTAGTGTCAACCCCCAAAAATTGACACTAAGTTTGAAGCTAACATTTTTGAAAATGTGTCCGATGCTAACTTTAGTGTTTACTAAATGGATGTTGAACTAATGCAAATTTTGCATTGGTCATGGAGTCGACACAACATGCTAGAGTAACGTCAGAGCGTCGACGTAGAGTTCGCTAAGTCGATGCTAATGTAACAGTTTTTAAAAATATTTTATTTATTTTATCAACACCTCATATTTTTTTTACAAAACATGAACATATTTATGCAACTCAAAATAGGACTATTAGCATAAAATTTTAATACAAATATAGAAGTAAATGATCATATCATAAATAAATAATCGTCATGGTGTGTGTGTGTGTGTGTATAAAATAGTCTAAAGGAACTATAAAAGTATAATAAATAAATAAATCTATAAGGACCTATCATCTAAATCATCCTCATGGTAGGGATGATTACCTGATGCCTTATTCTCAGAGGGGGCCACTTCTATGGTCATGCCTACTCCTGGGCCCCCTCTCTATGGTCCTGCTTTCTCCATTGCTACCATCCTTAGCATCAATTGGTCGAGCAGCTGACGCACTACAAGAGTCTCATGTTGAGCAATTGTAGGTCCCCCTAAGCTTGCTTAGCCACCTATTGAGCTCTAGCTAAGTCCTCAAGGGCATTGTTGGATGCGGGAGAAGCAACTAACTCCTAAGTCAGTGATGTTACCCCAGGATGGACATTTATAGCAAAATTTTCAGTGTCATAAACACGTCCTTTAGTCTTGCCTCTAGCAATCTCCCTTCATACGTCAACCCTCGTCACATGCTATTGTGTCCCACTAAAAGATGTCTGACCAACCTAGGATTGTTGACGGCTAAAACGTTGTTGAAAGTCTTCCTATTCAATCTCAAAAACATATCCCTTTCCATTTGAATAAATATCCAACTTATTCCCTAAAAAAGATTATTAACAGAATAAAATGATTATTAAACTTTGTGTAACCCAAAATTTTATATTAAGAAATGTATTTAGAAGTTAAGTATAATGTATTGATAATGTAAAGATTTTTTACATTATCATCTAATCATGAATTATTATGTATGGTAAGATTAGTTACTTTTGTAATATTTATTTTAAAAGTCATGTATAAAATGTTGGACTAAATAAGTTTTTTTTTTTATAGGCTAAATTTTTTTATTAATGAAGAGAGTGATGATGGATGAAGCATAAGAAATGCACATCCAAGCACATGAAGAAACAATACATAGCAGCCAAGTTTTGCATATTGTGTAGTTTAAAGCAGCAAATTTTGCATTCTAAAACTAAAATTTCAAAATTTTTAGTTTTTAGTCCTTCTAAAATTTCAAAAATTCGGTTTTATTCTTTACAATTTTTTTTGCCCACTTTTAGTCCTTTAGGGGTTTTTTTTTTGTCATCAAAATCAATCCCCAAAGTTAACTTTTCTTTATTAAGTGATGAACAAGGTGTAAGGTAAAGTGACATGTTATATTGGATGACATGACAATTTAATCCCATGTTACTGCCATATAGATGCCACATGTTTAATTTCTATTGGCTAATGGTTCGGCAATAAATTTTGTATGTTTAAAACATAATTAATGTGACTTTTGACTTTAGTAACATTTCAATTAAGTTTAAGGGTTTAGAAGAAAGTAGTTAAGTGTTGTATTCGACTTTGTGGTCTCTAAAAAAATGAAGAATAATCTGGATGACCTTTTGAACAACAAAGGCATCCTTATCTAGTCCAATAACATTGGCATCATTTTCGTTTGAATCTTGGGTGCAGTCCCCTTTGTGCTTGCGCAAAACCTTCTGTCACTCGAAAAGTGAAGTGTGACGTGAAGGCATGCATTTGTATCTAGGTTTTTATGTAATAATGGGTCATTTGTTTTGAATGCATATGACTTTACTATTTTTTTTAGGGTTTATCATGATGTTTTTATTGTTGTTGTTTTTATTGTTGTTGTTGTTATTATTATTATTGTCATGTGGGTTAGCATTTATTGTAGAGGTGGCAAAATAGGTCGAGCTAGCTAGCCTGAACCCAACTTGCTCGATAAAATATAGGGCTTGGGCTTTAAGTTTTGAGTTTGAATTAAATGCAGGCCTTTTTAACTCGATCCAATGAAGTTCATGTCATAATCAGGCTTGGGTCAAGCTAGCCCAGTCGAGTTTGGGCTACCCCCAACTTTTTAGATTTTGTTGAGAGAAAATGAGACTAAGAGAAGTTTGGCAGACTAAAAATAGTCACTAATTCAATGTCTCAAACTTTTATTTGTTTAACATAGGCTTTGATATTTGATTTTGGTAAAGGCTACTTATAAAGTTATATTACATGATTCCAATTGTATAATTTTTTTTTTGAGTTACATGTACTTAAGATATTAGGAGACCTTTTAAAACTTTAATTTGTTTGACATCTAGGCTACTAATATTGTTACAATACATGTATTACATTTTGTACTTTATGAGCTACTTATATTTACAATGGTATAAGATTGACCTTTACAACATTTGCAAACTCATATATACACAAATCATTAAACATATAACTATTCTTACTGTAACTTTTAGAAAATGATGGATGGGATTACCTTATAATATATATATAAAAAAATTGTATTAAAAAAAATTATACTGATTGTTATAATATCACATTTCAATTTTTTTCTAAATATAATGATATAATAAAATAATTATCTATAGTTTATTTATTGCACTAAAATAAATATGTCAATAAAAATAATTATCATATTATATTTCAATCTTGAATCTTAAGGTAAAGTACAAAAGTCAATCAAAAATATAAAAAATGGTGGGCCAATCCAAAAAGGGTCGCAATCGGTATGATGTCGGTCTTAGGCATCAAATTAAAAAACTGAATAAATTTTGGGCCTTTTTGGCCCAATTCGTTATAGCCCTATGGCCCACATCGAGCTGCTTGCAGTTGGTCAAATAGCCCGTTTTGCCACCTTTAGTTTATTGTGGGTTGGTTGTTATTATCGTCATTGTTGTGGATTGGGAGGATACTCGAAGACTATCTTATGCTTTCTCTTTTCTTCCTTTGTCTTGTCTAGAAGATTAAAGATCTCATCAAAATCAAAGCTTGAATTAAAAGAAGAGGTCATAAGAAAATAGCTTTGCCTAGCAAGGGCCCTATTCCTGACACTATTTAAAAAAATGACTCATTAAAAGCTATGGGGGGAGGGGGAACAAATCTAAGGGGAACGACCTAAATTGACTTAAGAGAAGACCCTAGAATTGTTGTATGTTGTCAAGGAAGAAAATCCCTATCAGGTGAAACGAGAAGGTAGTCCCCAATGACAATCCTTTCGATGAAAAAAATAATAAAATATTCCTATTCATCCCAAAAGAAAAGGGAAGAGGACAATACTTGTGAAAACATAAAAAGGCAAAAGAAGCTCTAAAAGTGGACAAGTTATGTAGAAAGGCAACCAATTCCTAAAAATGTAATTATTGAATTCTAAAGGTCACCTAACAAGTTCAATGCTAGTTTTCAAAATACAAGCTTGGGTCAATAAACAAGCCAAAAATGAAGCAAACACCTCTAAGCCAACATATTAGCTTAGGTTAAATTGTTATGGACCAATATCCTAAGTCCATCTCGGTTCATATAACCCACTTAAAACAACAAAGCCAATATGTTGCCCCAAAAGCAATAAAGCCCAATACAACCTTAGAGCAAGCAGCCCTGTACTTTGTACCATTCATGAACATTCCTAAATGTATGCAAAGATTAA
Organism: Spatholobus suberectus; assembly: GCA_004329165.1. Classification (NCBI taxonomy): domain Eukaryota; kingdom Viridiplantae; phylum Streptophyta; class Magnoliopsida; order Fabales; family Fabaceae; genus Spatholobus; species Spatholobus suberectus. Next base: position 21,127,684 of record CM014732.1, read on the forward strand.
CATAGGTGTGAAACACCATATCACAGATAGAAATTGTTAGCAACAAGCACCCGCAAATTGTGGGAACCCATTACAACTAGAAATTTAGGATTTAATGTCAGTTCCATAGCGTCGATTTGTGTTCAACCGGCTTTAAGTTTAACAAAAAGTTGATAAAATACTAAGTAAGGTCACTATTTAACGTCAATTATGAACCAACCAATGCAAGGCTCTTTCACGACTTTTCTTTCCCATTTATGGGCTTCTCCATCCGAGTTATTAATTTCCCTTTCGGGGCTTCTCCATCCCAGTTATTAATTTCTCTTTTGCGACTTCTCCATCCTAATTATTTCCCTTTCATTTTACAATAAGTTTTTTTTTTAATTCTGTTGACTTTCCCTATTTCCCTCTAAGGGTCTGCAAAAAATTGAAAATGATTTGAACCACTCCAAAATTGAATCGATCCAAATTTAAAAAACAATCCATTTTTGAAAAAAATTCAAACTGAACCACTTTATAAAAACTATTCAGTTAACCAATTCATTTTTCACAAAGTGGATCGGATCAGATTAGTTTGGTTCTTTGAAAAACTGATCTATATATGAGTATAAAATGGATAACCGAACCAAACCGAATCCAAAAAATCGAACCGTTTTAAAAGAAATCCGAACCATTTTGGAAACGGTTCAGTTCGAATCAATTTTTTGAGGTATCCATTTTTTGCACAGCTCTATTTCCCTCATTTTCATTATGCTAATTGTTCTGCCAAAAAAGGCTTCATTGACTCTTCATTGCCCACCATCACTACTTGCAGTTTAGCTGGCATCACTGAAAGAGCAAAAATTGCACAAGAGGGGGGGGGGTTGAATTGTGCGTTTTAAAAAAACCTTTTAACTTAATCAAAACGAGTTTGAAAAAGCAATTTAACGAAAGGATAAGGAAAGAACAAGAATACAAAGATTTTATACTGGTTCACTCAACCTTAAGCTACGTCCAATCCCTTCGACTTGAATGTATTCACTAACCAACCTTAGGTTACACAAGTATTCTTCATAGCCTCTTTAGGCTTTGCAAAGCAATCAACCCAGATTGCTTAACCAGCTAAGTATTCTTTCTCACCAAGCCTATCTAGGCTTTCACAATAGAAAACAAATGTTTACAAGGAAACTAACTCATAACGTGAGGGTATAGAAGTTTTAGTACAGTAGATAAATTTCTCTTCAAAGAGTTTTCAAGGTCGTCCACTAGGCGTAAGAATTTAGTTGTTCTTTTTCGTATTCACTTCACCACTTGTTCCGTTTTTGGGTTGATATAAATAGCCTTTTTTAAAATAGTCGTTGAGGATTCAGCTTCAAACTTGGCTCAGAGACAGAGTGCTCGTGTATTGAGCTTTTAGAGAAAACAGAAAAGTGACTTTTGTTCTTGCACCAAAAAGGAAAGTGCAGGATTGCGTTGGAGGTCTGTTTTTCTTATCATTTTTTATCCAGTTTGACAGCTTGATAAGTTGACTTCCTTTTTCTGCAACACTACGCTTATACGCTAACATGTATCTGTTTTTCAATCAATGCTTAGATATTTGAACGTTAGATCGCTTTAATAGGTAAAGCATTAGTCTCAAGATATACATGTGAGAAACACATAGATAAGCTTTAAACACTTAAACGTTTGGAGATAGACTTATGCTTGGACGACGTTCATATACGAGTCTATTGGACGCTCATTAAAACTGGCGCGTTGGACGCCTTGATATAGGACAAGCATTGGATGCTATAGAAAAACATTTTTTACAAAAAAAACTTAAGACTTAATAAGTTTATTATCTTCAAAATTTGACGGACTAGACGCTTCATAGGTCTTTGGTTCCAACAATCCCTACATGTTCGCTACCTTATATCTTAGATTTTCTTCTCTCTTTTAAAATTTTTGAATTAGGGTCATTTTTAGGTTTTGAGGGCACCACCCTAACAACAAAGAAATGATATAAGCAAGCATAGATGACACTAAATACACACACTTTTGATTATTTGCTTTCATCATTTCCTACAAATATCAACCTTGAAGATAATCGCACTAGAGCTTAATTCAAAAGATTCAACCAAAGGATTCAACCAAAATTTCCAGCTATGATCTCATGAAATATTTTACTTTCTTAATTTGGTGCTAAACAACGTTGTTTCATTAATTTAATGATGGGACTCTATAACACAAAAATTTGCACCATGCGTTCCCTTGTCAACTCAGAGCTTAGTCATAGCCCGAGCAAAACCACACATATCAAATCCTTCGTACCTTGTTTATGAATATTCTATAGCAAAAACTTTTTCAGCTCTTCACCTTCCATCCCGTACAATCTTCAGCTAGGGCTTGACTTCAATTTTGGTGGTCATGCCAACCTTACCTTTATCTAACTTATGGCTTTTCCCTTTTATTCTGTTGGCAATGATATATATATATATATATATATATAGATGTCATTAATTACTTATTTATTAATGTTTTCATGTTTATTTTCTTAATTTTTCCTTTTTAATGAAACGATTGAATTAAATTATATACTAATTTGTTGACAATCATATACTAATTTAAAATTTTATAATCATCATTATTAATTTTAACTATATAAATCGTATCCTAATTTTAGCACTAGAGTTTTTCCAAGTTAAAAAAGAATTAAACATTATAATATAATAACTAATTAAAAATATATAATTGGTTTAAGTATTTTACTTTTATAAGGGTGTTATTTAACTTGATACATGCACACACTCATATTTTAAAAAGATTAAATTATATTTTTAAGTCTCTCTATTATAATTAACGTGTGTTTAGTTTTTCAAAAAAAAAAAAAAAGAATTTAGTCCCTCAAATTTTTAAGTATTATAATAAAATCTTCACCACTATCTCTTTATATAAATCTTTCAAATCTTTTTTTTTTTCTACTCAAATACTTAGAGATTCAAAATATATTTAAGATATAAAATGATTTAAAAGATCCAAAAGTAAAAACTTTGTTGAAATTTCTAAGATTTTATAGGACATCAAGTTAGATTAGAGGAAAATTTGAGATTTTTTTTTAATTTTGAGTAAAATATAATATTTTAATTGGTGAGTTTTAAAAAAAAATTATTGAGAGCCAAAAGAATTATTGAGAGCCAAAAAGTATACATTATAAAGATAAAAAAATATAATTAAGCTTTTTAAAAATTTAATGTTATATTTTTTTGGTAATCACTATAATTAGGGCCTTTGGTTTCCTAGTAAAATCTCGATGTATCCTCACAAACTTCAGTCTTTTGTATTGACTATATATGAGATTGATCTTGGGTTCGGGGCTTAGACACATTTAAAACTCTTCACCCCTTTCCAAAGATGTGTTTTGCGAGAATCAGACTTAGGTCTTTCTTAACAAGCTCAACATGTGTTGCCAATTAAGTAACACTCATTAGATAGTTTATTGTTATATTTAATAAAGAAAGAAAGGTTAGTATTTACATTTAAATTAAAAACAAGAATAAGAAAATTTTAATTTTTTAAAAATGAAAAAGGAATGTATTTTTATTAAAATACTAAATATTTTTACAAACAAGATAACGAAGATATGTTTGTATAAAATAATTGATCTTTCTAAGCTTTCATGTTTTAATTTGTATAACATCATTGTTTTTGAATGAATTTTTTTTATATATTCTTGTAAAAATATATCATAATGTTCCATTCCATTAGAAATGGACACAAATTTAAGTTTATAAAAATAATTAAAAATTATTTTAAGTAAATTTTATTTTTGTTATTAAAAAAAAACAAATTTATTGAGAATTTAGTTTTGTTTTATATTTTATAAAAACATTATTCATTTGATATAATTTTAAATATTTAGGTTTTAGACTGTATGTTCTGCTGTTTTTCTTTTCATATACATGTTTTTTCATTTTATCTTATTTTATAAAAAAAACTAATAGTTGTTTATACTTTTCTTATTTTTTTAATTTCAAATAAAATAATCAAATATTATGTATTCATTAAATGAAGTGTTTGAGTCAATTAATTAACAAGTCATTAATTTTCCTTATCTATTTATATGGTAAGAGTTTGTTAAATGGTTATCTAACCTGTGGCTTTTAAAATCAAAGATCGCAATGATCATGTATTTTTATTTAATAGGAAAACATTTAGTACATGTTTAAATTAATTTATTTTCTCTTAGAAAATTTTGTAGTTAAAATAAGAGAAAATAGTGTATACATTGATAGTGTAAAGCATTTTTACACAGTCATCCAATCACAAACTACCATGTATGGTAAGTTTATTAATTTTTACAATAATTACCTTAAAAGTCATACCAACGATAAGTTCTGAATGGTTGATAGTATAAAAGATTTTACACTGACAATGCATAGTCATTAAACTTTTAAAATAATTTAGAGACAATGTTTAGTTAAAAATATTAAATATATTTTTCATAAAGTATAACTAATAAAAAAAACTCATATTCAATATTTAATTATTGCATGACTTAAATTAATATTACTTTTTCTGTAACAATTTTTAGATTTACTTTTTTAAACTTCATATACTTAATTTAAATCAAAGTGACATTTTGTTTATTTTGATCGATACACTAACTGGACTTTTTTAGACCATGAAAAATATTTAGAATGATTATTCTTTATACTTTTTTATTTTGCAAAATAATTTTCTATCTCCATCTAAATTTCGTTGTGATTATACATAAAAAAAAAATTGTTGTGATTTTTTTTCTTAAAACAATCAAAATCTCCATTTTATTTTTGTATAATATATTTATGAAAATTTTAATTCATCTTATGTTAATATTATTAATATAAAAAATCAATAACGAAATACAGAAGTGTTTGCTCAAGATTTTTTTCTTTTAAAAGATCACTTTTTTATAATATTATTTTTAATATTATTAGTTATAATTAACTTTGTAATATCATTTAATTATTAGTTTCTTTGGTTCATTTTATTAGGACCATGTAAGTGAGCACAAGAGGGAGAAAAGGGGAATAAGGGACAAAGTGTAATGTAGGGTTTGATTAAGTCGCATAATTTGCATTTTTCAAAGCTTTACCAACAAATTTGTGTCCCCAAGGCTTAGTGAGTGCATGTTTGGATTAAAGTTTGTAAACTTAAGTTTGAATAGATTTTATTTTGCAAACTGAGTTTGCAAAAGCAACTTTAGTATTGATTTCAATTGAAACTTTGTTTTAGGCCAAATATAAGTGTGCTAATGTACTTTTGAGAGAAACAAAACATATCACCAAACTGAGTTTATCAAACAAACTTACGTTGGAAAAGTCCAAACAGTAAACCTGAAACGTTTTAGTCATTAGAACTTACAAGGTTAAGAATTAAAATTTTTTTATAAATATGTAACACATAAAATTTTTAGGGAATTCTAATAATGCATATTTCATAAATTAATCAAAAGTGTATTTTTTTTTAATTTATTAAAAAAGAGTACACTTTGATTGTTATCAATAACTATAAGATGATACCTTCTTTTGGTCTCTGGTTTTTATTGGATTACTATATCCTTTAATTACTCTCTAAATTATCCATTACTTTATTCTTTAACTATTTTTTAAACTACCCACTACATTCTTTCTCTCTTTTATTTTATTTTTATTTTTTAAAAAAATGAAGAGAGGTTCATGCCTCTCTCTTTCTTCAAGTTTAAATAAAAGGGTTGAAAAGATATAAATAATAAATAATAAATGATAATTTAAAAAAATAGTTATAAAATGAAAAGAAAAATAATTTAAAAGATTATATGTGATAATAATAGTGAAAAAAAGCTGTATATTATTGACATATAGCTAGAGATAGATAGATAAATTATTAAAAATAGTGAATAAAGAATAACAAATAAATCAAGTTTAAATATAACAAGAACTAATTTGGATAAATATTTCAATTGAGTACTTATTTAACATTTTTTAAATAAGAGCTTATTCAGGAACTTAATATATAATGAATCTTATTAAAACAAGTTAAAAAAAACTTATCTTAATAAAATTTTCTGAAAACTTAGTGAAATAAATTAAAAATAATATGTATAGAAAATTCATAAATCATCTCTATATAATTAGAATTAACTATCTTGAACGAGGGCGTTTTGAGGAGTTATTATTCAACAAGAGCGTTTTTAAGAATTTTTCTTCAAGGATAATATTTTTAAGGATTTTTCTTAACCTTTTATCTCTTTTAATTTATTATTTTCATCTTTATTTCCCAACTGAATTTTATTTTTTTTTTAAAAAAATATCAATAGTTAAAAACAACATTTTATGACAATATAAATTGTTTATTATAAATCCAAAATATAATTTATATATTCAAAAATATTTATTTATTATAAAATTTAATTATAATATAATTTATATATTTAAAAATATTTATTTATTATAAATTTTATTTATATAAAAGAAATTTATCATGTAAATTGCCTAGACTAAAATACTAGTTTTTAATAAATTTAATTAACTTCATCCAAACTTTCGGTGTGGGCGACTACTTTGTAGTAGTAGAAATTTCGTTTTCCGGATTTTCTATGGATAGTGTGGGTCAGTCTTGAATTTGCCAACTGGTATACTGTATACATGTCGACGTTTGGGTAAAACCGTTATGTTATCCGAAGAAATTAAAATCTTTCATTCGGTATAAGTTGAGGTTTATACATTTTTTTTTCTTTCAAACTACACCAACCTGATAGAAAATGAATTAGTTTGTATTGGCTCTATTAGATTAAGGATCGTTTTAAAATTAAAATTTTTGTTTAGGAATTTCTAAAAAATTATAATTTTCTTTTCTAATATTCCAACACTTTATAGAATCAAATAACTTTAAAAGGTTAAATAATACAACAAATTAAACTACTAACAACGCGTTTAATAAAAATAAATGAAATAAAAAAAATATAACTATTTTTAAAAAAATAATAATTAAACCTGAATCAAACCAGATCAAGTTTGAATAGGTTGGATCTGAATAAAAAACCAAACTCATTACATTAATTTGAGTCGAATTTATGAGTTCATGACTCGTCAACCCTCTGCCTACTCCCGGCTTTATCTGGACTGCACAAGGCACGGTTCAACGCTGTCTCTTACAAGCTAAAAAACGGTAGGAAAATATTTATTGGTGGCCACCAAATTCTAATAAAAAGTTAGAGAGAAAAAAAAAAGAGAAAAGTATAAATCTATAAATAATAGAGTAAATTACACCGATATTTCTTATGTTTTGTCAAATTTGGTCTGATATCTCTCATTTTTTTTTACTCCTACATTAATTTTTCTTAATTGTTTGATAAACATTACACTTGCATTCCTTATGTATTATTAACTTTTCTTGATTGTTTGAAAAATATTATACCGTGATAAGAAAATAAGGAAGATTATTGTAAACATTAAAAAAAATAGAAAATTATGTGTAATATCAAAAATCTTAAGAATTGTTAATGTAATTGCTCTAAATAATTATAATGTGATGAGAAAATATAAAAAAAATAATAAGTATTGATATAGAATGTATAATATATAAAAATGTCTGTATATCATCCCTCACAACAGTATTATGTAGGGAGCATAAAGCTTAACGACCACTCTGGTAGTAAGCGTCAATAATATATAACTATTGGTGACGCAAGCCACAGTCTCTCCATGTTAGAATATTATTATAGTGGGGGGTCCTTGTTGCTTCGAACATGCGCTGCTAACTCAATTATTATCCTAAATATGGATTTCAGCCATAACGCAAGTGTCCCAGCTGCAGTAGACGTTAGAGCCATAATTCACCTATAATATCTTCATTCCATCATATAGATCTATGGTCAATGCCCATGTATGTTGAGAAATTATTATATAGTTTAGGACTACTAAATATTTATAGTCTCAGTTAATATTTATGTAATACATATTCAATTTTTATAATTTATAAAAAGAAATTAATAATATTTAATTATATGTCATGTAAAAATTTATAAAAACCATAATAATCTATGACTCCCTCATAATTTCTTTATATATATGTGTGTGTACCAATCTAATATATATGTGTGTACCAATCTAGTAGCCGCCCAAATTTATGTCCTCGAGCTATCTCTAGGGTACTCTTAAAGAAAATCGGAGATTGATGTCTTAGCTATTATGATTACATGCATTTATATGTTACCTGGAATAGTGGTCAAGCAATAATGCTGATAAAGAGATATCAGATCGATACTGATGAAGTCAACGCCCAACTTTATTTGCACCCTTAACTCATCATGATGCATTATATATTTGTATGAAAATTAAACTAAAAAAGAAAACTTGGATGATAAAAATGTTTATTTAGCACCCCCAAAAAAAGCGTGAAACAATATTAAGCATATAGTGTTACGTTTAGAAGCATTTTTTAACAATGATGAGGATAGAAGTTAAAGATGAGAGATAAGGTACATGCAGGGTGGGTTAGTAGTATACTTCGAAAATGATGAGAATATAAAAGTTAAAGTTGGAAGATAAGGTTGGAAGATAAGGTACGTGCAGCAGGGACAGATCAGACGTGGGATAGTAGTATGGTTCGAATGGATTCGATTCCTTCCTCTTCAATTTGCGTGTTATCGGAAATCTCATTAATTAATAGTATCAAAATAGTATACATATATGAGGGTAAACCTCTCTTCATGAGTATCAGATCACCTATACATGTTTAATACATTGCAAACTTCATATTGGAAGTGTTCAATTCTTGGTGTGAGAGAATGTGTTGTAGATCTTACATTGACTAGTGATATAGTCAAAATAATATATATCAATGGGGATAATCCTTATTCTAAGAGCTAGATTTTTAGAGTTGAGATCCAAATCCAAATTCTAAGACGTATGTGTTTATAAGTTATTACTATAATTATATACATTAAAATTTGTTGATAACTTTTGTAAAGGTGGTAAAATGGGTTGAGTTAGGCTAAACTCATTTGATGAAATGTAGGGTTTGAGTTTTATTTTGAACATGAATTAAACTTGGAGTTTTTTAGTTCAATCCAATTATGATTTGTTGTAGACTTAACTTGAAAAAACTAGACTTTCATTGAGCTTGAGTTCCAATTTAGAAGCCCAAATTAAATTTGAACTTTTTTTACCTAACCTACTATAACCTACAACCCATGTTAGATTGGGTAGCCTGTTTTGTCAATTCTAAACCTTTGCTTCTTTCTTTGCTTTCTGAATCCATCTCTAGGCAAATGGTGAAAGATTGAAATCTAATAATGGCATGTAATTTTTTTATTTCATACAATCGGGTTCATTTTGAACCAAATCAATAAAGACTAGGGGTGGCACAAATTGGTTGGGTTTGCTTTAGGGAATTTTTAGATCCAAACCGATCAACATTAATTGGTTTGGATCAGTTTGATTTTTTCAATAAAATAAAATAAAATAAACAACTCAACTTGAACCAACTCGAGCATATTTGGGTTGAGTAGGGTTTGTTTTTAGATCTATTAGTGAAAGTAACAAAAAAAAAACACAAAAATAAAAATAAAAATAAAAAATAGGAAATCATAATAGAATGAAAGAAAGTTGTTGCATTATCTCAAAGGTTAACATTATAGAATTACATAACATAAAATTATAAAATTATTGAATTATTCAACATAAAATAAAAAATTATTTAAAATAATATATGTTCAAGTTGGGTTGGGTTTCATGTGCCTAGACCAAATACTTGAACCAATATCATCAAATTTGCAACTTTAAAATCTAAACCAATTTGATATCCAAACTAACTCGAGTTTTTTTCTTTGGTTTGGTTTGGGTTGTTTGGGTCAACCTGATGACCTAGACTCATAACCACCCATAATAAAGAATAATCTCTATTAGTTTGATTTTGTCGTTCATAATTTCTAAGATTGAATCAATTCAAAATTAATCTATTCATAATTTCATATGTATATTTTATTTTTTAGGATTTGAAATAATTTTCTCCTCTTAGCAAATATATTCTAATTAATAACTTAAAATCAAGGGTACTATTAATTTTTTATGATAGATTTATGTATTTTTTATTACTACTTTTCATATTTTTTGAATTAGGATTTTAAAAATATATATTGGTTGTGAATCTGATCTGAATCAAACCAATATGTTTTTCATATGTTGATTTGATTTGGATTTTTCTTTTCAAATATAAATCAAACTAAACAAATTAATTTGATTTGATTTAATTTTTTCCTTTCAAAATGAAATTGGCCTGACCATATACACCCTGTCAAACTTTATTTTGTAGAATGCATGGTCTTGTAGAATTTCAGGATTCAACCTTACTAGTGTTAAGCTTGAGTCGATCAATGGATTATATTAGTAACAATAGAGGCTGATATCATATTAACACACGTATCATATTATATCAATCACAAAGCTTAGGCTCATACAAAAAATATTATAACAGAGGCTTATAATAGTCACACAAAAATACCCAAATCACACATTCAGGATGGCACAAACTTGGAAGAACGAAGCTATGCGAATCATAAATCGCAATTCACGAATGAACTAATGAAGGGAGGAAAATGGGATTACAAAGAACTTGGAAGACCAAAGTTGGAACTCGAGCTTTGAAGCTAAAACAGAGAAGAACGAAGCTTGGAAGTCTTTGAACATAGCAGAGAATGGGGTTGTTCAGAGCTCGGACTCCCTTCCAAAGTTAACATACGAGATTTGACAACTATGCATGGGATCATTATAATTCATTAGAGCTATGGCCTAGTGTTGATGGTGGAAATTTGTTTGAAGAATCGAAGTTGTTTCGATTCTCGATAGATAACTTCTCACAAATATTCTAATAAACAAATAAAGATTTTTAAACAAGACTTAAAATCTAAAGTGTTAATATGGATTCTTTTATTAGAATTAGCAGTTAAAACTTTCAACTTAAGAATAATTTGGTTGGTGTTTCGTAATTTATCAGTAATCTCATATAATACTCGAATTTATTATGTTTGCAGTACAAATTGAATTAGTGTCAAATTTATTTGTAATATCTGTAAATATATGATTTCGAGATATTATAAAGTAATTGAATAAGAACATAAACATAAAACTAAATTGTGAAAGAGTTATTGAAAGAAGAGATAGTCATCGAAAGGAGAAAGAGTTATAGGTAGAAATTGCAAACAATTGTAATGCATTGAAATAAAAGATGGGTTAGAACATACATGTTTTTCTTAAGACCGGTAGCCATGTGTGCGGCGTGTGTGGTGTACAAGATTTTGTGTAAATGGTCAAAACCAAAGAAAAATGACTACACGGTCATTTATTTATAGACATTCTATCCAACGGTAAAATCACTACAACAAGACATGTATACAACATGTAAATAACTTCTAAATAATATGTTGACACATGTATATAACTATCTTCTAGTAGTAACTACTTCCAACGTCATTATACTCTCCTTTATGCACCTCTCTGATTTGTCGAAGATCTTTTGTCGCACGTTACTCGTATGCTTCCTCGAACATGATTCGACTTCTTTCTTGAATGAGGGATTTTTACTTGAATTCTTTAAGGATTCTTTGGGTAAAACATTTTTGAGCAAATTTCTTGCATACTAACTCTAATTATGTCGGACAGGGTATTTCAATAAAATCTGAGTCTTATCGAAGAAAGTGCATGTTTGATAACTTACCCTCGTGTATGTCTTTTTGACAATTACATTCGACAAATTTCATAATGACCCTAACACCTAGCTAGCAATGTCACATGAACATTAAGAGTTATATATCAGGTAATTGTTAGTATTAGTTAAATTTTTTGAACTTTATGAGAAGACTTTTTTTATATATAAAAAGGATATTGTCAATTATAATATAGATTTAATTAAACACATAAATTTTTATGTTAAATGTTTGTGTTATGTGTATTGATTATTTATTGATTTAGTTCACAGAAATTGTATACATTGAAATATGTATTTAAACAAATAAATGTATGACAGCAGGGATGAATCTAGAAACCTATTAAAGGGAGGGCCGAATTTTTTTTTTTAATAATAAACATTAAATGAACATTAAATCATAATAGTTAAATACATCATACTATTTAATTAAGTTGTGAATATTTTTCTTTTAATTCATAAAATTGATCAACAATTAACTATGTATCAAATTTTAATTATTTTCTCAATATAAACAATTAAACAATCAATTAAAAATTCATCTTTGATTAAGTCATGGCAATATATATTTTCAAAGAGCCAAGAAGGAGGGGCCAAGGCCCCTAGTTAACCCATTTGGATCTGTCCCTTTAATAATGGCAGGATGAGAAAAATTGGTTTTGTTTGTAAACAAAAACGACTACTTCGTTTATAGAAAAAATTATTGAATTAGTCATTTAGGACAATCAGAAGACTTTAACCAATAATTAAACCTGTTGAATGAATGCATGAGAACTAAAAATCAAAGGAAGCAGTAGCTAGCAAAAGAGTGGAGTGCGACTCTGCGAGAGGGGAAAAACAAAGGTCAAAGGAGATTGAATTGAACTTTTGTAAGGCCAAGAGTATCACGGGCCCTCGGCAAATCCCACATGCGAGGAAATTGCACCATATAAAGTGGTGGGGCCGAAACCCAGCTACGGAATTGCAGTGGACTCATGACAATACTTATATTCATAATCTGCCATTTAGGAAACAGGTCAAACCATTTGGTACGACATGGTATCACACAACAGATGGCCACCATAATCCCTTTGTTTTTTTTCCAACAAAACAAAAAGAGTTGCTCATGGATGATATTTTTTTGGAGAAAAAAAACATTAATTGAAAAATAAGACATCTGGTGTCGGTGCAGATTTAGCCTCCCAATTGAGCTAGGCCTTGTAGGCACTCCAAATTTATTTTAAAAGCCACTAATATTGTCTTAAACTAAATTTTTACAACCACCAAGTGAATGTGGTTCAATTGGTATAATATGCTGAGTTTGTAGGAAAAAATTTGAGTTTAATTCCTTCATAATACACTCTTGGAGAAGGACGAAGAATTAGTCTATAGCCGGTCTAAAGGGCTAAATCTTATGAGAATATTTCAAGATTTCACTAGGGAGCCAAATGCTCTAATTACGGTAGTTACGGAAGAAATTAAATTTTTACACATTAAAAATTGATTTAAGTCAATAATTAATAGATATTTATTGAATGATATAAAATAAAAAGTAATTATTTTTGTGTCCTAGTTTTTGAATTTTGTTTTATTAGTATCAAATTAAACTTTCAAAAAAAATTATAAATAATTTCACCTTTCTACATTTCTATTGTCAATAATAGTTAGAAGGATTGTATTAGACTACATGGGATGATAGTGTTAGAGCGTAGGCTTTTGATTTTAGGAATATCCAAATTTGAGATTGTAGAATTGGAAAATCGGTGATTAATTACCTTTTTTTTTTCTACTTAAATTTAATACGTGCGTCTCGCATCCATTAGCTGTAAGTTACTCATTCCATCCTACAAACACTGTTTCAAAGTTTTTATTGGCTACATAATGGAGGGTCAGGGACACTAGTTACAAGTGCGAAATGGTAAATGAAAACAACCTAGTGCTAAACACCCACAAATTCCAGCTCAGTTAGCAATTGATCTGTCAATGATGCACGTTTTGAGAGACTTCGATCAGGTAACTGTTTTAAAAAAAAATTAAGTTTCAGATGTTTTCATTATCTTTTTAATAATAATAATTAATATTCAATATTTTTTCTCTTCATATAGACATTGTTTGATTCAACTATCTAATATTCTCTCTATCTCTTTTACCTTTGTCGTAATGCTCGTCTTATCCGTTTCAATTATTCAAACATATCAATTGTACCATATAAGCGTAATACACTACATTCTAGGGCCCTAATTAATAATTAAGTTTTTTTTTTTAATAATGATACTCACACAAAATTTTTAAAAACTCTTAAATCTATGCAGCCAGCCTCTTTATATTTAATTGGAAAAGTATCCGATCATATTGCATGTTACCACAAGATGATAGAAATTCTAATTATAGGAAATTAATTATTTGTTCCTTTTGTATTACGGGAAGAAAGGGTGTATGCTCGTGACATTGTTACTATGTGAATCGCAGAATTTGTTTGTTTAGCTATGGATTGAGGTCAAGGTAATGACATATGCTTGCGGCATGCATTCACATTGCACAAGTCTAATTAAAAAAATTATCATTTCATCAATTATTTTTTGTGCAAGCTTTCAGTTTTCCTTTCCCTTCGCCGTTCCAAGGGATCACGAAACTTAAACGAGCAATTCCATCCAAATAATAACTTCTATAATTAATTTACTTTTCTTTATTCAATTTTTTTATCCAAATTTTTTTATAAGCCAAAATAATTTAATTAAAAGGAATATAAGGAATACTTTCAATCCTAATACAATCAATCAGTAAACAGAAAACAATTACTGAAAGGTTTATTTAATAAAGCTAATGGATTAAGAAAGTAATCAGAAAACTGTGTAAAAGAATTGTGATGCTAGCATTCCTCTTGTTAAAATAGTATATGGGGGATAACCCACTCAAGAATATACACTAGACCAGACCTCATATGCAAACTCACAAATAGAGTGAACAAAATCAAATGGGTAGAATAAATCCTGCTAATCCGTCGAGACATTCTTCTTAGTTAAGTTTTTCTTGTTAGAATACGATCCAACAACTTGTCATGAAAAATTAAGAACTATGAAGGGTGTGGACCTTTTCTAATAGTTTTTAAAATTGCAACTCTTGATTGTGATCAATTTCTATTTCTGTTATGGTGTAAATAGAAATAAAAGAGTAAACATAGGAAGGAAATATAGAGAGAATTTATGTTTTAGTTAATGTGACTTTCTTTTACGTATAGTCAAGAAATTCTACTATTTTCCACACAAAGAATAGATACAATCTTATGTTTTTATACAACAAACCAACCCTTTCCATCTTCCCCTAATTTGTAACCCTGTGGCTGATTCTAATTACAAGGTAATATTCTCCTTCTAAATTTGAGTTCTAAAATATTGGATCAAGTTATAATTTGAGTGAGTCCATTAAACATAAAATTCAATACATCTTAACAATTCTTCATTTGGACTTGAATTTTCACAGGTCACTAGGAACCAGGAATTCTCTCCTACCAACTCACTCAGAAGGATTTCAAACCATGTGATAATTCACCAAGTATGCTTGACCTTCTTAATAGACAAAGACTTAGTCAATATATTAGCTGGATTGTTTGTTATGGTCATTTTCTTCATGGAGAATAATTTATTTTCAATCACATCACGAATGAAATTTAACCTAACATCAATGTGCTTCGATCTTTTATAATTGAATGAATTCTTGGCCAAACTCAATGCACACTAACTATCATAATAAAGAACAAATCTCTGCATATACAAACCTAAACTATTAATAAGACCATGTAACCACATACAATCTTTATAAATCCTTCTGTTAATGACAAATGCTTTGCTTTTATGGTAGACAAAGCAACTATAGGCTGAAGTGTTTCCTTTTGACTAATAACACATCCATAAATAGTGAATATATAAGAAGTTAATGATCTTCTTCTTGCAAGATCTCCACCATAGGTAGAATTTTCATTGCCAACAAGACCACTATCAATTCCATTAGAACCATAAACTAGACAAATGCTACTTGTACATTTCAAATATCGCACAATCCACTTTACCACCACCCGATGAGTTTTCCTAGAATTACTCATAAATATGCTTCATTACCACACTAATGGTATGAGCCAAATTTGGCCTAATATAGACAATGACATATATAAAGCTCCCAACAACATTATAATAAGGAATATACTCCTTTCCTTCGTTAATATTAGGAAGTGTGTTGCCAAAGGATCCTAATCAACTTAGAGTTTTTTTTATCTAAAAAGACTGCAACAACTTTTCAATGTATTTCTTTTGAGATACATAAAGTAGGCATGCACTTCTATCTTTCCAAATTTTCATGCCTAGAATCTTCTTAGTTGTCCCTAAATCCTTCACCTAGAAGGGTTAATGAGCTATTTGACATATACACTAAACATAAAAAAAAAAAAAAGGTAGAGATTTAAGTTGAAATTGAAATTAAAACTAACCAATACATGAAAGCAAAACCAAGTAGCTCGTACAAGAGATTTAAGAGTGTAATGAAATCAAAACAGGATTTACAACATAGTGTGTTAAGGAGAAGATTGAGAATGCGAAAGTGTTTTAAGAGTTGAATATGTATCTCCTAAGAAAAAGATTGAGCATTGAGACAAATGTTAGGGATAAAAGGATAATGGAAAAGGAAATTTAGTGTGCATGAAGAGAAAATATGAAAAATAATGAAAAAAATATTTAAAAGCTTTTTCAACAATTACAAGTTTCTGAAATATGAAATTAAATAGTTAGAAAGATACTTTTTACAAGTAGAATAAATTTATTATCTTATTAAGAACAAAGGGTACTCATGACTAAATATAAGGTAAAATAATAGCCATATCTTACTAGGCTTATGAAAATAAAAATACATCAAACCACACATAGCGTGAGACACCACGCTATGATAATTAAAATAAACAAGCATATCTTAAAGGCTATCATCAGAATATTGGTATGATACCATCTAAAAATGACTCCAAAATTGAGTGTGTGATAACATAGTATTCCAATCACTTATTATTTGCGTCAAGCACTATGTGAGCCATCCTATCTATTGTCAATTATCTAACCAACACTATGAGTAATCCAACCTTCATATAATTGGGATTGCAACCATAATTGACACTTGCATAAGCTCTTTTGGTGAAATTATCCACCTCTATTCTTCTTCATACCTAAACTTTCTTTTAATATCAAACCTAAAGTAACAACTTTTATAAGGTTTTCAAGAAAATTAGTAGAGCCATAGAAGGCTAGTGTAGGTCATCATCACCTAATATGTCATAATAATTAACTAGTGAGTTTTACAACTCAATGAGAAATAATGCTAAGAGGGAGAACTTAAAGAAATGCAAGGATACCAAATTCTTGAAGGATTCTCTAGTCCTTTAAAGTAAAAGCCACACTTTAATCAATTTTTGGTCTTATACCATTCATACTTGGTACTTTCAAAATACTTCACATCATTCAATCATGCACACATGACAAATATATTTGGGTTTCCATAAATATTTGACATGTATCATTGTTCTAGAAAAAAAAATTATAAAATGTCACATTTTCTTCAAATAAAACATTATCATTTTACATGATCCATATGATATCTTTTCATTTCATATATGGCTAACATCATATCTATTTTTTCAAATCATTTATACATGGTATCAATATATAGCAATCTAAAGTATTGTTGTCATAGCAAATCAAGATCTTCAATCCTTCTTTAGACTTAACTCTTGATACTACAACATATGGTTGTCTATTAGAAAATACTGGTCTTGGCAAAAAAAATAAAATTACCTACACGTGAATGTGAATTAGAGATTGAGAACATGTATTGAATAACCTTTCCTTCTTAGATGTTAGTGGCCAATTGGATAACCTCGCCTTCTTAGATGTCACTTCTCATTATTAACATCTCATACAAACAAAGAAGAATATTCATCATATGACAAATTCCTTGTTTTAGGACATTTTTTATTGGCCTTTATCCATGACCACTTAAAAAAATCATGTGCATTTTTATTTTAAAATCTTGACCATTCAAATATAATCAAATGGTTTATATTTATAGTTCTAATTTTTTATAATAAGAAAAGTTCTAATGTAATATGTTCCCTATAAGGCAAATAATAAGAGAATAAATAACATATTAACTTCTTTGTGTATAGATTTGTACAATAAAGTAGTAGTAGCTTACCAGATAAATACAAATTAAGTATTAGTGATAATGTTAGTATTAGAAGTTGTTTATGACAAAATAAACTTAATTAGAAGAAATTCATCTACTGGAAACAAAAGTTGGTCATAAATATCTTACTCTTTAGCATTTTTTTTTTTAGTTTATACTTATGACATATAAATATATATTAAATTAAGAGCTCCTTCTTAAGAAGATCAAAATGAGCATAGAGTAAAGAGTGTCTCTTGAAAGAGATGTAATCATAAACCAATCCCCAGTAATAGTAAATTCTACCAAAAATTTAAGAGTGCATTTCACATATTTAAATAAAATCTAAAACTCTAATTGAGAATTTCATTATAATATATTCAAATTCAATATTTTTAAACAAATATTTTGTTAATCATATAATAAAACTTAAATAGCACATATTAAAAGTCAACATGGCTCCTAAAATATACAATTTAAAACATAATATATCTTTTGAAACATCTAATTTAAATACTATATTTTTCGTAAATTAAAACTTATATATCCCTTCACAATACTATTTTGTTCAATATCATTAATATATGCTATTGAATAGAAAATTCTCTTATACATAATATGAAAAGTTTTATTTAGATTTATTAAAAATTAAATTAAATTAAGATTACATGAGCTGAAGAAAGTTGCACAATGACCTAAAGAATTGAATCTTAATATGTTTCAGCCCATATAGCTTGCAAGGAATAAAATATTAATATTTTTTTTGAATAATAAATTTTGTCTTGTAATACTTCCTTGATTGTATAAGTTGTAGATACCGAAAATACCATCACTCTTCAATTAATGAATTCTCTAGGGGTTGATCACTGAAGTCCTTCTGAGGATTGTTATTTATATATAAAAATTGGCACCACTTTTTAGTGTCCCTAATCTATTTATCTTCCCTTTACACTTCAGTTCAACCTTATATGTGCTTTTTTAGAGTCGGTTACCACATATTGATATACTATACAATCAACCATTTCAATGGAAATCTATTTCACAAATCAATCATATCATAACCAACCATTTAATATACATATCACACCATAAACACATATCAATTTCAACATACAAGTAGGCCTTTTACATAACACTATATAGAATTACACAAATTAATTTCTAAATTTCCTTGACATAATCTTTTTAGCATTTTGGGACTTAACCATAACTATTTCAATAAGAATTCTATGGGGTAGTTCTATCCTTTAAGAAAAATGAATTTGTCCAATATATATATATCATATACACATCACAATTCATCACATATCCTAACTTATATAGTGCGTTTAGGATCATATATTATAATCTCTTATAGTTATAAGGATCTTAATCTCTAACTATCTCAAGCAAACATCTAAGGGAGATTTCCATCTCCTAGTTCTAAGAAGTCTACAGCATATTATCTAATATTTTAAAAACTGGATTGATAATTGAATCGATAAAAGTACTGGTTCATAATTATTGGTTCAACCGTAGTTGAACTGTAGTTGAATCGATAGTACTTAAATTTATATTTTTTAATATTATATAATATATTTTAAGTAATAAAATAATATAAAATTATAAAAAATCAAGATATAAAAATTGTAAATTAATATAAATGATTAAATTATATGCTTTCTAAGATAAAAAATTAATAATAATTGACGAAATAATGTATACCTGTGTGTAATCCTTAAAAATGTATTTTTATTTATCTTAAAAATATTTTAGATTAAATTAAAAATAGAAAATTTTGAAAAATGCCAATTCAATCAATTTTTTACATAAGTTTTAGACCGGTTCTTTATTGGTTCTCACCAGTTATAAGATAAACTAGTTTTTTGGACTTAACAAATCGGTCACCAAACTAGTTCCCAGTCGAACTGGTTGAATTAGCCAGTTCTGTCCGGTTTTTAAAACTATGCTAAAAGAAAAATGAATTTTATTATAATATTAAAATGTGAAAAATAAACTCCCAATTATTGGGTTATTTTGGAAATGTATAAGATTGAAAAGTAAAAATTAGAAGGCTATGTGATAATATCGTACTTTTAAAAATCGGGTCAAACTGACTGGGTCCTTTAGTCTGACTCGAAATTGGTTTGGTGACTGGTTTGTTAACTCTAAAAAGAATGACTTATCTTAGAACTAGTGGGAACCAGTAAAGAATTCGTCCAAAATTGGTTTTTTTTTTTAAATTAATCTAAAGTATTTTTAATATAAATAAAAACACATATTTAAGGATTACACATAGGTATACATTATTTTGTCAATCATTATTAATTTTTTTTATCTTATAAAACATATAATTTAATCATTTATATTAAGTTACAATTTTTATATCTTGATTTCTTATGATTTTATATTATTTTATTACTTAAAATATTATATAATATTAAAAATATAAATTTAATTACTATCGATTTGACTACAGTTCAACTACTATGAACCAATAAACTATAAACCAATGCTTTCACTAATTCAATTACCAATTTAATTTTTAAAACATTGCCTTTTAGCATGAAGCTAAACTCATCTTACTCTTAAAAGATTAAAGCAAACCTAAAATTCCACTATTATCATCTGTTACGAGCTACTCAAGCTATAAAATACTTATCTTTTCCTACCATACAATAGTATTTCATTGTCATTTATTACACCATTCACTTGCAAGACTTGCCATGTAGCATTTTTTTAAGCTCTATTTAGGTGGGTAAACTTTACTCACTTTAGTTGAGTTAATAATTAAACCATGGTTTTCCCTATAGAGTTTCTTAAGGTTTGCCTCCTTAACCTTTTAGATTTTAAATCTTCAATATTTTCCTTGTTGTAGGTTAAATGCTTAAAAATCTCTAAAATAAGAAAAAAAATTATAACCCATTCTTTTAATTTGAAGTATAAATAAATTTAGGGACATAAAGAGGTGTAAAGTTACATTATGAGACCTTTAAGAGGGAAATTCAATCTCCATCTTTGCATAAAATCTGCTTTTTTTTTTCTTTTCTTTTTCTCTCCTCTTTTTCTTTCTTTTAATTATTAAGATATAACAAAAATTTTAATAAATTTAAAATTATATTAATATGAATTTTAATTTGATTATTTTAAAATATGTTTTATAAAATATAATAATTAAAAATAATTTTTTTTAAATACATAGAAAATTTTAAAATAATTCATTATAATTTTTTTTCAGATAATAACTAATTATAGAAACTAAAAGATAAATTATTAATATTATTATATATTTATTGATTTCTATTTATTATATTAATATATGTTTGAATTGTTCTTTTTTAAAATCGTAATTAAATAATAAAATCGAGTCATATCATATAAGAAAACTTTTATTTATTTATATATTAGTATAAATCTTACATTAATAACAGAAAATGCTATATTTATATTTCTTCTCAAGTCTAGAAATTTTAAAAATAAATCTCTATATTAATAATTAAATATGTAGAAAATTTTAAAATGATTCATCATAATTTATTTAAAATAATAATTAAGAATAGAAAGTAACATATAAATTATTATTATTATTAAAACATACACACACACGTAATACTATAAAAAAAGCCTTTTCATTTATATATTTATGCAAATATTATACTAATAGTATATATTATTATATTAATACTTCGTCTTAATTCCAGTATTAAAATTTTAATTCTGTTATTTTATTTCTTTTATATAAAATGATGTGATTTAATTTGTCTGATGCATAAAATATTCTAAAAATTGCAAAACATTTGTGATTTTAATTATGAATTTAACTTTTTGTTGAAAATAAAATTCAACTTACTATATTATATGCTTAAAATAGTAATAAAAAAAGTAAGAAATTATTAGATGAAATTAAATACTAACATATAACAAAATTTAAATAAATTTAAAATTATAGTAATATGCATTTTAATTTGATTATTTTAAAATATATTTTATAAAAAATAATAACAAAAATAAGGTTATTTTAAATATTTAGAAAATTTTGAAATAATTTAATATAATTTATTTAAAATAATTAATGATATTTTATTTACATATGTATAAGTATGCAATTTTGTAATAATTACTTTATATTTAATAATATATTTTTAATACACACACACACACACACACACATTGAAGAAACAAGAAGAAGAATTACTCTTGCCCCCAAGAAATATTAATATAATTTTGATGATTTAGCCTCTTAACGAGTATAAAGTTGTAATGTGTGTTTATATGTGAGGTTGTGTGTTTTGCATTATTTACCTTTATCCTTGATAATTTGATGGTGATGAGTTCAAAATTTAAAACTTAAAGGATTAACAAGTGATAACATGTTTTTATAAGTCTAAAATTGAGTTTAAGAAAAAATAATTGGATAAAACATGATTTTAAATTGATAAGAAGTGATAGCTACATATTAAAGCTCTAGACAATTCAATCTTATGTTTAAGAACCATTTAATCAGATAAATTAGCTTTGTAATTGGTTAAAACTGTTGGAAAATGCACAAAATATGCAAATATATACTGTTTTAACTAGTTATAGTGATATGTAAATAGTTACATAGTTTCTGTTTTAACTAGTTACAATATTTTGTAATCAGTTATTGCTGCTATAATTAGTTAAATAATTCTGTAACCAATTTTATAAATTTGTTTTGTCCTATGCAAAAATAACTAGTTACAAAGCTATGTAACTAGTTATTCCAGCAAAAGGGTAATAGAATACATGCGCAAATAACTAGTTACAAACCAAAATAACTAGTTATTTTCATTCTAACTTCATTTTTCAGATTTCTAAAATTGAAATAACTGATTACAAGTTCAAATAACTAGTTATTTTAGTGAACTCTCTATAAAATGTGACCTTAGTGAGTCTTTTTATATAATTTCAATTCTCCAAACTTGTGTGTGAGCTTTTCTAGAGAGAAAACACTTTATTCTTCACTACAAGTTTATAACCAAAATCAAGAGCTCACCATGGATCAACATTGGAGATAAAGAAAAGTCATTTCTTCGGTAGAATTTGGTTTGTGTTTCATTGTTTTTCATCCATTACAAATTAATGTGATATCTAACCTTTTCTTTTTGTTTGAATTTTGTTCTTGAGAAGGTATTTTCTCAAGTCTCTCTTGTGGTAGTGTTCTACAAGAAGAGGTTCAAGTTTTCTTGATAGGTTTTTCAAGAAACTTGATTTTGTGGTTGTGTTTGTTTGTAATTCTCTTGTTTGTGTATAGTGTTTGTAAACAATTGAATTGCATAATGATAATCCCAATTAGTTTGATTAGAAACTGGATGTAGATCACAATGGTGGTGATCGAATCAGTATAAATCTTGTGTATTCTTTTCTTTTCTCTACCCTTTCACAAATACATTATTTCTTGATCTCTTGCATATTAATTCATAAGGCTCTTTGCATAGTAAAATCAAGATAATTGTTCCAATTCTACATCATTCATATAATCAAATCAAATTGATTCAAAGTTTTGTAAAAATCTAGTTCTTCATCTTTGAAAAAGATTTTGGGAATTCTTGAAAATTTTTAAAGATCTAATTCACCCCCTCCCTCTTGGATCCAGCCCTTTTATTCAACACACACACACACACACACATATATATATATATGAAAAGTCTTACATTTAATAAAAATATATTACAATTATTAAATTAATATATAGAATGTTTGATAGTAATATTAAAGTTAGTTATGTATTATATTTAATAAATATAATAATTAATACTATATAAGGGAAAAAATCTACTTATTTATATATTTATATAAAAAATTTATTAATAGTTATGCTGAAATATATCTTTTGTTTGAGATGTGGTTTCCTTTTAATTTGTAACTTTCTACGTAATATATTTTTTTTCACTTAATTTTCTTGCAGTGTGTAACAAATAGTGTTAAATTAATTTTAACACAAAAGTTGAATTTTCATAGCTCAATTTTTTTCTCCACAAATACCTTGTTTCAAGGAAATAGAGTTTTGGTAAATTTATGGGACAAGAGATAAATGGAAAAGTGGGATTATATGAGGATGTGAAATTTTCACGTTTTAGCCTCTGCCAAGAAAAATCTTGATCGACCATCGATTAGGTGGGATTGTTAGGGATATTTAACTCCAAATAACATATTTTTGTTACTTAGAATGCTTTGATCTTTATTACTAATAAAACCGACAAAATCTGGCCTACCTGAACCTATAAGCGAAAAATATTATCATATTTAATTTGTAACAAGATCCACGTCACAAAGGAAAAGATGGAAGCAATGATCTTAGAGTCGAGAGTATCTGAAGCTGAGATATGGCGTGAAGTCATAAGTCATTAGCCATATATACCACCAAACATGTGGCTAATTGACTAAAGTAGATCTCTCTTACAAAGTATTTATTAATCTGAAGCTGTTTTGAAACATAATAGCAAAGTGGGTTAGTCAATGATGAAAAATATAGGTCAAACTGAGATATTCAATATATAGTTTAACCAATGTTTTTCACTATTAACCAATCCACTTTAATATTATATTTCAAAACAGTTCTAAAATATTGTAGTTTGACTAATGTTTTTTATCGACAACCAACCCACTCTGATATTATGATTTAAAACAGTTCCAAATTAATAAATACTTTATAAAAGTGATCAACATTACCCGCCATAGTAAGAAGATGCGTGAGCTTCCTGGCTTTTACTTCCATCGTATGTGTTGGACACAAAAATCACAAGGTGGGCAGGTCCAGAGTAAGATAGAATATTATTAATATTTTTATTATTTAGCTAGAAATAATGTCTTAAAGTCGAGATCCTTGGTTAGCATGTCACCCTTCCCTCCACCGCTAATGTTGGGTTCTACTCTGTTTATTTAATAGGTCCCTTCCAACACCCTCAAACCTTTAAAAGGAAAAAAAATAAATAAATAATTACACTTTTCTCCATTGTTATCATTTGTCAATAAACAGAAAAAAAAAAGTAGAATTATATATTTTTTCAAAACAGGCATTATATATATGAAAGGTAATTAATTAAATACATGAATTTAAATATAGAAATAATTTAACAACTAATAAATGATTTAAGTGATACATTTTCCTCAAATAAGATCTCGATTTAGACTTTTGTATAAGCAATAATCTAGATCAATTTTTCAGTCAAATAATAATATTTAGATACCTTCATATTACCAAACACTTCATTAACACTCATTATTTCTCTATCATTCTCTTCTTATCACATTATATTATCTATCATATTTATATTTCTCTCTCTCTCTCTAGGTGTCATATAGCATTGGGTGTCAATTGATTTTTTTTCCTTTTCAGTCAGCTGTCTTGTAAAACGTTCAAGGCAAAGTATGGTTGGGATTTTTCTGGGGAGAGAGTTAGCTAAAGAGGATCCACACAATTTGGTTCAGAAAAAAATCTCACTAGCAGAGTTAGCTCTACTGTACTATAGATGTTACTATATAATATAAGATTATCTCTGGCACAGAATATTTGTCATTAGAAAAAAAAAAAAAAAAAATTAGAAATAGTATTAGTGAAAGAAGAATCATCCCATACCTCAGCATTTCCATCCGCCGAGACCACACACATGACGAACATAACTGGCCTATGCTCCCTTTATATAAAGCCATATCATTCACAACACCCTCCTCAGTTCTACCTCCAACCTTCACTCACCCTTACCCCTTCAACTCCTTTCTTGCTTCCCCTTCTTAATTCCTTCATCCTCATCTCCTTCTCAATTCTCAACCATCATCACCTCTACACTTCCCTAGTGGCAAGATATATAATACATAGTACTAGCTAGCTACCAATATTTCAATTTAAGTTACACAAAAGCATCTATATTTGGTGGTTGTGTTAGACATATGGGTAACGCAGACTATGCATACCCTTCGGGTATGAACGTGGAGTGTGTGCACCGAGTGGCCATTCCTCCCCCTCAACCGTTCTTCAAGTCCGTCAAGTACTCTATGAAAGAGACCTTTTTCCCAGATGACCCGTTT
This sequence comes from Spatholobus suberectus, assembly GCA_004329165.1. Taxonomy (NCBI): domain Eukaryota; kingdom Viridiplantae; phylum Streptophyta; class Magnoliopsida; order Fabales; family Fabaceae; genus Spatholobus; species Spatholobus suberectus. The sequence continues at coordinate 21,153,550 of CM014732.1, forward strand.
AGGAAGTTCAAGAACCAGCCAGCCTCTAAGAGGTTCGTGCTTGGGCTTCAGTACTTCTTCCCCATCTTCGAGTGGGCACCCAAATACACCCTCCACTTCTTCAAATCAGACCTCATAGCTGGCATCACCATTGCTAGTTTGGCCATTCCTCAAGGCATCAGTTACGCCAAGCTAGCCAACCTCCCTCCAATTCTTGGACTTTGTGAGTAATTAATTGTATTTCCTACTCACACCTCATCATTCTTAGAAATTGTGATATGGCCTACAAACTTTACGTTTGAGATATCCAGTTCTCACCATAAGGAAATATGTAGAGATCTCCCGTTGGCTTATAATATAACTAAAACAATGTATGTAAATGAAACAACTCTCATTTTTGAGTTAGCTTTTGAAGTTGAGTTAAGTTCGGATCAAAATTCTAAGAATCATAGTCACCAAATATATTTGGTCAATTTATTATTGTTGGTCTTAGTGAAATCTTTGGTCTTAAAGTCTTTACAAATTGAACTATTTACATTTGTTTTGGTCAATTTATTTAATGGTATCTTATTTTGATATAATGAGGAAAACATATGAATGAATGCAGATTCGAGCTTTATACCGCCGTTGATTTATGCCATGATGGGAAGTTCCAGGGATTTGGCAGTGGGAACTGTGGCGGTTGGATCGCTTCTCATAGCTTCCATGTTGGGTCGAGTGGTCAATTTCAACGAGAATCCAAAGCTTTTTCTCCACCTGGCTTTCACTGCTACATTCTTTGCTGGAGTTTTGCAAGCATCACTGGGTCTGTTCAGGTAATTTTTATATATAGTTCCACTCAGTAAGATAGCTAGTCGGAATAATTATCATGACAGTTGACATTCAGAATCTCGTGAATAGCTTAGTTGTAATAACAATAGTTATTTATACGATAAAGTATGAATGAATTTAATTACTAGGAATTTATTTAAGAGCCTTTGGAAGAACTTAGGAACTTAATTATTTGAATTTATGGAAAAAGTTTATAATTCTCATCAACTTTTTTTTTTAATTTATTTCAATAAACTGTAACTTATTAAAATAAGTTTTTTTCAGTTTATTTTTGATAGAGTTTATAGTCTAAGTCATGACACAAATTTCCAAGTAATAATAAGTACTTAAATTGTTTAGCTAAATGTATATTAAAATGCAAACAAAAAGAAAATGAACGGCATGTTATTGTCAGTATCTTTTATCTTTAAAATTTAATTTATAAGTAGCAAACTTATTATTTAAAAGGAAAGTAGGCGGAAAATATTTTCTGCGCTTTTCTGTAGACTTGGGCTGGAGTTTTTTGTCTTCTGGTTAAAATTTGTCTCGTGAAGCCATTTGTGTTTTGCAATTATGAGATTCTACCCCCACCCCTTTTCGTAACGCATAATGGATATTATTATAATAAAATATAAAATTCTGGAATCAACTTGTGCAGTGCGATTGCCCTATTGGCTACTGCATTCAGTTCCACTTTCATGAATATTGATTTGTATTGGATGGAGCATTTTTGTATCGATATACGCGGTTAGATATATTCAAAATTAATTATCAATGAGTTAACAATGAGAGTTAAGTTTAATAGAAGGAATTAATTCTTCATAACATGATAAATCAATGTTTGAATATTCGCTGAAAGAAATATTTATATTTAATATCTGACCATATCTGAGACAAAATTGTTTAGGAGGATATATGTGAAAAAACAATTAATTATACATGGTGACAATGATTGACTTTCACTATTTAGATTTTTCCCACAGAATAAGATTATTTATCAATCTTTTAATTAATATTATGATTTGTTCTTCTGAATCACCAACCATGTGGAACCCTTGAGGAGTGCAGGTTAGGGTTCATCGTGGATTTTCTGTCACATGCAACCATAGTAGGGTTCATGGGGGGAGCAGCTACAGTGGTTTGCCTGCAACAGCTAAAATCAATTCTAGGCCTTGAGCATTTCACCCACGAGGCCGATCTCGTGTCAGTAATGCGCTCTGTTTTTACCCAAACTCATGAGGTACGTACAAATTCAAACACAACTCTACAGCATATATATATATAGTTACTTGTACTCTTCCTCCTTTGATCTCCGCTGTGTATTTTTTTTTATCCACTACCGTACAATACAACACATTATTGTGACAACTAACACCACTCACTATCATCAAATATATATAGTTCTCTATCACTAATTATATACCGTTATATTTTTACATATTGCATTTGTTATATTATTTAATTAAATTCAAACGTAGCAAATTGAGTTGAATTAATTTTGAAATAATTAATTTTAAATTATTGAATATAATTTATATATTTATCTACATTAATTTTAATAATGAATTTACATTAAAACATGCATGCGTTTTTCAATTAAAAAATGTGTGAATTAATTTTCTAACATAAAAACAAACAATAACTACGTAACCTTTCTATACAATTTCTACATTTTTAGTTAATCAATATTTAAAATACGAGTTGAAATATAAATTATTAGTCTAATAAATAATTATTATATTTTGTTAACCAGTGTTTAAGTCACCATTAACTTAATTTACCAGTTTAGAAATATTGTACACCAAGACCAAAAGATGTTCATGAATGATTTTCTGAAATTAAAAAAGAAAAAAAAAACTTCTCTCTCTCTCTCTCTCTTTTTGGAGAGAATCTTCTCCTCTTTCTCTCTTGAACTTATTGTTTTGTTGATGTAGCATAGTTTTGTTTCCTTATTTATTTATCTATATGCAGTGGAGGTGGGAAAGCGCTGTGTTGGGTTGTTGCTTTATTTTCTACCTCCTCGTCACAAGATACTTCGTAAGTGATACCTAACCCAACATACCTTAATTATTCTAACATTATATATATGGTAGGTTCCATGTTTCACATATATTGTGCTGCATTTAATCCTTACGTTTCTTTGTTCTTTTTTATTCTTCAAAGTAAAGTTGTTAAGCTAACCAAACAAAGCAAAGAAAAATAACCAATTAATGTTATATTATAGCAAGAGCCACGACTTTAACTGTGAAGGGATAAGATCCTAATCCCATTGCTTCTTTTCCTCCCCTTTATCAATGTCTCATTTGTTCTGGGATTGGGATTTTAAAATGATCAACTTATTCTTTTGATCAACATTATTTCAATCCTAACCTACCTTCCCCCTTTGATCCCTTATTTAAAGTCAACGAATTTTTCAAAGGCAATTGACATATAGATCCTTCTTTCGTGATGTTCCCATTACAGCCATGGACAAAGTAACATACTATACACATTAATATATAGACAACTATAGTAAATAATTTGTTTTTTCTATTATAGGATACATTAGTCATATAATATTATTGTAGTCAAACTAGTTAAACTTTTTACATTTGTTTCCCACTTCGGAGCTAGTATTCAATGAACCTGATGAAAATGACGTAACTCCCTTCAGAGTGCTATTCTCATAACTAGGACGATTATTCAAAGATAACGTACAATAATAATTTGTTTAAAACTAAAGGATCTGTTTGTTTGAATTTTTTAAGAAAAGTACTATTTAACTAAATTATATGTTTTAAAATTTATAATAATTATACGATTTGAAAATAAGCAAAAATGTTAAACAAATATTTTAGGGTTAATTATGTTTTTGGTCCCTCATTTTTTGTCGATTTTCATTTTTAGTCCCTCAAAAATATTTTGACCGGTCATAGTCTCTCATAAATTTTCCGTCCGTGTTTTTAGTCCCTACCGTTAACTTGAACCGTTAAGTGATGACATGGCTCCACATGGGCTGTCACGTGGACTACTAGGATGACGTGGCAACCACGTGGCAATTTTAAAAAAATTGATAGAAAATGTAAATTATGAAAATGGTCCCTCATTTTATCACGATTTACGTTTTTAGTCTCCCAAAAAAAAGTTTGACCGGTTTCAGTCCCTCAAAATTTTTTCATTCATGTTTTTAGTCCCTCCCATTAACTTACACAGTTAAACTTTAATTATTAATCAATTAATTATTATTTACACTCATACAAGTTTTTCTTCAAAATTTATTTTAACCAATAATTTATTAATTAATTATAGCTCAAAAGCTTATTACAACACTTCTCTTACTTCTTCATCGCTATGCTTTGATAATTCAAGGTATTTGTAATCTCTTATGAAAAGACTAACAATCTAACCTCTTTGATTATCCTTTACAAGTAATTTTTTTTTCTTTTTTTGCATTTTTGTTGTGAAATAATGTGTAAAATAATAATATGTGAAAATAATAATTGATTAATTATTAAAGTTTAATTGTGTAAGTTAATGGGAGGGACTAAAAACATGAATAACAAAATTTTGAGGGACTAAAATCGGTCAAACTATTTTTGGGGGACTAAAAATGTAAATCGTGTAAAATGAGAAACCATTTTCATAATTTACATTTTTTATCAATTTTTTTATTTTTTTAAAAATTGTCACGTGGCTACCACGTCAGCCTAGTAGTCCACATGGCAAGCCACATGGTAGCCTATGTGGAGCCATGGCAGGGACTAAAAACACAAACGAAAAATTTATGAGAAACTATGACCGGTCAAAATATTTTTGAGGGAGTAAAAACGAAAATCGACAAAAAATAAGGGACCAAAAACATAATTAACCCAATATTTTAACTTCTGGAAAGAAACTGATCTGATCTGAAAAAAATTCTACCACGTATTTATTTAAGTAAATAATTTAATTAAATATGTATTCAATAAAATTTTAAATGAAAACTTATTCATAAATTAGACTATAAATTTCTTGTAATAAGTTGAAAAAAATTGCTTTAATAAGTTTCTTCATAAAATTTATTAAAATAAAGAGTAAATTATATTAACACCTCTTGAGATTTTTTGAGATAACGCATAATTTCCTGTTTTTTTAACGTTTACAATAACTTCCCTTATAGGTGTATACGCTACAATGGTTTTCAAATAATTAAGGAAGTTAATGTATGTATGAAAGGTATCAGTATAATGTTTATTAAACAATTAAAAAGGTTAGTGTAGGAGTAAAAAAGAGAAGGGACATCGGACGAAATTTGATGAAATCTCACAAGATATCAATGTAATTTACTCTAAAATAAAATAAACAAAACTTATTAGAAATTTAATTTCTTCTGTAAGACTGAATAAAGTCTTTCAAACAAATATCCAATTTAGAACTGGCAGCGGTTACACTTTTAAAGTTATTGAAAAAAGTTAGAAATTATGATATATATGATTTTTGAGATAGTTATTTTAAAATTCATCAAACTTATCATTTATGCAATGAGAAATATTAAAATGCACTTTCTAACACATTCAAATTTATGAGTAGATGAGAATGTAAAAATCCTTTCCACTGTTGGTACATAAGACTATTGCCTCTATTGAAAATAAATAAGTTATTGTAACTTGGGATTGTGATGGCAGAGCAAACGAAAGCCGAAGTTCTTCTGGGTGTCAGCAATGGCACCACTAATGTCCGTTATACTGGGAAGTCTGCTGGTTTATCTTACACACGCCGAGAAGCATGGCGTTCAAGTGGTGAGTATTTCCAACTTCCAAACACTCCTTTTAGTAACGCACTCGTGACTTATGCATGCACACGGCCAAACACGGCACTAGTGCCGCTAGCCTGCCTGGTAAGAATAGGACAGACACTGAGGCTCACATGTTTTAAGGCCTTTGGGGTTCTTGTCAAAGGCCCAATCCGAAATTATTGTCTTGCCCTACCACACAACCACCATTCTGTGGGACCTTTTAACACTAAACACAATTGGGCCCCATTCGCTTTAAACAATGGCCCGTTTAGTGAATAGCGTTTTCTTGTTATCCATTACTTGTGTGATATAGTTTCATTCACATAATATGATTGAGAACCTAGTAATAATTAAAAAAATAATGAAAAATAATTAATGTTTTATTTTTGTGAAGTCAAGTGATAGTAATAGTGTTTATTACTTATTGAAATGTTGTTTCAGATAGGAGACTTGAAGAAGGGGCTAAATCCACCTTCGGTGACGGATTTGGTGTTTGTGTCGCCTTATATGGGCACTGCCATAAAAACTGGACTTGTCACTGGCATTATAGCGCTTGCAGTTAAGTATCTCTCTCAATCTCATTTCCTTTGGTAGAGGTAGAGGGTAACCTTGTGACATGGTCCATGACTTAATGGTTGAACTGACAATCTCAACTCTAATCAATCACACCTTTGCTTGGCCAAAGAAATTTTTATTTTATTTTTAAAAGAAGCTGAAAATTGAGAGAGTATGAACTATGGAGCAATAAAAGCTCTTCAATTCGTCTAGTCACATCTTTCCTGATTTGGTGAAGTTGTGTTTGGTCTTTGAAAAGCACTGTTAAACACTGTCACATCAAACCACTTATTTTGGTTGTCGACCTCTACTCTGATCGATAGTCTTACTTTCTAAGAGCATGTTCCAAATGCTTTTTATACAAAAAATAAAATAAAATAAAGTAAATCATACTAACATTTTTGGAGTTTTGTCAAATTTTATTTGATATATATTTTTTTTAACTCTTATACTTACTTTTTTAATTGTTTGATAAACATTACACTAACACTTCTTATATATTACATTAACATTTCTTAATTATTTAAAAAATATTATATCATGTACCCATATAAAAGAAATTATTGTAAACATTAAAATATATATATATATATATATATATATATATATATATATATATATATATATATATATATATATATATATCTGTGTGTGTGTGTGTAATTTCAAAAAATCTCAAGAAATTTCAATGTAATTTAATCAAAAAATAATATGCTTCATCTAGGTGCATGTATTTGCATGTAGGTGTTTATTTTTTTAATGAAACTATAGTAGCCTTTGGCAAATAGATCAAAACCAAACAGAACATTACATTAATTTGAAATCTATTTTATATTTGGTGTATTTTTAAGAGAAAATGAAGAACATAATAGAACAAACAATTTTATTCCAATTTATTCGTATGTCAAAATGTCAAATGCTACCTATTACTTATGCCAACAAGGTCTTAAGGATTGAATTGATGATCTTGTGCAGGAAGGAATAGCAGTGGGAAGAAGCTTTGCAATGTTTAAGAATTATCATATTGATGGCAACAAAGAGATGATAGCTATTGGAACCATGAATATTTTTGGTTCGTTCACCTCTTGCTATCTCACCACAGGTAATTGTTTCACTAATAACTGTTAGGATAAAAAATGCGTAGAATGCATATTGTCTATACATATGTAAGTTTGGTGTTTTACCTCAACAATATCGCAATAGTAAATAAATTATAATATATTTATAAACTATAACCATTCATGTTCATTTTAAAATAATGTTTTCCATTTATTATATTGATTTTATATGTTGCATTATAATGTTGTCATGTCATGTGATTTTAAAATTTGTTATATAACCCCATGTTTATGTTGACATTATATACTTGTCCGCTGGGTAGGGTCTGTGTTTTCAAGCTCTTCATCCAGAAGAAAAGCAAGAAACTAATTAAACAATTTCTGCATCAATTGCTAACAAACTTGTCGTAAAAATGAATGTTGTTTCAGGACCATTTTCGCGTTCAGCAGTGAACTACAATGCTGGGTGCAAGACTGCTGCATCAAACATTGTAATGTCAATTGTAGTGATGTTGACATTGTTATTCTTAACACCCTTGTTCCATTTCACTCCCCTGGTGGTGCTATCAGCCATAATTGTGTCAGCAATGCTTGGGCTCATAGATTATCAAGCAGCCATTCATTTGTGGAAAATCGACAAATTTGATTTCTTAGTGTGTATCAGTGCTTATGTTGGCGTAGTCTTTGGCAGTGTTGAAATTGGCCTAGTCATAGCAGTATGTATCACCCTGCTCCTAACTAATTAGGTTCTGATATAAGAGGTTAAGGAATTTAATGTACTTTCTACGAATATGCAGGTTGCAGTATCTCTACTTCGAATACTTTTATTTGTTGCAAGGCCAAGAACATTTCTTTTAGGCAACATTCCAAATTCTGCAGCTTACAGAAATGTGGAACAATATCCAATGCAAATCATATTCCTGGAATTCTAATTCTTGAAATTGATGCACCCATTTACTTTGCCAATGCAAGCTATTTAAGAGAAAGGTAAGCCCCCAACTGTTTTGCTCCTAATTGCATGCAAAAAATACTGCCTCCAACAACATTGTAAATTCACCACAAAATTTTGTTCTCAGGATCACAAGGTGGATTGATGAAGAGGAAGATAGAATTAAAGCTGCAGGGCAAACCAGTTTGCAATATGTTATAATGGATATGACTGGTACAAATTATTGATTAAAGAAATAAAGTAACTGACAATGTTATAGTAAGATTATTAATCTAACTTGTAATGTCATTTTATTGGCAGCTGTTGGGAACATTGATACAAGCGGAATAAGCATGCTTGAAGAGTGCAAGAAGACTGTTGACAGAAGAGGGTTACAAGTAATTACTTCTTTCTCGTGTTATCTGCTAATTACAGTATATAGCAAGGTTTTAAAAAACAGTCTATGGCCGTGATTTTGGTGCAATGTTAAGGTTTTTGAGGTGTTCACAACTGAAATGTAATTGCAATTGTGGCCACATCAGTCGCATTTATCTGCAATTTCCTACAATATTAAGAAATATGTAAGACTGTGACTGTGACCGCAATTTAAAACTTTGGTATATAGCAACATTTTTAGCTAGCTGGTTTTACTTTTGGAGACACTTAAATTGGCTTTTGGTAATCATTCCTTCCTATGTGTGTAGCTTGTTTTGGTCAATCTTAGAAGCGAGGTGATGAAGAAGCTGAACAAATCCAAGTTCCTTGATGAATTGGGGCATAAATGGATCTTTCTAACAGTTGAAGAGGCTGTTGGAGCATGCAACTTCATGCTCCAGACATACAAACCGAACCCCATGAAAGATGAATCAGAAGGTTGGAACAATGCCTGAGTATGAGTAATGTAATAAAGCATTGTTTAGATCTCGTAAGGCTTGCGAGTTTTTATCTTAGTTAACCTTACAGCATTTGGCGTGAGAGTTTGAGAATCATGCTATAGAAGATTTAGAGTCATAGGTGTATGGGTATTTTAATTTCTCGAGTTACTGCATTGGAAGAAAGTTTCCAACATAGGCTGTTGAATAAAGTGGCTGCAATAGAATTAAGAAGTGTTCCTTTGGAAATGTTATAAAGCTGATCACAAGGTCTAAAATGCGCACATATTATTGCCTGACTTTGGGAGAGGACAAGTTGTGTGATCTCTTTTGTTAGGTTGGAGAAATTAATTAAAAACAAAACAAATAATAATGTCTTTAATTAACAAGCATATATTGTACCGACAAAGCTTAACACGAATGATTGAGTTTCTTGAACATATCGATAAGAGTTTGATCAGTGTCTATTCAAAACAACTTACTGGGATTATATCATTTTCTTAAGAGCATGAAATAGGTGACTTATACAATTTTTTCTTCTAAAAATATTTTCATTTACAATCATCTAAAGTTGTTAAGAAACTATTACAACCAAATTGGATAATATTGCCAATATATATATATATATATATATTTGGTTCTTGTTTTAGTTTTCTACTAGTTTCAAAGAGATCTCAAACTTGAAAGCTTTTATCCGAAAGGTTATTGACAATGAAATAAAAAAAAGAGTGAGATTTATTTCCTCCTCTTATTCACAAATTCAACCACCAATGCCAATTTATGAAATTTTCAATTAGTATTTGCGTGGTGAAATACAAGTATCCTACAATGGAAAAAAAAAAGATATTTTTAGTTAAAACAAAAAAAAGTATAATTGGCCCAATGTTATTACCTGGTTCACTTTTTGAAGGTCATCATAAATCTCAATTACAAATGTAACTAATAGATCTTCTTCACATAGGACTTCTGCATGATGACAATGTAGACATGAATTGATCTAGAGCCGATCTAATTACTGCATTAAACAAAAATTTAATTAAGACTTTTTTATATTAGTTAGTTAATATTGAAAATTTATTCATGTTTCTTGGGAAATGTCAACCCGACCTACAAGGTGAATACCTCTATTCATGTTTCCCTTTTAGATAAAATTTCGAATGGTTCTATCAATCAAAAAGCATACGAGATTGCCAGCAAATCTGCATATAATAATAAGGAATGGATGATAAAAGTGAGTTTGCTAATGTAAGGCACGCCACGGTTTATTCAATAGCTTATGCTTCAATGATGCCAACCAAGATTGCTAACATAAAGCCCGAATGTTTCCCTAATGAAATTGTATAGCGTATGGAGGATATGGATGTAAGTTTCTCGATCTTTGCTCATTGAATGCCTTTTGAATAGAAGGTTCTAGATTTTGCTAGATTTATCTTATGGCCAGAAAGTCTGCTAAAAGTTTCTTAAATAATTTATTAATGAGTCTCACTTAAGAATTTTTATCATTCACAAAAAGGAGAGCAAAGAACTCAATGAAATATAGAGGGACCATTTTTTGCTACTTTGATAGGTATCTAACTTTGATTAACAACTACTTCTGAATTTGTCAGAGATAACTTTTCCATGCAAATTACAAACAAAAATGGAGATAGAGGATTACCTTGTATCAATCCCTTTGTAGGAGAAAAATTAGGGAGTCTGTTGCCATTCCATATGATAGAAAGAGAAGAGGAAGTCACACAATACATTATGAGTTTCACCGTAATTGGTGGGAAACTAAAGTCAATCAAATAGGTTTTTAGGAATGTCCAATCAACATTATCATAGGCCTTCTCCAAGTCAATTTTGAATGCCACGTCCCTTTTTCTCCTCATGGATTTGTGCATGTTGTGGACAAGCTCTTGTAATATTATTGCATTATTAGATAGGTGCCTCTGCCTAGCAAGAAACTGCTTTGGAAAGGGTCAATGATGTCATTTAATAAAGAACATTGTTTATTAACCATGACCTTGGTCATAATTTTGTAGACAATGTGTTGCATAAACTGATTGGCCTAAAATCCTTAAAAGTACCTAGGTATTAGAGCAACTAGGATCTCAGCTAATTGCAAAGCAAAATAGCTTCTTGCGAAAGCCTCATTTACCAGCTTCCAGACATCATCACCAATCAAGTGCTAATATTACTTGAAGAAAATCCCCTCCAAGCTATTAAGCCAAGAAGCTTTGTATTGCTTCATTTAGTTCAAAGCTCTAGATACCTCATCCTTGGTAACTAGTTACAAAAGTTGTCTTCTACCATCCTCTCCTAAGCTAGGGTTATATGTTGTTACGAAAAAGGGGAGTTAACCTGTACAGATGAACAAAAAAGAGAGTTAAAGTACCTTTGAGCTTTGTTTTAAGAATGATAGCATCAGAACACCATTCTCCATTAGGCAAAAATAAGCTAGCGACTTTATTTCCTTTTCGTCTGATAATGATTTGAGCATGAAAAAAATTTGGTATTCCTATCCTCAAGTTTAACCCATTTGTTCCTTAAACTTTTGGTACCAAAAAAGCTCTTCTTGACAAAGTATTTGATCATATTCCTTTTGAAGTTGATGCTCAAGATGCAATAGCCTCAAGGAATCCACTCTTTTTAGAGATTTTTGTATCCCCTTTAGTCAAGACTCAATACTTTTATTCTGTTTGAATGTTACCAAAAGCATCTGTAACACACAGAAAAACACAAGAAGGGGGGGTTGAATTGTGTTTTTAATATTTTTTATGAAACTATTGTAAAAAAAAACTTTTGAAAAGGGGTATTGTCTGAATGGGAGATGAAATGTGTAAATCAATAAAAAAAATTTCAAAAGATTTTTTTAATGAAAGACTATTATTTTTTAAAAAAATGAGAAAAGAAATATACAAGATTTTATACTAGTTCGTCTCAACCTAGAGATTACGTCCAGTTCTTGGCATACCACCAATTAATCCCACTATAACTTCAACAAAGTTACAAGCATTCTTTTATCTAAGCTTCTTCAGGCTTAACCCAAGTAGTATTTCACTTGTCTCTCCAAGCAAACATCCAAGTATTCTTTGAAACAAAGTATCTTCAGACTTCTACCAATTTCACAAAGAAATGGTTAAAGAGTAAGATCTCACATTTCGATTACGTTCAGACAAATACACACTGAAGCTTAAGATTTTACAACTATTGTCTAAGTCACTCTTTTCAAGAGATTTTTTTTTTTTAAGAATGAGAAAAAGCTAAGTACTTAAGCGAATGAGAATAGAGAATTCAGCAAGAGTTCACTCCTTTAACATAAGTCTTCTCTTCTATTTATAGTACTTCTCAAAAGTGTCTATTATGAGTGTTTTAAAGTCATCCTTCGTATATTGCCTTTCTTGTACTAAATCTTGTCGCAGTAGGCATATTTTGCTTTTTAGTACTGATAAGTATATTGAAGTTCCTTCTTTGTGGCAAATAGTTGTATCTTTTCAGAGGATGGTATGTTGACATCTTTTTCGAGAAAGTTGGTATGCGAATTTCAAAACATGGATCAAACTTGTCTAAAACATACGGAGAAATCATTTAAACCAATAGATCTCGATATATCTCGTCTGTGAAATTCAATCAACATGAGTTCTAAAAAACAAGAGAACAAATGATCATAGAAACATTAGTTTGTTTGGCATAATCAAAATAAAATGAGAGTCATATAATCGTCCTTTGTCCTAACATCCTCCTTGTTAAATTTAATAGATTCCTCCTTCACCTTTTCCGTGGAAGTTAGGGGTTGGCCCCTTTCTTCCCTCCACACATTTTCTACTATTTTTTGATAATCATTATGTGTGGTCCAAGCAACTTCAAAACGGAATGGTCTTGGTCCCCTAGCTTGGGGAAGACCCCCACACCAGAGGAAAATGGGATTATGATCAAAATGTGAATGATAGAGTACCTTTACAAAGGCTTCAAGAAAAGCCATATGCCACTACAAATGGGACATTCCTCTATCTAATTTTCTAACAACGAAGCAATTTTCTCTACAAATTTTGTGCCATGTGAATCTCTCACCTACAATTGTTAAGTCCACTAAGTTGCAGTAATCCATGAGTCCACAAAGAGCATTCTATCTTGCTTAGGAAAATTTGCCACCCTTTTTATCTCCTCAGTACAGGGTTTCATTAAAATCACCAATGAGGACCCAGTGAGAAAGGAAGAATGAGCTTAGATTCTTTAGATAGATCCAGAATTGATCACAAAGGAAAGGTATTGGGCTTACATATAATCTAGTACACATCCATTTTTTGTCCTCTCAAAGAAACACTTAACGCAATTGAATGAGATACTATATCGAATGCAAATACCCCCAAATTGATCCCATTTTCCACTAACACCCAAATACTAGTAACATGCTCATGTGCCTCCACACTAGCAACCATTATCGAAGTCCATAATATTTAAGCCCCCTATAATGACCATAAAATCTTAACTTATCCTTCATTACATTGTAATCAAATTTCTTACCTAGCAGCTTCAATACTAGAGCATGATGCCATGGGCCACTCAGCTCTTAAAAGCATGATCATCTAGATAGACCATTGGCAACAACTCGTTACCTATTTCATGTTCTATGTAGACCAGTTTTTGTGCGATATGATTCACTCTCTTCCTGGTTGGTATACTTGGCTTGTTACCAAGGACATTGTCACAAAAGGATATCTTGTTATCGTTACCTCCTATATCCAATGACAACCGTGAATCATTTTTTCGCGCGGAGGAAACAATCCCTTCCGTCAAGATTTTTGGAAGTATTCTAATAATCGACTTCCTTTAAACACTAACTTAAAAAACATTTTTTACTATAAAATATCATGGCTTTGCCTTGGTCAGAATTTAGTATGAAACGTGTTTGTTAGTTATAGAAAGGGAATTTACAATGTCAAAAAATAAAAATAGAAATGATGCACTCAAGTTTGTGATATTTCCCCCAATATTAAATGGGTTTTCTTCTGGATAGACTAGTGCAGCCCAAAGTTCCCATTTTGGACTAATTTAAAATCCTCAAATTGGACAACAAAAAGGACCAAACTCCGAAGACAAAGATCGCGTGTTCCGACTTCCGAGCAACATTCAGTTTCACTTCACTCACTGTACTCTTCACTTCGTCTGTGTCTACAATCTCGACGCTGCTAAGTAAGGTTCTTCTGTCGCTGGGAACAGTGAATTATTCGTGCTTTTATGTTCAATGGCACCCTTCCAGAAAAAATCAAAGACCAAAAAGAAGACCAAGAAGTTCAAAAAACACAAACAGGTGAGCCTGGTCCCCGTTGAGCCCAGAACCAGTGAGACCGATTGGTGGGACTCTTTCTGGCACAAGAATTCTACTGCCCCAGGTACCTTCTCCTTTCACATCATTTCATTACCCATCAAAGTTTAAAACTTTAATGATTTATCCATGATGTTGTTCTGGAAGGAAACCCTTTCATGCATGTGTTTCTCTACTGTTATCACTTCATGAATTGTCAACAATCCTGTTGTGTATGTCTAGTTGGTGAAGAAATGATGGGGGTTCAACAGCCAACACATGAATTTTCTTCCCACACCCCAATTCTTTAGGGCAATGATATCATTACAATTATTTTGTTTATGGGTGGTGCTATGGATATGATTTGAAAATTTTTTATTTGTATTGATATGATTGATGCAAACCTGCAGGATACTCTGTACCTGGTGATGAGGCAGAAGGGTTTAAGTATTTTTTCAGGGTGTCAAAGACTACTTTTGAATACATATGTTCCCTTGTGAGGGAGGATCTCATATCAAGGCCTCCATCAGGGCTCATCAACATAGAGGGAAGGCTTCTTAGTGTTGAGAAGCAGGTTGCCATTGCCCTTAGAAGGTTGGCATCTGGTGAGTCTCAAGTCTCAGTTGGAGCTGCCTTTGGGGTTGGGCAGTCAACAGTGTCTCAGGTGACTTGGAGATTCATAGAAGCACTGGAGGAACGTGCTAAACATCATCTCAATTGGCCAAATTTCAATAGAATGCTGGAAATCAAGCTTGGTTTTGAAGCATCCTATGGGTTGCCTAATTGCTGTGGAGCCATTGATGCAACACACATCATGATGACCCTTCCGGCGGTCCAAACATCGGATGATTGGTGTGATCAAGAGAAGAACTACAGCATGTTGTTACAGGGAATTGTTGATCATGAAATGAGATTTGTTGACATCATGACAGGTTTGCCTGGGGGCATGCCATTTTCCAGATTGTTGAAGTGTTCAGCATTTTTCAAACTATCGGAGAATGGAGAGCGTTTAAACGGAAATGTGAAAACTTTAGGTGGAGATGTTATAAGAGAATATGTGGTTGGTGGGTGCAGTTATCCTCTTCTTCCATGGCTTATGACTCCTTATGAAACTAGTGGGGCTAATGGCATATCAGTTTCGCAGTCTACTTTCAATCACAAACATGGAGCTGCAAAGCTACTTGCTGTGAGGGCATTCTCACTGTTAAAGGGAAGTTGGAGAATCCTGAGTAAGGTTATGTGGAGACCTGATAAGAGGAAACTGCCTAGCATTATCTTGACATGTTGTTTGCTCCATAATATAATCATTGACTGCGGAGACACCTTGCAACCAGACGTTGCCTTGTCTGGTCATCATGATTCTGGATATCAAGAACAATGTTGCAAGCAAGTTGATCCTTTGGGGAGGACGATGCAAGATAATTTGACCAAGCATTTACAAAAGGAATGTAATTAGATGTTCATGGTAGTTCTGATGTTACCTTTGTACGTCTGATATAGAATTTGACTTTTGGCCTCGGCACTCTGTTGTTAAACTTAAGAAACTGAGTTTCTCCCCCCTTTTTTGGTTGGGAATTGGGATTTTATATCCTTGTTTTTGGTTAATGTTGATTGACTATTATTGAAAGAAAATGTCGCTGAGCATTTAGCTTTCAGTCTTGTAGGACAGTTTTTCAATGAGCCATTATATTGCAGCAATGAGTCCTAATGTTATTGCATTTTATGCTGAACAAACGATTCTTAAGTGACAAACAGAACAAAGAAAACAGGAAGATAATTGCATGGCACCACAATGGTAATCAAAGTAATAGCTAGACAAGAACGGCAAGTCTAACAAGAAGGAAATAAGACGGAGGGGATTATTCAGAAAGTGAAATGGCGGAAATTCCATCCTAGCTTCCTCTTCTTAGTGAACATTACGCAACATGTACAGCAGGATCTCTACGCTACAAGAACAATAGATCCTCTCCATAGAAAGACATGTAGGGTCTTGAACCATCTCTAAATTATAAAGAAAGATTTACAAGCAAGAAAGCAAATGTCTCAAGTAATTTAAACTATGCTAAAAATCCTGCCGACTTAATCTCCCTTAGTAGGAGGATGCATGCATGCACAAAAGGGTGCTTTCTTCTTCCTCTTCTGGTAGTTTCTTCTTGTCCCACCATAGAGATAATCTCTCAGAAGGACTTTTGAATTTCGTTCATCAATCGTGGCTTTTCCTTTGCCTTCTTTTTCATCATTCAACTTTAGTAGTAAAAATTGCAGTCTTTGCACCTCCAACTGCAGCCGTCCAATTTTTTCAGACCCTCTCCGAGCCTGTTCTGAAACTCTCCTTCTGCTGACACTTCCACTCTCATCTGATTCTGCTGTAGACTTCCCAGCAAAGGACCAGGTACCATCTTCTACATTCTTCTTCAACTTGTGGTTGGCATCAAACAACTTTGTGATGGCTTCCTGAGTAGCTTCAAGCTGTCCTTTCACGTTATCATACTCAATACCTTTTAACTTTGTGCTCTCAGTAATTTCTATCTTGCTCATCAAATCTTGCACGGTAATTTCAAGGTTTGTCAACTTTTGAGCATCAGAATCAAGTCTTTCTAAAATCTTCCTCTTGTTGCCTTCTTCATGTGGACGTGGCTGTGTCAATCTTCTTGAGATCTCTAATTTGTCCACACTCAACTCCTTCTCAATCAAGGACTCCACTGAAGGATATTTGTTTTTGGGCTCCTTGGTTGCTCTCTTTTGATGGTATCCAGTTGGTGCAATGGCTGTCTTCTGTGCCTTGCCAACTGTCAGGCCAATAACACCATCCTTATTAGCAGTTTCCCACAATTCAAGCATCTGATCATCAGTCTCAAGAGTTCCTCTCCTACTTATCCCATATGAACATTCAGACGTTTGGTCAAGCATGATGTCTTTCGGCAGAACTTCAATTTCTGCTACAGGGACATCTGACACTGATTTTTTTGCTTTCTGTTCATCAGCAGGTCCACCTCGATGCTCCTTTGCTTCATCCATTTCGATAACATACTTGCTTGCTTGAATATTTCCTTGGCGCCGGCTGATTCCAGATTTCAACACTTGAATCTCTCTCATTTCATCCTTGGTTTTGAAACTTTCATTCATCTGTTTAACAGCCATTTCAATTGCATTGATCCTTTTCTGCATGTCTTGGAAGTCTGGAAGTGCATCTGTTGTTGAAGCATTCTGATCTTCACCTGTTTGTGGACCACCTTCATTGTATTTGTAATTTGCAAAATCTTTAACCTGGAAACAAAGATTTAAACAAACTACATTACATCAATATAAAGAATGCAATAGTAGCTGGTTCCCAGTTGAAGATACTATGTTAATTACCTCTGATACTTTGTAGTCATGAGGTTTTGCAGGTGCTAGTGTCTGCATCTCCAAGGATGTTATACAATCATTCAAAGCACTAACAGCTGGGACATATGCAGCCAACTGACCACGTAGTCTCCCATTTTCACCTTCTAACTTGTTAACTCTTTCTTTCAGCATTTCACTTTCCATACCTTTAAAGTTGCTTCTGCGTTCAAGATCTTCACATGCATCAGCTAGCTCACGGACCTTCTCTTCAAATAATGTCTCATTGACAGCCGAAATCTGCAGTCTGGTATAGAGTGTGGCAGCCTGAGTTTCCCATTGTTCAATCTCATTTGTTCCCTTAAGTAGTTCATAATTTAGCTTCTCTTCCCTCAGTTTAATTTCTCCAAGTTCTTGATGCAGGTGCCTCATTTCAGCCTCCAACTTCTGATTCACTTCACAAAGGCATCCAAGCTCATCATTTTGACGATCCTTGTTGGAGGACAATTTTAAAATTTGACTAGCTTGGTCTTCAAGTATCACCCTGGCTTCATCATACTTGCTCTTCAGATCTTCCACCAATCTTTGCAATTCTGTTTTCTCATCATGTAAAGTGCTAAACATCTCTGCTGCTTCCAAAATCTCATTTTCCTTTTGAGACAACAATTCCTTTCCATTCCTAATCTGACAATTTAATTGATCATTCACGGATTGAACTAATTTTAGTTCAATGCTTGACACTACAAAGGACTCTTTAAGATCTGAATTTTCCATTTGTACATCTTCTAATTTGCCCCTCATTATTTTTAATTTCTCCTCAAGGTCAGTATTTACTGAACAAAGTCTATCAAGATCTTTGCTTAGTTCTTTAAGTGCCAGGAGTTTTTCAAAGACAATGTTCTGATAGATCAGAGAAATATTAGATTGTGCTATTGTCTCATGAATCATGATGCAGATTTCTTCTTCCAACTTACTTTTCTCTTCACCCAGGTCCAGAAATCTTCTCATCAAGGAATTTTTCTCTTCAAAGATTTTGCAACTTTCTTCCTTTATGTTTTTGTGATCCTCTTTCAAGTCTAACAGCTGTTTGCATAGATTCTCAATTACAGTTGTCATTGCTTCCATTTTCTCTTCTCCTTTGCCTATTGTCAGCTTCAATTCCTGATTCTTCTCCAATATCTTTTGTACCTCTGCTTGCAATGCCAAGAAATGCTTAGACTGGGTTCTCAACTCCCTATCAAGGGAATCTCTTTCTGTCAAAAGATTTTCAGCCTTAAATTTCAACTGGCCAAGGAATGTAACAAGAACTGAATTCTCAATGGCCACTTGCTGGCTTTCATTGAAAATTGTGACAAAAGAATTCTGTGTCTCCTGAAGTTTGCCATGTATATGGTTCAGAAGCTCCTGGTCTTCTTCAATCATATCTTCACACCAAGGCTCACTGTCAACGTCAAGAGTCTTCAACACCTGAAGCAGCCCAATCCTTAGTACTTTAATTTTTGCAGACAATGAATTCACATCAACTTGCTTTTGAACATTGTCATTCTCCAATTTAGATATCAATCTATCAGACAGTTTGGAAGCCTCCAAGAGTCTCTGACACTCAACTAGAAGGGAAAAGTTCTTCTGCTCCAAATCCCGGATACATTTCTGCAAGATGAAAATTTCCATTTGAGCATGTACAGCTCTGTCCAGCTCCTCTTCGTATTCCTTTTTCTGGTAATTTGCATCTTCTTGGAGAACAAAAATATGTAATTCCTTCTCAGCCAAGTGACATTCATTTAATTGCACAATTCTGGAATGTTCTTCCCTCTCAGCATATAAGGAAACAAGTAGCTCTTCCAACTTTTGAAGTGCAGACTCCCTTTCTGCTTTCAGTTCCAAATGCTTCAGTTCCAATTCACTGTGTTGTTTCCCAAGATCTTTCAGAGTTTGATGAGTGATGTTCAATTGTGAAACTAAGGTTTCTTTCTCAGAGGTGAGACTGGACTTCTCATGGTCAAGCAACAAACAAGAGTCTTCTAAAATCTTTGACTTTATCCTTAATCCTTCAAGCTCAGCATTCACATCAAATAGTGAACTTTCTAAAAGATTGTTTTTATCTGAAAGCTGCTCCAGCTTTTCAGCTGTGGTTTGTAACTGAGAAAACAAGGTGGCCTTCTCAGCAGCAAGAGTGGATTTCTCCCCAAGCAAAGGTTCACAAGTTTCTTCCAATACCTTTACCTTTCCTCGAACACTCTCTAGCTCAACATTCAAATCTGAAAGGGATCTCTCCAAAACAGCATTCTTCTCCAAAAGCTTCTCCATGATCTCCAGTTTTTCCTTTAGAGCTGCTTTATCATCTTTGTAGGTTTCACATCTTTCCTTCAGCTTTGAGTTCTCATCTTTCAATTTCTTCACAGATGATGCAAAACACTGTGGATCTAAGTCAGTTGATCTGACATCCTCCATCATGGATTCATGTCTTTTATTCACATCATTAAGCTCCTCTTTAAGACAGTAAATTTCTTGCTGGAGAGCATTTCTTTCATCTACTTTAAGTCCAACCTCCAGTTCAAGTCTCTTTATTATCTCCCTCAGATTTAATATCTCATCCTGCAAATTTTTTATAGACAAAGATGAAGATAATTTGAGCTTAATTAGAGTTTTGTTTTCCTCTTTGGCCTTGTGTACTTCATCCTTTAAAGCCTGCTTATGGGATTCCATATTCTCCAGAATTTCAACCTTGCTTTGAAACTTGGTAGCAAGAGATCTTAGCTCTTCCTGAGATTGAGAATGCAAATTCTGAAGAGTTTGGAAAGCAGTTTCAGCCTCGATGAATCGCAATCTCTCCTCTTGTATGCAAGTCCAAAGTCTACCCAATTCCTTCTGCTTCTCGCTAAGTTCTTCACTTTGAGACCCCAACTTCTGTGCCAAAGACTGCAATTCAGATTGCAAAGTCTGATTTGATGTTTCCAAGAGAATACACTTCTGTTCAGAACTATGTAACTTTTCAACCCCATCATTTATCTTGCAATTTAGCTTTTGCACCTCCTCTTGGGCACAAGAGAGTTTATGCTCCAAACTGGAAATTATCTCCAAGCATTGTTGATAACGAAGAGCTGCATCCTCCTTCTCTTCAGTAAGTCTAGCAATTTCTAACTTCAGGCCCTCAATTTCATTTTTTGCTGCATTAGCTTGCTCATTAATTCTCCTTGCATTCTTTTCAGCTTGTACTAACCTCTCCTCTAGTTTTGACAACATCTCCAAGGACTGGTTATATTGAACAAGGGCAGATTCCTTTTGAGCTTCTACTCTAGCAAGGTCTTGCTTTAAGGAAACAGCTTCAGTTTCAGCTCTAGTAGCTCGCTCATTAAGTTCTCCTACATCCTTTTGAGCAGAAGAAGTATTTTTCTCCAGATTATATATTTTCTCCAAGCATTGCTGGTACTGAAGAAGACTAGCTTCTCTCTCAGCCTGTAATTCAGCAAGAGCTTCCTTCAAGGTTTGAACTTCGGCTTCAGCTTTGTTTGCTCGTTCATTAAGTCCTTGAGAATTCTCTCTTGCACGAGACATTTCTGATTCCAGATTAGACAATCTCTCCAAACTCTGCTGATACTGAAGCAAGCCAGCCTCCTTTTCACTTTCCAAGTTGGCAAGGGCTTTCTTTAAGGCCAAAATTTCTGTCTCGGCTTTGGTCATCCGTTCAGACTCGGATACGACTTGAGCCCTAGTATCTTGGCTTCCATTGTTTTGCCCATTAATCTCCTGTATGTCAAGAAAGTTGAGCCCCCTTCTAACACGCCCTTCTGCAGACTTTGCATGACTTACAGATTCTCCTGACATGAATAGATCGTTTAGCTGCTTCAAACCCTTTCTGCTTATAGCAGAATCAACTTCATCAGTAAAAGATCCATTTCGTTTGATGGCATGGAAATGGGTTGAAGCATCCTTTTGCAATTCATCTGAGTCAAGAAATGCATGGGAAAAGCGGAATGTCTCTGGTGTATGTGGCTCAGTCTCCATGGAAGAAACAACAGGTAAATCATCTGCTGGTGCCAGAGGGACTTGATTAGGAAATGCTTCAGCCATGGTACGATGGGCCTGACGTATCACTCCAGTTGCATGATCATATCTCTCAGCCAATGCCCGGTATGCACGGTAAAACTCTTCCACTAATTTCATAAGCTCTGGGCGTTTCTTATAATACATTTCTGCCCTCCTGGCAAAGGAATCTGCATCTTCTTCAATAAGCTTGATCATTTGCTTCACCTTGGAATCCATATCTGTTCATGAGGAGGTACCATCGAGATAAATTAATGTGTTTCAGGGTATTACATGGAGGTTAACAGCAAAATTTCAGTTCTCAAGTATTATTGTCAAATCTCTTCCGAGTAATTAAGGAAATAGATGATATAAATGAAAGGAAAGATGTGATACAGGAAGTAGATATGGCTTATTATCAATTTATCATGCAGAGACTACCATACAAAGTGTCTGTAACATGTCCGTACAAGACAGAACTGATACTCTTGAGTTATGGAAAGAAACATAATTTTAATGAAGATATACACCAACAAAGAAGATTCAGAAAGATATATCAAAATACAATACTGTAATTTCATTAAATGCCTCCTTGCATTGCATCCCCATAATAAAGTATCAACTCGAGTGCATCATGATTGTAAGTAAATTTGGAAGCAAAACCGGAAACTGGTTTAATTTAGAATATATCTTTGTGCCAAACTTTCCCAAAGGGTGAATATATATTGACAGTTAGAAATGATAAGCCAGAACTTTTAGTAGCCAGTCCAATAACCCAAAGGTTTTAACAACCAAGGTTTTAAATTGCAGTCACAATTTTGTCGCTGTCCTTGATATTGCGGGAATTATGGACAAATAAGGCCAATGCGGCTCCCAGAAACCTTGCCGTTGCCGCTAAAATCGTGGTCACAGACCTTTTTCAAAACCTTGATAGCAACAAATATTCTAAAAGCCCAAATTTAAGGTCTTATATCAATATCAGTAATTATCTACGAGACTCTGATAGCAAACAAATAATAAAACTAGATTTGGAAAAAAGACGGATAGTGCTCAATTAGATTTTGTTCCCGGTTTAACAGAAGCACTTCTTTCTCCTATACATGAGAAAAAAAAAAAAAAAAAATGGGTGCAATTTAATTTCCAACCCTTAAGGTGTCAGGTGATGAATAACCACTATGTTAACATCTTAAACAGAATTGCTTCCAAAACCAGAATTACCTGTCAGATTCTCTTGGAGCCATTTCGAGTTCTTGGGGCTAATGTGACTGTCCCACCACCATGAATACATTCGTTTAGAATCAGCATGGGACAGAGTCGCCATCACTCCGGCCAAGTAAACCAACACCAACACCAACACCGTGTCTTCTGATGTTGAAGGAACTCTATCAGCGAAAGTTCAATGAAGTACAACCAGAACCACGTTAACACGGTTACACAACAGACGGGATGCTGACTCTCTCTTGCTGCTTGCATACAGCCATTGGAATAAACAAAAAACCAAAGGAATGCAAATGATTCAGTTTCAGATAAATCATAAACACACCTTTTCTCTCATTAAGGCAAAAGTAAATGATCAGAAACAGCACCAAAACCAAAAAGGAAAAAAAAAAAAAAAGCATACCAGTTCAGTTAAACTCTCAAGTTCCAAGAGTGAACGAATCAACAAACATCTGAAACGCCAGAGTTAGTGCTGATCAAACACAAAATTCCAATTAGAACCATGAAAAAATAATTAACCGAATTTGGCCAGTAAACAAGAACATAAATTATGTGCATGTCAGAACATACAAAAAAATTAAAATGTTCTAAATTATTTTTTCATTAAGATCAGTTATGAACATGAGATGGCTACCATATAATTCAAAACACATGATCAATCAAAGAGGTTGCACTCATGGTCAAGAGATCAAAGCTCAACAACTACAACATAAAGCTCATAATTCATACAACAAGTTACTCACCAAAAAACAAAATTCAAACGTGAGACATTCGGTTCCAATTAACACCAACAGCCATAAACAACTTCAACTGCTTTTCTTCTCTTTATCTTTTTTATTCTATTTTCTGAGTCACCCCATGTTGGTTAGATCTCTCTGTTTTGCGGACAATGTTGTTTCTGTGCTTGTTTCTCTCTCTCTCTCTTTCTCAGCTTTGCTTTTTATGCAGGATAGGTTGGTGGTGCTGTCCCTCAGCGTCTCAGAACTGTTAAAGTGGAAAAGAAAACAAAATCATAACAAGTTGGCAGAGAAAAAAAAAATAAAAAGAAGGAAAGATGACTATTAAGAAAAAAACAAAATAAAAAGGTAAGTCAAATCAAAATCAAACTACATTAATGAGTAATTTAGAATCTGATACTCACATTGATTACATGAATTTGGAACATTGAAATTGAAAACGGGAGATTGTTGTATAAGTAACCGCAATGGAAAGAAATATAATTTGGATTCTCAAGTATGACTCTTTGTTTCTTTCCCTTTCCCTTACTAGAATTTTTATCAATAATAATAATAATAATAATAGAAAAAATAGGTTATGCATCATTGACACACAAATTACTATTTACGATAAATTTGTTGACTTTTATAATAACAATCTTAAAAGTCATATAAATGGTAATTTCTGATTAATTGATGGTATAAAACTTTTTATATTAACAATTCATAGTCATTAAACTCATAATAATAATGAGTATCTTAAAATAATTGTTATTAAATAAAAAATAGAAAATATTTAATGAAAATGAAATTATTTGCTATATTAAAATATTAGTATTTACTTTTAAATAATTAAAATATGTAATAAAATATATAAAATACTCCTTAAGCACTCGTTGTGAAACTGCTGATAAAAGTATCAAACTTAGTTGCGTGTATTTTACGAGGAGAGGTATAATCTGGTTTTAGCATTACCGAAATTTTCAAATACATCGCCGACTTTCGGGTCGATTTATTCCTTGCAATAATAACAATGGTTGCCGTCGCAGAATGGTGCTTCACGGGGTGAACAATAAAAATGTGAAAAAAGCGACACTATTATCGTGCGCGAAAAAGCAATGGTTGTACCAAACAAAAGTCATACGTCCCACATTTAAAATCCATAAAAATACGTAATTACTTGCTTTTCTGTTTTTACTTATGGTTTGGTTGGGTGGGAGGAAAAGATGGAAAGAGAGAAAAATTTAAAATTTGAATTGAAGAAAATATGAAAAGAAGAAAAAGTTTAAATTTTTATTTCTAAAAGATAATTTTTTCTTTTTCTTTTCTATTTTTTCTCTAACTAAACAAAAAAAATATTCCATTGTGCGTGTTTTTTTTCTTCTCTATTTTCTTTCTTTTCAACTAAACATACCATTAGAGCGTGTTTGGTAGAAAGGAAAAAAAATATAGAGAAAAGAAGGAAAGGGGTGAGAAAAGAAGAAAAGAAAAATAAGTGAGAAATAAAGTAAAAGTTATAATTGTTTGATTGAAGAGAAATAGAATAGAAATAAAAAAAATAGTAAAGAGAAAAATACAATAATAAAACAACAAAATTGATTTCATATAGCAACAAAATCAATTTGTTGTGTGTGGTTATTACGGATATGAGGCTTTCATTGTGTCCAAATTGATTTCTTTAACAAACAAAATCCATTTTGTTAGTTCCATTGCATTATTTATTTTTAATTTTATTTTAATTATTACTATTATTATTATTATTATTATATAACAACAACATAATCGATTTACACATAGGGCAAATCGATTTTTGTGTAAAAAAAGGGACCCCTAAAATCAATTTACAATGATAAAAGAGGGACAAGTAGCAACCATATCGATTTAGTAAACAACTAAAATCTATTTGGTAAGAAGCAGGCCTTTATTTTTGCGTATTTCTTCGTTGTTTTGCAAAGAAATTTTTTCAGTGGGTCCCACACATTTTTTTAAAAAAAATTGCATATTTCTTCACTATCAAACAACCGACTTCTGCTCACTTTCACGTTCTTCCACTCTCTCCCCCGTTATTTCTTTGCTACCAAACTAACGCTTCCTTTTACTCCCAAAAATGTTTTTAATTTTTTTATATCATCAAAATTATATTATTTACTTGCCGTCACAAGTCAAACCAATTACTTCATGGAAGGTGAAAAACTGCTGTTTTCATTTTTCATGGTCTTAAGAAGGAAATTCGAAATCTGGATTTTTATTACTAAAATAAGATTTTTCTTTTAAATTTAGCTTAGATTTTTTGGTAAATAAATCTAGCTTAGATTATATATTCGTCAATTACTATTTTTATAGCCAATAGGAAAAAAATCAAAGTGATATATTTTTTTGTTTACAATAGTCGCACTAAGGTTTGTTGAAACCAAAGACGTAGAAGCGTCTAAACCTTCAAAGTTTTGAAGATAACAAACTTATTAATGTTCAAGTTTCTGCCTAAGGACTAACGTTGTCACAACAAACAAGTTACTCTTATATAGACCGTCCAGTAGATGTGCTAAAGAAGGCCGTCCAGTAGACGTATTAAAGAGGATCGTCCAAGTGAACAAGCTAAAGATGACCATCCGAAGCTAACTCTTGTCTCTTAGAACAAAATCAAATATCAGATGCATTCAGACAAAAGCTTCCAACGACAAATCTTCAAACGGCTAAGTCTTATTTAAACATCCAATCTACTTATGATCGTTTTTCCTCGAAACTAACATATTACCATTCTAGTTATCTAACGCTTAAATTGTTTTGAAGCATTAAATGTAATCAAATTCACTCTAGTGCAAAGGCGCAGCAAAACAGATAAAGCAAGTCAACTTATCAAGCTGCCATGCCGAATGAAGAATGTTCAGAAAAGTATACCGCCAGCACAGTCCTGCGCTTTCTGTTTTAGTGCAAGTCTAAAAGCTGTCACGCCTGATCCTTTTGAAAGCATGGTTTGCACGCCCCTCCTTGTATAATGAAATCAAGTCTTCTACAACGGATCTTTTTCCCTGAAGACTATATATATGCACCAAGGAAGAAGCAAAAAGAAAATGGTGATACGTACTAATCTGTGATAATCTTAGCGAGACATCAAAAACTCTCTATACATTAACTAGAAGTGTCCATTGGACGATAGTGAAAAAGTCTTGTAAAAATATTTTGAGTGTTTGAACTTAATCTTTCAAATCCTCATTACGTAAGTTGATACATTTGTATAAACACTTGTTTGTGTTGTGAAATCCTGGAGAGGCTTGGTGAAAAAAGAATACTTTGGTTAAGCAATCTAGGATGATTGCCTTGTAAAGCCTGAAGAGGCCGCGAACAATACTTGTATAACCTAAAGTTGGTTAGTGGATACCTTCTTGGTGAAGGGACTAGACGTAGCTCAGGTTGAGTGAACCAGTATAAAAACTCTCTATGTTATCTTTCTCTCTATCCCTTAGCTTGAAAATGCTTTCAAACTTATTTATATTGTATTAAAAAGAAAAAGGCTTTAAACGCACAATTCAACACCCCCTTCTTGTGCGCTTTATCTATTTCAAGGTTAGAATTTATGATCTTATGCATATTATTCTAACTCCCCCCACCAAGTTGATCGTAGTAGATAAAATTGAAGTGATTTGATCATATTTACGAGGTATGTTTCAGTTAATTCCTTTATTAAAACATAACTTTTTGCCTAATTTCAATATGTATTCTATTGAACACCCTAAGTGGTTATAATAATAATAATAATAATAATAATCTATCATACACACTAAATAACATATTACAAACAAGCAAATACATACGCATACTGACACATATATATACAAACACATACATTTAACATAGAATAAAATAAAAGGTTAATTTTAGTTACAATAACTATTATGTATATGACAAGTAATATAAGTTAAAAATTTTAACTGAATTTTTAATATTGAACAATTGCGTCCTTATTTATTGATATAAATATTTGATTTGACTTTAAAATTAAAACTTAATAAAAATTTATTATTATAATTAATAAAGATTTTACATTACTACTTAAATAAATCTAAATTATTTATAATCGAAATTTAAATTAAATTTAAACTTTCTATTCTATTAAGTTTAATTTTTTAAAATTTAAAAACATTCAATAAAGTTAATTCATTAATAACACAATATTAGCATGTAACAATGAATTTTAAAAGAAAAAAATTATTTATAACTAACAAGTAATCTCATCTAATTTTAATTTCCAATGCAATCCCAACTATAAGACTTGTAAAATAGGAGGATGAATATGCCGCTAGATAGAGAAGGGGGGCTCGACATCACCCTTTCGAGATAAAGTGATGGGAGAACAAATGTCAATGCCACAACGAGAGCGGCAGGACTTGATTGGTGAGAATATGTTTCGTATCAAGTTTGAGGATGGGGATAGGTTGAGGCTGCGCTGTTTTATTGAAGTGAGTATCCTTCAAAAGTTATGGCAGCCTTGGAAGGATGCGATGACTGTCAAATTACTGGGCAAAAGTATTAGCTTTTTCACCATGAGAGATAGGTTGAAGGCGATCTGGAAGCTAGTGGGCAAGTTAGAGCTAGTGGATATTGGTCATGGATTTTATATGGTGAAGTTTGACTTGAGGGAGGATAGAGAGAAGGTGATCATTGGTGGTCCCTAGATGATCTTTGATCACTATCTAGCCGTTAGGCCATGGGTGCCAGATTTTGTTTCATCTGAAGTGGCAATCAATTATACTATGGTTTGGATACATTTTCCTAGTCTAGGTATGGAATATTATGATGAGAGTGTACTCTTAGCCCTAGCTACGGTGGTGGGAAAACCGGTTAAGGTGGACATCTGAACCATTGACACTGTGAAAGGTAAATTTGCTCGTGTGTACGTGGAAATTGGTCTCAATCAACCTGTGGTGGGACGAGTCTTGTTTCATAATCATTGGTTCCACGTGGAGTATGAGGGACTTCATTCGATTTGCAAGAAGTGTGGAATGTATGGTCATGTCACAAGGGACTGTTGTAGTGCCAAGGGAGGTGCTTTGGTGGCGACTACTATTTCAATGGCGGAGGCCAGCGACCAAGACAAGGTGCAAGATGCGCATGAGATTCACAACCCTAATTTCCATAATTTTAGCGCCATTAATGTTGATAATTGTGGCAATAACGATCGTGAAAATCTTTATGGAGATTGGATCGTTGTTACTAAAAACAAGCAGCCTAATAAAGGGAATAAATCATTTGGTGGTGACCTTAAAGGTGTTACATCAGTTATGAGTAAGGGTAAGAATGTTGTTGCAGACGCCATTCAAGAGGTTAATAAATTTGTGGCTTTACAAGAAGGGGATAAGGTGTTAGGCAATGTGGGCCCTTCTCATGCAAATGATCACGTGTTAGTGGGTGGTGACATGCAATTGACGGGCAAAAGGAGATGCCATCATGCTCCCAATGTGAGGCGGTTACATCGAAACGTGGGGCTTATGGAGACTGGCAAGGTGGGATCAGGATGCAACACATAGCCTGCGGCTTCTAATGGGGGTTTTAATGCCGGCGGCTTGAGTTCCAGTAGGGGTTTCCAAATGGGAAGCATGCAAAACCAATCTTTGAATATAGGGAGTGTGGCTCATAGGCTGAGAACGAGTGCCATGTCGTTGGATGCTACATTTAATCGTGCGGACATGGTTTTTAGCCCTCCTTTGAATATGCTGGGGGGGCTGGCATGCCGAAGTAGCAACATGTCGGCCTTATAGAAGAGCCACTTCAACCATTAGAGGCATTAGATACTTTTGGGAGGGAGGCTCTTTCTGTGCTCGAACATGATAAGGAGGGAGTTAGTGATGTTATGAAGGAAGTTGTTGGGGAGACTAGCCACGTGATGAAGGATTCCTTTGGTTCCTCATGTTTATTGTTGATGATGGAGTTTTATAATTTTTCAATCCTGTCTTGGAATGTATGGGGGTTTGGGAGTAAGAAGATGCATAGACATATGCATGAGCTAGTGTTGAGATATAAGCAAAGTTTGGTGCGTGTGTGTGTGTGTGTGTAAGAGACCCATGTTCTCTTTTCTTTGGTTGTGGCTTTTGGACAGAGGGAAGGGTATTCAGCAATTGTGTTTGAAGATGTTGTGGGTCATAGGGGAGGAATTTAGATGCTGTGGAGGCTCGACAGGTCGTATCACTTTGATTTAGTGGATGCGATGTCACAATGTATTACCATTAAAATCACTTCTGGTTCGAACTCGTGGCTATGCTCTAAGGTTTATGCTAGTCCTAACCCTATGGCTCGATGTTATCTTTGGGAGTATCTTGGTCATTGTAGGCCAAGCTTCTCCTTGCCTTGGCTCTTAATTGGTGACTTTAATGATATCTTGTTTCCCTCGAAGCAACGGGGGGAGGGGGGTATTTTCGCAATGTAGGGCAGAGAAGTTTGCAACATGCTTGGATACTTGTGACATGTTGGACTTGGGGTTTTTTGGGCCCAAATTTACTTGGCAGCGAACTTGTGTTGAGGGTGTGCTCGTCTCTTGGAGGTTAGGTAGAGGAGTGTGTGATTCCCCTTAGAGGCTGTGTTTTCTGGAGGCCACTGTGGAGCATCTGGTGAGGCGGAGGTTTGACCACAATCCCCTACTTTTTCGGTGTAGTAACACTAT
The DNA here is from genome assembly GCA_004329165.1 of Spatholobus suberectus. NCBI lineage: Eukaryota > Viridiplantae > Streptophyta > Magnoliopsida > Fabales > Fabaceae > Spatholobus > Spatholobus suberectus. Next base: position 21,183,728 of record CM014732.1, read on the forward strand.
GTCCCTTTGGGTAGCTTATCCCTTTAGGTTCCAGGAAGCATGGTGTACTCATGTAGAGTACCATCCACTTGTTCATGAGGCTTATAGGGTTGTTGATAAGTGTGTTTCGTTAGCTCTTCATAAAGTTATTGAGTCTTCTCTCACTTTCAATAGAGAGGTGTTTGGTAACATTTTTTTCTAAGAAGAGGAAGCTAGAGGGGCGTTTTAAGGATATTTAAAGGTCCTTGGAATCTATGGATTTTGCTCGCCTCTTGCACCTGCAAAAGTTGTTGCTACAGGAGTATAAGGATATTCTTTTTAGAGAAGAGACCTTTTGGTTCTAGAAGTCTAGAGAACAGTGGATTAAGCTTGGAAGCAGTAACACAGCTTTTTTCCATGCCTAGATAGTTATTATGAGGAAGAGGGATATTATACATGGCTTGAAGATTTCCTCTGGTGAGTGGTGTACTCAGCCATAGACGCTGAAGGAAGAAGCCCAGGATTTCTTTAAGAAGCTTTTCTGTACTAAGGAGAGGATAGGCGAGATGTAAGTCAGGGAGAATATGATGGGTTTATCTATAGAAGCTAGGGATAATTTAATCAAGCCAATTACAAAGGAGGAGGTTCACAAAGCCCTCATGAGTATCAAGTCGTACAATGCTCCTAGACCTGATGGTTTTCAACCGATCTTTTATAAAATGTTTTGGGATGAGGTGGGTAAGGATGTTTGGCAGTTTGTGCGGGAGGCTTTTGCAACTGGCCATTTTGATACTAGAGTGTTAGAGACTTTCATTGTCTTGATTCCGAAGGGTGATCACCCTACCACTTTCATAGAGTTTAGACCCATTAGCCTTTGCAATGTGAGCTATAAAATTATTTCTAAAGTCCTAGTAAATAGACTTCGACCATTTTTGGATGAGATTGTGAGTCCCCTCCAAAGCAGCTTCATTTTAGGTAGGAGTACTAAGGATAATGCTATTGTTCTACAAGAAGTGATTCATACCATGTACCGTTCGTAGAAAAGAAAAGGGATATGATTGTCAAACTCGATCTGGAGAAGGCTTATGATAGGGTAGATTGGGAATTCCTTAGGAGGATGCTTGAATTGTTTAATTTTTCGGAGGTGATCATTTCTCTTATCATGCACGGCATATCTGCTACTAACATTTCTCTTTTGTGGAATTGGAGTAAGTTGGAGGGATTTAATCTAGTTGAGGGCCTTCGGCAAGGAGATCATTTATCTCCTTATCTCTTTGTTCTCTGTATAAAAAGGCTTGGGGCTATGATTTCTGATATAGTTTGAGAGGATAAATGGCACCTTTTTCAAATGGCGAGGGATGGGCCTAGAATTTCTTATTTATTTTTTGTGGATGATGTTCTTCTCTTTATGAAGGCTAAGGCTTCCTAGGCGAGTCTTGTCTCTAGTCTTGTGGATGATTTTTGTTCTATTTCAAGGTTGAAAGTTAGCTTAGAGAAGTCCAGATGTTATGCTTCTCGTGGGGTGTCCAGGCATGATAAAGAGGTGTTGAAGCATATCCTTCACATTCATTTTACGGACAAGATTGGGAGATATCTAGGGTTCACTATGGTGCATAGGCATGTCCAACGCTCTGATTTTAATCCTCTCATGGAGCGATTGAGCTCAAAGCTTGCTTCTTGGAAGGGTCGATTGTTAAACAAACCAGGGAGGCTTACTTTCGCAAATGCTATCCATTCTTCCATTTCATGCTATGTATGCAAATTATGTGGTATCCCAGGTATATTTGTGACTTCATTGATAGGAGTGTTAGGAGCTTCATCTGGAGGGGGCATAATGATAAAGGCATACATATGCTTGGGTGGAATGATATCACTAAACCTAAAAATCTAGGGAACTTGGTGTGAGAATTGCTCATCTACACAAAACTGCTTTACTTGGCAAATTAGTGTGGGATATTTTTAAACCTTTAAGGAATCTTTGGGTTCAAATCATGAAAGCCAAGTATATGAAGAATGGGTGGTTGTTTACCTCTCGCTCTGAAAAGGGGTCGTCTACTTGGAATGCTATTATTAAAGCATTTAATGAGTTGAAAGATGAGTTCGTTTTCAAGATTGGTAATGGGGAAACCAGTTTTTGGTTTGAGCCTTGGGTTATGAAGACTCCTATATGTAACCATGTACACTTTGTTAGTATGCATGACTTGGATATACAAATTCATGATGTGTGGGTGGAGGATACATGGCGATTGGTCGCACTTACTACCATCATTCCTAATGAGACGCAACTTCTTATCCAACGGGTCTAGCCTTGCTTGGTGGATGGATTGCCGGATGTTTAGACTTGGGGTGGTTATCTTATGAGTGAGTTCACTATGCAGAGTGCCTATGCTTATTTGCTGGACATGCCTATAGATATAGGGAGGTATCAATGCTAGAGCTGGATCTAGAAAATGCACCTCCTAGCTAATATTTAGTTCTTTACTTGGCAGCTTGGCAGGTGTGCTATTCTGGTTAGGAAAGTCCTACGAGGATAGGGGATTATCTGTGATTACATTGTGCCCAATCTTCCAACAAGGAGAAGAATCTCCTCTTCACTACCTTTTACATGTAGACATGCATGTAGGGTTTGGAAGGCTTGTGGTATTATGCAATCGTTTGCCCTTGGGAGAGGAAGACATTTGGTCTTGGATAAAGAGGGCTGTCAAGAAGTGGGGTACCCTCATTCTCATTATTCTTTGGGTGATTTAGATTGGGCAAAATAAGGTAGTTTTTGAAGATGATAACTCTAGCTATTCTTCTCTTGTGATGCAAGTTTTGTCTTTGCAGTCCCAAATCACGCGGGCTTATTCTAGTAAGGAAGGCGTGCACAATACACATGCAGTGAGAGAGGTTATGTGGCTTAAGCCGAATATGGCCACTGTTGTGTTGAATATTGATGGTGTTCTTCAAAATGATGGGCAAGCGGGCTTTGGTGGTATTATTTGTCTCAATGATGGTCAATTCTTAGCGGCTTTTTATGGAAGAATGGAGGTGCATTTGGTGCTGTATGCAAAGATCATGGGTCTCTATCCTGGCATTAGGATTTGTTGGGAGGAAGGGTTTAGGGACGTGGACTACTTTTCCGACTCCTTACAAGTGGTCCAACTTCTTGAGTCTAAACCATCTTTGTATCATGCCTACACTAATGAATTGCAGGTCATCAAGCTTTTCATGCAACGTGAGTGGAGGTTTAGTCTCTTTCACACGCTTAGAGAGGGGAATCGGTGTGCGAATTTCTTGGCTCTTTTGGGCTCAGCTTCTACCCAAGCACTTGTTTTGCTCCAAGAGCCCCCTAATAGGTTGCCCCAACTTCTAATGGAAGATGCTTCAAGCACCAACTACTGTCGTCTTTAATTGCTTCTGTCTTCTCCTTTTCTTTTTTATCTTGTTTTTCTTTACGTCTTGTAACCAAAAAAAAAATCTCATCTAATTTTGTTTTCCATTTTAGCCAACTATATTTAGACATTATATTAAATATTAGACTAATTTAAGTCAATTTAAATAGGATCCTCATGAATTTGATTAGACTATTATGAACTAGGAATATTATATAACTTATATAATTTTCAAATATTGATAATCAAATTTTAAAATGAACTTAAATATTAAAAAGTGAAAACAAATATTTAATAAATTTAATTCATTAATTAGAGCATTTACGTAATCCCAATCCAAACTAATCCAAACACCTTGATTTGGACTTTATTGTTATTTGAATACTAAAATACACAAATTTAACCCAATTTAAACTTAAATATTTTGATCAATTTAAATAACGAATTTAGTCAAATTCAACACAAACCACCCTGTACACCCCCTATCATTTATAACACAACCCTATCAACTAACATTGTAATAATGAAATGAATTTCAACGAAAAAATTACATATAACTTACCGGTAACATTATAATCTTTCAAAGTTGTGAATCTTTTGATATATTTTCCTCCAACTTCTTCTTAATAACTTTTTAATACTAAATAAAATTATTTAATAAAAAAATAGATTTAATAATTTAAAATATAATGCATGTTTAATATTTTTATTTGATAATTAGCAAAATAAAAATATTGACAACATGTTCTTTAACAAATAATATAATATTTTCTTAATAATATTCTTAATATTTTATATTTTATGAACTAAATATAAATTATTAATAAATTTTTAATTTTAATGCAAAACTAAAAAAAGTATATAAACTCTTTATTACCTATAAGGGATAATTTATTTTTAAAATTATCAAATTAGTGTAATTTTAAAAAATATTAGTATAAAATAATTTAATTTTAAAATTATCAAATCATTTTATTTTTATACTCTAATAATTTATAACGATTCATAATAGTAGTTTTTAACAAGACAATTCTAATAGTTATAAAAGAAAAAAAAAGTTTTAGCCTATTGTTACCGTATTAATAAATTTTTCAGAAATTATTCTAATTTGATAAATTTAAAAGCAAATTAGATTAGTTGGATAAAAAGTGGTATATAAATATAGAATAATAAGGTAATTTGAAGGAGGTGCAAAGGAAGAAAATGACAAGTGTGGTTGTAGAATGAGGGAGTGGTGGACAAGCCAAGGACGGCGTTCTTGCTACATCACTCATGTCATTAGTCCACACGCCGCCCCAGCAAATTCCTTTGTCCCATTAGGAGAATCACAAGAGTTTGTCGTGGGAGAAAATTTTATAGTATGAATTGAATCAATTGATTACATTCTATTATAAGTTCATACTAGAGATGGGTACATTCGTTGCGACCTCCATGGTCTGTGTAACCCCTAATACGTAAGGGTTGTGGGTTTTATAATTTGCAGTATATTCAAATATGTGAGTTAACCAAATTTGGTTTATCGGTCAACGAGTTAAGTAGGGATGGAAATAGGTCATGCTATTTGATAGGGTCTATGACTTAGGCTATATCAGGTCTAGGCTAGATCAGGCTTTTTTAAGAAATTAGACTAGGTCAAAGCTTATTTAGTTAAAAAAAAAAAGGCATGAGTCATTTAAAAAACTTTTTAAGCCTAACAAACTGACCTATTTAAATAAATATAAAGAAATATTTGTTGTTAACATTATCATTATATTAAATTTGTTACAATGTATTAAAATTATATATTTATTATCTTTTTAAGTGTTAAGCATGTTGACCTACATAAAGAGTCAAGCTTACAAGTTTTTTGAAAAATAAATTTATATTCTATTTAGAGGTCTTATTGCAAAATATGTTTTTAAATAAATTATCATAGTTCTATTATAGTGTTAAATTATCACAAAGTAAGTCCTTAAATAAGCTTGTAGGGCAGGCTAGGCTTTATATAAGCCAGGTCAAACTTTTAAAAAAAGCTTATAACAAGTAAACTGACCAAATTCAAGCCATATATTTTTAATCAAGATCAGGCTTAGCCCTAACAAAGCCTAGCCTGCTCTAGTTTATTTCCACCCCTAGAGGTAATCCACAAATTTTTACTTTATTTCTTTTTTATATAAGATTTCTATTTTTCTTTTTTTTAAGATATTTTTTTTTTGAAGATAGATATTTTTCTTTGTTAGTATTTGAATAAATTGACTTTTATTAATTATCTATTTAAATATTGGGTGATGCACTTAAATACTTTGTTTGTTTACATTAATTACTATATATATTTAATATTTGTTTGAGACTTTTTATTAGCTATTTGATTTATATTTCATTAGTATATTTATTATATTCTGAAATTTAATTAAGAGTTTAATTGTTATGTTTTGTTAATGTAAAATTTTTTACATTATTGTAATTGGAAATTATCCTTAGAATAACTTTGAAGATAATTATTATAAAAAAAACACAAACTTATCATACGTGACAATATGTGATCAAATGATAGTATAAAAACTCTTTATACTGTCAGAGCATTTTAATAAGAAACATTTACAAAAATTAAAAAAAAACACAATTTAAATTTTTAGTTAATTTTTCTATTGAGCTTAATTTTTACACTATCAACCAATTAGAAATCATGGTTGACATAATTTTTAAGGTAATTATTATAAAAGTCAACAAATTTACCATATATGACAAATTATAATTAGATGACGGTGTAAAAATCATTTATATTGTTAGTACATACACTATTTTTTCATTTCTATTTTTTAGTTAATTTTATATTTTTGTCATATTTTTATTTTTTATATTTTTTATCCTTGATCCACAGAAGAATAGTTTGTTTAACTATAGGTTATGCGAGATAAATATAGACCAAGAAAATGAAGCATATTTATGCTAGACACTAAGCTGTGCCATCCCAACACATACCAACCTCTAGTTCTTGTCGGAGAAATTATATTTATATGCTAAATTTATATGCAATGAAAAAGAAATAAAAAGAAGAAAAAACAAGTATAAATAAAAATAGTAATATAAAAGAGGTGATATATGAATAATATAACTTAATTCTTATATAGAGAAATATATTTTTGGATGAATTCAGGATATTTCTCAGCCTAAAGTTAAGAACTACTTCCTCAAAATACTGAGATTCATCTAAGGGACTGACATGACATCTCTTAGCAGATAGAGAAATACAGTTAACTCCTTTAAAACTAATAATAAATAAACTTAAATCTTAATTGATTCAAAAAATACATTAAACTTTCTTATATAATTGATACATATTACAGTCTCGCTTCCTATCGTCAATGGGACATTAAAAATCTAAATGTCACAAGCCACACATGTGACTTTTTATTTTGTTAACATATTTTAATAGTTGAAACATGTTTTAATTTATCATAACACCTTTACAAGTTCATCAAATTTTCAAACTTCAACCACCGTATATATCAGCATCCTTCCTTTTGCAACAACCATACCTCTTTCAGAGTCATATTTCATCACAATGACCTATAACCAACGCCAAATTAGCGTCGTTAACTAGATTAGCCGCACCACCCAATTATAGCCACCACCTGATCCCCAGACTCCCAACACTATTAGTCTATTAACTATGGAACAATGGCCATTAAATCAACCAAACTATCGCATGACCTCCATCAACCTTTATAGATATCAAATGCGAAAAATTAGAGCAAGCACTATTTCATTAAACACCCTAAACCAGACCCAAATTGCCACATATGACCTTTAAAAAAAAAAAACTAAGGCTATTTGTCGATTAGTAGAACTGGCAAAATGCCTGGGCCGGGCCAGCCCAGCGGGCCAAATGTGAAAACCAAGCTAGGCCAAGTCAGCCCAAATTCCTAATGGGCTCTGTTTTTTCTGGCCTAACTTGACCCTACAGGCCCATCGAGCCGGCCACTTTGGCCCATGCCTCTTTTTTTCTTAAAGTTTTATATATTTTACAAAGAAAAAAACAAAAAAAATACCATCGGGCCAAATAGGCCTGCTATCATTTTGGGCCTATTTTTTTATGGGCCTGGCCCAGCGGGCCTACTGGGTCGAACCATTTTGGCCCGCTTTTTTGTAGGCTTAATTTTTCATGGCCCAGCCCGGCCTAGCCTATCGAGCCATTGGGCCGGCCCGCAAGGCCAGGCCAATTTTTCCACCTCTATCAGTTAGTAGTCGAAGACTAATATCTCGAAATAATAAGATTTATAAAGCACCAATATTTTGATTTGCTTCACATATTTATATCCGATATTGATGCGTATAGGCGAAGTATCCAAGCCTTTAAAAATTTTATGAAAATTCAATATAGCCACATGAGAGATATGGAAGCATGTGCAATATAGAAACTTATAAACATTGTCTTTTGATGAACAAAAAATAGAAATAGTCTTCTTTATGAATGATTTCAAGAAAGGAATGAGATTGATAGTACTATTCCTATTTGTAAACAATAGGAAATAATTGATAATGACAATTATTTATAACTTTTTTGTTTATAGTAATGTCCAAGAAGTATGTTCTTAATTTAGATTTGCAAAATTTACATTATATACTTATTATGTTTTATGAATTTTTATACATATCTAAACTAGAAGTGGGTATATGAGTTTGAGCTTGCGAACAGTCTGTTTAACTAGTGGATTAGGTGAGTTAGGACTAACTAAAATGCCGATCCATCTAAATGTGAGCTAATTTGGCTTGGTTTGTTTAACCCGCGAGTTAAACGGGTTTAGGTCTACAGGTTAACGGGTCAGCCCATTAACCAATTATCTTTTTTAAGTATTATTTATTATTTTATAGTCAACAGCCAGTTAGCCCAATTAGGTCGGGCCAAATAGGCTCAGTTTTTTGCAAGCTTTTCTTTAAAAATCCTAACTTGATCCTAATTATGAGTTGTTCGGGTCGATCCATCGTGTCGGTCTCAAATTGTCAGCTTTATGATTCACTAAAGAAAATAAGTTAAAAAAACATATCACACTTAATTTAAGGGTGGATTGATGAGTTGGCAGGTTGATCTGTCAAAAAAAAAAAATGAAAGTGAGTTATAAAATGACAAGTTGATCTCCACAACACACCTAAAAAATGAAAAAAAAAAAAAAAACAAGAAATCGATTTTGTTATTATTGTTGATAAATTAACGAGATAATAATTTTTAGGAAATCTCTCATATAAATGTACAGTTTTGTTAATGTCTTAAATTAATAATTCTCTAAAATTACAAAAATAACTAGAATAATCTAGTAAAATATGGATCTGTCATTGTTTGTCTTTTCTTGAAATTTAATAGATTACATCCTTAACTTATCTTATTATATTCGAAAGAAGCGATATTGAGTTCTTGAATTGCAATAAAAAATTGTGAAGAGGAGTTGTTGCTTTGAGTGCTTCCTTCCAAGTAATTGGTTCCATAGGTATTAAATCCTCAGCTTCATCTTTATATAATACCATTTTTAATGACATTAGCCACAATTTCTTACTTTTTTTTTTTTTTTGGTTACATTTTCTAAATTTAAACATATGAACATTCATCATTTTCATCAGAGTAATCCAATATGTAATTGACAGCCATTTTATTACAGTAACTGATATCATTACTCATTTTCTCAAACTTATGAATGTTTTTTTTAGAAATTGCTTCATTTAAGTTCTTTAGAACCAATTTCGCTTATAATTGTTGAATAAAAGTACTTTTAAAATTAGTAAATTATTAAATTATTAATTAATTAATATCTCTATAAATTAATAAATTTTTGTGATTCCAATACTATTTATTAATATATAAAGGTTTTGCTTTATATCTTATGCCACGAAGTGCACATGTGTGCTTGTGAGCTCAATGGCACGCGTAGACCATATAATAATCATGGTCTTTTGTCTTCACAGTAACGTTTGTACGCTGCTTTGCCTTGTATAGGATGTCGTGACGGACTGTTCTACTTTTGTTAGAAATCTCCACATGGCATTAAAATAAGGTTTTGATTATTTATGGGTGGTTCCAATTAAATGCTTATCATCACGATAAGTGGTTACAACGTCAACAAGACCTGCACACATTAATTATTTTGCTCTTAAAACCCAGCCAAAATCTATAGGTAAACTTGCTCCAGTAAAGAGACCAAACTGGGTCGCAGAGTCCTTTTTACCAAAGGTTTTATAATTTGGATTTAGGCTTAAATATGTTGACCTTGAAGGTTTTAGCACTGAATATTTGCAAGTGATTTAATAACGGTTTGATAACAAGTGGTCTAATAATAAACATTAAGATAGACTTTAATATCATATAAATTTGCTAGAGTAAAGAGACCGACTAGGAGTCGCCTTACAAGTGTAAAGTCTTTTTTATCAAAGGTTTTATAATTTGAGTTTAGGTTTAAACATCTCGAATTTGAAGTTTGTAGAACTACAAATTTGTGAGTGATTTAATAATGATTCGATAATAGGTGACTCAATAGATCTAATAAAGAATATTAGAATAGACTAATATCATATTATAATTTAACTTTAAAAACTAACTCATAGAGTGAAGTTATCCCTCACTTATATATACTATTTCAACTATATCTTTAATAGATACGAGATCTCCAAATCGGACCAGTAGCCGTATGACCGTATCACACTATCACATGACCAATACATGCAGCTATTTAAAGTTTACGCATCTCCTTAATTTAGAAAAACTATATCCTTAAACAAATTAACTAGACAGTTGGCTTATCTTGAAAAGTAGGCTGAAAATGATCAACTACGGATAACCCATGTGACTTGGTGAATTAAATGACTACATGAGTTGTGTTATAAAAAAAAATTCAATTTCTTTTGGATAATTTAAAACATTGAATTAATAGTAAAACTAGCCTTAAGCATAAGATATGCTAGAAGATTAGCACAAGACAAAATACAGAAGGTTTAGGATTCAATGTTTGACAGAATGAAGGGCAGGTATCCACACCAAAAACACCCAAAACAAACAGCGCATTGCCGTTGAATCCATCAGTATAGGTAAATGCAAGTAAACGTAACCTCCCCCTAAGACTTCCGAAATTGACATCTTAACTAACGAAAAGGCCCAAAAACATTTCTTAACTTTTGTTGCAAATCACAATTGACTAAAACCCTATTAATGGAAGCAAACACTACTGCTTGGCTGCACTGAAGGCTCTTATGATAGCTGACAACATCTGAATCAATGCTCCAAGAAAATAGCAGAACCCAACCATTAAACATGTGGCAACACCCTACTATGAAATTTCGGAACTATAAATAAAGAATTTTCAAAAATAAAGAATTAAAAATAAAATAAAGCTATAAATCATCATGAAACTAGATTTATCACAAACAATAATCAAAAATGAGAATGGATTCAGGTTACCAAACCTCGACTGAACTGTATTAGACCATAGTAAGGATTCAAAACGATTACAAGACTCCCTAACTCAAACACTAATTATGGGATATAAATTCTTATTAGAATTTTGTAAATATTTCGTTTGCATGTAAACCTTATTAATTTTCTTTTTATTAAATAAATATGCAAAGTAGTAATGCAAAACTTTTAAGTCATAAGAACTTTTATTTTTCTAAAATTAATATACATGTTAGAAAATCTCATTTTCAATGATTGGTCTTCCATAGATTTAATAAAAAGCTTTGATTGAATGATATATTGATTTATCTTGAAATATCTATTTAGTTATTGGTGAATATTAAACGTACTAAACATCGTATGTAAAGTATACTTGAATAATATAATCTATATAATTGTATTATTAAATTTATAATGGGTAGCATATTATAATTCTTCATTGATGAGTATAGTATAAACAATTTGTAACTTTTTTATGAAAGGATAGGGTCCCCTACCCCCCCTTTTCGATCTATAAATATATGTCTTGAAATATATAATTAATAGCTTTTTCTATAAATATATGTTAAAAATGTAATCAATTCTTGAAAAGAAGGAGAAGGAAAATTTTATTTCTATAATGTGCGTGTGAGCATTTATTAGAGAAGCTTGCGAAAGAGATCGATCAAGACTACTCTTCAACTATGTCAAGAATCATGTCTTCAAGAACTATATATCATCCTTTAATTTTCTTTATACATATTATTCTAATAACTAACTAGCATCTATGATCCTTATTTGTCGATTAAAGTATTTTTTTAATCATGTAGTTACTTTTTGCCATAATTTATTTAATCCACAAATACTTGTTATATGTCTTCTATAGGTTAAATTAATCTATAGAATACATGGCAAAAAATAACTAGTATTTGTGGATTAAATAGATATATGACAAAAAGTAACTAAATGATTAAAAAATATACAGTTTAATTTGAAAATTTATATTTTTAAATACGTTAAATAAAAATATTTCTTACTTTTTAGGGCCTAACATTTTTAATCATTCGAACATGAGGACGAGCTCGCCGTAACAACCTGTGAGATACTCAGATCACAATGGTCTAGCAAAAGAGGAAAAGGGATTCTCCACTTTATAAAAGTAGAGTAGATTCAACAACAACTGGCATTTCTGGTTCTTTTTTAAGGCTTACAGTAACTACAGCAAAAGTATGGTAAACATGCATCCAGAAAACAAAGAAAAAGAAAAGAGAGAGAGAGAGAGCCGACATTGTTATTTTTTTAAACTCCCACTTTGATGGAAATAGAACCGTTGCACCAAAAGCTGCATAATTATCAATTATAGAAGCTACTGTTACATACACCAATTATAAACTATTATTATTTATTTATATATTATAAATTAGAATACATAATTTATAGAATGAGAATTTTAATTTTTTTCTATTTTCTTATTTTTTTTTAATATTTTTTAGATGTACATTTTATGTACTCTTCTTATAATTAATAAAGAAATTCTTTCAACCATTTCAAATTACCTTCTTTGATATTTATCTATATACTTGATGTTCTTAATCATCTATCCTTTTTTTATCTACCCTCTTTTATCTTTATCACTAAATTGAATTTCAATAAAATTTTTTAATCAAAAATTATCAATAGTTAAAAATAACTATACATCACAATTTAAATTATTTATTGTAAATCTAAAATATAATTTATATATTAAAAATATTTATTTATTATGAATTTTAATTAATATGATTTAAATATAAAAATATTTATTCATTATAAATTTTAATTATATAAAAATAAATATTTATCTTATAATTGTGTGGGTTAAAATACTAGCTAGTTATTATTATTAACCATTCTAAACGAGGCTGGCACCAATAGTAAACAGGAAAAAGAACAAGTGACATCAATAATAAATATAAACAAATAAACATATATAGTATAGTATTATATATACATGACAAATTTAATTATATATCTAAACCTGTATATATTTTTACATTATCATTTACTTTTGGAATTGTACAGTGTAACACAAATTCACATTGATTTTGTAATTTTATAATTCTTTATACTTATTATTTTATATTAAATGTAAAAAATTCTGTATCGAATATTTTTAATTAACAGCAACAGACAAAAATATACTCCCTCCATTTTTATATCGATCTTTTAATATTGTTACATAAGAATTAGAAAGTTATGAAATAATTTTGATTGTAATTAATCAAAATAAGTTAAACTTAATTGTTTTTCATTAAAATATTTAAAATATTATTTTATTAATATTCTCTCTCTTTTTAAGTTCAGGATCAAACTAAAAATAAATAATAATTTATTAATATTTTAAAAATACATCATTTAAACAAAAAATAAAATGAATAACTACGTTAAATATTCTGAAAGAGGATTTTGTCATTGTCACTTATAATAATTTTACTCAACTCGAACAAAATTATTTCAAGAGAAAAATACATGTGTTCTATATAAAAAATAAAAATAAAAAAGTCACTAACTTGCGTGCATGTTTAAATTATAATTTGCACGTCTCAAATTTTAGTTTGAAAAACATAAAGGCCACATAAACTGAGTTTTAGCTATATATTTGATAAAATCACAATTGAATCATATCTGAACATAATTTTAATTCTAAAGACAAACCATAATTTAGAAACTGTAACCCAAATGCGGGGAGATGAGACGAAGGCGCTAATGACGGCAAAGTAAATTTATCATTTTAATGTGGAAAGTTTTGTTCCTTCTTGGGTTATCATAAAGGTTTAACGTCAAATCGCTGATCTACCTGTCCCTCGTTATCAGTTACTAATGAATGTAACGCTTAATGGTTTGTTCATATTAGGAGTGAAATAAAAGAGAATGGAAAAAAAAATTATTGTTTAGATAAATAAAAATAAAAAGAAAAGAAGTAGGAAATTTTTTATCTATTTATTTGAATGAATAAAAGTAAATAAATAAACTATGTGAAAAATATTTTTATATTAATTAAAAAATGTAACTTTTTCTTTTTTTAATATAAATTATTTATTATTTTTAATTTTTTATGTTTTAAAAAAATTATTTATTTATTAAGAAATTAAAAAAATAAATTATTTCTCTCTCATTCCATACCAATTTGGTGGGTGGGAGGAAATTTGTTTTCTGCCTTTCTGGTAGGTCTCACAAACTCTTTTCTATTTTTTTTTCTCAAACAAATAGTGAAAAATTGGTATTTCTATCATATCTCTTTCTTTTATATTTTTTTTTCTACTCTATTTATAGTTAAGCAAACAAACTATAAGTAAATATCAAATATAAATTTTTTATATTATTCAATATTTATTTATTAATTTAACCATTAAATTATAATTATTTATTATAATGATTGTTTGTATGACTTTTATAAAAATTAAAAACAATAAGAATATAATTAATTTTTTATATATATTTCAAAAGCATATTTAAGAAGACTTTAAGGGAGGACATTGAATTTTTTTTAAATTTTTATGATTTACGCTTTAGTACATACCACAAGTATCTTTTACTAGATAACATATATTTTTTTTCTTTGATTAAAGATAAAATGGAAAGAAAACAGAAAAAACTGACTATTAGAAACAAAAATCAAAATTTTCTTTCATTTTATTTTCTCTTTAAATTAAATTTCAAGACTTTTCTTCCCCTTAATTTTTTTCCTGCAAGAGGAAGAGACACTATTTGTATTATTCATTCTAGAATTAAATATATTTTTAATTTCTATAAAATTCTGTTTTTTTAGTCTTCCAAAATTTCTTATGTTAATTTTGGTTCTCATAAATTTATTTTTAAAATGATCTATATCATCAATTAATGATAACATGATATATATTTAAACATGTCACATTAGCAATTACTATAATATGACATGTGATATGATATGTGTATTTATATGTCATGTTATTCATAAATAGTAATAAAGACCATTTTCAAAAAATTTAAGATTTATAAGAATCAAAACTCACAAAAATATTTTTAAAGGACTAAGACAAAAAAAAATGTGATTTTATAAAGATTAAAAATATATTAAATCCTTTATTCTAATAGTAAAATTCTAAAACATTCAACAAATAAATTATGCAAATTACTTTATTTTTTTAGGACTTATTGAGGTGATTGTAAGCTTTTAATTCTAATTTTCAAATATACATTTTTAAAACAAAACATATTTAGTTAAAATAAGCTTGAATTGGTTGTGTACTTAATTTTAAAACACTTTAAATTAATTTTTAAGACAAAAAAAAGTAGTTTATTTTTAGATTGTAAAAATAAATCATTTAATTTGAAAAGACCCACAACACATCACTATCATCCTGTGTTTTGAAAACTAGACTAGACAACCAATTAGACTAGAAAATCGATGAACTGATTTGGTGTCCAATATGAATACACTTCTAAACTAGTCTTCAGAAAAATCGATCAAAGAACTAAAAATCTAGTCAAAAATAGTAAAAAAAATAATACACAAATTGGTTGTGTATACTTTAAATGTGAAAAATCTATAAAATGATGTTTCATTTTTAGTTTTTAGTGTTATAAAGTTATGATATTATGTTTCTTTAATATTATTTTATGTATTATTTAATTATTATTTTATTAATACATATTCAACCATAGTTGAATTATCAAACCTTGAATCAATGTCTTAATCGATTCAATGACTAATTCAGTTTAAAAACATTGTTGACATTAATCAAATATTGTTGTTAACACCACAAGTGTGACCACCACTCATTACTACTCCTAGCTAATGTCATCACCACCACATCATCACTATTGTCACCACCATGTTTGATTTCATTTTAAAATCAATTAACATTAGGTGAATTTGCCTAATAGTCAGTAATTGAGGCAGGCAATGTTAAGACTTTCTATTTTTCAACACCCCATTCATAGATGTCTACTAGATTAGGCAATGCATAAAGAAACTATAGAGATCCCCTCCACAAACCATAGAAGCAATAAAAATAGGTTATAGACTTTAATACCAAGTTAAAGTTCATCTTAAAAAAAATTGGTATTAAGTGAAGTTTGTCCAAAAAATATAAAAACCTCACCCACTAATTGGGGTAGGCAATGTTAAGACTTTTCAACACTTCATTCATAGATGTTTGCTAGATTAGGCGATGCACAAAGAAACTATAAAGATCCCCTCCAGAAACCATAAAAGCAACAAAATTAGGTTATAGACTCTGATACCAAGTTAAAGTTCATCTTAAAACAAATTTGTATTGAGTAAAGTTGTCCAATAAATATAGAAACCTCGCCTTGTAATTGAGGTAGGCAATGTTGAGACTTTTCAACACCTCATTCATAGATGTCTACTAGATTAGACGATGCACAAAGAAACTACAGAGATCCCCTCCACAAACCATAGAAGCAATAAAAATAGGTTATAGACTCTGATACCAAGTTAAAGGTTGTCTTAAAACAAATTGGTATTAAGTGAAGTTGTTCAACAAATATAGAAACCTCACCCAGTAATTAAGGTAGGTAATGTAAGACTTTCAACCACACCACCATCATCATCATTTCCATCGTTCTCACAGGTATCATTGTTGTAATAGTCACCACTACTACATAGGTGGTTGTCATCACTACTGTTAGAGTCTGTTTCTATTGCCATAAATCCACCGCCATTGTCAATCCCACATCACCACCTCACCATCACTCACAATCCCAAACAAACTTATTTGTGTAATTTAAATGTAAGATTCGGTATTAAAATTTGAAAATTAAAAATTACAAAATTGAAAACTTGTTTTTAACTTTTTAAAATTTTCAAAACTTTAAGAGTTGTTTGATGTGAGAAATATTTTTCTCACTATTTACTATATAACTTTTAGAGATAAAAAATAAAATAAAAATAAGGTAATATTTTTAATTAAAAAAGAAAAAAAAACATTTTCTCAGCCGAAACGATACTTAAAACTCACAACTGTTAGGGCTGTATTTCTGAGTGAGATCTGCACATGTTGAGTTTTTTTTTTTGTGTTCAACAATCCCATCTTAATAATTACCATTCCTAATAAGTGCAACTCAATTTATTGTGTGTTTGATTTTTTTTAATTTTACAGATCACATGTATTTTCTATGAGAGCTTGAGGAGAGTAAAATTATTATGAGCGGTAAAATCCTTCTAATTTTAAGTATTTAATGTAACTAAATATTTAAAACTTGAACTTAAATTGCTGGTTAAACTATAATAACATCGGTTCAGTTGATTTATACTCTCGTGAGCATGTTTTATAACCAGATAAATAAACGTGTATGATGTGAAATCAGTAGTTGAAACTTTATCTTACATATAGAGACATGTTTAATAAACAATAATTGTTCTGCTTTAGCAAAACTCTGTTTAGTATGGGAAACAAAAAGGTTTTAATAGAATTGCGTATTTGTCAAAACTCAAAACCGATGGAGGAAGTTGCTCTTAGGAGTGGGAATGCCCTTCCATCCAACATACGGTACAATGGGTACATGCAATGGTCCCACGTTCCTCCTTGTCTGGGTCAAACGAAGGTAAAATACAAACTTAACCTATTGATAGCTTGACTTTATACGAATGGATAGCACACCGCACACTATACGTACGTTGTCATGTCCCCATTTCATCATCGGAGTTCGGAGATGCCAAAGTCCCAAAGCTCAAGATCAATCCTACCTATCCTATAATTTGTCATGATGTTGCTAGGTTACATAACGAACATACGCTAAAGAGAATTCCCTTCTCTTTTTTCATCCCATGGGCACACATTTAAGCACTCCTTGTGTCACTTTATTACATCCAAGTTTTCATGTTGCGACACCTCCATTTTTTTCATATGATATTTTTAATTTTCTTTTGAAAAAAAATTAAATGAAACATCGTTATGGTCTTGCTCTCGATGTTGCAACAATCTTCTTTCCCAATATTGTGTCCTCGATAAAACGAAATATTAGTACACATGCAAATATAAGAAAACAACATAAATTTGAAGATATTATTAAAAAAATTATATGAAAATTCATAAAATAATTATTCAATGTTATCAACTCATCTTATTGTAATATTATTTATTTTTTAACTCCCCCACTCCCCCCCCCCCCCCCAAAATAAAAAAATAGAAAAGAAAAAGAAACACAAGAGAAAAATAGTGTAGATAAATATGTTATACAAAAGTTGAAGCAAAATTTAAGTTTCATATAATCTAAAAGTTAAAAAGTAATTGATCGGATTGGTTTAGGTCGAAAAAAGATGAATTTGATAACCGAACCAATTATAATTGGTTTGATTTAGATTTAAAGTAAAAAGAATCAATAATTGAACTAATCCGAACCACTTTAATTGGTTTAGTTTGGGTTATCAGGTTTAACAGATAAATTTGATCTGATGAACACCCTTAGCCACTTGGATGATTATAATTTAAATAAAGACTTTGACTTAACTTTAATGAATTAGTTTTTAGTTTGTTTTATTTTGTTGAAATTGAACAAAGTGGAGTGATCATGGAAGAGATATGCACATGAGTTTTGTCGATCCATATGACTCCATGCATGTAATTCACTTTTAATTTGGTTAAAAATTAAAAACAAACAAACTATGACTTAGTAAATTTTAATGGCTATAATACTATATTTTATTTAAAACAAATTGAAAAGAATTTGGCATATATAAAACATGAACCTTGAACTCACTAACACCCAAACTAGCCTAACCCCAAGCTAGTTACGTATAATGGTTTTTTTTTTTTTTTTTGTGATTCAATTTTGACTTAGTTACCCTAGTTTTTGTTATTTTCACCCTATGTCTTATTTGCATTTTTTTTATTTCCAAAATACTTCCTGATAGAATCGCGTTTCCGTTATGATTTTATATAATGGAAGTATGTTTCTGTTATGATAGAGGGGGTGCGCCTATGTAACATAACAAAAACCCATTTTCGTTATGTATTTGAGACTGATCTATAATAGAAATGCTTCCATTATGTATCAGTCCTATATACATAACAAAAATGCGTTTTTGTTATGTATTTGGAAATCAATTCTTTATATTTATTAAATTCATTTATTTTTTTGAGTACAACTTTTAATGGTTAATTGATGCGTGAGTAGGACATGCATTTGGATCGATGTGATCTGGACCCTTGATTTATTGTGTGTAATATCGACCGTTTCTTTTTCTGACGCACATGACATTGCTTATAATGATTCGGATAATCTTGTTTATGTTTCTTTTGTTTATTTTTATTTGTATCGCATGCTATAATTGTAACAATGTATTAGTGATAGCAACAACACAATAAGTGTAACATATATAAAATCCAAAGCATCTATAAAATCTAAAAATATATACAATAACGTCTGTACATAATATATAAAATACTAAAAAAGGATCTAGCAGGCAAAAACAAAAAATAAAAGGTCAAGCATTAGAGGTGGTCGTCTTCCTCCGCCTCCTCCTGTAATAGGTGCACTCGAAGGCCATGCCCGACTGAGCGATAGCCAATGCCTCCCTAATCATCCCATCACAGTCCGTGCCCTCAAGCACAACCCTCAAACGCTACATGTACTCTAGAAGGCCAACAACTCTCTTCCACTGTGCCTACAAAAAAAAGAAATGGAAACTTTATTAAAAAATGTGTCATTGGCATCGTAAAAAGTACATTGTAAAGATATGGATACTTACCTTGCATGAATGGGAGTTGCTGGACGAATAATCCATCACAACTACTGTTGCGGGATAGAAACTCGTGGAAAGCCTTACAAAGAATCTCCTTCTACAAGAGGAATCAGGAAAAGGGTGAGAGACATAGTAGAACCATTCTAGGTAGCCATCGCCACATGTCCACAGAGTCTCATGTGGCACAACAACTCCTTTGTCTACCGCGTGCATTTACTAGCCCTCTTAGTCATCAAACTGGCTAGTGAACGATGGGAACTAAACAAGCGGGGGGTGAGGGGTCTCTTGGATATACCTAAATTGCATGAACACCCTCTCTAGTAGATGGATGAGCATATGGGTACCACACCTGATGAAGTCGGAGAAGAACAAAATCGCCTCCAATGGCTAGATGATCCAATGTGCGTCATACGACACTCATATGGCGTCGTCTAATTGTAGCTGGTCCAAAGCCAGCTTGGTCCTTAGCGCAAAGCCAGTGCTCCTCGTCGGCTTCCATCAACATAGACGGGGATGTTGCTTTAAGTAACCCCTAATAGGCTCCCGCTCTAGAGTGGGGAAGTGCTCATATATTTAGGCTTGTAATCATCAATTAATATATTAAATTACATAAACAAAATAATCACTAAACATATATACACAAAAAATAAAAAAATACCATTATCAGACTCATGTATCCTCTAAACTGCGTCGTACATTGGAGGTTGGCAACGCTAAGCTGATTGTACAGGCATGCTAACGTAATAGAACCCCAAGAGTATCTGTTGCAGGCCTGGAGATCATGGAAGAGGTCCAGGTAATAAACCTAGCACATGCGTTGAGCACTTGTCAGCGAATATTGTGCAGTCAACAAGATGTAATAGATAGGCTTACACAGCAAATGTGGTTTGCCCAGTTGCCTGCCGTGCAACGTAGATCTCCCTCATCCATAATAAGGTGACGCGAGCTCTTTTTGTGGTTGCAGTGTGCGCTACAGCAAAGGCCACGCCTAACTCATTCATCAGCAAGCCCACGACATCATCACACATATAATAAATGTGCTCGCAGACCTTGTTTGGAATAGGCAAGTGTAGGAGAGATGACACATCGTCTAGAGTGATGGTCATCTCCCCTACTAACAGGTAAAAAGAGTTAGTGTCCTTGTGCCATCACTCAACAAAGGCACATATAAGGCTCTTGTTGGCCGAAGTATATTGTCCCTCTATAAGAGATCCAAGCCTTGAACCCTACACAATTTATGCAACTTGTAGGTGCAAGGGCATTAGCAAGATCTTGCCCCCATGACTAATCAACCTCCGCTTATCACTAGGCTGACCCAGCCATATATGTCCCGCAACATGGTCCTTATAGAACTTGAGCAAGGATAAGTCTACAAGACCTCCTAGAAATGGAGGTCCAACAATACGCTTCGCCAGTTGAGCTGGAGGCACCTCTGCCTTTGCCTCCGGTACCTCAATCGTTGCTTGCTCTTGCTCTTGTTGTTGCTGCTTAGATGCTTCAGCCTATCTAGCCTGACGTGTTGATACAGTTGGCCGTGGGCGCCTAGAAGTGCCTACCTTATCATCTGGAAGAGGACCTCGTCTTGGACAATGGGCACCAAATCTCGTGTGTGGCATAATAAATCTGAAACAATAGTGATACATTAATAATTAAAAAATAATTAATCTCAAATATAATCAACATTATTATAGAATTATTTTAAAAAATATTACATAAAATTAATCATTTATTAAAACACAAAAAATAAATTACGTATTACATAAATACTTTAATAGACAAAAAATAATTAAAAACAAATAATTTAAATTATTTAATTCATACAAATAATTAATATAAAAAACCATTTAAAAAACAAATAACTTAAATTATTTTATTCATATAAATAACTACAATAAAAAAATAATTTAAAAACAATCAACTTAAATTAATAAATTCATTAAAATAAATAATTATTTAAAAAACAAACAATTTAAATTATTTAGTTCATATAAATAATTAAAATAAAAAATAATTTGAAAATTACATAATACATAACGGAATCGTGATTTCATTGTGTATCCTTACCTGATGCACAACAGAATCATGATTCCGTTGTGTATCACTATACAATGGAATCGCGATTCCGTTCAATCTAAAAGTAAAAAATAAAAAATAAAAAAATTCAACTTCGATGACAGCGTGACACGAATGTCAATGACTGTGGAGGGGTGTGCAAAGCCTGCTGAAGTAAGGCGGCACAAATGGGGTGGAGTCATATGATTCCAGCAACTAGGGGTAGCAATGCGTGGTGCTGGGCCGCAGGGTGAGAAGAGAAGAGAATGGGAGAGGAGGGAGGGAGGTGGAGAGTCTGAGAAGGGAAAGAGGAGAGGGGGGTGAAATTTAAAAAAATGAAATTTCATATATTTTTAAAAAAGGAAGGGGGTGAAAGAATAAAAAAAGGGTGGGGATAGCAGGCCCGTTGTTATAGGCACGATATTGGGCCATGATGTTTCCATAGGGATTGGGCTGGGCTTTGATTCGAAGATGAAACTATAAATAAAAATGTGAAAAATCCATTTCGTCTTTCCGGCCTAAAAATGTCGTCGTTGATGGCAGATTTCCTCCGTCAAACCGGCGGCACCGCCGTCATCGACGGCGGTCTGGCGACGGAGCTGGAGCGCCATGGCGCCGATCTCAACGATCCCCTATGGAGCGCTAAATGCCTCTTTTCCTCTCCTCACCTCATTCGCCAGGTACACTCTCCTTCGTTTTGATTCAAAATTGCTTACACACTAACCGCACCATTTCGACTCTTAAGTTTTATTGTATTTTCTTTTAGAACAAATCTCTGTGATTTCATGTCATCACAACGTTAATTCATTTGTGTTAATCTTGAGGTTCGATGAATTTGTTCTGCTTATCTGTTGGGAGATGCCAGCATAAGTTTCCTCTTATGTGAGCTCAAAATAGGCACTAAGCAGAAACGTAATATAATAGCACCTGGAATTTAGCATGGAAAACCTTCTCAATGTGAACAAGGAAAAATCATGGGATCCGTAGATCTCTTAAAACTTCCACTTTAACAATAATAGGATTACAAGAATACTACAATAATGTATTTTCATCATAAATTGGCTTACTAATTTTCTCTCTTAGAAACTCTCTCTAAGGCTGTCTATTTTTCTCTCACTCTCTTTGTGAGGATGTGTCAATGCTTATTGCTTGCACTCTCCATTGGGGGTCTCTTCCTCCATTTATAGAGGAGATTTACAGTTAGTGCATTTAATGCACCGAATGAATGTAGTTGGAGGCTGAACAATTTCTACCTTCCTTTACCGTGTTTTTATTTGCCTCTGTAAAGTAATTTGTAATTTCAACATTGCATTTACAGCATCGATTCCATCTTGCCACATTTTCACACTTGCATGGTTGGTAATTTTGAATGCACGGATTTTTGCTTGCACTGTTTTCACTCATTCACATTGGCTGGACCCCACAATATCGTTGTTAAATGTTAAACAGTTCTTGCAATGTTAATATTTTTAACTTAATTGAATGATGTGTTTTTTGCTTTTCCAATTGCAAATTAAAGTAATGATTGAGTTACTAAATGGAGCAGGTGCACCTTGATTACCTGGAAAATGGTGCAGACATTATAATCACAGCATCTTATCAAGTGAGTTGGTTTGGTTGAGCAGGGTCTTATTTCTTTGTTTCTTGCTAATGCTGAAGTCGAGGTAGTTGTTTGTGAACAGGCCACCATTCAAGGTTTTAAAGCCAAAGGTTATTCTGATGAAGAAAGTGAAGGCTTACTTAGAAGAAGTGTTGAAATTGCTTGCGAGGCCCGTGAGGTGTACAATAAAAGATGTGCTGGATGCTGTTCAGGTGATGGGGCTGATGGTAGAATCCTCAAACAACGACCTATCCTGGTTGCAGCATCAGTGGGGAGCTATGGAGCTTATTTGGCCGACGGATCAGAGTACAGGTGAAATGATTAACATCTAATGTTTAGCATCAGTCGCAATTTTTGTTTACTTGTGGTTTTGTGTGTATTTCTTATCCGTTATGTAGCCCATTTATTGAACAATCAAGATAATATTCATGATCATGTTATGTTGTGTTTCAAAGGATGCATGTTTGGCTTTGTATTGGTTATTTTGGTACAAAACTTTCTGGTTCTTATAAGGAACGGTATCAGAATGTTGTATGAAATGAATATCTAGGTCCATCTTGCATTTACAGTTTTGAGCTTTTTTCTGCATGGGATGATTAACATTTTAGAAAGGTTAGGGTTTGATAAACTTATGCTGCTGTTCTTGGCAGTGATAGAAATTATATTTTTGGATTGCACGTTTCTTGATGTTTTGTTCGTAACAGTGGGGATTATGGTGATGCTATCACTGGTGGAAACTCTTAAAGATTTTCATCGGAGAAGAGTTCAAATTTTAGCAGAATCAGGTGCTGACCTGCTTGCATTTGAAACAGTGCCCAATAAGCTTGAAGCTGAGGTATCCTATAGCTTTGGACAGCCAAATGCTAAAATCTACTCCCTTAGTTCTTTTTTATCTCTTTAGAAAGTGTCATCTGTCTCTTTAAAATTAGTGAAGCATAATTTTTTTAACCTTGATATTTATGAGTGAGGGAAGATCAATAGAATCATAATAATATTTTGAGTATTTTAATGAAGGGTAATTCAGTCAAATGAACTTGTTTTGCTTATAATCAAGGTTATCTAATGACTTTCTTGTTTCTTGTGCAATAACCTTAAAAGATAGATAATGAACGGAAGGGATAATAAAATTCTTGATGATTGAAGAAATTCTGTTATATTTGTATAATTCATTTTGGTTGATGTGTTTATTTTTCCATGTGAAATGTGAATTACCTAAACTTTTGATGGATGTTTTCTTTCAGTGAAGAATTTTTCAACAAAAGCAATCAAAACAAATAGCAATCCTGCCCATAGGGAAAATCCTCAAATTACACATATTAACATGTTGACTCTACTTTCAGACGTTTACATTAGTAGTGCATGTCATTTACAGGCATGTTATTATACAAAGTTTTTCTCTTTTATATAAAATGAAGCCTCATTGTCAATTAGGTTCTTTTTTTTCAATCACTCATTCTATGTGTATTGTTGCTGTTCATAGCCCATTTGCTTAAATGTATAGTTTGAAGTTTGAACTGCAGTCAGAAGACCTAGCAGATTGTCATATGATATTTCTGGATAGAGAAAAGAGCAAAAAGCTGCTCCTGTTGTAATATTTCTCTTTTTCAATCCATGCAATCTTTCTGTTTCTAAAATAGTCTTCCGTTCCCAACTAAATTTGCCCCAAATTCTGCCTTGCTTCCCTAGACCCCAGGAAACTGAGAGAGCATTAAATTTCTATTCTGGAGTTTCCATTGCTTTTGTGAAAGGGTAAAATCACTAGTAAAGTAACTATGATGAGTAACTCACTAAGACATATATAATCAATTAAACTCCCGGAACAAGTGCAAAATAACAGTTATCTAAAGGTAAATAATAGTCTTGGACAATTAAAATTTGTAAGCCTCCACTTACAATGTTCGTTTTTGTCTTGACTCCTGAATCTACCTAACTATACTTATTGACTAAGCAGGCTTATGCTCAGCTTCTGGAAGAAGAGGACATAAAGATTCCAGCATGGTTTTCTTTTAACTCTAAGGATGGAGTTAATGTTGTTAGTGGTGATTCTTTAATGGAATGCGGCTCTATTGCTGAGTCATGCAATAAAGTTGTCGCCGTTGGAATCAATTGTACCCCACCTAGATTTATACATGGTCTGATAGTTTTGCTTAAGAAGGTAGAACTTAGATTCTCTTGTTTCCAACTGAATATGATTTGTGTAGGCTAATTGTTGAACTTTTTATTTTTTTATTTTTACACTTATCATAAATTCATAATATTTTGTTTCTATCAACCTCTCCTACTATCTTAGGTCACTAATTAATGCAGTTTCAGTTCAAAAAGTGTTGGTATCCACGTTGTTGCTTTCATTTTGATAAGTCATGTACATTTTGGTGGATATTAAATACTTAATTACTCCTGGATGTTAATCTGTTGTATAGGTTCAAGAGTTGCATAATATTGTAAATAGCCTTCAACTTTTTTTTTTATTATTATTATTAGAGTAAATTACATTGATACTTTCTGAGATTTTTTGAGATTGTACATAATTTTTTTTATATTTACAATAATCTCTCTTATAGGGTATACAGTGTAATGTTTTTCAAACAATCAAGGGGTTAGTGTAATGTATAAAGGGTGTCACTGTAATGTTTATCAAACAATTAAGGAGGGTTAGTGTAAGAATAAAAAAATGAGGGCTATCGGACGAAATTTAACGAAACCTCAAAGGGTGTTAGTGTAATTTACTCTTATTATTATGAAGATGGCTTATATGAATGGAAACTTCTTTGACTAAAGTACTTGACCTATATACCCTGATACAGTTTTCACATTAATGTGCAACTATTTGTCTTTTAAAATATAGACAATGTCTTGTTTCCCTTGTGTTTATGTGTTACTTTCATGTAAAGAAATGTGCCAGTGTTAATAAACTATTATATTATTATAGTTATGGGACTTGTCTTTGTGAAATACTTATCCTTGATTCACATATAATATCTTCAGGTGACTACAAAACCAATTGTTATATATCCGAACAGTGGGGAAACTTATGATGCTGACCTAAAGGAGTGGGTGGTAAGTTCATTTCATGTGGTTGTACTGTTATATTTTAAAGGATAGGCAGGCGTACTTTGTCTTAAGCATTGAAAGAAGATCTATTATAGTAGATAAACCTATGGTATCTAAATTATCATATAAAAAATGAACCACTACGCATTGGAAAATTGGATTGTGGAAATTATTCTGCTTGAATTAAAGCAATTCATATGCTGTCAAATAAAAGAAAGAAGTTGTAAAGGCAAACTTAATTAAAGAGTAAAAGAACATAGGTGTGTGCCTATTCCTTCTCTTTTCCTTTTTGGTGAAATCATTTTATTCATTTTTTATTTGAACTGTACAACTGATTCAGATTGTTGTGTGTGATTTATCATTTAAAATAGAAACTTGCTCAGAAGTAGGAGTCTAAGTGGTAGCCTGGTACTTGTATGGAATGACAGATTTCACATCCTTTTATTAATAATTGTATACAAGTTCATATGGAGATTTTAATGAAAAGACTTAAATAATTTTTTAGTCCCTATAATATAGGGTTGTTTTCATTTTTATCCTTATCCTGGTTAAGTGATGACATGACTAACAGATTAGAAAATAGGCCTAATGTTTCCTAAATAGCAAGGACTAAAATGAAAAAGTTTAATATAAGAGGGACCCATACCAAAGATTACAAGTTTATAGGGACTGAAACAATAACATCGGGGACTAAAATAAAACCAAAAAAATATTACAAGAACCAATACAGGAAAAAAAAATTAAGAGGATCAAAGCAAAAACAACCTTATATTATAGGGGACTAAAATGTTATTTAAGCCTTAAAGTAAAAATTGTATGCCAAAAGCATGATCCTCCTTTCTGTTACTACTTTCTGAGTTTTATTCTAAATTTTGGGCTCTCATTTAACCTTACACAGGTAGTTGATAAATTTGTAGCGATCTTGAAATTAATGTGCACTCATGTTGGGAAGGTTTATGTATTTCTCTTATGGAACTAAACCATTTTCTTGTACTAGTCATACATTATTTTAAACCATGTTGGACATAGTTAAGCGATTATTTAATCATGTTCAGCCTGTGCAATTTTCTGTATTTCTTGGAAGACAACAGCAAGGTGCACGTAACATTAGTATCATGAGAAATTAATGGAACCCATATGGTCTTGAATGCAAAAAAGTAAAAGTTTATGCTTGACCTAACCTTAAGTTATTTATCTGTTTTGAGCTATTTTTATCTAGTTTGTTGTATTTTACGAAGTTTATGAACTTGATGGTTTGTTAAAGTTGATAAGTACTTCATATTGTACATCCTTATCATTATAGCAGACCAAATCTAGCATGGAGATAATTTAATAGAGATTCAATCATTTTAAAGAAAATATTTTGGGATTTTTCTTGGATTATGTAATACTGATATTATGCTGTTGTTTTTGCAGCAAAATACTGGTGTTACAGATGAAGATTTTATCTCATATGTAAATAAATGGTGTGAGTTAGGGGCTTCCCTTGTAGGTGGCTGTTGCAGAACGACTCCTGCTACTATTAGGAAGATATACAGGACACTGTCTGGCCGTCAATTTGCTATTCTTGCCACAAAGTGACCGCCCTGTCATCAGAAAGGAGGGCCAATGCGCAAATCATTCTAATTTACATGTCAACAAGGCTGGCTGCTGCACTGGATCATGTTGCTACTGTGGGCTAAGATAAGACGATGAATATGACTTGGCTAATTAGCGAAGATATCCATTATGAAATATTGGTCAATCCGTCAATGCAACTTGGAATATGCTTTACCTTTGGAGCTAGCAACCTGAAAATCGCAGTTTGTGCACATTGCATTAAAGATCAAGAGAAAGATGCGCGTTTTCCTTTTCTCTTCCATTTTAGAAAAAGACATAGTTAATAATTGGCATGTGAATTTAGTGAGGGATTGTTAGGTTGGCGAATTATAAGAGGGACAGTGGACAGCTGATGAAATAAAATTTGGAAACTTCCCTAGTGAAAAATATATTGCGCGTATGTTATTATTATTATTATTTGGTACTGTTTATGATGATAGGTATTGATGAATTATGAAAAACAAAAAGACGAGAGTTTGAGCTGTTCTATTATATTGCTCTGAGCAATGCGTGCATTTAGCTTCCGAAGAGTACCATGAGAATCAGGAAGTGTTCATGGTATCAACTAATGTATATATAATATATATTCAAATTTTATAATTTACGAGAAAAAATTAATAACACTTAATTACATGTCATATGAAGATTAATGAGAATTATAGTAATTCAAGATTACCTAATAATTTTTCAGAGCGGAGACTTACCCAACAAGCTCATGCTAGTAGAGTAATATTGTAATAAAGGACCAATAGTATCATTTTGTTCGTTTAATATGCATTCCTTTTGATCTAAACATGCTATGAACAAATGATCGATTAAGCATAGTATAATACCAATAACACCTCTAGACATGTATGGATCGGATATATGCTGCATTCCGCAATTCATCAAAACAGTGGTCATCCACAGTTCCAGGTGGAACAAGCCTGCTAATGTATGACCTTACCCTGTCCTTATTTAAAGGAAATATCCTTTCGCAAAATATATAGTACTACTTAATTTCATATTTCGCAACTTGTGGTGTGACAAAGGACGAAAGACGGCCATTGTTGTATTTTTTTTTTTCACAGCATTATTTTCCTTATAATATTGAGGTAAAAAGAGAGGTATTGTAGGATCCTCGTGATCGTTATTAATGTAATTTATTGTTGTTGTTGTGTGTACATTTCTTGTGTAAAAGGTTTGAGAGAAAATCCATGAGTTGAATGTACGCAGATGAGTAGCAGTACAACTACAACTAGGAATAGCTACAAATTAACACTGATAAATAGACAACTACTATTTAGCAACTATTTCAACACTCTCCATTGAAGCATATAAAATATAAACAATATCCACCAAACTTATTACCAACCTAGCTAATTCGAAGGTGGCATATTTAAAACTTTGAATAGCCACCGAAGAAAGTGAACTTCTGAGTCTACATATTGATGCCCTAATATATTGTTTAGTTGGTCTCTCTTTTACTCTTCGGTGTGCATTTCACTATTTCTTACTTATATTTCCAAAATTATATTCGCAAAATTTGTGAAAATTTCCTTCTGAAGTTAGTTGTGCCTGCTGTATGAAATGAAAGAGATATCTAGACTCCAGTTCCAAATAACATTAATAATCAATCTGCCTCCTTCCCTGATTGGGGCAAGCAACATGTTAAATGCATATAAAATACTAATAAAAATCTGGTGCATATATGGTGTACAATATAATTTATGCACCGAACTAGTTAAAATGGACTGAAGGCTTCACAATTTTAATTTAGGGTCTTAACATAAGTAGTAGCAGCGCATTCAGCTTACTCGAGTTAGATTTAACTTTGACTAGAGTAAGAAACAGTTTAGTTTTTCATGACTAAACTTGTTTTAACATGAGACTGGAAAGTTAAATTATGATGTGTGTGTGTGTGTATTAATTTTGAAGACCAATGTTGTTGTACCGAAATAATGTACTAATGTTAATGTGTGCCATGTCTCACCCAAGAATTTTTCTAAATCGTATAAGGCTAAAAGACCAAAGGATGCTGTCGGGTCCAAAACAGTGATAGCTAAGGATGGAAGGAGGGTGTGAAGCTGGTTTGTCCACAGATGCCTGTGTGTGGAGTGAAAAGATTGATGACACAAGATATAGAAAAGCATGACATGTCTATAATATTCAAATTATGAGCCTTCCATTGGGACTCTTCTGTGGTTTAAGCTGATGATGGGGGAGTGTTACCAAATTGTTATATGCTGCATGAACAATACACAAAAACTGAAAACATAAAACAAAACTAAAATGGTACTCACCAAGAAAAGTAAAAAAGGAAAAAAAAAAGTTGAACAAGTTAAATATGAACAGTTAAGAACATCATGGATAACAATAAGTTTGAGAGCACAACTGTTTTGCATGCGAAGATTGTGCATTCTTTTGTCTGTTGACTGCCAGGATAAAGCAAAGAACCAAAAAAAGAAAAAAATTAAATAAATAAAAGAAGCTTTCTTTATAGTAATCTTAGGGGAGTGAAATAATTTTACCTAGAAGACCACTTTCCAAATCAGGCCACGGTTTTACTCTCATGCATACCATGTCGTTTTCCTAGCTCCCCTAGGTGTGTAACCTGCAACATATCATTATAACTTCTTGAATATAGTACAGAATATAATTGTGAAATTTTCCGATAGGAGAAACGATCATGTTGTCTACACAGTTGCCAAATTGTACCTTGAACTGGTATAAATCAACTAGCGATGATGTGATGATGATCCAACATGCAAGAAAGCGTTGCATGCGTGGGTTTGGTCTAATTAAAGACAATGATGCAAAAAGCATGGCAAATGATGTAGGTAAAGCATGGCAAACACAGGAAATATCTTTTGCCTAGTTCTCTGAAAACGAGGAATTGAAAGGGACTCAAGTTACTCAACCATAAGAATAACTGTTTATGTGGAAAACCCTCTTTTTTCTACCCCATGGTAAAATGCTTCACGTCAACATCACCATCAATATATATCAGCCTTATCAAGTCAACACAACAGCCTTAATTTGTTTTTTCATCTCTTCACACAAGCTGCAAGTCATTTCTGTAACTGTAACAGGTCCAATGCTCCATATTTTTCGTTAAGGTGAGTTTGGCACAACATATGATCTTCTTCTACAGGTTCATGGTGAGGTTTCCTTGCCTCCTATCAGAGGCACTAACCTCAAAATTGAGAAGGGTCCAAAAAATATACATTCCCTGCCTGGGCTGGCTGGCTTGCTTCTCTGCTTTGTTCTGCTTTTCCACTTGAATGTTGGGCCCAGTCTGGTATTCCATTTACTCCGCACGATGCTGTTTCTACTTTCAACTCCCACGACTATGCACCTTTTTTTTTTTTTTTATCTTCCTATAAGATTATTATTAGAGAAATATTAACAGCATACTCTTTAACACACTCTTTATTATTGGCTGAATTTTATTAAAAATAATAAAATTTTGTCTTCTTATTTAATAAGGTTTCACTCATAATTTTGTAATTTTCAACAAATTTTAACCATTATCTTAAAAAGAGTATGTTGCATAACACTCCTCTTATTGTTATTATTATTGTAATTTTACAATAAAAAAAGAGAGGACATGCTGTGCTGATCAAACTTTATTTATTTATTTTTGAGGTAGATCAAACTTTTAATTTAAAAGCAACTGTTGCAATATTGCAATTGAGTAAGAGCTCCTAGGTTGACTTGAATGCACGTATAAAACAGTATCTTATTTAAGGAAACGTGTATAATACTTTTTTAAGAAAGGTTAAACTATTGAGTAGGTACTTGAACTTTTAAGTATTTTTTAATTAGATTTTTGTACAATTTTTTTTAATTGAGTCCTTAATCTTTTAAATTTTTTTTAATTGGGTTTCTAGAATTAACTTTTGTCTTATTGCCATTTGTGAAGTTAACCCCAAGGACCAAAATAAAAAAAATTTAAAAGATTAAGGACTCAATTTAAAAAATAGTACAAGAACCTAATTAAAAATTACCTAAAAATTCAAGACCTGCTCAATAGTTTAACCTTTAATTTACTAATATTATGTTAGTCTAGTAAAGTTTTGGATTTGAGCTTTGTGGATGAAAAAAGTAGTTGGGAGAAGATACCTTATTAAAAGTAGTTAGCCAAATTCTCCGACTAAAATTAGTCATCGACAAAATCAGTAAATATGTCACACCTATAATATGATAATTTAAAAACTCGCAATGTTGGTCTAACCGTTAAATGTTCATCTATTAATCTTTAATGCCTCAACATTAACTATGATGTGACATTAGACTAAATAGGTGGTAGATAATATTTGACAGGCTAATGCCACGTCATAGTCAACGTTGAGACATTAACGGTCAACGAATAAACATTTAATAGTTAGATTAAAATTGTAGATTTTTAAAATTTGGGAACTAAAGTCACGGAATTAAAAATTGAGGAATCTGAAATTGAGGATTTTTAAAAATTAGAGGACTAAAATCACAGAATTAAAAATATGAAGACCAAAATTGTGGATTTTCAAAAATTGGAGAACTAAAATCACGGAATTAAAAATAGAAAGACCAAAATTGCAAATTGAGAATTATAGAGTGTTAAGACAAATGACAAATTTATAATCCTCAAATATTTTGATAATAATAAACAATTAAAAAGAGTTTTTTCAAGCAATCGTCTGGTCACTCGTAATTTACATGTTCGCTACTGTCTGATCACTTTATCTTATACTGTCTTTATCTTTCTTAAAAAGATTCAGTAATTAACTGCTTTTAGACGAAGTTCTAACAATCTGCATATGCAAATTGTAAAAGCATAAACAACCTCGAAATAAATGAAGTCTACGTATCTACTATCGAGGAAAGTCTACTTTATGTGTAAAAGAAGGAATATGTGCATGCATATGTCAGAACGGAAAAGCAGATATGTCCACTACTATAAGATTGAGTACGAGAATGACAAAGATAAGCATATTGCTTTATCTTATCAAAGTGACAAGTTGGTAAAAGGCATTAAATACTGCATTTAATGCTTCAACGATTCTTTTCCAACAAACGAAGGATGTCTCCTGCAAGCACTCACAATAAACACTTTTCTAGAGAAGCCTATAAATAGAAAAAGAGATCTTAGTCTCAAATGCTGGCTGATTGAAATATCTTTAACTATTGAAAAACTCTCATCTGGTAATATTCATATATGCTACTTGTAAAATCTTACTTTGAACTTCATTATATATTCATCTGATAGGACATTAAACTCAGTGAGATAACTCACGTTTAACCTTTTTCTTTAAATAATCGATAGAAGTCTGATGAGGCTTTGATTAAAAAAATACTTGGGCTTTTTGCTTGGAGAGACAAGTTAAAGACTACTTGGATTGAGCCTAAAGAGACTTGGTTGAAAGAATACTTGTAACTTGTTTAAGTTAGTGAATTTGGTCGTTGCCAAGAACTAGATGTAGTCTCTGAGGTGAGACAAACTAGTATAAGTCCTTCATGTTTCTCTGTTTATCATTCAACATTCGTCTTTTTCTAAATAACGCTTTTAAAAAAATTTTGGTTAATTCTTTAGACGATACGCCTTTAAAAAAAAAGGTTTTTGCAAATATTTACTATAACACAATTTAACCCTCCTTCTTGTGTTATTTTTGTATTTTACATAGAGGGACCAAAAGTACAATGTAGCCTTTGTTTATAAAGTAGGGATTTCTTTATGTTTTGTAAAGTGAAAAAATTAATTTAGAATAAACAAATCGTTCATTTATATACTATTTAGAATAAAAAAATATATAACACGTAAAAATTAATTTATAATCACTTCAAATTTCAAATTCAATCCTTTTTTACGTTTAATTAGATCCTTAAATTTACTAAAATCTGCAACTAAATTAACATTTTATGCTTTAACTTAACTAAACCGATCATCATAGAAATGCAGTACATATGATAATCTCTCATTTGTTTAAATTGATATTTTGTTTTTTATTTATATTTTTGTTTCTATAAACGAGAAACATCGAATAGTAAAAGAAACTAAATTAATTAAAAGGTTTTAATTTTTTAAATTTTAATAAATTAGAACATATAATGTGTATATCAACCAATAAATATAATGAATGAATAATGACTTTTGACTATTTATGTATGGAATGAGATTTATTTATAATTTTTAAAAAGTTTGAAAATGTTTTACTTCAAATTTCTTGGTTACAAAACGTTTTACGTAAATTAAAAATTGATTGTGAATAGTTAAAATGAAAGGAAAAAAAAAAGTTTAGAGAATTAATGTTTAGAAAAGTTTTACTAGTACCTATCTTTTCTAATCATAAGATTCAAACTCAAGAACTTGTTTAAGAGGAATCAAACTTCTTACCATTTGGACTAAAATTGTTGATCATATAAGTTTTCAAACTTTATACAATTTAAAAAAAAAAATTCATTAGTGATATAACTTAAAATTTTCATTAAATAAACCTCACAATTATATGACATTTTTAATTGTCATTAATATGCATATTTATTTTACTAAAATTGAACTCTTTTTTTTTTTTCAATAATGCAACGATAGCTTCTACTATAGTACTCATTTTTTTATCTCACATATTTTCGACTAAAAATGTAACTTCTTTTTATTTCTATTTATTGTTCTAAAGAGTAGGATTCAAATTAACCACCATTTGAATTGCTCTCAATTATGTATTATGGTAGCATCAAATCTCCTTTATGGGCTTTTGTAACAAGTTCCGGCCTTAACGTTTTTGCTCTTGTACAATGCAACTCTTACAAAAATCTTGCTGGTAGTGGTAGTTTATTGTGATTAATCTAGCTACTACTTGAATACAATTAAATAAAGAAAAAGAATCTTAAATTGACACATAGTGAGTTCCATCTTATGCGTGTGCCAAAAAAGTAGCCTGTAATATGATTAGAATTGAACATATGTAGTCAGTCTGCTTTCCATTATTCAGATAAAGAAATCGTTGAGATTTAAGGGGAAAAAATTGTATATATATGGCCGTTAAAGTAATGGCCCCCATGATTGAGCAATAATAAGTCCAAATTTTGATTGACCTAGAAAAGAAAATATATGAGGGAGGAATAATACCGGCATAGCTGGAGAAACTTTTGTTCATTTTTTTTTAATAAATAAAATACGTTTAGAATTAACTCTTGCGGTGGTCCATAGCCCATATCGTCATTAATATTTTGTACTGTAAGGACATACGTATACATAAAAATGTAGTTGAGAAAGTAAAAGCCATGATGTTTACATCAGTTTCTATCTATATCACCAAGTGCATGCGTACAACAGTACCAGTTACATCTCTCCTTTGCCAGATTGTGAAGAAAATGACAGGAAAATAAATTCTAAAGGACAAGAAAATAAAATAAAATTCAGAAGCCGAATTTGACACCTTCAAATCAAACGGCTATGAGAGGGTGAGGGAGAAAAGAACGTAACAAGAGATTTTTCAAAGCTGCAAAAGCAAAAGAAATAGAAAGAGACCCCGTTCCATCCGAGATCTAACTTGCTTTAGTTAAAGTACAATTAAAGATCATCCTTTGACTGCCTCGTTAATCTATCAACCATTTTTCTACCTCATTCAGAATGCATGAACTTAGCACAATTTTTTTGTTTATTTGTGAGAAAATAATTCCCTTTTTTCCCTTTTTAAAAAATTCTTTAAAAATTAATAAAAATAAGTACATTTGTTTCCTATAATAAACTAGACTAAACACACATATATTGCGAGTTCTTACAATGTTCTTTGTGCATTGCTCTCATCAAATTCGTTCTTAATTATCTTTTTTTAAGTAATAAAACAAGGGAAATACAATTCTCAAAATACTTTTTTTTGTCAAATTTGAATGTGTAGTAAAAGATGATAAATAACAGTGCAAAGAAATATTTTCTATCTTAAAAAAATAATTGTTTCACACTATTATTCATTCAACATATATAAATAATTTCAATTGTTTAAAAAAAATAATAATCAAAGAATAGTTTCTATTGTCCTCTAATAACTCATAAAAAAGCAGGAATGAAAAATTGCGAAATTTATCATTCTTAAAAGAAAAGGGAATATGATTAGAAAGTGAAAAAGATAGTATTGCGGACATGAATGATTCTAAGATGATTCGTTGTAAATGTTTCATTTCTGATAAATTATTTAGTTGTTGCCCTATGACAATCACGTGGCAGATATAGCTGGAGGATACTCTCTCTACTGCTAGCTAGTTTTGTAAATTTATTATAGAAAATGATCAACAGAAAAGGGAGAGAATAAAAAACCCTGATCAATGATCACAGATATTTCATTATTGAATCCAATAATAGGGTGCCCCCTGTGAATGATAAATCCCAATCTTGTTGACAATGTAGTTAGTATCTACTAGGCAGCAACCTTTCCCTGGGCAATTTAGAAGATTCAAATTGTAGGGTAAACGCTATCCCCTTTAGTATGCATTCCATGACTTGGGCCCCTTCACATTTAATTTTGATACTGGCCTTTCTTGTAAGCATCATTGGCACTATTATGAGGGGAACAGAGAAAAAAGAGGAAGAAAATATGCAATGGTGACCTTTCACTTGTCGGATTCGTATATACTATGATTCTTAGCCAACATTGTGCATTATCAAGCGCTTAAGAGCTCCAATTTCCCAAATGAAAAATGTTTGACTTGTACCGTAGGCTATGTTTAGTTGGGTGGAAAGAAAGTGAAAGAGGAAAGGAAATTTTGAAATTTAAATAGAAGAAAAAGTAGAAGGAAGAAACCATTTAAATTTTTATTTTTAGAAAGTTAATTTTTTTTTTTTAACTTTCTCTTCAACTAAACAGGAAAAAAAACATTATTATTTATATTTTCTTTCTTCTCTATTTTTTGTTTTCCACCCAAACAAACACATCATTAATGTTTGGCGACAGATCCCAAGACGATTTACATGTAGAAAAGAATACAAGGGTATTTTCGTTTAACATTATTAGAACATAGGCCGGACAAACAACCTCATATATACATACATATATGTCCCATATATATATATAGGATAGCTATAGGGTAACTGGCAAGCTATTATTAATTATTGACAATATGGAAACACGTCTAATTTTGGGTAAATTTTTGGCATTCTTATAGCATCTGTTCTCTTAGAGTATTCTTCCTTTATTTAGTTAGTTTTCTTGTTTTTTTTTTAAAACAGTTTTTAAATGAAATAAATAGGAAAGAAATAGATAAGAAATAAGTTAATCGTCAGTTTGACAGCATGGAAAGAAATAGAGTGGAGAGAAATAGGCTAGAGAGAAATAGATAAGAAATAAAGTGAAAATATGAGTTGTTTAGTTGTATAGAAATAGGGGTGAAATAGAGTAGAAATAATATTGTATGATTGTTTGGTTTGAGTGGAAAGAGAAGAAAGAAATTAAATTAATGTTGTATTTTCCTTTTTGCCCTTATGTACATCATGTTGGTCTAGAGCAAATAAGATTACAATAGTAGACTATTAGAAAATAATAGTAAACTATTGTGGGTAGACAGTGACGAAATGAGGCTCAAAATAGTCTACTATCTATTTTGAATAGTCTACTATCGCGAGAGTTATTTCCTGCAGGTGATGATAGTCGAGTATTATGCACGATTAGAGTTATAAATGAGGGCATTTTTGTCTTCATACACAACCCCTCTCTATTTTCACACTTTTTTGTGTAGAACTGAATAGTACCCTAGGCCCACATGTTTTTTCTTCTCTTTGCTCTTCATTTCTACACTACCAACACATACATACTTATTTCTCACTTTCCTATTTCTTTCCTCCCACCCCTAGTTCCACACTATTTCACTCATGCCAAATAGAGGGTAAGAGATGAGAAACAGATAAGAAATAATTTGAAATTTTAAGTTATTTGGTAAGAGAGATATAAATGAAAAATAGATGAGAAATAGAAAAGAGATAAAGAAATAAATGAAAGTATGTGAGAAATAAAGTAAAAATAAGTAGTGGAATCTACCAAAAATTTAAATTTTTTTTACTTATTTCCACTCAACCAAACCACTTAAATTTTTAAAAATTCAAAAATTTCTTTTCTTTTCCACTCAAACAAATAAAGCATTAATTGTTTTAGTAAAAAGAGAGGAAATACATATTCATGAAGAAACTAAATATTCCCTCTATTTTTCTCTCAAAGTGTAATCATATCATATGATAAGGTGACACGACACGACACGTATAGTTAGCAAAGTAGGGTATTTTCGGACGACCACATGTACTGGCCTTGACAACCTATGCACTACTGGGGGTAAGGCTTATATGGTGGTAGTGGAAGCTTCACTGAAACTAGTGGGTCACTATGTTGGGTTCATCTGAAATTCCAACTGCAAGATTGAGCTGGGGTTCTTTGAATCTCTCCTTTTAAATAAATTCATGATTTGAAGTTTTTAACATCAAAATTTACGAGCTGATTGATATTAAAATTGCACAAGGTCGTTGAAAAAATAGAACTTAACTACGATTTTATAGATAGATGGTTTCACTTTGGTCAAGGAGATCACATATTTTCACGTGGGTTAAGTAGGAAGATGAATTGTAGACTGTAGTTAAGGACTCGCAATGGCCTGACGAGATACTATTTTATATGAGAGTTTAATATTAATATATTATTAGTGGAAAGTATTAACTAATTAGAATTCATTTTAGATATGTCTTTTAAAGTAATTATTATAAAAGCTAATTATTTTACCATATGTTATAATTTATGATTGGATAACACTACAAAAATATTTACAGTGACAATACATTCTAATTAAATTCCTTATATAATATGAATATATAAACATGCATTTTACTGATGAATGAGGCATCACCTCATGCAAAGCATAATACACTGATCCATGTGCAAGTGCGACCTTGTACAAAATGAAAAGTACTCAATACGAGATCCATTATTTGGAAAAATTGCCTTTTGTCTTCTTGGACATGATGAGTCTAAGATTCACACAAAAACAAAAGGCCAAAGTTTCATTTGCTTAATAATATTTCTATTCAAAAAGCTATAAATGAAGTTTTTGAGGAGACAGAGTGTTATGTAGCTTGTAGAACCAATGAGTTCTTTGAATTTGCCAACCCCAACACGCACACACGAGATAAAAAACAAAAACATCTCATTTATACATAAAAAAATTATTCACATTCACTCGTGGCAAACTTATCAATTAAAAGTCCAAATTACAAAAATGCGTGGCCTTGGAATCAGAAGTAGTTCTCCACTTTCCTTAAAACACGAAACATTCTCTTCAACTAGGCCACATACACTATGTTCATAAGATACTACTCAAATCAGGTAGATTCAAACCCACCCCTGAACCCAGATAGGCTTTTACAAACGGGGGGAAAAAAAATAATAAAATCGGTGGACAAAGAGAAAAATATAAATGATTTTTGTCGTGTGCATCGAAGACAATGTCAAAACAAGAAGAGAAATTAAAGAAGCAAGAACAAGATCGAAAGGGAAGAGGAAAACAATCCTCCAAACATCCTCTTTATCTTTTTCTCTTTAACTTCTTTCTCTCCTACAAGACCAAATGTAAGATGGGTCACCAATGCTTAGATATTAAGATCAAACCTAACTTTACTCTCCGTGGCACAACTACCAGTCTTGGGTAACCAAAAAGTGTTTGAAAATACCATACATTCTTTACTCGTAATCTAATGTCTGACTTATGTATAAGAGTTAGTAATATCCAAGTAAACCTCATTATGGTTTCTGAAAATTTAAACCCTCGTCATTTTTTCTACTTTGCAAAACATCATTTCATTTAATATTTAATGTTAATAAAAAATATAATCAAATAGGGATTAAATGACATTTAATAAAATCAAAAACTAAAATAAAATGTCTTACAATGGTTAAAGTGGTGATACTTACAATGGTTAATATTATATTTATAAAATTGTTATCAAATTATGTGGTGAGGAGTTTGATCCGGTTGGTATATATAGAAAGATATTTGATTACAGAATTCAGTTTTTTGAATAAATTTTTATACTTTGAGAAATTAATCTTTGATTTTTTGTCAAGAATACTCTAGGTTAAAAAGAGAGAGAGAGAGAGAGAAGGAAGAGAAGGAAAAAAAACAAGAAAGGAGATGAGTTTTTTTTTTAATGTGTTAAGAGGGTGACTAGACAGTGTTTGGGTGTGAATGAATATGACCATTACCAATATATATAAGCAACATAGTTGCAGGTTGGGTGGGTGAGGTAGGCCTTGGATTTGCTGTAAGTAAAAGGTCTCCAGAGAGAGCCAAAACCTTCACTCTCTTTATTCCCTTCAAATTCGCTGCTTTCCTCTCTGTACCTCAACGAGGTTTCTCCAACTCTCTCTCTCTCTCTCTCTCTCACTTGTCTCTTCATGTCTTCCACATTGTCTTCTTCTTCTTCCTCATTACTTCATCCCCTCTACCCTCAAAGCCTTAAACTTCACAACTGGGGCAGCGCCTAAGCCTCTCTTACTTCTTCATGTTCTTCATCCTCATCACATTGTTTTCATCACCAAAGAAATATTTTCCCTCCTTTTTTATTTTTTTATTTTTAATCTGTTTGAATAGAGAGACATAAACGAAAACGTGAAACTCAACAGGAATTAAGGTTGTCCTGTCCTGAGATATAAAATTGTCTTCTAACTTACTCACTTCGTTTAAGAAAGTAAGGAGCGTTGACTGGAAGAAGGAATAGATAGTGTGACATCAATTCAGAACCATTGTTTCTTTGAATAGCGAAGGCTACATGAAGTTGTGAGTTGTCCCAACAATGAGAGATGAGAACTCGAAGAAGAGCAAGGTTTGAGAAATGCCGGCTCTCCTTCAAAGTTCAAATTCATTTGCATTTGATTTCTGGGATTGGCATTGCTTACCCTGTTTTTCTTCTTCAAGCTTTCATGGCCAAAAACGTTGGTCAAGAAGTGGTTCAATATCAAGAGCAAAACTGAGGATTTTCAGGCAGATGATGTTCTCTGCGAAGGTGATTCATCAATTTTCCCATGACTTTGATGTAATCCACATTCTAGGGCTCTCGGATTGGGAATCTTAGCTTTTGTTTTAAAACCAAAAAGGACATTTCACATTTCTCCTGCTTCTAGTTCAACTAAATTGTCTGTGTTCTAAACAATTTTTTATTTTTAGTTTATTATTCTTGTCTGTTTCAATGGGTGTGCTACTTGCAGCACAAGATCTTGCCTTTGTTGTTTTCCTACTTCCATGGTTTCTAATTCTACCCTTTTGGTATAAAAAATAATTCTGCTTTATTTTATTTTGTTTGATTCAGTAGATGGTAAAATGACTCTGAAAAGAGCACAGCTTTGTTAACTTTATGGCTTTCCTTTTTCAGGTGTTGATGAAGAGTGTAGGAGCAACTACTCAGAGAGGGAGGCGTGCACCATCAAGAAAAGCAAATCAGGTTCAGTGTCTTTACCTTCATATCTCCTAGGACCACACCATTCCAAATAAATCCCTCAACTATATAAAGATAAAAAGAAATTTACACCGCATTTTTGCGCAGCAATTTCAGAAATCTATTTGTTCTTTTTTTCTTTTCTATTCTTTTATCTTCTGCTAATCTCAGATGTTTAATCTCCAATCTCCAATTTGATACGTAGAGAGATCAAGCAGATGGTACTCAGACAGAATGCGAAGAGGTAAGAGTGACATTGATGAAGCTCAGGTTACAGATGTGTATAATTATAGGTATGCTTCATGTAGCTGTGTATTGTACTTAATTATCCTTGTTGTTACTATTGTAATGGAATTTTAGAATTTTTATTCTATTGAGTTTCTTTTCCCCCTTCTGGATACAGAATCTTTGTTGCCACTTGGAATGTAGCAGGGAAGTCACCTCCGAGTTATTTGAGTCTTGAAGATTGGCTTCACACATCTCCACCTGCTGATATCTATGTTCTTGGGTAAGTTACTGACTATATAATGTTCCATCTTCTCAGTTATGCAAAAGTAAACACTGAAATATTTTGCATTGTCTTGGACTCAGGTTTCAAGAAATTGTACCTCTTAATGCTGGTAATGTTTTGGGAACAGAAGACAATGGTCCTGCAAGAAAATGGCTAGCCCTTATTAGGAGGACCCTGAACAGCCTTCCTGGAACAAGTGGTGGATGCCACACTCCTTCACCTCTCCCTGATCCTATTGTAGAGCTAGATGCTGATTTTGAGGGATTAACGAGGCAAAAGGCAACCTCCTTCTTTCAACGGAGGTCCTTCCAATCCTTGAGTCGTAGTATGAGAATGGATAACGATATGCTAATGCCACAAGCTTGCCTTGATCGCCGTCTCAGTGTCTGTGATAGAATGATATTTGGTCACAGACCCAGTGACTATGACCCCAATTATCGATGGGGTTCCTCGGATGAAGAAAATGGTGCTGGTGACTCCCCAATTACAACACAATATTCACCAATGTCATATGGCGGTTGTTTCACCATGGAGGACAGTGATAGACAGACAGGACACTCAAGGTACTGTTTGGTTGCTAGTAAGCAAATGGTTGGGGTATTTCTAACTGTTTGGGTGAAAAGTGATATCAGAGATGATGTTCACAACATGAAAGTGTCTTGTGTTGGCCGAGGGTTGATGGGATATCTTGGAAACAAGGTACATTTGACAATCTATTTTAATAGCAGAGTTTATAATGGACTGGGGAAGGAAACAATTTCATTCTCTTGGATTTTCCAGGGATCAATATCAATTAGTATGTCATTGCACCAAACGAGCTTTTGCTTCATTTGTAGTCATTTGACTTCTGGACAAAAGGATGGCGATGAGTTAAGGAGAAATTCAGATGTAATGGAGATTCTAAGAAAGACAAGGTTTCCCCAGGTCCATGACATGGGTGATGAGAATTCTCCTCAGACAATTCTGGAACATGAGTAAGACCCTTATCTCTATTCCTGATCTATAACATGCATCTGATACTTGGAGATTGTGAATCCAAGTAAAATTCACTACTAAGTGCTAACTTGTATCTTAGTTAAGAACTAAAGTTTTGGTTTAACTGGTGTAGTCGAATAATATGGCTGGGGGATTTAAATTATCGGATAGCCCTTTCTTACCGTGCAGCAAAAGCCCTTGTTGAGATGCATGATTGGAAGACTTTGTTAGAAAATGACCAGGCATGCTACTACTTTGCCCCTTTACAAGTAATTTTGATTGATCTTTGCTCTTTTCTCATATTAGATATATCTGACCATTTGATATCTTTTTCTTTCAGCTATGTATAGAGCAGAGGCAAGGTCGAGTCTTTGAAGGATGGAATGAAGGGAAAATATATTTCCCTCCCACATATAAATATTCAAACAATTCAGACAGATATGCAGGTGATGACAGACGCTCAAAACAAAAGAGAAGAACTCCAGCATGGTAGTCTTCTTTCTTGCAAATGTAAATGATGATACTATTGCCAAAGGAAATGTCCTAGATCATTATTTTGAAATTATATCATTATTTATGTAAACAATCAAAATCTTTATTCATGAAGGTGTGATCGTATCTTGTGGTATGGAAGTGGGCTTCACCAATTGTCATATGTTCGTGGGGAGTCAAGATTCTCAGATCATAGGCCAGTTTATAGCATATTCTTGGCAGAGGTTGGGTCTATTAGCTGTAACCAAATAAAGAAAAGCTCCAGTTCCAGGATTGAAGTAGAAGAGTTGTTCCCACATTCACATGGTTATGGCTACACTGGTTTGAACTACTTTTGATGAATGCCAATAATTCGTATTCCAGGAGATCAACTTGACTATTTGAGTGAACTGAAACAGCTGAGTGTACCACACAAGGTAATTCACCTCAACAAGAAAATTCCAATAAATATTCTCTACCTTGCTTGGACATCCTTTAGAATT
This sequence comes from Spatholobus suberectus, assembly GCA_004329165.1. Lineage (NCBI taxonomy): Eukaryota > Viridiplantae > Streptophyta > Magnoliopsida > Fabales > Fabaceae > Spatholobus > Spatholobus suberectus. Next base: position 21,227,369 of record CM014732.1, read on the forward strand.
TGGCTTACGAAAAACCACACTCGGCTTTGCCATTAATTGTATTTCCAACAATTTCAAAATTCAATGAAGGCCAAGATTCAATTTGCACTGGACTTCTAAATGGTCTTTGTCTTCAAAACTAATTAGTTAATTGTTAAATGACCGTATAGTTTAGGTCTAGCTATACCTACTTTCACCAAATGAATAGGCATTTCTAACCACAACATCCATTTCAAGGAATAAGTACTCATATTGCCAGTTCTTGGCAATATAAATATTTCAAAGATTTTTTGACAGTAATGGTTTTGACCTTGTCGTTCTTCCTAATAAAGTTTCTAGTTGAGATGTCATGTAAGCCTTATCCTCATCCTTGACTTGGGGCCCTCCTGTTTTAGGTAGGCACTACTGTGAGGAATTGCTAGCCACAATGATGATCGAGACATTCTGTTACCCTCACAGTCCCAAAGAAGGTTGTCCTTTGCCCCTCTTTCCTTTTCTCACTTTCTCTGTATTTTTTTTCTTTCTATAACTGCTAAACCTTCTCCATACCTCATTCTTGCAGCTGCAGAGTTTGTGGGCTTGCACTAACTAAGGATATTTGCGGCTCACAACCTTATTGGTTAGAATAATGGCTGATGGGATCAAAGAAAATATACAGCATCTATTCTCAATTCTCATGAATGAGATAATGTAACTAAAATTAACTCGTGCTTTGACGTAGTGGAGAATAACAAGTAGTAGTTTTACTTCATCGCTAATTTTCTCGCCTTTGTTATTTTTGCAGGATTTGAAGATTCTAACTAAGGTGTTTGACTTATTCTTTAGCACAATTGTAGTAAACCAAGGGAATATTTGTACCCCTTTTTAATTATCTTATTCGTTTATCTTGAGTTCTTAACCATCCTAGTATTTTCTTATAGCAGCTTTAATGAGAATCATTGAAGCTAAAGAGTAAAATTTAGGTGGTTGTTTTCAATTTTTATTTTTATTTTTATTTTTTCTGAATAAGTTGCAACAAAAAGGAAAAAGGAACTACACTACTTACACTGTTTTGTTGGCTTTTACCAGTAAGTCATTATTTGTACCCAATTCTAAACTTTTTCCTGTTGTTTCATTCTGATTCGGGCGTGTTTCTTTGAGCAACATCTATTCAGTTTCGGTCAATGTTCATTTTTAAAGGAATAATTTCAGTTCACATGATGTTAACTAGAATGATGTTGCCCAAATAATTTGTTACACCAAAAACAACAGCTTGCGGTCCTTTCTTGGATCTTCTGGTCTAGAATTTTTCGTGATAAATTTTGAAAAAGCTAATTCGTAAAAGAATGACATAATTGTTTTAGCTATGTAATAGAAAGAGATGTCCGTAGCAAAGTGTACTTTTGCTTGACTAACTGATCCTTTCAGAGAAGAAATTTTCTGACTCCCAATAATGGCTCACGTCGAAGTTGTCAAAATCTAAAATTATGGACCACCATCAAGGATGCAGCTTCTATTGACGTTCCCAACAATAAATTTTTGAGTAAACAAGTGTTTTCTAGGACAAAACCACCAATGAATTTGATTCCCAATCCATAATTCCGTATACCCTCGTTATTATCGTTCAGACATTTCAATTGATGTTTATTTTCATTTATCTAATACCGAAAAAGGGTCTCTTTATAGAAGACGTGTGTTTGCTTTTTGTAAACCAGAAGACGCGTGTATATATTATACTAGCACTTTAACTAGTACGTTGTTCTGCTATCGTATTTTTAGTTTTTACTTATTAATATATCAAAATATAATTTTAAATAATAATAATACGCATTGAATAATAACATCGATATTAAACATGAAATATGTATAATAATATAATTTAACATATTATTAAGGTGATGTAAAAAACCTCTCCAAACATATATTTTCAGTATACTATATTATTGTTGTTCTTTATTATAAATAATATTTCAAACATCTTCAGTCTTTGTTTGAAAGGTCAAGAAAATAAAAGAAAAAGTAAAAAAAATAATATTAAAAAATTAATAAAAGTAAAATAATAATAATAAATTATTTTTTTAAAATTAGCGATTTACAGAAAAAACTTTAATATTATAACTAGATTATATAAAAATATATTTGTAATTTTTTTTGTTTAATTTGGAAGAATAAACATATACATGCAAATGTTAACTGGCTTGAAATTTTATCCAATTCAATATATTATCGGAATAGTTATTTATTTGAGTAAACCATCAATTTAATCTCTCAAGCATTACCCTCTCTCCTAAATATTCCTTAAAAAAATAAAATTATATAAGTAGTCTTTAAAGTATTGAATATCCATCAATTTGGTCTCAACATTGATATATTTTACTATCGTTCAATGATTAATTTAAAGGATTTTTCAATACTTAGGGGACTATTTAGTATGATTTTTAATACTTGCAAATTACTTATATAATTTGTTTGCTTTAGGGACTATTTAAGAGAGAGAGTAATACTTTAGGATAAAATTGATGATTTATTCTTATTTATTTGGTTCATTGGTGGATCGAACTAGTCATTCTAGTTTTATTATTATTATTATTATTGTTATTATTATTATTATTATTATTATTGTCATTATTCATAACTAGTCACTCTAGTTGTAGCATGTTATTACTTTTATGTCTTAGCATATTATTTTGTGTCAGTTTATTTCATTTTATTTATTTTATAGAAAATTATATTTGTAGTTAAGTATAATTTATGTCCATATTATAAATTTGAGTATTTATTTTGAAGAGTGAGCTTATCGCTCTCATTATTATCTTAATTAACTCATTTTAAAAATTTTCTAATTTAAATTATTGTTATTATGAATATGTTATTATTTTCAAATTAAAAATAAAATTTAATCATACTTTATCTTAAATTATAAACATTATTTTTTTCTAAAATTTAAATTAAATTGTATTAATTATTTTTATTATGAGTATGTTAGTATCTTCAAATTTAAATTAAATCCTATTTTATTTCAAGTTTTAACAATTCCTATTATCTGAGTATGTTATTATCTTTAAATTTAAATTAAATCCTATTTTATTTCAAGTTTTAACAATTCTTATTATCTTAAAATATTATTGTTCTTATTATACTATTTTCTTCAAGTTTAACTCAAATTAAATGTTATTTTTATTTTAATTAGATTCATTAAAATATTATAAACTGATTTTAATATATATAAAAAATATTTACTCTATATATGTTGGGGAAACAAATCCTTCTTCATGCATAATACTAAAAATAAAAATAGCAGAAGACACAATTTTAACGTGATTCGGCATAATGTTAGCATCATAATCGTAAAAGAGGAAACAAATTCCTAAAATAAAATCAATATCTTTAAATCTAAATAATATCTTTAAATTTAAACAATATTCTAAAAATTTGAAATTGAAATTTTGAATTACAGTATATCCTCTAAGTATATAAATTAGAATAATTATCTTGAATGAGAGCATTTTTTGTTGTTATTTTTCAATGAGAGCGTTTTTAGCTGTTATTATTGAATGAGAGCGTTTTTAGAATTTTTTTTAACCTCTTCTCTCTTTCAATCTATTATTTTAAATATCTTTAATTCTAAATTGAATTTAAATATTTTTTTTAATTTAATTATTAATAATTAAAAATTAACATTGTATTACAATAATTATTTATTATAAATTTAAAATATAATCTATAAATATAAAAATATTTATTTATTACAAATTTTAGTTATAATATAATTTATATATTTAAAATATTTATTTATTATAAATTTAAGTTATATAAAATAAATATTTATCCTATGCAATGCACATATTAAAATACTAACTTACATTGATTTTGGAAGGAAGAAAAGGCATAAACGTTAGCTTTATCGTACGAGTTTTTTTCGCACTCAATTCAATTCAATTGAGGTAAAAAATATATATAATTGTGTGTTGTCAATTTCTTAAGAAAATTTTTAAAAATGTCTTTTTTTTTTTTTTGTAGGACAACTATTCCCAAATATTTATTAAGTTCGTTATTCTTCGTAATGCCGCAATTATTCGAGTTTGTTTTTTAAGCTAATATTGAAGTGATTAATTAAGTTGCGTTAACGTCAGTGTCAAATCTCGCTAGTTGTTTGTGTTCGTCAAATCAACAGATCAAAAGCACCGGAATAACTGCAGTTTAAAGGGGCAACACAACACCTTGAAGAAACAATTAACAAAAGATAAAGAAAAAGTGTTTTGTCTCGCTACTTTCTTTTTTCAGTAGGAATTGTCTCACCTTCATTAATTTCGAAATAACTTGAGAATGAGTTTATCGCTTAAATAATTGTATAATTTTACTGAATTTCGAGCGCACGCATATCTCAGTTTTTTTATAACTTGAGAGTGAACTTATATATACATTTTTTTTAAATTTATATCTTCCTATATTTTATTTATATTAACAAATACTCATTTAACACACTAACTATTTATCAGAAATTAGTAATATATCATATATCAAATTACATAACAATTTTACTAATTCCTATTTTCATAATATAGAATTGACAAAATAGAATAATGAGTTAATTAAATATAGAACAATAATTATATACACAGAAAAAGATTCTCGCAAATTTACATAATCTAATCATAACAATTTCGTACTTTTTGCCTTCCAATTTTTTCCCATCTCATCAATGACTTTTTAAATTTTTTTATATAATTATAATTACTAATATTCACGTGAAGACTAACAATTTATATTTGTACAGAAAATTTATATTAAAATAAAATATTTAATTCTTAACCGTCACCCTTTTTTCCATTCCCTTTACACCACTCTCCTTCCTCCTTCGCCTGACTAAAAATATCCACTTCCACTTGCCTCCCTTTTTCTAATAAGAATCTCTCATAACACTTTTTTACAATTAGGAAAAAGATAAGAAAAGAAAAAGAAAAAAAAAATGAGATGAGATATGTGATGTGATTGGAATAAACAGAGAAAAAAAATATATTGTAGAAAATTGAAGTTAAAATAACATTGGTCTTTCTACAAAATTGCTGTGCAGATTGTCAGTTGAATTGAGTGGCATGTATCAGCAGGTGATATTATTGTTAGCGTAAGATTACTGTTCAGTATACTATGGCTCAGTTCTTGATGCATCCCCGTGCAGCCAGAACCTGTTGTTTTTCCAACCCTGCTATTGTTATTCTCTAGTTTATGCTGAATTGCTGAGCCCTATTACCACGCAAAATCCTTTCCATTTCATTGCTTCTGTCACTACCCTGGTGTCTCAGAATTCATAAATAGCAATGTTCTCAGCTGAAAGTGTTTCTCCCATTGACAAATACATCAACAAATATTGTGGAAGAAGTTCGGGAGGGATTATATTTCTATGGATCAACAGCCATGCATGCATGAATGCATGTGGTGTATGTATGGGGCACAGACTCTTCTATTTGTTAACTAAAAGTAATGGTACTGAAGATCTAGAACTTAATAGAATATTTTACATAGAATAATGTGTTGGTTTATTCACATTGGTAGTACATTAGTGTTAACCATATAAATGTAAATCTAAATCTACACGAGAAAAGGAGAGAGAACAAAACTTCAACAGCCTGAAGTCGTGAAGATGATGATTTGAAACTTGCAAGAGCTAATACTTGGTTGGTTGACACTTTCCTCATCAAGTTAAGCCTATCCACCTTTTAAAAGCCAAGGCTGCTTCCCTTTTGTTTAGTTGGGATTCCGTCTGAAATTTCGGAGCCTTCCCTTTGTAAAGTGATTTATGATATTTCAAGAATAGCATTCGGTACTTGTACTTGTCAACAAACATGTTTCCTTTTTCCATCATCGCTACAACTTCATTGGCTCGAACAAAGAATCCACCTCTCACAAATGTATACAGCACAGAATCGAGAAGTTCCTGATCAAACTTCATGGAGACAGAAGAAGCAAGAGCTTTCATCTCACCCCACAGTTCTGTCACTTCTTGATATTTCCCTCCAACGGCAGCATACCCAGTGACCATTGAATGGAAAGTTTGCACATTTGGCGAGTGGCCTAAGCTTCTCATCTTCTTTAGAGCTTTTTCTGCATCTTGCATCAGTCTCTTCTTGCAAAAAAAGTGGATTACATTATTCCAGTCATGAACTCCACAATCCAGTCTCTGCCCTTCCTTGATTTCCTGCAACAGCTTGGTCATTAGTCCAGCTTCATCTGTCTCTGCACCACTCTTTTGAGTGACTTTTGGAATTCTAGACTCTTTCCTCTCTTTAAATAATTGGAGTGCTCCCTGTGTGTCTTGCTGGAGTACCCTGGATTGGATCATTGCCTCATAAGAGCTTGAGTCAAGCTGGATACCAGCTATCCTAGCATCTCTCAGAAGTGATGTGACTTCTGCGGCCCTATTCGCTCGGCAATATGCTTTCAGAAGAGAAGAGTATACAGATGAACCGGTTCTAACTCCGGCTAGACGCATCTCATCAAGGAGATCATGTGCTTGATCCAGCCATCCAAGTGAAATGCATGCATTAATAACATGAACCATGGCTGAGTTTTCATTGGAAAATGGAGAATCTTCTCTTTCTGCCTTGAGAAGAAACACTGCTAAATCCTTGGTCTTGCCAGCTTCTAGAAAAGCTTTAACTAATTTCACATAAATTGTTTCAGTTGGTTGCAGTATACCACGTTTGGTTGTAATCAAGTCCACCTGCATCTGCAACTTAGCTAATAAAGAACCAAGTATAGCTTTTGACTCTGCTTCAAGCTTTGAGAAGTTTCTATCTTTAGAGAACTCCTCATAAGATAATACAGCATTTGTAATTGGCCTGTTATTTTCAAAACTATTTAAATCTTTACTGTTGTTCAAACTATGCACAGAAGCCAGTCCAGGAGAATGGTTATGATCAATTTCAGCAGCATTTATCATAAATTTGGCAGCTGCAAGAGAATTTCTTGCTTCCTTTGCTTTCCTAAGCATTTCCAAAACCATGTTTGATGCAGAATCTAGATCCCCATATTTCAAATGGCATGTCAGCAAACAATTATAGAACTGTCGGAACTGTAAATCAGTTAGATTTGGAGCTTCCTCTATGTACCTTTGCAGCCTCTTGAGCTCTTCTCTTCGCCCATTTCTCTCATATACACGTGCCATTATTATCAGTAGGTTTGCATCAGCTTTGACACCAATTCGAGGCATCATATCGAGAAGCTGCTCTGCCTTCCTAGATGTCTCAAATAAGAGGCACCCTGCCAAAGCAATGTTAAAAGCAGCAGTGTTTGGTTTCATGGCTATCAAAGGTGTATTGCTCTTTTTACGCGGATCTATTCTATTGTTCTGAAACAAATAACCTATTTCAAGAATCAACTCAGCAGCAAGGTAGCTCCCATCTGCTGTTTGTGACAAGTGTGCCAAAACTGCAGACCAACCAGTGACTGGGGGGAAATGCTCCATATCTATCATCTTTCTTAAAATGGTTGATGCTGGAACTGGTAGTCTGGCTTTTGCAAGGCCAAAGCTAAGGTAGATAAGCACCTCCTTTTCTAACAAGTCTTGTTTACCTTCCTCAATAGCACGCTCTACCAATTCATAAGCTTTTCCTAGCCATTGCATATCAAGGCTGTCCACATAACTTGTTACAAGCTGGCTGATGACAGATTTTCTGGGAAATCCATCCATGTGCATATGCTGCTCAAATAATTTCCATGAATAATCTAATTGATTTGCACTGATAGCATTTTGTATTTCCAAACTAACTTTGGCTGGGTCTTGAGCCTGGACCAGGATTCTTTCAGCAACACTAGAGAAATATACTCCTTGAAGGGTAAATTTATTCTCTGACCTGTGCAGAAATGCTTGTAATCTTGAGTTGGGTAAATAAGGACCAACAGACTTAACAATAGACTGGACACTTTTGCTATTGGAAACTCGGGCTGTGCCATAGTTGCCATTAGCAACCATGACACATAAAACAAAAGGGATATCAGGTCCTGTTTTGAGCTTACTTATTGCAAGCATCTTCAACTATCAGCAATCTTGTGAACATGAATTTCAGAATGAGGTCGATAAAAACCTGTAAATTCATAGTGCCCGCTGGTAAACAACATGCATAACAAATGTTATACTACGACAGGACAAATAAATCAGATTTATGCTCATAAAGAGGAATGAGCATTTTTGAAACTAGAAGGTTCAACAAGAGGAGTCTGGTAAAAAATACACAAGAGGAGGTTTTGAAGAGCATTATCGAGAAATCAAAAATAAACCTAAATTGAAAATTTCTGAATTATTTCATTTCTAAGTTGATGTGGGAAAAACGATCTAATTATATTGTCCAAAGTGAACCTTTACATGTTTTAATTACATGTAACTTGTGCCACAGATACATGAAAACTCTGCTTTGGCATCATTCATTCTGCTCTTCACAAACTCCAAACAAATAAAAAATAAAAAAATCTAATAGGAACAAGTTTAAAGATAAAGGGCCAAAAAAATTGTGAAACTAACAAGGCCAATTCGGACAAAGCTTTCATTCAGTCAATAGTTGAAAGAGCAATGGAATCTCCCTATTCCAAAGATAATGTTACTACATTATTATTAAGCAGGCTAAAGAATGACAAAACGCCAAATGAGGCGAAAAGTTAAAAAATTGGAGTTGGTCTACTTGATACAACTAGGAAATTATCAACAATGTCAGTAACCCAATTAAAGTTTGAAAGTTGGCATAAGCAACGGATACTTTGAGCGCTAGAAACTATAAATAAGTTAATAAAAACCCCAGAAACCCAGTGGGTCGCCAATAAGTGGATAAAATCTAAGAATTTGTCTCACCAGGATAAGAATTGGTGGTTGGTCCTCATTGATTTGTTTCAGAAACGGAAACGCAAGACAAATACTATTGTTATGCAAAACATGAAGAGCAGCACTTGATTTGTCCACTTGTCTGCCGTGGCCATCATCACACCCAAACAGCCAGTGTCACCCCTCGCCGAAACCACCGTCCCCGACTTCGACCTCTGCCACCGTAGAAGCTACCATCAACCAAGCCCTGAATAAATGAATGAATGCCTTTCCTTTGCGTTTATGGGCTAAGTGTTAGTCAGTCCATTTGAGTTTAGTTGGGTTTACTAGTTTGAAGTTATTTGGGCCCTTTCTTCTGAAAGAAAATGTCCCCTAGTTAAACAAAAAGACAATTGTTAAGTATACCTCGATATACATACCCCCCTTCATTTTTTTTTTCTCAAAAATACCCTTTCCAATACCCCCACCAGACCAGTATATGTGAAAAGAATTTCTTCAATTTCAAAATGCAGTAACATTTATGAATTAAACAATACAGGATGGGGTTCCAAACTTCCACCCCTGCAGCCAGCACCACCACATCAACTCCCAATCATTCCTGGATGGAGAGAAGTTAATCATCAATCGAGCTACATCTGCCAAAGCAACCGAAAGAAAAATTATAACAAATTGAATTCCATTAAAGTTTATACTATTGCATTACTTCAACAGTACACAAATAGTTTTTCGCAAGAATATTATATAGGGGAAGGACACGGTTGACCTTGTCCATAGGGCTGAACTGCCTGATCGAAAGGTATATTCTTCTAGTTTAATGTCTTTGGGCATTCTTTTATGTTCATTTCTTTAATAACTTGGCCATGATTCCTATGGAGGGAAAGGGAAGGTAGAGTTAAAATTTCAATTTGACTTAATATTTTTTTATTTAAAATTTTTTAAAAATGAAAGGAATAAGACCAAATATTTGTTCATCTTCTGTTGCTCCCTCTCAATAGTTTGAACAATGAATAATATTCCTTTTACTCTACTATATTAAAAAAAATAGTTTGAAGTTTTAAACTACTTTTCTTTCCCTCTCAATGTTGAAATAGACAATTTAGACATGCTTGGAGATCCTCGGTAGTTGCTTCAATCTACCATTCTCTCAAAGATACATTGTAGTTACATACTTGACAGACATTGCTTATTGTTAGGAACTATTGCTTTGTGATTTGTGCAAATTTTTTCTATTGTGCTTGCTTGGCATGACATGTTACTTATTATTCTCCTAGTGTCTCTTATTTAACTGGAGCTTCACATGCTTATATCTTTCAAATAATCTCCTTTATGGCTACTAGTAGTTAGGAAGCTGTACTGCTTCTATGGGGCAAAATCACAAATAGTTATTGCCATTGATAATGAACTGTCAAAAAATGTGCTTTTCTTCACACCGAACATGAATCATAAATACCACTTCCCCCGTGACGTTTAAATAACGAGATCCTCCAACAATTAACACATGCTTCTTCTACCACCGACCTCCCGGCACACTAAAGGTAATATTGGCCATACTTGCTCACCCCACTAACAAACCCACAAAAATCAATTCCCCCCATCCACTTCATAAACAAATTAAAACTAACAACCTGTTAAGCCCCGTAGATAAATAATGCCAAAGTCAAATTGATCACTCAATGGCTTTGTGTATCTAAATAATGACGAAAGGATTTTATTCTTACCCAGAACACCATGAACGTGAACCTTTTAAAATTGTTATTAGTAACAACCAAATATTTTCTACGCCCTGCAAAGTGTCCATCGTTTCATCATCCATGCCTTCTCTCCCACCAAAAGCGCCAAAGCCAGAATAAATTCATGCGTATAATAACTAGCGCAACTAGACCAGTATATATAGTGGAGCATGCCAGCATGGTACGATACTGGTCTAGTGGGTATTGGGTGGTAATGCTTCCTGTGAGAGAGAAAATGTTCAAAAAAAATAAATCGAGAGGATCGTATAAGGAATCCATGAAAGTGAAGAGTTTGAAGCCCCATAAAGGAGTTTTCTCATGGAGAAGGTCAGTATGGAAGCTCCAAGGAGAGAGAAAGTACTTGCACACCATCTTACAAAAGAGCTCACGCCCCCAATTTTCCTTTCGAAAGTTTGTTTCTGGACATGTAAAAGTATGTTCCAAAAATTAATTTATGGAACGGATATTTTTGAGGAAAAAAAGAGGAAGGAGGTGTGTTTATCAATCAACGAAGTATATTTAATAATTGCCAACAAAAAAAGTATTTTTAGTGATGTTTTAAAAATCGGACCAGTGTTGGTTCATAGGTTATTGATTCAATAGTGATTGAATTATGGCTAAACCAATAGTAATTAAATTTATATTTTTAATACTATATAATGTTTTAAGTAATAAACTAATATGAAATTATTTGAAATTAAAATGTAAAAAAATTGTAAGTTAATATAAATGACTTAATTATATGTTTTATAAGATAAAAAATTAAAAATAATTTACAAAATAATTTATTCCTATGTCTAATATTTAAATATGTATTTTTAATTATCTTAAAAATATTTTAGATTAAATTAAAAATATTAAAAATAAAAATGGAAAATTTTGAAAAATACCTGTTTAAACCGGTTTTTTGCACCAGTTTTATACCTTTTTTAGACTAGTTCACATTGATTCACATCGGTTCTGAGATAAGTTGATTTTTCAAACTTAACTGACTAATCACCAAACTAGTTCTTGATCAAACCGGTTGAACAAGCGAATTCAATTTGGTTTTTAAAACTGTGGTTTTTAGTTCGTTTTATGAAATGGATAAAAAAATGATAAAATTAAAAAAAGGGAAATTAAAATAAAAAATAACAAACATTAGAAAAGGGTTACGAAAAGAAAAGAGAAAAGTCTTGGGTGTTTTTTATTATTTAGCTCGTTCATTTTTGTTGAATGATGTGTTATGTTAATTTTAATTCGTTTATCATTGCTCCCATATTTTTCACTTTGGTGGGTAGTGGTTTGCGTTATGAAACAAAAGAGATTTAATTAATTTGTCTCTCAAGTATTTAATTTACTCAAATGAATACATCCATCTTAATTCATGTAACAATACATCACGTTTAGTATTGTTTGTTATCTTCAAGAATTATATGTATTGTAAGGGTTTATAATATGGTTATGTTGTCTAGGTGTGAAAATAGTTTTTTTTTTTTTGGGAGATGGTGACAATAGGTTAGATTATTTGTCAAAGATTAGAGGTGCAAATAGACTAGGCACGCTAGGCTTTGCTAAGCCTGAACTTGACTTTGATTAAAAATGTATGGCCCAAGCCTGACCTGTTTACCTGTCACAGGTTTTGGCTTACTTTGTGATAATTTAATACCATGATAGATGTATGATAATTTATTTAAAAATTTATTTTGCAATAAGATCCCTAAATAAGATATAAATTTGTCTTTCAACAAACTAATAGCTTGATTCTTTATGTAGGTTAACATGCTTAACATTTAAAAAGATAAATAAATATATGATTTTAATACATTATAACAAATTTAGTATAATAATAATAATATTAACAACAAATATTTATTTATATTTATTTAAATAGGTCAGCTTGTTAGGCCTAAAAGGCTTTTTGAATGGCCTAGGCTTAGCCTCTTTAACTAAATAGGTTTTAATACAAGTCTTGGTTTCGTCTATTTTTTAAAAAAGTTTGGCCTAACCTGAGCTTGATGCAGGATAGGCCATAGGCCCTTATCGAGCGGCTTGACCTATTTTTATCCCTACAAATATCTATAACTTAACACACATTTAAATAAGTCACATTAAAATGGTGGCTAGTGTAATACAATTAAATATATGCCATGTTACCACAACATTGTGACATGGACCATTTTGAATTATCTTGAAATTTATGAGAATTAAAATTTTTTCTTTGAAGAATTAACAACAAATTTTACAACATTGATATGAATTAAAAATAAATTTAATCCTATACATTTTTTGGATTATTAATATTGCACAATTAGTTTAAGATAACCACCTTATGATAAGTGTATTAAGGATGTAATAGGATTAAGTTCTTATCATTTCTTTTACATAATTTGACATCCAAATTTGGTTTTATTTTACAACTCAATTTTTAGCGTTTTTATTTTATTTTAATTTTCCTGAGATTAAGATAACAAATTTTATAAATATTCATTTTAGGTTGGCAGTCTATTGCAATTTTTGGTCGTGACAAATATTTTAAGTTTTTTAAAATCAAGTATTTTAAAGATGAAACCATATTTTGATACAGAAAATAAAACGTGTCGTGAGGAATTTTACACTTTTTGAATGTGAGTTTATCGAATTGAATAAGTTTAGCTCTTTTTTCAAACATCTTTATAACATTTATAATATTTCATTAATTTCCATTAGCGTATCGGTTTTCAGGAAGCTAATGTTCATCATCTTGCTCCTATGAAGTTTGATCATAGGTCTTTGCTATTGAGGTTTGCCAATGCCCGTAGACCTAATCTTTCCAAGAGGCCTTTCAAATTTGTTGCGGCTTGGATTACTCATCAAGACTTCAATGATGTAGTTAAGCGGGAGTGGAATAAGTATGAAGGGTGAACTCAGAAAATATCTTATATGCAGAAGTCCCTAAAATGTTGGAATTAGGAGGTGTTTGGAAACATTTTTGTGAAAAAGAGGGTGATTTTGCGAAGACTTCATGGCATTGATAACGCTCTTTCGAGAGGGCCTAATCGTTTCTTATCTAATCTTCAGAAGACCTTGTGGGAGGAGTATTAGGAGATTCTTTTTAGGGAGAAACTTCTTTGGTTCCAAAAATCGAGGTGTAAATGGCTTTACTTTGGAGATAATAACTCCAAATATTTTCATGGTACTACTGTTATTAGAAGGAGAAGGAATTTTTGTGAGATTCTTCAGGATGCGAAGGGTAATTGGGTGACTTCTCCCAATGAGCTTGAGGCTTCGGTGAATAACTTTTATATGCAGCTGTGTTGTGATGATAGTTCTATTCCTGTGCCTTTTTGTTTGTTAGGTTCATTTCCACAACTTAAGGAAGAGGACTTGAGTGTTATGAATTAGGGGATCTTGTTCAAGGAGATTAAGCAAGCTTTGTTTTGTATGGGTGGGTTTAAATTATTAATCTTGTTATGTCTTGTATTTCGACTTCCAAAAGGCGCTTTGGAGTGAGGAAGCCTTGGAAGAGTTTAAACCCACAAGAGGAATTAGACAAGGGGATCCTCTTTCTCCTTATCTCTTTGTTTTGTGTATGGAGCGTCTTTCCCACTTAATTACTCTTTTGGTGAATCATAATTGGTGGAAGCCTATCTAATTGGCAAGGGGGGCCTAAGTTATCTCATCTAGCTTTTGCTGATGAGTTGATTCTCTTTGTTGAGGCTTCCTTAGATCATGTTGGTGTGATTCAGAACTATTTTGAGCTTTTTTATGCTAGCTCAGGTCAGAAAATTAACTAGAATTTTTTTTCTCTAAAAATGCTTCCTTGTAGGTTAGAGAATAGATTAGCAATGGGTTTGGTTTTCAAAGAACTGATGACTTTGGTAAATATCTTGGTGTTCCCTCCTTCATCAACGCGTGAATAGATATACCTACCAGGATATTCTGGACTGGGCAAGTCAAAGGAAGAATGCTTAAAAGGCTCGTCATTTATCTTTTGCAGGACGGTTGACGCTTGCAAAGTCAGTGCTTGTAGCTCTTCCTTACTATGTGATGCAAACTACTTTTTTGCCATCCTGGGATGAGCTGGATTGGAAATGCAGGAGTTTCCTTTGGGGGGATCTTCATAACCAGAGGAAAATCCAGTCAAAGTCTTGGAAGGATATTTGCCAACCAAAGAATTGTGGTGGGTTAAGGATTGGAGTAGCTAGTGATGTAACCAAAGCCTTCATGATGAAAATTGGTTGGAATATTTGTACTCATCCTAATGATCTTTGGGTGGCTGTTCTTCGCTCAAAGTATAAGTGTAGTATAGACCTTATGCCTATTATTTCTAGACGTAATCAAGAGTCCAATCTTTGGAGGGGGATCTGTAGTACTTGACAGCATGTAAAGGATAATATTTTATGGTGTGTTGGGGATGGGAATAGGATATCCATTTGGTTGGATCATTGGCTTCCAAATTCCCGTGGGCTACTGGGCCAATTAATCTACATGAGTTACAAAGGCCAATTAGCAATTTTATTTTGGAGGATGGGAGCTGGAGTTTGGATTCTGTCCAGCACTTGATTCCCTAAACAGTTCAAGTTGATATCCATGCTATTGTTCTTGCTCTGGACCGAGAGGATAGTCTGGCTTGGTCTGGATCACCAGATGGAGAATTCTCTTTAAGAAATGCTTATTTGACCTTAAGTGCTATGAATCGTCCCAATTCCAAGCCTATTTTTAATAGAATTTGGCTTTTGCAGGTAGATTGGGTAGTTGCTCTACAGTTCCTGTGGAGCTTTAGGCCATATTTCGTGGTCTTCAAATTGTTTTGGAGAAGGGGTTCAGGAGCATTCTGGTGGAATCCGACTTTCTTTTGGCCATCCAATTGCTTCAAAAATGATGCTTACCTTATCATGGGTGCAGTTCTCTTGTGCATGCTATTCATAAATGTACCATTGCGTTTGGTACCGACGAAATGGGACTGAAGACCGTAGAAAAGAGTGGAAGAGAAGGGAATTTCTAAAATTTCTTCATGTTTGGTGCGAGAGAATGGCGGAGAAATTTTTAAAAATTTCAGTGGAACCCACGGCTTGTTTTATCTTCACTAATATGAGAAGAAACAAGAAGAAATTGTACACATTCAAGACTCTTTACTGGAAATATCCTCGTTGCCACTTGTGAAGTGTTGCTGCTCAGGTTGCTGGTTGTAGCTAGTTGTCTTGTAGAAGCTGACATTGAAGAGTTGGTGGAGATTTGAAGCCAAAATCGATTTTCTAAGTGGTCAAAATCGATTTTGCTTGTTTGATGTAGCACATTGAAAATCTTCTAGTCACAGGCCATAATCGATTTTGGCATTCCCAAACCATTTTTTTATCCACCTGTGGTGTGGATATCGTTATGCAAATCAATTTAATTTGATCGAAAATCGATTTTAAGTTACCATTCAAGAATCCACCATCTTTGGAGGTCAAAAAAATTGATTTTACTTAAAAGGAAATCGATTTTTATCTTGCTTTTTAATTAATGTGCTCTTTGAGAGTATACTAAAATTGATTTTGATGACCATAAAATCGATTTAACCCAAAAAAAAATTAGTTAACATGTAGGGGTATAATAGTAATAATACAATTTTCTTTCTTTTTTTTTTCTATCAAACCAAACAACCTCACTCACTTATTTTTCCTTTATTTCTTCTCAACCAAACAACCTTAATTTTTACTCCATTTCTCTTCTTTTCTTTTTTCACCTCTTTTTTTCCTTTCTTTTCTTTTCTTTGCTCAGTACCAAACAAAGAGGTAGAGAGCGTGACCCTTCCATTGCTTGGAATCATATTTTTCATGAGGTAGATCAAGTTACTGATGCACTTGTCAAGTATGGTCTATCTATGCAAAAACATACAAAGTTTTTAAGTCAGCGCTATCATTTAGTTTTTTTCTGGTTTATAGTTAGGCTTGCTAGCCCTTTGCATTCACAAAAAAAAATAAAAAAAATTGGCCTATGAACTCGTTATCGATCTTTCTTAAGACAATACTTTTTTTTTAACTGATTCTTAAGACAATAGTTAAAGAATAAATAATGGTACATTACTTTCATTCAATCACAAATTGTTATTTATATTAAGTTTGTTAATTTTTATAAGAGAAAATAGGCTATGCACTGATAGTATAGAGCAATTTTACATTGTCATCTAATTACAAACCATCATGTATGGTAAGTTTGTTAACTTTTACAATAATTATCTTAAAAGTCATACAAACAATGATTCTTGATTGATTAACAATGTAAAAAAAAATTACACTAATAATGTATAACCATTAAACTCTTTTTATAATAGAGAAAAAAGTATATACATTGACAGTATAAAGTTTTTTTTACACTATCATCTAATCACAATTCACCATTTATGGTAAGTTTGTTGACTTTGATAATAATTATCTTAAAAGTCACACTAGAACTAATTTCTAATTGGTTAACAATGCAAAATATTTTACATTGTCAATACATATCCATTAAATTTTTTATAATACTTACTTTAAAAGTTATATCTAGAATAATTTATGATTAATTGATAATGTAAAAAATTTTCATAACAATACATGTTTATTGAACTCATAATTAAATGTTTTTGGCAAAAAAAAAACAAAGTAATGACATTATCTGTTGTGGAGAATACTAACTTATGAGAAAATAGACTATGCACTAATAGTGTAAAGCAATTTTACATAGTGATCCAATCACAAACGACCATATATGGTAAGTTTGTTGACTTTTATAATAATTACCTTAAAAGTTATACCAATGGTGATTTTTGATTGGTTAACGATGTAAAACTTTTTACACTGATAGTGTATAACCATTAAACTCACTATCTTATACATAAGTTTTAGTGATGCTTAAATATGTGTATCAATATAATTAAAAGGTAGAAAGGCAAAGCAACCTTTTATTTTATTTTTTTAGTATACAATGGTTGCATTGATATTAAAACCTACGACCTTATACATATTATCCCAATTCCCCACCACTAGGCCAACCCTAGTGGATTACCAAAGCATCATGTTTACATAAGTTATATTTGGGGTTTTCTTTTGTACATTAACATTTACTAGATGACAAAAATCATGATTCCTATGAGGAATGCAAAAGGTGACGGGGAAACAAAATATGAATGAGATGGCGAAGGACGTGGAGTCAACACTAGTCGAATTTGTGGAATTTTAGTGGGCGCTTCTACTTCCACTGGAGATGATGCTGGTGTCAGTTCTCGTGCCAATTGCTCGTTCTCATATTTGTGTGCTTCGCCTAGAGACACCATTTTTGAAACTGCTCATCAATTTCTCATCTTAGTGGATGTATGGTAGGAATTCATTTTAAAGAAATTTCAAAAGTTATAAGTAACAAAAATAAGCAGTTTTTTTGAAGAGTTTAATTTTTATGTACTATCTACATGTAAAGGTCAACAAACCTATGACATTAGTCATTAATAGCATTAATGTATAAAGAGAGACAGGAAAAAAAAACAATTATCATTAATTTCAAGTTTTAAACAGTTATATTATTTGTATTTCGAAAGTTATCAAATTATATCTTTACACAACTTTCATACTAAGAAAAAATACCCACTCTAATGAAGACGCGGTTGTCAATGTATAAATTCTCCTATAAAGTTAAAATAATCAAAAAATCATATCATTTATTTTTGTTGCAGCTATATCGATTTTTATATGCAAATAACATTTCATAATTTAACTTACCACACTCATTTATTTTATGAGTTTAATTTTGATATATTATTAGGATAAAGATTTTACATTGATAATCAATTAAAAATCATTTTAGATATGACTTTTAAATAATTATTACAAAATTCAATAATTTTAATTATATTAATCCATAATTAAATGTTAATATAAAAAATAATATATTTTAATTAAATTCTTATTTTATTTCTTTTTCTTTAATTGTATTCCGTTGTGGAGTTAAGCCCAATGTTTTATAAACCTTTGGACACATTACTTAAACTACCTTGTGGGCTAAAGGGAGATGTGGCGATTGAAGGGAGAGTTGGGCCGTTCGGTCCAAGAACTGCAGGGCCTGCCAAAAAACGTGTGTTTTCAGCACAGATTTTTTTGACCAAGGAAATAGCATAATTAAAAAAAATTCCAAATTAAAAATTTAGATCATCTTGACCAAAAATAAAAATTGATCACACACAAAAAAAATGTTAATGGAATTTTTATCAAGATAAAAATATATCAAAAGCAACGGTAATAGATACGACTGAATATAAACAGTAACAGGAAAGTAAAATCTTGGGCTGATTACTACGATTACAAATACAAATGCAGTTAATCAATACCTGGAGCTGGTAAAGGAGAACCAGAAGCTGCAACGTACCCCCCCCACCGAGTAAGAAAAAAAAAAAGACTATTAGAAATCTAATTGGTTTATCAGGAAATGAAAATGGGAAAATTAAAGTTTGTCAAAATGTATAAATATTTGGATGCAATGAAGCATGAATTGAATTTGCACCTTTGCACTGTATGGGAACTCCATTAATGTTGCATGCTTGTGATAGGGAGAGGGCAAGAGCTTGGGTAATGGGTAGTTGGAAAAATGGAGCATTGGCAGAGATTACCAGGCAAGCACAATCCATATTAGTGCTCATCAAAGACCTTAATGAATCACAACAAGTACTTGGTGGCACTAGACCATTATTAGTGCTTCCTGTAATGATGTTGGCGCACGGTGTGAAACTGCTGATCATAGAGGTTGTGCAGGCCGTACTAACCTGCCCATTAACCAAATTTACTGAAGCCACTATAAGGGCTGCTAGTATCACTCTTATTTGAAAAGCTCTGGGTCTCAGCTGTTCCATGACGGGGATCAGTCTTGGAAGAAGATTGATGTGTAATAGAATGGTTTATGTTTGATTAAACTAAGATAAGGAGTGATTTTATATACTACAATGGTTCTACAGGTAGATTTGAATATGATAAAGGAGTTCAACTAACTTGACTAACAATTCCAGTGAAGACTATTTTGCTGTCAATTACCCCAGTTATTGTTACGGTCTTGCAATTTGGTGTGGTTGGCTTGAATGGAGCTTTTCATAATTTTGAAAGTTGATAATGTTATTCGAAAATCGAAATTCCGTTTGAGAGTAGAAAATCATTTGTGAAATTCCAATTAACCTTTTCATTTTGGTTTACAAGTACAGGGGTGGGTTATGGAGATGTCAAACTGTCAAACATGCCCTATAGTCAATATGTCTGACAAATATTTCCCATACACATAAAAATAAAGGATCCCTTAATATTAATCATTTTATCTTTTAATATTTTATTTCTATTCTTGGCGTGATCATCTGTGCAGACTTTGGAAATAGAAAAATGAAGAAGTTGTTGGAAAAAAGTATCCCATGTTTCAATGGGCATGCTTACAACCTGCCTTCTCTTCTAAGCATTCGTTATTGCGTTAAAATTTTAACTCCCTTTAAGTAGCCCGCTCCATTATGCATCATAATTATAGCACCAAAAGCAGAAACATTGCATACGCACTCTAATTCCCTTACAAATCATTCTCAAAAGTAAAACCATCATGAAAAGATGATACATTTGGTGCTTTCAATACCCGCAATATTACTCATGCCATAGGGACATGTCAAAATAGCAACACAGAAAAGATAAAAATTAAGAAGCATAGAATGACACGTAAGGCAACTTTATTAAATCAAAATGGTAAAGTTCCAGTCAGATTCTTAACAAAGAATCTGCTGCCTATGCAAAGTAAAAAAAGTTGTTCACCTGCTGCACAAGCTAGCCAGCTGCCACTCTTTAATTCACACTTCTTTTCGTCACTATAAGCCATTCCCTCGTGACTTTTCCACCTCAAAAAATCCAAAGAAACCCATCAATTAAGCAATTAAACATTGGCATTTGATCACCAACATTAATTGCTGGGGGAATATCTGATAGCTAGCAATAGCATCATATCCCATGGCGCCTAGAAGGATTGAGATGCTGCTGAGCATGTCCCTTGTGGTGGCTCTTTGGGGAGCCACATTGGCTCAATCCCAATCAAGTTGCACCAATGTGTTCATAAGTCTTTCTCCCTGCCTTGACTATGTAACAGGAAATGTATCTACCCCATCTTCTTCTTGCTGCTCTCAACTTGCCTTTGTGGTGAGGTCACAGCCACTGTGCCTATGTGAGGTTGTTAACGGTGGTGCTTCATCTATTGCTGCCAGTTTTAACATCAATCAGACTCGGGCCTTGGCACTCCCCACTGCTTGCAACGTTCAGACACCTCCCATTAGCACCTGCAGTGGTATGACTTAAATTTGTTCCTGAAAATTTTTAACAATATGTGAGACATGTGAAAACCTTACCTTATGATATGATTTCAGGCTCAGCTTCTTCCTCATCAGGTGTTTCTATTTCCAACTTTCCGAATTCCCCTTCAGGTACCAGACAAAGAGAAATTCCTAGTGTTTTTTTATGTAAAACATTTACTTTACTCTGATCATTTAGGTGTGTCACATTAAATTAAAAATGCACCTTAAATAAGAAATAATAATAGATGTGACACTGACACATGCTTAACAATTTGGGGCAAGAAAAATGTCTTATTGAGTAAAACATTAAATAGTAATAGATGTCTTACTCGTGCATATGATAGTAACATACTCTTTTCAATACAATTTGAGGAGACTCTACCTTTTTATTTATTGGGTCTGATTTCTTGTTTAGTAAAAATTCAAAGCGAATTTTACGCTATTGCAAAGAGTGTGATAGAAAAATTGTTAATAGTTTTCCTTTAATCCCGAGTGGTCCAAGAATTTATGTCAAACTTATTGCATACCCTATAGCAAATGTCTACAATTTGGTTTATGCTTCTCTCAGTTTCATTCATTATTTTATGATGACTAGCCCTATACAAAAGAAACAGAAAGGGTAACGTTTTAGCACAGTCAAATTGATATTTTTTTATTTTTATTTTTTGGCATAGGGATTGGATCTAATACTGTTTCATCAACGACTGGAGGCAGTAGAAGTGTCGGTGGCTTATCTCATGGAAATTCAAGTTCCACTAAATTGCCGTGTTCTTTGCTTGTCATGTTTGTCCTTGCAACGACTTTGACTTTCACCTTCAGGACCACGACCTAGACTGTGTCGCTGCACATTTTTAAAAACCTTGTTATTATCATCTACTGCTTCGAGCAAACCCACGGGTTTCATTTGTCCTTTATTCTGAACAAAGTTAGGATTTCCCCTGCATATTATTATTTGATGCAGACTTTTATTTCTACTTTTCTTCTAATGACGTCTGCGGTGCGTGCCTTGATACCACATAAGTTTATATGGTAACATACCACCAAAATTTTGGCCCGTGCGCTGTGCCAAACTTTGGGTCAACCCACTGAGTTGAAACAATACTCTCCATTTCATTCTACCATGTATAACAAGACAACAAGTTAAATGAAAAAAAAAATCTTGAAATTATACAGTAATATTAATATATGCATAATTAATTAAAGAAGAATTGAAATTGAAATTTAAAATATCTAAAATTATAATACTATGCCTATGATTAATTCAAGTAAAATCTAAAAATGTATATATTAGAAATTTTAAATTATAAAATAAATATGAATAATTAATTTAAGTAGAATTGAAATTGAAATATAAATATTTAAAATTGTAAACTCTATGCGTATAATTAATTCAAGTAAAATCTAAAAAAGAATACATTAAAAAGTTAAAATTATAAAATAAATACTCACAATTAATTTAAAATAATTTAAATTTAAAATGTAAGCTAAAACGTAAGAATAATTAACACATATATATTCTTTTTTGGTTACACACACATATATTGTTTTTAAGTGAGAGTAGATTGAGAAATTTAATTCTCTTGAGATTCTATATGATAAATTCAAGTTTTCTTTTAATAATAAGATAATATCTATACATAGTTTCTTATTTAGTAATTGCATATTTCTTTTATTTTATTACATGTTTTGAACTGCTAAATCAAATTAAATCAATTTTTTTTATAATCAGATAATCAATAACAACAAACTCTTATCCTAGGTGAAATCAACTACATAGATAACATGACACTATTAGATTCATTGTTATTAAACTCGGACTAGCCGAGCCGGGTCGACCAATTTAACCGAAACTCATTCTTATCGCCAGTTTGATTGATATATCAGATTGGGTGTGCATCTGACTCAATGCCACGTAATTAACTTGGCACTTAAACTGGGAAGAACCGGTAGACTCGGTCTGGTCGGGCAGACATAGGAACTTGGTTTTATCCCCTCCAACGGCCAATTCACACTGTCCAATACATGACTTTCTGCACATGCTTCATGCTACCCAATATGCTTTTTGCTGTACACTCATGCTGTTGAAGGAACTCGGTCAATGCTCAGGAGTCGGTCAACAAATTGTGAATGCTGTGAAGTGTGAATGAAAATACAATGAAAAATTTAACTACGCAAGATTCGAACCAAAGTCATGGTGCTTTCCAAAATATTTCTAACCAATGCATCACACTAGTAAGTTAGCAGATAAGTGAAAAATATTATTTATATACAATATCTATTATATAAATTTAATATGTACCGATTCATGAGGTTCAATCAGTGACCTATTAACTCAATACACTGATCGAGTCAATAACCGGTTCGGTTCTTATAACACTGATTAGATTAACTTAAGGATCAAATTCTCATAGAAGTTATTTATCATAAGATTTCTCTTAACAATTTCCTCCGATGTCATTCTAGGTCTCCCTTTTTCATTTTTCACATGGCCTAAAAATCATGTAATTTATTCTCTTCATTGATGTTTATAGTGACTTTCTTTATATATGTCCAAACCACCTTGACTAATTTTCTTTTATCTTTTCCTCAATTGGCTTCACATCAATATCTCCTCACATACAATCATTTTATATCACGATCTTTCTTGTATGGCCACATATCCATCTTAACATTCTCATTTTCGTTACTTTCACCTTTTCTATTGTTGTCTCTTTAAAGTCCAACACTCACTACTGTAGAGTATAGTTGGACATATAACAGTACTATAAAACTTCTCTTTGAGCTTGATAAGTACTTTGCAACCATAAATAACTCTTGATGTCTTTTTCCATTTTGACTATCTAGCTTGTATATTGTGTGTGACATCTTTATTAATTTTTTCATCATTTTGTAAAATTGGTCCTAGATACTTAACTTAGAAATGTGGTACGATATCTTCTCCAATTTTACCTAGTCATTTTCCTTTTGTTTCTTGCTAAAATTGCAATGTATATACTTTGTTTTACTCCTACTTAAGTGAAAAGCCTTTGGTTCCTGATCCAAAGTCTATCTTCAAAGCTCAAGTTTAGAGTTAACATCTTCCCTCAATTCCTCCATCAAAACTATATTATCTGCAAAAAGCATGTTATTAGAGATAATCTTTTGTATGTCCCTGGTAAGTACATCGAGATTAAATTAAACAAGTAAAGACTCAAGGCTTTAGTGCAATTATATCTTTATAAGAAAGTCTTTTGTCTTGTTTCCTAAGGTTTTCACACTAGTAATTACCTTCATCATACATATCTTGTACAACCTGGATAAAAGCCACAAAAATACCTTTTTTTCGTACTTTTCCATAACACTTCTCTTGACACTTGATAATATGCTTTTTCCAATTCAATAAACCATACATAAGTCTTTTTCTTTGCTTTGATACCTTTCCATCAACTCATATAAAAGATAAATGGCTTTTGTTGTAGACCTTCTTGGCATCCAACTAAATTGATTCTCCGTAATCCTAGTTTATTCTTTTAATCTATGTTGGATCAATCACATTTTCTCATAATTTCCATAGTGTGACTCATAAGTTTTATTCCTTCATAGTTTACATAATTTTGAATATCTCCCTTGTTCTTGAATATAGGAACCAACATGCTCCTCTTTCATTCATCTAACATTTTCTTAGATCTCAAAATCGCATTAAATAACTTAGTGAGCCAAACAATACCTTGTTCTCCTACACATTTCTAAGCCATGATGGAAATACCGTTGAGACCAACAACTTTACCATTATTCATCCTCTTAAGTGCTTGTTTTACCTGTCCAACTCAAATTATACGATAGCAACCCAAATTTTGTTTGTCCTCTTAAATTTATAATCCTTCAATATTATAAGTTAATTATTGTCCATGATTGAAAATTTTGTAAATATAATTCTCCTATCTCTCTTTGATATCATTGTATGTAGCCAAAACTTTTTCCTTTTCTCATCCTTAATACATCTTACTTGATTCAAATTTCTTGTTTTCCTTTCTTTATTTTTGGCAAACTTATATATCTTACGTTCTCCATTATTTGTTCAAGGTTTTAGTAAATTTCCCTTCAAAAGCTTTAAACTGTGTCTCACTTAGAACTTTCCTTGCTCCATTTCTAACATTCTAATATCTTTCCCAGTTCTCAACATTATTGTACCATATAAGGCTTTAAAGCACTCTCATTATTAGTAAATCAATTTAACTTGAAAATTGATTTATATTATTTAAAATTTTTAAACGTGATTTGATTTGATTTGTGATTTATTTTAGTTAAATTGATTATTTTTTTTTTTTTTGGCATGACTGTAGTTCTGAACCCAAAAATTCATGATATGGCCCTCTATAAACCGGTTTTGAGAGTATCTAAAGAAGCAGGTATGGATCTTTAATGCATACATAGAACTGGTGGATTATAAAGGTTTTAAGAATTTAATTGAAACAAGAGTGATTGATTGTGTTGATAAGTAGGATAAAGTGAAACGCCATGCTTTCATCCTATGCTTTCAAATCTTGATAGGTTAAGCAATACATTAATTTCCAATTTCTTTCTCATTTCATTATCATCGTGTATATGACTAGTGATTGCTCTATGACTCATCAGTTTTAGCCAAGTTACCACTTGTATAACAAATTTTAAAAAACGTGATATTCAAGTTACATTCAATAAAGGTCACTTGATTGGAACAAGTTAGGTATGCTTAATTAAGTTAAGCGAGATGAACAAAATTGACAGTATAGGATGTCATGGGTTGTAATTCATTCAAGTTATTGTTTGGATATATTATATAAAGTTGGGGAATTGTGTCTTTTTTTGGTATTTACTATATGTATCTTCTATGGGAGACAATCCTACTCAAGTTAGGTAGAACCACTTTGTATTCAATGGTGAACTTGGTGGATTTGATTCCAATGGCAACATTTGAAAAAAAAAAACTTAAGTGTTAGGTTTAAATTTGAGAAATATATTACAAGCAATTTGCTTTTCATTTAATTTCATTACATCAACATTTATTTATGGACACTAAACATGTTTGGTATATGCCTTCTCTTTTTTAATTAAAAAAAGAAAAATACTCAACATACATCTACTTCTTGTCCATCTCATTTCAATCACATTTTCTTCTTCTCCTTCTCTCTCTCTCTCTTCTCTCTCTCTCTTTTCATCACATCACCTATTACCTCTATTATTTTTTCTTTCTACTTTTTTTTTCCGTTCTTCCTACCTCTTTCCTATTTCCATCCGAATCCACCCAAAATGGGGTGAATGAGTATCACTACTCTTTAAAAATAAAATGTATTATATTTTATAAATAAATGATAAAATTCTCATTGGAACTAAGCTAAATAACATAATAAATAGAAAAATAAAAACAACAATCACCATTGTACTAACATAAATAAAGTAATGTAAGTTTGAAGAGGGTAATGTAAAGTTAGGGATACACATTTTTACAAAATAAAGTATAAATAGTAATAATTGGTGAGAAAATTAATCTTGCACGGCTAATTTTTTTTAAGTCCTTTAACATTTTATGAAAATTTCAATTTGATCTCTCTTTTTGCTTAATTACATTGTAAATATTAGGTTTTTGTTTCAATGTCATTCTTAAGTTTGACCTTGCTTAAATTATCAATTTTAAGTGCAGACTTGAAATTTAGATGAATAATTCTTGTATTATAAATTTGAGAATGAGAGTTTTTTTTTTTAATTATTTTCATTCTCATTGAGATAGATAACAGTTTCTATATTGAACGTTTTATTTTAATTTTTATTTATAATGTATTATTTCTTTCAACTATTATTTCTTTAATTTAATTTAAATATTAATTATTAATACATTATATTAAAAAGAAGATGTCTTTTTTTATAAAAAAAATAATTTTTATATTATTGTAATCTTAATTAATTTTAATTTAAAATTTGAATTTTGACACAACATATCAATAAAAATGATATATCTTGATTTTAATAATTTATTTCCATAATTTTTTCATCAATTTTAAAAGTCTTGTCTCTTTAATTTATCTTATTTAATATAACAAATTATTCATTATTAATAATAAAAATATTTACTATTTTCCTTAATTTATTTTTATTTAAATATTTTATTTAAATTAAAAATACTCATACAATATATAGAAAGCTTACTAGTTCCTTCGTGAAAGGATATTTTGAGCTTTAGAACCTTGATATTTTCTCTGTTTCTTCTTGAGATACAACTTTAGAATTATATCTAAAAGACATTGAACCAAAATGAGGTGATTCCTTTTGATATGTATAACAAAGGATATGTCCTTTAGAATTATATCAATTGTCCTTTTGATATGCGTGTGATGACAGTTTTTAAAGGAGGTAAATTTTGAAAATATGAGAAGCAATTAATGTCCTTATGAAAATAAGAAATGTCCCTGTGTAATGTCCCATGACATCACATTACATTAACTAAAGCTAATTGTAGAAACAATTCAATTTTAAGAAAAAATTATTAAATTAACTTATGAAATTCATGTAAAGTTTTCATGTTGCAGAAAATGAGATAAAACATGCATAAGATTAATCAAATATAATTGAAATGACTACAACATGAATATTGAATAAAACATTCTTGCATTATAATTGAAAATATTACAATGTATCCAAAAGTGTAACAAAAACATTAATAAAAAATCAAATAAATAATATCATGCTTATTACAACATAAGCCTAGTAAGGATAGGACAAAACATTCCATA
Source organism: Spatholobus suberectus (assembly GCA_004329165.1). Taxonomy (NCBI): domain Eukaryota; kingdom Viridiplantae; phylum Streptophyta; class Magnoliopsida; order Fabales; family Fabaceae; genus Spatholobus; species Spatholobus suberectus. The sequence continues at coordinate 21,254,894 of CM014732.1, forward strand.
GTTGAGAAAAACAAGTCAAAATACAACTGGATGTGAATTCCTAAGCTGGTCCACTAGACATTAACTCTAAAAGAACCAACAACACAAACCTCGCGTAGATAGAACCACGAACAAATCTCCAAGTATGTCATCTACCCCTGCAATACAAACATCAGAATCATCACACAAACACAAACAAAAAAGATATACATGCATAACAAAGATACTATAGAAGTACATGCATAATGATGTACTTTATGCATGCAAAATAAATATAACAAGTGCCAACAACGATAACAATATGCAACAAATAATCCAATCATAGTAGCACATACAACATTTGCATACAAATCAATGCAACATGTCTGACAATCAATATATGTAACAAACTCAACTTTGTGGAGTAATTGGTTGGTAATGTCTCCTAAGATGGTAAACATCATCAAAAGGACATGTTTGATCCATTACACAATGCATGTTAAAACTATTTAGCAAACATACTAGTATCTAACCATTGAGACCAGTCATGGCTTCGTCAAGATATTCATACGAAGGTAGTCAATACCATAACATGTGTTCAAATTTCCTCTAGGTTTTATCCAAGGCGAGGCTTCCCTTACCCTTGAAGAAGACTTAAATCTTTGAGTAAAATGGGTTTCAAAGAGAGTTTACAACAGCAAAACCACCACCATCCAAGCTCCTTGCACACATGACCATAAGAAGAGAAAAAAGACTGAAATGGAGAAGAGTTTACCAAGTGCTTAAATATAATGAAGAAATGATGAAATACTTAAAGAGATATTAGTGAGGAGGATTACAAGACCTTAACTTTGGTGTCTCCAAGGAAAGTTTTGAGAAAGCAAGTGAGTACTTGAAGGTGTGGGGCTACTCAACTACAAGGAAGAAAAAAAGGAAAAAGTAGAGAGCAAAGATGCTAACTGTGTGAAAATGTGAGGTCTTAGAATCCTAATAGCTCTTAATAAAGCTTTGAAACATTTCAAATTCTCCCCTCTTTGGGAGAATGATCATTGTCCACCCCTCTAAACTAATAGGGTGCTTCTATTCAAATTAATTCCATTTGGATACAAAGACCAAGGGCATTGACCATGTGTAAAAAAATTGTTTAACCAAATTGGTGACAGTTTCTAATTAATCATAATTAAGGTGCCTAATGATCTAATTGGGTCACTAATGACTTAGGAAGGGTAGATTAATCAATTAACACGTGCGATGATCGATTTTGGTTATTTTTCTCCTCTAAAATTACTCCTCGTAAAGTGTAAAAAAATAATATTATTTAAATTTAAAGTGTCAAAATTAATCCAAAAATTCACATATACTTAATTGTGATTAATAATGATTAATCATCTTAATTTTTATGAAATATTTGATTGTTTGTTCATAGAAATTAGTTGAAACTTATACAAAAATTCATATAAATTTTATTTGATTAAATTTTATGCTTTAAATTATGCTTTCACTTGAAATTGTTGTCAATCAAGTTAATCAAATATTAGAAAAAATATAGGTGTTACACCCTAAATTTAAAGAGAAGTGAGATAGATTCTTATAAGAAAATATTTATCATTTTGTTGACGGTAAAATTTTGTGTCTTTTTGTCAACAAACATAATCCCATGATTTAGATTCGAGGAAGGGGACATTTACTTCCTTTGAAGGCTTTTTAACTTCCTTTGTAAGGCCTTTACCCTGGGTTTATGATTAAATTTTTATCCATCTCAAAGATTAATCATGAGAACAAATTGTAGATAAAAGAGAAAGATTATAAAGTGCAGTAAGTTAAAAGAGTTTAAGTTTCGAGAAAAAGTGGGGTTTAGAAGTGATTAAGTCAAAGGTTTGGAGAAGAAATGTTGGTTAAGAAATGAAAAAGTAAAGTTTAGAGAGGAAATGGAGATTAAGAAGTGAAATAGTTAAGTTTGGAGAAGAAATAGAGGGAGAAAGTGGTTTGCAAAAATGTAAATTATTGGAATTGAAATGGTAGTTGGGAACATTGGAGACTTAGGATATGTAAGGTGTTTACAATGTTCACCCCTTATTACATGGTATAAACTAGTATTTATAGACAAAGGATCCCAACTACTCATAACTTTTACAAACTTCTAGCAAATATTCACCATTGATAGCTTTTGTCTTCAATCTTCATCGTTGATGACTTCTACGGTCTTGATTATTCAAATCTTCAATTTTTCTATCACACCTTATCAAAATCAAAATAGTAGAAAAACCATATTTTGACACTTACTCAAACTAGTCTATTGAAGAACTATTTCTCAGTACTTAGTTAAAGACCATTTTTTAATAATAAAAAAAATGGTGATATTAACACATTCATTGTAATTTTTGAGTGAACGATTTAGATTTGAAGAGTGATGAACTATTTAGGGGGGATTTTTCAAGTTTATCCTAAAAATTTGTAATCTTATTTGATATAGTAAACATTATTTATTGAGGTATTTCCATGGATGTAGGCAAAAAGTGTCAAATCATATAAACTATTGTGTGTTATATTATTTTCTTTGTTGTGTGTTTTGTGTGTGTTCTTGTCTTTGATCTTTGTTGTTTGTGGTTTTTTCTCAATAGTTATATCAAAGTTGATGGTACAACTAGATGACTGGTTAGATAACTATTAAAGCACAACAAAGTTGATGGTGAATCCATTTGGAATTGTGTGTTAAAAGTCTTCTTAGTGATATAGAGGTCAAGTAGTGTGTCCTGTCAATGTGAGACATCAAGGCAAAAAGTTATGGTATAGAGCAACTAAAATTTGCATAGCAAAAACATGGTGCTGACAAACAAAAATAAGACCCATGAATATGGTTGTGACAGACTTCCATGACTGCAAGACTTGATAATAAGGTTTGAAAATTTTAAATGAAAGAGAGATTGTTGGGAATATCAATTATAAATTTTCAAGTAAAATATATTATTGAATTATCCAAATTTGGGATTTTTGACAATTCTTAAAGGAGGTGATTATTGAAAGTGTAAGAAGTAATTCTCCAAAAGTAAGTCATTTACTAACATTATAAATATAGATCCTTGTGAAAAGAAGAGATACCTCAAGCCAAAGAAGGGGTTTTGTATCCAAACAGAAAAAATGTGAGCTAAAGATATATGAAAGAATCTTTTGTAAGAGAGTGTTTATCATTTATTGTAACTTTTAATTTGTATGATGATATACTTCTTAGGAAGAATTTTTCAAGTTTGTCCCAAAAGCTTGTAATCTTATTTTAAATATAAACATTATTTATTGAAACATTTTTGTGAAAGTAAACAAAAGACATTGAACTACATAATTTTTGTGCTTTCTATTATTTCCTTTATGATGTGTTTTATATGCATGTGCTCTTATTTTCAATTCTTATTATTTGTGATATTTTTGCAATAGTATGTCATGATTAGTTTGAGCTCTTCAAGCTTACATTTCTCAACTTTTTTTTTCAATGCAATCCTTACAAAAAAAATAAAATAAAATAAAACTATTGAAAATTTCAAACCACACCCATGATTTAAACACAAGACTCAAGTGGTTTGGTTTTTAGAGAAATGCTAGCAACACTCTCTTTCTAATACTCTCTCTTATTGGTTAGAATTTATTGAAAATAAAAATTTTGGTTGGTCCTACTTATAAATGAAGAGAGAGACTCATTAAATGAAAAGTGAGACCTACTAAAATTTGTGATTTCTAATAAATTTCAATCAATAATAGAGAGAGTGTTTGAAAGAGTATTGCTAACAATTTTCTTGGGTTTTATAAAGTCTAACTAAGTAGTTTTTTCCATGGCCAAACTAGGTAGTTCATCTCAAAAACATTTTACAATTCATTCAAAAACCTAAATTCCTAAATTCAAACTAAAACTTTAAGTCCAAAAAGAAAAAAATTGATTTAAAATATTCAAACCCAAACTTCTTGGATAGTGGTTTTAAGGAGAAAATTTCTCTCTATAAAGAATATAATTGTAAATAATTATTAGTTAAATACAAACTTATTACTATGTTTAAATTAGTGGAAAGTAATGAGTGGAGTGGGATGCAATAAAATTTTAACATATTCCATCATTTGAATTTGTTAAATTAGAATGAAATACCATTGAACATGTGAATCAAACATGTGAATCAATTGATACAAAGTCGTTTGATCTTAACTAATGGTCTCAAGTTTGAGTCTTAGATATGTAGCTACGTTAAATATTTAAAGGGGAGTTTTATCACCCACAGCGATCTCGCTATTCGGAGGTTCGAATCCTTCCGTCCCAGAGCATATTCATTCATGATGTATATTATATGTGAATACAAATTGTATGTCAGAATAAAAATCCACCCCCCCCCCCCTTATCTTTCTGTAGATAATATCTGTAGTCTATACCAAAAAACAAAAAGAATGAAATAAAATAGTAAATTTTTTAATAGTTTCTATTCTATTCCATCTAAAACTTCAATTTTTATTCTCTCCCAAATTTGGTGGTGTGTGATAGCTAGAATCAAAATAAATTTTATTATATAATAATATATCTAAGCAATAAAGTAATAATTTTATTTTATTTCATTTCATTTTATTATGTTTTGTTTTATTATACTCCATTCCACTTATTATTAGATATTAGGAGTGACAAACATTTAGGACTCGTTAGGCCAACACATTTTTTTGTTGTTGTATGGGTTGGAGTTTTTAATCTACCTATATGTTTTGATTTGCTTTGTCTAATCCACCCTAGAAATAGGTTGAGAGTAGGTTGAGACGAGTCAACTCACCAATACTTAAAAAAAATAATAATTGGTTAATAGTTATTATGTTAATAATATTGTATGATTTTTTGTTATGTTTAAAATTTTATTAGACATATTTTAGATAATAAATAATATTTATAAGAATGTATATTTAGATTCTTTTAATTTTTATTATTTTTTAGCCAATTGATCCACTAACTTATTTTTTTCTCAACAGACCAACCTACTACAAAGCATGGCAAGTTAAAATTTTTAAATTAACTTCATTAAAAGTAGGTCAACCTATCTCAACTCATTTTTTTTACAAATCAATGGCGAGTTAGGGTGAACTGCCCCATTTTGCCACCCTATACATTTTTTTTTATTCATCACCCCTATACATATCCAAACATAAGAAAAGCATTCATATTTTTATTTGACATATATAAAGTTGTGAAAACCAAGATAAAAAAGCATCCATCATTAAAACTATTTTCACACATGTTAAAATAATGATTTAAGTGTTAAAAAATGACTTAATAAAGCATGCCTAATTAACAATTTATTACACAATTAAATGCAAAATTTGTATCAATATTTTTCTCAACACGTGATTTACAAAAGGTCAAAAACCCATATGATTTTCCTTATAGTTTAATTAAAACTAGAGGTTCAAAGATGTTGGGTATTTTAATTTTTGAAAAATAATTTGGAGTGTTCTAAAGATATTGGGAAAGCAAATGCTGATGTGTGCATAATTCTAAATATATTCAAGACTAACAACTTTATTTTTACTAATGTTTGATCAAAGTTTCTATGTTGTCCCAAATTAGATACATGAAATTCATATTTTATTTCAATTATGATTAAGAATGACTTTAAAATTAAAAAAAGCAATATACAAGACGTAAAGAGAATGTTATCAACATATTTTTGTTATATTTTCAAATATATAGTTTATTATTGAGTAAAATCTGTGCAAGGCTCACTATAGAAAAAGTGAAACTTGCATTATTTAGTAGAATTTGTATGAATTTTATTCAATAATTAAAATGTGTTAAAAATAATGTTAAAAAATATATTACTAGCATTCTTCAAGACAAAAATAGAATTAAAAAAAATCTACTAAGATCAACCTAATGGTGAGAAGTTTAGATAATTTGTATGAGGTCTTAAATTCAAATTTCGTTGTTGTCATTGTACACAAAAAAATTAAAAAAATATTTAAAACCAAATTTAAACTTTGAAGACTAAAAATACAGGCTAAAAATGATTTGTTATATTTATTAAATGTTAATTTTCCAGATATAATTATTTATGTGTCTCTTTCCAAAGTACACTGGTCATTAAATTCCATAAATTTATATTAAAAGTTTTTAGAGTTTAAAATTGAATTTTTATACCAAGCATATATGGACCTTATCAATTAGGTACAGATTCACGAAACTAAAGATTTTTTTAAAACATCTATGGAGAAAATTGATACCTAAGTAGTTAATACAATGCTTAATTTTTTTTTAATTTAAGTGTACATGTATTTTTTTTTTTTGTGACTAATTATATCTGAATCGGAAACATTTATGATTTGTTGAAATTAATGTTCTCAGCAATTCCTTTTCATATATAAAATTGAATCCAATATTTTACTTAGATAGAATTAGACATGTTAATTTGTCAGCTATTATTATTTTTGTGTTTCTTTCTAAAGTACATTGCTCATTAAATTCCATAAATTTATATTAAAAGTTTTTAGGGTTTAAAATTGAATTTTTAAATTACATATGGACCTTATCAATTAGGTACCGATACACGAAACTAAAGACTTTTCTAAACAGCTATGGAGAAAATTGATACTACGTACATAAGTAGTTAATACAATGTTTGATTTTTTTCAATTCAAGAGTACATGTACTTTTAATGCGAATGATTATATTTGAATCGAAAACATTTGATTTGTTGAAATCAATGTTCTCAGCAATTTCTTTTCATATATAAAAAATTAAATCAAATATCTTTCCGAGTTTAATGAATATGTACCGTGAGTATAAAAGATTTTAGACTATCATTTAATTAGAAATTAGCTTTATAATGCATTTGATACACGTTAAAGTACAATACAAGGAGAATAATCAAGGACAAATGATTAAGTTACAGAACAATTTTTTATCACATGCATTGTTTGGTGATAATGGACAACACAAACAAAATAATGTAAAATTAATTGCAATATTCTTTTTAATATAAATTATGTTAATACAATTCATATTAATTATCTTAATACAATGATAATGATGGTAGTGGTGACGCAACAGCAGTAGTAGTGGCGATACTTTTTAACAACAGTGGTGATAGTGGTGGTGATAATGTCGATGATGGTGGGAAAAGATAAGAAAAAGAAAAATATTATAATTATTAAATGACAAATAAAAAAGGGTATTTTTGTTTTTTGAGTGCTTTGTATTTGGCACAAAATTTTGTTCCATAGTTTATTGAGTAATAAAAATTGTCCCATGCTATCCAGTATCTTACTATTTTTTTAGCAAATTAAATAGACCTTTGGTATAATTTTTAGGACAATTATTATTAAAGTTAATAAACATATCATAAATAGTAATTTGTAATTGAATAATAGAATAAAAAAATTAGAAAATGTGGGTATTGGTTAAGAAATCAAAAATAAAAAACTTTTTTATTAAAAAGTGTAACAGTGTCTATCATTGTGATTTCCAATACAATCCCAACTTAAAAAATTTCTAGTTATTAATTTCTTAACCAGTGTCCTTAGGCACCATTAGTAAGACGCAAATTTTTTTTACACTCTCTCTATATATATATTCTCAATTAGAAACGAACCACTAATTATCCGCCGGTAATACAATGCCTTATCTGCCACCTATGAATAGATTTTTTATTCGAGTAATTAATTTTTTGAGACTTTTATTTGAGTAATTGTTGGAGTATACAAACTTAAAACCGGTTAACCAAAAACCGTAACTTATTTGCCTAATTGGATTGGTGTTAATTAAATTTTTTATATACTTTATAAAGTATAATGAATTATTAAGACTAATGACAATTACGGATTAGAAAGCACGATGTCTAGAAATTATCGATTCCTGATCCACATATATAAAATTATTTTTAATTTCACATCATAAATAAATAAATTATCCAATATTACAAAGTATAATAAATTATTTGTGATGATATTTTTATTCATTATTATTTTTTACTGAATAAATAAATTATATTAACATTCCATTTCTAATTTTTTTTATAAGTATTTATAGGTTAAAACTTTAAAAAAACTTATTTTTTTTAACCAACAAAAAGTAGATTGATTACCTGGTGCGTACGAAATGAAGAGTCAATATCCAAATCAACGTAGCCAGCTATGGATTGAATGGGCCAGTGTTGTTACGTAAAACCTCTCATGTGAGAAAAACTGTCGTTGTAGTTGAGTCATTTTTTCTTTTAATTTTGTTCTCCACGCGCAAATCGCATGTCAACCTAACGTGAATAGGAATGTATATAATTCCCATCATAGTTTGAAGCACGGAAATAAAACAAGAGATAATAGTACAACAACCCAAAGAGAAAAATAAAAAATAAAAAAATAATGAAAGAAAACAAAAACTGGAGATTCCAGAAGTTGGGGGGGGGGGAAGGGAAATGAAAAGGAATTTAGAATATGCGGAGAGGGTATTCGTCTGCGTAATGAATGACAAGTAGTGAGTCGGGGCACGCAACAACGCAAGTTACGCACGCAGCTAGCCTAGCATAGTAAACACAAAGGGAAAGGAAAATTAAGCCCCTTATATGACTTGCAATAGTTATTGTTTTGGTTCTTAAAATACCAAATCAACTATACTCTAACCTAATCTGGAGAAATAGAAAACGGGTTTGCATTTTTTCAAAAAGCAAAACCTTAGGGGAGGGGAAGTAACGCAAACCGAAACGCACAACATTCACATTCACATTGAAGGTGTAAACTCTTTAATTCAGCGTGCCGTTTCCTTATCTACCAATTCCATTTCCTTTCCTTCGTTTTTCTCTCTCTATAACAGACACAATCTCTCCAATTCCCTTTTTCCTTCGCTTGTCTTCGCGGCCAGGTAAATCACCTTCCCCTATCTCTCCGTTACCTTTTTTTTTTTTTATAAATAATTTTTATAATTGGAATCGTGAGTGAGGGATGATACTTAATTTGCGTTGAATGGTTCTGTTTGGAGTTGATCCAATACCCATTGCTGTATTAATTTAATTTCGAATTTCGACTCTCTTTTGCTTTACGACCTTGTCACAATTCTCGTACTTGTCCCTTCTTTTGTTACTCTGCTATTTCGTTTTTTTTTTTTTTTTTTCCCGAGTACTGAAAAATGTTAGGGCTGGAATCCCTATTTGAATTCTGAGAGATGTGTGTGTACGCGAAGTGGTTCATGAATCCAATACGAGCCGCGAGTCTGTTTGTTTTTTTCCCATTTGACTTTGTTCATTGCTTTATTCTTCGTAGAAGTGAGTTTGGCCTCTTTGTTGCTCCGTATTGAAGACATTTTCAGAAACTTTCAGTTTCATTTGTTTTGCGTCATGCACTGAAACTGGGAACTAGAGGTGTTTTGGGGTCAATTTTCCTTTCGAAAGCATGCGCATCCTATTATGAAATATGAAAGCATTGCATTCTATTCAAATGAGATCATATTTGCTTTCTCTCTTCCCCCTCTCTGTATCACTTTGTTTTCTATTGGTGTGGATTTGGGTTCTCCCTGCCATGGGCGTTTTTTGTTCACATGTTTACTACAGCATATAATTTCCAATGATATTTATTTGTCCCTTTGCAAGCCAATTTTTTTTGTTACCTTTGTTTTTGCTTGGTAAGGTTCAATTTAAGCCATTCATGGTTTTCCCAAATGGCAAAGAAACATTTTGCTCTATTTTCTGCTTGATAAGAAAAGGAGTCTGGTAAATGACCTTCTTACAATTTCAGTGAATTAGGTATCTATGATATTGGTATTTCCTTAACTACTCATTTATAACTAGTTTATGTTTTTTATTGCTCTATTATTGGGGTTGGACATTTGGTGTTGGAGGTTTAATACTAAACTACTCTTCCTTGACCCTTCAGTATGCATTTTGCTGTATTTTAGAATCATGAAACTGAGCTGTGCAAAGCTAAAGTTAATGCAACTTAGGGAGGATCTATGTAACTTTCGATAACAGGTCTGGGCATGGAATGCAATATGTAAAATATAGAAAGTACAAGGCTGTATTTGGGCATGATTTGAGAATTAGATCCTTCTGGTTAATTAATCATTATAGCATCACTGGAGGGATGGGCATATTTATTTGAGGGTAATCACTCTTTCTTCTTGTGTCCTTTGTGTAGGGAATCGGCATTTGATGAACCCGGGTTGCATTTTTGTGCTTCCTGTTTCCTTTATAAACCCAGATTTTATCCTCCAATTGTCTAAAATGAGATGAGTCAAGGTCCCTAGTTGTAGATATGTCAGTGTGAGTTGAGCTTTAAGAACCAGGCTTGCTGATATATTTTTATGAGAATAATCAAGCAATAAATTTAAGTTGTCTTTTTAAATTTTTCAGACAGGGTGATGTTGAAAGCAGTATTTCTGTATGTAATATACAGTCTCAATTCTACAGTGGGATTGAGGTGGTTGATAAAATGCAAATTCATGATTGGTTTGAAGACTATGAGAGAACATGGAACAGTTGCTGGGGCTAAGAGGGTGAAAATGTGAGATATCTTAGAAGGCTTTTTTGGCTTTATCTTAAACAATCAGCTTGTCTTTGTTTGACTCTTAGGAAATAAACTATTATGTGCGTGTCAACATGACTTCTACCATTAGGTAGAGGGAGGGACCACTGGTTTGAAATCCTATGGGTCAGTATGTGTCTCTACGGGAGACTCACTTGTTACTATTTACAATCATGATGAATAAAAATAAAATCAAGATATTTTTACATGTAAATCCAATATTCCCTAATATTTTTGTTAGTTTGGTGACCTGTATCTTTTTTCAAATTCTAAAATATAGTAAGTTCAATATTATCACTTATAAAGGGAGCCAATATTATCATAGATTATATTCAACTGCACTTTTTTTTCTTTAGGGTGTTATTCTTGCTGGTGTTTGATTCACAGAAGGGAAAATTTCTTGTTTTATTTGTTCTGATATCCAAGAAAGTCTACCATGTCTTTCAACTTAGTACTGTGTCTAACACTTTGAATTGAATTTATCAAGTATCACAATATTAGTATACATTAATGGATAAATATTGTGATTGCAGGTGCACCTTCTACAACAACAGAAAGTCAGTGGCGGAGAGTTATCAAAAATAGATGAAACAGCACTTGTAAATTTATAATGTCTGGACTGATTGAAGGACTTCCTGACGCTGTTGCAATTAGGTGCCTTGCACGGGTTCCCTTCTACCTCCACCCGATGTTAGAGCTTGTCTCTCGTTCTTGGAAAGCAGCAATTCGTAGCCCTGAACTATTTAAAGCTCGGCAGGAGGTTGGTTCGACTGAGGATCTGCTATGTGTCTGTGCTTTTGATCCAGAGAACTTATGGCAGCTATATGACCCTATGCGAGATCTCTGGATTACACTTCCTGTTCTTCCCTCAAAGATCAGGCACCTTTCCCACTTTGGTGCTGTTTCCACTGCGGGAAAGTTGTTTGTGATTGGTGGTGGAAGTGATGCTGTTGATCCTTTGACTGGGGACCAAGATGGTTGTTTTGCAACGGATGAAGTCTGGTCATATGACCCTGTAGTCCGGCAGTGGGCCCCTCGTGCATCAATGCTTGTTCCTCGTTCTATGTTTGCTTGCTGTGTTTTGAATGGGAAAATTGTTGTGGCTGGGGGCTTCACTAGCTGCAGAAAATCAATATCTCAAGCAGAAATGTATGATCCTGACAAGGATGCTTGGATTCCAATGCCTGATCTTCATCGCACTCATAATTCGGCCTGTTCAGGAGTAGTGATTGGTGGAAAGGTGCATGTACTGCACAAGGATATGTCAACAGTGCAAGTTTTAGACAATGCAGGGCCTGGGTGGACCGTTGAGGAATGTGCATGGCTCCAAGGTCCGATGGCAGTTGTCCGTGATGCACTTTGTGTGATGAGCCATGGATTAATCTTCAAGCAGGACAAAGAAGGGAGAAGGGTTGTAGGTTCAGCATATGAGTTTCGAAAGAGAATTGGATTTGCAATGACCGGACTAGGTGATGATTTATACGTGATTGGAGGCTTCATTGGCCCTGACAGATGGAATTGGGACATTAAGCCATTATCCGAAGTTGATATTCTCACACTTGGAAGCGAGAGACCAACTTGGCGCCAGGCAGGTCCAATGACACGGTGTCGTGGTACTATTCTTGGTTGTACGCTGCTGAGAATTTAGGATTTCGCTTTCTAGGTTCTAGTGTAATTTGTGCTCATGGGGATTTGGATCCCTTCAACTAGACAAAGAATCAGTTGTTCGGTGGCTTCCCTGTTTTGTATGTAAGCCATAATATCTGTCTTTGTTTTTACGATGCTCACATGCGGTAACGAGGTGAGTTTCTGTATCTGTTCTGTTTGTAGCAAAACTATTAAGGACCACCATTAACCAGGCAACAAATCGGTGCTATTCCCACCTTGAAATTTATCACTTAACGAGGAAAAATCAACTTCATAATCTCGTCATCTAATCCAACTTTATAGTAGAGCTGTCAAAAATGAATTGTTCCGCTTAAGTCCGCCGCATTATTCTTCTCACGGTATTTAGAGTATTGTTTATTTCGGCTCTCGTTAGTCTTCAATTTTGTCTTTAAAAGATATCTTGGTGGATAAAGAGATTCTTTTTTGATGTGGGGCTTTTGATGACATGGAATAATATATTCCTTCAATCGAGACTAAGGGGCTAGAGGGATTGGCAGTTTCATGTGTGGCCTATGCCATCTTTCTAGTGTCAATTTTCTAGTTAAGTTTGTTGTATTGTTAGACTCATTGCCGATGTATTGTTTGTTTTGTTTCTTGTGAGTTTTCACGGTTTTGTTTTTAAAAGACGTATTAGTGGGTTAAAAGAAGAAGGTATTTATAAATTATTTGTGACTTCAATTTGTATTTAATGTGAGACTTTTGGTGGGATGAAACATGAATATAGGTGTTAGCTTCTGTTGTGCTTTAAGCTTATAATTTTTCTTTTTTTATTTAAACAATGAAATTTGATTGTTTTAATTTTGCATTTGTTTCCTTTAAGGGAAGTGGTGAACTTTAGAAAATAAAGTGCATTTATAATGAAGACTTAACTGAACTTTTGGTCATTTTATTATTGCCAAAATTAGAATTAAGTCCTCTATTTTTTATTTTTTTTTGTGAATTTGGTTTTTCACTATATTAATTGTGTAATTTTGGTTTATCTGTTAACTTGACATTCAATATTTAACAAAAATGTTGATGTGACAATGTAGTAGAGTGTTACATTAGTATTTTCATTAAATATTGAAAGTTAAGTTAATGAGTATATTAAAATTGCACAATTAAAATAGTAAGTAGACCAAATTTGTGAAGAAAAATGGGAGAACCAAATTTTAATTTTAGTGATAGTAAAGAGATTAAAAGCACAATAAGCCTATACTTAATAGAATTTTGGACCTGATAGAATTTGATAAAGAAAAATTAAATTTGGAAAAGTCAATTTATTATAGATATGAATCTCAAGAATACAATTGAAAGAGAACTCTCTTTCTTTCTCTCCCTCTTTCTATAACACATGATAATATATCAATATAATATACATGTGAACCAGACTATTTTTTTCATCAAGTTATGTACAATTTTTTAACAGCATGATGGTGAAATGCTAGCTGGACACTTACCATGTCTTTGGTTTTAAGTTTGTAGTCCCAAACTTACGTTAAAAAATGTGAAAAAACTAGAGTTATATGAATTGGCTTACCGCTTGAAAGTGAAATATCAACTATACACACAGTGAGAGAGGAAGAAGGTTGTTCTATGTGTAGTAAATTAAACTCGTGCATTGATTAAAAGTTACTATTTCTTGTGTCGATAATAATTGTTGATTAGAATATCAATGATTGATATTTTAACCATTAATTTTTTATCTTTTAAGCACACCCTTCAATTTTAGGAAAGCTGAAATTGTTTTTAAATTTAACACACGCTTCTTGCATCGGTTGTTTTTTTCTTTCTTTCTTTCTTTTTTCCCTTATTAGGTATCCTCTTTTAGAAGTAAACTTGTTCAAGACACTATCAGACACTAAATGTGAATACTTTTTTTTAACAAAAATTTGAATATTGATTTGTCACATTGTAAGAGACTAACCTTTTTTGCTAGACCTAATCCCCCATTGGTCACTAGTGGCTTTTGTAGTTATGTTAATATGATAATTAAATTAGCTATGAGATGGGTTTTACATTCTCTCATTCACTTATCTCTTTTAAAAAGAGTGTGTTACTAGCACTCTTTGTCTTTCTAATGTAGTATTTGAGGATTATGATGATATATAGTGCACTTAAGTTAGAATTCTGGTCTCTCTTTCTTTACTTGATTTAAAAGATGCTTCATATGTTTCTTTCCTTACTTTTATTATGCATATATTTTCTAAAAACTCTGACATGTTCCTAAAAAAAGATATCATTTGTATCATATATTTAATGCCATCTCAATTGTAACATTAAAAATGTTATTAAAATGGGAGACACCAGTAGTTTGATAAATTTGTTTTATTTTATTTTATTTTCATTATGAATAATTATGAATTTCTCCTCCTTTTCGAATTATATACATGTCCACTTTTATTATGTTAACCAAGATATTATTAAGCATATAAAATTTATGTAGGATATGACCCAAATATTTTCTTGACACAGCAATTGAAATGTGCATTTTTGCCATATAATATCGTCAAAGTTCATATATGCCAACATCATAATGAAAATTAATTTTCTAGTTTTTGTGACTTTGTTTTATTTTTCTTCCTTGGCTGAAGGGTTACTAGAAAGCCCAATATTTGGAACGGAGAAGCGCCAAACCCTAAGACGGAGGTTAGTTTCTGAGTGGCAGCATGGAAACGGAATCGAAGAAGGAAATGGAAGTGGCTCCGGCCCTCATCGCCGTTCACCCCGACCAATGCTCCGTCGCCGTCGCGGTTGGCGCGCACCTCCGCGTCTTCGACCTCGTGTAAGCCTTCATCTCTCTCATTCCGTTTCAACTTAGTTATTATGCTGACAATCCCACAGTGGCGGTTGTGCAGCTTCTCTAGTGGACGACTCTGATGGCGTCCCGTTCCACAAGGATAACATCAGAGCCATTCGCTTCGGCGCGAAAGGAACACTCTTCGCATCCGCCGGCGACGATAAAACCGTCAAGGTCTG
Organism: Spatholobus suberectus; assembly: GCA_004329165.1. Taxonomy (NCBI): domain Eukaryota; kingdom Viridiplantae; phylum Streptophyta; class Magnoliopsida; order Fabales; family Fabaceae; genus Spatholobus; species Spatholobus suberectus. The sequence continues at coordinate 21,269,996 of CM014732.1, forward strand.
GTCAACACAGTCGTGGCGTTGCATCTCCACCGTGTAATAACCTCTCTCTCTCTCGCTCTCGTCACGTGCATTCTTTCAATTCAATGATTTAGTTCCTTCCTGCAATAGGTCCTCCGAGAAGAGAGTAACCGCTGTTGCCATTAGCAACGACGGAACCTTCGTGTGCTTCGCCGACAAGTTCGGCGTTGTTTGGGTTGTGGATCTCCATCCACCGTTAGGCGATAAGAAACCGGCACCGCTTCTTTCTCACTATTGCAGTATCATCACTAGCTTGGTCCGACGCGTCACGTGTTATTGCTTCTTTTTGTTTTCCAAATTTAGTTATCTTTCCTTTAATTGTTATTACGTGATTCTCTTCTGCAGGAATTTTCACCGGACGGTCGCTTTATTTTAAGTGCTGATCGTGATTTCAAAATTCGCGTAAGCTAACGTTTCTCCTTGCAGAAACACCATCGTGTGTGTGTGTTATGGCTATTTTTTATATATTTTTTTTAATGTAATAATTATATCCACATCACAGGTTACTAATTTTCCCAACAAGCCCTTAGATGGAGCTCACCAGATACAAAGTTTCTGTCTCGGTCATACAGAGTAAGAGCTGCTTCTTTTAATCTCGAATTTGATGACTTTCAACGAATAACAGTACCAACTTTTCATGATCGCGGATAGTCCTGTTCAATATGATCCATTTTAAATTATTGTGATTATCTTATGAGAATTTTACAAGTTCAGATATTTTCGGCAGATTCTTTCCCTACTCTTACTTTCCTCCTAGAAAAATGAGTGAAGCTGACATGTTTTTTGCTAAATAAAAGTTTTCTTCGTGCTTATAGATAAAAAAAACGTGTATCTATTTGCAGGTTTGTTTCCTGCCTTGCCTTTGTTCAAGCTCAGGAATGCCCTCAAGGCCTTCTTCTCTCTGGCAGCGGTGATTCCACGGTTTGTCATTCATTCAACCTTTTAGGATTCAGGCATTCTGTTTATTTTCTTTATGATTATCTTTTAGATGAAAATATCGTGAATTGCTTTTCTCAGGTTCGGTTGTGGGATATTGACTATGGAGCACTCCTAGATACTTGTGAGGTTGCAATTAAGGTATTTCTTATATTTATCAGAGGCTCAGAGTTGTATAATTTTTTTTTATCTTTACTAAGAAACCATTTTGAAAATTATTACTGGACTAGTCAATTCTTGTTAACATAAATAAGTTCTAGTGATTTCCATAAAGCGATGGTTCGTACCTCTTTTTGCTGTTGCACTAGGTTTTAACTTTGTTGTTCTTCGTTCTCTGTTTCCAAAGGCAGGACTTTTAGAGTCTAATGGTAAAGCAGAGGAGCATTGTCATGCTGTTACTGATTTATGCACCATCCTGGATGGTTTGCTTGTTGCAGTGGCCATTCAGAGGCAAGTCTCTCACTATAGCATTTTGTCATATTTTTCTTCACGAGAATTTTGTTTTGGTTTACTGACGAGTTTTATTTGATCCTGCTGCAGCTTGCAGGGAATAGTATTGTTGAGTTGCAATGTTTCTGCAAAAACTCTTTCTGTTGCCAAGGTAATGGCTATTAACACATGCTTGAAATGACCATTGACTTGCATCATTATGATCATATTTAGTTAGGATCTGTTTCTATTTTTCATGTGTGCAGTTAGATTACTACTTATGTGTTATTGTTATGAAAGCAAAGCTAACTTCTGATACATAAGAAGGAAAATATTTGTTTCTAAAAGTGGGCATTTAAAATGACTGGAACACTGCAGGTGGTTTCCGTTGCTGGAGAGGCCTTTGTCCCTACCTGCTTGGGGAGCAGCCCCTCCACAGGGAAATTGTGGATGGTTACTGGTGTCTCTAGTTTACCTGGTTGTAATAACCCCTCTTTGGCTTGTGTCCGAGTAATTTCTGTTATTGATGTTGAGCAAGAGCCGGTTGTTCTGGGAGATGATAACATACCTGGGGGACAAAAGCTGCTAGAAACGTTGCAAGGAACTGCGTCCGTTGATGACAATGCTTTTGTAGCAGCAGCTGAAGCTGTCAAAACAGCAATGTGCAACCTATTAATAAAAAAACAATACCCTTCAGAGAGCAGAGAATCTAGGAAGAAAAGCAGAAATGAAAGAAAACTCAAGGGCTAGCAATTTGTTTATTTATTTTGTTTTTATTAATATATGAAGCAGCTTAGGCTTAGCACGGTTTTCTGGATCTCTAGTTTCCAAAGACTATTCTTGGCGATCCATTTTATTTGTTTTCTGATAAACTGTGCATCTGAAATATTAAAACCAGATTGCAATCAATTTTGTGGTCGGCCTTTACAAATTGTCCGTGACATCTTGTAACTGTTGTTCATTGAGTGCAGTGTAGTAAAATAACATCAACGATGCCATGACATCTGATCCCTTCTAATTGTGGGATAACTTGAGGCAAGTTAGTTCCTTGTGTACGTGAGTTTCTTTCGTTGAACTTTAAATGCTAAGCTGAAGGCACTGGTAGTTGCGTGCAATGCATCTTCAGGCTTCAGCAGATCAATTCCATGAATAAATGGAGGGAAACAGCCACTGCTTGTTTACATTAGGGTTCGCTATGTTATAGAGTCCAAGAGAATACTTTTTAACTATTTGCATCTAGCACTGAAGCATGTAAACATTGGATCCTCCATTCAAGTGTCCGGTGAATCAATGAGAATCGTCGTCTAGAGAGTTATATTAATAAATTATACTATTTAGGTTTAATTGTACTTTGGTCTCATAATATTGTCAAAATTCAAACTTGGTCATTCTTTTTTTTTTTTTTGGGCAAATTTAATCTTCCACTATTTTATTTGTGCAATTTTAGTCTATTTATTAACTTAACAGTTAATATTTAATGAAAATATTGATGTGACATTCTATTGTATTCTCAAGTCAACATTTTAGTTAAACATTATACATCAAATTAACGAATGGATTAAAATTACACAATTACAATAGTTAGAGGATTAAATTTGCAAAAAAAAATGGTGGGATTAAATTTGAATTTTGACAACAGTAGAGAGACTAAAGTGTAATTAAATGTTAAGATGTATTTTTTATGCCACTTTTGAAAAATCTTCTATATTCTTCTAGGTTTTCTTTGATAATTAATCTTATTTTTAAAATTAAGCAAAAATTTAATTTTGTCTGTCTTTTATTTAAAATCATTAAATTTTCATTTTCTATTTAAAATCTTTATAATTTGAAATGATTAAATTATTTTAAAATTTTTTTAATTCAAAACTCAACCATCAACATATTAAATTTCAACTAAAATAAAAATTTATTTATTTATTTTTCAAAACTTAGTTTTACACCTTATAAATCTTTCAATTTTCATCAAAATTTTACTTAATTTTTAATTTTTATGTTTTTAAAATTATTTCATATCTCAAATTCATTATAAACATCTAAATATTTAGATGAAAAACAATTTAAGAATTTGATCTAGAAAAAAATAGATGATAGGACTAAATTTACTTAATGTTAAAAATAGAAAGACTTAATTAGTTTTTAAAAAAATACGGGAATAAAATTGCACCTAATTCAAATTAAAGGCAAAAATGTAATTAAAGCAATAAACAAACTTACAATCAAGTGATACACATATTTTTTTTAAAATAAAATCCATTTAAAGTGTATTTATTTTTAAACTTAATAAATAAATTTATATTTATCATTGACTTAGTTCAAAATACAATATAATTTTAAAATAACTAATATCTAATTTCTTTTAAAAGTTTTTTTTTTTCATTTATTAATCGTTAGACAAATGATCATTAATCCAAAAGAGAGGTGAATTAGATTTTAAAAAGCTTTTGAAAACTTTATAAAATTTGACTTGTGAAGGACTCAATGGATGTAGAATGAAATTATTCTAATTTTAAAATGCATTTATAATGACAAGAAGACAATTAAATAATGTACAAAATAAAGATTTCTCACTACTTATGCTTAGAACCATATAGGATTCCTCGCACATAATTTAATATATAGAAATACCTCACCCTTATGAAAAAGATTACAACTTGAGTGCACAATTTCTTTTTGTAACACTTGAAAAATATAGACCTCAGATCCCTTGATCAATGTTCCTCAATGATTTGTTGTAATTGTATTGTTATCTCTTATATTCTAGGTTAGAGATACGAGCTATTTATATGATGTAAGAAAATATATCTATTAAAGCTCTACACCAACTTAAACAAACTCAGAAAATTTATCAAGGTAGATAAAATAAAGAATATACCCAAGGTTTAACATGGTGGAACGTTTTCTCTCGAAAGAAAGACTTGGTGGATAGAAGAAAAAAGAGAGATTAAAGAGGGTGAGCATACCTTCACGGGTGATTCCGCACAACCTCTATCGTATGTTAACGTAGCAGGGAGTGAGGAGGATGAGGAAGAAAGAGGAAACTATTAGGATTCTTTGATTGGAGGACTGAAGACAAAGGAAGGTTGAATGCACACTACTCATTCGAAGATGAGTCTGGTTTTGATGGCGATGACGATATGGCTGACGACACAGAAAGTGAGGAGGAAGATGGACAAGCAGAGCCGAGACTTAGGATACAAGAAAGGAAGTTAGGCCAATATGATTGCCTAGCGGTCATTCTTCCCAAAAAAGAATAAGCAAGAATTAGAAGACATTGATAAAATGCAGTTATAGTCAAGCTCTTGGGCAGAAAGATTGGCTACAAAGCTTTGGAGACAAGATTAAAACAAATGTAGGTTCTCAAAGGCATTATCCAGATCATCGATCTTGGCAATGACTACTTCTTGGTGTCTTTTTCTCATGAAGAAGACAAGGATAAAGCCATGACTGAGAGGCCCTGGCTTATACATGATCATTGCCTCACTGTGAGATATTAGAGTCCTAATTTCCATCCATCCAGTAAGGCTATTGAAAAAGTAGCTATTTGGGTGCGTTTCTTGGGCCTGCCGAATGAGTATTATGATTCCAAAGTGCTACATTTTATAGGAGATTGCATTGGGCGTACAATTAGAGTAGATCAAAAAACCTTAACCAAGGAAAGAGGAAAGTATGCGAGATTGTGTGTGGAGGTGGATCTCACAAAGCCTTTGCTGACATTGTTTGAGTTAAATCAGCGATATTATAAAGTGGAATGCGAAGGTCTACACCTTTTTTGCCTAACATGTGGCTGTTTTGGTCATTATATTGAAGGTTGCCCAGAAAAAGGCAAAGAAAACACAATGCAAGGAGGTGAAGGTTGAATGCATAGGGAGCAAGAAGGCTTTAATGGGGATGGAAAAGGATGGCCAGGGTCAAGAGTCTTCTGAGGGGCCTTGGACGGTGGTTAAAAAAGTCAGGCATTCTAGGGGCTTGTTTCACCTAGAGGGAGTCTTGTTTTAACAACTACCAGGGGATGTTTGAGAGATTGGATAAAGCTTTGTGCAATGAGCATTAGCATGTTAATTTTCCTGATGCCCATGTTCGTGTCCTCCCACGTATGGAATTCTCAGACCATCATCCTATTCTAATTGGCTTAGATAATAGGAATTCCATATCTGGATCTTGCTCCTTTAGATTTGCTTGTGAGTGGATGACTCACCCCTTCTTTTATGACATGGTGAGAACAAGTTAGAATAAATCTGATTGCTTCATAAATAAAATTAAAAACCTGGAAGGAGATTTAAAAGTGTGGAAAGACAATGTCTTTGGCGACATCTGGCAAAGAAAAAAAAGCTGTATTAGCTCGCCTTAGTGGTATTCAATGTAAACAATATGAAGGGCAATATAATGGCCATTTGGGAAGCTTGAAAAATGGCTCCAAGTTGAGCTATCTGAAATCCTTCACCACGAGGAGCTGGTGTGGTATTAGAAATTGAGGGCGTAATGGCTTCGAGATGGCGATCGTAACACAAGATATTATCATCTTGAAACAATTAACAGGCGCATGAAAAATAAGATTACCATGTTGATAAATGATACTGGTGCTTGGGTTGAAGATGAGGACAAGGTGAAACAAATGGTTAATAACTATTATAAAGCACTTTTTACTGATATTGGTGAGGAGGAATTCTGGGAGCAGACTAAATATTCTTATACTTAAATTTCGAAAAGGACTCTAAAGGAGTTAAGCCTTCCTTTGACAGCAGAGGAAATAAAGGCAGCTTTCTTTGACATGAAACCTTGGAAGTCCCTAGGTCCTCATGGGTTTCCTGCAGGATTCCTCCAAAGTGCTTGGGAGATTGTGGAGGAAAAAACAATTGCCTATGCAAAGCATGTGTGGTTTGACCCAGAGCAAGTGGCTGCCATAAATCGAACTGATATTTGTTTGATCCCCAGAGTTTCTCAGCCTAAGTTTGTGCATCAGTTTAGGCCCATCTCTTTCTGTAGTGCATTTTATAAAGATTTGATGCGAGTAGTGGTTAACAGGATGAAAAAGATCATGTCGAACATCATTTCGCCTCACCAAACGGGTTTCATTCTAACTAGAAGCATCTAAAAGGATCCAAGAAAATATAGTAGCAGCTTAGGAAATGTTACATAGTATGAACAAATGCAGAGGTCAAGTGGGTTTTTTCGTGATCAAGGATGATTTATCCAAGGCTTATGACAGGCTGTGCTGGTCTATTGTACACAGAATTCTCTAGGAAGTGGATCTTCCAACTGAGTTGCAAAACTTTATTATGAGTAGGATCCAAAGTGTCCAAACAAATGTGTTGTGGAATGGGACTAGATTGTTCTTTTCTGCTCCTCAGTGTGGTCTCCGTCAAGGGGACTCGATGTTGCCATGCATTTTTGTCCTCTGCTTAGATAAACTTTCTCACCTTATTTCACAAGTAGTGGATGAAGATCAATGGAAGCCCATAAGAGCTGGGAGAGAAAGGTCTTTATGTGTCTCATTTAATGTTTGTTGACAGCTTGGTTCTATTTGGCCAAGCAACAAATTCGCAGATGCAATGTGTTCTAATATTCGTAAACACCTTTTGTCAGATGTTTGGGCAACAAGTAGGAAAAAACTTGCATATACTTCTCAAAGAATGATCCTCAAAATATGCACAGCTCACTAGTGCAGCAATCCAGGTTTAGGGAAAACACGTCGTTGGGCAAATACTTAAGGATCCATCTCTTGGGTAGGAGTCCCAAGAAGACAGACTTCCATTATATCATAGATAGGGATAGCAATATGGGTCCAACCCTAGTGGATCAACCCGCATAACTTGATAAAATGAGTTGGATTGGGTTATGTGATTTAACTTTTCAACTCGCATAACCCAACCCCTTTAACCCGCCAACCTGACGGGTCAAATGACGAGTTGGGTTAGGTTGGCCTATTGGGTTATTTTTATTTTTTTTTAGCTTGAGCCTTTTAGTTGAGATTATATTATAGTTCATGTAATATTTGAAATTATAGCTTCTTTTTATTTAAATATGTCATATGTGAAGTTCCAAGACAAAAAGGTAAATTTTTGTGGTCATTAGAATTATGACAAATAAAAATTGTTACTTAAAGTTTATGATAAATTGATCATTTCTTAAGTATTAAGTAGGTTTTTTTATTTACTAATTTTATAACATTTTTTCTCTTTTTAATTTTATATTTGATCATAAAATTTTAAAAAAAAATAATGCAAAAAAAATTAAATAATTTACAATTTTTTTAATGGGTTGGCAGGTCAACCCAACCCAACCTGTTTTTTGGCAGGTTGAGGGTGTGTTAGGTTAGATTGGGTTGACCCATTTTGACACCCCTAATCATAGGCAAAGTCAGTAGCAAACTCTCAAGCTGGAAGGCTCAACAGTTTTCGGTAATTGGTAGAATAACTTTGTCTAAATCAGTCCTTCAGACTATTCCTGTTTATCCCATGATGACCATTCTTCTTCCTCAAAGTATCTTGGAAGATATTCAGAAAATTCAGCATTCTTTCATATAGGGGGGATCATTCCAACCAAAGAAAGGTTTATGGTGTTAATTGGAAAACTATGATGCTACCTAAAAGATTGGGGGGTTGCTATATGCAACCTGAAAGAGATGAATAACGCTTGCTGATGAAGTTGGGCTGCACTTTCAGAATAGGAGGATCCAGTTTGTGGTGCCAAGTTATGTGTGGCAAATATAGGAGGGGAATTTCAAATAATGGGCTCATTGATGTGTGTAAAATAGATTCACCATTTTGGAAAGCTATGGGTAACATTTGGAGTAAATTGGGAGAGTTTGAAACTTAGGTGATTGGAGATGGAAGGGATATTAGTGTTTGGTTTGATAGGTGGATTGATAGGTACACTTACTTGATAGATTTGTTTACGGATTTCCCAGAAGGTGTGAATGAAAGGATGAAAGTCAGTGAGCTAGTTGACTCATGGTAATTGGAGCTTTTTGTGGCTTCAAACCTTGCTCCCGGTATGGTGACTACCTCTCCTTTTATCTATCCTTGCCCCTCATGATGATAATGGTCCTGATAGGAGAATGTGGCCTAGGGTGAGATTGGGTCATTTTTCCATTTCCTTTGCTTATCAGAGGCTGAATGGATTTCATATTTTAAACACCAATAACTAGTGGAAGAAGATTTGGAGTAACTTCGAAGAGGATAAAAGTCTTTATGTGGCAAGTTATGCATGATAAGCTCTTGACCAATGAAACAAAGTTCTCGTGGGATATAGGAGAGCAGAATTGCCATCATTACAATAATGTCCCTAAAACGGTTCTTCATGTTTTGAGGGATTGCCCGCTTGCTACCACAATCTAGATGCATGTCTTAAATCTAGAATATAAGAGTGATCTTTTTGGGGGTGACTTCAATTATTAGATTCAATTAAATATTTTGAATCAAATTAGGCTTGAGGAATTCCTTCCATGGATTTACTTTTCGGCAACAACTTGCTTCTATCTTTGGAAGTGGAGAAATAATCATGAGCATGATCCTAATTTCCTTCGTCCATATAGACCTTGGGGAGTGATCACTATGCATTGGCAAAGCTACAACAAGTTTGTTGCCTAAATTTCAAGACTAGTGGAGTGTAGAAATTTTGTGATCCAAATTCATTGGTTTCCTCCAGCTTGTGGTTGGGTCAGGCTTAATATGGATAGTGATGCTAGGGAGCAATGAGAAGTGTTTAAAGGTGTCAAAACGAGCTAGAACGCGATAAGCCAGCCCGGCTCAAACCCACTGGTTTGAGCCGGGCAGGGTTTGAAAAAAATAACCCACCACGATTTTGGCCCATTTGCAACCCAACTCACTTAACTCGCTAGCCAAACAGATTCGAGCCGGGTTGGCCTTGTATTAAAATTAAATAAATGAAAATGTAAACTACATGAACTCACCACTAGTCGAGTTGTATATAAATGTTATTCTGGATTTAATTTTAGGGGTTGAAAAACTTAATTTAATAACTCTACCACAGTGTCAGCTCATTTTATTTCAAGAATTTTTTTCTTAGAATAGGATTGAATAAAAGATCATTGATCTTGCTATCCTAAAGTTAGGTTTAGTGTTCAATAGTATATGGTTTATATAAAAGCTTGATAATTGACTTAGGAGCATAATATAAAGCAATGCCTTCGGTACTATTTGTATTTGAATTATTGAATGGCTTGATGCGAAAAATGTGACTTTTTTTAAGAAAAAAGAAGAGAAAATGATATTGATTTTTTATTTTTTTCTTTTTAAAAATTTGGTGAGCCAACACACTTAACCCACCAACTTGTGGTGGGTTGAGCCAGGCTGGGATTTTCTTGACTCACCCTTAGCTGAAGGTGAGCTAGGTTGGGTTGGCCCTTTTTTAAGCTCAACTTGTGGTGAGCCAACACATGTGAGCTGGGTTGGCTCACTTTGACACCTTTAGCAATGTTGGTGGGGGTATTGCTGGTTGTGGTGGTTTAGTGTGGGATGAGACGAGCAAGTGGATATGTGGCTTTTCCAAATAAATTGGAAACACTTTAGCTTATATTGCTAAGTTGTGGGGAGTCTATGAAGGTCTTCGTATGGTGAGAGCAAGAGGTCTAAAGGCTGTAAAGCTTTAATTGGATTCTTAAGGTGTTGTTCACAGTATAGTAGGTGAAACAGTTGGGAGTGTTCGTGGTTGAAGTTTGGTTCATGCAATTCGAAAGTTATTATCTCTAGATTGGCGAGTTTGTGTGACGCATTTCTTTCGAGAAGCAAATAAGTGTGCTGATGCATTAGCCAAAATGGTTGGTTCTTAACAAAATAACTTGGTGTTTTATGAAAGCTTTCCTGTTTAGATTAGATAGTTGATGCTAGTTGATGTTATGGGAGTTACTACTCCACACTTAGTTTCGTTGTAATTTTCCTCCGTTTAGGCCTTATGCCTCGTTGAACTCCCTCCCCCCCCAAAAAAACTCAAAAAATTTGTTATTTTGTTACTGCATAGTATTGTAATTAATGACCACCTTCATATAATTTATTAACATAATCATTTTTGTTTCTTGTAATCAATTAAAGTGTTTTTAATTTCACCTTAGTTTCACATAAGAACGATATAATCAATTAAAAAATAAATGGTGTCAAATCTTTGAGCTTCCCCTATTTTCTTAATTGTTTAGGACCTTCATGTAATCGATTATTATGTTTTGATTTTCTAAAAAAAACAATTTATCTATTAACACAATCAATCAAATCGTCAATTTGCAAATTTTATGTGCTTAATTGATTTTAACTTCCTAAGTCTAATTTTAACTTGTTTTAGAACTTAAGACATATTAAATTTCTTGTGTTGAGTAAAGACACTCAAAATTACATAAATATATACACAATTATATAAATCCTTGAACTTAGGGATGTAACTGAACTAAGCTATTCATGAATTATTTGAGCTTGACTTATTAAATGCTCGTTTAAGCTCGTTTGTTTAATTAAATAAATAAACTCAAGCTTGAAATTTGGCTCGATTATTTAAATGAGCCAAGTCTAAGCTCGACATTAACGACTCGTAAATAGCTCATTTATTTAAATTGATGATAGAAACTTTGCTATCATTTGTTATTTATATATTTATTATGGAAATATGTGAAACTTTGTTGAGAATATTAAAATTAATTTTGAACTTTCTTTTTTGTAATAGCCAAGAAGTTATGGATTATTTATTTACTGAATTATGAAAATAAAATAGTCTAGAATGTTTGAATATCATATAGTATTAAAATGTTCAATAAATATTAAATAGGTAAATTTAAAAATTAATTTAAGAAAAATTTATATAAAAGCAAAAAAATTAAGTTATAAATAAGTTAAATAAGCCAAATTCAAGCCTTATTTTTTTAAAACAAACCGAGCTCAAACTTTCAATTAGGCTCTTGTAAATAAATAAGTCAAACTTAAGCAACTAATTTTTTTTACAAATCAAACTTAAATTTTAAATATTCGACTCAACTCGACTTATTTATACCTTTACTTAAACTATATGATTCTTCTTTTTACCTTGCCTTCCATCACAATGATTTGTCTTCATCAATAACTTCTTTAAGACTTGTCATGATCACATTTTTATTCACATCAATATCTTTATTTTCTTATTTTTCGGATCAATGAGTTTTTCCGCCCTTAGTCAATGAGTTTTGGCTTTGTAAACAAGATTGTTCCGGCAATGACGTATTTTAGCCCCATGTCCATATAGCAATCATATACCAACACGTCAGCACCGAGGTGAAAAAAATAATGACAATCAAAATGATTGAATTTATGCCATCAATGACCGCTGGCTCAACCAACTAACCAAGCAACTCCAGTCATCTGATACTCTAAACTGATAGAGATGGCACGTTGGCCCTGTTATTACTTTTAGATAAACTTATGTGTTAGTATTTATAAGAGAAAAAAATAAATAAATAAGTTTTTTTATAAGTTAAAATTATATATAAGTTTAAATTAATTTTTAGAAAAATTAATATGAGAAGGTTTTTATAAATTAATTTATATATAAGTTAATTTTAATTAAAAAATCATTTTATTTTTCTTCTTATTTTTCTATAAATATTTATGAAAAAGTTTATTTGAACACATCCATAATAAAAAAACTAATAATTTTAGATACAAGCAACGATGTGGCTGCTATTATCGTGCATGCTAACAATTGTATGGAGATGATTTATCATAAAGTTGGTTTTAAGTAATTAAAGGAAAAATTTTATTAAAAATAAAATAATTATTATACTTTTATATTTTTGTATAATATTTTTTTATAAAAATCCTTCACTTTTTAATCACTTAAAATCAATTAACAAAATCGTTGATTAATTGGGTCTCAATCATTAACCACCACCATAGGCTTCAGAGCACTGCACCAAGTACACTCTTCTAATATTAATTATTTTGTGATATAATGTTTTTGTTGATAGAGAACTACTTCATTGAATAATTGTTTGGTAGATGCGGACGTGGCTCTCTAATCTTTACTACGAAGAGCAAGTGAGAAACAATCGAATGGAAGCAGAGAAAGAGTGACTTGACATGACATGAGATGAGTGTAGTGACACGACTCTGCTCAATTTAGGAATAAGTCAAGAAAGATATTTGTACAAACATAAATTTTCAGACAAAAATTGAGAGAAATTGATATTTAAATCACCGGGTAAAAAAACATTATTTAAGAGTTTAATTTTTGCATTTTTTTTACATTATTAATTAACTAAAGAAATTTTAAATAAAATTTTAAAAGTAATTATTTACAAAAATTAATAATTTTATAATATATTTTAATTTATAATTAAATAATAGTATAAAATATTTGTATACTATCAATATATTTTAATTAAATTCATTATTTAAAGTAATAAGTGATTGAAATTGTATATTTGTGATATTCAGTGATGATTATTTTTGTATAAGTATATAATTTTCAATATGATTTTAATTATTAATTATTGCTTTAATGATAATGAATAAAAATTGATAATAAAAAAATTTATAAAAATATAACACTTAATATTCTCAACTATCAGAATTTTTAATAATTTTTTGATAATTTCTTAACTATAATTTTTTTAAATGAATGATTAACAAAATCGTTTTCTATAGACAATGTGCATAATACCAAACAGATATGAAATCTTGAAGAGTAACAACATTTATGCATTTTAAGAGTAATATGAAGCTAATTGAAATATAATGTGATATAAAAATTGAGTTTTATATCACTAGGTTAATGAAAAATGTAAATAATATACACCAAAAAACAACAAAATGCAAATATGCAACGATGCAATTGATTCATTCATTTGGCGTAAGTGATAAAGTTTATCTTGCAAACATATATAATAAAGCTTGCATAAATTAATAATGATAAGTATCACTATAATTATTATTTTTTTCGATAAAGTATCACTATAATTATTGTGTTCTTTCGGATAACAACTTCCTCATCCCTAATGTATCTATCTAATGCTATATGTTCTGAAAATGTGGTCTTTTTTTACACTTATCCGGAAAACAGCCTCACCCCAAAGATTGTATTCAAATTAAGGCAACACCTCAGTCACGTGCAGCGTGTTCTATTTGTGAATTGTGATGATCGGGAAAGAAAATTTCATGTATGTTTCTTTGCGACTGTTCACAAAGCTATATGCCTAATACAAATAGCGATTGTATTAGGCATATAGCTTTGTGAACCCTCTTAAAATACTAGAGTTTTTTCACACTCAATTGAAGGATTCTATCAAGGTTATTAACCTCAACGATAATATAATAAGAAAAATGTTAAGATATATACTCGCGTGTGGTAACTGGTCCTGAACTTTGTCACTAGCTATGTCTTGTGGTCTCGGCGAAACAAGATCCCTTAATTAATTTTTATGGTTCACATGATCGTGTCACGTCCCTCCCCCTCAAGATCAAACACTTGGCTTTTGACTATGGTCATTGCCAGAGCCTTTTGCGCAATGCACTTTTATTTCCAATTGTTCACGTTGCTTTGGACCCCTCCTCCATTTGGCTGCACTAAGATCATATCAACGTAGTGGTGGCACTCTACCTAACTCTTTCGTTGCCTTTCTTGGAGGTTTTGTTGCTAACTTATTAGGTGATTGCTCCTTCACTATGCTTGAACTCTTCCAGGCAAAGCTGACAATTCAACCCAGCTTACTACATATGAGTTTGTTGGGTATCCTGGCTTTAGGTAGGTCGCGAGTATTTGTATCGATTTACTGGCTTACATTTTCCTTTCTTCTTCATACATACACGATTCGAATTTGAAAATTTAATGGTTATGTATTTGATTTAATCTAGTTTATAATGAAAAATTAAACTAACGGTTTCTTAAAATGGAAAAAGGTTTATGTAAGCTTTAATTTAAAAAAGAAAACTTAATAACTCTAATAATTAATTTTGATATTTTTAAACTTAACTAGTGTTTGATGGAGCCCAAGTTTAGAACAAGTCAAGTCAATTTGTATTCAAATTAAAATTAATTTTATTAATTTTATCCATATGTTTTAATTATTGCATTATTAATTTGAGCCGACCTATATATAGACGACGTGAGACGTGACTCATTTTAACACTAAGGTAACTTGATAAGGGTGTTTTAACAAATGAAATAAAACATACAAATTCTATTTTTGTGCATTAAAAAAAGAATAAAATAGATTTCAAAATTAAATTATACACTATTACAATAAAAATAATAAAATAAAAAACTAAATTTTATTCTATTTCGTCTTTGCGTCAAACACTACCTAATTATTAGCATCAATTTGAGAGTTTTTTTAATAAAAAATTATAGGAAATGTAATAGTTATGCCGATTCTTAGGCCTAGTATATATGGTCGTGGCCCTCCCTTTGGGTTTATCCTCTAGGAGCATTCCCGTCTTTTTCTATTGTTTTCATGGCAGATAGTAATGGTGGTAGCTTGTTTTGATCGTGTTATAGCTTGTTAGTTAGGCACTTTGCCTCATTGTTAATAGGAGAGGAACTCTTAATTTTATTAGTTAAGTATGAACACTTATTTCTTTTATTTTTTTTATAAAATATGAATTTAGAAAATTTAACAATTAAATCATATAATATTATATATTTTAAAGATTATATATATATATATATATATATATATATATATATATATATATATTAAAAAATTAAACATTTGTAAATATGTTATTATGTTATCATTTATATTTATTTATATTTTAAAATGTATATTATCTATTAAAATAATATTAATTGATAAAATATTAACTAATTTTCAAATTGCATGAAAATATTTAAATTAATTAATATTTTTTTGAATCTAATGATTTAATTATTAAAATTTATTGTTCATAAAAAAAGATTATTTATAAAATTAATATATTTAAGAATATTTACACGCAGTCACACATAGCTATGCACTAATGCACACACACACACATGTACAATAATGCTATATATATGTGGTTACCTTTGCTCTTAAGAATGAAATTAAATCAAGACTTAATTGTGTATTTTACCTCCTAACTTTTATGATTTCGTAAATTTTGTCATTTTTTTTTTACACATTTTACCTCACAACTTTTAAAATTTTGTACATTTTGCTCTGCCATTAGTTGACCATCTATCATTGTTAGTTAACTACTGATGTAGCTTATTGACTGATGACATGACAAGTTGACAGTTGAGTGGGTTGATGACATGACAGGTTGATGATGACATGACAATACATAGGACTATAGATATGACAATTGACATGTAAAGAGAATTGAATTGCATTTTTCACTCCTTACTTCCAAATTTTCGTAACTTTTTTTCACTAAACTTTTTTTTGCGTAATTTATCCCTATACTTTTTTTTTTGCACATTTTGTCTCTTGATTTTTAAAATTTCGTGCATTTTGTCCTTTACATTGTAATTAAACATTTTGCATTTAGAAAAAAATAATAAAAACTGAAATTCAAAATACATGAAGTATGTACAGAAAAGGCAAAATATGAAAAGTTAGCATCACTCATACATCACACACATACCACACACACCTATTAAAAGACGCTCACCTAATCTTCCTCCAAGGGGGGAGTCACAATTCTCACACTTTCTCACTTTCTTCTTGTTCTTTCTTGTTCCCTCACTCAATGAATCATGGCATATTTGAGCTAGGAGTGGCAAATGGATGGATTAGATAAATTCTTAGTTGGATTATAATGGATCGGATAAAAATAATCCATTTTGATCCATTAAAAATTCATTTAAAAAATCTAATCCATCCATGATCCATCTAATAAAATTTAATCCAATCCATACATTAACAAATTTTTAACGGATGAATATTTAATCCATCCACAAAAATAAAATATTTTAAAAATTAAATAATTTTTATTTTTAAAATATTCTCTCTCCCTCTCTTTCTCCTTTCTCTCCTCACTCTCTCTCCATAACAAATCACTCCCCATTCACTTTTTCATTCACATAAAAAAATCACGTCACACAATGCTTTGACCAAATTCGAGTTAAAGCTATTATAGTCAAAGCTGAAATGAAGATACTTTGGCCGAAAATGTGCTAGCTGAGGTCGATCCGAAGATGCCTTGGCCGAAGTCGAGCAGAAGATATCCTGGCTGAGGCTAAGCTGAATATGACTTGGCTGAAGTCGAGCCAAAGATGCCTTAACCGAAGCCAAGTCAAAAATGCCCTGGTCGAGGCCAAGCTGTAAATGCCCTAGGCGAGGCTAAGCCAAAGATGCCCTGGGCAAAGCCGAGTTGAAGATGTCTTGGCCGAGCCAAAGATGTCCTAGTTGAGGTTGAGCTGAAGATGCCCTAGCCAAAGTAAAGCCAAAGATGCCCTAACCAAAGCAGAGCCAAAGATGTCCTGGCCGAGGTCAAGCCAAAAATGCCTTAACGGAGGCCAAGTCGAAGATGCCTTGGTTGAGGTTAAGTCAAAGGCCGAGCCAAATATGCCCTGGCCAAAACTGAGTCAAAGATGCCTTGGCCAAGCCAAAGCTATTCTGGTGAAGGTTGAGCCAGAGATGGCCTCATTAAGGTTGAGTCAAAGATGCCCTAGTCGAAGCCGAGCCAAAAATGCCCTGGCTAAAGATGTCGTGGTTGAAGCCAAGATGAAGATGTCCTGCCTGAGTCAAAGATGCCTTGGCCGAGTTGAAGATGTCTTAGTTGAGGTTGAGTTGAAGATGCCCTAGTCGAGGCCGAACCAAAAATGCTTTGGCTGAAGCCGAGCCTAAGATGTCCTGGCCAAAGTCGAGTGGAAGATCCCCTTGGTGAGTTGAAGATGCCTTGGCTGAGTCGAAGATGTCCTAGCCGAGGTTAAGCTGAAGATGCCTTGGCCGAGGCTAAGCCAAAGATGCCTTGGTCGAGGCTGAGCCAAAGATACCTTGGCTGAAGTCAAGCCAAAGATGTCATAGCCGAAGCCGAGCCAAAGATGTCGTAGCCAAAGCTAAGCTAAAGATGCCTTTGTCTTTTTATTTTTTTATCCAATGGATTTTATTTTTTTTATTTAATGTAATCCAATGGACTTTTAAAAAATAGTGGATGGATTACTAGCCATCCATAAAATTAAACGGATAGATTGGATCCAATCCATTTTATTTTATTTTTTGTAATGGATGGATTAGATGGATTTATTTATGGATGGATTGGATGAATGATAGATAAATGAATTGTTTTGTCACTCTTAATTTGAGCTTTAAACCACTATATAATAAACCAACACTCATCTTATTCGAGAGGCCCACCACTGCTCACCAACACACAATCCCTCCATTTGATTTTTTTATCACTGTATTCATGAAAACCACCACACCTTCACAGATTCAACTTTCCCCCTACACTAGATACTTTATTCTCTCATTGATTCATTCACACTAGTGAAAAAACTCACGCCATTATCACACTCTTCTCACACAAAAACAAGATCTCACTCACTATGAAAGACGT
This sequence comes from Spatholobus suberectus, assembly GCA_004329165.1. Lineage (NCBI taxonomy): Eukaryota > Viridiplantae > Streptophyta > Magnoliopsida > Fabales > Fabaceae > Spatholobus > Spatholobus suberectus. The sequence goes on from CM014732.1 coordinate 21,287,836, forward strand.
TTAAGAATTCACTACACAAAGGGGACTCTCGATGGTTACTATTCTTCTCCCCACACACCATCCATGAAAGCATCAACCAAACACACACTTTCCACTCAACAAATAAGCACATTGACACAACACAACAGTCCATGCATGTATGTGAACCAAAACATCATCCAAAATATACTGAGCCTGGCCCTTGGCATCATGCTTATCTTAACAAATTCACAAGAGCATGCATTTACCCTCGCATCACACCTACCTTTGAAGCTAGCATCCTTAGGCGCTCCAGTTGCATCCAAACCTAACCTCACACCATCACAGGTCCCTGTTACAACACCTGTTGTCAACCACTACACCAACATTGCTCCACCATGAACAACATCGAAAATTAGTGGCAGTCATTGCATTCATGCACCATTCAGCCATTAGCGAGTTGCCACCTTGCACTTTGTAATATTATCTAGACAATTATCTTTTACTCTTTTATTTTCTGAAATTTTAGATTCATATTGCTTGCTACATGGTTTGAAAGGTGTTATACTTGATAATTTAAAATGATTACATATGTGGCTGTGATATAAGGAATAATAAAAGTTCTCAATTATAATAGAGGAACAAAATGCACAAAAATTAGAAAGTTAAGGAATAAAATGTACGAAAAAAAGTTGAGGACAAAAAATGTGAAATTTTAAAAGTAAGGGAGATAAAAAATGTAATTTAATTCCGTTGTCACATCATCAACAGACATCAACATTATCCATGACATCAATGATTAACTTGTCACGTCAATGGTCAATTAATGGTAACAAACAATTTACTAACGACAAGACAAAATGTGCAAAAATTTAAAAGTTAGGATAATGTAAAAAAAAAAAATAGTAATTGAATGACGAAATTCATAAAATTGTAAAAGTTATGGAGAACAAAATATACAATTAAGCCTTAAATCAATAATTATAGCACCTGTTTACACTTTGTACTCCATATGGAAAAAATTAATGCTTGCCATACACACTTACATGTCACTTTCCGCCTATATAATTTTTACTATTTGATTGCCATTAATCCCATTTGAATTTTAATATGTTTATATTCTAATTTTGACATGTAAATACATCTGGGGAAATGTCTTCTTGTGTACCGTACCAAACAGCACTATTAGAGGGGTTACCTGGTTTCCTCTCACCACCTGCTAGATTTCCTGAATTAAAAAAAAAAAAATGAAAATTCCTTGCTTCCTTCAAATGAAAATAATACGGGCCACCCAATTTATTTAATTTATGGTCTTGTTGCTTGTATAATTTTGGGATTGTATGCACTATATGACCAAACATCCCATGTTAATAATGTTATCCAATAATTCGAAAAACAGGCCAAGTATTTCAGAATGCAATTTCCACAGTCCCCTTTCTCCACGTTTTATTTGTCCTCGTGGTGTTCTGAAAACAGGGAAATGGAAAATGTTGAAGAGTCGTTTTTGTAGTTTATGAAAAAATAGAAAATGTTTTTAAACTAAAAGATTTATTTTAAAAATTTACAATAATAAAAAAAATTCAAAATCTTAAAAATATTTTAATTTTGATAAAACAAAAATAATAAACTCTAAAATATATTATCAAATTATTTTTTAAGCTTAATTAAACAATCTGTCACTAAAATCTTTCATAAAATATACTTTTTTTTAATTGAAAAATTATCTATATTTTACATATAATTCTTGTATTATTTCTCTTCATAAATACTAAATTAAAGATAATGTATATGTATAATTTCTCAAAGCAGAAGAAATATCCTTGGTAAAGCTTCTTATCCGATCCCGGGTTGTTTAACTACCCTTGTTTACTATAATATGGAGGATATAAGTCACATGAAGACATTTCAAATACATCCTACACCCGTTCTATCTATAATGTTTATCTAGATTCATTCATGACTCGTTTATCTGTGGTGACTGAAACCTATATTTTCAAAGTTTAATTCATTATCTGTTTTATATTTTATTTATTTCACATTTATCAGTTTGTATATATTACATTGATTTTCCTTTTCCTTTTTCTGCTTTTCTACATAGTTTTTTTATACTATTATTTTAGTCTCTATAAATTTGTTCAAGATTATAATTATATTTTAGGCTAAATATTGTTCAAATTGGTCCTTCATAATTGTATGGGACATTAATTTTTAAAAAGTCATATATTGAAGAAAATATTAGGCATTAAGGTTTAATTTTTTTTTTTGTTAATATACTTTTTAACAGACATTAAATTGTTAGTAAACATTGGGAGCTAAATAATAATAATATAATGTATCGATAATATCAATTTTTTATACTAATAAAATTATTCACTACTAAGATGAATCGTATTGTTAATGTAGACCGGAGAAGTATATGATAATTATTCATGTTAGACAAATGCCATGTTAATGCCTAAGTGTTAGTATATATGTTATGAGGTAGGTATGAGAGTCGCAAGATTGAATAGCCGACGAGCTGTGACGGTGGCATCAACAATGGTGTGTGACGTGCCTACCTCACAACAATATATTATGGCATTTTTTTGTAGTGTTTGTTATACAAACATTTTGAATATGAATATGAATTAATCCTTCATGTTTAAAATGCATATTTAGTATCTCAGTAATTTTTCCAACAAATTTAGTTGTTAAATTTATGTTTATTTTACACTATGTTAGATAAATTTTGGGGTTGAAAATCTGTAAAACATCCATTTGAATATCATTTATTTACAATTTGAAATTTTCGAATTAAATCTCAAAACCTTAATGCTGAGGTGGCAAGTGATGTTTGCAACCCTTTTTGCATGAATAAACTAGGTGGTCAAGTTGACAAATCTTCTCTTGCAAACACAACCACGTGGACTGGTGGTGATATTTTCCTCCAAAACGAGCCACCTCATATTATTTACAAGGAAAATTAGTTGTTTAGGCCAAATTCTAATTCACACAAGTAAAATGGATTGTTACGTCATTTCATTGTTTGCCACTTGAAATTTTAAATTATCAGATGCCTTTGGAATTATGATTTTTTTTTCTATGAAACCACAAATATTCTTTATAGAGAGGTAATTAGATAAAATTATTATAGGCACTAAAATAATTTTTCAAATATTTAATATAATTTTGTATATTCAAAACTCGAATCTAGTATCATTGATTAAGTTAAAACAATCTCATATTAGTTGATCCCATGCCAATTGATTACCGATACTACAATATTAAAAACAATAATAATGCTAAAAAAAATTTCATAATGAAATAGTTAAAAAAATTAAAAAGAAAAATATGAAAATAGATAATGATAAATAACAAAAAAAATAACTCTTCTATTTTGCCACAAAATATATTTTTGTCTTATATATACTACAGGGTACACGGCCCAGTAAGGAAAAAGTGGGCCCTGGATAACATCGATAAAGACACGCCTCTTTGGATAGGGCCCACTTTGGGCCAAACGATAATAGAAGTACGTTACGTGGGACAGGCAGGTTTCATTAGTGGGTCCCATCCCACGAGGATAAGCAATGTGCATTATGCAGTCTACGTCTCTCTCTCTCTCTCTCTCACACACACACACACACACACGCGCGCGCGCTGTTGCTGGCTCGTGCCTCGTTTTATATGTTACATCATTGATTTATTTATTTAATGTAAATGCAAAATATTTTATTAAGTAAAATTCTTAGCTAAATAATTAACTCAATCAACTGGCTTAGCCTTTACGCACCAAAACTACTGGCTTAGCCTTCACTGATGTAAATGTAATATTCAATTTTATCGGCGTTATTTTTTTTTTTTTCTTAAGCATCTATGAACCTTGCACACTCAATTATGACAACGTTCATGTACTGCTGTGTAGGAATATAAAGAAGAAAATAGAGCAGGTTGGTTGACCTAAGCGTATGGTGTTTTATAATATTTTTTTAGTTTTAACTTTTGATGGCTTTTATTTTATTGTTTGGTAAGAATTGTAAATAAAGGCTCATCCGCAATGATATTTACCTACCAAGGACTAGTTCTGAATGTTCTAATTATGTTTTGATGATTTTTTACACTATTATAAGATTTTTTTTTTATCAAAAGTAGAACATTTATTGGATATTTAAAAAATTTACTGACACGCATATAATACAGATCTACGAACTGATCCTCAACTCAAATTTAATTCTAAAATTAATTGATGAGCGTAGCTGTTGTGTCCGTTTCCTTGTGCTGAGGCACTGTGCAAGAGAGTCTGGACAAAATATCTTCCATCAGCCAAGAAAGGATTGAAATTTTCAAAAACGACAAAATTCAGTCTGTTTATTGACACAGTTCGATGGAGAGAGAAATGACATTTAAAAAAATATATATGAAAAGGTGAGATTTGAAATGGAAGCAATGTTTAGAAATTTATTAAAATTGTTCTTTAAGTCGTAATAATATAAGAAAAAATTATTAATTAATATATATACGTATTATGATCTTAAAAAATTGGAACCATTCAGAACATCTATTTTTTAAATAATTAATTTTTTAATAAAAATAATAAATATTCACGTATCTTTCGTGATTAAAAAATAATAAAAACTTTTTTTACTTTCTTCCATTTTTAATAAAACAATAAAAGTAAAAGTGAAGTTAATAAAAATTCAAGAGTATGTTAAATACTTTCATTTTAATTTTTAACAAATATACACTTTAATAAAATCCACAATATTATTATAAAATACATTTGCATATAATTTTCGTCATTATATATATAATATTATTATTTAATTTAATTTTTGTAGAAAATATTTTAATTTAATTTCTACAATATCATTAATTTCAAATTCATCCTCATAATTGAGTATTGTTACAATAGATTTCATGAAATTAATACAAATTTATAATAATTATATTAAATATGACAGTCAAACATAAAAATAAAAAATATTATACTTCTCAATCCGAAATGTGACTATATTAATTTCTGTATTTTATCATATTATAAATATAAAGGACTGTGTTAAAATAAAAGTTTAATAGATATACATTGTCAGTGGAAAAGATTTTACATTGTCAATTAATTAGAAATTAACTTTAATATAACTTTAGGGTAATTATTATTAAAGTCAACAAATATACTATATATGGTAGATTATGATTAGATAATGGTGCAAAAAAAAACTTTTATACTAATAGTGTATATATTTTTTCCCTCTTAAAATAATACTAAATGATGAAGATAAAATCTTGTTAATGGTTAGAAGGAGAAACTCCACTAAAAATAATTAACTAATTTCTTAGCAGAGATTAGTTATCGACAAAGTAAGTGAATATTTCCTACGTGTAACAAGATTACTCAAAGATGAAGATAACATTAAAAAAACTGTATATAAAAATATTACATTTAAAACAGTTTTTTTTTTCCAGTCAAATTAAAAATAAATATGAGATATGAAGACAAAAACAGATTTTCAACATATAAAGTAATAACGTTTGATTTTCATGCACACGACTCCTTTGCTTCTTCTTCATTTAACTCTGAACTGGCATATGAATCCAAACACGACTCTGCGCCCCCCCCCCCCCCATAGGCTTCCCTCTTTTTCTTCTCTTCTTGCTTGTTACAAACCCAATGCTCTTTATTTAAACACGCAGACTTCGCAGCATTAAAACAAGAAAAGATTCAGCAAAAAACAAAACATAGAAATAGAAAAATCAAAAGAGTTAGGAATGAGTGATGGCGAGGAAGAGGCAGGAATTGCATGTGCTTGGTAACCAAAACCAAACAAAGCCTAGGAGTTCTGTTTTGGGATGATGCGTTTTCTCATAGACAGCATCAAATCCAAAACTGTTTCTGCATGTTTGTGATCTCTTCCTGAACGCCACAGTGCATAGCATTAGCAGATCATAGGGCAGAGCTGTTACTAATCACATGCCTTTCACTACTTTTCCTCATTCAAGATCAAAATTGACTAAAGACGATTGAGGAGGCAATTCTGTTTATCCCACAGTTGCGTTTTTGTGTGCGTGTGTGTAACAAAAGAACAAGTACAGAAACATTCCCAGTACGCGAGTTAGGCTTCAGTGTTAGAACCAGGAAAAGGACCTTTGCTGCTGCTCTTGGAAATAGCAACCTAACCTGCATCTGTCAGAGTGGTTTGTTAGTGCCATCACTCTCTATAGCCATTTTGGGTGAGTTTTTAATCAACCATCATAAATATTTCACCACCCTCATAATATATTAGTCCTTTTTTTTTTTTTTTTCTAATTTTGGGTTGATCTTGGTTTAGGTGTTAATTTTCCTTGTGGGATCATTTTACTTATGCTGCTGAGGAACAGATCAAGAGCAGTGAGCAAGCCAGCTTTGATGGCTGATCACAGCTCCCAGCAATCCCCTAATCAAAACTATGCTAGAACCATCCCTTCTCTATTTGGGTCACCAAAATTCAGAGATTTCACCAACAAGTGTCTCTCAGGAACCGAGGCTTTAAGGAGCCCAACTTCAATTCTTGACGCCAGAGCATTATCATCCCCTTTTGCCTTTGGAAACCCGTTCTCAACCCTTCCCCATAAAACCTCCTCACATAACAGATCCTCCTGGGACAAGCCAAATTCAAAGGGCATTGGCCTTGCTCTTGTTGGTGCTCTCAAAGATGATGATGATAATGACCCAATTCGTTACAATTCTGAAGCCAGCAAAGGAAATGTCCTGCTCAGAGTGAAAATCCCATTTGATGATATTGGAACTAAAACCAAGGATTCAAAAAATTCAGGATCGGGAATTTGTGCAAAGGATTGTTCTTCTCAAAGTGTAGGCGTTCTGTCTTGGAGTGAGATGGAGCTTTCTGAGGAATATACATGCGTGATATCCCATGGACCTAACCCAAGAACCTACACACATATTCAATAATTGCATTGTGGTGGAGACCTATTGTTCTCTTCCCCAAAACCAAAACTCCTACTCTTCTGCATCCGCAAATTTCCTCAGCTTCTGTTACACTTGCAAGAAACACCTTGACCAGACAAAGGACATCTTTATTTATAGGTACATGCACTCTTCTAATCCCAACCTTTGCACTTTGCATTATTCATATTTTTAATCTTTGCCTTCTTTGTGTGACTCCCTCAACCACATGACAACAAAACTTACAAGCCTTTTATGTACACCACGCCGTGTTCTATTCATCATATCCCCACATGAACAATACTTTATTGGTCTTATTTAGTTTAATTCAGTTGAACAAGCTTTAATTAAGGTAATGAATTGGGTTGTGTTTTTGCAGAGGAGAGAAAGCTTTCTGTAGCCAGGAATGCCGCCACCGAGAAATGATGTTAGATGGGATAGAAAATTTAGAGTTTGAAAGTAATGGTTATTCTTGACTTCACTTGCGTGCTTTGCATGCTCCGTGGCCGCAAAGTCCTGCATTTTGAGGAGGATAATAACCAGAAACGCACAAAGTCAAATCCAAATTTTCCATTCATTATGATTTTATTATGACTAGGTTGTAGTAACCAGTTACTAGTTGGTATTTCATTGTAATCAGTAAGGTCCTTTTTTTTTTTTTTCTTTTTTCTTTTTGCCCCTCCCTTTTTGAAGAAGTCTTTTGCGTTTTTTTTTTCATCCTCTCCCTTGCAAATAGAGATAAGAGAGGATGTTGTAGAGCTGGTTCCAAGTGATGACTAATTTGATTGCTTCTTCTGGTTTTGCTCCTATTGTTTTCGGGTGAAGCAGATGATGATGTGTGATTGAAAACAGTGCCTTTCTTTTCCTTCTTCTCTTGAGTTGATAATAATGATGGTGCTGCCTATTGTCGTAGAAGGGGACCGGTTAATTATTTCTCACAAAGATTCCCCCTCTCTCTCTCTCTGCATGTACTCTATTATTATTATTAAAATTTAATAATTATATATTGTCAATATAAAAATTTTTACATTATTAATTAATTAAAATTTATTGTTGTATGACTTTTAAAATTATTATTATAAAAATTAATAAATTTATCATACATAATAATTTATGATTAAATGAGAATATAAGTGTATGACTTTTTTCTCTTATTATTATTATTATTATCCTTAGCCTTTGCCCTTCTCACCCCTCGATTAAGTTGATAAAGAATTCAGCAAACCATTATAATACTCTACAAAACTGACAATGACACAAAAATATACATTGTTAAAAGTCCTTTTCCTTACCCATTACTTCATTATCCTATTATTAGAATATTAGGTTACCCAGAAACTTTGATACGTATAACATACAGAATCCCGAATTTTCAAACTTCGGGGGTTAAAAGCCGTTTCTGATTGATTAATTAAATAACCAAAATTCTCATTCCACGTCCTAACACCTTTAGTCCTAATCCATAATAGTAATGCCAACAAAAATATGTGTTTTGATCAGGCATAGTCACAGACAACAAAAAGGTATGAAATAACTGGAAGTCATCATTAAAGGAACAAGCAGAAGTAAATGGAGTTGAAAAGCGAAAAGATTTACGTAACAAAAAGAAAAAGGCCAAAAGAGATGAGGTAAAGGTGTCCTCATGTCCTATACTATGATAAGCCTTAAAGCGTTAGCTCCTTTCTCTCTTGCCCATCTTTGGCTTTGGTTTCAATAAATAATTAAATCATTGGCTTTACACAATTCTAGTAACTAGAGTTTGAGGGGCAGATGGGATAAGCGGATAAGAGATCCCATATTACCATTTTGAAGATAAATGACTTCCTGCTTTATTGTTTCCACCACTACGGAATAGAAAAGAAATGCCTCCTTAAAAATGAAACTGTTTTTGAAGTAAAAATATACATATTTTGTTTTTAATTTAATTTAAAATGATCACAGTCTTAATTTATTAAAATCTAACCATTGAGGGTGTTTGAATTAGATATTTACAAAGCACAAATTGGCAAAAACACAAATTTCGATGTATTTTATTTATAGTTGTGTTAAAAACAATTTTTTTTTTTTTTTTTATGTTTTCTAAGAGCATATCTCCAATGAATACGATAGTAGATTTAAAAACTTCAACAAATTTTCTCTCAAATGATGCAATAATTACGTACTTAAAATGAGATTTCTTACAAATATCTTACAATTTTTAAGAACCGTCAAGAAAGTTGTTTATATAAACAACGGTTCTTATATAAGAAATGTAACGTCAATTGTTTCAAAGATAAAACTGTATTAGAACTGATTGAGTTTAAGAATCCCGAAAGGAATTTTTATTGGAGATGCTGTAAAAAGCATTTATGAGAACGTTTTTTTTTTTTTCTTCCCTTCTAATCGAAAACCCACTTGCGTTCAGTATTAGAATAGAATCTAGTTTAAACATGTTCTTAATTAGTCGAAGGCCAAAAAAACAAAAAGAAAAAAACTCTAGTCATTCCTTCATCTGAGGCAGAGAGATAAACAGAATTTCTTCAGATGATTAGTGGAATGCTGCCCGACCATAAACTGTCACACGTGTCCGATAATGAGAAAGCAAATGGCAAACATGAGTAGGTGGTTTTCATGGAGAAAACAAGCAATAGCATAGTATAGCTTATGTTAATCACCAACAACCTTAAATTGGAGAGTGCAGTGCCTGCTGGTGAACCATTAATGGGAGAAATTTACATGTAGAAACGCAAAGTGCAGCAACTGGCCCGTGTGAAAACTCAATAACACAACAGAATTGGGACCCAAAGAACTAAAAAGTGCGCGTGCATTAGATGCTAGTGGATGATAATAAAGAACAAACAAAAGGAACCTTAAAGATGGCGACTCCTTTGGCATCTTTCAGTGTTCTGATAGATGAGAAATATACATCATTGTGACACCTATCGGATATCTATGGGAAGAAGATAATCTCGGGCGCTATAGCTATACCCATTTCATCAAACGTATGGGAAAATAATTGCTATACAACAAAACTCGCATCACTTTATAGTATATGCCCAAGAATAAGAAATGAAACGATAAAATCTGAAATAAAATATATGTATTAATACATGTAACATTATTTAAATTAAAAAAATTATACAAAGACTTTGATGCGTAAAGTTTGACGAAAGAAAAAACAATAGCCCAATTTTTTTTGAGCTTGAGATGATAGGTGATTTTTTTTACGTATTAATGATTTTATTCCTATATTAGTTGAAGTTTTAATTTAGCCCGAATGTTTCTAATTATATGTTAAATATTACTAAATATATGCGTAACATTATTTTTTTTAAGAGAATATGTGTAACATTATATTAGAAGAAACGTAAACAAAGATTCTGTGGGCATGAAATGATAATGAAAGAAATTTTCATTTATTAATGGTTAAACCCTATTTTCATTATGTTTTTCCCCCTCCCAATCCACTTAACTTGTACGCTCATGAAATTGACAATTTAGACGGCGCAAAAGGGCTGGCAGTACTGGATCATGGAAGGTTTTGTAAGTTACAGATATATAAGTCAAACGATGATTGGAGGCATCTTTGTAAAATGGCGTCTAAGTTTGGGTTCGTGGGTCATAGGAGCATTGGTAGAGATATAGGTATAGGGATTTGAAAGTAATTGAGTGGGTCATGTTTGTAAGTTGACAGTAATGATCACCTTGGAGAAATTACTAGGTAATTCGAAATCATCGTTTTTATTAGTTAAGCTTTTGGCTTTATTAATAAATTATCTTTTTCTTATTAAGAAAAATATAGTTTCTACTATTTTTAATATGACACATTTAATTGAGTGTTATTAATTTTTTTTCATAAATTAAAATACTTGAGTATGTCATATAGAGATTGATTGAGACTATAACTATGTGATAGTTTCAAATTACTAAATAATTTTTTGTTATTTGGAGTTTTTGTTATTACTTTTCATGTGTTTGTTGTAAATTTTCTTCAAATTATTTTTATTTGAAATATTTTTTATTCAAATTAACACATTGGCGATAGACAATTAATCCTTCTACAAATATACAATTTTGAATTTTTATAGGATTGGGTTTTGAAATATTCATCATCTACTTATTTTAATTGATCAATGATTATTTTAATATCCTCTCTCTCTCTCTCTCTCTCTCTCTCTCTCTCTCTCTATATATATATATATATATATATATATATATATATATATATATAAATTAGAATAATTATCTTGACTGAGTGTGTTTTTAACTGCTATTTATCAACGAGAGCATTTTTAGCTATTATTCTTTGACAAGAATGTTTTTAGGGAGTTTTTTTAACCTCTTATCATTTTCAATATCTTTAGTTCTAAATTAAATTTTAATATTTTTAAAAAAAATTATCAATAATTTAAAATTAACATTATATTACAATAATTGTTATTATAAATTTAAAATATAATCTATATATTTAAAAATATCTATTTATTACAATTTTTAATTATGATATAATTTGTATATTTAAAAACATTTATTTATTATAAATTTAAATTATATAAAATAAATATTTATTCTGTGCAATGTACAGACATAATCACATATAACAATTAACAACTATCCATGTACGATTACCGGTGGCTCAAAACTTTACATATTTCTCACAATTGTTTTTATTAAAGGTTAACACAGGTCAAGTTGAATCAAATTTCAGAGAATTTTGAATTTAAACTAAATAAAAATGATGAGTCAGATTGGATTTGTTAAATTTGTGAGTGACTTTGATTCAACCCAATCCAATCACAATTGAATTGGATTGTATCAGGTTAGCAGATTGAATATTTTTTTAAAAAATATAATGAAAAATTGAAAAAAAAAGTTAAAAAAACTAAAAATTATAAAAAATAGATATTTATTCTCAAAAGTTAAATCTAGAAAATAATAAATAAATATTATTAAACATTAAGAATAATTAAATATTTTTATATAGGGTCCGATCGAGTATGAAATTTTCAAATTCAATATCCAATTTGATTACTTCAAGTTTGTCTATTTCAAAACGGATATGACTTATCAACTTAACTCAAAATAACCCCTATTTTCTATAGTTCCCTTTTACCTAAAACTTTCTCACTAATTCGGGATTTGCAGATTTTCCAAAGTTTTTTTTTCTCTGAAAATTTTGCCGCATCGTAATCTACAAGAAAAATTTGCAAGAATATAAAATTTTAAGGTGCAATAATTCTATTTTATGAATCGATTGAGTAGTAACATGGTTGGAATTTACATGTGGATGAGATTATGAAGGGGTTTGTATTTTGGGTGAAATGTTTATATTGAGTGCGACATATTTTACTGGGCGAGGGAGTACAAAGATGTTGAATATTCTTATTTTACGGAATGATTATGAAGTGTTGATCAAATGTGATTCTAAAGCAAATGATAAATTTCTTTTTCGAGGTATGTGTTCTAGCTAGATAATTCATGTGATGACTTATGAATTTTGATAGGGTGGCTGTAATTATAAATTTGACTATTGATGTTGTCTGTGGAACCGCATAACCTACGACACAGGTTTTCTGAAATGTGAGAAGTAAATAATGCTGCATTTACCTCAATAGAAGTGTTCTAGCTAGTAATAATGTGGACACGTAGGTTTCACGTTATTACAAGCTATTTAATAAAAATAGACTGCATTATATTATTAAACAACTTAGTAACATTCAACACATTATTGAAATCACCCAATATATTCTAGAAAGGATCAATATATCAGAGTGTCACCTAATCAATAATAAATAAATAACTTATGTATTAAGGGCGAAATAATAAATAGAGTTTAAATTAAAGTTTTTACAATGTCAACCAATCCAAAATATCTTTGATATGATTTTTAAGATAATTATTATAAAAGCTAACAAACTTACAATATATGGTGGCTTGCGATTATAACACTATAAAAAAATATACACTATCAATGTATGTATAATTTATTCTAATAAATATGTTAATTTTGTTGTTAGGAGTAGAAATATGTCAAATTGTCTGTTGTTGGCCTATGACCTAATAACCTATTTAAGATTTGACTTGACTTAATACATTTACCTTTATATTATAAATTAAAATACATAACTTGAAGAATGTCACTCTCACTCTCTCCACTCTTACAATTAGATTTTCCCAATCTTCTCTCCTTTTATGTGAAAGTGCATTTTACACACTACTTCTACAACTAACCAAATATTTTTCTAACCATTTCAAACCACTTTTTTTTTTATCTTTATTTGTATACTTAATATTCTTAAATATCTATCTCTTTTAATTTACCTTCTATTATCTCTATCTCTAAATTAAATTTCAATAATTTTTTTAAAAGAAATTGTCAATGGTTAAAAATAACTTTATATCATAAATTAGATTATTCGTGGTAAATCCAAAATCTAATTTATATATTAAAAGATATTTATTTATTATGAATTCTAATTATAATATAATTTATATATTTAAAAATATTTATTTATTGTGAATTTAAATGTTTATCATATGCGATGCACATGCTAAAATATTAGTTTAACAAATTAGAAGGTCAAATCAAAACTTTTTAAAAAGGCTTTTTAAATAAATAGGTTAGGTTGTGGGCTTTTAAAAAATTCTACTAAACTTGACAGACTGATATGTTTATAAATAATATTATTTTTTTAAAATAATATTGAATAATATCATATTATATTATTATTTTAACAATTAAAACCTTATTTTCTAACTTGAGTTAGTTTTAATATCTATAAAATGTAATATGTTTTTATGATTTTAAGTTTTAAATATTTTTAGTGTGATAGATTTGTTAGTCTTTATAAGCCTATCGGCTTTTTTGATAGATCTATTAGCTCCTAAATCCATTGGTCTTTTTAGTGATTTTAATACTTTTTTTCTATCACATTCTTTTATTGGGTAAATTCATGTAGGTGTCACTAAATATATAGGTCTCATTTCCTATTTGGTTGGTTTCATTCCTAAAATAGTGAGACCCACATGAATTTCAATCAATAGAAGAAAAAAAAAGTTAGAAAAATTGTTGTTAACACTTTTTTTTTTTTAGAAATGCTAATAAAATGTGACATCCTTTCTTTTCTTTTTTTTTCCTTTGTAAGAAAATAAAATCAATATTTTGACATTATACAGTTATTGTTCTCGCAATTATTAACAAATTTTATTTCCAATAAAACAAAAAAAAAATGAAAGAAGTTTTGATTCAATTAACATTGTTGAAAATTTTCCATAAGCTTAAATAAATTTACTATTGGGTACAAACTTAATTTTAGTAATGTTTTTAGTACTAAAAACATTATTTGATAATGTTTTTAGTACTAAAAACACTATATTTGATAAAATTTGCATAATTATGATGTGTACAAATAAGTAAAGAAATAGCTATGTGATAAATTAACTAAAGTATTTAGACTAAATGGTAATTAGTTTCATTAATTTTGGGCTCATGTTGAGTTTTTTCTTTTCTTTTCTTTCTCTACTTCGCTGGGCTAAAATTAATTCTTGAAGCTCAAACCATTGGATGCTTATATTCCTTTTATTTCCAAGAAATGATACTTGTACAATAATTATACAATAAATTGTACAACTAAGAGACAGAAAAAAGAAAAGAAAAGAAAAGAGAGAGATGTTTAAAATGTAATACATGACCAGATGGAGAGAAATAAACACAAAAATGATGTTATATAAATTGATATAAGAATTGTTGTACATGTATCACATCTATTTATTTCCCATGTTGGACTCAAATTTTTGTGGCCCAATTTGAGTTTCCACACGGCTAACATGCTGCTGCCTTAATGCTCATGTGCGTTTGCTTCCCAACTTTCCACACGACTACATACTGCCTTAATGGCCTATTTCTCTGTTAGTATTTTTTTTTTTTTTTGCTAGACCAATGGCTTCTCGCTGGTTCAACAAATAGTGAGTTAGAAGCTTGTAATTTTCGTTGGGCTGGTTAAAGTTTGGTCCGAACCTAATCACCAAATGTTGGTGGGATCACTGTTGAGGAAATATAAGGGATACAAGTTGTAGGATCAACAAGAGTGAGCCTCGTTCATTTTTTTCTTCTTACACTCCCTCATCCTCTTTTTCTTTTTACTCCCTGCATGCCAAAATTCTCCTAACCCTCTTTCCATTTCTGCCAAGCCACAAGGTTTCAAAGAATACCCTTCAACTTCGTTAGCCGTGGGACGCAGCAGCGGAGGGGGGTGCGGTTGCATTTAACGAAATTGGGCATTGGAGAAGCGAAATTTCAAATTTGTCTCTCATTTCATGTAGGGGAGAGGTCGATCGAATGATTGGTAAAAATAAATCCAAGAAATATCCCTCTTCCATTTCAAGGCAACTTAAGGGAAAAATATTTTATACGCGAGACCTATAAAAAAAAAACAAAAATTCTTCCTTCTTATTTCTCTTTTTAAACAGTAAAAAGTTAATATTATTATCTTGTTTTTTTTTTCCTCTCCATCTCCTTCCTCTGTTTCCAGCAAAACATAACATAATGCCATAATAAATATTAAATAAATATTAGAAATTAGTAAACAATCATATAAACTAATGATTTTATGACACATTCTTATATGGGTTAGAAAAAGAAAAAACATGTAATTCTTGTGCCCTGTTCATAAGGAAGGTAATATATTCTGATGACCAAAACACATAAGATATGTAACTAGATTTTTATGATTACAAGTTATAAGACTAATTATGTTTTATGTCACATTCTGATATGGATTAGAAAAATATATGTAATTATTGTGCCTTGTTCATAAGGTAATATATTCTGATATGGGACAAAAAAACAATATAAGATATGTAACTACTTTTTTGAGTTATTGTTCTTTTTTTAAATTGTGATCGTCATCCATTATATAGTCACGTATTACTGATAAATGATTAACATCTATTTACAAACATTATGCTTTTAGGCATAGTCATTTTTTGAAAATGAAAATCACGTTAACATATCTAAACTGTATTGTATCTTGAACTTTTAAGAATTTCTCTTATCCTTAGATCGTACTCGTACCCTACACGTGTCATATTAATTAAGTATGAGCTTCATAAGAAAGAAATAAGATTCCTTCTTTAAAATGCTGCTATCATAGAATTTTTTTTTTTTTTTTTAAAATGGTATATAAATTAGTGAACAGAATCAAGTACTTAATTCCTACTTCAGAAAAACATTAGTACGTAGCTAAGCTAATAGTCACCAATATTTTATTTCAGCAGATCATACAAGTTCCACCGGTTACACACTTACAAGTTCAAAAAGAGAAAAACAAGTTACGAACCACAAAGGGACTTGAAGTAAAAGGGACTTGCAATCTAACTAGCGACCTAGAAGATCATGGCCACATCTTTAGAACAAAACAGCCTCGGTACAGTTTCGCCTCCCTGATTCACATTGAAGCAATTTTCAGTAACTGCAGTTTATGCATGAAAATAACATAGCAGAAGCATGAGCATCAAGCAATATCTTACCTGAATTTTGGCGCAGCATGATCAATGCTCTCCATCGAGGATAAGACAGGTGAAGACCATGGAAAGAAGCATTAAACAAAGGCTAAAATGGAAAATATCAGGGGCTTGATAACAGGTTGTGTGACACAGATTAACCCTAAAAAACTAAAGAAGTCAGAAGCAGAAGATTATATATAACCGAGCCGAGCCCCTTCCAACTTTTCTTCGTAAAAAACTGAAAAGATGGTGAAGGGATAAACTATGCCTTCTCAGAGGGCAACTAAGAGAAATTAAAACTTTACAGAGAGAAGCAAAAGATAGCTTAAGACTTAAGAGAGGAGGAGGATCAGCAAGCAGAGTAGTAACTACAAACTAGTATGAACATCCGCAAGACCAGAATAGAAGGATAAAAGATGATGAGAAGAAAATAAAATTTGAAGGGTAGAAAAGGACCGAAGGGTTGAGCTGTAAAGGGTTTTAGTAAGGGCAAGGATTCTACAATCAACAGTATGTACTAAAACAAGAGGCCTAAATCCTTTATCAGGTTCAAAGAAGGCAACCATTCTTTCTGTGAGGAGATGATATTACTACTATGAACTACTACACATCATGAAATCAGTATTCATGTTGAATGTATAAAGTAATAACTTTCTTCAGTCATCCAAGCCTATTCCATGCCACTCGAACCCGTTACCACACCATTCAGCTTCCCAACCATTTCTCTGGCAGCTTCCATCCATGTCACAAAACAGACCCTGCTCCCAAAAGAGCCTCTCCCATTTCCAAGATCTCCAATCATGAACCCACCCCAGCCACCAATCACCATTGTCAAGGGCACCACCACCATACCGAAAGCTCTACACAAACTAAAACTACATACTTTATTTTGTCACTCTATACACACCTAATCTAACACTAACCCAACTTCACCAACTTATTTACAGGAGCCTGTTGCTCCTCCAGCCTCATTCATCATCCAAGTTAAGATTGAGGATGCGACACAGATTCTTCGTCGCAGAATCAAAGAGGTCTCTGGCAGAAGGGGAACGCTCCCTAGGAGGGGAGGATGGGGCAGAGCTAGCATGTAACTGCATTTCAACTTCAGCACAGGAACCAGGGAGATCAAGGGACACACTCCTCTTCGGTCTCACAGAAAATTTTGGAATAGGCAACGAACTAGGCGGTGGAGAATTCGAGTAAGTAGGCCCGGCCCAAAGTTCAGAGAGCAAAATGCTCCCATCAGGAACACTTTCACTGAAACCTCTCTGCTTTTTGTGGTTGATGGGAACCGGGGCGCTACTGGGAGTGGTTCTGCAATTTGAAGGAGTTAATGACGGTGTTTCTGAGGAGGCTGAAGGTGAAGATGGGGTTTTAGTCAACGGTGAAGTGTGAGATTCGAGTGGAGTAGGTAGAATACCACACCCCGTTTGGAAAGTCCTGCAATTGATGCCCCTAAAGTCTCGGAGGGTGAAGAAGAACCAAACGCGGCGTGCCCTCGGGGCTTCGACCTGCTGTAGTATTGGTTCCTATGCTGCGCCACGACAACGAGTGTCTCCATTTGTAACATCAACTATTCAGAGGATGCTTTTGTTTTGTACACTAGATCCCACTCCTACAACCCAGTACGGGGTATCAGAAATGAGCCTGAAAACCTAAAACAAAACGGTGTCGTTGCGCGGTTACCAACCCAAATCGACCAGATCTTCCCACAGACAAATTGAAACCTGCACAAAATCAAAACCTTCACAGATGGTACAAAAAATAGAAATAAACAGACAAGTAAAAAGGAGAAATTATTAAAACACGACCGGGGAAAGGAAAAAAAAAGAAATGAACGCCGGAAAGAGGGTCGATCTTCAGAAAAATAAGAACTTGCAATGTTCAGTATTTATATTTAATTTTTCTGAACAAGTAGAAAGAAATTACCGATTGGTGCAGGAAAAGAAGTTTGTGATGGAACTGATGCTGCTTCTTTTCTTCGAGTTGGTGTTTGTTTGGTAAAAATGTGTTAAAGTGGGAGGGGAAAATTAAAAATTAAAAGTTATAACATGAAGAGAGAGGAAGAGGAAGATGAAGAAGGTTTTGAAGGGATCCGAAAGAGTGTGGAGAGTGGGATATATTGCACAGGGGTGGTGGACAACTGTGCCTGCTTTTGAGAGTATTTACGAACAGGACATGATTATTTTTCATTTCGTCGTCACTCAGTAACGGACGGATAATGCGGTGTTACCATTTTGCCCCTCTGCTAATGATGTAAGAAACTTCACTCGGAGAGGGGCCTCTAGACATGCCGTATTGTCGCCATTTTCTCCGCAACGTTGGTAGACTAGTAGACTACTGCTCAATGAAGGTAAGTAGCATTTATTATTTCATTTAAGCGGGTATATATTTTTATTTTATTGAATATTTACATTATTTTAACTCTAAATAGAAATAAAATAAAATAAAAGAGATATACATTTTTATATTTTTATTTAATCACAATGACGTAAGATAAGTTTATTTATTTTAATAATAATTATCTTAAAAATTACACTAAAATTAATTTTTAATTAGTTAACAATGTAAAATTTTTTGCATTAATAATATATATCCATTAAACTTTTTTTTAAAATAATACACACATTAAGAACAAATATAATTAGTATTCTTGTTTACGATAAATGTATAAAGTATTTAACAATTAAGTAGAAATAAAAATACATTCCCTCCTGTCCTTTTTTATAGAAAACCAAATTAGAAGTTGAGGAGTGTTAGAAACACACTCTGGCTTAAATTTATTGGAAACAACAAAATCATGAGAGATAGTTATTAAACAAGATGTGAGACTCACAAAATTTTTGTAATTTTCAATAAATATCAACTAATAAGAGAGAGTGTCTTGCTAGCATTTCTCATTAAAAGTTTGGTTTGGTATATATATATATAAGAACTAATCTAAACTTAGAGTTGTCAAAAGCCACAACTCAGTGAGCCAACCTGACCCACCATGAGTTCAAGCCGAGTTGGTTTGAAAAAATCAGCTCGCCATAATTATAACCAAAAGCTAGCCCGAATCACTTAGCTCATGACCCAGGTTGAACCTATGGTGAGTCGGGCTGGCTCATGGGTTAGGGGTTAATAAGTTTTTTTTTTAATTTTAAAAAATACTCACTATATATATATATATATGTATGTATGTATGTATAGATAGATAGATAAATATATTTCATCCTTTATTAGTAATTACCCTTTATAATTATAAATGTCATAACATTAGGTTAAAATTCAAATGTTTAATTGTTATAATATTTTGTCACAAAAAAAAATTATGTTTGAATTTTATTTTATTTTTTATTTTTATTTTAGGTGAGCCAACCTGTTTAGCCCACTAACTAATGGTGGGTTGAGCAGGGTTCACTATTTTCTAGCTTGCCCAAAAGTGAGTCAAGTTGGATTGACTTACTTTTTTGTTCAACCCGTGGTGAGCTCACTTTGACGGCTCTATCTCAAATGTCTTGTGCATTAATTATTTTTTTACAAAAAAATCCCTAATTATGAGTCTTTTTTTTCTATGTTCAATAAATAATAGGTAGGATACATTAATTTCTTAGACTCTTTAAAAGTCTAACTTTGTCTTGTATGAAGAGAATTTTGAAAAACTTACTTTGTCTCTTTACATTTATAGCCAACAAAAATTAAGATGATAAATATATTATTATGAGAGAAATTAAAGAATTAAATATTTTAAAAAATAAAAATATAGACATTTATTTATATTTTATCTCTCACAATTTTAATATCTTTTTAATTTAATAACTTTTCTTTATTTTATTATCTCTCACAATTTTATTATTCATATTTATTTAATTTATTATAATAAAAAAATTGATGACAAAATATGAAAGAAATAAACATTTAAATAAGTTTCAATTTTACAAAACCAACAAATATTATTAATACAAATAAATAACTGTATACTCTTTTTTGTAATTTACTATATAAAAGCTTCTTCTTCTTCTTTTGCATCCAAACAAAATTAATTACCTAATTCTGATTATAATTGCTTTTCAGAAATTTACCCAAATAAAAACTGATTTTGATTATAATTGATTATAACAATAACCTATTTTTCATAGCTTTTCAAACACATCCTAAATTTCGAATAAAAATAAAAATAAAAATAAAAGAATTAGAACATAGACTATATGTAAAAAGTTATTTAACATGTCAAATCACCATGGCCAATGTTATTTCTTGATAGAGGTCACATTTTATTTTTATTTTGGTGAATCATAGAGGTCACATTTTGAACTAATATAACCAATAAAAACTTAGTTGGGGACTTTTTAAAAAAAATTATTAATTTCAAAGAGCAACCAAATAACACATTACAATTTCAGGATTAAGATCATGTTTACTCTTTTATATAGTATAGTCGTATTCAATCAACATCACATGACTACATGGGTGACAATCAAATTATGATAGTGAAATTTGAGTAGAAGTGTTAAAGTGAGTCAACTTAATTCACAAGAGTTAATTCATGGCAAGTTGTCAAATAATTTAATTCACGTGAATTGATTTGCTATAATAAAAAAAAAAAATAAAAAAAAACACAATAAAAAAATTATATACATATATATATATATATATATATATATATATATATATAGAGAGAGAGAGAGAGAGAGAGAGAGAGAGAGAGAGAGAGAGAGAGAGACGTGTGTTTGATCCCTTTAGAGCATATGTTGCATAATATGAGACAAAATTAGGAAAAGAATTAAGAAATTAAGGAGACAAGTTAAGCCTAATACTAACAAGGAGAAGAAAAAGTTCTACTACACTTGCAAGTCAACCTTGTTCACCTAGTTTTTAATGAATCAATTTTAGTTTAGCTCAATCCAATTTCAACCCGTAATGTTACTCTAATTTGAGAATGGTTTTGGCTATAAAAGAAGGATATCGAGAAAGAATATAAACTAAAAAAGAATAAATAATATATGCACTAGTATAAATGTTTTTTACATTATTATCTAATCACATGTTGCCGTGTATAATAAATTTATTAAATTTTATAATAATCATCTTAAAAATCATATCAAAATTAATTTTGGATGGATTGACGGTATAACATTTTTTATGCAGACAATGCATATCTATTAAACTTATTAAATACATAAGAGATATAAAGAGATCAGTTTATGAATTAACTTGTCATGATATTTATGCACAACATTTTTTTTTATAAAATTAAATAATAACTGGTCTTAATTGTACTTTTAATTTTTATAACAAGTGAGGTTACGATTTCAGAAAGAGAGAAAGTATGAATTTTTTTACATTAAATAAAATATGATCTTTTGATTGGTAAAAATTGAGTGTAAAAATATTTAAAGTAATTTTAAGTAAGAAAATTGTTGATTGGAGAGTTTAATGTAAAGGAAAGTCGATAGAGTGCATTATTTATAATATTAAAAATATAAAAATTTGACTAAAGAAGATTAAAAGATCAAAATCATACATTAATTATAATAAATAAATAAATAAACAAAAGTACAATTGAATCGCATATTTAATACTTACATGTAAGCAAGTACCAAATTGAACCTGTACGCCAAAAAATAGCTACTAAATTGATTCTATCTTAAATTCTATAAAGAGAATATTCATCAAGCTTTTCCTATGTATATCGGTATAAGAGAGGCATTACAGAACCAAGATTTCGTATGAACGGATAGCTCTAGTCTAAAATCGGAGAGTGATTTTACTCTATTTAAGGGGTCCATTCCTGAGGATTTTGTAAATGAGTCACCATGACTTTTTTTTTACTTTTCAAAACTAACAAAATAAAATCGTGAACACTTAAAATATTTATAGAGGTTTTATTTCATTTTATTGTTGTGTATTTTCTTTGGCGTTACATTGTTGTGCTTGATATTTAGTTGTGTCAAAGTCATTCGTTCGCCTTGACTAATTGCCACACGCTTTTTTCTCCTTGACAGGTTAACTCATGTTTTTTGTAATTTTATGTACAGGTGGATTAAGTGAACCTAAACCTAGTCGTTTTATGAGTGGGCTATGATGGGTTTGGACCGTTGGTGGAGCTCAACTGACCCACTGAGAGATTTTTCTCAAGTTATAAGTCACTTGCACTAATAAACAAACATATTTTCATATTTTTTGACTAAAAAAACTAATTTATATGTACCAAAAAAATAAACTAATTAATCGTTTCAGTCTCTTTCTCTCTCTCTCTCTTTTAATTTTACATAATTATAGGAAAAAATTACAACCTATTATCTATATTCAAATGCATTAAAATTTTGTCTCTTATCAGATTGTGTTTTTATTTTTTTCAAGAAAAATATAAAAAATTTGAGAAAATATTATTTAATGTGTTTGGATTAACTTATTTTAAAACTAGCAATTTAATGCAAATAAGGTTTAAAAGATAATTATTTATCCAAAATAATTACTTCTAGACATTTAAAAAGAAGGGAATTTGTAATTAATTATATTTGGTAAAATAATTCTTTTCATCCATCAACACTTATTACTTGAAGTGATAAAAAAACGAATTTTTTAATAAAGTTTCAAATAGGATTGCACACGGCCTGAATGGGTTGAGATTTGAATAAAAAAATGTCCGAACTAATTAGTTAAGTTCAAGTTAAGTTGAAATGAGTTATTGGTTGCATGCATTTATACTATTATTTAAAAAAGTATCATTTATAAAAATTAAAATAATTACATTTGTATACATATGTATGTATGTGTATATATTCAAGTGAGAAACTTTTAGAATGAAAACTTTCAATGATAGTCTTTAGATCACAATTAAAAGAAAAAAATTGTAGCTAAGATTAAAACTCAATTATAAATACTTTTTATGAGACCATTATTGTTGTTGCTTCCACCATCATCACCATCACTACCACCATTGCTCACCATTGCCACCTCTGTCACTGTCGCCATAGATGCCGCCACCACCACCACCTTCGTCGCCATGTGATGGAGGTGGCAATAGTGGTGGAGGGCGACAACAGTAATGGTCTCATAAGGGGTATTAACTAAAAAGAAACATAATATGTCATCAATAAAAGTTCAAAGTAAAGACAAATGGCAAGTTGATTCATATGATAAACAAAGCTAAGGGAAATCTAACATTGTTAACGTGGACGTCATATTGACTTAAAAAACATGCTAAACGACCCTTCAAGTACCTTAAGGAAAATTTTTGTTATACTACCATTCATGAACCTCCATGCAGGTCATAAGGATAGTTAAACACTTAAAGTAAGTCCTATTATATATCTCATTATATCAATTACGATAGTTTCTCATTAAGGTCATCATACCTTCATTGCAACCATTATGCCACATGATGAGCCCAAAATCTATGTGTCTAACACCAACTATGGCATGAAGCTATAGAGATGAAATTTAAGCCTAAGAAAAAAAAAATACATGGACACTTGAACCATTACCAACAAGCAACAAACTAGTGGGTTGTCAGTGGCTTTACAGAATTAAGTACAAAGTAAGTAGAGAGATAAATAAATATATAACACATTTAGTTGTAATAGGCTCTACACATAAGTTGAAGGAGAAGACCTCTGAGAAACATTTACCATTGTAGCAAAAATGATAGATTCATTAATTATTTATTGTTTACGATAACTACATCAAATGAATATAAGTAATACATTCCTCCATGGTGAATTAGAGGAAAAAGTATACATGGAAGTTTCCCTTAAGGTATGTTGTTCTAAAAACAAACCTCATGTGTTGATTAAGGAAACCATTGTATGGTCTTTGTTGGGCTTCCCAAAATTGGTGTGCCTAACTTTCAAAAAGTTTAATCACATATGACTTTCTCTGATGCAACCCAAACCACAAGTTATTCACATACTCATTTGATAGCATTTTCCTTGCAATTATTGAATGTGGATGACTTAATTACTATTAGTAATAACACAAATGCTTGCAATAACTTCAAACTTTACTTGTACAAATCTTTCACAACTTCAACTTACTTGTACAACTTTCACATGAAACACACAGGGGGCTTAAATATTTCTTTAGTTTCAAATTGGCATAGATCCTAGTTTTGTTTCTTTGTCAATGCTAGTACAGATACACTACAAGAAATCTTACTTTTAACTGGGGTTTGTTAACTAGGGTTTGTTAACTAGGGTTATTATAACTGTTGGAAACACATGTGATTAATGGGGGTTTAGGTAACCCTGGTTAATTACCAGCAGTTTTTATTACAACCACAGGTAATTGTTAAGGGTTAATAAAAAACCCCAGTTAATTTCATTTATTTATTTTTTTAATTTTATTATATCTTTGAAATTGTAATTGTTTCGTTTCATTTTTGACATTTCCCTTGCGTGAGGCCCCCAAAACCAAAACATTTACCCCATGAGACCCTTCAAAACCAAAACGATGCTTTCTTTTACGGTTTCTTGAAACCACTTATGCTTCAAACTTCCTCTCTTCCTATTTCAAACCTCTAACGTAATTGTACATATGGAAGCTATCAAAATATCCACTATTAGGGTTTCGTTGAATTGCATTCAAGACCTCACATTTAAGGTCTTGTCGCTTCAGCTCAGGGGTAACCTCGCTCTCTTCACAATCTTGGGGCATTTGATGTAGAAAAAGACTGCCGAGGTGAGAAAAAAATGGCTCTTTAAAGTGCTTTATCTCATTTACAATAACTGTTGCGATTCATTCATTTAGGAAGGAGATTGCGGTGACAAATGGTGAAGCAATTGTCGCAGCTCTAAAGGAAATGCTGAGATACGATCTGTTTCTCAGAACATTTATGTCCACCGACAAGATTGTTAGTGCTTTTGGTGACATTTTGGTAATCTTTTCAATGTGTATGTAATATGGATGACCTTTTGGTGAAGGTTCTATTTGAAGTCATGAAACTAATAATCTTATATATATATATATATATATTGTTCTAGCCATATGAGATACCGAGCATACTCTTATTATAATCTTGCAGCAGATGATTATGGAATCTTCCATACACTATTTATGCCCTGAAAATTATAATTTGCATTCTTTTTGCAGGTTACAAATTCTATGTGCGCTACTTCCTCCATCAACACATGTAAGTGACTTTATGTCCCCTATTATATACTAACAAAATATTCTCTTTTGTAAAATGAAGTTTTAGACTATGATTTAGTATGTATCACAATGATTTTTACCTCATTATGAGTTTTCTATTTGTGTAGGATACAACTTGGACAACCTACAATAGTTAAAGTTGTTGCAAATTCTGTTTGGCTTCTCTAATATAACAATCCTATTTGTTGGCTTGCCACTATGAGCTTTTCTGTCTGTGGTGTTATGATTTATGTTAGTTTCAAGGGAGTAGTTATCTCTAATATGTAAAAAGAATGGATAACTTTGCTGCATTGGTGATATTTTATGTCCTTGTGATTTTGGTTCAATGTTTTACTTTTTCTTGGTTTATGTTTATTCTTTTTAAAAGAAAATTGTTGAGGAGGATGTTTTGGCCACTTCCAACTAAGTTGTACCTTGTCTCTTCTTTATTTAATAAATTTTCTTTTTTTTTGTCACGATATAGATGTGGAACATGCTCGTTCATTGATATCTATGAGCATTCACTTTCATTTATAAAGATAAAAAGTATGCCTTTTTGCAGCACTAGGTCACTTTTTGGTTGGTCTTTTGTATTCTCTAAGGACAAGGAAGTCTTTAGAGTTCATATATCATTGATCTTGAATCTAATTGATACCTTTACATGTGTGACTTCTTTTTGGGTTTAGCACTTCCCTCGTGTGTATTTATCTAACACAAATGACTCCTAATCATCATCTCATTCTCTGTCAAAATTGGTTATAGTTAAAGTGGTACAAGTAAGCATAAGTTATATCAATCTATTATTTTTGTTCTACTTTGGGTAAATTTAATTAGTAATATAGAGTGCTGGTTGAACTTATTTGCAAATATAAAATATTTTCTGCTAGCATGATCTCCCATTATTGATTGCCTGGATAATGCCACTGTTGCTAGTCAAGCGAGTGATAAACAATCTGGTGGACCTTTTGACCCCTTTGTGAGTTGGTTTCTTTTACACTTTATTTTCTCCTATAGTGTTCTTAGTTTTTTCATTTAATCGCAGCAATTTTTACTGTCATGATCATATTTTTCCTATCCTATGAATAGTAGGTAGATCAGGAAACTGAGAAGTAAGGACAAAAAAAAGGCTTTTGTGTTTGAGGAAGGTTATGGCCTTTTGTGTCAAAAGAGTGGCCATTGTTAGTTCAAAATAAGGAATAGGACGAGCACTACAAATTGTTTAAACATGTTCAGAATTTTTAGAATTTGTTCTGCTCTAAGTGTGAATATTTCTCTTGTCATAATGAATATTTCTAATTTGTAGCTACTTTTTGAGTGGATGCAAGTATATAATCTAGCTATTTGCATTCCTTTTCATAGAAATAGTGGAAACTGAAAAGAGGTGTACTTTTCTCTTATTTTCTTTCTTCATTTTGTCTTGCCCTTTCTGTGGGTGGACCATGTTCTTAAATAATGAAATACTCATGTGAACTATTAAGTGATAACCTGTTTCTCAACTTCTCACTTGGATTGTGTGAAAGATTATATGTCTATATCTCTATTTCTAATATCTAACAACTCTTTGCATATATATATATATATATATATATATTGTATTGGTTGTGTGCTAATATTAATATATATGTGTTGGTTTTATCAACTTGCTAAGAATTCTTAAATGGAGTGATCAGAGTTTGGATTACTTTATTATTGTGTTAGAAATAAAAAAATTATAGTTAAAATGTTGTCTTGGGGTATAAAATTTAAGAACAGAGAAGCTTTGTCTTGCCTTGCAGGTTAGGTTTTGTATATGGTGTTGACGGGGTGGATTTTTTTTTTTCATTAATTTATAGGTATTGACATTTGATGTTGAATGTGGTGTCACTTTTGCCTCATTGCAAGAATGATAACAAGGTTGAATCAAATGAAACTAAAGGTGCCACCCTGAATGAGCTTGTTGAGCTAAAAAATTGTTCCTCTTGTTTATCTTTTGAGGTAAGATGAGCTTCTAAATCTTCATATATCGTGTTTTTCATTGATACAAAATTCACTTTTGTTTCATTATGTGTTCCAAAAATTGAGTGTTAATTGGTTGTATAAATTGTAGGCAACGATTAGGTAACCTGTTGTCAAGAACATGATGAAAGCCTTGTACTTTCAGATGGTTTAGAATGGTGATCATAAATATTCAAGAAAAAAATTGAGTCTTGCGGAAAGGAAGAGAAAAAGTTTTGAGGTGAGATAGCTCATTCTAAGCTCTTCCATAATCTAATAATATATTTTCTTTTGATTTTGTAGTGCCTTTTTAAATGTCATAGCTTTTTGTAATCATTTTGCTTAGAATTAGAACTATAAATATGGTAGATGACTTTGTAGGATGCAGTTAATTTGACTTGGGATTTTTTTTCTCAATTGACATAAATTACTTTTATTGGCATTTATTACTGTCTCTGTTAATCAATAATTAATTTAGCAATAACTAACTTCCACAATTTCTTAAACAGCTAATTTCATTTTTGCAGTGTGCATTGATCACCAAGGAACACTTGAAAACCCTACAAGAATTTGCACATTAGAGCAGAAAGCTGAGCTTTTGGAGTGAGGGTGAAGAGGTTGCACTTGTCATAGACAATTATTGTGCTTGTGCTTAGTGCTTGCAACTAATTTCCTGTAATAGTGATCTTGTTGTGAATTGATTTGTTCTTTTATTCTTTGATATTTGTTTTCTTGTGTAATTGTGTCAATGAATGTGTAATTATAAGTTACGATCACATTATATTATAAATGAGAAGTTTTAATTCTAATTGTGTCTTGGGAATCTAGAGGAAGGTAAAAAATAAGATTTTTTTTTTTATAAATAGCATGTATTTACCAGGGGTTTTATAAATCGCAGTAAAATACTAGGGATTTATAAACCCCAACTACTTAAAGAGGGTTTCAAAACCCCTAGTATTTGTTGGGGGTTTCCAAACCACATGTGATTACTGGGGTTTCAAAATTGCGAGAATTACTAGGGGTTTTAAAACTGCCAGTAATTCCTGTGTTTCCAAGGGTTGATGAAAACTGTCAGGTAACATGTTAACCACGGACGCTTTTCCTACGGAAAGACCAACTGCGGGTAATGTATTTAACAAGGGTTTAAACCCCCAAAAAGAACAAAAATAACCTTCGGTAAATCCATTTTTTCTTGTAGTGATACTCAGTGAGTGTGAGATGATGCATTGTGGATCATGTAAGTTCTCTATGAAGCAAAACCACAATTTATCCTACTAACACAAATAAACTACACTTTAATCATTCACAATCTAAGCAACTCATTAATCGATTAATTTACCTTTGAATTACCAAGATAGAGACAACCTATTCGGTGCGTATTTTAAGCAAATTTGCATGGGCACCAAGGCAAACATGTTCGGATGAAGGTTTTCGTGTCTTGTGCTACTTAAAGTCCTTACTCGACCAAGGCATTCTACTTCCTAAGGACAATAACCTACAACTAGTTGATATTGTGATTCAAACTAAGTAGCTTGGCACACCACGAGATGCCCAATCTTAGGATATTTTATGAAACTTAACTCAACTGTAATTTTATAGAAAATAAAGAAGCAAACAACAATGTCCTACTCTTATAGTGAAGTTGGGTTTTGGGCCATGGCTTATACCATTAGTGAGATCATTTGGTTGTGAAACTTGCTATCTTCTTTGCTAGTATTATACAATGCTTGCACACCACTTTATTGTGATAACCAAGTCTCTTTACATATTGTAGATAATTGTCACTTAGTACACAAGCATGTACAATGGATATTGTCAATTCTTATGTCCCAACCCAACAATAGTAAAAAATAACTTCACCATGATAATGAGGTCAAATAATTTTGTGAATCATGATTTGATGTTCAAGCTAGGAGCTCACCATCCTCATTCTCTAACTTGAAAAAGAGTATTGAAAGAATAGTTACTTTGTTAAGATCACACTATGTTTCTCAAATCCAATATGATTATGTTATCCTTTTGCTATTAGGATAATTACTTTTATCATGTAGTTATTAGTGTGACACCCAATCACATTGACACCTATTCCCACAATTTATTATATTTATTTTAATTAAATTAAGAGATTTTTTTTTATTTTAATTATGAAAAAAATATTTTTTGATGTAATTCTATAATTATAAAACAACATATGTTCAAGGTAGATGTAAACATCATACATTCCAACTATAAACATACATTATTGTTATCAATATGATTATTTTAAGTCTCGTTATAGAATAAATACATGAGCAGAGAAATAAATAATTACCCTTCAAAAAGGACCTAAGTCAGAACAGTGATTATACACAATCTCACCCTTATCCTAGAACATAACATAAAGTGTATACAACAGTTACGATAATTCTTCTATGGCATCAGCTTCCTTTGAATTCTTCCCAGTCCCAGCACCTTTAACAACAACATCCTCCATCTTCATAATATGTCACGAACACACATACAGAGCAAAGAACAAAAATAAAGAAACAAAGCAAAGGAGTGAGGATATATATAACCTCAAATCATTTTCACAAATGGTTTGTAGGACCAACTTACAACCTATAAAACAAACAAGTTGTTGCCAAACAAATGCAATTGGGAACTTAGGGTCTGACTTAAGTTATCATGAAACAACCCCAAACTTTCACAATACGTATGGATCCATAACCCCCGCTAATGATTATTATCAATCATCATCTATCCTAGGAAGTGACTAGGAGCTCGTATCCCCTTCATTATAGTACCATCATCATCATATCATATTTTCTCGAGAAACGAGCGCAGCTCCTTAGGGGTATACATTACACCAATCCCAGTGATGCTGAGTAGGTGTCAAGATTATCAAGTTGGTTACATGGTTGTCCCGACATCAAGGACACTACCCTGATCATAGGACTCTCACAACTCGATACCAATGCCCTTTAGACCTTATCAGTGGTCCCTGCCTTCATCCCGCAGTTGTACCAAACTGTAACTTCCCATTCCACAAGCACACATGCTTTCACAGCATGGTCCTCAATTCAACAGTCTTATCATATTTTATCAATGCATGTCAGACTCAACAATATTTTACATAATATCACTTCGTAATATCCAATAAGGACTCAATACTTTACATAACATCTCTCCGAAATATCCAGCAGAGTGTGTTTTCTACAATTTGGCACTCAATACCTTTCTGAGTATATATTGTCACAGACCTCAAGAACACAAATATCTCAACTCATCAATCACAAATTAATTTAAATAATTTAATATAAATCTTTTAACCTTTTTATAAAATTTATAAGTTAAAATACATAACTTATTTTATTTCTTTTTACTTCTAATTTTGTTTTAATACATATATCTTTTTAGATTCTGGTATTAAAATTTTTTATTCAATAATTTCTAAAATGATCTTTATAAAATCGAATATAAAATTTCTATTAGATTAAAATATATAAAAAAGTTTTATAATTATATATATTTAAAAAATATACTTCTTTTATCAGAATTTTATACGCATAAATATATATAACTTATAAAACTGATTTTTTTATTTAAAACTATCTTATTTAGATAATAATATGTGAAACTATTTTACTTATATAATATTAAAATTATAAAACAATATTTACTTTTACCGAAACAGGATAATATTTATGTATTATAAAACTGAATTATATGTTTAATTGTTTAAACTTTTCGAAAACAGAATATATATACATTTTTTTCAGAAACTATATATACCTTTATAACATCATAAATAAATTTATTTTTATCAATACTCGTTGCAAAATTCTAAATATATATACTTATATGTAAATTATTTATCAGTATATTAAGACACTGTTTTAATAATTTTTCAACATATTCAAATACTTATTAACAGTATATAATTGTTAACAATATATAATCAGTATATACTTATTAAGATACTGTTTTAAATACTGTTAACGGATTTGAATAATATATTAACACTATATAATTATTTATATCTATAACTTGATAAATTTTATTTTTCCAGAATAATAACTAATAATAATAATTATAATGGTCAAATATAAAATTTTTCTCCTCTTTGTATCTATGAAAAATCGGAAATCATGGATGGAGAATAAACCATGTTTTTAACAATATAAATATCATAAAGTAATTTATAATGATAATAAACAACATCAACACCACATAACCACAATAAATCTCATCATTAATGATGATGATGATGATGATAATAATAATAATAATAATAATAGAAACCATATAAATTATCCAACACAATAAACCATCACAAGATCATCATATAGCCATAGAAGTTATCATGAACAACATATACAAATAATAAGGAAAAATAGAAACTCAATGAGATTTGGGGGCCAAATCTCTCCCACAAGCTTTTGTGTAAATAAAATAGAGAGGTTAATCCCCACTTCCCCTCTTACCTCAAAGTAAGCTTGATTGAGAGAAAAGTGATTGAAAGAGGAATCTAAGCAAAACACCAAGAATTGAAAGCCTTTCTTGCTTCTAATACCACCAAGTATGTGATCTATGTGTATTTTAGTGTGAAGAAATTAAAGAGTGAGAGGAGAGGGAGAGAGAGAGAGAGACTTACAGCAGAAAGAAGAAAGACGATGAGAGTTTGTGGTGAAGGATAAGTGTATAAAAAGAGAAAAGAATTGGTTTTTTATAATGTATTAAATTAATTAAATTAAATGTAAATTGGTTTGATAAAATCAAATTAAAGATTCTAAATGCCACCTCCCAAAAATTGGCGTGAAAGTGCAGCAGCAGTTTTCTATAATTTTAATTTTTTTTATATAAATTAGCTGGAAAAGAATTTAATTAACAATTAATTATTTTAATTAAATTTGGGTTTGAAAAATCTGGGCCTACACAAGGCCACTACGCCCAGCCCAATATAAAAACATATTTTTATAAATACTTTATAAAATTTTATTTATTATATAATTATTTTATGTAAAAATGCTAAATAATTACTTAATAAATCATTTTATATTAAATAATTTCTAGAAAAATTTTAAAATTATATTTTATTATTTTAAGTGTATTTCTAAATTAAAATAAATTTTAAATCTTTCAATTTATTTATATTAATTTTCTACTGTGTTAGCATTTTACTAGTTTTAAGGACGTAACAAACATTTTATAACTTTTCGGGCTCTGATTCGGAATAATTATTAAAAATGTACACTAAAGTATATTAGTCATTCTAAACATAATTGTGTACTCATAATTTCTGAATTTCTACCCACATACTTTAAACAATTATTGAATAAATAAAAAATGATATGCAGAAATGAGGCTGTTACAATTAGGAGTCATACACTCCATTTAAATTATATTGCCAGGCTTAGATTTAACCAATGTTTATATGTATTAGATCCCACCTTATATACAATGGTAACCATATTAAATACAATAAACTACTGACATGTCATTCCTTAGTATCAAATTGAACAAAACACTATTTACCAAAAATATTTTAAGACAACATTATTGGGGATACAAATCAAATGCAGTACAATACAATCTAATAAAATAATTATTAAGGATTTGTAACCTTTGACATTATTTTGAAACAGGTTTCATGCAATGTGTGACTTTATGATAGACTCAAGATTGATGTAGGATCTCTTTCATACAAAACTAACAAAATGTTTAAATAAATCCATGTAAGGCTAGGGCAGAGTAGATTTGTGGATGAACGAGTAGTGGTTTTGCCATGACATGCATTTGGAAACTACTTAAATTGTAAAAACAAGTAGAAAAAATAAGGAAAAAGACAATAATGAGCACAAAAATATATGACAAACACAATGTTATTTATAGATTTTTTTTTCTCATGCCATTCTTCACTATTGTGCCCAAAGAGAATATTAAAAAATAAAACATCTCCCAATATCCTAATAATAATTTTCCTTGAATCCCAATTTTAATAGACAAATAATGTCATTGTTAATGCTACAACACAAATATAGCAAAGTATATTTACCACCAATAGAGTATAGGCTTACTAAAAGTTGAGGTTATATTGTGGTAATTGTTGAAAAAAATAACATAGAATTAACAACAATAAAACATTATATTGATCATTATTACATAGTATACATTCAATTGAAATTTATCAATATACAAGTGTTGTAACACATAATTAATTAATAACAAAGAATAATTGTTGGCATTAATTAAATAGATAATAAAATAAAGTAAATATAAATTAAATTTGTTGATTTTTTATTTGAGGGCATGCAAAGTCTTGGGCTTAAGAGTATTTTTCCACTACAAGTAAATTACTTGGTGCAATTGGTCCCACAATTAGTATCCTTTAGGATATAACAACCACTTCTTGCTAGCACTGTATATGAAATGGCAAGGAATGGAAACAACTCTTGTATACTAAATGGAATTAGGATATGAAAATTAAAGAGAGGAAATTTCTCAATGAGTTTTAGTAAAATCACATTTTTTATACTATTTGTTTGTAACAAAACAAAATTAAATGAAAGAAAAAGAAGTAACTAACATGAGAATTTTTTAAAAGAGAACATTGTGTGTTTCTAATAGCAATCAATGTAAACACTAAATAAAAAAAAAAGGAGGAAAAATTGTTTTTTTATACAAAACTCACTATATATATAGGAGCAAGAATCAATATCAAATGTAAGGTTTTTAATTTTAATATAGACTTTAAAATAAATAATAATATTATTAATATAACAATCTCCTAAATATTTGTTTAAAGTTGAATAGAAGAATGTTCCCACTAGCTTGAGAAATTAATGCATAAGCACTAGTGTCTTTTAAGTTATGAACTAACACAGAATGAGTTATGTTCCACTAGAAGGTCGTTGAGATTACAACATTTGTGTCATTGAATAAGTATTTTCATCACTCGCATTGACTTTACATTCAAAATTATTTAATGCAGTGTGGTGCTTTTAGTGTTGTATTGTTACCTAAACTTCATGAGTGTTATTAAAAGTCTATTCAAACTCTCATAAAGGTGACCAAATCTCTACACTTATATATGTAAAACTATTAAGCTCGCACTAAAGTCAAGTATAACACTTATTTATGAACCATAAATTCATTAAAAGTATATACTTAACCTTTAACACCGTAGTATTACACTATCCTACACCACAGGAACAAATTATCATAATAATAATAATAATAATAATGTCTTGTATAATTGACAAGTGACTTGTTTTTACCCATATGAACATATATGTGAAAAATTTTCACAAACTATATTGGGTAACCTTCTCTCTCAATTTCTATATTAAGCATAAGTCTCATCCCCCCTCGATGTATTAGTCATTAGCTTCTTTCTTAGTGGTTTTGTCAAAAGATTTGTTGGATTCATTTTTGACTTGACATAGTTTAAGAATATAATCTCATCATTCGACAAATGCTTTACACTGTTATGACATATATGTATATGTCTCTATTTTCCATTATAAACTTTATTATTTGTTTTTTCTATTGCTTTTTAGCAATCACAATGTGTAAATTATAGATGGCATGTCTCTTCCATAAGGGAATATTTGTTAAAAGAATTCTTAACCACTTAGCCTTCAATCCTGTCAAGCTATGAGCAATAAACTTGACCTCTGTAGTATATCAAGCTATATAGGTTTCCTTGGATGACTTTCAAGTGAGAACACCCTCACGAAAGGTAAAATAAATCTATTCATGGATTTAGTATTTAGTATCATCAGAATAAGATATCCGACTAGCATTGTAATACCAAGATTTATGGTCGTATATCCCATATAACACAAACCAAGATTTATGGTTCCAATTAGCATTATAGTAGGATATCCCATATAACACAAACCAAGATTTATGGTTGCTTAAAGTTATTTCAAGACTATGCATAAAAGCATTCTAATGATCCTTACTAAGATTTTGAGTTTATTTATTCTATCTATTTACAACATATGTAATATTAGGTCTTAAACAATTCATCAAATACATAAGGATACTAATTATTTGAGCATGTTGAATTTGAGAAACATTACTCTCATTATTCTTTCTCAAGCTTATATTAGCATCGCAAGGAGTGTTCACCTATTTAGAATCATAAAAATCATATTTTCTCAATATTTTTCAACAAAGTGTTCTTTAAACATTCTAAATTCTTTCTTTAATTTGTTTGACTTAATTCCAAAAATTAAGTTAGCTTTATTTATGTCGTTCATATTTAATTTTGACGATAAAAATTGTTTATCTCATTAACTACTAAGTTGGTTCCCAATATAAGTATATCATCACCATATAAACAAATAATAACACTAATTAAATTATCATTAAATTTACTATGGATGTACTTATTAGAGATACTCACTTGATAGTCGTTTAACATAACTATCAAATTTCTTATGCCATTGTTTAAGTGTTTCTTAAGTCCATATAAGAATTTAACTAATCTACAAACCTTATTTTTGCAACTCCTTCAAGTTGATTCATTTAAATTTCCTCCACTAAATCATTAAGTATTATATTAGTTTACCTTTTTTTTTTTACCAATTTAAGATGTAATTGTTAAAAAATTATAATAGTTGACGTAAATTATTTTAGTTAAATGTTTATAAGAAAACATATAAAACTTCCAAAAACAATAAAAATTTACAACTACAAATATTTATGTGAACACTCAAATTTGTCTAGACAAATAAAAAACACAAAAAAAATTAAAAAAGAAAGTGAATAAAAAATAATAAAAACAATAACTGTAAAAAAAATCAAAACAACAAAAATTGATTTGTCATTTTGTTTGATTTAATCTAAAATAGAATCCAAAATATTTTTGTTTCTTTTATTTTGTGTTTGTTAAAAAAAATATAAAGAAAAAAGAAAGAAAAAGGAAAACAAAAATTTAAATTAATTGAATAATATAATAAGTAATTTAAAAGGGACTCATCATTGTCCATTTTATGAATTTATTATCAATTTTTTTTTAGATTTTTTGAAATCAAATATTTCACATGCACATTTTTTCAAATTACTTTTACACCCATACATATTTGTCTTATTCAATAACAAACCATGCACATTGAACCACTCTCTCATTCGCATGAGAGCACATTCTCTAACAAAATGATTTTCTTACATTTTTTCTCATTATCTCTCACTCACTTTCCCTACAGATTTGGTAACATAATCGGCACCCATCTTATTCTCTCTTCACCCAAAGCATAATAAACACCTCCCTCACAATGTCTTTCTTTGTTTTATTTATGTTCAACATTCACTCACTAGCAAAAATAGGAAACATAAGCACCCATAAACTCATATACTCTCATTTTTCACTCTTTCAAATGACAAAAAAGATGATTGCACTACAAGCTAATCATCTATCTCTTTCTCCAAAATATGATACGCACCTTCACCATATGGCTCTTTATCTTCTTCCCTTGGATTCACATGACACTTTTTTAGAATTTTTCCTTCTACTTATACACTTTTATCCTTCCACTCCTCATAACAAACAATCACTCATGCACCCTAATTGAAAAGAACTTCCAAAACCAACTCACATCCTCTTATTCACAAGGTCACACACTAACACTTCTCCTCTCATAGATTTTGCTACCCCCCCCCCCCTCCCTTTTTTTTACAAGCACCATCATGCAAACTCATTGGGAAAAAATCACACTCACACATAGCACAAGCTTAGATTCTTAACATTTTAGAATTTTTGTCTTATCATAACCCATACATTTTTATTCTAATTTTTCACCACCATCTCACTTTTGCACGCATAGGCCATAATCCACAACCCCTCACCACTCTTTCTCATTTTCCCTTCTCATAAATACACATATACACTTGCATATTCATCATAGGAAATACTAACACGTACATATTTACACTCACCTTTGATATTTCTTACTTTCTCCTTATCACACAAGCAAAACTAACAAACTCACAAAAAAAGTTATACAACACTCTCAACAACTTCTCTAAAAACACACTTTGAATTTTCTTTTCACCAACAAG
Organism: Spatholobus suberectus; assembly: GCA_004329165.1. Classification (NCBI taxonomy): domain Eukaryota; kingdom Viridiplantae; phylum Streptophyta; class Magnoliopsida; order Fabales; family Fabaceae; genus Spatholobus; species Spatholobus suberectus. The sequence continues at coordinate 21,325,331 of CM014732.1, forward strand.
CACATCCCATTCTCTCCTTTTTTACAGGACCTTAGTGACATTACTTTTTGACCCTCCATAAACATTCATAGAGAACAGCTTAACTCACTACCAATAAACACTAGACTCAGCCAAACCAACACTATCATGCCTCATTCATGATAGACCCACACCAAGTTAGTTGCTGAATTACTAGGTGAACATTAAAGTAAGGCTATAGATCATACATTTTTTTCTTCATCATTTTTCACCAAATACCCATCATCCTTCATATGCTTTCATTACCATTGAAACTCAACAAATCAACACCTGAAAGGCAACAATGTACACTTGAGCAAGACCACCACATAGACTCAAATCATTATCAACCAAGCCTCAAACATGCCTAGATCAAGCACTAACCTCACACCATTGAGCTAGATCGCATACTCCCATATTTCACGGCTAATTTTTTGCACAAAAATGTGCAAAATTTACCGACAATTTTACTGACAAAAAAGTGACTACTTGGTTGATTCTTTATAATCCATTGTTGCAATGTATAAAGTCATCGGTAATACTCATATTTTCAACAAATCCAAAGCCTTTGGTATTTATCCATTGCAAGTAAATGAGTTTCTTGTATAGTACTTGTCCTCCTCCATTCCATACTTTTAATTTCTTAAAAACGGCATGCCATTGAAATATTGTATAAAAATATAAATAAATTGGGGAAGAAAGATGAACTTGTTTGCAACACAAAATGATATGATATTAGTTAAGATGTGCTAAACAACTTTGATATGTATAAACAATTCTAGTTTTAAGAATACCAAAACTATTTATTGACCATATATATAATTCATAATATGTAAATAGTTAATACTAAAAATTAGTGTTATACTTTTGTTTTAAAAATGAAGTGTATTTATTTTTAATATTAATTATTTAAATGATATCTGATAATTAATATTTATTCATCATAAAAAATATTAATATTTATAAGAGTGTATGAATTAGTTAATTTGTTAAGAAGTTAGTTACATATAGTTAGCTAAATGAGATTTATAAATAGGAGCATTTGTAATTCATTTCATCACCTTTTTCAATTAATATGATACTTGTTGAGAATTATTCTCTCTATTTGACTTATGCCTATGACATTTATCCTTCTCATCCTGATTTCCAACATGGTATTAAAGCGATACCTTTTGTCTTTCATTGAGGAGCCACCTTCCATTGCCTCTCACAAAGATCTTTTCAGTGTCATCTTTGATCCACCACGCTTTATCATGGTTCACTTTATGAAAGAGAGCAAAGATGGAGAAGAAAAAAAATCCTTGCTTGTACTACTACTTGAGGCCACTCTTGCCACGAAAGAAGGATCTCTCACTCTTCCAATGGTCACAGTAGCACATTCCACCATCTCTGTGTAGTCCCTGGAGTGAGACTCAACCACTATTGCAAGTAAACATCAATGCTTCCTAACTTAGAAAACGTCTCTTCACTAAGGTGCGAACTCGTAATTTCTGCTAACGGTATCCAAACCCCAATGCACTAAATCTTATAAGAGCAATTGATCAGCCACATATAATTTGGATTTCAATCTCTTAAATGACAAAAGGAATTGTGTCAGCACTGCACCTAATTAGAGATAAGGTTCAGAAGGATGGTCGAAGAAGAAGAACAAAAAGACCATTTCTAGTGTGGCCTTTGAGATTAAGTCTATGCTAGAGGGATTGAGGTCCAAAATTGAGATGGACAGACAAAGCTTTGCTAAGGAACTTTCAAAGAGTTCCAAAGAGTATGAAAATTCCTTAAAGAACGAAATTGTTTAAACACTTGTGGAAGCTTGCAACGACAATAAAGATAGATAAACGACAATGTGCTCACTGTAAAGTTGTTGGCAAAATTTGGGGTGTAGAACGCGTTTAGCATATCCCCTTCATGTCCCTCGCCAACTACGCCTTCTCCCTTGACATTTGTTTCATCGTCTTCCTCATTGAGCAGTCTATAGGGCTACGCTGCCTTTGCGTATGACTACCTCATCGGCCCACTGTCGAGATCTCCAACTCTTGTGACAATTTGATGTCAATCGTGATAGCTTCCACGAGTACAACCAAATCAAAATCACGAACCCTTTCTCCAAGCTCTTTGTTAATGGCATACATCTCCAACACAATGTGTGATCCCCATCTGTGTGACCTAAGTCTAAGATTTGGCCTTATTGGGTTGGCCTAATAGCTGGCTATGATTACCTAAGTGTAGGCTCTCTTTTTTTCTTTGCTATTTTGGGCCTCAAAATACTTGTTTGTTATTTTCATATGTTTCTATTTTTTTTTCTTTTCCAGTTGTTTGTATTTCAAGTTAGCTATGGCTACCATTGTTAGCTTGCGGGGCATATTAGAGTATATGAATTAGTTAGTTTGTTAAGAAGTTAGTTACATATAGTTAGTTAAATAAGATCTATCAATAGGAATATTTGTAATTCATTTCATCATATTTTTCAATTAATATGATACCTATTGAGAATTATTCTCTTTATTTGGCTTATGCCTATGACCTTCATCCCTCTCATCCTCTGGTTACCAACAATATGTATTATTCTTATTTTTCAAAATAACTTAATATTTTGTATTAATAATTTATTTTTTAGTACAAAAAAGTTATAATGAAGAAAAATTTAATGTCTTCTAAGATTTTTTTCGTGTGTAGATGACTTTTTTTTCAGTCGCATATGAACTTTTCACTGTTTAATTACCCCCCAAAAGAAGTTTTAACTGCATGATATGAAGTATGAACTGATAGTAACATTTACCAGAATGAACGGGATTAGATCTTGGACGCAAAATGAAGCAAAATATCCGTCCAACTCCATGAACTCTATAGTAAGCAAAACTCCCCCACCACGTGCTTGCTGTGAAGTCTCTGATGGTTATAAAGGTAGTTGGACCATCCTTTTTTCTTCTACCAGACCATATATATTTTCCTTCCTTAAATTCCCCACGTACGTACTGATCCATCCCTGAAGGCAAAAAAACGCCGGAGTAAGAGAAAATTGGCTTCAAATTTTTAAAGTTATACAATATATATATATATATATATATATATATATATATATATATATATATATATATATATCTGTTTTGACAATATTTTATTAAATTTTTCATATTCATTTATTTATTTTTGCGGGATATAAAATGCGAGGTTCCATTCATGCTTTTTTATTTAGGCTTCTTTTAAATAAACTTCTCTATAAATATTTATAGGAGAAAAAAATAAATAAAATAAAATAAAATAATTTTTTTTCATAAGCAAAAATTAATTTATACATAAGTTAATTTGTAAGCTCTCTCATTTTAACTTTTCTAAAAATTGATTTAATTTATGCATAAGCTAATTTTAATTTATGAAAGAAATTTATCTTCTTCTTTTTTCTATAAGTTTGTCCAAATAGAGCCTTAATTTTGAAAGGAAGAAAAAGAACAAGAAGCTCTTTCTTAATCGCCTTTTGGGAATACAGACCAGACCACGGCTTTACAGTCAACAAATTTTGTGGTTCTGCATGTACTCTACTAGAAGCTGCATGGACAAACCGAAGAGCATTTTGTTTGTCTCTCTCTTACATATCTTTCTTGCATGAAGAGTAAAATTTTAATTGATAAATAACCATATATCCTCCAAAAGAAAGAAATATACGTGTTAGAATTTAGCTCTTTGGCAATTTCTTTCCTTTGTGGTTAAACAAGGTGTCCTTCGCAGTGGGTTTTCGCTGTTTCCAATCGAGTGAATACAGTGATACGTACATTAATAATGAAATATTGAAGTAGGGGTCACATTTTTGTGTTGCCGAAATTACAGGAAAATGCGCGCTCGCCCAGCCAAGCCAAGCCAAGCCAAGCCATGATAAGCATAGGAACATGGATTTACTCGTTTTCAACGCAAAAAACACAGAGGAGCATACAATGTCCTATATATCTGTCTAGTGCATTAACTCGCCAAGCCAGGCCACGCCATGATAAGCATAGGAACATGGACATGGATAATAACGAATCTGTGACCACCATCCAAGAATTGCTTCTCAAGAGATTTAATTTTTAATTTTGAAAGGAACAAAAATTAAGAATCTCTTAAACGTTTTGGGACAAGTAGGCCACCACGGCTCTACAACCCAACAAATTTTATAGTTCTGCGTTAGGATGAGAAATAAATTTGACCCAATAGATACACGTAATAATTATTTAGATAAAATTTGTTTTAGATCCTTTAATTTTCAATTAAAATTAATTTTAATCCTTATATTTAAAAATAATGATTTTAGTCTCGTATTTTTTATAATCAGTAAATTTTGTCTTTCACTTTATTATCTTGAATTCTATAAAGATAAACGAATTTCATCAAAATTATTGTTTTTAAATTATAAAGACTAAAACTAATTTTAACAAAATTGAGAGACCTAAAATATAATTTACACCAATTATTTCTAATTAAAAAGTTTCTACCCATTCAATTTGGGTCTTGATTTGAGAAATTACCCGTAAAAGTTTGCCAATATGAATACGGGATATTATAGTTCCCAATCAGCCTCATACACACACATAATTATACAATTATATATTTGTTATATATACAACCTTTCTAATTATATATAAGATTATTTTAACTACTTCATGAGAATTAAAGAATTTAATCAATTTAATTAGTGGTATTAAATTTGTTAATTTGTAAAAATTTTCAGAATTATTTTAAAAATTATTGGTACATCATTTTCTTAATCTCTGTTTACTTAATTAATTAATGTATTTCTACTTTAAGTAACCATGTTTTGCATTTTATACAAAGAGACAAAGTGAACGAGAGAGCAGTTCTGACTATTGATTTTCTCCTGTCCTCGTAAAAGAGAGAGTTCAAGAAATTAATTTGTTGCATTTTTTGTTGATAGACTAGAAAAACCGTTGAGTAATTAAGGATATCTGTGTGAAAAAAGGAATAATGTATATACTCGACGAGGGAGTCTTATATAGGAGAGAGTATTTTATAATTCATATTTAAAAAATCTTTAAATATTTATTGAACTAAAATAAATGTTGAACTTCTAATTAATGGATTTTTAATTTGTTTTCGTTAAATTCTTACTTTTAATTGTGACATTAAAATAGCATTTCTTATTTTACTAGCATTAAAAGGGAAATGTATTTTATTTAACTAAAACGCAAATAATAAATTTAGAATTGAGTATGAGTATATAGGTGTCATTAAATATAAGTATGTATACTATAATTTTTATTTTTTTTATTTACAGAACTATAATTGTTAGTCTTACCAATATGGGTCCCAATTTGAGTTTTAAACCCTATCCCTGCATGTTTATCAGAAAACCGCACGGTCAAATTGAAGAAAATTTCGTTAATCTTTCCCTGGCACCTCTGTTTTCGAAGCGGAAATTATTAAGTGATTTTGAACCAACACGATTTTCATTAATCTTCACATGATATATAATCAAGTGTAATTAATTTTTTCTTGTAAATTGTAAAATTTAAATGTGTTATATAAACATTGATTTAGACCATAAACACTTAATAGTCCTGAATTATCTAATAATCTTTCGTTTTCAAAAGAGTAAAAGTTAAATTGATTACACAGCGACATATCCTCCAAAAGAACAAAACATGAATGTTAGAAGTTAGCTCTTTGGCATTTTCTTTTCCTTGTGATTAAGCAATGTGTCCCTCAGTGTGGCTTATGTTGTTTCCAATCCAATTAATACTACATGGTACACAGACATTAATTAATAATGGAATATGGAAGTAGGGTCTCTCTTAGTTATACTGAAATTGCAGGCTCGCGTCAAGACAAGCCAATCGATGTTATATATAGGAACATGGACAAGATAATAACGAATTTGTGACCATCGACAATCATTTTTTCCAGCAAGAACAATTTTTATCCAACAGAACATCTTCAGGATATATAATGATAATTAAGATATATAACGTGAGTATGTGGTTGAACTTATATGCAGGAGGCACGCCTTCTCATTGTGATATCTTGCATGAATAATGAAATGATAGCCGTCTCATACGTCATTTTCCTGTGCGATTATTTCAAAATGAAGTGGACCAACTGTGAGTATTCCAGTTCATCGTAAATTTGTCTTGTACTATTTGGAACTTCTTTTATTTAATGGTTTTTATTTCCATGTGTATAGTTAATATAATTCAAATTCACAGTGACACTTGAAGGCTCATTACAATATGCTTTGTGCTTTGCTTTTGTTTGATTCCTTTTACAACCATTCCCCATGTGCACTTTGCTTTTATCCCAAACAAGATATACTTAAAAAATCGGAATGGTTGGACTGTACTAGCCATCAACGCGCTGTCCAAGCCATAAAGAAATGTTTCATTCTTGAAGTTGTGTATTTAGGTCATGTTTGGAAAAAAAAAATCTCAATAAGTATTTATAAAGAAAATAAAAAAGTAAAATGAATAAACTTATAAGTTAAAATTAGTCTATGTAAGTTTTGGAAAAAAAAAACTACATGAGAGAACTTTTACAAATTAACTTATATATAAGCTAATTTTAACTTATGAAAGAAACTTATTTACTTTCTTATTTTTTTCTCTTACAAGTAATTATTAAGGAGTTTATTCAAATAGAGCATTAGATTTTAGACTCTATGAAAATATCTAACCTTTTTATGAAGACTTTTGCTAGAATTTATGATAAATCACCATACCAGAAAAATATAAAATATTTTTTTATTGGTTATTCTATCATGTGCAACTTTACACATGTTAAGTTCCATTATTATATAATTAAATTAATTAATTTATTATATTCTCTTGATAATAACAACTAATTTATCTCTCTTATTATCTTTTTTTGACTATCCTATAATCTTTCTCCTCCTATTATCTCTCTCTTATTTCCTCTTTTTGAAAAAAATGAAAGTACTGTATATATTGCGTGGTGTGGTATAATTGACAGATGACTATATTCTTTAAGTATGTGGTCAAAGGTTCAATCCCAAATCCATGCATATGAAAGAGTATTTGTTAGAAGAGGTCAATCTCTCAAAAGGATTTTCGTTACCTGGGCAACCAAAGTATTGTATATATCTTCTCTTTAATTCATAACAATTTTGAGTTGCAGAATCTGCCATGTGAATTGGAAAATGCAACCGTGCAGCTTGCATAAATGGTTTGTTTTAGAAAACACCATTTTTTGTAACAAGCTTTTGAACCATGTTGGTTTTCAAAATTCTCCAATTCACTAATCCAAAATGCATTGCATAGTTTTTTTTCTCCCTACCTTCATTGCTACTTTTCTTCTCTTAATACAAAACCCATATATCTCACATTTTTAATAGAAAGATTAGTTTTTTATATTGAAAATGAAAGCAAGTCTGCATGCATCTTTAATGCTAACGACTTAAAAATTTATGCTGTTTATTAAATGAATTAATGAGAAGACAGGTTCCTTTATATGTGTGTGTGTGCGCGCGTGTGTGTGTATTTAAAAAAAAAATGAAAGATAAAGGAGAGATATACTAAGGGGAGAAAGGTTGTATGATAGTTGAATAATAAAAAAGATAACGAGAGAGATAAAATTTATTGTTACTATTAAGAGAAGATAATAAACTAATTAATTTAATTAGTGTAATAATAGAGCTTAACATGTGCAAGGTTGTACATACTAGAAAAACCCTTTTTTATAAGAAAAAAATTATTAATGGAATATATATATATATATATATATATATATATATATATATATATATATGTTACTCCAACATAATGCAATTAGCAAAATGGATCACAATTTAAATAGACTGCCACAAACATTCAATAGAATTAATACATCAATCTAAAAATTAAAATCCAAACCTCCTTACTTAACTGAGAACTAAGACCACGATCTAAATTTAATTAAATCCATTAAAGAAATAAAACCAACACATCCAATATTTTCAAACACAACTATATTACGTAGTTGCAACTATAAGTACTAAACCACTGAATGTTACAAAAAGTTGCCAAGCACACTTTATTTGTTTGACTCATGATTGTTGCCTCTTAATAAACCAATTCATGCATAAAACGAAGGCCAAACTTGATAGGAGAAAGAACTTGAAAACAAATAAGTGACTTCGTTTGACACATGACTGTTGCCACAAAATCCACAAATAGTCCCTTACAAGGAGTGGTAAGGAAAGGAATGATTAGTAAGCCTACAAATAAACTAGTGGTTTACAATCATAATTTGCATTTGGAGTCTAGAGGCACCATGGTTTTGATCGTTATTTGAAAAACATGTTGTCAAAGCCTGTTATGTTCTTCTTCACAAACTTCACAATTTGGTGTAAAGGATTTATGAAAAGTCTTTTAGAGATGGGGTAAAGTGCAGCTGAGTTCATTCTAGAGAATAAGGATAGAAAAGGAAGAAAGTTTTTCTTGTTTAGTTTGAGGATGTCAAGGACTCTACTCCATTACAAAATCAAGTTGATAGATTTTTTTTTTTATTATATATATAAATTTACAAGTTAATGTGTCTAAATATGAGAAAGGTCAAGATCAGATTCCAAGGAAATGTGTTGTTCATGCTTTGAAAGGAATGGAAAGGGAATAAGTCAAACAGATAAAGTGAAAAGTGGTCTAATACTATGTCTTTTCTTCAAGTACTAGAAAAAGTTAATAAGTAGTGACGAAATAATTTATATGTATTTTTGAAAAATTTATTACTAAAATTTAGTGACTCCAAAATTAGCGAGAAAAAAATAATTTTTCGTCATTAAAATTGGTCGCTAATGTATTAAATTTTAGTAGTGTGATTTGGTGGCACTCAAGCACATAATGATCAACCTATGGAGATTCATAATGATCGTTTTTAATCTTTAAACAATGCAAAAGAGGATTTGTGGTTTCACCTTAAATTTAATGTTGATAAGGAAGCTATATGAATAGGCTTAAATTTGCCTATGTAAGAAGTGATAGAAATAATGTTGAGTTCTTTCACCTTTAAGAGAACTTTAATATAGATGGATATCATATATTGTAAAGGTTACCTTGATGAGGACTAATTTGGTTCTTCTAGATGCAAAAGACAACAACGAGATACCAATCTAGCTCACTTTCTAAAAGAAAGAGTGGATGGGTACCTTCTTTCTTATGCTCATATAATTGCTTGCATTAATTGTAAAAGAAGTTTATTTTGGTGGAAGGACATTTGTCCACAATGGTTGATTCTTAGAAGGCTTAAAAAGCAATGTGAGAAAAAGGAAATAATATTAAATTTTGAATGAAATGTAGGTTACAAATGAATCTGTAGGAGAGATATTGTAAAATTGTATGTGTTGGGAATACTAAGGGGGGGAGGGGGGGGAGAGATCTCAATCGCCAACCACACAAGTGAACTTGATACCACATCCAACCCAAAACCTTAAGGTATTAGGTTTGCGGGTCCTTCTCACTTATATATTGCTCAACTTATCCATTCCTACCATTGTCGGACTTCATATTCACACTTGCACTCCAACAATCTTTCCCTCAAGTGTGAGTCTTTTCCATATTGTATGATCCCCTTTAAGCAAAAGCCTCTTTCCATCCACAAGTATACAATGGTGGCCCTTAGAGCTTAGTCATTTCTACCAATATGCTATAGATACCTGCACTGCCATCATCCCTTAAGCGGAAGCATTTTTCCACAAGTTCAATTATGACCCTTTAGAGGTTAGCCATTATCGCCAATATGCTCTAGATACTTCATCGCCATTATGGCCCCTAGAGCTTTCCCATTGTTTCTAATATGCTCTAGACACTTGTACTAGCATTGTTAGTTCACATCAATGGAACACGCCACCTAACCTCCACATTGCCAGAAAGACTTTCGATACAAGAGATCTCTATGCATAAATCCATACATGGATCCACCGCCAATTCCACTACTTGTTGTTTGAGTTGGTCACCTAGTCATACCATCAACGCTGATATCATTTGTTAAAACTACGAAGGGATACAACACTGGGGAGAACTCTATCAATAGATCACGAGCCAACCATACATGAACTTGTCACCACATCCAACCCAAAACCTTAAGGCATTAAGTTTGCTGGTCTTTCTCACTTATATATTGCTCAACTTGTCCATTCTTATCTAATGTGGAACTTTATATTCACACTTGCACTCCAACAGCATGTCATTTTAGTTGACAATTTTTTTTTATCAATGAATTGGGTGTTGGGAAGGCAATGGGTGGCAATGAAATAGTTTAGTTGAAAAATAATATGGTACTAGAATCTCAAAACTTATTGTAATCAATCTCATTAATTAATTAAAAAGTGTGAAGGATGATGAATGAATTAGAAGTAGGAACAATTCAGGATGTTACTTTATTAGATTGATTGATGCTCAGATTTCTTTATCTAATTCTAACTCTTTAGTCGAAAATGCATGTTTTACTTTCAAGAATTTTACGAAAATGCCAACTCCTTCCAAATAGTTGGCATTCTTCTAGCAAGTAATTTTAGATAAAATCTTTATAAAGAATAATTGATTAAAAAAAACTACTAACATAGATTAAAATTGTGCTGTCTTAATTTGGACAAATGTTGGTTAAGATTCTCTACAATCTTGCCTTCAAGTGTTACAACCTACTATTCAATGTGTATAATGGTATGACATACTGTTATTGGTCTTATTCTAATTGATGTCTATTGGTGTTGATTTTAGAAATGAATTCTTTGATTCATTTGGAGTCATGGACTTAATTAAGATTAGGTCTTGATGAAGGTTTTATGCTAAGGTGATTAGTCAATACTCCTTTTGTGATTAGTGTATATGTCCCTTACAGTGTATCAGGTTGTGTTGTTATTATTGCTAGTATTTTTTTGTTAATTTTATAATCACATGCACACACACATACTTGACTTATCAAAATTCCCTGCATAGATTGATGAGAACATTTTTTCTCTAAGTAAATACACACACACACACACACACATACTTAGCTTATCAAAATCCGATGCATAGATGAGAGTACATTTCTTTTAAATAAACAAACACACAACACACACACACACACACATTTGGTTATCAAAATTCCCTATATAGATGAAAGTACATTTCTTCTAAGTAAATACATACATACATACACACATGCTTGGCTTATCAAAATTCTTGCATAGATGAGAGTACATTTCTTCTAAGTAAACACACACACACACACACACACACACTTACATGCATATTGGTGATGATGGTGGTGGTTGTAGCGGCAACGGTGGCGGCAATTGTGGTGGCGATGGTGGTGGCAACGATGGTGGTGGGGTAGTGGTGATGATGATGATGGCAACAGTAGTGGCAATGGCGGCGATGGTGGCAGTTGTTGTAGCAAGGACAGTGGTGACGACGGTGACAACAATGACGACAATGGTGGTGGCAATGACAATAGTGGTGATGGTGCTGCGACAATGGTTGCAACAAAGATGATAATGACAGTGGTGATAGCAACGAGAGTGGTGGCAGTGGTGACGGTGGTGGTAGTGGTGAGAGGGAGGGATGGAGAGAAAGACTATCCTATTCTGTTGCTTTCTAACCTAATTCTTTTCTTAGGATAAGGAATACATTACACGAACAAGATAGGATAAACAAATCATACCTCGTCGATGCATCAAACAACAGATTACAACATAATATGATAGTTATCTTATTCTATCCTATCATTTCTTGATCACCAAACAGGTCCTAAAGGTAAATTGAGTCATTCAAAATTCTTCACACCAAGATTGCTAAGATTCTTTGGCACACACAATTTGTCTCAACTCATCTAAACAAATTTCTTTCTTATCTTCACCCTTACCCTAAAAGAAAGTTGGAAACTCATACAAATGTTGAGCACTTTCTTAGGCATCTTACAGAAGGAAAAAAAATAAAAAGAAAACTAGATAATATATACTTTAACAGAAGGATGTGTCATCTTCTAATGATAGGTATTTACCTTATCCAAAAGCCAACATTTTGTTCATGGACTACATAATGGGTTCCAAGTTTCAACCTTCTTGGGATGAGCACCAATCATAAAGCCAAGATATTTAAATAGAGTATCTCGAATCTTACAGTTCAAAAGATTTGAGTTACTATAAAAAAGTTTGCGAACAATTATTACTCAGATAAAATTACTTTAGTAGAAAAACTGACCCTTAGACGTAAAATAAATTCAAAACAACATAAAATAGATTTTAACCATAAATTATGCATTTTAAATTCACCGACCAACATGGTTCATCAACATACTGAAGGTAATAAATTATTAAATATCGTCCCTTGACTAATATTCTCTTCAACCAATTATACTATCCTATAAGAGAAAGAAAGATATGGAGATTTCTTAAGAAATTCTATAGTGTAGTATTCATATTTCAAAGTACTCTAAATTCTCAAAATATAATTTCCATTAACAAGGATAAAAAACATGTCCAAAATAAAAAGCCCCCATCCACAACCATCACTTAAACACCAAGCATGGGCATCATATAATCCAAAAATTCTCAATTCATTGAGTCACACCGTTTTCGAAAAAACACTTGTAAAATATAACTATTAAAATGTAAACTTGAGAGTGATATCAAAATAAGACTAATATCCTCTACAACCAATTGTGCTATATCCAATAAGAGAAACAAAAGAGATACGAATAATTTTAAGAAATTCACCAAGTTACATAGTGTACTGTTCAAATTTCAAAGTACTCTATCAGATATATTAACTAACATTTTCAGGATGAATTTTGTTAAAATTTATAATATTGTAATTTCTTAAGTGTTTTTAATATTATTTTTTAATTAAAATTAAAATTTTATTTTTCGAATAAAAACTACAGATAGTTATGATGTGAGACAATCGTGTCTAAATTGGATGGGACTGCCATTAAAGATAATCCTTATAATAAAAATTTGCATTAATTATTAAGATAAAATTTCAATTTTAACTGAATAACAACGTTAAAGTTCATAAATAACTGCATTTAATTAAATTTAATCTTAGCAAGAGAAAAGTGTAACTTATTTCCTGTAAAAAATCCCCTTTTTCTCGGGTCTCTATCTGTCGCAGCTGCAGCCTCTAGAAAGTAGAGAGACAAAATCTGTCGAGGCCGTGCAGTCACGCGCCTTAGACGAAAGGAAGAGTTGGTTGAAGACAGTGGGTCCCATTTAATACTAACGTGTTCTACGGCTGTCCCGTCACCGTTGAAATCGTATGAACCCCAAAAACAACCGAATCCCCTTTTCTTTCGATCAGCATTTTTCTTTTCGGACGTGCGCTAACACTTTGATCCGATACACTCCCCTCTTGAAAGTGCTGGCAAACCAGAACTAGTATATATAACATTATAACCACCAAGCACATAGTTTTCTTGTTCCTTCCTCCCTTCTTCACACACATAACATAACTAACCATGCCAAACACGCCGCGAACAAGAAAAAAAAACAACCTCAGCCGCCTCAACCTGAACCTATGTTTCTCAAATCCCATGCAACCGTTCACACCCGAATCCCCCCCTGCGAGCCCCACCGCCACTTCCTCATCCGTCGATCACAATCATAACCGTCCATCCTCACCCGCCACGTCATCAATCCCGATCAACAACGTCAACCGTGATCACCACGCCGCGACCCTACAAAACCCGTTTCCGTTCCTCGAACCCGAACCCGCCGTCTTGGCCACCGCCTTCGCCTCACAACGCTTCTTCTTCTCCTCCCCCGGCCGCTCCAACTCCATCGTCGAATCCACCAACACCGACGCCGATTGCACCACCACCTCGTCATCCTCGCCGGCGACGGCGGTGGGGGACGAACCCGCCGCCGTGGACGAGAAGGCAAAGGCGAAGGCGGTGTTCTGCGGCAGCGTGGCGGTGGAGACGTACTCGCCGGACCCTTACGCGGACTTCCGGCGGTCCATGGAGGAGATGGTGGAGGCGCGTCCCGAGTTGATGGACGTGAAGTCCAATTGGCACGTGCTGCACGAGCTTCTTCTCTGCTATCTCGCGCTTAACCCCAAGAGCACGCACAATTTCATTCTAGCTGCTTTTGCCGATCTTCTCGTTGGCTTCATTTCTTCGCCGCCGCAGAATCCCGGTCCCGGCGACGTAGCCGGCGCTGGCGATGGATGCTCCAATTAGATAGCTGTTGAGAATTTGCATGTGCATCTGTAAGTTGAAAACTTAAACGTTGGTGCCAGATAGTGATTACTGATTAGTGGTATAATCGACATTATTTTTCTTAATTAAGTATCAATATAAATTAAAGTTTTGCATTGTCTTGGGTTAATTACCGCTAAAGTTTTCTTGCGCACAAGTTTGCTTGATTAATTAAAGTGCTGCTTAATTTGCAACTTTTATTATTTAATTTACTTATTTTTAGCAGGAAGCAGTAGAGTGACGTCTTTGATTTTTCTTTTTTTTTCGTTTGTTTAGGTGTGGGGAATGGGAAACCGGAACCCGATCCCAAAGTTGGTCCCCGTAGCCATGCATTCGGTCTCCTTATGCATCTTTTCCATTTTTTTTTTCTCTATAGGAATAGGAATAATATATCTTATCACTTATTTTATAAATGTGATAAAATTTTGAATCGGAATAATATTACTCTTATTTTATTTGGGACAGAGTTAATCCAATTTGAAGGATTTCAACCAGACTAATTTTACTTCAATTACATTTCTCTCATTAGTTCGTGCCTTCGTGGAGTAAATTTTTGGTTTTCTTATACTAGTTATTTTCTTACAGTTTTTTCATTTCATATTTTTTTTCTTATTTTTTATTTAAGAAAATTTTTAAATTAGGAAAAAAAAAAAAACAATGTAAAAGGATGCTACTATTTTTCTGTTACAAACAGGTGACGATAAAAATTCTTTGGAATACGGAATACCTAGGCTGTGAAGAATAAATAATCTAATTTTGTTATCATATTAGCATTTGAATAATTATATTTATGATCCTTAAATGTGTATTTAATTGTCAAGTTGGTTTTTAAATATGATTAAATTAATTTCTAAGTTCGAGACGTAATAATTAATGTGATAGAAGAAATAGACATTTTTTTTTCAGAGTATTTTTACAGTTAATAGATATATGTATGTGACTAATTTTTCAAGATATATGATCATGCATTAATATAAGATTTCTTTTCAACAGCATTTCTTCTCGCATATATACATTTTGAAATTGAACTCAAAATGACATGTTTAAAGATTTTAAATCTCGTTTCACTCGAACCAATACTGAAGAAATCACATTTAAGAACCTTTAGAGCTAATTTTATCATTTAGAGATCAATATCACCGAAGTTACCATTCGGAATTAATTTAACTATTACTCGCTTAACAAATATGGAAAACTTTCTTTCATGCGTCTAAAATATACATTACAGATAGTAAGTTTATGCAGCGAACGGTATTTGGGAAATTCAGAATTTCGGAGGGAAAAAGGGTTTTGAAAAAAACAAGATTGGCTTATCTAGGGAAGTAACAAGGCAATTTCTAGTCCAAGTTAGAAGAAAGATTAACAAAAATGGTCTGAACTCTGCATGTTGCAGAGAGCACAAGTTTTTTTTATCTATAATATATTCATGAATCATAATAGTGTCTCGAGCTGAAATCCTCTCACTTAATGCCATTGTTCCTATTTTTATGTTATACTCATGTATTCTCCAGATCCCAGTCAGGTTTCGTCAGGATTCTATGCAGACGCATATAAGACGTAATTACAATTTGCAGGTGGCAATTCAGTCCCTACCTCCGGTTTGTCGTTCGTTAGATCTTGGGTTCTTGATTCGTTAATATTATTATTATTATTTTAACTCTTCAAAGTGTTCCTTAAAAGAAATTCTGACAAGTCAATATCAATAAATAAGTATTAGCTCATGGACTAATCGTCTTTTGATTTGTATGGAATCGTCGCATCCAGACACTGAATAGATCAGAAGTGGCCACATGCAGATAAGAAAAATAAGAATTGGAAAACAGCTAGACAGAATCAGAATCACAATTTGGCACCCTCCTCCATTTTATCTTTTCTGGATTCTTAATTTTTTAATGAAAAAAACATTTTCTTCTCTCTCGTCACTGGATTGAGCTGAGTCCACTGTAGCTACTGCAGTAGCCAGTGGCAGGACGCAAGATAATAAAAAAGACGAAGTTTAATAGTATTTTTTAGTGAACTTAATTATGATAAGAACTTTCGTGAGCATGCAGATAACAATAGTAATATTGGTGGAGGAACAGTCTAGTTGTTACTTGCCAGCATATGCCCACTGCAACTTGTCAAAATATATCCTTGAGAGAAATAATTTTTTCTGTAGAATAAAATTTCACAAAATTTCTTACAATTGTAAAAGTGACAGAAAGAAAGCAGAAAATTGTGTAACAAAATGTTGTAACGAAGAGAGATAAAAAATCCTATTAAAAAAATTATGTAAATAATATAACTTTACACGTAATTAAAAACAGTGAAAAACTATATAAGAATATAGAATAATTATATATAACTTTAATTTGTCTATATAGTTAAGATCGATCTCCTCTAGCAACCATCTCTTTATTTTTATTTTTCAGTTAAATTTTAAGGATACTTTGCTACAGCTACAATCTTGTCAAATAATAAGGTAGGTTTCCCATAAGTTCAAAAAATGTTTTATGAGCATAAAAATTAGGTTAGAAAAAAGTCATCCCTTTAAATTTTAGGATATATTTTTAAGGTATGTGTATATTAAAAGATAAAATTAAAAAAAAAAGTGATAAGTAAAAATAATTAAATAAAATGTTTTATATGATTTCAATTTTTTGATATTCAAATAATAGAATTATCGTAAGTCTAAAACCAAATGGCCTTTCTTCAAGAATGTATTGCTAGATTCAGTAATGTCTTTGAAAATCTCATACCCCCTAGAATTGCTAGATTCTCAATATATATCTTTGAAATATCTCAACCCCCCACATATTGCTAACTTAGGACATATTTGGTTTTGAGAAAATATGTTATTTTCGTAAAAACTATAAAAGCATCATTTTCATTTTTTTTTTTTGTTTTGAAAGACTTGCATAAAAATTAAAAAAAATAATAAATTACTATTTTTATCCATTTTGGAACAAATAAAACAAAAATAATGTAAGATGTTTATAATTTTTATATATAAAAAAAGTATTTTTAAACACAAGTACAAACTTTAAGTGTACCAAAGAAATCCCTGGCTTGGTTTGAAAGAACCACCACCTCACCAGCACTGCATGAAGCACCACCAGCAGTGTTTAATTTGGCACACACAAGGAGTTCAAAGAGCATAGCTCCTTGCAGAAAAGTTTGTATTCTGATATACATATATGTCTTCAGCTAGGTAGTAAGCATCACTCACATAAACCATGGGCTTAGAGGATTTTTTGCTTCCCTTTGCACTGTCTTGCTGATCTTTTGAGATTGGAAACTGCAACAAATATTAATTGCATTGCGCAGAAAACGAGTTCAGATTTTCGGAGAAAGAAGAAGCACAGAATGGGTGTGTAACTGAGTCTGTGCGTGTGTCCAGGGATACACAACCACTAATTAAAAAGGTCCTATCCAGTGTCTACCAAAATGTACCTTCTGTAGGAATCAAATTCCCATTAGGAAAATTACGCTTTGGTATCTTTTTCTGTAACATTACTGTGTCAGGGAATACCAACAGATTCATGCCCTTTATGATTGTCTTGCTTCTCGAATCAATTGGCTCAAACCCAAAAGCAGAAATCCATGTTTCTCTGAGTTTTGAGATGGCTGGTATGACCAATAACTCAACATTTAGAAAGCTGAGTGCCTGGCAAATAGTAACAGTCATAGAAACAGAAGTTCATTTTGAAGTAAGCAAAACCAAGAAAAGTTTTTAAATATTAGTTTCAGTCTAGATGCGATCCTTGATATAGAAAAGTGTAGAGAAACACGATAAATTAATGCAGCCATAATACAATGGCAAAAACATCAAAAATCTTGACGTTATGGCCACAATTAAAGTTGTAGAACATTTTTTAAAACCTGAGAACAATTTTTCATGTAGAGCATATCATGCACGCAACGAACGAAAGAGACAAATAAACTTAACTATGAACTCACCAATTCAATGGCTTTTAGAAGCCGGCTGCACATTCCTTTTCGCCTATAAATAGAGCGGGTCGCAACATATGGCATCTCTGCTAATTGGTTCCCATGGATCCTATTTAATAAACTTTATCATCAGTGTAAGCATTTCACTCTTTTCATTTAGCCAAATAGAAGCTTCATAAATGCACCCAGGGGACATAAAAAACCCGTTCAGTTTTTAATTAAATTAAGAATTTGCGACATATAAAGAGACTAAATTATGTATTTAATTTATTATTTATTATATTTACACTTTTTTCCTCTTTTGTTCTTTTTTTTTCTCTATATATCTACTAGCATGGGGTATTTATGCATCATTTTCCTAAAACCCAATACCAAAGAGCTAAAGGAAAAAAAAAAAATCCAACACGAAAGAAAATAAACTAATGTCCAATCTTCATTTTGTGCACATGCAAACTAATTATTAATCACATATAAGTTGCATGAAAGCATTTATAAGCAAATTTAAAATTTAAATTGACATTTATACCTGATAGATGCAACGCTGATAATCTCATCATCTCTCTCTAGAATTGCAGTAACAAATCTCTTACAATCCAGCCGAGTGAAGTTTGACCTGACCAAGATAAGAAAAATATAACCACCTCACATGTTAAAAAAAAAAAAAAATACCTATCCACCCTATATAACAGAGTTATTAGATTTTCAGATGCATGAAATTTGATCCCATAACTTATTTACTTAAATGTGAATGTCAAAAGTATGCAAATCATTTCAAAAATAATTTTTCCATGCATTGTTATCCCTTATTGTGATGCCTTGTACGACGTTTAAACCTCCCCTCAAAGGGGCTGTTTTCTATTCTTCATTTCTCTTCATCAGGAACCTCAAATGAGAACCATGAGTGGAAGCATCCCTTCTTCATTCTCTTTAAGATCAACACAGGTTTATCTGAACTCATTTCTATCAGTATCCCATCTAGCACGAAGTTTACAAAATCCTATTACAATATTATTCAACAAGACTCTATCTGAACTCATTTCTGTCGGTATCGTTTTTTCTATTTTCCTATTCCTTCTGAGAGAAAGAAGGGAATACAAGCACCTTTGCTAAACAGAAATAATTGGAAATATATTCTGAAAACTGAAGGTCAAATACGTTCAAATGCTTTTTATAAAAAATATGACCTACAAGAAGTTAATTATGCAACTCAGTCTGCCATGTGATCAGCCCTAGGAAAATGTTTAAAAGCACGTAAAAGACACAAAGTGACCTTACCCACAATTATATAGAACACTATGGATCACATTAATTCCTCTTTTCTTATCAATGCATGGCATGAAGCCCTCATTCATTGATGATACAGCAACAGCCAGTTTGGCATTAGATTCAACCATATGGGGTTTTATCTCCAAGGCAGTAGAGTCAACATCTGACCTCCAAATAAAAGACCACGAAAGTCCATCTTCTATTTCATTTTTAACTCCAAAAAGCATTTTAAGTCTCTCAGATAACTGGGAAGACAAAATAACAAATTAAATATTAGTTAGTTACCATCAACAGGGATACCTTATAACAACAACAACAACCGAATTCTTTTTCAGTAGGTGGGGTCTATTACATGAATTAAATGATGCCATAATAGTTTATGGTGAATCTTGTCAATAATAAACCATTGACCTCTAAATCAATATTAATGGTTTTGCCTACAATGTTTCTCTTGAATCAAAAGGAAAGGAACACTTTCCTTGTCATGTTATAACACACTACTTTAAGCATAAATTTTAATGACTAATAGCAAATTCAGTGTGGAAACTATTTGCCAAGTCTACTCAAGTTATAAATCAACGGCCAACAAATGTATTCTGGACGGTAAACAAGCTTGTGCAGGAATTTATGATCTCAACCCTAGCTTTTGTCCGTCATTAAAAAACAAGCTTCCTTTCTCGGCTTTTTTACTAGTTTGGTGTATTTTTAAACAAAATTTATGCATTTGGTGTAAATGAAAAAGTATATCCGTAAATAGAGTAAATCGATAATACCATTGTCAACATTTAACTTGAAATAGACAATACCATCGTCAATTTATTATAATACATTTTTTTAAGAAAAAATTGACAATAGCATTGTCGATTTTATAAAATAAGTTTTTTTTTCTTTTGTGAGATGAAAGTCAACAACAATGTCAACTTTACTTTTTTTTCTTTTTCTTTTAAAGATGAGGTAGAGTAGACAATGGCATTGTCTACTTACTTCTTTTTTTTAATATTAGAATTTGACAATGGTATTGTCTACTTCATTTTTTATATTTTTTAAACATGAAAGTAGACAATGTCATTGTCTACTAATATTTTAAAAAAAAAAAACCAAAGTAGGCAATGTCATTGTCTACTTTTATGTCTAAATATTTAAATAACTAATTACTACCATTATAATAAAAAAAATAAAAATATAAAAATAAGACAAATTAGAATATATTATTATACAACAAGTGTTTTTTTAGTAAGTTTCACATTGAGGTGGTCGTCTGTTTCGTGTAGGTTGAACCCTTCTTTGTGGTTGATTTATTTGTTGTCGTCGAGAACTTCTTCTTTGAAAGTCATAACGTCTTTGTCGTTATGGTAAAGGTTCTGGCTAATCGTTGTCGTCGCCGTCATTATTATCTTCATTGTCCTCATCATTGTTGTTATTAATATCCTCATCATGAGTATTAATTTGACCAATGTTGAATGGAATTGAAGGGCAATAATCTCCTAAGGGAGATTGGTAAGATGCTAACAATAGGTTGGCAAAACTACTTCCCATTTGACATGTTGATAACAGCGTTGAAAAAGAAGTTCCAAATATTGATTGATTTGAACTAGAAGCAAAGTCGTGGAATGAATATTGTGGAACATATCCGACAAATGTGCTTTGCTATGGTTGCATATTGGGCAAAACATGAAAAATTGTCTACTTTACTTTTTCAAAAAATAATAAAAGTAGACAATGCCACTGTCTACTCTCATCTTTAAAAAAAAAAAAAGTAAAATTGACATTGCTGTTGTAGATTTTCATCCCGCAAAAAAAAAAAAAAAAAAACTTATTTTATAAAATCGATAATGCTATTGTTGATTTTTTCTTAAAAAAATGTATTATAATAAATCGACAATGGTATTATCAATTTTAAGTTAAATGTGACAACAGTATTGTCGATTTACTTCATTCACGGAAAAACTTTTCGATTTACACCAAATGCAGAAATTTTGTTTAAAAATACACCAAACTAGTAAAAAAGCCTCCTTTCTCCGATTTTCATAAACTATAATATAAATAATATTTAATATCATACACGGTATTCTTCATACTGTATAAGAAAAAATAGATAAAAAGTAAAAAAATGCAATATGGAAAATATAGATTTTACAATTAAAAAGAGTTCAGAAATGTGCGTCATGTCCAAATTGAGCAAAAGGAGAATTCCTAAAGAGGAAAGGATATTGAAGATCCTATTTGGACAAAGACAAAGTAATAACTAAGATCATATTATAACATGAACTATGTAAAACAAAAAACTTTTAAAAACTGTGGACAGATTGTTAAAATCAAAAGATTAACACACGCAACTTACTATGACAGAATAACTTAGCATCACCATAATAAATTTACAAACAGCAATCACGATTCAAGAACATGAAATAAATATAGCATACCTCTTTACATCCGTTTCCACATAAGAATGCCTCTTTAGAATGAACAGTAGTGGCTCGATTTGCTTCAAGACAGGATTGGTGATCTACAGAAAAATAAAACTGGTATTCATTTTTGGCGGTGAAAGAAAATAACTTCAGAAATGAGTATCTAATTGATAAAAGAATACACGCATGCAGAAGATATACATTTTTGCTCGCATATACGGCATTCGGATATCATAGACTGGAAAAAACCTTCAGAGCTGTCCTTTTCCTTTCCACCATACAAACCACAAAATTTGCAACGGCAATACATACAGTGCCAGTCACCTGATGGAAGTATCTGCAAGGGAAAAAAAAAAAAGGAGTTTTATATTTCTTTACAATATTTTCTTTTTCAATCAGCAAAGACAAATTTTATTAAATAGGAGAAGAAAGTACTCATATCTTACATAAATTTTCCATACAAATCAAAGGACACAAAAACCAATACAAATATTTTTTTTGAAAAGCAAAAATATCTTATTACGAAATCCCATAACCTGCACAAGAGGTGCCGATAGGGAACCAGAATTACTACCACCAGTGCATAAGGCTAAGTCACAAACCAATACAAATATTAAGTTGCAGTATAGGTGGATTTATCATGGATGCACCAGGAAACGATAGAGTCTAGACCCATAACATATAGATTAATATACAGTTTTTTTTTTTTTTTTTTACAAAAACTATACTAATGTAACTAAACTGAACTTCTAACCATTAATATATGTTTATTTTGTTGTGATAGAAGACATGTCCTTCATTATTTTACAAATAATGAACTTCTTATTTATCAATAGGCGACATATTGGACCTTTCTCAAGTAGTGAACCGCCAAAAACAATTATTTAATCATTTCAAAAAGAAATTGTCATATACTAATAGTTGAATATTGAGTTTATCTCTATTATATTTTATTTAATAGAAGCATAAAATGATTACAAACATATTATTAGTATCTCTGTTTTTTTTTTTTTTTTATCAATGAACCAAATAAATTCATTGAAGTGAGTACCAGTAGGACTCTAACATAATAAAATGATTACAAGAAAAGATAAAATCTTTCAATGTAACTTGAATACTTGATCACAATGTTATACTAACAGTTTAATTTTTATTAGATAAAGGTTAATAACAAAGATAATTTTTGCCTACAAATTTTTCCTTAATATATTGCAACTTTTTACAGTCAAACATAGATTAATTATATTACCAATCAGAATTGGTCTATTGATAAGGGATTTAGATAATTTACATAAAATCATAGGTTCAAATGTCAACATTGTAAAACAAAGGTTAATTAAGAAATTTTATCTCTAATCACGTTTTTTACAATTTTTTATACCATTAAAAATGATAAGAAGAGAAAAAAAAATGTAAAATAAGACAAATGATGTAATTTAAGAAAGAGTTATAAAAACATATTATAAAAATAGAATAATTCATGTTACATATTCTAACAAGAAATTCACAGTGAAAAAATGTAATACAATAAATTATATGAATATAAATGAAAAGGGTCCCTAAAATTATAGGCTATATATAATGATGCAGGAAAGTACGTACTTGTATACCCAAGCAGTTTTGATGGAAAGCTGACGTGCAACAGTCGCAACAGATGAGGTCTCCGCCTTCTCCACAGAGATTACAAATATCATCGTTTTGGTCACGACCCTCAACACGAACGAAATGATAAACTTTACGAGCAGATTCAGGTTGATTATTCCATGCTTGTGCCATGCATTGCAAGAGAGAAGGTCCTCTCTCCACGCATATATTCCTCAGTGGTTCAGACACTTGGCTTCTTGAACGAGCTTCAACAATCTCCGAGAGTTTGCTTAACGAATGAGCTTCAAACTCCGAAATGGAGACACTTTGAAGACAGCAGTCACACCGAATGCATCCTCCAACGACGTCACCACACAGTAATGCACGTTTGCTTTGGTGATCCAAATAATAAACCCTCTCAAGTGGCAGGATTGCTCCCATATCAGTCATCCAGGAAAGCACAGTTCGTTTATCCTGTGTGCTCTGCTGCCTACGAGCCCTGGTCGTTCTTGCACCGCAACCTAGTTTTACTTTTTCCAATTTTTCATTCACTATCTCAACAGTATTTCCCCCCTTTCCCTCCCCATGCACCACTTCCTTCTCATGAGATTTACACACCTCGGCCTGAGAATTTCGCAGCAACTCTTGTAATATTTCATTCATCAAAGATCTCCTCGGGCACGTATCCTCAGTTGAATTCATCATATTTGCACCATGTATTTTAGTTAACCGTCTAAAACCTTTGGTGCGGTTTTGCAATCTCGCAATCAGTTCCAGTCCCATAATCTTGTCTTTGTTATTCCCTTCTGTGTTGACCTCAAAACCACAGCTGCCAACAGTGCTATCGTCTTTCTCGAGTCCTCTATTTAACATCGAGGGAAATACCGGAGGACCCCTTGAGCATGCTCCCATCTCTATCATCTTATAACTACCAAGATCCACTTCAAGACTCATTGAGCATTCTCCGGTCTCTTGCATTCTAAAACCATCATTGTTAGATAAGTTAGCGTCTCCACTCAAACTCCACCGATCCACGTCGTCACCTTCTTTTCTTCCTGCTGGTTCCTCTATGCACTTCCTCTTCTTCTCATTTGTTAAATTCAAGGCCTGTCTCTGATCTTCACCACACAAATCAGAAACGTCGTCACGGATATTGCCATTCCCCCTCGTCTGGGACCACAAACCCTCCCTCATTTTGCAAAGAAACCTAGTTCTACAAATCAGTTTCAACCGGAGTTAACAAAAATTAATTAAAATAAAAATAAATTAACGCACAACAATAGAGCTCACAAGGTCTTACTTCTGAGCGGAAACTTACATTAATTACAAGCGAATGACAGATGAAGTGATCTGGTTCAGAAGTGCATGCAAATAGCGCTAGGAAAATTAATCGGAGTTTAACAAGGGTCAAAGAAAACAACAACGACAGCAACAGCAGATGGCAAAGGTTACGAAAAAGGAAGCGCAGAGAGAAAAAGTAGGAGCGATATGTGATGAGTTAGAGCATTGGTGGAAAAGGAAATGGAGTTGGAGTGAAACTGTAGAGGAAGACACTGTGCTTAGCTTTGATTTAGGTTTGTAAAGAAACTGCTGCTTGTTCGTCTGCCATTACAGCAAGACATGAGAGAAGGATGGCATGTTTATTACGTGTCAATTTAGCTTCACACTCTCTCTCTCAGTCTTAACTGTTAAGACTTTTTTCTTTTTCTTTTGAATAAAATTAAATACCCCAACGGCTGTTTGCCAAGAGCATATTCTCACTCCTCATAACTCAATACTCACTCCCATTTTTTTTAATTAATAAATCATATTTTAATAGTGTCATAAAGTTTGGCTGACCACATATTTCATTCCATTTTTAATAAATTTCTTTCCGTAAAAATATTAAACAAAATTTTAGAATCAGAGAACGTGTCTTATTAAGAATTTTATATAAGACCTAATAAAAGACGGGATTTTTTTATTCTTTAACTTAAATTTTAATCTATTTTTAACAATTTAAGGTTTTCGAATCTAGAATCTTGTCCAAAAAGTGTTTTAAAAAATATTTAATATATTCTATTAAATATTTTTAATTACTTAAAAAGTAAGTATTAAATAATTTTTATATTTTCAATATAAAAATATTTTTTATTTTAATGAATCAAAATATTTAATATTAAATAATGGCTTGTAATGTATAGAAATCTAATAAATATTATACAAACTTATTTGTTATTAGTAACTATATTTGTTACTATTAAAAAATATATATAGGGGATTTGTTAACATACACATACTTATTTTTTAGTTAGAGTACGTTAGCAAGTTATACCATGGTGAATTTTAAGATAACTTGCTAACGTACTCTAACTAAAAAATAAGTCTGTCTAGTTAGCAAATTTCATATATATATATATATATAAAACCGAAAGTTACTAGCTCAAGTGGTTCGGCGATTGAGCTCCTTAACCAAGGTCTGGGGCCCGATCTCTGGCTTGGGCATGGAGTCACAATCGGAGGTATCACTTTACTCCTAGAGGGGCCGACCTTGTGGGATAGGGAATTAGTTAGGTGCAAAAAATAAGCATCAGATATCTCCTGGTCTAACAATATATATATATATATATATATATTAAAATGCATTTAAATATTTAATATAAAAAATTATATGTTAAATGAAAAATACAACCTATGAAATATAAAATATGACATGCATATGCGTCATGATTGATTATCAATTCGAAGGCTAAGAACCTTCATAATTTCATTCTGAATAAGGAAAATATTTTTTTGTTATTTAAATTAATTCTAAATGTATTTTATGCAAAAAAAAATAAATTATTTAGATATTCTGAGTATGTTTAGTCAAGGGAGACATTTTTTATGTAATATTTCACGATAGAAGTTATCAACTATATTTTTTACATCTTTTATCCATTTGATATAATTGTTTGCCTTGCGAATGTATTTTCAAACATACGATCTAACAACTTGATAATATTAATTTAGGATCATGTTAATGAATATTTTAAAGATATTAATTAAGAAATATAGTTTAATAAATATACATTGTCAATATATATTACACCGTCAATCAATCAATTAACTTATTTAGTATGACTTTTAAGACAAATATTATAAAAGTTAATAAATTTATCATACATATAGCGGTTTGTCATGTGATGATAGTGTAAAAAAGTTTTACACTATTTGTGCATGGATTATTTATTCTAAGAAATATTTGATATATTATATTAAATATTATTAATTACTTAAAATAATAAGTATCAAATAATAATTTACATACTTTTAACATAATAAATATATTATCAGTTAGGGTTAATGTATTAAATATAAATTTAATTTTAATTGAAAAAATGACTTTCTGAAATTGATAATATTTCATGGATTTTTAAGCGTTGAATTATATGAAACATATTTCAATTTAATACATAAATTTATTTATTAAAAATAAAAATCATAATATGTAAAATATTAAAAATGACACTTGTTTTAGTGAATTCATGTTTATGACTCTTATATTTTAATATTATTTTAAACTAATATTAATATTAGTAGTTTAGTAAAAATAATATTTCTTACCATAATTCCACTAATATATTAAGGTTTATTATATTAATAAATTATGTTTTAAACAAAATCACTAATATTATTTTTAGTTTTACAATGTTGTTAATCCACAATATATAGGAGACTACTTTGAAGTGAGTAACTTACTTTAGAAGGTATTGTAAGTTATTTCAATTGTTGAGAAAATCAATGGTCAATATATTATGTGCACAAACATATAAGAGTCAAATTCAAAATATACATCTTATTATTTTAAAAATTAATAATCAGATTTAGTGATAAAAAATTCAAAATTCGTCCAGCCATCAAAATTATATTTCTATATTTTCCTTTCATTAATGTTAGAATTTATATATCTCTATTAGATTATATAATTTTGCTTGAGTTTTTACTTAAAATTAAATTAATGTGTACATTAGCAACCTACACATGAGAATATAAAGTATAATAATTTTAAGTTTAATTTCACTTTTAATCTCTTAAACATGTAATTGTGCGATTTTGTTCTCTCATTTCCAATTGCACCAATGGATCTCTCAAATTTTTTCCTAGTTAACTACAATTAGGTCTCTACATCTTAATTCAATCCAATATTTAATTGGACTAGCTTACTTGACAAACTAGGCATTATGTGCATGTGAACGGGCATGACATGGCATGTGAATGACATGGCAAACTCTAAATATTTTAAAACTTATTTGCAATGCACATGAGGGAACCTTTTTTTCTTGATTTCATTCCTCCTAAACTCATCTTCACGAAGTTGTAATCTAGTTGTTGGGGATAAATATGTATACCTAAGACTCAATCTATCACATAATTAATTTTAGTTTTAATAAAATATTGTCCTTTATTTCATTGCCATATTTATTGTTTGATTGAGGAGTAACAACATACTCTCTAATACATTCTGTTGAACACACTCTCTTATTGCTTAAAATTTATTGAAAATCATAAAATTATGAGAAATAATTATTAAATAAGATGTGGGACCCAAAAAATTTTGTAATTTCTAATAAATTTTAACCAATAGAATAGAACGTGTTTAAAAAAGTGTGTCAAAGAGTATGTTGCTAGTATTTTTTTGTTTGAATAAATAGTTAATTTGAAAAGGTCCTTGATTAGAATTATAGACTTGTTATCATGATAAAAATTATCATAACGAAAAGCAAGAGTTTTATAATTTTAATCTAAATTGTTCTTGATCATAAGATTATTGTGAGTACGACATCAATAATTTGGATAAATCAATATATATGTGATGGTCTTTATTGGACAAAGATTAATAGATCTCATTTATTAATTTACATATATAGATGATCCATATGTATATGCGATCATTGAACTTGCTCAATTAAGAATTCCTAATGTTAACATCAACCAAAATTGTCAATACAAAATTCTTAAAAGAAATATAATAGTTTCCTTTAACCTAAACAGTAATTAACAAGTTGTTTATTATATTTTAATCCTTGATACTTAATGCCTTAGGATACCAGTTGAATGAATATTATATATAATTTAAATACTTGTATAATTGATTATTAATCAAGACCATCAACTTTCATAAATGAGTTTGAGTTCTATGATAAAATTAATACTTTGACCAGGACAATTGAGTGAATAAATAAAGGAGTTTCTTAACTCATTCACCTGTTATATATTATGTGTTACAACTTTTTTAAATGGTGTGATGGGGAAGTCGATGAATATGTGAAAAAGGTTTGAAAGAACCATCACCTCACAAGCACTGCATGAAGCACCACGAGCAGTGTTTAATTTGGCACACACTAGGAATTCAAAGAGCATATAGCTCCTTGCAGAAATGTTTGTTTTCTGATATACATGTATGTCTACAGCTTGGTAACAAGCTATCACTTACATAAACCATGGGCTTTGGGAATTATTTACTTCCCTCTGCACTATCTTGCTCTTCCGAAGTTGGAGACTGCGACAAATTGCATTGCATTGCGCAGAAAACGAGTTTAGATTTTCGTAGAAAGAAAAAGCACAGAATGGGTGTATAAACGTGTGCGCGCGCGTGTCCACGGATACAATTTCTGTAAAAAGGACCTATCCAGTGTCTACCAAAATGTACCTTTTGTAGGAATCAAATTCTCATCAGGAAAATTACGCTTTGATATATGGGCCTGTTTGGATGAATTTTTTTAAAAGAATTTTAGAAAAAGAGTTTATTTAGAAGTTCTGTTATGAAAAAAAATTTTAAATAAATTAATATTGTGTTTGGATAATATATTCTAAAGTGTTTATTTAAAATGATAATTATTTAAGAAACTGAAAATTTTAATTTCACCATAAATTTTATTAGAAGTTTTTACTTTTCCAAAAATTGAAAAACAATATACATTCAAACACTACTTTTTACATAACAAAGTGTTTATTTCAAAAGATAAGCTTTCAAAAAAATCTTTAATATATATCCAAACAGGCCCAATATCTTTTTCTGTAACATTTCTGTGTCAGGGAATACCAAGAGATTCATGCCCTTTATTATTGTCTTGCTCCTCAAATCCAGTGGCTCAAACCCAAAAGCAGAAAGCCATGTTTCTCTCAGATTTGAGATGGCTGGTATGACCAATAATTCAACATTTAGAATGCCGAGTGCCTGGCAGTCATAGAAACATAAGTTAATTTTGAAGTAAGCAAAACCAAAAGAAGGCTGCGATCCTCGAAATGATAAAATTTACGAGCAGATTCATCTTGATTATTCCAAGCTTGTGCCATGCATTGCAAGAGAGAAGGCCCTCTCTCCACACATATATTCTTCAGGGGTTCAGACACTAGGCTTCTAGAATGAGCTTCAAACTCCGAAACGGACACACTTTGAAAACAGCAGTCACACCGAATGCATCCTCCAGCGACGACACCACACAGTAATGCACGATTCCTTTGGTGATCCAAATAGCAAACCCTCTCACGTGGCTGGATTGCTCCCATATCAACCATCCAGGAAAGCACAGTTCGTTTTCCAGGGCACGGCTCATTTAGCTTCTTGTTTTTCTTGTTCTGTTGCACCACTTTTTGATGCACTCTATCCACACGCACCACTTCTTGACCTTTTCCTTCCTTGTCCATTCCCTCAGTTACAATCTTGATATCCTCTTCTGGTACTGGTGTTAATCGGAAACCGGGTTCATACACTTCGCCTTCACCATCACCAGCTTCATAACGCTGTTTAAGCCTATTGTAAGCCAAGGTGATTGACCAGTGAGCCTTTCCATCTGGACTAAGATATGCCGCGTCTTTGTAATTTTGTTTGCCAGGTGTAAAGAAAGCTGTCCACCCTGCAGCTGAGAGCTGTTTCGCTATCTTTTCACATCCTACTGACTCCATTTAATTCTTTTGGTTCTCAGCCGGTACTGAAAATTCAAGGCCTGTCTTTGATCCTCACCACACAAATCAGAAACCTCACGGATAATCTCCCCCTCTCCTGAACCGGAGTTAACAAAATAATAAAAAAATTAAAGGACAACAACTGATCTAGCTATTCATCACAAGATCTGACTTCTAAGCGAAAACTTACAGAATTACAAGCGTATCACAAATGAAATGGTCCGGTTAAGAAGTGCATGCAAATGGCGCTATAAAAATTAACCAGGGTTTAACAAGGGTCAGAGTAAACAACAACACAGCAACAGCAGATGCAAAGGTTACGAAAATGGAAGCACAGCTAGAGAGGAAAGGTAAGAGCGATATGCGGTGAGTTAGAGAATTGAAGGAATAAAGCAAATGGCTTTGGAGTGAGAGTGTAGCAGAAAAGAGTGCTTTGATTTTAGTTTTGGTTTTGGTTTCAAAAAACAAAAAAAAAAGGGCTGCTTGCTCGTCCACCGCTACAACAAGACATGAGTGAGGTATATATGGCATGTTCACTACGTGTCAATTTAGCTTCACTCTCTTCCTCTCTCTTATATGTTAGCTATTAAGTTTTTTTTTTTCTTTTTTTTTAAACAAAATTAAACACTATAACGCCAGTTTATAAAGAATATATTCACTCTTTACTCTCTTTCATTTTTTTAACTGATAAATTCTATTATTTTAATTTATAAATCATAGTTTAATAGAGTAATAAAGTTTGGCTAACCACAAATTTCGTTCCACTTTTAATAAATTCCTCTTTCTTTCAAAAATATTACACAAAATTTTAGAATAAGAGAACGTTTGTGTTAATTTGAGTTTTGATGTATTGAACTCTAATAAATATTAAACAAACTTATTTTGTTTATATATATTTTGTTTTTATATATATATTAAAATGTGTTTAAATATTTATAGGTTAAATAAAAAATACAATGTATGAAATATAAAATATGATATATGCACATATGTCATGATTGATTATTGTTTCGAAAGGTTAATAACATTCATATTTCATTATGAATAAGGAAATTATTTTTATTTATTTTTTGCTAACTAACTTAATCCTAGATGAATTTTATGAAAAAAAAAATGTATAGATATTCTTATTGTGTTTAGTCACGGGAAACATATTTGATGTAATATATTTCACGTCTGGATAGAAGTTATTAGTTATATCTTTTATATATTTTATCCATTTGACATGCTTGTTTGCCTTGCGAATGTATTTCTAAACACATGATCTAATAACTTGATATTATTAAATTTAGGATCTTGTTAATGAATATTTTAAAGATATTATTTAAGAAATATAGTTTAATAAATATGTATTGTCGGTCAGTCTATAAGTTTTTATACTGCTAATCAATTACATACTATACTTAGTATGATTTTTAACATAATTATTTAAAAAATTCAACAAATTTACCTAATTGTTTGTCATGGGATGACAGTATAAAAAGTTTTTAAGAAAATTATTTACATTGTCTGTGAATGGATTATTTAATTATTTTAAGAAATATTTGTTATATTAAATTAAATATTTTTAATTACTTAACATAATAAGTATCAAATAATAATTTACATACTTTTAATATAATAAATAAATTATTAGTTAGTTTTAATGTATTAAATATGAATTTGATTTTAATTAAAAAAAATGACTCTTTGAAATTCATAATATTTCATTTATTTTTAAACGTTGAATTATATGAAACATATTTCTATTTAATATATAAATTTATTTATTAAAATAAAAATATAATATGTAAAATATTAAAAATGACACTTGTTTTAGTGAATTCATGTTTCATGACTCTTATATTTTAATATTATTTTTAAACTGATATTAATAATAAATATTAATATTAGTAGTTTATTAACAATAATATTTCGCACCATAATTCTACTAATATATTAAGGTTTATTATATTAATTTATTAAGTTTTAAAATAAACTAATATTATTTTTAGTTTTGCAACGTTATTAAGCCATAACATGTTACTTCTTTGAAGTGAGTAACTTACTTTAGAGGATAATCCATGTAATTTTAACTGTTGATGGAAAAATCAATAATCAATATATTACGTGGACAAGCGTAACAAATCCTGAATGTATTAAAATATAAACTGTTGATATTTTCATCAACAATTGAAATTATTTACTCTATCCTTACTCACTTTATTTTGAAAGCTGAGTGCCTGGCAAATAGTAACGGTCATAGAAACAGAAGTTATTTTGAAGTAAGCAAAACCAAAAAAAAAAGGTTTTAAATTGTACTAACAATTTCGTTGCAGAAAATTAGAGAGAAATACCACAAATGCGGCCACAACGCAGTCGCTAAAACCCTAAAAATCTTGATGTTACAGCCACATGAAATTGGAGAACATTTTTTAAAACCATGAGAACAATTTTACATGTAGAGCATATATATTCATGTACCGAAAGAGACAAATAACCTTAACTATGAACTCACCAGTTCAATGGCGTTTAGAAGCCGACTGCACATTCCTTGTCGCCTATAAACAGAGCGGGTCGCAACATATGGCATCTCTTCTAGTTGGTTCCCATGGACCCTATTTAATAAACTTCATCATCAGTATACACATTTCACTCTTTTCAATTAGCCAAAGAAGCTTCACAGAGTATGGTGGATTACACATTTGCCAGAATGCAGTCATGCACCCAGGAGACATAAAACGATCAATAACTTTATAGAAAGGAAATTGATTCTTAGAAGTAGGGAATGAATTAAACTAAGGACAGAGTTCATTATTATGATGACATCTAACCACAGCTGAAGAAAGTAACTTCACAGAAAGGAAATTTTCAAAATAGTAAACAATGTAAAATATGACTGATTTGCAAAAAAAACACTGTAAAAAAGAGAAGAGCAATAGTATTTGAAAACCAATTCATCAAACAGCAAAGCCAAAAGCTTGTCTCAAGGGAGTTTTACGCTGGAAATTTGAATAATCCTATTACTATAGCTTCTGACAAATAATATATTTCGTTCTTAACCAAATTTGAGGAAGATGGTCACCACTTCTTTCTATCTTGCTGGGTGACAAACCAAATTTAGAATGCAGTCTATGCATATAGCTTGGTTTTTCTCAAATTTGGCCTAATGATATTTCTACTTATTATCTCCAGTTTAGCTCTATCATAAGAAGGAAAAAGATGCGTTCTACTTGGTATGGTCTATTTGACATAGCTTAATTAACAATGCCATTCCCCCTCTCCTGAACCCCTCTTTCACCACTCCCCGATTTTCGGGGCCTTGTCTGAGACTGCAATCCCTCCTTCATTTCGCAAAGAAACCTAGTTCTACAATCAGTTTCAACCGAAGTTAACAAAAAATTAATTAAAAATTAAATTAAATTAAAGCACAACAACAAAGCTAGCTATTCATCACAAGATCTGACTTCTAAGCGAAAACTTGTATTAATTACACACGTATCACAAATAAAGTGATTTGGTTTAGAAGTGCATGCAAATGGTACTATGAAAATTACTCGGAGTTTAACAAGGTTCAAAGAAAACAACAATGACAGCAACAGAAAATGGCAAAGGTTACGAAAAAGGAAGTGCAAAGAGAAAAGGTAGGGGCGATATGCAATGAATTAGAGAATTGAAGAAAATGGAAATGGCGTTAGAGTGAGAGTGTAGAGGAAGTGACAGTGCTTTGGTTTTGGTTTTGGTTTTGGTTTGTAAAGAAATGACTATTACAACATGACATAGGAGAACGATGAAATGTTCATTACATGTCAATTTAGCTTCACACTCTCTCTCTTACTTAACTATTAAGACTTTTTTCTTTTTCTTTTGAATAAAATTAAGGCTTAATTGTATTTTTTTTATTCCTAAAGTGTTACAATCATGCAAATTTTATCTCAATTTTTTTTCTTGTGAATTTTGCCCTCCAATTTACAAAAAGTCACGAATTGTCTTAATTGTGGTGGTTTAAAGAAAAAATTGTTACAAAATTATCTTAATTGTGGTGGTTTAAATATGTCAAAACAAAATTCACAATATTTTGTAAATTAAAAGACAAAATTTGTGAAAAAATTCTTTAAAGACAAAATTCGCAAGATTATGAAATTTTAAAGACAAAAAATATAATAAAGCTTAAACTTAAATACAACAACAGCTATTTGTAACAAATACATTTACTCCCCCTCTTTACTCAATTTCTTTTTTTTTAATTGATTAATTTTAATAATTTAAATCATATTTCATATTTTAATAGATTGCCATAAAGTTTGACTGGCCACAAATTTCATTCCACTTTTAAAAAATTCTTCTTTTTTTAAAAAATATTACACAACATTTTTAAATAAGAGATTGTTTTTTTTATTAAGTATAGTATAATAACATGTATCCTGCACGGGTGAAGTTTACATTAAGATTTGACTTCGTTAATATCCAATGCATTATTATTTATCTTTCTACGATACATTTAATTTAACGTTGTAGTGTCTTAAGTCTGTGCATGTCATATATTAGAAAAAAATATTAAAAATAAAAAATATAAATATAAATTTATCTTATAAAGAAAAGACAAATCAAATGAAAAATGATGTAAAGTTAAAATATTTGAAAAAAAGCAATGAAAGAAATATCTCTAGTAAAATAAAAGATATATAAATAAAAATTACAAAGAAAAATAAAATAACAACCAAACCTTAATTTAATAATATAGTACAACTTCCTATATCTTTTTTTGTAAAACCTCTCTTTCAATCTTCTGTGTTATTTCAATAGTTGAAAGCCAAGCAATTGTAAAATTAATGTCAGTAAACAAACTTTCAATATTAAATATTAGATAAAATATTAAAATAATTGAAAAGGATAAAAATTTAACTTAGGTAAGGAATAAAAGATTTCTAAATTTGTATTTCTTGCTTGTATTTATCTCTCCACTGAAATTGATAAAAGGGAAAAAAATTAGCAATTGATTATTTTAGAAAGAAAAGATAAAATAAAAAACAACAATTTGTACATAGGTATTTATAGATGAATTGATCATATGACTTCTTGTTTCAAGAAACTTAAACCAAGAAAGATTTTTTAATTTGAATCCGCTACAAATTTGAATTAGAATATATATATATATGTGTGTATATATATATATATATATATATGTTCATATTATTATTTAATTTGAATTTGAATCAGAATATATATTTTTGTTATCAATTTGAATGTTCAAATCATGAAAATCATATTGGTTATAATTACCTTAATTAATATAATTATGTATTT
This sequence comes from Spatholobus suberectus, assembly GCA_004329165.1. NCBI lineage: Eukaryota > Viridiplantae > Streptophyta > Magnoliopsida > Fabales > Fabaceae > Spatholobus > Spatholobus suberectus. The sequence continues at coordinate 21,360,886 of CM014732.1, forward strand.
TTTATGAATTAAAAATGGAAAAGATCAGTTGGTAATTGATTATCATAATTACAAAAAAAAAAATCATAATATTTAATAAATTTATTACTATGTAATATACAATCAAAATCTATATACTTGTATTATTAGTTTGAATATTCAAATTATAAAAATTCTACTAATAATAATTTCCTTATTTATGTATTATAATAAATATTGGTACTATCAATTAATTTGAATCAGAATATATACTTGTATTATCAGTTTGAATGTTGAAATCATAAAAATTATTCTGATCATAACTTTGTTATTACTATAATTGTATATTTTTTATGAATTAGAAAATAAAATTAAAAAATCAATAATATTTTGGCAGAAAAGAATAAAAATGGTGTTGCCACATCACATCTGTCTACGTAGCAAAACCTTTTTTTATAATATATAGTGTTTATATATATATATATATATATATATATATATATATATATATATATATATATATATATATATATATATATAGAAAGGTTTTGTAGGTTTTGGGGCATTAATTGGTGACATTAAGATTTCAACAACTTAAATAGGATTTCTTAGGGTTTTAGTAGCTTTATGTAGGAAATTATCTTGAACTGATTTCAATCAATCAATAATTTCATATTAAATTATTTTCATAAATAATTTTTAGTATAAATTTCATATTAATAGAAAATTATCTTGGACTGATTTCAATTAATCAATAATTTCATTATTTTGATAAAAAAATTCTAGTATAAATTTCATATTAATTTATTTTCACAATACATTCTATATGAAAATATTAAATCAATTAAATATGAAAATACTACTCATTAATATAATTTATTTACATAATAAATTCCATATCGATCTATTATATATTATAAAATAAGGTTTTTTCACGAAGACAAATGCCATATGCCATCACTATATTCAATCTTTTCCCACCTAAATTTCATCAATTTTTTATTTTATTTTTTAAATCATAAAAACATATTATTATATTTAATTATAGTAATTATGGTAATTACAACGAGTATATATTCTGATTAAATCAAATAGTTAAATCATTAAAACTTATGCATATTTTGATCTTATAAAATAATGTGATCAATTTATTATACTTTCCTTTTCAAACAAATATAATTACTATACAAATGTATATTTTGATTCAAATTTATTATACAAATATATTATTATATCATTTTATTATAAAAGAAAATTTTACCATATAGGCAATTTCGACCAATATATATTTTGATTTAAATTAATCAAGGTAATTATGACTAATATATATTAAATAAGGTAATTAAGATTATTTTAAATTAAAGTAATTATTATTTTATATTAATTAACATGATTACGACCAATATATATTCTTTTTTTTCTTCTTTTCCTCCGACCACCCTTTTCGCACACTATTCTTTTGTGTTTTCTTTTACTCTATGGTTGGCTCTTATGCAAAGGTTCCCCAATAATGATACAAATAAGGTAGAAATTATGAGTAAGTTCATATCTCTTTTAATTTCTTTCTTCATTATTTTTTATCTCATTGTTCATTTTCATACTGGATATATATTTTTTTTTTATTTCTTCCTTCGACCACACTTAACATGTTATATTATTTTACTTTTTTCAGTCTCACTTTTCAACATTTGGTAAAGGTCAAATGTTGAAGACAAATATGAGGGAAATTTGAGGATAAATCCATATTATTTATTAATTTTTAAAATTTTGTGATATTTTTCAAAATAGTGTCATACCAATTCATTATTTCATATATAACTTGGTGTCTTTTTTTATTGCTTTTTCCTTTGTGGAGAGTTTTAATATTTTTTACTTTTTATTTATTTTTAGTTAATTTATTACACATTTGATTTTTTTTTAATATCTATTGACATATCTAGACATTTTGATTATTTTGATGTGCTTTATATGTTTTTTATTCATTTTTTTGAATTATGAGTTGAGTTCTATACTGAAAAAATAGTGATTATCAATTGTTAAATATTATCTAACATGAGTGACTATGTGGTGCAAAATAAAGGAGAACCTTCTATTGATATATATAATAAGAAAAATAATGCAATGGGTAATAAAATTGACCCTTCAAATAAGAACCTTCAATTTTTTTGAATTTTTTCACATATTGTATCTTTATTTATTTGTATTTTTCTTTTATGGTACACTTATATATACATCTATAATATTTAATATTTTCTTAATTTTTTAAAATATATGATATTTTAAGTTTACTTTCTAATATTTTTTTACAATTTATACATTTTAAGATAATGCAATAGACTTAAAAAAGGAATTTCATAAAAAAAAAGAGGAATTATATTATATTAAAATAGCAACCTTAATTTTTAGGTTCTAAATCAAACATTATTGTAATGTTTTTTTTTTCTTTAAAAATATTTTTATTTATGATAAATAAAATTTCAATAATAGCGTAGCACCCTGATGCAAATACTAAATTTATTTATTTTTCTTAAATTATTTTCATTTTTTTAAATTATGATAAATCAATTTAAAAATTATTAGTTGCGTTATTTAAAATTAAATGACTTAAATCTAATCAAAATTTAAACCAATACAAATTCATTTATTTTAAACCTATTTTTTTATTTTATTTCTTATCAATTTCAATTTTAACATTTTATAAATATAAGATCTAATAATATTTTGACTTAAATCAAAACAAGTTCTAATTAAAATATTTTATTCTAAAAATATCACAATTAAATTATAAAGATTATACAAAAAAAATAAATTAAAAATAACAAATAATTTATAAGCAAATTATCCAAATTTTTAAATTAACATTTTATTAATTTAAATTCATATTTAAATCTAAACTACCTTAAAACCTAAAAAAATAAAATAAAATTAATAGTAAATTAAATTATGATTAAATTAATCAATGTGTTAAATTTATAAATATAAATTCTAATAATATTTTGACTTAAATCAAATCAAATTCTAATTAAAATAGTTTATACCCAAAATATCACAATTAAATTACAAAAGTTATACAAACAAAATTTTTAAAATTGAAATTTTAAATTAACATTTTATCAATTTTAATCTAGTTCAAATTAAATTTAAAGTACATTCAGTAGTACAAAATGTTTAAAATAAAATTAAATAGTACATTAAATAAATTATGTAAATGTATTAATTTAATAAATATAAAATCTAATAATATTTTGACTTCAATCAAATTAAATTTTATTGAAAATAGTTTATACGCAAATATCACAATTAAAATATAAAGATTATACAAACAAAATAATAAATTAAAAATAACAAATAATTTGTAAGTAAATCATATAAATTTTTAAATTAACATTTTATCAATTTTAATTTAATTCAAATTCAAATCTAAATCTAAATTACCTTCAATAATATAGAAATTCTAAAATAACATTGATAATAAATAAATTATATAGACTAAATTATTCAAATGTATTAGGAACTTTTTAATATAAAACAATTTTATTTATTATTATTTTTCTCAGTAATTTAAATTTCAACATTCTATAATTATCACATCAAATTTTGACCTTTATCAAGTTACATTATTATTGCTAATACTATAAATCATATAGTTTGTAATAATTTCTTTACTAATGTATTTAATCTAAATTTAATTTAATTTAAATTCACTTGAAAATCATACCAAAAATATTATTATCATTATATATATAATTAAAGTAATCAAATTAGGCATATTGATTTGAGAATGACTCTAAATCTAAATCGTTAATGCAAATTGATCCTACAATTTATTTTATATACTTTTACACACACACACACACACACACATACATACATATATACATACATATATATATATATATATATATATATATATATATATATATTAACTGTAACAAATTTTATGATAATTATTTGAGTATATTAGAAAGTTATAACTACAGATTATTAAAAAATACACTCATGGTATAATTTGCTAATATATTCTAACTAAAATAAAAATAGGTGTACGTTAGCAAATATTTGTAAGGTTTAATAATGTATGTAGACACACACGCAAAGGCAAGCACTATTTGCTAATGTACACCTATAATGTGCACACACCACACAATCCACACCCGTACGCATGCACAATTTGCTAATGTGCACACACACACGCACACACACTCACAGAGAGAGAGAGAGAGAATTTTGTACTTACTAATATATGTATCTACTTTTATGTTATTTGGTTCATGTATGTGCCATTTTTTATTTTATTTTTTATTTGTCAATATGTTATTGTGTTTGCGTCTGTACATTATTGAATCACTCAAACAATGACTGTATTAAACTACAATTTTTTTCGTTAAGTTTCATATTTTTATTAATTTATGTTACCGTTTATAAACAATTAACACAAACATTATATATTCCATTTTCTTAACTAAAATTAACATCTTAAATTATATTTTATAGTTCGTTCTATTAAATAAAAAAACGCCTATGCATTCCTCGGGTAGAATTAGTTTAGACTATAACATCGACATTGTCTATTTCTATTTCTTTGATGGGCTTGTAATCCTTGAAGTTATAGGCCTATTGAATAACTAACAAGGTGGGCTTTTCACTACCCACATAGTTTATCTTTGACTCGGTGACTTCATGAGAATCAATTCATGGGCTCCGTTCAATAGAAAATTGGGGACTTGAGACTTCTTTGAACAAAGCCATCAAATCGGGGGTTGCCTTGCTATTAGTTGTCAAAGTTACTTTTTTTTTATGTGTACAATAGTCGCATTGAAGTTAGATTTTATAACCTTATATATATTATCCTATTCTTCCATTTCTAAACTGTCCTAATGAGTTTAGTTGTCAAAGTTACCATTCTATTACTTTGGATATTTGATCATTGAGTGGGAAAAAAAACAAGATGAGTTAATTTTAATATATTTTTAATATAAAAATATTTACTATTATCCAATTAAAAATTATTTTAGATATAATTTTTAAAATAATTAATTCAAAAGTCCATAATCATACTATACGTTACAAATAATAATTAGATAACAGTATAAAAAATATTCATATTGTTAGAGGATCTTAATTAAATTAAAAAAATAGTTTCATCTTATATCCTCAATTGAAAAGGAAGAAAACATATCTATTAAGTTTCATTTATTTCTATTTTATACAATTTAACTCATTTTATTTTATTCTATTCTATTTTATCTATTTTTATCAATCTAAAGATAACCTAAATGTTCTCCTAAAAAAATAACCTAAATGCAAGAGAATAGTATCCACACAATGATTATTACTTAAAGGTAAATATATATATATACATATATATATATACACACACACACACATATATATATATATACATAATGAGTTAAACCTATTCATATATTATAATTTAAAATATATAATTTGAAGAGTAGAATTTTTACTCTCTCAATTAGATATTTTTAGCATTCTCTCTCTTTTTTTCTTTGAAGTATATTTTACATACTATCTTTACAATTAGCCAAAAAAAATTCTATCGATCATCTTAAAGTATCCTCCTTTTATCTTTATTTATATATTTTATGTTCTTAATTGTCTATCCCTTTCAAAATATTGTCTTTTATCTTTATTACTAAATTGAATTTTAATATTTTTTTAACAAAAATTATCAAAAGTTAAAAATAATCATATATCACAATTTAAATTGTTCATTATGAATTCAAAATATAATTTATATGTTCAAAAATATTTATTTATTATATATTTATCATAATATAATTCATATATTCAAAAATATTATATATTATAAATTTTAATTATATAAAAATATTTATCTTGTACTATGTACAAGCTAAAATACCAATTTATATACAATGTCAATGTAAAACATTTTAAAACAAATATTTAATATGAATTTACTTATCGTCACGTTATATTAATAAGTAATATTTTCCATCCATCATTATCCGACTCTTTTTCACAAATCATATTAATAAGTAAGATGACATGGTAAAATGGAAATATCTAATTGAATATATATGTGTAAAGATGTTTTGCAATGATAATGTATATATATAAATTAATCCCTCTGTCTCTCTTAGAGAGAAAGAGGTGTTAACAACTACTCTCTAACATATTTTTTGTAACACACTTTTATTATTAATTAAAATTTATTAGAATTTATAAAATCATGAGTGAGACATATTAAATAAGAAATGAGATCTACAAAATATGTTATTTCTAATAATTTTTAACTAGTAATAAAAAGCGTATTCAAAAGAGTATATTATTAATATCTCTCATAAACACATCACCCAAAAAGAATATATGTGATACAGCATTGCTATTTGGTACAAAAAAATTTCGTAAAAAATCATACCAAAGTGAGTTGTCTGTCTTATATTGGATAAACGTGTGAGTTAAAAACAAATAAGATTAAAGAATTTTACGAAAATTTCTGCCATGGGTGCGGTTAAATTCGTAAGAACCATCATTTCCCTATACTCAAGGCTTGATAAGGTTTGCTAACATGACTCGAAATGTATGAAGATATATGATATGTGATTTTACCCACCATTATCAAGCCTTGGTTATCTTCTTCCTCCAAAAGCAAGTTATTTCTGAAAGCAATTTTGGCCCGATATAGTACAGAAAAAGACCCAATGTAACCCAAAACAGCAACATTAGGATTCATAATTTCGGGCCAATATGTGTGATGAACTCGTGAACACATCCCGCAGAAATTGGATGCCGAAAAAAAAAATCCACATGACATGTTTATGTTACTATGACCTTAATTGTTGACAAGTGACTTGGATGCATTTGGAACCTTTCATCACATGGGTAGGCTAGGTTGGCAGGACTTGCTGATAAAAGGTCTCAATGTCGATTTTTATTCACAAATCCATGCAATCCAACAAAACGCATAAATTCCATCATTGATATTGTTGAGAGCAATTGATTGTAAGTATGTAGATGCTCTTATTACATAGAAGGTGGGGGACAGCGGGACAAATTTTCATCAAGTTAGTTCCCCTGTGTGGCAGTGTATGCTTTAAAGTCTATTCCTTTTTATCTGATACTGTGATACACCACTTACAGTGTCGCTGACACTACATGAGGGATAAATTAACCTGAATTTCCAAGCAATGTTTTGTCTGATAAACTTTACCATTATTCCATCTCCTTTAATCATTCCACTACCCTCCTGTTTTTGTTGGTTCGCTTTGTAGATAGAATCTTTTATATACTTTGTACACTATATAATGCATTTTTGTCTTAAATGAACTGTAAAAATATTTTTAGGTGCTGTTTAACAGCGGATGTACATTCATGACTGGTATTGGAATCTTTAGTTTTAAGCTAAGGCCACATATTTTAAGGCCAATTAACGAAGAGCATAACTTGAATAGACTATCAAAACTACAAAAAAAACTTGAATAGACTAATTAGTAAGGGAGACCACATATTAAATTCTTCGGTTCGACCCAATTCTGAATTCTGATGGGTCCTGGGTCCTGAGCTGTCGTTACTGTAGTAAAATCAGTGTCCTGTTCAGCGATTAATCTCCTTCATTTACCACTTTTTCTGCGACCGTTGCCAATGGGTGATTTAGTGTGAGTTTTTTTTTTGTACATTAAAGTTTAGATTAGCGAAAGACACATTTTCTTACAATGTTAGTAAAGATCATCAATCTCAACAAAGATTTATAGTGAAATTTACATACTATTTATTAACAGAAAAAATATGAAAATTAAACTCAAGTCATAATTAGTATGAACACTAAATGTATTAACCGATGTTGACATTTACGGTGAGTTTTAAACCCCTCATAATTCTTAGATAAAAAAAAAAAAACCATAATTCAGTGAGTATAATAAATAAGTATATATATTATTTTAATATTTTAAAATTTTTATATCATCATGTCTAATGGCTATCTAGGTAGGATTACTCATAATCTTCGACTAAAGAAATAGGTTCTATTTGGATAAATTTCTTAATAAACATTTATAGGAAAAGAAACAGGGTATAATGAATTAAATTTCTCTCATAAGTTTAAATTAACTTATACACTTTTTATTCTTAAAAAGAAAACAGAAAAAAAAAAAAAAACTATGCACCTTTTAAAGTAGTTAGATAATAAAGTTTTTATAAAAGTTAAGTGTATAAATTAATTTTAATTTATGATAAAAATTTAATTTATTTTACCTTCTTATTTCCTTTTTTTATGAGTATTTATGGAAAATTTGACAAAACAAAACTGGTGTAGTTGACAAATCAAGTCGTCACCAACACAACACAAGTTAGAATTGTTAAGATGAAGATTGATGATTCATATTTTAAGTGTATTTTCAATTTGATTTGTTGAAAATGAAATTTGAGTCGTTTAATCCTCACTTAACGGTTCTAATTTGAGTGACTGAGTAAGTGTGTGACTGAATTCAAAGAAGCCAAATTCCTTGTATGTTTGCCATTGCTAACAAAAAGTCCGTCATGACTGCTCTCATACTCTGTCAATCTGACATATAACGTGTGTTGCACATAATTCATACGATGGTGTGGCGCACTCACTGGCTCATTAAACTTTTGTACAAGAAGCTTGACCAAGTTCGATCCTCTATTGACATCGTAGTTATGAATTATTGACTCCTTCCAATTTCGCGGTTATCCATTTATGAACGGACAAAATAAAGGGGCAAAAAGGAGGACAAACACATGTCATGCACAACATCTACCATGCAAGAGTTTTGGTAGTATACAATTTGCAAGATAATGAGATCATTTACAGAACTTATTATATAAACTTAATTATTCCTAGCTGTTAAATAAAATTTCGAATCAACAAAAATTAAATAAATGAAAAGCTCAACGTAATAATAATAATAATAATAATAATAATAATATACGCTAAATTTAATGTTCATAAAAATAAAATAAAACTCGAGAGCACTTGCAAAATTTTTGAGACAGCTAAGCTAAGAAACCTTTCCTCCGCCTTGTTACAAGGAAAGAAAAATGATTGAACAGTCAAAAATAGTGCCCAAAGTTCCAAGAAGTTGGACGGTCCATAATCTAACTGTCCCTTGGTGGGGCACCTAATCCCTGGTTTGGTTAAGGCAAGATGATCCATATTATGTCATGAAATTAATTGTTTGAGTATGATGGCCAAACGGCCTGCAATTGCCATTGGAACACTTTGAGAAATAGTGTCTGGCTCTGTCCCCATGCCTCTTTAAAGTGAACACGAAAATAGACCACAATTGGCACTAAGAGCCGGTGGCACTGTGGCAATGGATGAATCAAGGTAATCGTAGTTCCTTGATGAAGCAACCATGGTTTATTTAATTTAACTATAAAAAAAAATGGTTTATTTAAATTTTGGGGGCAAAAGCTTAGGAGTGTGTTAAAATATTTAGCCTTTTAACCTTCTGGCCCTGAATTGATTAAACAGCCAGTTATAACTGCTGGCCTGTTGCCAAAATCAACTTTGGTTGTCTACACACAATTGATCCCGCTAATTATGGAAAAAGCCACACTTTGGGGGTTGGATAGTGGACTCTGGAGATGCATACTTAGTTTTCAATTAATGTTTTGATTGAGAAGGAGCCCACTTAATTAATACCTTACCGGTTACCACCTCTCCGATCTTTGTCCCAAAATATACTGTATTGACTCCTTCTCTCCTCTTTTCTAGAGAATACCAAAAGAAAATCCTTCCCCAAAACAAAAAATCCTTGATCAAAATAATTGTGGATGACTAAAAAAATTGTTGATATATTTTTTCTTGTAACTCCAATTGCAAAATACGATGATCACCCACGATAAGTCTTATCTGTTAGTATTTTGAATAAACTTATTCTAAATTCAAAAACTCAATTGTTCATTTAACAAAAATTTGCTAATATACTTTTGCCAAATAATTTGATAATTCATTTTTTTTTTATATAAAAAGAATGGAATAATGATTTTAATATTAAATAATGTTATTCTCTCACTTATACATACCATTTTAGATTATATAATTTTTATCATTTAATTATAGTTAATCTTATCTTTTTTTATACTCACACTAAAATTGTACCAGCTCATAGACACTGTGAAGTGATGCATCAAATATCATTCTTAAATATTACGTTTATTTCTAATGATTTCAATCATTTTATGGCAATTATTTTAAACAGTTCTAATATTGTCTCTGCTTCTCGTCAGGGACATAATTATAATTTTGAAAAATTGACCAGGCATCATTTTTTTATTTATTTAAAAGAAAGTGAGAGAGAACAAGGCGAGAGCGAGACCATGTATAAAACAAGTACTACTTTATGCAGCACACACATAGCCAGTTACCACGCTTCATGCTTTGACCAACTCTCTATTCTATTCCACGCTTTATCCGTTCCTTCACTTTCCTTGTTACCCCATGTGCTAAAAGCAATTTCTCTTTTACTTACCCTTTGCAATTCTCAAATCAGACATTTTGGCTTATACTTTAGTACTCTCAGCAGAGAAATAACAGGTAAAGCAAAACTCACTCTTTCCTCTTCCGATATCCCATTCTAAAGAATATAGTACTCAGATGAAAAATGAAGAGTTCTGGAGCTGGTCTTGAAGAATTTTAGCCATGGTTCCTTGTGGGGTTCACCTGGAATCAGCTGAGGCAGAATCCTTTATGTTTATATGATCCAATCCAAGTCACTTTTTTGCAGCACATGAACTGATAAAGATCAGATTTCAGGAAACAAGTTCAGATAATTTGCTGGTGCTGCTGCCATGAAGGAGTTTCCTTCTTGTTTTGGAGAAAATGGTGTTCAGGTTGTAGATTCCTCCTATTCAAGCACCACAAGGGGAGCTCAAAATGCGGTTACTTGTGTCTATCAGTGTAACTTAGGTGGCCGTTCGTGCTTGATTACTGTCTCTTGGACCAAAAATTTGATGGGACAAGGCTTGAGTGTGGGAATAGATGAGTTGGGCAATCATTGCCTCTGCAAGGTTGATATAAAGCCATGGGTGTTCTCAAAAAGGAAAGGGTCCAAGAATTTGGAGGTTGAATCTAATAAAGTGGATATACTTTGGGACTTGAGCTGTGCTAAATTTAGTTCCGGGCCAGAACCATTGGAGGGATTTTACTTGGCTGTTTTGTTCAACCAAGAGATGGTCTTACTCCTAGGGGATCTGAAAAAGGAGGCATGCAAGAAGATTGACAGTGACTATGCTTGTGTTCACTCTCATTCCATTTTTATTGCAAAGAGAGAGCACATTTTTGGCAAGAAGTTTTACTGTGCAAAGGCTCAGTTTTGTGACAAGGGTCAAGTGCATGATGTGAGAATTGAGTGTGACACACTTGGGCTTAATGATCCATGTCTTGTGATTCGAATTGATAGCAAGACAGTGATGCAGGTGAAGCAACTCAAGTGGAAGTTCCGGGGCAACCACACCATTTTGGTGGATGGGCTACCGGTGGAAGTGTTTTGGGATGTACATAACTGGCTCTTTGGAAATGCTATGGGGAATGCAGTCTTTATGTTCCAAACTTGCATTTCAACTGAGAAGCTGTGGGCAAGCCAATCTGTTTCGGATCCTTCTGTTCTGACATGGGCTTATTCTCAGCAGTTCAGAGATTCCCAGTTGCAAGGTCTTGGATTCTCTCTCATTTTGTATGCTTGGAAGAATGAGTAGTTAATTTAGGAGTTTATATCTTATTCTTGAGTGCTAAACTGATATTGCCAGCCACACAGTTTTCTACAGTCATGTGTTCAGATTACATGAAACTCTCAAACTCTTCCCTTTCTTTGCCTTATTATTTTCTCTTTTTTCTTCTTCTCTTTAATTCAATTGCATTACGCATGTATATACCACCAGCTCTCCACTTGCCTCCCAATAGAACTTCTGGAATATCCTTCTTGTGGTTTCTAAATTTCAGAATCTGCTTCTTGCAGAAATTAGTTATTAGATATATGGTTTACTAGGAGCTGAGAGATGTGTGGAACAAAAACTTTTGAGTGGTATCACTATGGAGAATGAGTTTCTGTTTTGTAGGTAAAAAAACAAACACAGCAGAGCAGCTTTGATGGATTTTCATTTTTGACTTTTAACTTTAAGCACAATCTTCCGATGTTTGTTTTCCATTTTCAACAATCACCCAAAAATAATAGCACGAGGTTTGACCGTTTGAACAAGACTAAATTCTTGCTGATAGTTTCACTTTCAAAATCTGAAAGAAATTCGTAAGTTTCCATCAACCTTTGGATTTGGAGAATCTCTTTCTATATTCATACGAGGGGAGGGAATGAATTCACGAAACTGATTTTGTTTACTCCAAATTCTGATTGTTAATATTTTAGGGTAAATGTCTTGAAAGACCGTGTAGTTTAAAAAGTGTGTTGTTAATATTTTTTTCTTTTGGACACACTCTTTTAAATACATTTTTATTGGTTAAAACTTATTAAAAATTACAAAATTTTGTAAATCTCACATCTTATTTAATAATTTTTTCTACTATTTTTGTGATTTTAATAAATTTCAGCTAATAAAAAAATATATGTTCAAAAAAGTGTATTAAAAAATGTTGCTAGCATTTCTCTTCTTGGTATTATTTTTCAATCAAAATTAAATTTGACTTCAAAATTCAATGTTGAATTTAAATGTTTACCTTTATTGTAGAAGTTATCAAGATAAAACTTTAATTTTAATTGATAAACAATATCAAAAATACTACAGAAGCTGCGTCTAAGTACTCTCTGTTTGCATTGAACAAAACTTGGCCTTAGAGAAGTGACACAAATGACCAAGCTACATTAGCCTTAGAGAAGAAATGCCACCTCTATCTTCTTTGCTTAGAATTTCTCCGGTTGATTTACAAAGGGTTAACATTAATTTCATAATGTTTCTCCTATGTTTTCATCTTTGGATGAAACACTGTAATTTTCAATTATTTTCCCCTAGTACTGTGATACAGGGAAGAATGAAAGTGCTTTGAAATTATTTTGCCTTCCACTCTATTGATGGCATGATACTGAACGGTCATGTTTAAATACTAACTGTTAAAAGTGCTTCCCACTTCTTTCGCTTTTAATTCAACCATTCTCGCTGATTCAGACAACAATTCTCAAAGTTAATTCAACCAAACCAAAGCATAAGTTATCCACTAGTACTATTATACAATCTTAACACATGCGCCCCCAGTGTGTAAAGACAAGATCAAATATTTATTATAGACAGAGTGCTAGTTGTCAAGACTTGTACGTTACCCTATGATCTCCAAGCCAATTGGCAGTAACATGAACAAAGGCCTCAACAAGTACTACTCCGTAATTGAACATGAAGATATGAGCAGAGACAGAGAGTGAAAGACACAACTGAGGAGTAAGAATAATAATACAAATCACTGATTCTTCCTTTGACCAAATGTGTCTTCAACACTATTTGTAACTCTTTCTCTGTGCTCAGCAATCATCTCTGAATATGCCTGACAACAAACAAGAAATATTATATGGATCTTGCTGACAAGTACTTTAAAAGCATATGAAAATTATACTTGCCTCACCTGAGATTTAACCCGCTTATTAGCATGCTTGATTCCAAATCTTGAATGTGATTTTTCACATCTCATATGTGATTTTAAGAAGCTAATAATTATAACTTTCACGTCTTAAATGCGATTTCATACTTTTCAATAGATTTCCAAAACGCTATACACTTGACACCCTTCTTATCTACCCTGATATTTACCCCAATCATACATGGCACCCTCCTTACTTTAAAAGCAACGCTCACTTTAAGGGAGGTCAGTGTAATTTAAATTACCTTCCATGAAGAAGAGCCAAGTTTAATGATAATTGAATCTCAAAAGGAGTTAAGTGTAACTCTTGAAATAAAACGGGTACCGAATGTGAAACCTGAGTGTAATTTATCCTAAAAAGATTGGTTAAGGAATATTTAATATATTTTATTAAATATATTTAATTATTTAAAAAACAAATATTAAATAATTTATATATTTTTTATATAATAAATATTTTCTTTCCTAATTAATACTTTTCACTTTTATTTTTGCTGTACAAGTTAGCATTTGTCTGTCCTGAGTATATTTACCTTTAAGATCAATTATTTTGCTTATTTTCCTATTTTCTGCTCTGTTTAATGTTTAACTGAATGGAAGCACAGTAGAACCTACTCCCAGACTGGACATAACTCTCTCAAATGCAATCACTAATACCATGGAGAACATGGACGATTTGTTGGTAATATCTCTTACATCATTCACCCTACTTTCAAGAGACACAGGAATGACATCAACATAATTATTTTTTCAATGAAACAAGACCTGAACAAATCACTATAAACCAAAATTGATGCTTCATTCCTTAAGCACGCTGGACGCATGTGACTAAAATCCGGCATGTGGCATGTAAGTATAACTATGAGGGGGTAAAAAGACATGAAATTTTAATCACTAACACACGTTCCATCACCAAAAGAAGAATGTCAGGGTAATCTCAAAAACCCATTGAATGTTCATAAGCTCAGAGACCCAAACACTAACCGGCATTCCTACGACTAATACGCATAGAGCTTTTATGATGATGCGTTACTTACATACACTTAAGCAGAATAAACTTGTAAAGAACAAGGAAGTTATATTATAATAATAATAATAAAATAAAATAAAAAAGGAAATTAAGTAACAAAGATAGATGATGCCGAACCTTCGGATAAGAATAGAGGAAGATGTACCACCATGCACATATTAGTGACGATATGAGTGAAGTGACTATGACTGAAGGCAAAATTAACCAGCTAATGGCAATGATTGATACCCCCGTCAGCTACTATTGTCCAGGGTTGACACCTAAACAAAATATGAGAAAGGATAAACAACAACCAAGCAAGGCAGTACAAATGAATACGTTGTCACTGAAGAGACCTAACTTTACTAAAGGCCATAAAAAAAGGTTAAATTTTGTTTTCAAATCTCCAATATTAGTGCACAATTACAATAATTCTGGGTGCATCAAGTCCAGAATATATTTTTTTCATTCTTAGGAATTAAAAAAACTTATGGCACGAATAATATTTTATTGAGTAAATTATACTAATACTCTTTTTTTAGATTATACATGATACCACTCTTTTTTCTATTCATTCACTAGTTTTTAATTATTTAAAAAATATTCCATTAACACTTCTTATACATTATACTAACTCTTTTTAATTATTTAAAAAGTATTACATCGTGTATTCTTATAAAAAAAGTTGTTATAAACTTTTTTATATGCAATTTAAAAATAACTCGTATCTCAGTATAATTTACTCTATTTTATTTAACTAAAAAAATGGGAATTTGTGCATAATATGGCAGGAGTGAGGGAGAGAAGAGAAATGGGGAAGCTGACCAAGAAGGTTTAGTGTCCCAAACGGAGTCGTATTCGAGAGAGAGGTGATTGAGGTAACCCTCCATATCGTTGACAACGCCATCTTCGTCGAAGAAGGAAGGATCTTTGGAGTCGCTGGGTTTGACGCCAAACACTACGGTTTTGTTGGAGAATGTTGTGGAGGAATTGAAGGAAGAAGGAAAACGGTGGTGATGCAAATTGGGATTATGGGCTTGAGTATGAAGTCGATGGGAGAGTGGAAGCGGCAACACCGACGCGAGTACTGCCCTCATTTTAAGCATTGACTAGTCACGCTACAGTTACTATCTGCAAACCCTCTAAAAGGACATTGAATTTGTGAATTAATTCAGATTTTTTTTTCTCTCAACAAATAATAGTAACACTCTTTTTCAGCAAATTTCTTATTATTGGACAAAATTTATTAAAAATCATCAAATCTTGTAAGTTACACTTTTTATTTAAAAATTTTACTTATTATTTTATAAATTTAGTAAATTTTAATCAATAATAGATTGTATGTTACTAATATAATATTAAAGTTTGATATCAAAGTCCTCACCACGTGTAGCACATAATATTAAAATTAAGAGTAAGTGATGCATGTTAAGGTTGAACAAAACAAGTTAAAGGAGAAAAAGTTGAAGATGAAAGATAGGGAGTTTGAGTTGGAGATTTTTTCGAAACATATATCTGAGACTGATAGAACTACAAAATCATGAGTTGTTGTGTAACTTAAGTAGAGAAAATATATGAAATTGTGTAATGTAATGATATTGGTGAAAATAGTCATTATTCAAACTAGTCGTTGTTCAAATTAGTCATTGTTCAAATTAACTGTTATATTGTCACTCTATTAGGGATGGAATAATGGGTCAACACACTCGACCCGCTTTCCAATTGCCTTAAGCAAGGTGGGATAGGATAAGTTGACCTGCCGACGAAAATGGGTTAAGAAACATAACCTACCCCATTTAAATGTGAGTTGGTGGATTTACTTGCAAAAAGATAAAATGACGAGTTTAAATGCCAAAACTCACCCAAAAAATACAAAAAATGGAAAAATATTAAAAATTAGTAGTTCATTTCTTTTTAACACATCATTTATTTTATTTTATATACATGTACATATTTTCTCTTTCTTAATTATATAAAATATAAATTTATTGTTAAAACGAAAGACAAATTTGTAGCCCTTAAATATTTTGATAATAACAAACAGTTAAAATTATGTGTCCTCACATTATCGTCTGATCTCTAGTTTGCATTATATCGTTTGACGTTTTTCAAATTGAATATCGTCTTATCTTTATTTGTATAAACTTCGTAACTAACAAAGCTTACAGACGATGATTATGCTCTACAAAGTCCGCATATCAATCAGAGTGTAAGCTACCTCAAAATGTATAAAGCCTATACACCTACTCTCGAGGAAAGTCAACAAAAAAGAAGGAATATGCGTGCGAATGTCAAAACGAGAAAGCGGACATGACAACTGCTAAAAGATTGAGTACAAGAATAGAAAAGATAAGCAGACTGCTTTATCTTATCATATGACAAGTTGGTAAAAAGCATTAAATGCTGGCTCCAACGACCCTCTTCATCAGACGAAAGGCCGTCTCCTACAAAATACTCAACGGATACTTTTGTAGAAGCCTATAAATAGAAAAAGAGACCTCCTTCAAGCGGTTGTCGCATTTACAAGTGTTGTTGATATATTTGCTACTGAATCCAAATATTCATAACTGCTTTGAGAAAAGAAAAAGCCTTTGTAACAACAGTTTGAAAATTTGTATTTGAACTTCATTGTATATTCGTTTGATAAGACGTTAAACCCAGTGAGGTAAACTCACACAAATCTCTTTCTTTACGAGATTGGTTGAAGCCTAAAGAAACTTTGTTTCAAAGAATACTTGGGTGTTTGCTTGAAAGGCAAGTGAAAGACTACTTGGGATTGAGCCTGAAGAGGCTTGTGGAAAGAATACTTGTAACTTGTAAAGTTAGTGGAACTTGGTTGTTGCCAAGAACTGGACGTAATCTCTAGAATGAGACGAACCAGTATAAAATATGTGTGTCTTTCTATTTGTTCTTTCTTCTTTCGTCTGCCTTTTAAAAAATTCAACCCCTCTTCTTGTGTTTAATTTGTGCCTTACATTTATTTAGACATACTTTAAATATTGGTGGGTTAAGCGAAGCGGATTAGGCAGATTGATGGGTTGAGTCACCTAACCCACCCCACCATTTTTGTGGCTTAGATAACTTAACCTCATAAATTCAACTTGCTTTGTCACCTTTGTTCTCTCTATATATTCTTAACATCTAAAAGATTTTCACACCTCTCAATTTGTGCAATTTTGTTTCATTTTCTTATCAATTTCACTCAAAACTTTAACTTTCCAATTATCCTATAAATTGACCCCAACAATTTAGACTTTGAAGAAATGCTTGAGTGGGAACTCATTAAAGATTTCATAAATGATGACTATAAAGAACGATGCATTAGGTTGATAATGGAAAGGCAAATGCAACAAGCCAACAAATCCACTATGCATAGATGTAAAAGAACTTCAAACTCACATAGAGTAGAGTTATGAAGAATGACATAATTGATAGTTCAATGACTAGTTCTCTGACAATCCAATATAAATAAAGGAGCGATTTTGACGAAGATTCTAAATGTGAAGGCATGTGTTCCTTTGCATTGTACAAGTCCTTGACAATCATGATGAGTATTTTCAAATCAGAGTTAATGCAATTAGAAGAATAAGTTTACCAACATTATAGTGCAGATGACTATGTGTGAATTGGTGAAAACACTGTAATAGAATGCTTAGATAAGTTTGTAAAAGGCATGAATAAGGTATTCAAGATTGAATACTTATAAGAAGGCCTAAAATGACATTGAATGCCAACTGCAAATAGGGGAGGAACGCGATTTTCCTAGTATGTTAATAGCATTGATTGTATGCATTAAAAATGAAAAAATTGTCCAATAGCATGAAAAGGTAAATTTGGTCATGATGATCATGTCAACCCCACAATTATGCTCAAAGCAATGGCATTACAATACTTATGAATTTGACATACATTTTTTAGGGTTATGGGTTCAAACAACAACATCAATGTGTTAAACCAATATGATGTGTTTAGTGACGTTTTAGAAGGACATGCCCCTAAAGTGCAATATATGCTAATTAGAATCTAATATGGCATGTATTATCTAGCAAATGACATTTATCCATAATGGCTTATCAAGAGCATGGATACAATGTCAAGCATATTTTATATCCATGCATCAAATTGCATAACATATTTATGAAAGAAGAACAACACACATATGATTATCATTTTCATTCTTTTTATGATCATCTCAACAATGATATTTTAACAATTAACATACATAATGGTCTTCATCCGAATCTTGCAACATACCTACAAAAGAGAGTATTTGTTCATGATAGGTAAATCCATCAACTTCAAGTGAACCTCGTCAAACATATTTGGAAACATTTTGGACACGATACTCACCAAAATTGAATATTATCTTAACTATGTAACTTTAACTATTGTCATCATTTTAAATAAATTCTAATTCATGAAAATAGGATGTTTTAATTTTTAAATTTTTATTTCATAAAAATTAGTGCAAATGAATTTTTAAATTTTTATAATTTTATTATTTCATAACTTAGATAATTGCGACTTAATAAAAATTATTGTTGATGAAATGTAAGGATGTTGGATCACTTGTAAAGCCTACTTAGTAAAATTTTTTAATTGGTGGGTTGGAGAAAAAAGTTACTTAAATTGTAAAAAATAAAAATGAGAGATATGTAATATTAAAATCCATTTAAGATATATAAAAGGTAAAAAAAAAAAAGGAAGTACTTGATTGGAGATGCTCTAATACACTTGTCAAATGTGAAATAACCACATCAAATACCTTAGTGTTACTTCTATTAGTTTTGAATGAAAGGAGTTAATCTTTTACTCTCTTTTTTTTCTTGATTTCTATAGGTATTTTTGTTTGGAAGCAATTTTATTCTAAGCACGATAGGTATTTAAATGTGAGCTCCTCTGTCAACATATATAAATGTGAGCATCTCTCCTAATGAAAATTTAAATAATGATTTGTCACGTTATGAGAGACTAACTATTTCTGCTAGTCCTCAACTCCATTGGTAATAAAAGGAGTTCATTTTTTTGGTACATAAGGAAGAATAAAGTAGTTAATTTTAAATTTGATCCTGAAATTTATGTATATTAAAAGCGATTTTTATTTTAACATCTGACAATAACTCGACAAATTACTTTCTCACTTATTAAGTGAAAAAATATTTTAAGAAAAAAATTGGAAAAAAAATGCAAATTCAAACAAGAATTGAAGGCCTATCATTTGTCATTTTTTGTGAATTATATTCGTAGTCTCATCTTTACTGAGATAATTTGTTTATTACTTGGATCATTGCATGATTACAGATATAACATCTTTGTAATGGGAGGAATTGAATATCATGTTTTATGGTGTTTGTAGTTTTAATATTTTTAATTTGTTTAGCTTTGTGTGTGCCTGTCTAATTATTTTGTTTATTTATTGTGCAATGCTGTAACGATCTTTTTTTAAGAATGGAATGCTTATATAAGTATCTTCTTTTTTTTTAATGACTAATGACTATATTCATGCATATTTATTTAATTATTTGCACTTAGGCACATAGACTGGTGAGACTGGTTGAGCCACTGTTGAGTTTATTTTGTACACGTATAGTCATGGTCCACTCGTATGTAGACGAGCCGAAAATAGATCTACTTAATATTTCAAAATATATAAGCTTAAATATTATACATAATCAAGTCATAAAATTTTAAAACATAGAAAAAAATTACGTACTTGAATTAACTTATTTAGAAAAAAAAATCAATTTTTTTGTGTAATAATCAATTTTTCCAACTTATAAGACTTTAAAAATAATTATTTCCTTCAAAAAATACTTAAACAAACATGACTTAAGATATTAAATAACATTTTACAATATATATTTTAAAACAAATTACATAATCAATTCAAAAAAAATCATCTGACATGAAAACAGTAGAGTTTTAAAATATCATCTGACATGGAGTTAAGTTGAGACAACCTAAAATGTAATATAAAGTCGACTCAAAAATACACCGAGTTTTACTTATAAAACCCCGAAACTGTTCCAATTATCTCCTGCCAAGCCAAACTATTGCGACAAGACATGCCTTAACCACCCGTTTTTGCAATAGCGAAGAAGACATCAGATCATAGAACAGTTTCATTTGTAATCACGGCTCTACAGGAACTTCAAGTAATTTTGTCAAGTTTAGAGGCAAGCAAGGAAGAATATTACATCAATTCCATAATTGTGTATTATACCTGCACGAAATGATGCAACAAGTGCGAGTTACATTTTTTCAAGGATGTCACCTCTCACGAATAGGAATGTGTTCGATCAACGGGCCATGTTCATTCATCATGGAATGATCCATGACCTGCCTAACTTCTATTACTAATTGAAGTAAACAAAAATTGTTTACTTAATTGATTTTGCGAATTAGCTAAAAGGGGTACTTAATTGAAGACCTCTTCCACATTAGAACCAAAAATAAATTCCAGCACTATATGGACAGATGCCAAAGGAAAATAACCTCTTTTGTTGGGGGAGACAGCCGGGGGTGGAGACGGAGCAGCGGTATATTTACATTTCTGCAAATACGAAACAAAGGCCAACTTTAAAATTGCAACCGATCTCCAATTGTCCTCCAGATTGAAAATTCCACAATAAGAACTTCAATTAGAGAGAAGGACAAATTGAAAGTTGAAAAATCCAGGGTCCGTTCATAGTTGACATCCATCCTGCCGTATTGTTCTTCCCCTACCTCTCCCCTAGTCCATAAATTCAAAACACAAAGAACAAATATTAGGAAACGCCAAGAGGCGAACAAAGCTAATGAAATGGGTCCAACAAACATTGAATTTAGAAGGAAAACAGACAGCGGGCACTAACTTCGAAGCGTCAAATTGTAACATCCCTTTTTGTGGACACAAAGTATTAGTATCTCTAATTTCCAATATGGGATACTAGAGAAAACTTGTCACGTGCCAGCCATAACCATCACTAAAACATCATATTCTTCATAAGCTTTCAAACTTGTTCATGGTGCATGGTTATCTAAAGTCAAAACCTAAGCAGCATTTATTACACCCTGTTAAATATTTCCAATTCTTAAAAAAAATAGGTATTAAATGATTTTTGTATTTATGATATAATAAATCCTTTCCTTATTAATAAATATTTTCTACTTCTTTTTTTCTTCACCAATGCCCTCAAGGCACCTCTTAGCATTTCATGTAGCAACCCCCCCCCCCCCCAAAAAAAAAAAATAATAATAGTAATAACAGAGAGAGAGAGTACCAAGTTCACTAGATTGTTGTCCTTTTCAATTGATGCCATACAGCGAGGATTCCCTAGAGGGCCAGAAAGTCAATCTCGTCTGAGCTTTCCTCATAAATCACGTAGTTGGCATCCTGACCATCCTCATTGCCACTGCCCGGATCACTATTGTAGCTGCTTTCAGATGTACTCATAAAAATTGATCCATCTGACGTGTGGCTGCTCAATTGTGATGGCAGACTTATCTCGCTATTTATATCAGCATCAAATGGCTCAATGTAACTGCAACACAATCCAGAAACACAAAATTGGTAACTTTTTTAGAATTAAAAAAAAATTCCCTCCACCTGCAAGAAATTCAGTGTACCAAAATCCAAAATACTCTAACTGAAAACTACCTAACCTTCCTTCTGATGGATATTCAGCCTCCAGATACATATCAGGCCTTGCTTCCAAAACCTGCTTTATAGGCATACTACTGCAACACAGAGCCCCAAATTCGTAAATAAATAAAGAATAAAAAAAATCAGTCATTCAGAAAGTCAAAGTAACACATCCATATATGATAATCATTACCTGGAGTTGTAGCACCTGTGATACCAATCAGCCTCAGATGCTAAGCCTTCCCTATTGGATATGTCCTGTTTAAAGGTAAGAGTGAGAACAAGAATCAAAATTGAGTATCTGGCAGAAACTTCAATCTTATTTTAGCAATGTAACATATATTTCTATGTACCCACAAGATGTACAAGCAATTTGAAATCTCCTGCAAGAATTGCAGTCAACAGCTTAGCGACTTCCGTCTGCACATTAAGTATTAGTGTTTCAGAGGAAATTGGTTGGAAAGAAGGAAAAAACTAGAAATGTATTACAGACATCACCTCTTTGAGATGCATGCAATCCCTTAAAATTAAGACCTCAAGTAAATTCCCACCATTGCAGTTTCCAAGGTTTCTGGGGGAAAAAAATTCAGTTTTTCGAAGCAATAATCTCAATAGTTGGACAGAATCTGACAGGCTCTTGCAAACCTTGTTAGAAACAACTGACCTTAAGAAGTTACCAGTGATTGAATAGGATGTTGAAAAGTCAACATATTTCAGTTTCCGAAATCCCTACACATGCAGTTTGGAATTAATAACCCTGAGAACATGGGGCTTTTATTTTACTTTGATAAAAAGAAAATTAGGAGAATGTCGTTAGTTTAAAATTAATTGCCCGAATGTCAAAAACGAAATGGTAGCATCAAATCACACATCAATAGAAGATCAAGAAGATAAGTCTGCACTCACTTTTCCCTAAATTAAATTTGCCCACCAGTTTTTGATAATCAAAATGAAATCAATTGATGCTCATACATCATTGTATTATTATAAAACATCCACAGACTCAACACTCCATGATAACAGGTAAGTTACAAGCTGCAAAAGTTCCCCAAAATGTTTTTAACCCAGGCTCGAGATAGTTTTTGGGTGTAAAAAGTGCAAAGACAACATTAAAAAATAAAAAATAAAAATTTACAACTCAAGTAAAATGCAGAAATTGAACACTATATTGAGGGAAACATGTAGCTTTTAATGAATAAAATTAATAAAAGAAAAATCCTCTGGATTAACAAGAGATTGCCATAGGCCCATAGTTAACCAAAAGCTCCAAGGGGTGCACAATGCAAAAAATGTTGGAAATAAGAACTTGAAACATAGTACATTGAAAATTGGTATTTTCTTGAAAACATACCTTAACCAGTATGCGAACTTTACAATCATGTAGCTTAAACCCTCTAAGGGATAAAGAAGTTAGATGAGGACAATTGTTTACTAGCTCAGAACAGGTTTGTGCTTTCAAGCTGTCATCTCTACCTGATAATCAAAAAGAGATAAGTAGAGATATCAAAAGCCCTAAAATGCAAAATATAGCTGACAAAGTGAGTTACCTGTTTTAGAAGACTCAAAAAACAAACGCTCTATCAAGTGGCAGTTTGCACTTACTGACATTAATGTTTGCCTCAATTCAACATGGCTAGCAGTTCAGGAAAAAAAAAAACCAGAAAGGACCATCAACATATACAATTTAGAAACAATCTTCTCTTTCAAAAGAAATGAATTAATGGAAAATATGTGAAGACACAGATACAGATACACACTAAATGCTAATCACATGTTTACATCAGAGTTTAAAAGAAGAAGAAAGAAATATTGCAATAAAACCAACAAAGTTCATAGTCACAACTTACAGCAGAAAGGATTCCCGGCCTAACTATGTCAGATGGAATTTAAAATAATGCATATTCTAGATGATCATAAGAAAGTAAACTGATCTGAGTTCCATTTTCTTCATGTTTAAGGACTTTCAAAAGGTTCAGGGGATTTTTGGGACTCATGGGGTACTATAGAAGATTAGTGAGAAATTATGCGAAAATTGAAAAGCCCCTTACAGAATTATTGAAAAAAATAATAATTGTCATTGGTCTCGAGGCACAACAGGCCTTTGAAACTTTACTATCAGCCATGACTTGTCAGTACTTGCCATCCCGGATTTCTCAAAAACTTAATTGTGGAAATGGATTCATCCAGCAAAGGTATAAAAGCAGTACTATAGCAAGAAAGCTCACTGAAGTCAGTTCATGAAAAATTGAAGGCTAAAGTGATCGCAGTCCAGAAGGGGCAACATTATCTCATGGGCAGGCACTTCATCATCCATACTCATCAAAGGAGTTTAAAATTCCTAACCGAACAGAGATTAATGGGTGAAGACCAACACAAATGGACCTCTAAACTTATAGGCTTGGCAAGTGTTTGGAGTGGTGGTACATTAAAAGTAAATCAATTAGGTTGTCACGTTCCAGTTAAAGCAACATTTTGTTGCTTCCCAATTTTCATGTAATTTACATGATTTTTGACACTCCACCGTGTATCCAAACATGTGCTTAGACTTTTGGAATCCACTATTAGCCTGGAAAAGACAACCAAGTAGCAGATGCACTTTTGTGGAAGATGACTTACACTACCATCTCAAGAGTTCATTTCATTGAAGGGGAACAACAGGAAGAAGTTCAGACTAATCCCAAATTACAGCAGTTCATAAAAGATCTGATGGCACAAACCCAAGTTCATCGAGGTTATGCTTTGAAGATGGCAGTTTATTTTACAAGGACAGATTAGTTATTCCAAGGACTTTTGCTAGAATCCTTTGCCGCTATCAGAATTCAAAAATCAGCCATAGGAGGAGACTTTGGTCCGTTCAGAAATCATAACATGTAAGAAAATATCTGGGGTGGTTTATTGGGTAGGAACAAAAAAGGATATTCAGCAGTTTATAGCTGAATGCAAAGTAGGCCAGAGAAATAAGTATCAAAATTTATGAATTCACAAATCAGCCATGGGAGGACACTTAGGTCTGTTCAGAAATCATAACATGTAAGAAAATATCTGGGGTGGTTTATTGGGTAGGAACAAAAAAGGATATTCAGCAGTTTTATAGCTGAATGCAAAGTAGGCCAGAGAAATAAGTATCAAAATTTATGAATTCACAAATCAGCCATGGGAGGACACTTAGGTCTGTTCAGAAATCATAACATGTAAGAAAACATCTGGGGTGGTTTATTGGGTAGGAACAAAAAAGGATATCCAGCAGTTTATAGCTGAATGTGATGTAGGCCAGAGAAATAAGCATCAAAATTCGTACCCCACCAGTCTCCTGCAGCCATTGCCTATTATGACCCAAATGTGGAGTGATATCTCCATGGATTTCATCAAAGGCCAATCCAAGGCCAACAAGGACACCACCTTGGCCATAGAGGATAGACTGCCCAAATATGCCCATTTTTTGGCTTTAGCTCATCCTTTCACAGCCAAGGAGATAGCCCATATGTTTATCTCTGAAATAGTAAAGCTCCATGTGTTCCCTACTTCCACTATATCAAACAGGGATCAAATCTTGCCCAGTTGTTACTGGTCAAATTATTCAAGCATGTGGAACTAAACTCAAGCACAGCTGCTTAGCATCCACAAAGGCATGGGCAAACTAAGGTGGTAAATAGATGTTTGGATACTTATGGTGTTTCACAAGGTATAAGCAGTAATCATTGAGTTGGACTGAATTTTGGTTCAACACCAACTATTATAGATCCACACAAATGACGCCCTTTAGAGCCTTGTATGGAAGGGACCCTCCCTTACTTTTTAGAGGGAATATGTTTCCCTCAAACATGGACATATGAACCAGCTCTCTAGTCTCCATTATAAGGGACTTAATTTTGGATAAGTTGAAGCATAACTTACACCAAGCTCTGCAGAGAATAATGCTGCAGGCTGATGAGAAGAGAGGGGAACAGACTTTTCAGGTAGGAGATCGGGTGTATCAGAAAGCCTGAAGGTTTTGATCCTTGGCCCCATGAAGCAATGAGAAACTTAGTCCAAGATTCTATGGACCCTATCAAGCAATCCAAGGGAATGGGGAGATTGCTTATGTGATGCAATTACCTGCCGCAAGCAGAGTTCATCCTCCATTCCATGTCATTTGAACGCAGAAGGCTGTAAAAGGCTCCTACAGTCCTCTACCCTTGCCCAAAGTATTGATAGATAATTGGGAATTACAGACACAACCTAAGAATTTTTTGGATTTTTGACACACTGCTCATGTGGAAGATGAGTAGCTAGTACAATAACATGACTTACCTAGTGAGAATTCTTGGGAGCTCCTTACAATGCCCTGACAAAACTTCCCCAACTTTCACCTTGAGGACAAGGCAAAAGCTCTGTGTGGACTATTTATAGCAGGACATTTAAAAGAAAAAAAAAAAAAAGGGGTCTAACGAAGAAAAGTAGACTGACAGAATGGGATAATAACACCCCACCTAAGTGATTGTAATACCTAGAGTTAGTTAGGATTTCTGTTATATAGCAGAACAGTGCAGTAAACCAGATCAGGAAAGGTCTGAGTTCGCTAGGAAGATTAGAAGAGGATCAAGGTCTCTCAAATATCCTGAGGATTAATCTTTTTAGTGTATCACTGTCTACCTCTGGATCACTTCAGAGGTCTACTGAAAATATGTCACACACTGTCTTTTTATCATTTTTCGTTCTATTCCTGGTCCAGTTCAACCACAATTCCCAGCCTAAATGTGCCAGATAGAATTTAAAATAGTGCATACTCCAGATCATAAGAAAGGAAAGTACACTGATCATAGAAAAAGATATCCATTTTCTTCATGTTTAACACATTTAAACCAATGACATTCTCATATCCATAATCCACTAGCAGTGAGAAAATTCTTATAATGAAAAGAAGGGAAAGAACAAGAGTTGAAGGAAATGAACTTACAGCCCAACAATTTCCAGATCGAGGAGAGAAGGGCATGATGACAATGCCGCACGAAGGGATGCATTATCCATTCTCTCAACATTGTACAAGTGCAACTTTCTCAAAAGAGCCCTACAAAAACAAAATGTAAGAGCCCATTTAAAACAAGTTGCCCAAACATACTGAATATTAAAGTCCACGAAAAAAAACATACCCCGGGGCACCACCATCCGCACTTAAAGGGCTTAAACAGCATCTTGTAAGAATGGACGACTCTCTCCCTTGCCGAGATCTCTTATCATTCCATGAAAAGTTAGATACTTCTACAATAGCATTTCTGATGGTACAAACAAATGGTGGAGAAGATCCAAGTGAAGTAGTAGCGCCAGGGACAACACCAAGCTTAAGAGAGCTTATTAAAAGAATTAAAATAGATTTATGTGAGAATATAATTAGGCAAAAAATTGCATCGCATAGTAATGCATGCCCAAGAAGTTAACACGAGTTAAAATGAAGACAGTTCTTTTTTATGATTGAAAGAGCTAATGAAGTTTACATGGTAATGTACACTTAAAATCATAAAAGTAATTCCACAAATTCTATTAGGAGCTGATAAAAGACAAGAGTCACTAATGAAATGTGGACACCACCAAAGCAGATGAGGCAGACCATCCAAAACAAATAATCAATATGCAACTAAATACCCTCCCCACCCACCCCACCCCACCCCACCCCACTGCTTTTGCCTTTTATCAGCATAAGACAAAGTACAATAGGGAAATGATCAGCTCAGTAGGTGATTCATTTTATACTGCCACAAATTATACACCAAAACCACCAGCTGTGCAGTTAGTCAAAGTTTCCTCGGGAACCAAAAAAAAAAAAATAGCATGGAAAGGGCATTTCATACCTTAGTGCCTTCCCAGCTCGCTGAATCATCGTGGCAACTACCGCATTGTTAACCTTCGGAACAAGTGTTGTCAAATCAAGATTTGCATAGCACAGAGGATCTTTAGCACATTTGCTAAACAGTGAACAAGTAGCTGACGCATAGCACAGGCTTTGGGTATCAAGCATTGAGAAGACCTGTACACGGGACTCAGAATCAGTACCCGGAGAGCTTACTAATTACTTCCATGTAGAAGCACGTTTAAAACCTATGGTAGTTTCCGATAATAAGCAATAGAAATTTTGGTTTCTCTTCAAGAAGACTATAAAGCACCATCAAACAAGTACAATCATCGTTTCTGTAAAATGCAACCATAGACTCGTACTGCATGTTCCTCCACAAGTACTTCATCCATGCATCATCCTCGTATTCAGATACTCAGAAAACTCGGATCCAATTATATTCAATAAAAATCATTTCCATTCTTTAACTACACATACATAATACATATTATAAAAATAAATAAATAAAAAAGGCTTCCTACCAAAAAAAAAAGGAAGGGGGGCGGGGGGGGGGGGGAAAAACGAAAATCAACAGCGTCGAAACAACACATCCACCGACTTAGTTAATTAGCTTACCGACAAGAAACGCAAAAAACACGAATCTACAGCAAGGGAAACAGAGGAACAGTACTACTCTAAGACTGAGAGCATAGCATGATTAAATTGAATTCATTAAAAACACCTATAGTAAGGTTGCGTTAAAAATTTGAGGTGAGTGGAAGAAGGGAAGGGAAGTGGAAGCAACCTTGATGGTGAGGTCGGGAGGGAGAGGCCAGGCGAGGGAATTGTGGTTGGAAGCGCGTTTTCTGGAGGAGTGTTTGGCGGCGTCGAGGAGGAGAGAGCCCATTTTGATGGCGCGATCGATGAGATCGGAGTCGGAGGGAACCGATTGGAGAAGCCTCTCGAAGGAGAGATCCAGGGAGAGAGAAGGGTGGTCGGAGAGGGAGAGAAACCCGTCCAGGCGACGCTCCACCTCGTTCAGGTTCTGCACTCTAGGGTTTTGCGAGGGGCAGGGACGCTTCGCCATTGACGCTGTTGATGACGCGCTGTGGTGGACAATGGAATCCATAGCGTAGCAGTAGCAGTAGCACTAGCACTGGCTAGGAGTGGTGGGTTTCTTCACATTCACACGACCCTCACCCTCTCTGATTCTGTGCCTCTGTTATGTACCGCAGATAGATCCTATGCGTTTCAGTGCCGGTGCTTGTCCTCTTAGCGCCACGTGGACCATCACATGGCTGACGTCCCTCCATCTGTCCTCCCGCTACAAAAGCTTTATTTTTAATTTCTTTTTTATTATTACCTTTTCCCCTCCTTTGTTAATTGTTTCACAGACAACGCTTTTTGTTATGTTATTTACCCTCTCCTCCAACATGACATAAGTTTACGCTTCAGTTGAGTCCCATTTGTTTAGTCATGCCCAGTCAAAATATATTCTTAGTTACGCAGTTCCTAATGAAACTTGGACGGGTGGAGATAATAGAATGTGAATGGTTCATTATTTTGATTTTGATTACGTCTACAATCTTCGGTGCTTCCTGACAGCTGTTTAAAGAAATAAGCTCCTTAAAAAATTGATGGAAACGACAAATTTCTCCCTTTTTCTTATGTTTACTTAACAACGAATTGGATGCACGAAAAGTAATGATCAAAATACTTTTTTAATTCTTAGATATATAACTTATTTATAATTTAGTCTTTATTTACAAAAATAACTATCCAAACAAAATCTTTCAGACAAAGGAAAAAATTTTGTTAACAAGAGCAAAGCCCGAAAACGCGGGGCTGATATTCTCGCAATTTTCAACCCATACTCTTTATTTTTTAGGAAAATATTCCTAGGAGAAACCCATTTTCATTGTATAAAATATACAATAAAAACGTATTTTTTCTAAGAAGTTTGTTGAGATATACAACAGAAAAATATTTTTGTTATATATCTCGACAAAATTTTATTAAGATACACAATAAAAACATATTTTTATTACATATCTCGACAAAATTTTATTGAGATACATAACAAAAACTTATTTTCATTGTATATTTTGATAAATTTGTCTTATATATCTCAACAAAATCTGTTGGATATTTTGACAACATTTTATCTAAATATACAACAAAAACACATTTTTATTATGCATATTGATAAAATCTTGTCAAAATATACAACAAAAATACGTTTCTTTTGGTAAAAGAGGGATGAGGTGAGAAGAGAGAGAGAAAAAAAAGAATAAAATAGTCTTTTTGCTTTTTTTTTTTAAAGTTGAGGGTGAAAATAGAGAAAGAAAAGGGCGAGAATATCGGCAGCACCCCCCCCCCCTCCGGAAAATGCTACCAAGAGGGAGAAGCCCAATCGTTGTACTCGTTGAACAGCACAAAAATGCTGATATGAAGGAGCTGATAACTTCAACAAAAACAAGGGCCAAGCTGCTGACAAAAATAATTGGCGGCGTATACAACATTAGAATTTTACAAGTTTCGCTATTTTGAAATATGCATTTCCTTTATACAAGCAATCAATAAGAAACAAACAGATTGTATCTAGCAATTAAACATGAATAACATATATCATATGATGATGTCATTTCAGCAAACATGAATGACTAGCTGTCTCTTGGAGCTGGCATTATCCTAAGCCTCTCCTCAGGTGCCTGATTGACCCCACTAAATCTCTCTTCTGCTAGAAGTGACTGCAAATCACTGCCATTTGCCAAACTATTAAACTCAACTGCTTTAGACGGCAAAGTCGGATAACGCCGTTGGCAAAATGTCATTAATCTCTTCACAGATTGCAGGTACTTGCGAGTGGTCTCATCGTTCATGATGTGAGCAACACTGTTGGTGTAGATCTTTTCACGGGCAGATCTTTCATGAATACCAACCATAGTGACACCAATAGGCCAGGGTGCATTCCCAATGGCCAGTTTGATGTAATGGTCCATGGCAGCCAGATAATCTCGCTTCATACAGCATTCAACCACCACCAACAGCGCCTGTCGAATGTCATCAGGAAGAACCTGAAAATAGCACGTACAGCATACATTCCATTAGTTAAATGCTTCAAAAAACATGCAACACTGACACATACCTCATCAACAATAAAATTTTATGCTTACTACTCAAACAAAATCCATTATTTGAAAAAGTATGCAGCAGACAAGGAATATAGCCTTCGAAAGATATGCTAAACATTCAATGGTTATAACCATGTTCAGTAAATTCTATGATTCTCTTGTTGCAAAGGAAAACCGATTATCACCTTCTTGATAGGACGCTAAAGCATTCGAAAGTGGAAGCCCTCTCTTTTGCAGATTATATTACACTTCCCAGTCAGTATTGGCTGCTTTACCAACTTGCACTACACAAAATTGCAAACTTCATTGTTCCCAAAACATGTTTAGCCCCAAGTTGGAACAGACAAACAGAAATGTTGTTTGGGCCTTCGGGGATCAGTGAATGAAGCCAGAAGTTGCCATACTGTATTGTCGTCAGTTTTGCACTCTCAAAGCCCTTGGGGGTATGGGGTTCAAGAACCTACAAGCTTTCAAGTCTAAACCAAACCAAGCACTTCTTATGAAACCAGGATGGGTCCTTTTGGCACACCCAATGTCCTTTGGACCTGTGTTCTCCAAAGTACAAATGTGAGGTTGAGTGCTTGCCTGATGTTAGGTGCACAAGAGTACTTCAACTGTTGGGTGTTAGATCAGCCATATGTGGAAACATGTTCGAAGTGAGATCTGCTGGGTTGTCAAAAATCGGTTTGAGATGTGTTTAAGGTCTGATGCTTGGTTACACTCCAGCACTATCCTGAAGAAAGTTGCTATTGAAATTATTGGGTTTTAGGTATAGAGGAAGAAAGAGAGATAAATGCGAGCAAAACACTAAAATATTCTACGGTATAATATTGATATTATGAGATATTCCAGCACTCCACCTCAAGTTAAAATTGACTAAACTTTATGCTTGTTACAGATAAAGATAAACCATTTTAAAATATAATATGGGCACCGTAATACATGTTTGAGGTGGCCAATAGTCAAGTTTCAGTTAGATATTGGTTGAGTAAACTAGGTCTCACACACTTGACCAACTATATGTTCGCAATGAAGGTTGGACAGTGAAAAAAAAATCCTGCAATGAAGGTTCAGCTTTATAGTTTTGTAACTTTTCTTCATAATATGGAACCCTCTGATGTGTCTGAAATGTGGAGTATTCTAAGTGCAATGAACATTGCGTGGTATAAAGAGATCACCCAGCTTTGGATCAAGACTGATTCCTCTATTGCTGTTCATTCGGCTTCCCATGATTGTGCTCCCTCACACCCTGTGCACCCTTGATTAGCTCCATTATGCATATAATTAAGAAGAGCTGGGAGATTTGTGTCACTCAAGGACTCTGTGAAGACAATACGAGTTCCAGATTGGTTGGCTGGTTTTTCTAACTCAGCAACCATGGGGTTGCATTTCCTAATGGTTGCTGGAAGCTTTTATTGCATGATCTAGCTGGGGTTTCTTTTCTTCATTGCATCTTTAGTCTAAAGGGGTTTTCTGCCCCTCCAGCTAACCAAAAATCTATGATTCTTAGGTAGTATTACTTCCCCGACAACTTATCATTTTTAGACTTTGATTGAGCATCATCCTATAGAATGAGTAAGACTAAGCACAATATCATATTTTTTATGTAGAAACTAACCATAATATGATCAAGCTAAAAGTTTTGGCTAAATTATGACCATTAAAGTTTCTCGACACAAGATCAGAGAGAGAAGAGGGAGGTGTGGGATAATCAACCAGTATGCATTTTTATTATCATATCTGGCCATCAAATTTTGCGCATCGACATCAAGAACTACACCTACACAAACAATTTTTATACCACCAAAAATACGCATGCCTTACCTGTCAAAATTTCAAGTTTTCAACAATAACAAGAATCTTATCCCACAAGAAAAGTTGGCTACATCAATCAATCGAGCCCATTAGGCTCCATCTAGGTGCATGTTTGGATCAGCTTATTTTGGGCCAAATATGCTTTTTCTTGAGAATGTCTTGAAAAAGATTTTAGCAAGAAAAATAACGACTACTTCCCCTAATAAAGGATTTCCAAACACGCACCAAAACTACAAAACAAAAAAGCTGTCCAAAGGAATCCAGTAAATTCCATAAACATGCTCATAATTGATATATAAAGGATTTATCAACCCTAAGAACTAATGAACTATATTTATAGGCACTACTCAGCACCACAAGCAGTCATATTCATTAGGAAATCTCCAAAATCATTTTGTTAAACACTGGTATCGATTATTGAAGTTCACAGACTTCTAATCCAAACCGCTTTCCTAGAATGCAATTCCCCCAGCCCCAACTAACCAAATACAAATTTAGCTTAATAAAATTTTCCTTGATAACAAAGTTTTGTTGATGCCCAGGCAACATGAAAAAAGAAAAAAACATGGCAATTTTAGAAAAGTAAACTCTGTCCTTTTGAATTAAAATTCTCCCTAAAACAGAGGATGAAAGAATAACTACTAACAAGGGTCAATTCCTCCACTAGAAAGAGACTAACATGAACCTTGGGAGAACCTCACCACAAAATCTTGCCATTGTGGAGGGAGATCCCAGGGCAATATCAACCCCACCCATATCTTGAAGTTAAGGCCCTAACAAAAATAAAACAATTTTAATCCCGCTAGTCTGCAGTTCCCTCCCCTTTCCAAGACAAGTTCTAACAGTCAACTCAAAATTAAGTACCTCATATTTCCAACTCAAACACAAAATAGCTATATGTACGCAAATGTAATGAAGATTGAAAGATAGCAAATGGAAACACATTCAACAAACTTAAAAAGATAGTGCAGAACATAGTTATCAATCTCAAATAGCAGCACGTAGCAGCCAGCTCTGAAA
Organism: Spatholobus suberectus; assembly: GCA_004329165.1. Taxonomy (NCBI): domain Eukaryota; kingdom Viridiplantae; phylum Streptophyta; class Magnoliopsida; order Fabales; family Fabaceae; genus Spatholobus; species Spatholobus suberectus. The sequence goes on from CM014732.1 coordinate 21,394,837, forward strand.
ACAATACAGCAGAATAGTGGAAAGCGGGATGGCTGCTTATTTTAAATATTATAATACAAACAAAATAATTTTTACTTCACATATAAATATAAATACTCCAAAAAAAAAAACAAAATTAAAGAAATTCATGATAAATAAATAATAAGTCACAATTTACACACACAATCACCATCAATCTAGGAACAATAAGAACATCGTAGTGAAGTCAAAAAAATGAACGATGATGGTGAAATTAATAGAAAAAGAACATAACAAATTAGATAAAAATTAGCAGAATGTGAACTATGAAGTCTAAAAGAAGAAGGAAGAACAGAACACAGGAAAAAGAATAGTCCTGTAAAATGTCAAGGAACAGAGGTCAAAACAGAAGTAACTTTTTTGGAATGGTCAAGGAAGATGGGTTTTAGATCCTATTATGTTTCTGAAGCAAAAAATGCATTAGAAAATTGGGGAGAAATCACAATTTTACTCGAAAACCTTAAACAACGTTGTTTCAGTGAGTAAAAATGGGTTTTTAAAGCCCATAGCACGCAAAAGGTTTTAAATTGCAGTCGCGGTTTCATCACGCTCCTTGATATCGAGGGAAATTGCACACAAATGCGGCTGATGCGGCCACAATTGCAGTCGCATTGCGGTAACAAACACCCCCAAAAACCTTAACATTGCGGGCACACAAAAGCCGCTATTTTGGCCTCAATTCCAAAATTGAAAACCGCTCCACTATTTCAATCCAATAGGAGCCTAGGGCCGCTCCGCTCCACTACTCTGCTATAATGACTATTATGGTGCAGAGTCATACATATGGATGCCCTCAGAATGGTCTTACACTCCTACCATTCCAAAAAACATAGTAGAATAGATATCATACAATACCAAACCTAGGTGCAATACACATAGTTCTCTGAAGACATAATGACAAGAGTTTACTTTTCCATCTCTCTTGATTCAAATTGCTTGAACTTCAGAATGTTCTAGTTTAACAGCTATTTCGCCACAGTTAACAGTTAACAATAACATCCAATCACATATTTTCGTCACGATTAAACTAAAGACCAATTACAAGGAAGGTTGAAAAAATGCCAAACAAAATTGAAAGGAAAGCAAATAATAAAACCAAGGGGGTAGAAAACTCACCTTCTTCCTACAGAACTTAAACAGCGGGTTCAAGTAACGCGCACACTGCTTGAACGTGGCAACCATGGACTTCCCCTTAGCGGTCCGCTTCTCCGCCTCAGGCATCTCGTGCAACTCCTGCTTCCACTCGTTCAGCAGCCTCTTGAAAAACACCAGAATCTTGTCCTCATCGCACAACTCCTCGAAATTCGCCTTCATCCGCTTCAAGTCCTTGTCCGCATCGGCGCCGCTGGATCCGCCGCCTTCGCTTAGGTCGTCATCCCCGGCGCCGCCCTCGCGGTCCTCGGCGGCGCCGTCGTCGGCCTTCTGGCGCTTCCTCTCGCCGAGAATCCCGGTCTTCTGGCGCTTCCGGAGCTCCGCGATGTCGCGCAGGAAGTCGTTGGTCTGCCCCTCGGTCATGTCGCTGTCGACCTCGAACAGCCCGGCCTTGAGCACGTACTTGAGGCGGTCGAGCCGGGCGTTGTCGTCCTCGCCGAAGAGCGTGACGGGCTGCTTGAGGAACCGGAGGCGCCGGACGACCTCGGGTTTGGGGAGGACGAGGCTGTCGATGTTCTGCTCGTCGGTGAGGGAGGCGGACGAGGCGGCGGCGGCGGCGGCTGAGGAGGACGCCGAGGCGGAGGCCGTGGCCGTGGAGGCCGGGGCGGTGGCCGCGGCGGCGTCGGAGGAAGTTGCGAGGCGCTTGTGGGACTTGGCTTCCAACTCGCGCTTCTCTTGCTCGCGGAGCTTCTGGATTTCCTTCTGTTGGATCTCGGAGCGCTTGAAGAATTTCTTGCCGCCGGTGTCTTGGGCCAGGGACTGGCGCTTCTTGAGAATCTCTTGCTTCAGAAGGTCCATTCTAGGGTTTGCGATGACGCGGTGGTGGGAAGTGGGGTGATCCGATCAGAATTAAGCAATTTGGGTGATTGATTAAACACACCTGTGGGGGGAATCAATTGTGAGAACTTCAGAGGAACGACTCCGTTTTAAGAAATAAAGATAAAGGCGTTTTAGAGGATAGTGTAGAATTGATTTTATTTTTAAGCCACTCAATGTAATTTAAATTAATATGAATCATATATTTATATAAAAACAGCTCACCCAAAAAAAAATATTTATATTAAATGAGAAATAATTCTTGTGCAACAAATTTTACAATTAAGAAAGAAAAAAATAAGTTGAAAATATAATAAATAATCTGATAGATAAAGATAAATATAAAAAATGATATTATACAAATTGTTGTAAGAATTATTATATGTGTATCATATCTCTATTAAAATACTCACTAGAATCAGCCCAATAGTGAAGGATTTGGATAGTATACATGAGGTCATAGATTCTAATTTCAATGTGACTATTGTATAAAATATATATATATATATATATATATATATATATATATATATATATATGTATGTATATTCTTTATTATAAAATATGAAAATTGATTTTGTAAATCTAAATTAAAAGGGACTAAACCAAATAAAAAAATTAATTAGGAAAAAAGGCACCAAACAAACTTCATTTTTTTTATTTGATATGGTTTGAATTTCAATTCTCATGTTTAAAATTTAATTACAAGTATAGTAAATTTGTATTAGTTTCCTACTTCATCTTTAAAATATTTTGACTTTTAATTTGTTATTTGGACCAAATTGTAATATATTTAATACTTTAACTGATGCTTTTTATATTTATTATATATTAACTTTTGTAATGATAATAAGGAAAATACAGAATGTGGTTAAGTTGAATTTTACAATTTTTTTTCCACAAATTTTTAAACACACACGATTAAAATAGGTAAGTTCAAAAACTTTGAAAAAAAAAAATAAAACACCGAAAAGATCAAACAAAATAGAATGCAATGTTGAGTCACACAAATGATGATCAATTTTATATAAAACATGTTGTGTTTTGAAAATACAAATGTTTTAACACAATGCCAAGTTTTCTTTTTTTAAAAAGTTAGTGCAATATAAATATGTCAATGAATAAAAAAAAGAAGTGCACATGGTGTTCTTATATTAGTTTGTTTCATTAAACGAGACTACAATAGTCCTTAACTCATAATTAAGATTTTTACAAACCAAATTCGCATAATCACATGAAATATAGTTCCTAATTGCCTGATATTCTTTACGCTTGCATCTTCGAACACTAAACAAGTCTCTCTAGACTTAATACAATAACCCAAGGTTCTAGGATAAACACATAACATAAACTACCATTATTTAGGAACAATATAATAAATGTTGATAGTCAATATACAAAACTCAGAGTATTTACATGTTTTAAAAATTAGATCAAACCAATCAGTCCAACCAAAAAACCAGTTAATTGGTTTAGGCAAGTTTTTATGTACTTACAAGACACCAAATATTACATGCTCATATACATAATGGTTGATCACCTTAAAGTGATTGGCTACTCAAATTCAAACTATGCTTAATATGTGGACTCAAGAAAATCTACACTTGGATATATATTTTCTTCTAGCTGAAGGAGCGGTATCAAGGAAAAGTGCATAATAATTTGTGGTTTCCACCTTAATCATGGAGGCTAAATTTGTGGCATGCTTTGAGGCCACATTTCAAGCATTTTGGTTTTGAAACTTTACCTTGGGGCTTGGTAATGTTGACAATATAACTAGATCACTTCTAGGGTTTGCGATGACGCAATGGTGATCTTATCAGAATTCAATAATTTGGGTTATTAAACACCCCTGTGGGGTGGAAGAACTTGAAAGGAACGACTCCATTTTAGGGAATAAAAACAAAAGGGTTTTAAAGGAGAGTGTAGAATTTATTTTAAGCCATTCAATATAATTTAAATTAATCAAAGTCATATATTTATTTATATTAAAATGGATATTCTTTATTATAAAATATGAAAATTGATTTTGTAAATCTAGATCAAAGGGAGACTAAACCAAATAAAAGAAAAAAAATAAATATTAATTAGGAAAAAAAGAAGACCAAACAAACTTCAGTTTTTTTATTTGATATGGTTTGAATTTCAATTCTCATGTTTAAAACTTAATTACAAGTATAATAAATTTGTATTAGTTTCCTATTTCATCTTTAAATAAACTCGAAATTGTTTTGACTTTTAATTTGTAATTTGGACCAAATTTTAATATATGATAAGATTTAATACTTTAAATGATTTTTTTTTTGTTTATTATATATTTTGTAAAGACAATAAGTAAAATACAAAATGTGGTTAAGTTGAATTTTACAAAAAAAATCACATTTAAAAAAAAACACGATTAAAATATGTAAGTACAAAATCTTTGTAAAAAATAAAACACCAAAAAGACCAAACAAATTAAAATGCAACATTGAGTCAAGTCAATGATGATCAATTTTATATAAAACATGTTATGTTTGAAAACACAAATATTTTAACATGATGTCAAAATTTCTTTTTTAAAAAGGTAGTGCAATATACACATGTCAATGAATAAGAGAAAGAAATGCACATAGTGTTTTTATATTATTTTGTCTCATCAATTAAAACTACATTCAGTCCTTAGCTCATAATCAAGATTTTTACAAACCAATGTTGTATAATTACAAAAAAATACAAATCCCAACTGCCTAAGTTTTCTTAACACTTGCATCTTCAGACACTAAATTTCAAGTATCCTTTAAACAAGTCTCTCTAGACTTAATACAACAATCCAAGGTTTTAGGATAAACATGTAACATAAACTACCGCTATTTAGGAACAACTACAATAAATGTTGATAGTCTGTCTACAAAACTTAGAGTGTTTGTATATGTTCTAAAAACAAGATCAAATTGATTAGTCTAACTGAAAAACCAGTTAATCAGTCTAGGCATGCACTCCATTGGATATTAGTTTTGCCATTAGAATGTTGGGTCAATTTCAAAGTAATTTCGAAACATATCACTAGCAAGTTACAAAAAGGGTTTTATATAGGTTAAATTATATTTTTGGTCCCACTATTTATTTCTAAAATTCAATTTGGTCCCACTATTTTTAAATTGTTCAATTTGGTCTCTCAATTTTCAAAATCGATGTAATGTTGCCTTTTCCGTCAAATTGGAGCTAACATCGTTAGGTTTAATTATTAGAGACGGTTTTAAATCATCGCAAAAAAATCATCACTAATTAGTAGTGGTTTTAAACTGCCACTATTTAATTTTTAATTTATTAAACTTTAAAAAACTATGAAAGTTATGAAATAGTGGCGAATTGTGGTTAAAAACCACTATTAATTACTGACTTTTTTTACCGTCACTAATCGTAGACCCTAACGGCGTCAATTTCAATTTGATGGAAAGAGCAACATTGCATTGATTTTGAAAATTGAGGGACCAAATTGAATTTTGGAAATAAATAGTGGGACAAAAAATATAATTTAACCCTTTTATGTACTTACAAGACACCAAATATTACATGCTCATATACATAATGATTGATCACCTTGAAGTGATCATTGGCTACTCGAATTCAAACTATGCTTAATGTGTGGACTCAAGAAAAGTCACACTTGGATTTTTATTTATTTTTTGGCTAGAGGAGCAATATTAAGGAAAAGTGCATAATAGTTCATGATTTCTACCTCTATCATGGAGGCTAAATTTGTGGCATGCTTTGAGGCCATATTTTAAGCATTGTGATTATGAAACTTTACCTTGGGGCTTAGTATTATTGACAATATAGCTAGATCACTAAGGATTTATTATGATAATTTTGTAATTGTTTTCTTCTAAAAGAATGATAAAGGTAAACAGACATTTTGGTCCTTGAAAATGTAAAGCACTATCATATTAGTACCTAACACTAAGAAAATTCAAAAAAGTCCATGAAAGTACAATTCATCAATCAAATTAGTCCAAAATTCAAAAATAAATGTGACTAAAGTGCTAATATTAACATATGTTTAGGGACTAAAATGAGAGTAAGTAGTTAAGTTTAAGAATTTAAATGAAACAACTAGAAATTTCAATGACTTGTTTGAAATTTTCTTAGTTTCAAGGACTAATGTGACAACATTTTATACTTTCAAGGACCAAAATGACCCCTTACCGGAATGATAAGTACTCAAAGGGTGCAAAACACGTGAATATGAAGTACTTACTAGTCAAATAAGAAGCACAAAAACAAAAGGTGTCAATTAAACATATGGGTATAGATTTAATGATAATGCATATGTTAGTTAAAGGGATGTAGTCCAATACATTTATTGGTCATGCTAAAAAGGACAAACTTTGTGGATAAGTCCTTGTTAACATTATAGTGTGATGTATATTTATGAATCCAAGTAAAGTTATGTTTTTGTTTTGTTTCTTGTTATCCACATTATATGGTATACAATATTGTTTTTTGTGATGACAAGATGTGTCATTGAAAGGATATTAAAGACATAAATTACAATATTGATTAAAGTAGTTTACGTTGGGTGATTTTGTGATACATGGAAGGAATTAAGTTGTTGGATAAATTGTAATCATCATGATCCAATCACTTCAATTCAATTAAAGATGGTGATTTGATAATTTCAACATATGATGTACAATTATGTTTTAATGTTGAATATTCAAGTTGTCACATGGTAAGTTGGAGAATTGAAGGAAAAAGGAATGGTGTTGGAGTCAGAGTGTAGAGGCAAAGATAGTGATTTACTTTTGGCTTTTGTTTCAAAAAGAAATGGTTACAACAGCCATTTACAAAGGATACATATTCACTCCTCTTTATTCTCTTCTATTTTTTTAATTGATAAATTCTATTATTTTAATTCATAAATCATGTTTTAATAGAGTGATAAAGTTTGGTTGATCACAAATTTCATTCCACTTTTAATAAATTCCTTTTTCCTTCAAAAATATTACACAATTTTAGAATAAGAAAATGTTTGTCTTATTAAGAATTTTATACATGACCAAAAAATGAGTGGATATTTTACACTAATTAACTTAATTTTTAAGCTATTTTTTAACATTTTAAGGTTTTTGAATGTAGGATCTTGTCCAACAAGTATATTAAAAATATTTATAAAAAATATTTACTACCTTCTATTAAATATTTTTAATTATTTAAAAAGTAAGTATTAAATAACTTTTTATATTTTCAATATAAAAATATATTTTTTTAATTTGATGAATCAAAATATTTAATATTAAATAATTTGAGTTCTGATATATTGAAGTCTAATAAATATTAAACAAACTAATCTTTTTATTATTAAATATATTTTTTAATACTAAAATATTAACATTATATATATATATATATATATATATTAAAATGTGTTTAAATATTTAATATAAAATTTTATATGTTAAATAAAAAATATAATGCATGAAATATAAAATATGACATACGCACATACATCATGATTGATTATCGTTTCGAAGGTTAAGAGCCTTCATATTTCATTATAAATAAGGAAATTATTTTTTTGCTAATTAACTTAATCTTAAATGTATTTTATGAAAAAAAAATTGTATAAATATTCTTATCATGTTTAGTTACGAGAGACATATTTAATGTAATATTCACGTATGAATAGAAGTTTTCAGTTATATTTTTTTATAACTTTTATCCATTTGACATGCTTGTTTGCCTTGCGAATGTATTTTTAAATATACGAACTAATAACTTGATATTGTTAAATTTAGGATCTTGCTAATGAATATGTTAAATACATTAGTTAAGAAATATTGTTTAATAAATATGTATTGTTAGTCTATAAGTTTTTATATTGCCAGTCAATATCTCTATACTTAGTATGACTTTTAAGATAATTATTTATAAATTCTATAAATTTATCATAAATAACGATTTTTTACGGGATGACAGTGTAAAAGAGTTTAACAATGTTTGTGCATGAATTATTTGTTTAAAGAAATAATTGATATATTAAATTAAATATTTTTAATTATGTAAAATAATAAGTATCAATTAATAATTTACATACTTTAATATAATAAATTTACTATTAGTTAGCTTTTTTTAAGTTACTATGTAATTGATGCAAAGTATTTACCATCATTACTGATAACTAATCTTTGTCGGAAACTTGGCTGACTACATTTAGTGGGATCTCCTATCTCAACCACGTTTTTTCTATCTACAAGGCTCAAACCCAATATATTGCTTAAAGAATTCAAACCTAGTTCTACTCAAACTAACAACATGTTAGTTTATTATAATTAGTTTTAATGTGTTAAATATGAATTTGATTTTAATTGAAAAAATGACTTTCTGAAACTTATAATATTTCATTGATTTTTAAACGTTGAATTATATGAAACATATTTCTATTTAATATATAAATTTATTTATTAAAAATAAAAATCATAATATATTTTAATATTAAAAAATGACGCTTGTTTTAATGAATTCATGACTCTTATATTTTTATATTTTTTCTAAACTAATATCAATATTTGTAGTTTATTAAAAATAATATTTCATACCATAATTCCACTAATATACTAAGGTTTATTACATTAATATATTGAGTTTTAATTAAAACATAACTAATATTATTTTTAGTTTTGACATTGTTAAGTTATAATAGGTGGCTCCTCTAAAGTGAGTAACTTACTTTAGAGGATAATGCAAGTAATTTCAATTTTTCATGAGAAAATTAACAATTGATATCATGTGCATAAGCATAACAAATCTTACATGTGTTGGAATATAAATTGTTAATTTTCTCATCAACAATTAAAATTATTTATTCTATCCTTACTTACTTTAGAGGAATCAAATAAAAAATATACATATTCTTACTCACTCAATTATGTTTTAATGTTGAATATTCAAGTTGTCACATGGGTCAAATGGGAGATCGTTAGTTTTTTTTTTAATAATTTATAAGTGGCCTATGCAACTAATGAGATGACTTTAAATTAAAAGATGACTTGATGTAATGATTGTTAAGCATAGTGGTAATTAGAGTTAGTAAATATTATTTTAATTTTATTAAAACAACCTCTCCCATCTCTCTTTATTAGGAGTGGTTTTTAGTCGTTCAAAGAAGTTACATTGAATGGGTTAATGCGAAAAGAGAGATATGCATACTTTTTTTTTTCCAAAAGACACCACTATTAAAAAGAAAGATTGTATTTTCATCATCAAATCTATACTGTATACATTATAAGTCACGCAAAAGGCAAGTTTTTACACATGGCATGCCCTCAACCAAGTGCACAAAAACACATTCACCCACAAATTTGCCATTAAAGGAAAATATTCAAATTTCAAATACAAAAAAGAGATGACTTTAAATCCATTGGATGTGAGTTACTATGTAAGATGCATATTGATTTTGAACCATTAGATTAAAATGGCAAAAACATACTCAAACTCACGGTTTTCTTTCTTCTTCATTCAGTCAATTATTTTCTCTCTCTTCTTCCCAACCTTTTAAAAAACCTCTAAAACCCCCTCCCTTTGGTTATCAACTTTGACATTGTTTTCAACCTATTTAGGAAGCAATTCGAAAAGTAAACTGACACCACTAGAAAAATTGAAATAAGTGACATAACAATTTACATGTGATTTTTAAAAAATTCGTCACTAAGATTTTGTGATGCCAGAATTAGTGAGGAAAATAAAATCATTACTAATTCATCGATTTTTAGTAGTGTGATTAAATTGCTTCTCATCTTCTACCCTACTTTTTTCCTAAATAAATTTCAAGAAAAATCTCACCTTGCTTGAACCCTAATTGACATAAGATGAGTGGTTTTACTTCTTTCCTTTTTCCTTTACCTTTTTATTACATGCATGATTTCATTAAAATCTTCTATTTGTTTGGTTAATTTTTTATTACAAGTTTATCTTTTTTTAATTATTATTATCTTGCATCTGAGTTTTTTTTTTTTTACACTTTACAGGTTTGTGAAAATCAAAGAAGTTTGATGTAAAAAGGAAAAAGCATATGTGGGCTGATATGCTACAATGGAGGAAATAGTTTGGTGTCGACACTATTACGAAGGTAAATGCAAATATAATTACAAGATTAGCCTATACAATGATTGGATTTGTTTGCTTTTACATCCTCTGTGCTTAATGTATACTTTTTTTCCTACAAGCTTCATAATAGTGATTGCAAAAATATGGAATAAAGTGATGCTTATAGCCATTTTACTAATTAGATTTTTTTTTTGTCATCTATTTATTTGGTCCTCTATGCTTTCTCTTATTTTTTATTTCTTCTGTTTATATAAGCCATTTAAGGATGAGGAGAATAATCATAAAGTTGTTATAATGTGTGGTCATGAAAACAAAAGCATGGTTATTTTTATAATTATAAATTTTCAAATTTTGCCCATTTATTTTTATGATTTCTTTTGAATATGATGGAATGTGTGGATGATACAGTGAGGATGATGTGCGCAAAAGCATTAAATATAATGTATGGTCATCAAAACCTCATGGAAAAAAAGAAACTCAAGAATGCTTATATCTTTCTATTTTGTTCTGTTAGTGCTCATTATCACGACATGTTTTTTGAGTTTTGATCTTGGTTTATATTATTTGTGTGTGTGTGTGTGTGTGTGTGTGTGTATGTAATGCATATTAATGTAAGAGGGAGTTCTACAAGATTGCAAAGATGGTTGGCATGAACAATAAGATAAATGGAGTAGAAGCTTTCCTGTATAGTGGCACATCATGAAAAATGACCCAATAACTAATAACAAAGATACACAAGAGGTATATATATTGTTTCATCTTAGAATTCCTTTAATAAGTTTAGAAATAATAGTTTATATTGTTTGCATTTTAAATTAGTGTGTGTGTGAAAGTTTTTACATAAGTTATTGAACTTAAGTTATTTGTTCCACCTAAACAAAAGAACTGTGTAATTTATTAAGTACATCAGTTTGTCATCTAAATTATAGAGTTATCAGATAATTGTTTGTCTACATACTTATGCACCCTTGGCTAACTATAGTGTTGATGATAGATTTAAGATTTAATGGATAATATTTGTTGTTAGCTTAACTTTGTACCTTATACAATCATTGTATTTGGTCAAGGGTTAAAGGCAAATAATCCTTATAAGTAACCATTTGGGCATCTTTTAATTACTTTTTACAATTTCCTTAATCATCCTTTAAAAACAAAAATAATTATTTCTCTTAAATAAAATTGTGCCAAATCAACCAATCATGATAAATCATTTTATTGCATATTTTCTTTTCTTCAAGAACACACTATCTTAGTGCTTACTGTTACTTGATTTCTTTGGTTAGGAGCATCTAAATTAAGGTGTCATTATATCAATTTTTATGAAAGTATTTCTTTATTGTCTTCTATTATATTTTCCACCCAATTCAAGGATCCATTGGACAAAGATTGTTTGTTTTATTTTTATACAAAGCTTTTAATATGTTTCCTATATCAAAATGTCATTCTATAAAAAGAAGGCTTATTTTATTTTCAGTGTCTTCAACAGGAATACATCAATTATTATACGCTACTCCTATTAACTATTACTTCATTAGTAGAAAATGTTGATATTTGATACTTTATCAGAAAATTCACCCCTTTTTTTAAATATCCTTTTCTTGTGCTTTATTGGACATTAAGATTTGAAAAATTAGCCTAAATTTCTTATAAATTGTATGAATCATGTCCGTGTAATGAATTGTATGACTATTTCAAAGGAAGAAAAATAAAAACAATAATTTAACTTTCAAAAATTATTTTCCAAAAAATACTGTTTCAATGAATAATTATATTCAATTCATCAATTTGAATAAACTCAACTAACAAATGATTTATTTTTTTGGGAATGATGTTTGGTCAATTACTTGTCACTATATTTATGTTATGTTGCTAATCATTTTGCTTCGTAGTTAATAGGTTATGATTTATTTTCTTGAACATGCTTTTTTTGCCCCCTTGGTGTTTTATGTATCTATTTTTCTGCAGTGAGAATGGTTAAGTTTGTCCTTGTGATACTTGTTAGCCTTAATTTATAAACTATAATTTTCAGGTTTTGAAGGATAAAAAACTTAAGGGTAAATTAGCTGTTAAGAAAGAATTATAAGGAAAATATTCAAAAATTGTTGTCAACATTGAGGTTAGCTATTGAATTAACCAAGAAACATCTTCATACTTTTGTGTTATTATGTATACTTTTAATTTAGATTATGAGTTCAGTGAATAATTATATTCAATTAATCAAATTGAATGAACTCAAATAATAAATAATTTAGTGCATGTTTGAATTGCAATTAGAGTGACTCAAAAGTACTTTTACTTCCAAAGCAACAAATTTGTCCTTATTTTGTGCTATGAAATTCGATAATATGTATTGGAATTCCCAAAAGTACTTTTGTAACTTTATTCCAAGCATAGCCTTATTTTTCTAGGAAGGATGTTTGATTAATTACTTATGACTATATTTATTTTATGTTGTTAATCATTTTGCTTAGTAGTTAATGGGTAGTGATTTATTTTTTTGAACATGCTTTTTTTTGCCCCCTTATGCTCTTTGTATTTGTATTTTTCTGTGTCATAATGGTTAAGCTTATGTTTATTGTTCATGTGATACTTACTAGCCTTCACTACACTTTATTTTACACTATTTAATGCACTAGGTGGGAACCACATTTAATTTGGATATCTTTCAATTTCATGCATGTGTTAAAAAATGACGGGTAATGCTATTAGCAATTGAAATAATAGTGGTCACCCGTTCTAAGAATATCAATGGTGGACAACATTATTTTCTTCTATATTACTATTATTGGGTCATTATGTTTCATTGCGCGTGAGTTAGAGACATATTTAGTTTGGGGAAAAATGCCACCTATTGGCTTTTTTTCTTTTTTTTTAATTGAATAATTAAATTTTTATTTCCATTAATTAATCTTTCTCAATAATAATTTCCTTTAATGGTTAAATAAAAATATTAAGTATTAAAAATTATTATTTTAATTATTAAGTTAATACTGTACATAGAAATTTAAACTTACTGCACATCCTAATTATTTAGGTCTTACTATTAATATCAAGTCATTAGCTAAATTTTCCAAGTACTTAATTTGGTTGGTTGAATTATTGTCATTTTTTCTTAGGACATTAAGAAATGCAACACTAATTAAATTTTTTTAGGTTGTATAGACATCCTTCATAGCCTCACCCACTTATCCTTCTTCTTTTTGCGTGTATGAAACCTAACCTGCAACCAATGCCACGACATGTCAACAGTACATGGTGCATCCCAACAATGTGTGCGAATGAAATACAAGCCCTTTGCAAAATATCCCTTCTCAATGCATTCCTATTTCTAAAAATTCTATTACTTAAAAATTTCATTTCTCATATAAATTAGTAATTATATTCGAATTATGTATCTATTATCTAATTTTTATTCATGCCACTATATTAATTAAATTACTTGTAACATTATAAACTATCTAAATGATTATTTGTTCAATATTCTTATATTCTCTATAGGTTTGCAAAGATTGTTGGTATGGACAACAAGATAAAATGGAGTGGAAGCTTTCTTGTAAAGTGGCACATCATAAAAGATGAATAGATAACTAATAGGAGAGACACAAAAGAGGTATCTATATTGTTTCATCTCATAATTCCTTTAATAAGTTTAGAAATAGCATGTTCTACTAATAGTATTTTAAATTAGTATGTGTGAAAGTTTTAATATGAGTGATTGTGGTTGTTTGTTCCATTAAAAAAGAATTGTATAATTTATCAAATGTATTGTTTTATTATCTAAATTACTGAGTTATTAGATAATTGTTTGTTTGCATACTCATGCACACTTGGATAATTATAGTGTTAGTGATGAATTTAAGATTTAATAGATAATGTTTATTGTTTAACTTTTTTCTTGGAGGCTTATTCAATCATTGCATTTGGTCATTAATTTTTTTTTTCTCCAAAACAAAAAATTTCTTCCAATTTCAATTATACCAAATTAGAAAATTTCCCATTCTACCAATAAATTAAATTTGATTACTTAATATCTAATCTTATTGGTTTTTTAGTAGTTGTCTGTTATGTCTGATTGAACAATTAGAATTCATAGAAAAACTTCATAAGTCACCAAAATCCAATCATTCATTTGTCCTACAATAAATTATTTTTCATTCCTCCAATGGTGGCATCCAAATGTCAAACTCAACTCTGAGCACTAGTCGCTTTAGTGAAGACTCTAATAGAAATTTCAAGGACTAATGCTAAAATTGTAACGACCTGTTGTTGCAACATGTCACCAATTCAACAATTATTGCAGAAAAGATTCAATTTTAATTTTAGAAATCTCTTATTAATTTATTTAATGAAGATGTGTGTAAATTGTGTGTGTTTTATTTTTCAATTCCCAAAACGAAAACATCTAAAAGTTTCAACACATAAGCATATAATATACTGGATAATACACAAAAGTAGCACAACGAAGGAAATACAATATGGTGCCTAATGGCACTACCATCCCATAAGTAGAATATCTAAGTATCTCAAAATAAAGCATACATGGCCATCAAATACAACTCAAAAGAGACAATACATCAAAAAGGGAGCAGGGAAGTCTACTATATGACATCTACTCCCTAGCTGGCCACAACTACATCCTACTCTTATCAAGGACAGTGAGGAGAGGTGGAAGAAGCATCCTCATCAGTCTCTCTGGCCCTGTCAAAACCCATCCGTGGGCGTCGCCCTCCATGGAACAAATGCCTATACTCAGATGCATATCCAACAGGCATAGAAGGGCGTGATTGGGTATGCCAATTCTCTCCAAGCAATTCACGAAAGTCAACTGTCACGGAAACATAAATGGAAGAAACCATAATACCTATTGGAACAAAACAGATAACCAACACTCCATTAAAACGTGCCTCCTAGGCCTCCCAATTAATCACCCAGCCACCACCTTGGCCTTTCACAACTGGCACGATCTTAATGCTAAAAGGTCTTGGTTAGCTTCGACTGGCCATCTACTCCCGTGAGCAAAACGCCACGATCATCATAGTCAAACACAAACACGCTAGGGTAAACTTATAAACAAATGATTAACCATAACATTCCATACATCTCTGAGAAGACAAACAACAAATATACTCAACAATTTACATGAATACTATAATAACTGGACATATAGTCCCAAGTCAATATGATATGGTCGCGCAATGCATGCAGACACGACTACATGGAGATTTTCAACAACTTTGAGTGATCATCTAGACGTATCCCTTAATGTGGTACATCAACAACACCCTTTGCAGGGCAAGAAGGCGGTACGTGCCTAAAACCAACTAGGGGATTACTGGTACTGATCTTGGATCAACTGTGGCTTCGTCAAGTTATGCATATGTGGGTAGTCACCACCACGGCTCAAGTTTACAATGATCCCAGGTCACTTGTGGAATTGCGCATTCGTATATCCTTAAGGATACCCTAGGTACCTCCACTAGCCCTCTCAATGCTTATCAAGCGTTCCTCAACGACTTATGCATGAATGCATGTCAACAAGACAATATTTAATCCATGTTAGGATCCAACAACATTCCCGCTTAGATTCTCTTTTATGTGGATTAGACATATCAACAATATGTTTGCCACCTTTGCAGGCCAAGCCTTTCCACGAGATACTAAGCATAATCATCACCTTGTTCTCAAGGTCTTATATGACAAAATCCCTTAGAATTTTTCAACGACTATTTTCCTCGTATTTTCGACGTTCACCATTATGTCGAATAATTTATGTCCTTATAGTTTTAAGACAATTATTAAATATTATCTTTAACTACATGTACATATATATTTAAGCTACTGTACTAGTTTACGTCATTATAATTTTACTTGGTTTCTTCTTCTTCTTATATAATAAATAAGTATAATTTATATCTAACCTTACAGCTTATACTTGACTAGAATTGGTGGAGAAAAAAGAAATCTTTAACTTATTAAAAACTAGAATATAATATTATGATGATTTAAAATAGATTATTTCTATTTAGAAGGAAATCTCGTTGAAGTGAAAATCTTTTTTTTTGTCCTTAATTTTGTTTTTCTTATAAAATTAACACTATATGTATACATTTTTCTCAAAGAAAGTATTTAAAACTATAAACCAAAGCCTAAAAATTATTTTTTAGCTAATTTAATTTAAAGGGTCTTATATCATTGATTATAAAATTATGAAATATTGGTTTTACACATAAAATGAATTTATTCTACGGTTTGTCTAGAGACTGTACTACTTCGCCCATTTTTTTTTCACATCGTACAAGATCTTTTTCAGATGCATCCATGCTCATAATTATATGACTCCAATTCCTAATCACCATATAAAGGTGTTATAGATGTTTTTTATTAGGATTTTTACTTCACCACAAGTTATTTTTTAATCCCTATATGTAAGTTACTAATCATTATATCTTAACCCTGTGTAACTAAACTTTAGTCTATTAATTCCTTAAGGTAATATCTATATTGCATGATCTACATTCTAGACCACGGGGTAAAAATTGTCAAGAGTTTTCCATAACTAATAATGAGACTATTATAACCACTAGGTGCTTTTACTAGGATCCAACAACAAGGTTTATATATTCAAAATTTCTGGATGCAGTGAACCATTTTTTTTTTTTATTTCTTGGTTCAATGTTTAGGCACTATAGGTATTTTATGACTTTCCAAAAGTCATTATCAACTAAATACTCATGTTAAGGCTTTTAAGTATAATAAATCACATTTTTTTAACATGTAAAATAGTACACAAGTCCAGTCACAGTTGTATTTTTGGGTAGCATAAGGTCTCAATATCATGTTCAGAAAATTTTATGCAGATACATAATGATCCTACCCATTCAAGTAATTATTTTTTTCATGGTAAAATCATATAAAACCATATTTTTCCAACACCAAACAGTAATCACAATAACTCATACTATGATATATGTCATGATGCATAGCAGAGAAAAGCATAAGATTACTAAGTCATAAGAATAAACAAACAATATTCCAACAACAACCCAACCATAACAACCATTAAAGATCCAACAACAAACCAACTAGCAGCTAGGGGTGTTCGCGGATTGGATTGGATTAGTTTTTAGACAAAAAACCATCCGATCCAATCCCTTCGGTTTTGTCCTTTGCCTATCCGATCGGTTTGCTTTTAAAATCAAATCCGATCCAATTTATTTTGGTTTAGATTGGATCGGTTATTGGTTTTTCAATACACTATACATTAATGATGATATAATTTTTTTTTTACTATTCTAATTATATTCAATCACTGTATAATTTTTTTTACTATTCTATAAAATTCAATCACTGTCAACAAATACCGTGCCAATTACAAAATAATAACTGTACTATTGGAAATAAAATATGAACATGTGGTCTAATTAAAATCCCCTGCCAATTACAAAATAAAAATTGAGCTATTGGGAATAAAATCTAAACATGTGGTATCTTGAAATCCCTTACCAATTACAAAATAAAAACTGAACTATTGGAAATAAAATTTAAACAATTAATATCTTGAAAATCCCTGCTAGTTACACCAATTCATAGTTTATAACAATGGTTATAATAACGTTAAATTGTCTTGAAATCTCTTAACAAAATTACATAACTAGTAGCAACATGATTGAAAATACACAAGTAACATTCTTAACAAAATAAATACATGCAGTAATCATGCATCTTCCAAACAAGTTTCTAGCCCCTTCAGTCTTCCCAGCAAAGCGGCCAATTAAACACCAGTAAGCCATTGTCTTTGAACTTAAAATTCACAGTAAACATTCCTGCCATAATTGTACAAAATATTAGACTTAGCAGGCAAGTTCAGCAGACAATATAACATGACAAACAATGTGTAAACAAAATGAAGGCAGATTATGACTAACATAATTGAAAATCAATAGACCAGCAAAAAAAATATCCAAAATGAAGGCAAAAATAGATGCAAAATATACCAACGAGCAAAGAAAAATGAAGGCAAGGCAAAATATACCAACAAGCAAAACCAAAATTAATCGGATTCAGCACCAGAATCATCTTTAGTAGGTTGTGCATTTGGATTTAATTTTGAAAAATTGAAATACAAACTTGTCATTGTTGTCAATAAAGGATAAAAACAAAATTAAAATAAATATAGTAGTAATTAGGTTAAAGTATATTACCTAGTTCCATCTTTTCAAATTCTCCTACAAGTTCTTCGACACCAGTCATTAATGGAGTTGACCAGAACCAATTTTGTGCACAAATTAAAGCCTCCACTGTCTTTGGAGTAAGGGAACTCCTGTAAGTATTAAGAACTCTACCCCTAGTGCTAAATGTTGATTTTGATGCAGCTGTAGACACAAGCATAGCCAATACATCCTTAGCTTTTTGTCCAAAAGTAGGATATTTGCTAGAATTGGCCTTTCGCCAAGTCAAGATGTCAAAATTTTGAGTTGCCTTCTCCAATGTCTCCATGAGATACAAATCCACCTCATTTTTATTCATACTCTCACTCATATTCATATCTTTCTCAAACTCCATTGCAAATGAAGAATTATTAGTCATTGATATATCAGAAGTTACAATATCATGAGGAGTTTGTGTAGAATGAGATTCAACATTTCCAAAACTTCTATAGTTATTGTACATTTTGTTGAAAGTCTCCTTTACTTTGTCAATTAAAAAATCAGCATCCACCTATCAAAAAGCTTATCAAAACTTCATTGCACAAATTTCAGCTTGTATCGAGGATCAAGTACCACAGCTATAAAAATCATCATGTTGATATGTCTAATATTCCGCCAATATTTATCATGTTTCACTTTCATTTTTTCAGCCATGCTTATAAGCACTGGATCAACACTCTTTGTCAAAGACTTCAAGGTATTTACTATAATGCAATATTCATGAAAATATTGAGAAGAAGTCACAAACGAAGAACTTGACACTTTCTTAGTGACTTCATAAAAAATTTTTAGAAACCTCACAAACACCCGTGCATTATCCCAATCCTTAATTTTTGGAATACCACCCACCAACAATGCAAATTCGGTGTCTCGCTCTCCCAACCTTTTAAATGCTCTTCGGAACTTTAGAGCACTTTCAAGCATAAGGTAAGTGGAGTTCCATCTATTTGGGACATCTAATTGTACAGTGCAATTGTCTTACATCCTACAATCCTTTATGAAAGTTCTAAACCTATCCATATGACTAGGAGAAGAACGTACAAATCTAATAGCATTTCTAATTCTACTGATTGAAGCATGCAACTCCTTTAATCCATCATTAACAACGAGATTTAAAATATGAGCACAGCATCTAACATGCAAATATTCACCTTTCAAAGGATGAGCATTCCAATCCTCCATTCTAACTTTCAAGTAAGAAATAACAACATCATTTGAACTTGCATTATCAACTGTAATAGTGAAAACTCCAGAGATTCCCCAACTTAAAAGACACTTCTCAATTTTCCTACCAATGGTTTCACCTTTATGATTCTTGATCTGACAAAAATTTAGTATCCTTTTATGCAATTTCCATTCACTATCAATGAAATGTGCGGTGAGACACAGATAGTTCAAATTTTGCACAGAACTCCAACAATCAGTAGTTAGACAAACACTTTGATTTTCAGCACTAAGTATAGTTTTCAGCTTATTCTTTTCATTGGTGTAAAGATTTCAACTATCCCTAGCCACAGTGATCCTTCCAGGAATTATGAACTTAGGTTGCAAAATACTCAAGAAATACTGAAATCCTTCCCCCTCAACAAACTTGAATGGCAACTCATCTACAATAATCATCTTAGCAAGAGCTTATCTACATGCTTCAATATCAAATGCAACAATAGCAAAAGTAGTACCGATCCCTTTCCCATCCTCCTTTTTTATTTGTTGGAAACTAAGAATTGTTTGACTAGGATCGGTATCTTTGAGAAATTGTTTGCATTGATTCAACAAGTGATTTTTCAGATTACTTGTTCCATTTTTATGTGTATCACATGCATAACTTGCTGAATACCACTTACATTTAGCTCTAGCACTTGATGACTTACTACCAACCACTTTAACAAAATGATCCCCTACCCAAGATTTAGGTTTGGTGGGTTTCTTCTTACCTCCATCATCTTCTTCTACTACTAAAGTCTCTACATCCTTCCTTTTTTTGTCATTCTTGGGCTCTGCTAACTTGTTTGAAATGTCTTCTGTCATAGTAGCTTTAACTGAAAACACGATGGGTTTAGTTGTTTCAATCACTCCCTCAACATTTTGCATATTTTCTGTCTGCATACACAAAGCAAGCAAATTAGAATTTGATTAAATGGTGATCTTAAATTAAAATTCCATTAAATAAGCTCAATACTTACCTCAAACATTTTTAATAACTCTTCTTAAATCTGCTCAGAAGACATTGACTAGACCTCATTAACCAAATCAGCTTCAAGTTTTTCTGTTTAGCATAAAACAAAATTAGAAGTTTAGTTTTCTATACATAGATACTTGCTAAGTGGGAGGCTACAGACAATGCAAGAAACTAAAAGTATAACATAAATTAAACCCATTAGATTAAATACTCACCACCAGCAAGGCAGCAAACACCTGAGAGCCACATAAGTGTACATGGCACACAGCCTTACCCAAGAGACGTGACTTCAAAGTCTTAGGGGTGTGATATGTTGCTGCAACACAGAAAAAAAGAAAGGATCGGAACCAAAACAATAGGGCTAGCGCCGACGGTGACAGGCTGATAGCAGACGAAGGTTCCAACTCGCGAGTAGAGGGGGCACGATAGGAGGAGACATGACGACGGGGAAGAGACGAGGTCACGAGGGGAGAAGGCGTGACTGGAGGAGGCACGATGGGGAGGAATCGAGAACGGGACACGAGGAGGCATGGCGGAAGGACGTCCAATGGAAAGGATGCGCAGCATGAGACATGCGATGAGGAAAGGCTAGACATAAGGACGTTTGATGGGCGAGCAACGTGACGCCACGACGTGAGACACAGGTGTTAGGTGGCATGCGCGGTGGTGATGAGGAAGTGTGGTCCTGGAGGCTGAGGTGAAGAGGAGGTGCAACGTAAGGCCATCCACTGGCTAGAGCACCGCATAATGCTTCCAATCTTAGGTAATTGGACTTGGGTTGGGAAGTCAGGCATACTACTGGCTTGGGCCTTGGGCCTATTGGCATAAGAAAATAACAGTAATTCAGATGTAAAAATTTTGTGATCGGTTCAATTTGGATTAGATCGGTTTTCACTAGGAGAACCGAAAACCGATCCAATCTAATTAAAAAATGCAGTTTTTTTTTGTTTTCGATTTTTTTGGTTATCAATTTTTCAGTTCAGTCACTGCGGTTTAATTCGATTTGGATTGGTTGATGAACACCTTTACTAGCAGCTCAATATTTTCTTACCAGCACTTAGTAGTAGAAGAAAAGAAAACAAGCAAAGAGTAAGCTCCTTACAAGTTCGTCAAATGATGAACACTTCACAATTTTTGCTCAGCCACCAAAGGGAAGAAAACTTCAAAAAAACTGGAAGAGAATTAGTCAATCTATTGCACAGTCTTGGAGTTGAACAAGGTAAAGCTCCCCTTTTTTCTTCATGTCAATGGGTATTTAAAATAAGGCAAGGGAGGGTCTAAATCTAGTGGTCAATGGGAACTCTTTTGGCTAATGGATTAAAGATTGAAAAGTTCATTAAAACTTTGGTTAATGTAAGGGTTTGGTTGGACGACCAAGAAAGGCTAAAAATGGGTGGTTTTCTTTTGAATTTTCTAACTAAAAAGGGTTAATGTGTTTTACTAAAAATTGGGGATAAGGTTTAACCAAAATTGGTAAATTACAAATGTAATCTCCCTTGAAATTAGATGCTAATTATCTTGGAAAATGTGTTAATGACACATTAGGATTGGTTTATGATAAATCTCTGATTGCTTGTTCATTTACACAATGAAATTTTACATTGACAGTGTATAATTAAGGTTTTAGTTTAATATGAACCTCATCTAAAATTGTCACATAAAATCATACAAGGAGTTTTAATTAAATTTTATCAATTAAACTAAATTTAAACTTTCTCTTGTAATTAATTTCAATCACTTTTTAAGTCACAGGTTAAAAAAAATGAAGTGTTACAAAAATGCTTTTAAAAAAAGGTATGTATAATATATATACACACCAACTTGCTTTGACGTCCATACCCATCTACCACATGTGGCCTTTACCCTAACATCATGAACTCTATTCATCACATTACATAAATACTTTGCCAAGATGGACAAAATATATGTTAGTTACACGAGGGTAAAAGGGTCTCTTGACGATGAATATAGTTGAAGAAAATCTAATCAATAAGACATCCTTGGAGGCATGTACCCGAGGTAACACCAATTTAATCATCGTTGAATGTTAATTTTGTAAATAAATGTTATGTCTATATTCTATGACTCTATTGGATTGAACTGTACATATATACTTTGTTTGTATGCAGGGTCTATTATATATGCAGCCACATAAATGCTCCAGGATGCTTGGCCACAAAGCAAGTGCAAAGTGTAAAATCTACGGAGTATTACCATAACTAAGCCTAGATTTTTTAGAATGGAAAAACTTTAAGACATAAACACAACATGTGGAAGCTACTCATAAATATAATTGGATTTTATACAAGAATAATACAATAAAATATCATATATGCCTAATACAATTCATGTATCACCCGAAGGTGTCATATAAAACATAAAGAGGAAATATAAGAAAGTAACTTAAACTAGGCCACGTCTTCTTGCATGTGCCTCTAAGCTTCATCTACACACGTCTTCACCTGTATTCTGAAAAAAAAAAAAAACTTAAAGAAGTGAGATATAATGTCTCAGTGAGTATTCTAAGGACTCTACGATTGAGTTAGACTCTCCTACCTTCACAACCTTTATTACCTATATCTCATGGCTTTACCCTCACTTAAGTCTCTCAAATTTCCACATACCTATAGTAGGATCTATACCTTTCAATTGTCAATACTTCCTATTAACTCTTCTTTCATTCTCACAACTGTTATACTAGTTTACGATTTCATTTTTAACCTAAGAGTTCATCCTCATTACTAATACCTTCTTACCATAACCCTCTCTAATATTTTAATCATTTATGTTTAGATTCTACCCTATTCCCTTTTGATATTTAAAGTTGTCCACTAGGGATCAAGTCTAAGGCTATAAATACTCTAGAATAATCTTGACATTCCCTTAACACTTACCTTAATCCCAATTTATTCTCTCTTACTTGTCTTATACCTTTTTATTACGCCAAGTGGAAATTCACTCTTTTTCTATCTTATTCATAACTATTTTTGTCTAACTAGAACCCTCACAACACTACTCTATGGTCTAGCCCTTCACATAACTTTAAGTAGCAAAAGATATTCCTAATTACAAACATATGTTCTTATTTCACATCACAAGACACAATTATGATTTTCACATATACACACACATTATATCTATCACTCGTGAACAAAGGTACATAGACTTCACATAATTATAACATAACACACTTTAACATATCAAGCTACAACAAGATGCATATGCATGTTATGTTCCTAAATCTCTACTCATACATATGTGGTACCGACTTAAACTTCTCGAAAAGTAGACTAAGAGTAAGTATAAGATCATAAGAAGCGTCATTGGTACCAATGCCTTCGGTTCTCGCACCCACAACTAATATGATATTCTTTGGTGATTAGTTAGGGTTACCCAACTTTGTTAGTACACTTCGGTTCCATAGGATTAGCATGGGTCATTGGGGTTTTCATACCAGATATCATCACTCCCAAGGCTAGGGTTAACAACCCATCCTGGCCTCCACCAAATCCTTACATACTTTCTTTCATCACATAGCTCAAATGTTATGATGCATAATAATACGAACAATGCACATGACTTTAGTTAAATATTTCACACTAAGGATCCCACCTTTCATAGATTGGGTTCCTTTTCACTATGGAATACCCGTTACTTTACACACACCATGGCATGGGATCATACATAAGCACATTTAGTAGATCATGTCATAGAAATTCATAAGTTATTACCATAGAGCATTTACCACAAGTCAATAGTATGCACATTCTCTCAAGGCAAGTACTAACCATAATATACAGATCCAATAAGACATTACAGTAATACCAATTATACATGGAAGAAGCATAGAAGGCATCAACATAAACTTACAATCCTTTACTCTTACTTAGGACATCAACTTTGGTGTCTCAGAGAGTCACGCTTAGCGCTATACCCTTAGCACTTAACTCCACTTCACTTTACTTTCAGACCAACTCTCTGGTAGGTCCATGCTTAGTGCTAAGAGACTAGTGCTTAATGTCACTTATATAGGAAATGACTAGTATATGCACACTTAACGCCAATTCTAGCGCTAAATGCCAAACCTTTAGAGAATAAAGGGTAATTCCCTGCCTTTCCCACGCTAAGCCCGACATTTCTGGCACTTAGTGCTACCATGTTAAGCCCCATATTTCTGGCAATTAGCGCCATCACGCTAAGCCCTAAATTCATGGCGTTTAGCATCAAACCTCTAGGGACTCTCTGTCTCTCTCACATTTAGCATCAAAATTCTGGTGCTTAGTGCCAACTGCGATTTATGCAGATCGCGAGGGTTCACAAAATCTATAACCTACGATTGTCCTTGGCTTCCAAACACTCCCAAATAGATTAATAAATACTTAATCACTTTTATTACACTTCTAAACATTTAATCTATTGTATAAAATCTTCAATCATACACAATCTTTCCAATACTTATCAAATCTCTAACTTAGACACAAAGGGGGAAAGGTAAACAAAGATACAAACCAAAACCTAAGGAATAAGGGAGGACATAGAGGAAAGCACTCACCTTTAGGGATGCGTAGAACTGAGTTATGGGGCTTGGGTTCTTCGGTCTTTGCTCCTCCTCTTTCTCTTTCTCTTCCTCTTCTTCTTTTTCTCCTCATCCTCTCAGACTTCTCGCTTCTTTTATTTTTGGACGATTAAACCTAACTCTCTTTCTTTATTCCCTTCTTATTACATGTGGGTGGGGGTAAGTGACTTAGTAGACTTAAGTCCCTTATCGAGCCTTAAATACTCTTTTGGGTTTTATTATCTCATTCCTACTAATTTCTAACACTAGGATATCAATAACAATAACAGTAATAATAATAATAACAACAATAATAGTAATAACAATAAATATAATAACAACAACAAAACACATGAATAATAATAATAATAATATTAGATATAATAATAAATACAAAAATACAATAGTAACAATAACTCTTAACCTATTTTTTTATCCAATAAAACATTGGAAGGTCCTAAAGGGCTACCTTATGGTTTATTTCTAGTACATGAAATTGAGGGTGTTACACAAAGATCTTTATTGTTGTATATTATATAACAAATTGCACACATACTTCTGTAAACACAAGATATTTGAGTTCAAATATACTTGTAGAATGGAACCACTAAATATGTGAAGAAGATTGTTATTACTTTGAATAAAGCTAAAGTACTTAGAGAAGATGCGGTTGAGTTTTAACAAGTTTTTGATGGGCTTTTAGCATAATAGAATGCAATTAGTTTTATTGTTTGCAAGATGTCCTTGATTTCATTTGTTTTTCATTAAAGAAATTCATTGAGGAAAAATGAGAAGATTATGATATTTTATTGGATAGAAAAAATAAACTTGGATTCACATTTTCTTTCCTTGTAATACATATGTTTGTTTCCTTGGGCATTTTAATAAAATGGACAAAAGCGTTTTTTTTTTTATTGTAGATATAGTTAGTCAATTGACCTACAAGCAATTCGTGTTTATTATTCATGTTAGAACTTGAAAACTAACTTTGATGGTGATTTGTGAATGTTTAAGGAAGGGACTTGGTCATGAAAGTAGTATTTTGTTTAGTTTTTATACTTTTTATTATATCTTGTATTTATGACTCAAGTACTCAATTTTTTAAGTGAAGTTAGAAGGCCTCTAGAAGTGAAAAATGATTATTACCAAATAATGAATGACTAATATATTTTCTACCAGGATGTCAATCTAAGAGTGGTTATTTGGAGACTTAATGTAGTTGTAAGTATTTGCTTCTTAGGTCTTACATGATGAAAATTATTTTTTATGGACATATTTTAATTTAACTTTATATGCTCTAATCATTTTGTATAAAGTTTCTTAAATTGATTAAGAATCCAACATTGAAAAAGTGAAAAAGTGTTGGTTACCGATAAATGAAAACTCAAGCTTTCATTGCTCAATTTTTTGTTGCGTACTTCAAAATTGATTCAGGATAACTATATTATCAATGTATGTATTTAATGTTATTAAGTTGAATAATAAATTATTATTCTTTTTTTATTTTACATGTTAAAATTTATATGTGAATTGATTAGTATAAAAGTATGTATAAAACATAACACAAAAAGATAAATATTTTGCACGAAAAGACATCAACATATAAATTGTCATAAATATTTTATTATAATTTATACTTCAAACTTATTTATTTCAGTTCTAAATATAGTAAAATTAGATATTATTTATAGTATACATAATGTCAAAGTTTCTAATTTGACATCAAATTGCTTTTGATGGTAATTTCAATTTACTTTCTTGTTAATGTTAACCAAAAATGTATCATTAACACAATATCTATAATGTCCATCAATAAAGTCTTTACATTTGGAGGTATTGCAACTAGTACATGAAGGTAAGTCGAGAAAAAAGACTGTAGAAAAAAGCAAAAAATATTTTAAAGAACTTGAATCATGGATCCAAGTAAGTTCTCTATACCCTCATAATAAAAATTAATAGAATGTGAAAATTTTGAATCCTATGTAGTTTTGTCAGTTTTCATGAAATGCATACATCTTGATGTTGTAGAAAAGATGACACCTTATAATTGATTTGCACCAATTCCTCTAATGGTTAATGGAACATGGAGCTAAGTTAAGTGGACTACCTACAGGTTGACCTATGAAGTTTTAGTTTGTTCCATCTATGTTACCCTTCTAATTGGTGTTAGCTTAAAAGTAACATGCCTTTATAGATGTTAAGGGTTAGTAGGTGGCTTGATAATGTGGTATTAAATCAGGTGGCCTACATGACAAATTATTGAAGTGAATGAAGCCTTGAAAATGGATATTAATAGGTGCATTAGGTTGTAATTACAAAATATGAGAATGTAAAAACACACATTAAACATTCATGATACTTAAAACATAATAGATGGAACTTTTTTTTTCTGCTACATTAGCTTGCTTGTTTTTTAATCCTTTATTACCACTATGCTTATGGTTAAATATCTTAATGTGATAGCTTTTATTTACATTACTCCAATTACCAAAAAGTCTCCCATTCACATTATTTGTTCTTATACTTTACTTCTGTCAATTTTTTCCCATTTGATATACCTACCATGATATATATACAGTCTTCCATAACCACCTTAAAATGTTTTAGGGTGCCAAATTCCATTCCAATTTCAAAATTCATATGACCAAAAAAGTTGCTTTACTAAATTGAGAAAAAAAAGTTTTTTACTTCCACCACCATCATCACTAGTACTTGTTGATGATTTTAGCTTTTTAAAATGATAACTATAATTATTATCATTATGTGTTTCTTGTTTAGATTAAGGCCCTTCAATATTTTGCTCATTTTTCATATTGCGAATATAAATTTGTTTATGCCCTATATGATCCCCTCATGATTCTTTATATGTTTCTTCATCGTCATAATTGTTGTCATAATTAGTCACACATGCTCTCTTCCTACTATACCTCATGTGTGTTATCTTTAACTTACTTTTCATTTTTTTTTTGTATATTCCTTTTAACCTTCTTCCCCTTATGTGCATTGGCTTTCATGTTCTTTTTCTATGTAGTGGCTTTAGCTTTCATAGCCTTTTACTATTCTTTATCAAATTAAATTTTGTCATCTTCTTCACTCGAAACAGAATGAGGCACATATGAGTTGTCCTCTACACTTTCACAATCATAAGTGGACTCATTGTCACAAAAGCTATGATGTTGATTTGAACTTTGCTTTGGTGAATGAGTTTGATCTTAAACTGTTGGCTTAGGTCGGATTCCAACAAGTATTTCAATAATGGATAGGCTATTAATTGCTAAGTGTTCAAAACACATACAAATCTCTCCATTGTTGTGTCTAAAAATACCACACATCTCAATGATATTATCATCACATTTCAAGTCCCTCAAACCAAAATCCAATTCTTAGTTAAGCATCAATCAATAACAATAATCATGTGATACCAGTATTGCTTGCATATGTCTATCAATAAAAAAATATTTTTTGTATTTGAGTTTAACTTTTCATAAACATTTATCATCACCTATATATTTAAGCACTCGTTGCTCATTTCTTATAGACTTTCCTCCATAGTGTAAATATATGTTACTTCATATGACATCTTGTATGAATCAATATGGCACTTAAACAAATAAAAAAAAAAGACATACATTGTGTAATGAAAACTGAATGGTGGATCTCAAAAACAGAAAAAGAAAAAGGAAGACAACATGGTGGACCATATTGAATAAATAACTCATTTCTTATTAGGGAGTACGCAGGTATATTATTCATAAAAATAGAAAAATGACTAAATGAATCACAACAAACACTACAAGGACCACCTTTTTGCAGTAACAAAAAAAGGTAATAAATCAAAATAAATAATTTTAACCAAAGAAAATGACATATTTCTTCGATGGAAAATTTAGAGTAAAGTAAAT
This sequence comes from Spatholobus suberectus, assembly GCA_004329165.1. NCBI lineage: Eukaryota > Viridiplantae > Streptophyta > Magnoliopsida > Fabales > Fabaceae > Spatholobus > Spatholobus suberectus. The sequence goes on from CM014732.1 coordinate 21,423,754, forward strand.
ATATCTTGCTTCCTTTTCATTATTCTTTTTCACTAAAATCCAATTTTGGTAGTGACATAAAGTGTTTTTATTTTTAGATTGTCGAGTTTAACGAAGGTCAAAGTGAGGAAATGCATTTCTATCATTTTTAGGATGTTTCTTTTATTACAATAAGTTTTCAAGCAAGGTAAAAGATAGAAAAAGATTTGACCAAGTATCTTTATATATTTTATCAATTTATTCATCGAAAGATAAAGAGAGAGAGTTGTCCATATATTAGTCACATAACATCCTATATGTTGTTTAATGTATCTTGTGAGCAAGTCAATTAGCGTTATGTAATTGACACCAATGTAGGAACCAAAATGGCCAATGAATTACACTTTTCAATATCATTTTTATTAATTTTTTAGTGACTAAAATGATCAATTCTAACATTTTTGAGGACCAAAATGACAATTTATTCTTAAAGTAAACCTTTTACATGAAAAAATAACTTAAAAGATGTATTTGAATATAAAGTTAATTGAAATATAGGTAAAAAAAACTTAGAAGACTTAATTGTATAAAAAAATGTTAAAAGAATCAAATTGAAACTTGATTAAATTTAGAGGAAAAAATTATATTTTTATCCAAAATAAGACTATATTGTTGAAAATATAATAAATTTAAAATCATACTTAAAATATAAATTTATATTTTAATGATTTTGTTTAAACTTTATTTAATATATTTTGAGAAATGAATTTAAATTTACATTAATCTATTTTGATAAATTTAATTCTTTTGAAAATTTACAAAATATAAAAAGTTCAATACTATCCAAATTCAATTAGGTTAAATTTAGGTCTTAAACCAAACTAATTAAATAATAGAGTAAATTACACTAATACCCCATTAGATTTTTGCAAATTACACACGATATCTCTTCTTTTTTTATTTCTATATTAACCTCTTTAATTGTTTGAAAAACATTATACTAACACTCTTATATATTATACTAACCCCCTTAATTATTTGAAAAATATTATATCATGTATCCTTACAAGGGAGGTTGTTGTAAACACTAAAAAAACAAGATAAATATGTACAATCTAAAAAAACTTGAAGGGGTATTAGTGTAATTTACTCTAAATAATTCTCCCTCTAGACTTTAATATAAGGCACTATATAAAAGATATTGATGGTTCTTTTTATAAGGCATTTTACAATTCCTATGAAGCATTTAATTTTTTTTTTCCATTATTTGCCCTTATTAAAGACTTTGAATATTTGTCAATTCCTTATTTAATTACAATTCCTCATTTAATAGTGGTGCTTAATGCTTTAAGTTAAAGTCTTCACATCACCCGCAACAAATCAATGATGATTAATGATGGTAAAATTGGTATGTTATAATATTTTTTTAAAAGCCTAATAAAATCAACTAAGGCCCTGTTTGTAGTGGTTGCGAGTTTTCAGTTTTTGGTTTTCAAATGTAATTTTTAAAACAAAACTTGTTTAACAAAATTAGAATTAAAGTAGTTTTTAACTCATTTTGAAAACAGTTTTGGGTCAATTTTCAAAATAATAATAAAAAAGGTTTTCAAGGTTATGTTTTAAGTTTTTTAAAATATGCTCCACGCCCTCGTATCATTCTAGTTATCTCTTCTCTCTACAACAGGGTTTCCATTCTCATGGCTTCTTCGTCTCCATTGCTGTAGTGCCAACGTATCTTTCTTATATTGGGTCCAACTATCCAAGTTCATGATTTCTGGTTGCATGTGATTTTCCCCAGATTTTAAAAAGTGAAGAATTATAGAAAAACCTGACTCAATCCAAAAACATGAGCCTTTTGGCTTAAATGCACTAGCCAGTGCATTAGTTTTGGGTGATGATCTTGTTGACCCTGTTGATTCATCAGCCAAACCCATCACCAAACATCCAAGGCACCGTCTTGGATGCACTTGTATTGTGTGTATTTAGCCCCCAAGTGGAAAGGAGAGACATAAGCCAACATGCACTTGCCTTGCCTGCATGATTGTGAAGCGCTGGTTCAACACCCTTATGATGCGTAAGAAGAAACGCCAATCAGAACGTGAAGCAGATGTTGGTTTAAAACTGATAACAATCTTTTAAAACTGGAAAAAAAAAAACTGAAACTAAAAACTGGTTTTGGTTTTTAAAAATTTAAAAACTAAAAACTGAAAACCACCCCAAACGAGGCCTAATTTAATTATTTTTACTGGTTTGTGTAATTCTATTACAAGTGCCTTACATTAAGTACAAGAGGGAATTTTACAAAATAATTAAATTAGATCAATTAACTTTATTTTATTTGTCTCACTGATGTAACCCAACTAGCGTTGGCAATGGGTAGGGTTTGGGTAGAGTACTATACTACATGTCTCCATACTCGTGTTTGAAAAAAAATACCTATACCCAACTTCATACCCGTGCAGGTAACAACTTTAATCCCAGCTCCATACTCGCTAAGTATTTATATACCTATATCCGCACCTGCTACCTGCACCTTACTTATGTGTAAAGTCAATAAATCAATAAAAATATTATTTAAAAAGATTACTTCAACTAAATCGAAATTTCACTCTTAATTATATCATCCAAATGTAACCTTAAATCATCTAAACATTACATCAATGCTTTGTTTAGTAGCGTTAAAATAGGGGAGATGGTGGAAGAAGAGGGAAGACTGAAGAGAAGGGAAATGTGCAATTTTGTTCCGTTTGGGAGAGTGGAAAGACGATGAAATTTTCGAAAAAAATTATGGGACCCATAGCTTAAACCTTCCACATAAGAGTGAGCGGATTAGCAAAGAAATCTTATAGTTTGCTACTCTTTTTCCAAAAATAGCCCTTTGCATGTGTTCCTTACGATGAAGCTCGACGGTGTTGATGGGAAACCATAACCAGGCCGTGTTCCTTTGTTCATGCAAAATCGATTTTGCACCAAAGAAATCGATTTCGATCTGTTATGTGTTGTACAAAAACTAGTGAAAATCAATTTCATGCTATTGCAAAATCGATTTGGGCCACTTCAAGTAATATAAACTAATTTTGTCACATGCAAATCAATTTTGCTTGTGATTTGTGGAGGCAAAATCAATTATGTGGACAATTTTTTAAGCACAAATAATTAATTTATTAAGTACATAATTAATTCATATTTTCAATAATTAATACTATATTTTAAGAATACACACACACATATATAACATATTTTAGTTAAATTATTATATTAATAATAGGTGTGAGTATGAGGTAGGTTGAATATTATAGTACTCATGCTTGCATTCATCTCAACTAAAAATTACGGATAAATACCCACTTCCAAGCTCATTTCAAATAAATAAGAATACCCTCAACCACTGTCAAATATTTTTGTGGGCACCCATAGGATTGGATATCCTTTGCCATCCCTTAACCCAACCCAATGAACGTGGAACGTAGCTGATACCTGATCTACGACCGGGAGCGAGCGAGGGTTTCTGAAGATGACGACGATACGCAGGTTTTGCTGCAACGATCTTCTTCGCTTTGCCTCCGTCAATCTCGACCATCTCACCGAAACTGTAAGCGTTTTTGGTCTCTTTCCATTCGATGCTGAATCTGATGGCGCCTTCGCTTAATTGCTTCTTGGTTTCAGTTTAACATGTCCTTCTACATGACCTATCTTGCACGATGGCCCGATTATTTCCACGTTGCCGAAGGCCCTGGTAACCGAATCATGGGTTACAGTGAGTCTTTACCTTTGCTTTCTCACCTAAATCGCTATTGAAATAAATGCCCTTCTCTGCAGCATGACCTTCTCAATTTTCATGTTTGTTTTCCCCCTTTCCCGAGTGCAATGGTTTATCTGTCTGCTTGATATGGTGGATGCCAGTGCTATGTATATTGATTTCATTTTCAGAAGGAAAAACATGCAAAATATAAGCAAGGAAGTGAGATTGAGGAATGAATGTTGCTTTCAGTAGCTTATAACCTTGTAGCTGGAATTGGTGGTTTAAGCTATAGTACAGGTTTAGGAATGCACTTCACAGTTGGGGAGTTGATATAGAACATGATAATGACAATTCAGATGCTTCTGTTATTTGCATATGCTAATGCTATGTAACTTATGTTTCTCCTGCAAGTTAATATAATGTTCCTAATTGTGGATTAAGTCTTCATTTTGTCATCACTTTCGCTGTGAAGACAGTGGGATATTAACGCAAATATTATTGATGTAGTTATGGGTAAAGTAGAGGGGCAAGGAGAATCTTGGCATGGTCATGTGACTGCGGTAACTGTTGCTCCAGAGTATCGCAGGCAGCAGTTAGCCAAGAAACTTATGAATCTGCTGGAAGACATTAGTGACAATATGTAAGAGATGTATATGTTTGATTTCTTTTAATCATCAAGTTTCTAAAACATTTCCTGTCCTCTTGACATGACGTTATTTGAATTTTCTTTTTCTGGTGGTTTTCTGGCGAATTGTTTATTCTGTACCATATGATATCATGATGTGTGATATTTCTCTTGTTGGAAACTGCAAGAAATCTATTGGAAATAGCTGCATTTAAAGCTTAGGTTCATGTATTTTTTGGATTCATGTATAGGAAGTTGCACTTGTATTTATTCTTCTTGTAAATATAATATCTAGTTAAGTCAGAGGTATGTGTGTGTGTGTGCGTGTATATAAAATCTGCTGAGTGGTAATCACTCAAGCATTTCACAAGTTTCTTAGTCCAAATCTTCAAATCCTAAAATTTCTACTTCTCACCTTGGTATCAAAGGGTTCGGTCATTTGTGCCCTGCCTTTTTCGCTTCCATTCTTGTCTCACAGTAAACTTCAGTTGTCAGTCAACTTTTGGCCACCTTCTGCCACGATCCAGAGAATCTCTGTCCAGATACCTAATTTTCCAGTGTGCCTTCACATTTCCAGCTGCTTCCAAACTAGGGTATCCAGATTCTCAGTCATGTGCCACCACATGCAGCCACAATGTCTCTGTTCTGACCGGTGTGTGAAAGTCATGTGCTGCCTTTCTGTCACTGGATTGCTGTCATGCCTCTTCCAGAATCATCATCGGCCTCTCTTGGACCTTTTATGGGTCACACTTCCCACGTTCATCCTTGTTTGGGTAGTGGGTCTAAATACCCTTGAAGCTACTGCTCTTTGAACTCCCTGTTTCAGCAGAATGGCATATGACAAATCAACAAGTGATGGTCATATTTTTTCTATTTTTGGACAACCTATTACTTCGGAAAAACTTAATGGAATTGGAAAGAATTATCTAGCCTAGTCTGTTTCTGTGGGATTTGGGTTTCTTGATCAGGGATACCTTGATCATTTGGGAAAGACATCCAATGAAGTCTCAATAGAAAATCGTGCTTAGTCGAAAAAGCTTGACTATCAACTCTGGGTCTTGTTATGAAAATTTGTTGAGCCAAACATTTTAGCGAATTTCAGAACTTTCAAAACCTGTAATTCATCTTGGAAGAAGGCCTGAATTGTGCTAATGATATTCAATGATTGTATGACTCTGCACAAAAATTAGCCTCTCTTAAACAATCCGATCATGATATGATTCCATATATTTCTAAAACCCATTTTGCTGTTGAAGAATTAAAAATGTATTTGGAAGCTGATACTTTAGAAGGTATAAAAGAAGAAACTTGACAACCTGTATATGGTGCTGCTGCTTTGTGGAATGCATCCAGATTATGAGCATGTTTGTGATCAAGTTCTAACTGGTCAAGGGATTCCTTCAATAGAAGATTTGGTTGCTTGACTTCTTCAAGTTCTTTCACAAAAAATAGGTGGCAATTCAACAGAGTCAGTTAAATCTTTTGCAATGGTGTCCACTCTTGGAAGAATTGTGGAAATCACAGAGGACGAGGTGAAAGATGTGGTCATCTTCAATGTTCATATTGTGAAAGAATGGGCCACACTCAAGACACATGTTTCTCTTTCTTCTTGGTTTCCCAGAGAGAAGACAATAAATATATCCAATTCTGAAAAATCTGACCAAAAATTTTTAGGAGAGTATAAAAAATATCTTCAATTAAAGGCTGTTAAGCAGTCTTAGTTGTCTTTTGCCACTGGTGTTCATGCTTCAACAACCTATGTCTCTTAATTTGATAATAGTCAAAATCCACAGAGAATTGATTCAAATACATTGCTAGTAATAGTTCTTTATTCTCCTCCACATCTTTTCCAAAATGTCCTCATTTCAATACCTTAGCTTACATTGCTAGTAATAGTTCTTTATTCTCCTCCATGTCTTCTCCAAAATGTTCTCATTTCAATACCTTAGCGGACATTGCTAGTAATATCTCCATATCTTCTCCAAAATGTCCTCATTTCAATACCTTAGTGGACATTGCTAGTAATAGTTCTTTATTCTTCTACATCTCTTCTCCAAAATGTCCTCATTTCAATACCTTAGTGGACGGGTCTAAGGTTGCTTCCAAAGGACTTGGTCATGCCTCACCCTCTCCTTCATTAAACTTGAAATCTGTTTTGTTCATACCTTGCCATCCTTTTAATTTAATCTCTATTAGTCAACTAACTCACTTTCTAAATTGCTTAGTAACATTTGATGCTGATTCTTTTGTTATATAGGAACGTGGTATGGGTTGGATGATTGGCATAGGACATGAATCTCGTGGTCTTTACTATCTAAAATCAAATCCTTCTGTATTTTGTGCTGCTGCTGCATTACCAAAGCTTTTTCATGAATGTTTTGGTCATCCAAATTTGTCAAAATCAAAGCAAATGGTTCTGGACCTTGAAAAGAAAAACCTTAAATTGTGAGTAATGTCAAATGTGCAAGCATGTTTGCTGTTTTCCTAAACAAATTAAAAGTAGATGTGATTCTCCTTTTTCTAGTATTCATTCAGAAATATGGGGACCGCGTCGTGTATCTTCTTTTGGCTTTAAATATTGTCACTTTTATTGATAAGTTCGCTTGATGCACTTGGGTGTTTTTATTGAAAGAACAATGAGTTATTGTTAATTTTATTTCCTTTTATCATGGATCAAAACTCAATTTGGAAAAAGAATTAAAATTCTTCAAAGTGAGAATGCCAAAGAATATTTTTCCTTTAATATCTTGTCTTTCCTATCTTCATAGGGTATCTTACATCAATCCACTTGTCCTCATACACCTTAGTAGAATGGAATAGAGGAAAGAAAAAATAGACACCTTATTGAAGCTACTTAAACATTGTCATTCATGCAAATGTTCCCCGTTCATCATTGGGGTGATGTAGTTTTAACAGCCTATTTTCTAATAAATTGGATGCCTTCTTCATCTATTGATGATAAAGTTCCCTATTCCATTTTATTTCCTAAAGAACCATTGTTTTGTGTTGCTCCTTGTGTTTTTGGATGCACTTATTTTGTTCATGATGTGTCTCCAAGTTTAGATTAGCTTATTGTTCAAATGTATTTTCCTTGGATATTCTAGATTTCAAAAAAGATACTGTTATTTTCTAGCCAATAAATGTTACTACATGTCTGTAGATATCACATTCTTTTAAGAGACTCCATATTTCGCTTCTTCCTTGAATGAGTCCAACTCTATTCTTGAAGTGTTACATACTTTGGTCCAACATTGTCTCTTGTGTAGGAATCATCTATTCATGAAGAATTTCATGATGTTACTTCAACTCTCTAAGCAATGTTCAAACTAAGTCATCCAACCACCTCTTGCCACATATAAGTGTTGAACACGAGTTGTTGATCTAACATTACATGAAGAACTAGGTGGTCATGTCCTACTCAATCAACCTGCTACGGAACCTCCTGATGCAAATTTTGATTTTCCAATTTCCTTAGAAAAGGTATTTGATCCACCCAAAATCTTCATCCTATCTACAATGTTTTAAGCCATCATCATTTATCTCCTCCATATTTCTCCTTTATATCTTCTATTTCAATTCCAAAAAATGTTCGTGACGCACTTGATCACCTAGGATGGCAACAAGTCATGATTGATGAAATGTAGGTTCTTGAACGTAGTAGTAATTGGGAGTTGGTTCCCCAAGATAGTTGCTAGTTGCAGATTGGTGTATGCTATTAAAGTTGGTCCAAATAGAGAAGTTGATTGTCTCAAGGTTAGACTAATTGCTAGAGGGTATACCCAAATATATGGTCTTGACTATGGTGATACTTTTTCTATTGTGGCAAAAAATTGCTTTAGTACGTCTTTTTCTTGCCATGGTTGCTATTCGTCATTGGCCACTACATCAGTTGGACATTAAAAATGCATTTCCTCGTGGAGAACTAGAAGAAGAATTTATTTGGAACAACCACTTGAGTTTGTTGTTCAAGGGGGTTTGGATTGGTTTGCAAATTTCTATGTTATCTTTATGGGCTCAAATAGTCCCCACAAGCTTGGTTTGGGGAGTTTAGTTCTATTGTTCAAAATTTTGGACTAAAACTAAATGAAGCAGGTCATTCAATCTTCTATTGCTATACTTCTCCTAATAAATGTGTTTATTTGGTGGTTTATGTTGATGACATAGTCATCATAGGTAATGACCAATAAAAAATTCTTAGCTGAAAGAGCACTTGTTCAACCACTTCAAGACCAAAAATCTTGGAAAATTAAAATATTTTCTTGGTATTGAGTGACTCAATCAAAGGATGGAATCACCGTTTCACAAAGGAAGTACGCATTAGACATACTTAAAGAAGTAGGTATATTAGATTTTAAACCATTGATAATCCCATGGATCCAAATCATAAATTGTTGCCTAATCAAGGAGAGCCTTTTCAGATCTCGAGAGATACCAAACATTGATTGGAAAGCTCATCTATCTCAAAATTACTAGATTTGACATTTTTTTTGCAGTTGGAGTAGTTAGTCAATAAGTGCAATCTAATGTAAAATGCAAAATATAAGGCTATGGCACCAACCACTTGTGAGCTTATTTGGATTAAGCAACTCCTTCAAGAATTGAAGTTTTGTGACATCTAACAAAGGAAGCAATATTGTGATAATCAAGTAGCCCTTCATATTACTTCCAGTGTTTCATGAAAGAACCAAATATAGAAATTGATCGTCTTTTTGTTCGAGAAAAGGTTCTGTCTAAAGAAATAATTACTGAATCTGTCAATTCAAATGATCAACTTGCATACATCTTGACAAAGTCTTTAAGGGGACCTTGAATTCAATATATTTGTTCCAAGCTTGGAGCATTCAACTTCTATGCTCCAACTTGAGGGAAGGAGGGGGGAGGGGGGGTGTTTGGAAACTGCAAGAAATTTATTGGAAATAGCAATGTTTAAAGCTTAGGTTTATGTATTTTTAGATTCATGTATAGTGCTTTAGGTCATGTACTTAGAAAATGGCACTTGTATTTATTCTTCTCGTAAATATAATATGTAATGAATTCAGAAGTTTTTATAATATTCTTGTAAATATTAAATCTATTGAGTGCTAAAATCTCAAGTTTCTTAGTTCAAAGCCTAAAATCTCAACTTATCTAATCATTATGACTTTTCTTTTGCCTATTACATCAATAGTTTTGACTGAAATCGATAAGTTATTTTTATTAGCATATTTTATGAAGGGTTAAATGGAGCAGCAGATTAAATATGTGGGTGATTTTTTTGTTTTGTTTTGGCGGGGGGAGTGTTTGCTCTGTTGAAAGACTCCTGAATGTGTTACCAGTAGCTTAATGGCTTTGTGTTTGTGTGGATGCCTTGCCTTGTTATAAATAAGATTGTGGGTTTTGCAGTGACAAGGCTTACTTTGTTGATCTCTTTGTGAGAGCTTCAAATGCACCAGCCATCAAGATGTATGAGAAGGTAATGTTTCTGTATTTTTCATTTCACTTAAACCTTCCCTTGCTTTCTTATGGGTTTACACGTTTTAAAGTGGTTTCTTAGATATACAGAAGGATTAGGGAGATCTCACATGCTGTTAATTTTTTCACTCCTCGTTTACTTGTTTTATGTGCTGTAGGACCGTAGGAGGATTCCTGATCCTCTATTTCTCTTTCATTCTAGTAATTTTTCTTTTAAAAATAAGGGAAGAAAAAGGGTATAGAAAAAATAGCTACCCTGTATAAATTATTGCACGGTAAACTTTTGTTTCGAATAATTTGACATAGGATAGATTTAGTAACCGTTCCAAACTCTGTAATTTCAACACTTCGCAACACTTACACAGTCTTCTGCTCCGGGGCTTCATGTATTGTTTCCCTGTCATGTTCCCTCACCCTGCTGAAAGAACTCTTAGAGGTCATTTGGTTTTAGGTAAACATAAAGGAAAGAAAAAGAGAGGTAGGAAAAAGGGGAATAATTGATATCTTCCACCTTTTGGTTTGCAAGTCATGAAGGAAACAACAAAAGTCTTATCCTACTAGCACTTGGTGAGATCAACTACATGGATTGTGTAACGTGATTGGGCTTGGTCGTGAAGGAAAGGATTAATTTTGATGGTTCCCACCACAAATTGCTTTCCTCCCACAATGGATGGAAACATGAAGGAAGTTGGGATATTTTGTTGGGAAGACTAAAGTGTCCCAGCTCTATGCTTTATTTTACTTTGTCTTTTACTGCACGTGTGTTCCAGCTTTCCTCCTGTTGCTCCTATCATGCACTTTTACTTTTTTATTTTCTTTTCAAAATGTCTTGAATATATATTATTTCTGTAATATTTTTCTTTTAAATATTATTATTCATAGTGATTTTATATTTAAAAAATATTAATTTTTTAATTTATTTTTAATTTTGACTCAATATTTATATTTTATACAGTAATAATAATATATTATATTTTTATTCTTTGTATCACATTCCCTTTATGTAATACGTTTTTTTTTTCCAGAATATATTTTTTACCAAGAGAGTAACATTATCGTATCTCATTTTTATGTTGGGGTATTTATGTCATTTCACAAACATTTTTTCTTTTCTTCCATTTTCTACACAACCAAACAAGAGGAAAGAAAATTTTTAGCTTTCTTACCTTCCATTTTCTCTCCTACCAAACAACTTAAAAAATCATCTCACTTTCTATTCTTTTTCTATCCTTGTACTTTCTTTTCTCCCACTTTCCTCTCTAAGCCAAACAAACTGTTAGTTTCACACCCAAAATCAACACGATAAAGAATCATAAACAGTTTTGCTAGAATTTCTGTGAAGTCTAACTTTACATGAGACTATGAGAGCATCAAATGAGAACTGTCACCACCAATGTGGAGTATGGAAGCTGCAGTACAGTGGACAAGTTAAATCAATTCAACATAGAGGCTAAAAACCTTTGGATTGGGATATGTCTATGAATTTATCCCAATTTATTTCCTGTTCTGTTACTTTAATATTCTTATGGGCAAGTTTGTGTAGGCTGTAGAGAGCAATAAATTACAGTGACACACACATTCTCACAACATAAGGACTTCTGCATGATTATTGGCAATATGAATGTTTTCCGATTTTAAGGTTATTGAATTGGTAAAGAGAAAGGTTTTAGATTTTAAGGTCCAACCGGCCACTGGGGTAGAACTGTGCTTGCTGGTTTTGCAATCCTCTTATATATTATATATTTAGTATTTAATAAATATATGAAGTATATAAATAAAATTATGAAAAATTAAATATACATGTAAGATTATTTATGACACATAAAATAAATCCACACATTACAGATACAAATAAATATATCAATGACATACAATAAATCTTACATTATATAAATATAATAAAAATATTTTATACTAAAATAAAAAATTTAAATATAAATATGAATATGAAATAGTAATAAGATTAAATTATAACTTTAGTCTTTAAACTTGACTTACTTTTTCTTTTAGTCCTACATGAAAAAAACCCTACATTTTGGTCCCTATGTGGGAAAAAAAAAATTATGAATTGGTTTCCATTATTTACTGAAGTTATAACAATGTTAAGAGTATTTTTCCTGTATTGTAGGACCAAAGTGAAAAATGATGTCTTGTGTTAAAACCAAAATGTAGAGTTTTTAACATTGGGGGGGTGGGGGGACCAAAATGAGGTGCAATTTTTTTTCGTATAGGGATTAAAATAAAAATAGGTATCAAGTATAAAGATTAAATTTAACATTGGTATAACTTTGATAAATGGTAGGGACTAATTTGTAAGCAGTTTTTCATATAGGGACCAAACTGTAGGATTTTTTTATTATAGAGACTAGAGCCAAAAATGGTATTAAGTGTGAGAGCCAAATTTATAATTAGACCATAGTAATATAATAATAAAATTAATAATCTAAGAAACTTAATGCTGGAAAGCCATCTCAATATGGAATTTACAGAAACTTAATGTTGGAAAGCTGTCTTAATATGGAATTTATAGTGTTGAATGAGAAAGAACACAGAGACATATTGGGTTGGAATCGTGTGTTTGAATACACAACGAACCTGATATTATATAGGCTTATTACATTAATTATACATAAATAGAAGATATACAGTTTCTTCTAAATCAAGGATTACATGCCTATAAATTGCAATAATTATAATAAATACAGAATATTTCAACACTCTCTTTCAAGCTGGAGCATATAAATCATATGCGCCTAGCTTGGTACATACATAGCCAATTCTTGGTCCCCTTAAAGACTTGATGAAGATATCCGCCAACTGGTCACTAGAGTTGATGAAGCTCGTTGTAATGTCTCCTGACTCGATCTTCTCCCTGACGAAATGACAATCAACCTCAATATGTTTGGTTCTTTCATGGAAGACAGGATTAGATGCAATATGCAAAGCTGCTTGATTATCACAAATTAGCGTCATTTGCATAGACTCTTTAAACTTGAGTTCTCTGAGAAGCTGCTTCAGCCACATGAGTTTACAAGTTACTAAAGCCATGGCCCTATATTCTGTTTCAGCACTGGATCTTGCTACAACATTTTGCTTTTTACTTTTCCAGGATATTAAGTTTCCTCTAATTAACACATAATACCTAGAGGTTGATCGTCTGTCACTAGGTGACTGACCTAATCGGCATATGAGTACTCAACTATTTGAGTATGTCCCTTGTCTTCATAAATGAGGCCTTTACTAGGAGAACTCTTAATGTATTTCAGTATCCGAATTATCGCATCCCAATGGTCCTGGCAAGGAGAGTTCAAGAATTGGCTTACCACACTCACAGCAAAGGCAATATCTGGACGAGTGACTGTGAGATAGTTCAGCTTTCCAACCAGTCTCCTATATCTCCTAGGATCTGATAAGGGCTCCCCCTGATTGGGTAGCAGTCTGACATTAGGATCCATAGGAGTGTCCACTGGCTTGGCATTCAATCGGCTAGTTTCTTCCAGGATGTCAAGAGCGTATTTCTTCTGAGAGATTACCACACCATCCTTGGATTGAGCAACTTCGATACTTAGGAAATACTGAAGTTTACCAAGGTCTTTAGTTTGGAACTATTAGGAGAGGTGCTGTTTTAGATGGATAATGCCATGTTGATCACTGCCTATAATGACAATGTCATCCACATAAACAATAAGATAGATGCATCCCTAAAGTGAATGGCAATAGAAGACAGAGTGGTCGGCTTCACTGTGAGTCATACTAAACTGTTGTACAATAGTACGAAAGCAGCCAAACCAAGCTCAGGGGGATTGTTTAAGTCCATATAGGGACCTACAAAGCCGACATATCACAGTAGAGGACTCCCCCTAAGCAACAAACCTTGGAGGTTGCTCCATGTAGACCTCTTCGTCAAGATTGCCATGCAGGAAAGCATTTTTAATATCAAGTTGGAAGAGAGGCCAGTGGCAAATGGCAGCCATGGAGAACAGTTGGCGAATAGAGGCCATCTTGGCTACCAGAGAGAAAGTATCAGTGTAGTCCTGCATGTACACCTGGGTGTATCCTTTGGCCACCAGACATGCCTTGAAACGATTGATGGTTCCATCAGGGCCAACTTTAAGTGTGTATAGCTAATGACACCAAACAGTGAATTTGCCAAGGGGAAGAGGAACCAAATCCCAAGTACCACTGCTCTGAAGGGCACATATCTCATCAATCATTGCTTGCCGCCACTCAGGGTGAGATAAGGTTTCACTTGGAGAGTTAGGGATAGACACAGAAGACAAAGAAGAGAGGCAAGTATAATGCAAAGGAGAAAGACGGTGATAACTAAGGTTAACATAGTGAGGAGAAGGGTTACGAGTAGAACGAATACCTTTCCAATGAGCAATGGGCCAATCAATGTCAGGGGCAAGCCTGTATTCGGTAAAGAAGATGGCACCGGGGAAGAGTTTGGCATGGCCTCTACTATATCGTCATGAGTCGTCGTAGGGGTTGGTGTAGTGTTGTCAGTAGGGCGTTGGCGGCGTTGATATGTCTGAAGAGGTCGCACGGCTAGGGGCTCTACTGGAACATCTTGATTCACTACTGGGGCATCTGGAGAACTAGACGAAAGTGGAACAAGAGCAGGGGTACCAGGAGGAACAGAAAACCACATGTCGGGGGGAGAGGGAACAAACTCAAAATAAGGGACAGGCTCAAAAAATGTGACATCAACGGAAATGAAATACCGTTGAAGGGTAGGAGAGAAGCAGCGATAATCTTTCTGCAATCAATAATAACCCAAGAAGAGACATTTGATGGACCTTGCTAAGAGTTTGTCAAGGCCTGGAGTTTGATTGTGGACAAAGCAAGTGGAGCCGAAAACACGAGGAGGAAGCACATGAAGTGGTGAGTGAGGGAAGAGGACAGAATGGGGAACCTGATCATTTAAGACAGAGGATGGCATGTAATTAATGAGATAGTAGGCCGTGAGTACAACATCACCCCAAAAGTGTGGGGGAACATGACTGTGGAGGAGAAGAGTCTGAGTGGTCTTAACAAGATGTTTGTTCTTGTGCTTAGCCACCCGGTTTTGTTGAGGGGTATGGGCCCATGATGTTTGATGAAGAATGCCCTTCGACGCCATAAAGTGCTGAAACTGATGAGATAAATATTCACGAGCATTATCACTGCGAAGAGAGTGTATAGGAATACCAAACTGGGTTTTTATTTCATGATAAAACTTCTCAAAGAGGGAAAATAGTTTGGACCTACTTTTCATTAAACATAACCACGTACAATGTGAAAAATCATCTATAAATGTGACAAAATACTTAAAACCAAACGGGGTAACAATACGAGAAGGACCCTAAACATCTAAATGAACTAAGGCAAATGGGGACGTAGCCCTTTTATTGACTCGATCAAGAAACGAAGTACGAGTGTGTTTCCCTAACTGACATGACTCGCAATGAAGAGTAGATAATTTGGAGAGACTGGGTATTAACTTTTGAAGCTTCGGTAAACCAGGATGTCCCAGCTGAGCATGGATCGTCATCGGAGAGACTGTGGTAGAGCATGCTTGTGGTGGCGTGGAGAGATAATAGAGGCCACGAGACTCACATCCGATGTCAATCATCCTTCCCGAAG
The DNA here is from genome assembly GCA_004329165.1 of Spatholobus suberectus. Lineage (NCBI taxonomy): Eukaryota > Viridiplantae > Streptophyta > Magnoliopsida > Fabales > Fabaceae > Spatholobus > Spatholobus suberectus. Next base: position 21,439,155 of record CM014732.1, read on the forward strand.
TCTGTTCCTGCAAGGTAACAGAATCTTTAGTAAAAGTAATGACAAAGTCATGGGATTAGGTGAGACGATGAGCAGAAAGCAGGTTAAAAGGGCAATCAGGAACGTATAAAACAGACTCAACGATGAGAGAGGGAAGGGGATGTGCGGTGCCAACTCCTTGGGACTGCGTTTGAGAACCATTAGCAGAGGTAATAGTGGGTAAATAGCCAGAGGTAGAAAGGGAAGAGAAAAGGGAACGATTATCGGAGATATAGTCAAACGCACCAGAGTCAAGCACCCAAGGAGCCAAGGAAGGGGATTTAGATATGCAAGCAATAGAATTACTAGTGTGTACAACGGAAGCAGTAGCGCTAGGGTTCTGGTGAGTCTTAAACCAGTTGACAAAATCCTCATAAGTGGCAGGGGTGGCCCGGGGTTGATCACGGGGCTGAGGGGTTTCTGCCGTAGGTGTGTGAGCCGCATTGGTGGGACGAGGGGGTTTACTAGGTAACTTCTAGCAACGGTCAATGGTATGCTTGTGACGATGACAGTGCTCGCATTTGTGACGATTCTTGGAGTGAGATGTCCTAGTCCGAGAGTGTCTGGAAGAATTGCTCTGAGATGCTAGAGCAGAGGTATCAGCTATTGTAGGAGCGGGAATCTCCATAGGTACCTTTGGTGGAATCCGAAGGAGTGCAGAAGAGGCGGATGTCATCGTAGGGGCCGTGGGTGACCCAAGAATCTGGTCACATACAGTAGAATACTTCAGCGGCAATTCGTATAGGACAAGGATCATGAAAAAGGCACTCCGATTCTCTAGAGGTGGCGGGAGGCAGGAGTTCATTAAAATCATGCAGGGCAGCATGAACTCTCCCAAGATATGCAGACATTAGGAGTGGTAAACAAATGTATCGGATAAATTCTTAGTCGGATTATAAAGAATTGGATAAAAATAATCCATTAATCCATTTTGATCCATTAAAAATTCATTTAAAAAATCCAATCTATCTATGATCCATATAATAAAATCTAATCCAATCCATTATTAACAATTTTTTGACGGATGAATATCCAATCCATTCACAAAAATAATATATTTTAAAAATTATTATTTTTTATTTTAAAAATATTCTCTCCCCCTATTTCTCCTTTCTCTCTCTTCTCTTTTTCTAACCTCTCTCTTTCCTCCCTCTTTCACCAATTCTGTCGTGTTAAAATAATATTCTTCCAAGTTATCACAAAAATTATGTTCAAGAAAAAATGGAAAACAACTATCAAGGAATCTTCAAAACTTAGAAACTTGAATTTTTTTTTACCATAGTTCGAAATAAAAACATATTTCAATAACTCTAATTCTGTGTAGGGAGAATTCGACAAAATTTAAATGTAATTTCTTAGCAATTCGCATAATAGCCAGGATGCAGATTTGAATCACTAACTAACTATATCATAAACGTTTAGGTTTAAGAAATTATTTTTTAAACCTGATTAGAAATTTTTTTTTAATGGATACTCTATTTTTTTTACTGGAAATCTAATTATAAGACCAAAAAACAAATTATTTTGAAAAAACAATTGATTAGACATGTTTTTTTATTTTTTTTATCGAATGGATTTTATTTTTTTATTTAATGTAATTCAATAGATTTTGAAAAAATAGTGGATGGATCGCTAATCATCCATAAAATTAAATGGATGGATTGGATCCAATCCATTATTATTTTTTTGTTAATGGATGGATTGGATGGATAATGGATAAATGGATTGTTTTGCCACTCTTAGCAGACATAGGGCCATCAAAACGCTGAGGTGCAATGAGGGTCATCAAGTTATGGCAAACACCATATAGGCGCTGAGTGTCATTAGTATAAAGAGCATGTGCCTCAGTCCAAACCGATTCACATGTGACATGAGGCCAGAAAATAGGTTTGATGGAGGGGTGACTTGATTATACTGCATAATTGGGCGTCAGTCTTCTCCCATTGTGCACGTTCACTTGCTACTACAGAATCAACAGTACTAGTGAGGTGGGTTTTGTAGCCCAGACCACTAATCCATAAGGTGATGTTTGAGACCCAAGTGGAGTAGTTCGAATCGTCTAATTTGTCAATAGAGAGCGGAAAGTTTGGAAAAATAGTAGTGTCTACCTTAGGTAGAGTAGAAGAACCAGAGGAATCCGTGGTTAGCGTAAAAGGGAAAAAAGTAAAAATAGACCTGAAACAAATAGTGCTGAGCGCGCGGGACAAAAAGGGGGGTGGGGGGCTTCAAAAGTGATCGGACAGAGGCGAGACTCGGAAGGTGGCGTCGCGCTAGGTGGGTGACCACTGTGTCGGAAATGCTATCGAAAAAATACCATCACTGCGCTAGTGACAGGTGCTGTTTGGTGTAGCACTGTAGACGGGTGTGAGAGCGCGTGGTAAGCCGATTAGGGACGCAGTCGACTGGGCCGAGTAGATCAGGCGAACGGAGTTCTCAACGGGGGTGGTGGTAGCCAGAAACGTCGTTGAAGCAACAACGGTGGTCGGAAAGATGCTGGAAAATGGAAAAAAGTCATCGGAAGAAGGTCGGTGATCTGAATGGCGAACTAGAGAAGTACACGGCTCACCAAAAAAATTTATCTCTGGGGATAGTGGGTCCACCAGGCACACATGGTTTCCGAGATGCCTCTGTCAGGCTTTGAATACCATGTTGAATGAGAAAGAACACAGAGACATATTGGGCTCTGAATATACAACGGACTTGAGATTATATAGGCTTATTACATTAATTTTACATAAATAGAGTATATACAGTTTTCTCTAAATCAAAGATTACATGCCTATAAACTGCAATAATTATAATAAATACAGAATATTTCAACATACAGAATTATAGTCACCCTTAGCCCACCTTAATTGTGGGCTCTTTGGAGGTTGTCTTAATTGCAGCTTCGAGAGTGTGTTTAGTCTTACATAGCCTAGAGATATGACTTAAATATAGCTTATAAAGCTTGGGGAATCCTTACCTTACAAGTTGGTTTTGGGGGGTTGAGTTAAGCCCTAAGTCCAAATTTTAAGACTTAACAGATAGCATCGAGTGGCATATTGAACCTCAAAACTCAGGTTCGATTCTTGGGTTGAGAAATTCTTAGAATATTAGGTTTGGGCTTAGCTCAACCCCATAAAACTGGCTTGTAAGATGAAGGTTGCCCCCCACTTATATACTATAATTTGGCTTCATCCTTAGTCGATATAGGATCTCTAACACTTTCTCTCATGCCGAGGACTAGACATCTCGAGTGTGCAATTTGCAAGACTGGACATTTACTGGTGGTCTGATAATGACTTGATAGTGGGTGGCTTTATAGGCCCAACAACAATCGTTAAGATAGGCTCTAATATCATCTTAGAATTTGGGTTTGGGCCTAGCTTAACTCCACAAAACCGGCTTAGAAGGTGAGGGTTGTCCCTCACTTATATACTATAATTTGGCTTCATCACTAGTAGATGTGGGGTCTCTAACTGAAATCTTCAAAAATTTACCTCCATTTTCAAAAATATGACAATATAACAAGTTACTGTACAATTTATACTAAGAAGCAATATTGGCTGACTAGGTGGGGAGTCTTCTTGAAAATTTAACAGCCTAGGTTTTGGTGCCATTAAGTAACTAGCAAATTGATAGTGTGTTTGGAATAGATTCATGATAAGAAAAAATCAATTAATTTTTCATGGTGAAGGTGAAGCAACAAATAGTTGCTTCTACTTTTTCATGGTATCACCATGATTTTGTAGGGTAGAATTAATTTTGTAATGTTATCCAGACACACTATGAGCCAGTTTGATTGGTTAAATTGTGATTGGCTGACGTGATTTGACTGGTCTGTTGATAATCCAGTCTGACTGGGCAGTCTGGTCATTTTCTAACAGGTTGTGAATTGCGTGTGGCAAAGCATCATGGCAGGGCTTACCATTTTCATTTTGCATTCCACTCGTAGCTGTTGCAGCCACTATAGCAGTGGATACTGCACGATTGTGGTAGTGGTAGGTGCAACTCTGTAAACCCCTTTAACCCAGTGTTGCTCAAGGTGTATTTTGCGGAGTACTCTTGTGATTTCACCCCCCTTTCATTCTGAAGCAAAGGGTTCATAGTTGAAACCCTTATTCTGTATCAGTTGCGTGTTGTCTTAGGTCTGAAATGCGACCCCTGTTCTCCAGCGCCATCTCTAGCCATTGCTGACATTTTTCATTGATATACTGGTGTTTCCAGAATGTTCTGCTCTGTGTTACTATCTCCAGCCCTCTTTGGTCTGCTGTTTCTGTTCCGTTCTCTCTCCCACTGTTCTGCCCTTTGATTTTGTTGCAACAGATATTTTCTCACCCACTGTTTTTTCATGATTTCATTTTGGTTCTTTATGACTTTTGATTATTAATTATGAATGTCTTTCAGTTTGGTAATTTTTTTTATGTTTTAGCATTTATATATGTGTAGTATAAATTATTTAATTTGTCAAAACATCAATGTAGCAATCATCCTGCTATCCACTATTCTGCTATAATGGTTTGGGGGGCAGCTGCTCTGCATTTCTGTATGGGATTGATAACTATGTTTTCAAAACAGTGTGCAGTACAAAATTTTCAGTTTTAGGTTTCTTGTTCTTCCATTCTGCATCTGGCTGGTAACAATGAAGTATTAGTGGATGATATATCCACAAAAACCTTACGTCATTCAGCTCGGTTAAAGACCAAAACTTCAGAGAAATTATTTACCATGAGATGCCTTTTAACAACTTCCTCCAATATTCTTCTTGGTCTCTCTCCCCCTTTTCATAGGACTAAATCATGCAATCTACTCTCTTCATTGGTGCTTCTGGTTTGTACATGACCAAACTACCTTAACCGATTTTCTGTCATCTTTTTCTTTATCGGTGCCACACTAATATCTTCTCATATACCTTTGTTTCGTATCCTTTCTTTTCTTGTGTGGCCACACATTCATCTTAATATTCTCATTTCTACTATAACATTTTTCTCTTGTTATCCTTTTAAAGCCCAACGTTCACTACCATTGATTATAGCCGAACATATAGTAGTAAGATAAAACTTACCTTTGACTTTGGTAGGTACTTTGCAATCACAAATAACCCCTGATTCCCTTTTTCATTTTAGCCATCCCGCTTGTAGCTTGTGTGTGAGCTCCTAATTAATTTCCCCATTATTTTGTTGTATTGATCACAGATATTTAAACTTAAAAACCTGTGATATGATATCTTCTCCCAATTTTACTTCCAAGTCATATTCCTTTTGTCTCTTGTGAAAATTGCAATGCATATACTATCTTATTCTTACTTAAGCAAAAACCCTTTGTTTCCAAAGTCTGTCTCGAAAGCTCAGGTTTAAAGTTAACTGCTTCTTTTAATTTCTCAATCAAAACTATATCATCTGCAAAAAGCATGCAATTAGGGATAATCTTTTGTATGTCCCTGGTAAGCACATTCAAAACTAGATTAAAATTAAGGGCTTAAGGCTGAGCCTTGATATAATCCTATCTCTATACAAAAGACCTAGTCTCGCTTCCTGGAGTTCTTATACTAGTAATTACCCTATCAAACATATCTTGTATAGCCCAAATATAAGCCATGCAAAAGTTGATGATATATGTGATTATTATATTAATTTATAATGTTGGTGTAAATTGGATATTAGGGTTTGTTATAGGAGAGAGATATATAATCTATATTAATAGTTTAGAAATTTAATGTCATGTTTATATAATCCATATGTTGGATTAGGGTTTATTTTCTTACATTAGGATTTCTTGAGTCTAAAATTGGAGGTGCTAACTAATTATTTTCCTAATTGACATCATAGCTTGGCTATGTGATTTATCGACGAGTGCTACGTTACTATTCTGGGGAAGAAGATGGTTTAGGTATGCTTCTAATTTCTTGTTTTTCTTTTTTGTTTCTTACTCTCTTTTAACAAAGGTCATGCTGCTATTTATCCACTATCATTTATGCTTTATTTTTAGATATGAGGAAGGCATTGTCTCGTGATGTTGAAAAGAAGTCCATCATCCCCCTTAAACGGCCAGTCACTCCTGATGAATTAGAGTATGACTAAATGTGCTTTTCATGCAACTCTGTTGCCTTAAGTTATTGTGTCTTAAAGCAAAATATATTGGTTAGATATCATATGGTAATTAATTTACATATGTTCAATTATCTGAGTTCATAATAAGTTATATATATTTCAAATTTTGAAGTAGTGGGATGTACTCTTTTGGAAGTTATTCTTGCACTACTAGAATACTGACCTATGTTTACAAGTAAACCCTGTTTGTACTTGATAGGTTGTCAACTTGAATGGAATTGATCATATTGTGTTGGAATTTGGAAGGTTAGTAAATGAAAAATGACCCTAGTAGATAATCTTGCTAGTAACATGAATAAGATTCGAAGGCCAATAACGTCATCAATCTTCCCCAGTTTTGGTTGGTGCTGCATTTACTCTTTCTTATGTTTGTTTTTTCAAAATCTTGTCTTGTATTCGATATGTTATAATTAAATATCACTTGCATGTGTCATTTCATTAGATTAAAATTATCGAATCAATACTTTGTGTTTCCTGGTTTTTCCATCTGTACCTCCTTTAGGCGGAGTCTAAATCAAATCCATTTTTAGAAAGAAAATGATCTGTGACCGTTGCTTTATCTCTTGACAGTTGACACCGGATAGTCTCATTCTTGGTTTGGAAGAGAAATTCATCTACGACCTTTACTTTATCTCTACCTTATCCTTTTGGTTTTTGGTGCTGAAACTCTCCATCATATCCTTATCACTTGGGTTATGCTCGAGTAATATCTTGCTTACGCATCTGCAGATAGTGGACGAAGAATATTAGAAAGAATATCTGTGACATTAAAATGAGCAGGAAATTTCAGAACTTAACATGCACATTTTGTGGGTGATAATTTTATTATTCTAAAGGCCCTTGCATCACACCTAAAACCGATTGAAAGGGAATATATACCATACATCAATTAGAAGTCAAACTGCTTAGCCTGGCTGTTGGCGGTATTGGTGGGCTTAGTGTTTAGGCTGTAGTGCTGTTTGTGGGCCATTTAAAAACGACTAGATGCGTATTTGGAATCCGTAACAATTTGAAGGAAGTATCAACATCGCTGCTTCATTGTCACAAACGTAAAAATGATTAAGCTATTTGAAAGAAATTTATGGAACTCCTACCACAAGCAATATCAGTATGTCTTATTGCCCCTTCCGTTTGCACACTAATCAGCATCTCCTTCTTTACATTTTAAGCCCAATTCATTATATGAATGGTAAAGGCAAATCTAAGGCTTCTTCCATGTATACGGTGGTGTTCGGCCAGTAACTACGTGGCACCAGTGATCTTTGTGACACTGCCACTGGTGACGGTGACGAAGCATCTTTTTGTATATGAAGCAGAAGGCAAAATTGTGCACTTGAGATTTTCAATTGCTTCTACAGAATAACATCAATTAAAATTACAAGAAAGACATTGTACCCAAAAAGAAACATATGTCAAAAGTCCCTATGCTGTATTTCTCTTTATTTTCAGAAGTACTAATTTGACCAGATTGTCATTTTGATTTTTCAAACATTAGTTTATTCCTCGAGATTTGGGATATCAAGTTTTACAAGTATATATTGCAGGAGATGAGATGAGAGGGTGCTTATGGCTGATCTGGCAATTAAAATAATTTGTCGATTTGTTGTTCAGTAAGTATCTTGAGGAGAAATTTCTGCACATGCATTGCATTGCATATACGATAAACAGTACAACTGTACAATATACGTGAGGTCCCCTTGTTACATTGTTAGGCCTACAGCATATATTTTGAGCCGTTTCATTGTGCATACGGGTCTTGACAAATAAACTGTCCAACTGTGCTATATAGGTGCGCATGCATTGGATTGCCTGTAGAATAAACAGTCTAACTGTGCTATATAGGTGATGCCCACTTTTACTTTGTTCGATCTACAGGACATATGTGAGTCGTTCCATCATACATATAGCTCTTGATAAATAAACAAATTGGAGGTATCATGTATTCCAGAGTTTCTCATCTTTTAAGATCAAAATATTATTCATCCAAGAAACCACTTTAGTCAGATTGGTGGATGCTTTGGATGCGATAGGAATTTTCTTTCTTCAAAGACATTATCGGGCTCATAATCTATGTTGTGGTCCTCCTGGTGGTGCAGCAGTCTAAATTACATTTGAAGACAAGTTTCACATGAGTCTTCTGTTTCTAAGTTAAATCCGTATCAGTGGATCAAACAATGTATCGGTTATGTGGTCCACCAAAATTTCCCCCATTTCGTGTTCTTCTTAGGTAGAACTTTTTTAATCTCATTTCATGGCTTAATAACCCAAAAGGGATAAAAAAAACTCGAATTTTTCCGTATGTTTGTATCCTCCTATTCACAGATATTGGTGGACCAATGTACCTCAGATTGCTTGATAAAAAGGTACCTCATTGCTGGAACAGCTAGAGAGAACCCAACAAAGGACAAAGATGGGTCATCTACCGCCAGTATGTTTCCTGCTTACCCAGCAGGTAAACAAGCTAGAAAGAAGTTGGAGACCATGAGATAAATGAGAAAGAAGAACAAATGATAAGAGGAGGTAGAGAAAAGTGTTGGTAAAAAGAGAGAGCAATGAAGGTTAAACTAAGTAGTGGTGAATTGACCATTCCAAAAAAAAAAAAAAAGTAGTGGTGCACGTGCCTTTTGTCCATCATCGGATATTGTTACCAAAACCAAAGATTGAAGAGAAAAAAGTGGTATTGTGGGGGTTGGAGGAGCATTACCAAAATGGGTTACACTCCAAACACTCACTCACTCACCCACTTTTGCATCTGATACTGATATGATGTCAAATCTGAGGATACTTCTTCTCTTTCTCATTCAAATCTCCACCTTGTTAGAGAACTAAAGTCTCATATCGAACAAATAAAGTCAAGTCAAAGTGTGTATAAGAATAGTAATTAAGCCCAATTGGTTCACATCTTTTGGGTGATATACATCCTACTCTTGATACACATCTAAGCCCAATTCACACTCTTTCATTAGGCCTGCACTACATATTCTGACATGGTATCAAAACCCAAATGACGTAAAAGTCCATAACGATCCAAAAACAAAAAAGAAGAAGATTAAAAAAAAAAAACTGGGCCTCTGAAACTAAAGAGACACAAGCCTAGGTAGCTAACATAAAAAAAAAGAAAAAAAGCATAGACATGAAGTCTCTGAGGTTGACTTGAGTATAAGCCCCCTTTCCCTTGAACAAAAAGTAGAAGCCAAGTCCAAATAAATAATAAAAAAAAGATCTATGGCTTACACAATGATGGTACATAAGTCACAACTGTAACAATCTAGTTGAATTTGAGGGGGAGTGTTAAGTTTCACATCGGACAAATAAAGTGAAGTCAAAGTGTATATAAGAATAGTGAGATCAAGCCCAATTAGTTCAAAATTTTTAGGTGATATATCTCCTATCCTTGATACACATCTAAGCCCAATCCACACCCTCCCATTGGACCCACACGACATATTCTAACACACCTCTTTTTCTTTGTCTTCTTTACTACCTTGTCCATGTCATGAGCCTTATGGCCATGGGGATTGCAATCTTTCACACCCAATCCCTTTTACTAGGCAACTAATTTTGCAGTTATTTCTAAATTTTGATCCGCTTTTCCATTATTTCAATGGCAAACACATGCAGGCCTCATGATGCCACCTATATGTTGTATGTGTCATGTTCGATAGATCAAGTTCGAGATATACTTCATTCGAATTATGGGGACCTCACATCGATGGTGCATAACTATATGCTTGCCATATCAAGACACAGAGCCCACAATCATGTCACTTGAGGGCATTTCACTTTTGGTGAGTGATTAGAATGGACGACCTGGTGGAGCTCTGAGTTCTGTGTGTGCTAGATTTTGACATGCTATACAGATTTCATTGGCTAGTGTATTTGACAACTCAATTAATATCTTACAAAATCTCTAACCTTTATGGGAGCAACTTTTCACATCCATTCTATCTTTATTAATCTTTCACATACTTTCATGCAACGCATTAGATAGCACAGTACTATATTTTAACTTGTTTTTAAGTCATCAAAATGAATTCCTTTAAAGCTTTTGTGGGGTTTATAAAAAAAAGAGAGAGTTTATGTTTAATTGTTTATATAACTATAACTATTAGCTCATTTTTAAAATTCATAACGACTTCGCATATTCAAGTTCATGTGGACTCATAATTTTCCTTCCTTTCAAGACAAGTGTTTCATATTCGAGGTTTGTTGGACTGAAAGTGAAAAAGATGTCAAATTTTTGGCTCTCTTAGATGCTCAAATCATACTTTTGGAGTGATACAACTTACTAGTCAAGACAATTGAGATATTCCTACATAAACGGAAATTTAAAATTTTTAAATGTAGGTTTACTCAATATTTTGGTCCCTATACTTGCGTTAACTTTTCATTTTAGTCTTTATACTTAAAAATTTTATGTTTTAGTCTCTATACGAACAATTTTTTTATGTTTTAGTTCTTATGCCTCCATTTTGTGACACTTTTACACTATTAGAAAACTAACAGAGACTAAAGCATAAAAAAGTTACTCGTATAAGGACTAAAATGTGAGTTTTTTTAGGTATAAGGACTAAAACGAAAAGTTAATCTAAGTATAAAGATTAAAAGATTAATTAAACCTATATTTAAAAATTTTAATTTTTGGCTAAATAGGAATATCATAATTGTCTCCAAAAGTACTAATTAGTTCCTAGTGATACTTAAATTTGGTTAAATTATATTTTTGGTCCCACTATTTATTTCTAAAATTTGATTTGGTCCCACTATTTTTAAAATGTTCAATTTGGTCCCTTAATTTTTAAAATCGATGCAATGTTGCCCTTTCTGTCAAATTGAAATGACGCCGTTAGGGTTTATGATTAAAACCCTCGAAAAAAAACCGTTGCTAATTAGTGGTGGTTAAACCGCCACTATTTCATAACTTTCATAATTTTTTAAAGTTTAATAAATTAAAAATTAAATAGTGGCAGTTTAAAACTGCCAATAATTAGCAACTGTTTAAAACCGTCGCTAATTGTAAACCCTAATGGCGTCATTTCAATTTGACAGAAAGGGCAACGTTGCATCAGTTTTAAAAACTAAGGGACCAAATTGAACATTTTAAAAATAGTGGGACCAAATTGAATTTTAGAAATAAATAGTGGGACCAAAAATATAGTTTAACCCTTAAATTTTGTTTCTTGATTAACAAACTAATTAGTCCAAAAAGAGAGAAGGGAAAAATAAAAAATTTAATGGAAGAGAGAGGAAAAAACAAAAAGAAAAGTCTTAGATATTTTATTTGGTTAAGGGGAGTAAAGGGAAAGAGATGGGAAATAACCATTTCAATTTTGGCTTTCATTTAATAGTGAGGAATTTGAGAAGAAGAAAAATGAACTTAAAATATACTTTTTTTATAAAAAGAAAAACTATGTATAAACACCTTAAATTTCACCTTATTTTTAAATAAATATTTTTTAATTTATCCTAACTAGTATTTTAATTTGTGCAATACACATGATAAATGTTTAATTTTATATAATTAAAATTTATAATAAATAAATATTGTTAAATATGTAAATTATATTATAATCAAAATACATAATAAATAAATATATTTGAATATATAAATTATATTTTGAATTTATAGTGAATAATTTTAATTGTGATATAAGATTATTTTAACTATTGACAAATTCTTTTAAAAAAAAACTACTAAAATCCAATTTAGAAATAAAAATAATATATGGTAGATTAAAAGAGATAGACGGTTAAAAAAAATCAAATATACAACTAAAAATATAAAGAAGGTAATTTTAACATAGTTGATTTTTTTTTAATTAGTTGCAGAGGTACATAGAATGTGAAATGCACCTAAAAAAGAGAGACAATATTAAGTCTATCTAATTGAGAGAGTGAAAAAGGTGAGAACCTTACTTTCCAAATTATATATTTTGATTTAGAATATAAGAGTAGACTAATCTGTTCACACTAGAGAACACTACTCCCTTTTGAGTCCCAAAGCCAGAGAAGGACTTAAGAAACCTCCGTGGGTTCTACTATGTGTGACCTTGGTGTGATTGTAAGGGTATCACACATATTTATATAGTGTTCTTTAATGGCATTCATAGTTGTCCTCTCAGGATGTCGAGTATGGTGGTGTGTTTTACCCTCTTGCCACACGTTTTTGCATGGCGTTCGTACATCCTTTTGACAAAGTTAGAAGGTGGTGCATTTTTTCTCTTGCTACACGTGTTTACATGGTGGCCTCTGCATGTCCTTCTAACAAGTCAAAAGGTGGTGCGCCCCACACTACCTTTATGCATGCTTGTGTAGTGGTGCTAGTATCCCTTAGCCACGTGTCAAAAAGTCTAGGGGTTTCTAGAGTCCTCTTGATTGGGCCTAAATCCTTGGGGCCTATCGGTTTGGCAGTTCATTTGAGCAATATGTGGGGTGATGGTTAAGTTCCTTCCTATCGGCCTCTTTGATTCTCCTTAGTCATCCCTTAAGCTAAGTGTACCATTCGGCTTGGAAAATAACCATTCGTTTAAGTTGGCCTTCTTGTTTGAATTATAGTCCCTCAAGTGCTTAGCCTTAAGGATAGGGGTGTTCATCGGATCGGATTTATCCGATGAACCTGACAATCCAAACCAAACCAATTAAATTGGTTCGGATCGGTTCGGTTATCGATTCTTTTCACTTCAAATCTGAACCAAACCAATCATAATTGGTTCAGTTATCGGATTTAACTTTTTTTAACTCGAACCAATCCAATCAATTATGTTTTAACTTTTAAAATAATATATTTTAAAGTTAGAACTTAAATTTTGCTTCAACTTTTGTATTTTCTTTCCTTTTCATTTATTTTAATTTTCTTATGATCTTATCTAATGTTATAAAATATTTTAAGTTGATCATGTTTATTGAATATTTTTATCTTGCCTTAGTATAAAATTAAATAATTATATAAAATAGACAATAAATAAAAATAAAAGCTTAAAAAAATAATAATTTATTTTTTTATCCTAACCCGATGACTCGAACCAAACCAACCCGATTATAATCTGTTCGGTTCAGTTCGGATTGGCTGAAAAAATTTTCAAAATTTAAACCAAACCAATCTAATCAAATATAATTGATTCGGATTTAATTTTGCCTTAAATCCGAATCAATCCAACCTGTGAACACCTCTACTTAAGGACATAGGCGCTTGATGAGAACGGTTCTTGTGCCGGATGGTTTATGATCCTTTAACTATTCATAAAATAATTTCATGGATTCACTTCAAGTTAAATTATTAACTTCTTCAAAAAAATAAAAATAAAAATAAATTTAACGGTAAATCAATGACAACCGACGGTTTATTCTTATTAAATTTCAGCCGTTGAATTTTTTCTTTAATATATGACATTAAAATATATTTTTAATAATTCTTGAAAATACAAAAATGTCAGGGGACAAGAAGACAAAGAGTGCTTTTATGAGTACCAGCTTTCATGGCTTTAACGCTATGTCCCAGTAACGAATGGCCAGAATTTCAGCATCAGCATGGTCTCGATCAGCGGCTGCTACGGCGGTGGATTCGGATTTTTTACTGTTGGTGTTGAAATAATCCAACTTCGTTATGAGAGTGTCTCTACGGTTTCTAAGTTAATTTTCTTCTTTCCATCAAGGAGTCTGAGGAGAAGAGAAGAGAAGAAGGTGGCAACGTGGGTGGAGGAGGTGCCGGTTTGAAAAAGATGTTTCTGTTTCTTTTTCTTAGCATTTTAGCATAGCAAAGGAAACTCTTTTGTTTTCGGTACAACGTACAGCAAAGGAAACCGATGAAGTAATAATACCCCTTTTGTTTTATCATATGTCGCTTTCCACATTTGCGGTTATGTCCACGAAAAAGCCGGAAGATTGATCAAAAGATGTTACACTGGCCTATTACCAACCTGAAAAGAAAGTGGCTAGAAATTGTCTTCCAATTAATTTCCTAAATCTTTATTAGTTCTCTAATTTTATTCAGGACACAAAATTAGAATAAATGAAAGTTACGACAAAATAGAAAATACAAATAACAATTGCAGCAAGCATAAAAGAGCAAGAGGACAAAGAGGAGGAGCCACTGCCCAAGGATTACGATAACAATTGTGCAGCATAGGAGATCTTCATAATGGGAAGGAGTTTGTGGTGAAGAAGACTAGGAACACTGGGATGTGGGACAAGTTCAGGGAGGTGGGGAACTGAGCATGGAAGAGTTTGATCGGAGATGATGTGGTGGGCACTGGCTGTGCTGTGCTGTTTCCCTTTTTTCACAAATTAAATAATTATCTTAATAATGTGAAAATTTCATGGCTGGGATTTAATGAGGATAAATAATTGTGATTGATTTACCGGCAATAAATTAACTTTAAGTTATTAGAAAGACTTATCGTAATAATAAATGGAATTTAAGAACTACTTAGAATGAGTTGAATGTTAAAGGTGTTTTACTTGTAAAAGGGTAAAGTTTAGATGTTTTCTTTTTTACATTTATATTTTTATGAAGTGATTCTATTTGAGATACCGTCACATAATAGATATGAATATCTCTTTTAATGGAGGTTTGATGTTTATATATATATATATATATATTTTAAAATAATGTCGGCATTAAAATGACACATTTGTAAATTTTATTGTAACCTTGCGTCGCACGATGATATAGCAGGATAGATATATATATTAGAAATATATAAAATTTCAACAATAAATAAATTTTAAAGTATATTAATTAATATATTTTTCATGATATGATGATTTTGAAAGTTAATATGTTATTGTTATATGGTCTATCATTCTTTCATAAACCGAGTTAAAAACAATCTACTTGAAAACAGAGTAGTCTATGTAATAGTATATAGTGGCCTATTTTGATCTTGCTGTGATATTTGGGTCCAGCATACAAAATACACAATATATTAGAGTAGATTAACTATCATGAAAATTAAGCAATAAAATTATATCACATCATATAACTATCAAATGTCAAATTTGTTCTCTATAAAAAAATTAAGGAAAATAAGTGTAAATACTTTATATATATATATATATATATATATCTTGATTGTTCATGTTAAATTTTGTAAAAAATAAATAATAACAATAAGATAATTAAATGATTCATATTTTTATATATTTTAAAAGTACAAATTACATTATTTTAATGAACATGAATAAAGTATTAAATAATTTTAGATTAATATAAATTTAATAAATATAATTTAAGTGAAAGAAATTTTTAATCTAATAATAAGTTTTGAGATAAAATTATTTAATTAAAAATTATTAAACAATGTAATAATTGGTATAACTTATGTCGGTATAAATATATATTAATACCAAGTAAAGGTGGTAGATTAGGCTGTGAGTCCAGCCTAGGCTTGTAAGGCTAAGGTGTGGAAAGTGGGTTAGACTGGACCAGCCTAAATTTCTTACAGGTTGCAAATTTGTTGACCCAGCCTGACCCTATGTTGGGCCCTTAGACCAAATTAGCCCTATTAAAAATAAATAAAAAATAAAATTAAGTATATTTAATATATACAATCTTTAATTTAGAAATATACACAAATTTACAAAAATAAAATTAAAATAATAAATAATACTAGACCAAATAGGCGCAATTATTTTCAGACCTACATTTTATGAACCCTAACTAATCCATCAGGTCGGGCCAAATTGGCTTGATTTTTTTTGGCCTAAATTTCAAGAGCCCAATCTTGCCTTATTTATGGGTTGTTTGGGTCAATCGTTTGCCACCTCTAATACCAAGTGTCAAACTTTTGCACATACATCACTAAATAACTTTTTGTAAAATACAAAATTAATCAATTTAATTACTAAATTGAAAGTTCTTAATTATTGAGTAAATTAAGTTTATCAAATTTCATACAAATAAAAAATTAATTGATAATTTATCGTACTATTTATTCTAATGGATAATATGCTATTTAAAATATAAGTAATTCTTTTTTATATGTTTTTAAAGCATATATATATATATATATATATATATATATATATATATATAGAGAGAGAGAGAGAGAGAGAGAGAGAGAGAGAGAGAGAGAGAGAGAGAGAGAGAGAAAGAGAGAGAGAGAGAGAGTCAATTTTGATGTATATTAATAAAGTATTAAATAACTTTAGACTAATATTAGATTTTGTAAATATATTTTAGACAATAAATTTTTTTAATCTAACCCTAGATTTTGAAATTAAATTATTTAATAAAAAGTTATTAGATATTATAATAATATAATTTATAATTATATAATTTGATCCCTCTCCCCTTTCCATGTATATATGGGAGAGATAAATTAATTTTATTTAAATAAATATGCATAGATAATTAAGATTTTATAATTCTGAGTATCTATTTTGATGATATAATAAAAATTAACTCTTCCGCGTAATAGTCTTTCTCTTTGTTTACATCTGTACAAGGAACTAGATTATATAAGCGCAAATAAAGCTAAATTTAATACTATTTATTTATTTATTATTATTAAAAAAATTTATTTATCATTGAGAGGTTCTTATCATTGCCGCATTTCCTTGAATTAGATTGCCACACCTGTTACAAGGCTATAATAAATCGGTGACGGGAGCATTTTCCTTGACCCTAATATTCACTCATGTACAGTATTATGACATACTTGTTGACATTTGATAATGGATTTTAGTGGGGGGAAGATAACGCTATTTTGAAATGATTTTGTCTGTAAAATATATAAGTAAACGTGTATTTACTTTTGATTTAATTTAAAATGTATCTCGATCTTAATATGTTAAAATTTAAAAATAAATGTATTTTATATATTTACTTTATAGAAAAACTTATTTTAAAAAATGAGTTCAGATGATTTTTTTAAGCGAGTGTTAAGAATATTTTTAATTGATAATAAGAAATTAATTTATTTCAAATATAGAAATTGTCAAAATGTGTTTTGCCTTTCCTAATAAAGCATTTCCTCTCAGATGAATTTTGCTGGTAAATATTTTCTGTAATGGAAATTCAAATGTAGGATTTGGTGAAGTTCCCACTTCATGCGAAAGACCAACCCACCAACCTTCTCACATGTTCATACGCGCGACCTTGTCTGCCATTTTTATTATTGCCTACTTTTATCAAGGATGTCAATAGGAAAAACAGGTCAAAAGATATCTCACTTGTGAGAACACCTTGGCGTGGTTTACTGCTTGAATCTATGATATTCCACTTGCTAAATCTGTACAAACCATGCTGTATCTAATCTCCATTTAAGATGGGTCACGTTAAAAGTATCACTCTTTTGCACTATAGCTTACATATATCATTGCTATATATGTTATCACAACAATAATTATAGCTCTGGGGGGAATGCTGTTGTATCATTTTCTTGTTAAGAGAGGGGCTGGCATTCACATAGACGACTTGACTTGTAACTCACTTGACTCTAGTAGTCCATGTTCTTTGTCAAATTTGATATGAATTTCATAACTTATAATATTTTTTTTGTTATATAATTTCTGATATTTAAAAAAGTTTGAACTCTCTCATAGTAATAATTATAATCTACCTTTATCTATAAAGATCTTGTCGCCAGGGTACTAAAAATAATGGTTAAAGAGTATTTAATGTCTTTTACTAAATAATTTTCATTACTTAAAAAATGTATATTAAATAATTTTATAATTTTGATATAAAAAGTACTCTCATTTTTAATATTTTTTATTTCTTTACTCAGTAAGTATCTTTTGTTAGCATTGTCTATTTCTAACAAAGTAAGGTATTTACGATTCACTTTAGATAAACTTATCAATAACTACTTATGGAAGGAAAAAAATAACTAAAAAATAAAATAAATTAAACTTCTCACATTAGTAAAATCTTAACTTTTTTACAGGTACTTACAAACTTATAGAGTAAGGTATTTTAGCTTTAGAAAAATCTTAACAATAGGTTTTGTAATTGAGAATTTCTCATAAGTTAGAATAACTAGATGTATCGTAACAGTTATTACATTACTTATTCTTCCTAAAAAGCAAATATATTGCGTCCTTAACATTTTTTGAAAAAAGTTGAACTCAAAATTTCTTTCAATCTAATTATACATATTCTTTATTTTAGTTTTATTATATACCCTACAATTTAATTTTTTATATTTTAATTAAAATTCTGTGCATTTCTCTAGTCAATTAAAAAAATTAATTAATAGTTATGTTTGACAAAAATAATTGATAAATTAGGTGAAAGTTGAAAAGTTAAGGCTAGTTTGTGTGTGAGGTTTTAGTTTTTTGGTTTTCAATTAGAAATTTTGAAACAAAACATTTTTAGTTAAAATGGAGTTGAAATAGCTAGATTTTAACTTAATTTCAAAACAATTTTATAATAATTTTCAAAAAATAGTTTTGGTTTTTGATTTTTAGTTGTTAAAAATCATTAAACTTTTGCCATCATTGTTATTACTACCATTAGTCAATTACCATTAGTGACAATGTCACAACAACCACCAATCATTGCCATTAAGAGTATTGATTTGAGAGAATGTTTATGGAATTGATTGGCAGAATTTTATCAACATAATATATGGGCATTTAAACTAGTAGATCCTGCAAGATTGTACAAATGTAATTATGTTATTATCTCCTTAATTAGAATAACATTTATAGCAATTTATTTGGATATTTAAACAAACATATCCCTCATGATTGTTGATGTGTCACATTTCATACCATTTGTGCATAGCATTTTACTTAGGATAAATTGCTTGTTTAGACATTTAGGACCTAAATCACAGTGTGCATTCTCACTGTTTTTCAATATTTTTTGAAACAGGTTACACTTTTGGTATATGTTTGTATTTCAAGGTCTGTTTTTGAGCTTAAAGGCATCAATTCTAGGAGGGAGAAGCATTGTGGACTCCAAGATTGAAACCAAGAGCCTAGGACACTTGATAAATGGAAGAAAAAGCATATTTGGAAGCTCCAACATTGATCATGCTCATGATCTACTCTAATCCACTCATATTACTCTTCTACAGCCTTGGCCACACCCGTGAGCAACTAGTCACGACCGTGAGTGACCTCTGACGCTATTATCTTATTTTTTTGTGTTTTAGTTGTAATTTGAGTACGAACTCTTTTAGCCCATTGCCTTTAAATAGTGTTTTAAACTTAGGATTAGGATCCTAACATGGATTGAGGGCAGCATAGAAAGAGAGAGAGCTTGGATTCTTCTATTCTCTTTCTCCTTTTTTGAGTTTGATGTTTATCTTTTCTTATTTTGTTTTAGCTTTCATGGCTACTTGTGAGTAGTCCCTCTTATTTTACGATTGGGGCCTAGCCCTTGAAATCTATTGGATGTTTTAATTGAATTACCTTTATGTTCTATTTTGCTCTCCTTTTGATTTTTTCTTTACTACTTTATTAATGTGACACGCTTAATCACTGTTTTTCATTATCTTAGACGCTTGGGGAAGAACTAAAAGGTGAACCTAACCGTTAGAACCATAGAGAAGGGACTTAGACCTTGAACCACAAAAGTAGGTTTAATCCTTTCAGAACTCAATGAATTAACAAAGAACTTAATGAGTTTAATTGAACATAATTACCATGAAAGTAGGGATTAATTTAATTAGATACATCTCCATGTTCTAAAAGGGAATGGGGTTACCTTAGGTTAATTCACCTTCAAAGAGAACTAATTATAATACTAGGTGAGACAATTAATTCAATAGTGAATCATTGTGTAAACCCCCAATCTTGGAAGTTTTCTCATTATTAAATCTTTCCTCAATTTTAATTAATTGCAATATTTTAAATTCACTCTCAACTCTCTTTTCAAAATCAATATTCAATTAAATCTCCTTCCGTTGTTTAATTTTGATTGAATTGTAATAATTGCAAAACTAAACACGCAGTCCTTGTGGATTCAATATTTATTACTTGACGACAATCGTGTACTAGCAATTATCCCTTATCAATTGTACACCTATAATTATGTAATTATTTTATTATCTCTTTATTTAGGATAACATTTATAGCACTTTAACTATTTTTTAAGGCTAAAAATTAGGTTGTATAACATTATTTAAATAAGAATTCTCCAGTAAGAGAACACATAGTTTTGACCTACATTTTTCAAAGTCTAAAATGGTATAAGTTTAGGTTGTAATCCTATCCTTGCTTCGCTTGAAATTCCTAGCCTCTTATCTCAAGTTTGTCCTGGTCTAGACCAAATTCCTCTTGTTCCTTGTCTTTTTTGTGATTAATTTGTTCCTTATTCATACTTAAGTCTTTGTGAACATTTTTTCTTAGCCTCATGTCTATTAAAAAGTATAATATCTTATTAGTTTGTCTTAATGGCAAGAACTATCTAGCTTGGGCATTCTAATTTTAGATATATGTCATAAGTAAGGACCTTTAGGGTCATGTTGATGGTAGTAGTTATGCTCTTGATAAAGAGAAATAAAAGGATGAATATGCCAAGTAGGAAGTCAAAGATGCTCAAGTCAGGGCATGGATCATAAACTTTGTTGATTCTACTATTGTCCTCAATCTTAGGCTGTTCAGCGCTACAGCCAAGATGTTGGCCAATCTGAAGAAAATATATAGCCAAAATAATACTGCTTGACAGTTCTAGCTTGAACATGAAATTGTCGTATTGCAATAAGATAGTCTCTTAATTTTTGAATTTTATTCTCATTTCATAAATCTTTGGGTTGAATATAATGACATTGTCTATGAAAAACTATCAATTGAAGGTCTTACTTTAGTGCAAATAGTCCATGAAACTACTTAATGAAATCAATTTCTAATGAAATTGATATATGATTTTGAAGGTATTTGGTCCAATCTCATGAATAGAGCTATTGTACCATTCTTGAATGCATGCTTTAATGAACTTATTGGTGAAGAAGAATGTCTCCTTACTTAAACAATCATGAAACAACACAAATCCACCTCTTTTTCAATTACATATGCAATCCAAGGAAAGCTTAGAGGACAAAACATAAGTGTTGTTCAATGTTTTGGTTGTAAAGGATTTGGACATTTTGCCTCAAATAGTCCTAAAAATTATGCAAAAAATAAAATAAAAAAGATGGTCATATTGTTAAAAAAATGTCCAATTAAACCACCCAAGAAAATTGCAATAACCTTTACTGCCTAGGTTAGTTCTTCTAGTGCTTCTAATTCTGTGAATACAGTAAATGTACAACATAATGCTTCTACCTTTGTTCAAAATTTGACCCTTAAAATTGTTCAAGTGATGATAATTTCAACATTCTCTGCTTTAGGACTCTCAAGTAAACTTTCTTCTAGTTGTTCTCCTTGGTACTTTGACTTCGAGACATTCAATCATATGAATAGTAATGCTGAAAACTTACAAATGTCACAAAATACTCTGAAAATTTCAAAATTCACACTACCAATGGAAACTATTTACCTATCAAAACAATTGGTGATATTTCTTCATCTTTACTAATGTCTTTATTTCCCTTGGTCTCACTAGTAACCTAATTTTTGTTGGTCAATTCATTGATAATGATTACCAAGTTGAATTCTCAAAGTTAGGTTGTCTTATGCAGAATCAACATCCATGGAAGATGATCGCAAAGGGCTTAAAGTTGGATGTATTTCCCCCCTTTCTTTCTTAATGTCTCCATGTTCTTTCTCACTTTTTGTTTCTTGTAATTGTTACTGTTAGTTCCAAAATATGGCATAAGCGTCTTAAACATCTAAACTCATATATACTTCATGACTTGCTAAAATATGGTGTTCTTGGTAACAAAGAGTCCCTAGCTCTTATTGTTGTTTAATTTGATTGCAATTCTTGTAAACTTGGTAAAAGTAAAATTCTATCATTCCAACTCATCAATAAAATGTTCTTTAGCCTTTTGATATGATTCATATTGATTTATGGGGGATAACACCTATTATATTGCATGCTAATTACAAGTACTTTATCATTTTTATTAACAACTATAATTGTTTCATATAGGTCTATTTTTTGTGCTCTAAAGATTAAATGTTCTTTGCTTTCAGAAATTTTCATGCCTATATACAGACCAAATTTTCTTCAAATATTAAAATTCTTCAACAATAAAAGGGGATACACATATCATTTATTCCAAGAATTCTTAAAAACAAATTGCATTTTATCTCAAAGGTCATGTTTTTCCACTGCCCAACAAAATGATGTAGGTGAAAGAAAAAATTGACATCTTCTTAATGTTGTTTGTACCCTTATATTGGAATCTTTTGTGAGTGGTTTTGGTGTGAAGCTCTCTCCATTGTTGTCCACATTATTAATCGCTTGCCTTCTTTATCATTAAACATTGATTGTCCTTTTTCACAGTTATTTGGTTATAAACCTACTTGTTACAATCTTCGCACTTTTGGTTGTACTTGTTATGTCCATCTTTCCTTACTCAAATGCATCAAGCTCACAACTCAATATGTTAAATGTGCTTTTCTTGGTTGCTCAACCCACCAAAAAGGTTTTCTATGTTATGATCCTAATCTAGAACAGCTTCGGGTTTCTAGAAATGTCATTTTTCAAGAAAATACATATATTTTTACAACTAACCATGAAAATCTCTCTTCTTCGTCCATATTTGTTTTGCCATTGTTTCATAACACATTTATAGGACCAACATCGCCAAATCCTCTCTTGGTATACCAAAGGCATAAGGTTGTCCTTCCAAATCAACCATCAACACCTCTATGGTCCTCTTCTAGATCAATATCTAGTTGTTGATCTAATGCTTGATCCAAAACCAACTCCTTTATGTCGCATTTCTTGCGTTCGTAAACCCTTAAAAAAGTGTCATTTTTCTTCCCTTTTATCCTTGACAGCAACTTTAGAATTTGTTCCTATTCCTTTTACCTATAAACAAGCAATAAAGCATGAATGTTGGAAGAAATCTATTGAAACAAAACATCTAACACTAGAAGAAAATAAAACATTAGATGTTGTTCAATGTCCCCCATCTATTAAACCTCTTGGCAACAAATTTTTATTCACCATAAAGCTTCATTCGAATGGATCCATAGATCTTTACAAGGCTAGTCTATTTGTTATTGGAAGTAAGCCAGAATTTGGCCTTGACTATGAGATCTTTGCATCTGTTGCCAAGATGACTATAGTGCACATTATTCTTGCCATTGCTGCATTTGAATCTTGGCAACTATACTAGATGGATGTCAAAAATGCATTCCTCCATAATGACCTTAGGGAGGAAGTTTACATCAAACTTTCTACAGGGATGCCTATCCCATCACCTAATGTTGTTTTCAAGCTAAAGCTTTCTTTATATGGATTGAAATAAACACCGAGATTATGGCTTGAAAAATTTTGAACAATATATTTTATTTTAATTACAAAGTACCACATATTTTATTTTATTTGTTTTCAAAGATTTATATACAAATTATTGAAAATAACTTTTTGTTATTTTTAGTTTTATACAAATATTTTAAAAAAATAAAAATAAATGATGTTTTTGTAGTTAAAAATAAAAATATTTCCCTAAAATAAACAAATCGTTATATTTTCATAGATTAACAACTTTAAAAATCAAAAAAATATTTTTCTACTTAAACTAATACTTAACTTGGTTTATAGAAAAGGGACGGAAGAATTGTGGGTGAAAAAAAAATGACAAGATTTAATTTTTCCATTGTTTGGAGGGAAGAAGGAAATAAACCACTAGGACCCTCATAAAAATCTCCTCCCTTTGATTTGGGCGAAAAAGGGAGAATGAAAAATTTGTAGATATATAAAGATAAAATTGTTCCTATTTATATCATCTTTTTGTTTGTGATATTTATATCATTATCTCTCTCTCTCTTTATATATATATATATTTTTCTTTTTTTTCTTTTCTTTCACTTTCTATTTTTATCAAATAATCTAAAAAATCATTTCACTTTTTACTCCTTTTTTTTTCTTTTACTATCTTTCTTTCACCTTTCTTTTCTAAACCATACCAACCATAAATTTTTGCCCGTGATAGTTCTAAAAATAAAATAAAATCGTAAACTGAAAAAGGGCATTACATCGAGCCGCAACAACTGAATTTTATTTTTTTTTACTTTTTAACATTATACTGAGGAAAATAATGCACAATGATGGCGAAATCGAATATCTATTCAAGAAATTAAATTTGATTTAAACGACTTTATCAAACAGAACTTTGGCAATATGGAAGTTGATGGTCCTTGAATCACAGAAAGCTGTATAGTAAAAACTCTTGGCCACTGTGAGGAAGGTATTCTTGATATTGAAATCAATGCCAGTTGGAGATTTTTGGAACGCCAATTGCACGAGTTCTTGCATTTTTGTCTCTGCTTCTGGGGTGGTGATGCCGTTTACATACGTACCACAGCTGCCGCTCTCGAGTTCCTATTGGGTTTTGTTCAGAAAAATGCAAATGTTACTAACAAATTATATACACCGAATCAAACATATTATTTTAAATATAAAAAAATTGTGCGCTAAAAAAAGAATTATGTAATAGTGAATAATAATAACAATAATGTATTATTTATCAATTAATAGAGTTTAATAATTATGCATTGTCAATATAAAAAAATTTACATTATTCGTTAACTAAAAATTATTATTAATATGACTTTTATAATAATTATTATAAAAATCAATAAACTTATCATATATAATAATTTATAATTAAATGATAATATAAAACTATTTTATACTTTGAGTATGTCACCTATTTTCTCCTGTTAGTATAGTCCCCAAAACTTGTGTACACAATAATTATTCAAGAATTTCTCCTATAGGAGATATTATATGGAGTCGGCCAAACTTGAAGATCGTGCATAGTGCAGCACTACACTAAACGACAAAGTTTTGTGTTGGATGCTGTTGAATTAAGAATTTCAATTATGCCGTACAAAAATGTCATGCTCTCAGTATTCTGTTCACAGGTGCTTCAATTATGACTATTTTGAGAAACTAAGCCTTTGGTAGAAAAAAAAATAAAAAAATAAGTGAAGAGGTAAAAAATAGATAAAAAATAATTTAAAATTTTAAGTTGTTTAATAAGAAAAAAATAGATAAGAAATTAGAAAAAAAATAAATAGATAAATGAAAATAAGTGAAAAATAAAATTAAAATAAATAATGGATTTCAGTGTAACCTACCGTTATAGTACAAAATTTTATCTCTATTTTTTTTATAACAAACAATTAAAATTTACATAAACTTTAATAATTTCTTCACCTCTTTTTCCTTTTTCTTCAAACCAAACAAAGCTAAATAACGTGCCCAATTGGCCATCGCGGTGGTCCGTTTCTGTGTTTTCCTTTTTTATTTTTTGGCTGTCGCAAATCCTTTTTTCCTTAAAGCTGCTGAGTTCACTTTACTAATAATAATCCAAAGAGCATATGATACATCTATGCAGCTTTTTAGGTACACTACAAGATTGTAACACTAGTCTGGTTTTTTTTTTTTTTTTAATGGAAAAGTGGGGAAGGTAAATAAAATGCATTAGGACCATGCAGCCAAAAGATCAAGGTTTGGAAAGTAGCTAGCATTTTATCCTAGGATATAATGGTTGCCCTGTCACTGACCTTGTCCTTTTGATGACAACGGAGACTATGGCAGATTGTGTTAGTGAGTTGAAGGAGACTCTGATATTGTGGATCGAACACTTGTTCCTCAGAAATCCAATGCCCGGCACATAGGTTTATTATCTGCGCCAAAATCTCTGCTTGTCCTTCACATTTGTCTCCTTCATGTTGCCAACTTGAAAGCCACTTTTTCCACTATAATAGCATCACAATAACGCAAAAACATAAAAATAAATTAAAATCAAAATGTTTAAGACATTGGAACCAGTACTCTGATTTGGTGCTTGTATTGTTCAACTGATGTTTGATTCTTCATTTTTTGTTTTGAATTCCAAGCCATGATTCCTTTTCAGTCGGTACGGTACCATTGGTTACGAAATCATTATATTTATGAGAAATGTCACAGGTGCGGAGCCTCAACTGAATTCTGGTGCAAATTAACTATTTACTTTTTACTTTTCAAAAGGCAAACAAATTTGTAAAAATGGAACTTTTGAGAAAATATTTTCCAGTTCTATTTTTATTTTTAATTGTAAAAAAGTTAACAACAACCATTTTATAATTATTTTTTAATCACTTTATTATCATGGGAACTCCCATGCTGGGTCCACTAAAAATGTTTACACCCATACTTTCTTCATAGAGACAACATGGGATTTCATCTTATATAAAAAAAATATTAAAAAAGAATGTCAAAGAGTTGAGAGGGTAATATAAATAGCCTTACTCTTGTTAAATTGTATTAAAATCATCAATTCATATGTTTTACCAAATATAAGGTACCAATCATAAATAAACTCAATTCATATTAATCGAAAGAGAATTTTGGGATAGAATTTGAGACTAATATTATTATATTTAGTGAGGAATGGTAGACTCACACTACGATGCATATCATATCCAATTTCATGACCGTGGGACACTAGTATATCCCACGAGATTTGATCTATGGTGGCAACCAAAGTTTCCGCAAGTCCATGTCCTGTTCTGTTCCTGTTTAACCTCCTGCATTCAAACACATAAAAAGTTGTGTTCAATTTCTCATCAGGCTATAGTACAGATCCGCAACATTTTCAAGGGAAATTGCGCGAACAAGCCAGTTAGAACTAAATTACTCAGTAATAAATTTGAATTTGGTGCTTACAGCTCGCACTCCCAGCATTGAATTTCCATAACATTAGGCTGAAACAGATAGTTTAATTAACGGTTATAGTAAATTCGTTGCAGAATAATAGTTAACATGGATGCAACTCCACTCTGGGTGGACCAGCCATTTTGGTGCCTGTTCTAAAAATGATTGGGGAACAGAAAGAAAGAGTAAAGTGTTTGTCACAATGAAAAGCTTCCACTTAATCATTTGTCCATATCAATAGGCCAACATGATAAGTCTAGGATGGCCCCAACCAGAGCCATCCCATGAATAAAGCTACTAAAGCTCAAGATTTAAGTTTATTGACAAAAAATTATTTACTATTAGTTTTTATGAAGTAAAAAAGGCTATATGTATTGACAAAAAAGTCACATATAATGGCAAAAAATCCCAATATATAACTCTCTTATTTAAAGTAAAAAAAATCTCTTTCAAATTTTATTTTAAGCCTTACTTAACGTTGGGCTTGTCCTGTCCCAGCCATCTAGTTCCCATATAGGGCCAAAATATTTATCAAAAGTTTAATACATCACTCAAAATCTATACCTCATAGTAATTTTTACGTACAATAGAGAATTCCTATAACCTATTCACACCCCCACATCAAGGGTTTCAAATTATTCAGTATTTTAAAGGAGCCCATTCTCTATAAGGATGACATAGTTATGACTCACTTGCCTCCGAGTGCTACAAATAGAGTATATCCAACATCACCACTAGATCATAGACCTTCTATCTTATATATTGTCGTTCTATCGGAACAAGTCAAGGTTTTAAAAAATAGTTTGTAACTACGATTTCAGTCTCAACGTTAAGGTTTTTGGAAACATTGTGACCACAACATGACTCAATTATGGTCACATCGGCCACATTTGTTTGCAATATCAAAAATGGCGATAAAGCTACAACTGCAGTTTAAAACCTTGGTACATGTATTGACTTGGACCTTGGAGTATTTTTGTAGGTATTCTCACTTTCACCTTCTTAGTGGACCAACATCTAATTGGCACTCTCTTCAACTTGAAGTAGATCCTGTTGGCCTTTGGATCAAGAAGGCTAAGCTAGATCATATGTGTATCAATAGCCACTAAAAAGGACAATGTACATACATCTCTAAATGTACACGAGCAACAAGGACCCAAGAACCATGATTATTTGTATAACAAAATAAAGGATTTCTATGTAAGTTTGAGACTTAAATATGGCATGTTTCAATATTTATACAAACTAGGAAGAGATAATTTACCAGCCAATGGAGTAGTCTCGCCTGTTAATGCAGTCAATGAATTTTTTGACAAAAGCTTTCCTCATTTCTGCATCACTAACATAGGATGTTATGGTCTCAAGCAAGGCTGTGGTTTTGGCCCACGCTAGTCTCACATGAGACCTTTCAGGCTCAAATATGCTTGCTGCTGCCAAAAAATAGGCCAACAGAAGAGTTCTTCTGTTCATTCCAAACTCTCCCAATCTAGATTCTGAGTACCACCTGATACATGTCATTACAAAAATGAAAGTATAATATAATGTAATTACATTATAGAAATACTGATGAAATTGGCTGAATCATTATATTGGAATAGTTTTAGTTGTTCTTACTTCTGAATTCTCCCCCACTCTGTTAGATGCAGTGCCTGGCAATTGTTGTAATCTAATTTAGCAAGCTCGAGATAGTTATTGTTGTTCACATAGGCCATCCTGTGACGAAAAAGTAATTCAATTCAGGGAAGATTTTTGTTAAAAACTTTAATTAAACACTTTTAATAAATTCTAATTATATAAAAAATATTTATGTTATAAATTCTAATTATGTTATAAATTTGACCATAAAAACTATTAAAATAAATTAAAAATCTTATTTTAATAAGCTTTACAAAAATATTTATTGAAATAGATTAAAAAAAATTATAAGAGTCATAAGCTTAAATAGGTTCTACACAAACTCTTTCAAATCTCCGAAAAAGTAAAATAGCACGAAAAAACTAGGTTATCAGTGTGAAATATGAACAAATTAATGAACCTTAAATAGTTCAGTTATCTTAGCTTATTTATTTATTTATATGATACCAGATTAAAGTGATCCTAATTATTATTATTATTCTCATTATTAAAGTTTTATAACAGTGTTATGTGAGATTGTGCGTAGTCAATTATTAAAATCTAAAAGGCTTTATGTGAAGTGTTTTGGAATATTAATAAATTATTATGTTTTGAAATTTACATTTTTTTTATAGTTTAACTTTTTAGAGAAGTGAGTCGCAATTCAAAATGCATCCCGAAAAACGTCCGTTCCTGAATGCATTTGAGTTTTTTATTTTATTTTATTATATTATTATATCTAACTGTCTTAATATAAAGGAATTGATGATCCAACAACCAACAACATTATATTTATGAGTTTAATAATCATGTATTGTCAGTATAAAAAATTTTACACTGTCATTCAATCAGAAATCAACATTAATATGACTTTTAAAGTATTTATTATAAAAGTCAACAAACTTACAATAAATAGTAATTTGTGATTGAATCACAGTGTAAAACAGTGTATGATTATTAAACTCTTATATATATATATATATATGGGTGTGTCGCTATCACTATTTTATGTTAAACTGACAAGTGATAAATGACGAATAGTCTTGCACGATTACTTTTTTATATGTAAAATGTTATTGATTAGGGATATAATATTATTTTTAAACATCAACTGTTTTTTATAAGACCAACAGTAATTATTTTTATCCTTTTTTTCTTATTCTTAACTAAAATTTGTGACTAATATATAATATATCCTTTGGCCATATGCCAATTAGAAGGTTGAAGTTATAAACTGTTTTTAAGAAAATTAGAAAGTTATGTTTGGGTTACTGTTGAAAAGTGCTTAACGTACTTTTAGGGAAAAAAAATAATTTCTTTGTATCTTTTATTTTGAACGTTCTTTTGAAAAATTTCTACCGATAATTCAAACATGTACTAAACTTGCACTCTCATCCTGATTTATTACTTTTGACATATATTAATATAAAAGGCCTTTAACATGCTTCATTTAAGTATATTTGATATTAACTAATAGCTCTTAATGTTAAAAGTCCCAACCCGACAGTAGTTGATTTCAAGATTGTGATCTTAATTAGATAAATTACCTTTAAGATAAAGAGATTTGCTTAATCACTACCTAAGTTTGAAAGTTAATCCCAAAATTTTGTCTGTAAATTAGACTTTCAGTCAAAGACAAAAAAGGAAGAAAAACACTTTAAAAGTTTTAATGATTTATAAATAAAATATGAATCATGTGACTTCACATTCGGATTAAAATCTAATTTGTATTAACTATTCATGTCATAAAGGCAAAGTATATTATCATATGATGAGTTAAGAAAATTAAATATTAATCATTCCACCTCACTTAGATGATAAAAATTAAAAACTATATAATTATTTTAAAAAATAATACAATATTATATTAGTATAATAACATACAGGATTGACTTAATAATTAAAATGTCTTCATCTCATTCTTATGGTAAAAAAAAAAAAAACTTATGAGAAATAATAACATATAATACTTTCTTTTTTACACACTTTTATTGTTGAGTGAAATTCACGTAAAACTCGCAAAATAATATATGGGCCTTTCCTCTATTTAATAAGTATACTTTAAAATTGGGTTTAATTTTTGTGCACTATCAGTTAATTTAAAAAATTTATACTATCAATTAATAAAAATTTATGATAAATATGACTTTTAATATACTTATTATAAAAGTCAACTTATTATACATATCAATTTATAATTAGATAATAATATAAAAATATTTTATACTATAAGTGCATTTAAATTAAAGTATTTATTATTTATTAAAACTTACATGATAAAAAAGCTTTTTTCTTTTTTTTTCACGTGAAAGAGTGTTTTAATAAGTTTTCATCATCTCTTGTTACATTTTTATATTCCTGGATTATGTGGAGATACAGAGAAACACAATCTTTGCACTGGTCTCGTAAATTTTAAAAGAATGTGGAGTACAATATACACATAATAGAATCCATTTCGAACAAAGAGATGGTCGTTATTGTTTGTGTTTTGAAAAAGAAAAGGAAAACAGAAGGAAATGTTGTTAATTAGAAGATGAAAAGTACGAAGTACCTATAAAGGGTTTTGCCTATCCATACGTCACTCTCACCACCGTATTGATCAATGTAGAATCTTGTCTCCACTCGGGGTAAGCTTGCATACCATGGCACGTCCAACGCATACGCCACCTGCGCAGCACAGACCCTCAACATTGGTATAAAATACAAACCTAAGCTACATAATACATGCATACATCAAGTGGTCCAACATATTCCCATAGTTGTCGATTTCTTTGTGACATCGATTACACTACTACCTACCTCTTCTGCCAAGTTCTTCATTATGATCCATTTATCTACGAGCTCATTTGCTGCTCGCTTCTCCCTCAAAAATTTGGCAGAGAAGTGCTTTGCATGTTCAAGAATTTTCTCTCCCGGGAACATTACTTGAGTAGCTCTATACAGATTAAACATTCCTGTCACCGCTTGCGTGGTCTGCCCCGTAAAGCAGAAAAATTCACCGTTTCTCTCAAAGTGTTTAAATACGTCTATCAAATATCAAAATCAATATTCGTTACCATTCAATAACAAAGCAGTTAATTAAATGACATGTTTGCATTTAGTATAAAGATTTAATTTGATAATATTCTGTTATCTGGTCAATCAATTAAATTAATGCTTACTGGCTGAGACTTGGTGGCCGTGTAATCTTAGTAATCTGAAAGCCATTGCTGTGTCATCAATGTCTTGAACATTTGAATTTCTTGCCCAACAAATACCCTTTTCAGTCCAATATCTGAAATTTAATTCATCATACGTTATAAATTAGAATTGCTTAGTTTGGCGGACCTCTGTTTCATACTCGGTTAATTTGTTCGAAAGTGTTTATAAAACATTAATTTGAGGGTCATTATTAAATTACCTGTGAACATAACTCAAACAGTCTTGGATCTCTTGCTGAAAATACCGAGATATTCCGAGGCGTTCCAGCCTATCAACCACCCAAATATGTTCGAACAAATCCACTGGATATACGTTTGGAACTGATATAAACAAACGATCATAAACCAAATTAGTAAATATAGTACTATCTATATGGTATGCTATTATTATTATATAAAAGAGGAAAATAAGATTGAATTGGAACTGATATAATCATAAACAATCATAAACCAAATTAAAAAAGAAAGATATTATATACGGTACGATATTATATAATATAAAGAAAAGAGGGAATGAAGATTGAGAAGTGAAACGAAAAAGTTAAAAGGAAAGAGCTATATCTTCTAGTTATGTGCACGGGCAAATAGAACTTTACCTCCCCCGTTGAACTTCTTGACCACTTTATTCAAGTATTTGTGGCAATTTTCATCTTTAGTTTGCATGAGCGCAAAGGCAGTGGAGGACGGAGAAAACAAGAAGGACCCGTCTTGAGACTGCAATTTTAGAAGTTCTTTCCAGTCAAGGCCTGACATGCCTTCCAAGCTATGAAGCAGACTTGTGGGCACTTTATGCATCATCTCTCTTGGTATTCTATCCCCACACCAAGGCCCACACAGACCACAGCACAATAATGACATACACGTTAATGGGAGTTTGCAGAACTAGGATAAAAGTGACGCATGTATATATATATATACTTTCCCAGAAAAAGAGTTTGTAAGATAAGGTTGCTTTGAATATATTATGAAAATAGACATGGGCGCATAACAACTTGCTGGCAAGCATAATTATGACCACAACTAAGGGTACCTTGTGAGTTTTACGTTTCTCATTGCGAAGATTTTGTTCAAGATAGGGGAATTATCCGGCACTTCAATGTTCAACCCACGAGCCATATCAAGAAGTGAAGGGAAAGCAACTTCAAACCCGATTGGCATATGCTCCACATTCTCATTCTGAAGCTTGTTGAGATTCTCTTTAAAAAATGCCATTCCTGTATGACATTAACAACACTGATTAACGATTATCGAGTCACCATATGTTAAGTTGGCATTTGGTAACAAATAAAATCAAATTAACAACACAATTATAATTCAATATTACCTTTCTCACACTTTTCAGGGTGCTTATTCCATGATTTTAATGCAATAACACAGGCCAACGTGTTAATAATCCGATCATGGGCTGAAAATAATTCCTTATCACCCCATGAACCATCTGGAAGTTGATTTTTTGCTATCCAATCAAGACTCGACGGAAATTGGGGGGTACCACTTCTATGAACATCTTCTACCAGAGCAACCCAAGCTGTGTCATAAGCTGATATGCTTATCTCTCCATCTTCCATGGAACCCAATATCGATTTGATAGTGTCCACTCGCTTCTTTATCTCGTTCGCCACCAAAACCTTCTTTTAACAATGTTGTAGTAACCAAAAGTAATGGCTTATGTCAAAAGAATAATTTTAAAAAGTTAATTAAGAAAGGCACAAAACAGAGAAGTGAGAAAGTTTAAAGCACCCCAATGTCTTGCTCCTCTTCTATGTCATCTTCCACATTAATCTCACGCAACTTTAACGTTGCCAGACTACCCTGAAATATGTCTGGATATTCTGCACAACGCACGATAACATTGGTTCAAGCACGCTTTACAGAAAGTAATTAATATTAAACTATTTAATTAAAGTAGAAACTAATTAAGAAGCTCCATTATACCTTGAGTTCGTGATTTGGATATAGCTCTGCATCTTATCTCTTGCTTGTCGTTAGTCTCGGACGACACAGCACCTATATATAAAATGATATAAATCTTTCACTTAATTACTTTTGTTCTTTGGAATTAAGTACTATATTACTTTCAGCTTCCAGTGAAAAACTACTCCACTCTTCTTTTGTTTCTTTTTCTATCTTTTTCTTTTTGGGTGGAGGAAGAAGAAAACAATAGACAACGCATCTAACAACTTTAGCCTGCTTGATAGTGAAATCTTGAGCTGAAAGTTATAGAACCGGAACCGCTATGTTCTTAACGAAATCAATTAAAAATTAATTATTAAGCTCCTAATGAACAAAGGAAGCCATGCACATATTGCCAGGAGAGAGTATCACCAGTGAAAGAAAACAAAGTAAGGTTGGTAGGTAAAGAAGATAATATTGTGATAGTTTTTTGATGAATTTTATGCACCATTTGGCTGCTATAATTTCCTACAAGACAAGTTGCAACTTTTTGTGTTTTCACATTCTTAGGTAATAGAATGTTCTGATCAACAGAAACTTACAATCTTAAAGAAAAGAAAATCGAAGACACGGTTAAAAAATTAACAGACAAAAACATTACTGTGAGACAAGCTGAATCAACAAGATGTTGATGATTCAGCACCGGGCATGGCAAATCAATTGGCGAAATTATTGCATACTAGACTTACCCACAGAGGATTCGGCGAAGTGGTGAAGAAAGATAGAAGAAGAAGAAGATGGAAAAGGGAAATGGTTAGAAGAAGAGAAAGAGGGGAGGTGGCAGTGGGTGGAGAAGTGAGAAGCCATGACGTGTTTGTGTTGATTCAACAATTTTTTGTTTCACTACGGAGAGAAAGGCAGAGTTTAAAAGGCAAATGAAGGAGAGGCAAGCAGACAGAAATGACTTCACAACAGATTCCGCAAATGGTTGCATGGCATAATCTGTTAAGGGCACTCCTGTCCTTTTCCTATTATGATTTTTCTTCCTTTCTCTATTTTTCTGCAACTTTTTACATTGTAATATTGTGCATGCATTACTATTGTAATGTAATATATACATTATATAGTAAATATTTCTTTCTAGCCTTGCATTTTTTTTCTATGTTTTCAAAAATCATATTGATTTATTGAACAAGTGAAAGATATTAGGGGATCAAGATTTGATAAGATATAACAATATATGAGAGCATGATAGGATAAGATAAGAGTATAATAATCTTTTATTATATTCAATATTTGATACATATCAGAAAACAAATCAAATTACATTATTGTGTTATCATGTCCTGTATTTGACATAAACTAGATAATTATAGGATATGATATAAATAATGTTCAAATGATAAAATTATTGTTTCATTAAAATTACATATAATTTTCTAAAATTTACTTTTAATTTATTTTTTTAATTTTTACAAATTATAAAAAATTATAATTTAAACTAAATTATACAAAATTATTTTTTATTTCTGTAGTTCCTTTTCTTAAAATTATATAAGATTTTTAAAATTATAATTATTATTCAAATGTTTTTTTAAAAAAAATATTTTAATAATAATTCTAATGTTTTTGTTTAGGTTGCTTATTTGCTACATCTTACTACCTTGGGTCTATCTCTTACATGGAGGATTTGACACCCCAATATGAAGTGATTTAGTTGTAGGCAATGTCCATAATTTATGAGTTATGGTTTGAATTTTCATAGCTTCTTGATAAGCTACCTAAGTTGTCTTGTGATTGTATTTAGTATCTTAAAGATCTATATTGTAGTGTTTTTTTTTTTGCTTATATGATGAATAGCTAGCTAGAATAATAGATTTAGTTTCTTCATGTGTTTTTGAGTATGCTTCTTGTCTTCTTTTCTAAAATTTGTTTCAGTAATATTGGTGTGATTGTTTGAATGCCCTGAACATACATTGTATATTGTGTTAACAGGTTTGAGAAATGAGAATGTATCAAACTAGATTGAGAATGAGAATGAATCAAACTAGAGAATAAAAAAAGATTATAGAGGGCGCTTTTTTTGAAGCGCTTTCTATTAGACAATGATGACATAGAGAATGCTTCTAAAGCGCTTTCTATTTGAAAAATAAATGCTTTTTATGATAATTTTTGTGAGGTTCTATGAATACTAAAACTACATAGAAGACACGATGATTGTTGAATCCATGGCTTCTAATGAGTATAATGTGCAATATGATAGGGGAGCTATTTTTAGAAGAGGTTTTTTAGAGCTTGACACAAAAAGTACTATGTTTGCACAAAATAAGCTAATCTCTCAACAACTGGAGAATCTCACCAGGCAACTGAGCAATATGCAGCTACAAGCTTCACTAGTTCACCAAGTGTAAGAATTGAAGTGTGATTTTTGTGGGGGGCTTCATACTAATTGTGGATGTGAAGTTGAGCAAAATAACTAGGGGAATGTGAGCTATGTTCAAAATTCTAGTTAGCAACAAAATAATCCTTATTGTAACACTTATAATCTAGGTTGGAGGATTCATCCAAATTTCTCTTAGAGGCAAGATGCTCCTCAATCTAGTCAACAATTCCCTTAATAGCAACAAAATGATAGGACCTCTACATTAGAGGAGACATTGAAGCAATTCATATAGGCCATGAGTGCTCCTATAAAAAAATTTGGAGAACCAAATTGGCCACCACTCAAGATAAATGGTTGATAAACCTAGTGGTAACTTTTCTGACAACACCATTGACAATCCTAGGGAGCAATGCAATGTTATCACTTTAAGGAATAGTAAAACAATTACACTTGTAAATACAAGCTTAAAAGCAAGAGATACTGAAGTCTCCAAGGAGAAGTTGCCAGATAAGGAGAACAAAGAAGCCAATGATGAAGGTGTGGAGGATTCTAAGAAGAAAAGGTTAAATTTGGTTTATGAAAACTCTATCCTGAGAAAGACCAAGAAACAATTTTGGAGGATGAGAATAAGCCACATGAAATCCCTCCTTATGTGAAATTACCATATCCTTTCAAGAAAAAGAAGGATAAGGATCAAGCCTTTACTAGGTTCATTGATATCTTTAATGGACTCAAAATCAATCTTCCTTTTGCGAAAGCCCTTGAACAAATGCCTTTATATGCTCACTTCATGAAGAATCTCTTAACAAAAAAAAGGAGATGGAAAGATGGTAGCTTTAATAGAATCATGCAATGCCATATTGCACAGGAAGCTATCTCCTAAGGTTAAGGATCCTAGGAGCTTCATTATTCCTTATACTATAGGGAATATAACTATTGATAAAGCTTTTTGTGATTTGGGGGCTAACATCAATCTCATGCCATTGTATATGTTGAAGAAGCTTAATGGAGGTGATATTAAGTCAACAAATATGGAATTACAATTGGCTTGTGGGACCATTAAGCATCCTTATAGCATTATGGAACAAGTTCTCATCAAGGTTGGTAAATTTATATTCTCAATTGACTTTGTTGTGCTTGATATGCAGAAATACTCCAAGGTACCTTTAATAATTAGAAGGTCATTCTTAACTATTGGGAAATCCCTCATTGATATACGAAAAGGGGAGTTAATACTTTGAGTTAATGACAGGAGCATCACTTTTAGCATCTTTGAAGTCATGAAGCATTCTAATGATACAAGGTGATGATTTAGAATAGAGGTGGTGGATGAGATAATGAAAGATTCCTTCAAGCAAGGCACACATTATGCATCCATTGACAGGGTGATCGTTAACTCTATTGAACAATTTAATGATGGGCTTAAACATAATACAAGAGAGTGCTTGTTGAATTTAGAACCACAATCACTTGGGCATGTGGCAAAGATCTAGAAGAAAGACTTGAAGAAAGGGGAGGAGAAGCAAATGAAGATATTTAAGGAGCACAAAGTTGCTCTACAAGAGAATATCTTCTACCCAAGCTAATAGGTATTTCGTTTCAATTCTAAAATTAAGTTCTTTGTAAGGAAACAAAAGCCTAAATACTTAGGGCCTTTTGTAGTTAGAAGAATTAGAACCAAAAGGAAGGTAGAAATAGAAGATATGATCTCGAGTAGGTGTCCAAAAGTTAAAAAGACAAACTGAAGCCTTACTAGGAAGAAGCAATGGAGAAGATGAATGGTCCTTTCATTTTGAATTAGCCTTGATCTATATTAGACCGTCAAGCTCGGGATGTTAAATAAGCATTACTTAGGAGTCAACACAAGCAGTTCGTACCTTTCATACATTTTGGTTTTAGTTATTTTAAACTTTGGATTGACTTTATTTTCTTTCTTTCTTTCCTAGTAGTTAAGATATTAATGAGTACGATGATTATCATTGCAGGAGACACGAGCCTTAGAACAATAATAACAATGATGCACTACATGGCTACACTCTTAGTTCTTCTATTCTGGAGTCTCTATGCTTGCCTAACATAAAAAAAGCTTTCTTTACTCTATCTACTTCTCTGATTCATTTAATTATGACAGTTTGTTAATTGAGTTAGTTGTTGTTGTTCTTTTATGTTCACCTTATTTGAGAGTGCTTTTCCTTGCTCACTGTGATTGTCGTGCATACTATACTTGGTTGTTGCCTTCATCTTTCTTGCACTTATTATGAAATTGGTTGACATTATCTTCTGACTCACTCACACTTGGATGTTGTGCACTCTTTAAGTAATGCTTATTAACATTATAATCTCATATCTAACAGTAATGAAATTGCATGTGATTTTCATGTCTCCTCATTCTCAACACTCCGTGAGATTTTATGCCTAAACAATTATATTTGTTTAGTGTGTTTCTTCATTGAATATTATCTAGCTCAAAACTTGGATTGGTTCTTATTTTTATTGAATTGCTTGTGCACACACATGATTAAGGTTCTTGTTTTTCTTTCATTGAGTCAAGGCCAAAATTAACCACCCTTTACATATATCCTTTAAGCCTTAACCCTTTGTTCTTTAATTAGCTCAGTATAAGCCAAAAGTGAAAATCAAAGTTCTCTCTTAATTGGAAATAAGGGATTTGTTACTACATTGTACTTTTGGCTTAAATTAAAGTTTAAGGTTGAGCGCTTGAGGACAAGCAAATATTTTAAGTTTAGGTGGGGAAACAACAATATTTATTGTTTATTAAAATTGTGAAAAAGAAAAAGAAAATAAAAAATGATGGCAAAATCTATCCGAATACACACACACACACACACAGTTACATTTATTTTAATATCTATATTGATAAGGATAAGTGCGGTTAAAAATTGGCAAGGCAAAACTATTAATGACAATTAATAGTATTGATAACTTTGATGAGCACTTAATTTTGATTGTATATGTACTCATCTCGTAATTCCAATTATGATTAGTCTAACTCCAAGTATTTTTCCATTTATGACCCTAGCTCCATTACAATCTGGAAAAGACCTCATGTGTGTATTTGTTGTGTGATAATGATTTTAGAATTTTGTCAAGCATATGGTAGGGGTGGCATATAGTGATGTTGAGTGTAAATAGTACCCACTAATTGGTGAGTTGAGTGAAACACTTGATCCCTTGAGGAGTGTGAGGAGAATATAGATTGCATGTGATAGAATTAATGTCCTTTCTTGATAAATAAAATTTTTATTAATGTCCTTTATTAACTTGACTTGCTATAAAGGGAAATCATGATTCTTAGGAATAAGTGAACTCAATAAATTTAGTGTAACTATTTGTTGAATAATGAAAAGGCAACACTATATGCTTAAATTGATATAGAGAAAGGTTGATGCATAAAATTCACTCTGACTCTAGTTGCAATTGATTGCTGCTTGAGAACAAACAAATTTTACATTTGGGATTTTGATAAATCTACAACATATGTAGAATTATAAAGTTTTTTAATATATTTTGATGCATTAACTTGATGAAATGTTATGAAAATATGACCCAATGGTGTACATTTTTATATGGTTTATATTTTGAGATTGTTAAATAAAAAAAGAGCATAAATACACTATTTTATTAGGTTTTCAATATAGGTAAAATGAGTAAAGAAGAAAAAAGTTTGAGCTTAGAAAAGAAGCACTGGGATTTATCAAAATTTTACCTGCCTAACGTCTAGGGGCATTCTTCTTGCATGCCCAATGTGTAGACTTTACCCACCTAGCACCTAACATTTAAATCTTACATGCTCAACATGTAGATTTTACATGCTTGGTACCTAGATCCTTGATATCTCGTCCAGAGAGAAATACTAGTAACACACTCTCTAACACACTCTTTTGAACACAGTTTCTCTTATTAATTGAAATTTCTTAGAAATTACAAAAAATTATGGGTCTCGCATCTTATTTAATGACTCTCTCTCATGATTTTGTAGTTTTTAATAAATTTCAACCAATAATAAAGTGTGTGTTAGAAAGAGCGTGTTGCTAGCACTCCTCTTTGTCCAAAACTTGTTTTTGGAGTGGGTACCCAACACCCTATTTCACATGCCCAATGCATTTCACCAATGTGATTTCTGAAAAATTGCATTAAATGTAACATCTCTTCATTAAAATATACCTTCCTTAGATTGATATTTTATTAATATATTTTTTATTAGATAATTCAGTTCAAATTAAAATTTGGTATAAAAGCTTTACTAATGTATCTTAAGCTAAATATAAAATAAAAAGAATAAAGAGTTCTTTTTTTCAAAAAAACAAAGGTCAAAATTGTCAGTATCTTCTCAAGATAAAAAGAACAGTACCGAAAGGAAATTACCAATCCCGTTATAAAATTATTAATCTTGTATCACTTCAATGAATTGAGGAATCAATCAAGGATTTAAATAGATTGATTCTTTTGAGGGGAATGAGAGGACGTTCCAGGGACTGATGTAATTAATTTGAATTGAAAAAGATCACATGTCTATTATATACACTTTTTACCTCTAAATATTTGGATTCTCTAGTAATAACATAGAATATATACTTTATAAATTATTTAAAATTTATTTTTAATATAAAATTAATTATTAAACTTGTATAATTAAGCTTAAAAATTATTTTTTAATTAATAAAATAGTTAACTTATTTAATTTTCTTTAAACATGTTTAGATATAAATTTTTTGTTAATTTTAATTATAAAAAACACTTCCTCTTAAAGTTGTAACAATAAGAATTATTAATAATATTTTCAGAACTTATTTATGCATTTGAAAAAAAAAATGTTTTTTTTATAACGTTTAATGTTTCAAATGATGTTTTAATTTTTATATTTATCATATCTTTAAAAATTATATGTGTGTGTGTGATGTTTAAATTTTCATACTTATCATATTTTGAAATATTGTATGTGTGTGAGAGCGAGCATGTGTGTACATGTGTATAATGCACGCGTGTGTTCGTATTTACTTCACAAAAAATGATGCCTATGCATAGGCCTTAGGGGCCTCAGCCATCCCTGCATAATAGTAAAATAATTTATCGGTGACCTAAGCCAGCCCTGTAGAATAGTAAAATAATTTATCAACTTCCACCAATTTTCATCGTAAATTCTGTCCGTAAAACTTAAGAAGATAAAATTTACCTTTCAAGATTTGTTAATGAAGCATAAAATTCCTTCATGTTAAGTGTCTGGAAGTCAACAATAAGTAATAACAATTTCAGGGATAGGCAGAACTTTATTATAGAATTTGCAAGATAAAATTTGGGTGATTTATGGTTAGAGTGATCAAATTTGGTCAAAACTAAAATCTAATTGATTAATTTTAAATGAGATGAATTGAGTCATTTATCAAAACTTTTTAATTAACTCAAGTAATCAACTCAATTAAACCTGTATTAGACAAGTTTAGGTCATCGTTTTCTTATATCTATGTTTTTGTTACACTTACACTATTTAATAACTTTTTGTATAATATGAAATTAACCAATTTGACCGTTGAATAATTTGATATTATTTTTTTGATAGTGCATATCAAATGTCACGTAAATGGGACATTATTTAGTATATTATCTGACAATGAATATTTACTTATATTTTAAATATGATACTATCCATTAAAATATAAAGTAGTGCAATGAAATATCAATTAGTTATTGTTTAGCATAAAAATTCATTGAACATAATCTACTTTATAAAAATATTTAATTAAATTGTTGAATTGGTTAATTTTATATTTTACAAAAGGTTATTAATTGGTGTAAGTGCAAAAGTTTAACACATTGTGTTAGTTGATGCTCTCTCTCTCTCACACACACATGATGTAACTAGTGAGAGGGCATTTTTTATTCGAGAATGGGATGAATGGATATTGATAATTAAATCTTATCATGAATGATCAAAATAAAAATATATAAGTCGTGAATTTTTTAAAACAGTTATGTGACATTTTAAAATGGTCACATGACATTAAATCTTAACCATTTGTATATAAGCACATAACTTAGATTTATTCTTTTTTACTTTCATATAAAAATGACTATCTCGCTAGATATATGATATATCCCAAATTATTAAAATATTATAAAAAGAATAAGATTTTTTTAAAAAAAAATTGAAGTTAAATTAGGTTGGATTCATCATATTTGAAAATGTATAACTTGATGTAAGATTTGATAATAATTTATTTATATTACTTTTGATCTGATTGATCTGATTGATTTTAGCAATCTTAGCATGAATTAACTTGATCGAATTGACCGGCTGAATTGAATTCATATAATCACCTAAATATAAAATTGGCCTCAAATAAAATTGATGTGATTCTTTATTTAAGGTCTTCCCCGTTTCAAAATAAACCCATGAACAATATTTTTGTTTATTATATAATTATTAAGAGTTTAATGGTCATACAATGTCATTGTAAAAAGTTTTACATTGTCAATCAATCAGAAATCATCGTTGATATGACTTTTAAAGTATTTATTATAAAAGTCAACAAACTTACAATAAATGGTGGTTTGTGATTAGATGTC
The DNA here is from genome assembly GCA_004329165.1 of Spatholobus suberectus. Taxonomy (NCBI): domain Eukaryota; kingdom Viridiplantae; phylum Streptophyta; class Magnoliopsida; order Fabales; family Fabaceae; genus Spatholobus; species Spatholobus suberectus. The sequence continues at coordinate 21,481,653 of CM014732.1, forward strand.
AGTGTAAAATTATATCTAACAAGTTGTAGATTTGAGTCTTTATTCATCTTTTTAAAATAAGATAAATGTAAGTTTATTTGTGATGTAAGTATGTTTTAAATCTAAAGATTTTTCTTATCATAGATTGGAGTGTCTTCTCCACTTCCTAAACTTTTTATTACCAAAAAAATATCATAAATTACAAGCTACATTTTGTACCATTCTTTATGGCCTTAATCGGTTGAAAAGAGAGGACGAAATTTCAAAGCCTAAACCAGAGATATATAAAAATGAAATTAGATGGTTATTGTTAATTTGTGATACACACACAACACACGTACCATTCTATATGGCCTTAACCGGTTGAAAAGACGGGATGTAATTTCAAAGTCTAAACCATCGATGTATAGTATGTGAATAAAAGAGGAAAATATTCACAACACATTTTATAACATACTCTTTTAAATATATTTTCTACTATTAATTAAAATTTTTAAAAATCACAAAAATTTTGCGAGTCTCATTTCTTAGTTAATAAATTTCATTCATAATTTGGTATTTTCTAATAAATTTAATTAATAATAAAAAAATTATGTTAAAAAAAATTGTTACACAATATATTAAATAGTGTGTTATTAGTACTCTCATAAATATTACGGGAAAGTACTATCAAACTTCGAGAACCAATGGAAGAATATTAGCCATTAAACAAAAGTTTAAATTTATCACCTCTTTAAAGGGAATATCCGTTACCTCTAGTGCGTAGGCCTAGTTTATTGAAGAAGTAACGACACAACATAAACCAACAAGATTGTCATGCTGGTGAAGTGATATTCAGAGGCGACAATCAACATTCCGGCTTCTAGTGCTGGTTTATAACCTGGAATCTTTACCCGAGCCACAGGATTGATGCTTCACTCATCTCTGCAACTAACTTTATTTTTGTGCTTGCTTCTTTCAATTTGGCCAATATTCAAATAAATAATTATCATTTGTATTGGTCCTTGGTGTATCATTCGTGGCATAATGCATAGGTGCCAGAGTTAGACAAAGGGTAATCTGATTTAAATATGATAGCTATGTAAAGAGTGACATGTGGGAAGATATCACTCTTATAAGTTTGAATCCTAGCATTGCTGATTTCTTGGCTAGGATCAATGCAGAGCGCAGAAAATTTCTTGTCTTTGTAGTCATTTTCAATTTACACATCAGCTGCTTAAATTTAAGGGCTTTGCTAAAGAGTATTATGAAGGTATTTGTTTAAAAAATTAATCAATTAAAATACACAAAATAATACTACACTAGCTAAGAGACCCGTGTTAAGTATAGGTGTTGTAAAATTAAATATTAAAATATATTTTAATATGCTATCATTTGTTTCATATATAAAAAACAGGAAAACAAAAAATGATTATTATATACTTACTAAGTGAAAAGAAAAAAAAATTGATAAATATAATAAATAATCTAATCTATTATGAGTTTAATGACTATACACAGTCAGTATAAAAAGTTTTACACTGTCAGCTAATTAGAAATTATCGTTGATATGACTTTTAAGGTAATTATTATAAAAGTTAACAAACTTACCATACATGGTGAGTTGTGATTGAATGACTGTGTAAAACTGCTTTACACTATCAGTGCATAGCCTATTTTCTCATTTATTATATATTATAAAAGGAGGTTTTGCCACGTAAACAGATGTTACATGACACACCATATATATATTTTTTCTCTCTAAATTCTATTGATTTTATTTTTATTTTTTTAATTCGTAAAATATATTATTATATTTAATTATAGTAACAGAGACATTCATCACAAGTATATATTTTGATCAATTTAACCAATTAAATAATTAAATTTTAAATAGATTTTAATTTTATATAATATGGTAATTAATTTATTAAATTTTATGAAATGTTTTTTATCATTTTGGTAACTGTTGTTTATTATCTGATTCAAATTCAAATTAATTAATATTAATAATATGAATATATGTTCTAATTCAAATTTATAGCAAATTTAAATTAAAAAATCTTTTATGATTTAAGTTTTATGAGACAAATAGTCATATGATCAACTCATCTATAAATACCTATGTATACATTGTTGTTTTTTATTTCCATCATTTCTTTCTAAAATAATCAATTGCTAACATTTTTTTTTACTCCTTTTATTCAATTTCAATTCAAGGATAAATACAAGCAAGAAATACAAATTTATCAATCTTTTTATTCTTTCTCCAAGGTAAGTTTTTATCTTTTTCAATTTTATTTGATTTTTTTTTACATATTTTGTCTAATATTTAGGATTGAAGTTTGTTTGTTGACATTAATTTTACAATTGTTTGACTTTCAACTATTAAAATAACACAAAAGACTTAAAAGGAGGTTTTACAGAAGAAAATATAGAGAGTTATACTATATTATTAAAACAAGGTTCGGTCTTTATTTAATTATTTATTTTTCTTTTATAATTTTTATTTATATATCTTTTTTCTTTAGTATAGGTATTTCTTTCTTTGCTTTTTTTCAAATATTTTATCTTTACATCATTTTTCATTTGATTTGTCTTTTTTAATAAGATAAATTTATATTCTTTTTATTAGTTTTAATATATTTTCTCCAATATATCACATTCACAGCCTCAATACACTACAAGGTCTTAGGTTCTAACCTTATTTTTGCTATTATACACTAATTTATTTATTTTTTAACAAAAGACACTACAATGTCAAATCAAATGCATCGCAAAAGATGGATGGTAATGCATTAGATATTAAGAAGGTTAAACCTCACTTGGCCTAAAGATAAGAACTTATTTTAATTTGTGGTAACCTTTTTTTTATTAGACCAAGTCAAATGAGGAATACCAAATCATTTTTTTTATTTTTCTTTTAATTTAAAGAGAGACTCATAGTAAGCATTATAAGAAAAATGAGAAAGAAGAGATAAGAAAAAAAAAAAACACACTATAGGTATTTAAACTCACACACTTAATATATAAGGTGATTATAAAAAGTATATATTTTGATTATTAAATCAATCAATTAAATTATTAAATTTTGTATAGATTTTGATTTTATATAATACGGTAATAAATTTATTAAATATTATGATTTTTTTGCAATTATGGCAATTAATTATCAAATGATCAATTTTTTCATTTTTCATTCATAAAAAATGCATAATTACATTAATTAAGGTAATTATAAACAATATAGTTTTTATGATTTGAACATTCAAATTGATAAAAGAAATATATATTCTAATTCAAATTAATTAATAATACAAATATATATTCTAATTCAAATTTATAGCAATTTTAAATTAAAAAATATTGCATGATTTAAGTTTCATAGAACAAAAATCTTGCACAATTCTAAATTTGCACACTTACAATGTACATTTTATAACTTGATGGATTGAATTAACTCAATGGAAAGGCTATTGATTCACTTTACAACATTCAACTAATTAAACTTTAAGTCTACATCATAAAATTATTTATATTTCATTAAAAATTGATCACATCAATGATATTTAAATGAAATATTTCTTCTATTCTAAAATAATTATCATTTTAAAATATTGTATGAGGATTAAAAAATCAATAATTCTCCTAAAATTAAAAAATATTTAAGACTAAATTATTCTTTTATGAATTGGGACTACGAATTCTTAATATTTTAACTCTTAAAAAACAAAATAAACTACTTCTATGACTATTAAACATAATATTTAAAAGAAAAAATAGAAAGAAGGATACAGTTTATATATATATAAAGAGAGAGAGAGAGATAGATAGATATAGATATAGATATAAGGGTGTAAAAAGGTCGAGTCAGACCGAACATTTAAAGTTTAGGTTTAGCTTGTGAAAAAAATTAGGTCTTTAAGCTTGACTCATTTATTTAAATGAGCCTTATTGAAAGCTTGAGCTTGACTTGTTTAAAAAAATATAAGGTTTGAGTTTGACTTGTTTAACTCATTTATAACTTAATTATTTTTGTTTTATGAAAAAGTTTCTTAAAATTTTAAATTTATCAATTTAATATTTAATAAAAATTTAAATACTATATGATAATCTACAAATAAAAATATGTGCTTAACATGTGGCATGTAGAACTCAAACATTCTAGATTATTACATTTTCATAATCTAGTAAATAAAAAATTCATAGCTTCTTGACTATTGCAAAAAAGAAATTTCAAAAATACTTTGTAATGCTCTCAACAAAGTTTTACATATTTTCATAATGCAAAAGATAGTAAAGTTCCCAATTATCAATTTAAACAAATGAGTTATTTACGAGCCATTAATGTTGAACTCGTAAAACTTGGGTTTGACTCATTTAAATAATCGAGCCAAATCTCAAGCTTGAGTTTGTTTATTTAATAAAACAAACGAGTTGAATGAGCATTTAATGAGCCAAGCTTGAATAGTTCACAAATAACTCAATTCATTTACACCTCTATATAGATAGATAGAGAGACAGAGGGCCAAGATTCCCTATAGTTGTCTATATGACTGTAGGGTCCTGCAGTCAAGATCCAATGGGCTAAATTATTTTCAACTTATATTTTATTAACATTTTAATGTATGAAAAAAAATTAACGGTACAAATTCTTATCATATTCTCTCTCCGATTGCACTTAATCCAAATTCGAGAGAGAGAGAGGATTTTTGTCATGTAACACTTTTTTAGATATTATTTTTCTCCTAAAATAAAAATACTTTTTATTTATTAAAATGTACAATTAAAATAATTATAATCATTGCTTAAAAATTCAATTGATTAATCTTTTTGTTGATTTGAGTATTGTCATGATTTCAATCATCAATGTCACTCTTCATCGATAGAAAATGTAAATTTGTACTCTTATATATTTAACCCACTATATAAATTAGGGATCAATCAACTCATATACACTAAAAATGACAAAACTAAGAAATTGAGAACCAAAATCATCAGTCACCTTCACTATCACTTTGTTGTCATCATATAGATATATATTAAGTAAAAATTCAATTAAGATTGATGTTAAGGCAACTTAATCACACCCTCAATATGAAATAGTCATTTTCCAATTTTGAATTTTCGAGCCCTCTATCGTTACTCCTACAAAATTGATTTCAAGATTTCTCTTTTTAACTTTTATTTTTCAATCAATAATTAAAAAATAAAATCGATCCAAACAATAATAGATGGTGTTTTCAAATCAGTGATTAATTGAGTTTTATTTGCACATATGTTTAGAATATATTTGTTGAGGCACGAGTACCAACACAAATTAACATGTACCAAAGAAATTACCCTTCTTCTATTTGTTTAAATTTTTTAATGATGTGTCATTTCATTGTTGGTTATATCCAATAACAAAACATTAAGTATGAGTCAATCAAGTTTCACTTTTCATGCATATGATCAAAAATTAAATCCTAACTAACATGCTTAAAAGACTTAAAAGTTTTCTATCAAATCAATAATATTATTCATAATTTATCTTTGTATTCATAATTATTTTATCTTTGTATTTGTAATTTATTTTTTTATTGCAATCTATAAGTTCAAATACCAACATTTTTTTTTTTATAAATAATGTTAGTTATTTCATTCCTTTATGGTAGACTCATATTTTTTTAACGAAAAAGTAATAAATATAAAGTGTAATATAACATATTTATTATTAATATTTTTATTAAAATTATGTATATATTTAAGTTATATACAAATACAAATATATTTATAAAGATAATATTTTTTAAAATAAATATTTATATAAATTAAAATGATATAAGACATATGAGAATATAAAATTATTTGAATATATATCCATATTCATAATAATTTAATATTTTTTTCAAATATTTATGTACATATATACTAATATATATTTGTATAAAATTTAAAAAAATTATTAAAAGTCATAATAATATAAAAAATTATAAATTATAAACTCCACACACGCAGGCCACAAGTTATTATATATACTAGTATGATAAAAAGAAAGAGAGAAAGAAAGAGAGAGAGAGGAGAGAGAAAGGTGAAAAGTAAAATAGAAGAAATGCAAAAATACTATATAAATATATGAAAATCATTATTGTGAAAATAAAGACAAAATCCTGTATCTATAAGAGGAATATGTTCTTAATTAACTACAATTATCTACCAAAACATTAACCACCACTCTAAGACTAAGTGCAATAGGTAAGACTTTAATTATTTATTACATAGATCTGATGAGGATCTTCCAAATAAGAATCCTCTCCAGCTTGTCTATTAACATTTTCTCTCCGGCCAAAATCAAGACCATACATCACATTATCTTTCTTCCTTTTTATTGTTCAATAACCATTCAAAGGGTGAAATTTTGCGAGATAGTGACCACATGGTTATTTAGTTGGAGAGGATCCTAATAACTCAAGTCTCCCAAGGTGGCTATGAGTCTATGACTATAGTCTACAGAACAGTGGGCATCATTTGCGTGTCAAATTAAAAGCACACAAGATTTCTCCCATTTTGTGTATAATAATTTTAAAAAATAATTGAAAAGCAACATAATATTAATTATATATGGGGGTGTGTGAAAAGAATAATTTTAAATTCTTTTATAATATTTTCTTACTTTCTTTATATGGTAAATATTGAATGCATTTTATATGATATTAAGAGCCTATTTGGTGGTTAAAATAAGATAGGATAACTATCTCATTTTGCTATCATCAGTTGTTTAGTGTGCCAATTAGATATGGTTCCTTATTATATTGCCTATCCTATTTTGTTGGTCTAGTGTATTTCTTATTTGAAGGAAAATTGTGTTAAGAAACAATATATATGTGTGTGTGTGTGTGTGTGTATATATATATATATATATATATATATATATATATTCAGTGATAAATAGTTAAAATTATATAATTATATTAATTTTGACATGCTTTATGGTAATAAATCTATTTTTTAACTTAGATTAATTAATTAAATAATTTGAATTAATATTGCTTGTTTGATTGATTAATTATTTTGCAACAATTATTTACATAAATTATTAACATTAATTTGCTTTTTATAAATCATTTCAGTGATAAATAGTAAAAATATATATAATTATGCTAATTTTGATATATTTTATTATAATCAATGAGTTAATTTTTTTTAATTTTAATCAATCAATTAAAATACAAACCTCTATTAAATCAAATTTACACAATTTTTTATATGTGTAAAGTCATTTTGTTAGTAAACAATATGGTAGTGTTTGGTCTAACTTTTTTTTAGACTTTTCTTATCTTAAGGAGAAGCTTGGCCAAACATAATTTCATAAAAACTCTTAAAATAAAAAAGAGCTTATTTTTATTCATGAGAAGATAAAAAAGGAGCTTAAAATTTAAGCTCCTTTCTCTAGCTTATGTAAAGCTTGTCGATAGCTTATTTCACTGAGTACTGTCTTCGAATCCCGGAAGCATCGTGTTTTTGTTTTTCATTCATATACATTTTTTTTTATTCTACTGTGTTTTAGTTTGATCTGCAATGTTTTCAAATTTCAGCCGTGTGTGTGTCTACATATATATATATATATAATCATAAAATTGCTTTAAAATTATTATTATTATTATTATTATATGCATATATTCTTTGCAAATTATCATTAAAATGAAATTTTATAAATCAAATAATTTTTAACTTTTTAAAAATTATTTTTTTAAATACTTGTATTTAATATTTTTATTTAATTTTATTATCATTAAAATAATTTTATGTAAATTAAATTAATTTTACAAAATATTTTTTGTTTTACAAATATAACTTTTATTGGACAAGTAACTAGCTTTAAATAAAACTAAAGCTTTTGAAACATTTTACCAAACAACTTTTAATTTAAAAAGAACTTTTAAGTTAAAAAAATTGAAAACTGACAAACAACTTCTACTTATTTTTTTAAGTTCTTATTTTAGCTTTAATTTAAAAGTAGTTTCTAAGTAAAAAAAAAAAAAGTTGGGCCAAACATACCCACCTCTATAAATTATTGTCAAAATTAACGTACATAATAACAAGTCTTCAACTAAATTATTACAAATTAATTAACTAATTAAAGTATAAAATTAAAAAATTAACTGAAGAACTAATTTTTATATTAATTAATCAATTAATTTTTAATTTTATATTAATAAAATTTTTACTAACGAAATGACTTTACATATAAAAATTTATGTAAATTTTATAGAGGTATTATATATTGTTTACTAATGAAATGACTTCACACATAAAAAAATGTGAAAATTTTATAAAGGTATATATTGTTTACCAACGAAATGACTTTACACATAAAAAATTGTGTAAATTTGCTTTGATAGAGGAGGCTTGTATTTTAATTGATTGATTAAAATAAAAAAATTTAACCAATTAATTAGTATAAAATATATGAAAATTAGCATAAGTATATATATTTTTACTATTTATCACTACAAAGATTTGTAAAAAGAATATTAATCTAGTAATAACTTATGTAAATAATTGCTACTAAAAAAATTAATCAATCAAACAAATAATTAACTCAAATTATTTAATTAATTAATTTAAGTTATAAAATAATAGATTTATTACAATAAAACAAGCCAAAATTAATATAAATATATATTTTCAAATATTTACCATAGAAAAAAATTGTGATAAACAATATGTTTATAATTTTCATAAATAATTAAAGTAGAAAGTTAAATCAATTAAATCAAATCAAATAATTTAATTGACTGATTAAAGATAACTAATTGATTATTACAATATGTTGAAGTTACTATATATATATATATATATGGGGTATGATCCGTTGACACCAGGTGTAAGAGTTAGTCAAATTACACCTTCAATAACTTTTTGTATAATACAAATTTAACTAATCCAACCTTTGAATTTGATGATATTATCTTTATGATTATGTATATCAAAATTTACATCATTTGGATTTTTCTAAATATGTTATCTAATATTGAATATTTACATGTATTTTAATATCATATTGTACGTTAAAATAAAGTGATTTAATGAACTATTAAATAATTTTAGAATTCTATGAATTTTTTCATACTTAATCTAATTAAGAAGAACATCAAATTCAACGGTTGGATTGGTTAAATTTGCATTATACTAAAAGTTATTGAAGGTGTAATTTGACTAACTCTTACACCTGGTGTAAATGAATCCTGCCCCATATTAAAATATTATAAACCATAAGATTAATTTATATTAATGGTTTAGATTTGATGTAAGTTTTTAAACTTACACTTGGTGTCAACATATTCTATCCCATTAAATAATTGTGTATAAAAATTATTAAAATGCTAGTTTAAAGCATTTGCAAGGATTAAAATGCTTGTTAATTTTTTTTTAAAAATATTTTAAAAAGTTTCAAAATTTATTTTTTTAAAACTCAAAACAATATAATTCAATCACACACCTAATTCTAAAAATAACTAGTTTAATAATGTTAAGTTTACAATTTAAAAATTTGTTATATTAATATGTGTGTGTATAAGTCTAAAAACCTACACCAACTCTAGTGCCTTAATACATTTTTTTTTTTGTATTCAATGGTCATACTAAGGTTAGAACCTGTGACCTCATGCATACTATCTCAACCCTTCCCCCACTGGGCCTACCCTAGTAGGTTAAGCCTTAATACATATTAATCCTATGGTTTATAATATCTTAATGTATATTATCTTTAACTTTAATCAATCAATTATGTTAATTTTGACATATTATTATATTATATTATATTATATTTTAATGAATGAGGATCAAGTTACTCCAACAACAACTCTTGGTAGAGTAACTTTACTCAATAACTCTTGATATATGTTAAATTTCAACAATCCAACCATTAGATATTTTGATATTATGTCAATGATCATGCACACCAAATTTTAGATAAATCGGACATTTATAGTTAGTTAATTTTATAGTTGACATTTACTTATAATTTAGAAAAGTATATTATACATTAATTTGAATTTATTTAATAAAGTATCAAATTGTCTTCAAACTTTATAAAATTTTGTAGATTTAATCGTGTCTATAAAATTTTTTAATTTAATGATTAGATTATTGAAATTGAATATATACCAAGAGTTACTTTTGGAGTAACTTGATCTTCACCCATTAAAATATTTTATATTATACAATATATAAATACAATATTATATCATATTATAATATATTATATTATATTATATTATTATACTAAAACGTAAATATATTTATTTATTACTAAAAAGATTTGTAAAAACAAATTAATTTGTTAATAATTTATATAAATAATTGTTACAAAAAATTTATCCAATCAAATAACTCAAATAATTTAATTAATTGTTTTAAGTTAAAAATTAATTAATTGATTAGAACAAAACATATCAAAATTAACTTATGTGTGTGTGTGTATGCGCGCATGTGTGTGCTACTATTTATTGCAGGAAAATAAATAAAAAATAATTTGTTAACAACTTTTATAAATAATAAAAGCAGAAAGTTAAATTAATCAAACAATCAATTGAATCAAATGATTTAATTGATTCATTAAATTTAAGTAATTAATAGTCACTGGTTAATTTGTATTAAAGATTTAGATTTAGTGTCATTCATAAATCAACATGCATAATTTGGTTACTTTAATTATATATATAATGAAAATGATATTTTTAGGATATTTTCAAGTTAATTTAAATTAAATATGTTAGTAAAACATTTATTACGAACTACATGATTTATAGTATTATTATAACATAATTTGATAAAAGTCAAAATTTGATGCGATAATTATAGAATATTGAAATTTAAATTATTGAGAAAAAATAATAAATAAAATTATTTTATATTAAAAATTTCTAATTTCACGTTACAATGTGACACTATTCATAACAATAGATTTATATTTGTTTGAAAGTGCTAACTATTTATTGTAAAAATTTAGATAATTTACTTATGGTTGATTAATTATTTTTAGATTTATTAATTTATTTGTATAAGTTTTATATTTTATGTGTGTTCTAAGAATAAATTAATTTAATTTTAAGTATCAATTTAAATGCATTAACTATAGAATTATATGGTTATATCTCAATTTTCTTTTTTTTTAATACACAAAAGATAATATCTGTCTATATATATATATATATATATATATATATATATATATAGAGAGAGAGAGAGAGAGAGAGAGAGAGAGAGAGAGAGAGGGAGATAAAGAGAGAGAAAGAGGGAGAGATCAAATTACACCGTATAATTTACTCCAACTATTACACCATCAATAACATGATATAGAATGTGATTTTTAACAATTCAACCGTTGACTTATAATTACATATTACCACGATTGTTTTGAATAACAATAAGAAGTTAATCAAAGAATTAATATTTTAGCATATTTTGAAAAATATATATTACATCCATTTTGATCAATATGAATAAGTTATCAAATAATTTTGGATTAATATAAAACTTGTGTACATATGTTCTATGTTAAATGAATTTTTAATACAACGATGGGTTTTGAGATAAAATTATTCAATTAAAAGTTATTGAATGGTATAATAGTTATATCGGTATAATTTGATCTCTCTTCATATATAGATACGTGTGTGTGTGTGTGTGTGTGTAGGTATACATATATAAGTATACAAAATTTCATATAATTTCAAAATTATTTAATAATTCTTTGTATCACTTTATTTTAATGTAAAATATGATATTAAAATATATATATATATATATATATATATATATATATATATATATAAATATTCAATGTTATATTATCTATCTAGAAAAGTCTAAATGATATGAAATTTAATATACATGATCATGAAGATAATATTACCTCCGGTCCTTTATATAAACAACAAATAGGGGTATTTTTTTGTCCTAATTATAACAAATATAGGATGTATTAATTGCCATCTTTTTTTTATATCCTTAATTTATTATAAAGTCTATTAATGAGATACTCACTCATTTCTCATGCAAATGGATGTATTCATTGGCATATTAACAATATAAATTACATTCATTGGTGGAGAAAATTATTTATTGAATTATGAGTAGTATCATTAAATACAATCACCATTTAAACTATTTAATTTTATGTGTATTTTCTAGAATAAAATTTAAATTTATGATACTATTAATTAAAATTAACTAACTTAACTATTTTTATTTGTTTTTATGAATTAGTTATTTGTTGCTTATATAAAGAACCAGAGGTAGTATCACATAATTCAACAGTTAGATTAATTAAATTTGCATTATACAAAAAGTTATTGAATGTGCAATTTAACTAACTTTGATGACTTTGATGGTCATGTACTATTAGTGTAAAAAGTTTTACATTATCAACCAATCAAAAATCACTATTGATATGACTTTTAAAGTATTTATTACAAAAGTCAACAAACTTACAATAAATTGTGGTTTGTGATTGGATAACACTGTAAAACTACTTTACACTATCAATGGATTACCTATTTTCTCAACTTTAACACAATAGATCTTGACCCATATATATATATGGGTTATGATCTGTTGACACCAGATGTTAAAGTTAATCAAATTATACCTTTAATAAATTTTTGTGAAATGCAAATTTAATTGATTAACCATTGAATTTGATGTTCTTATTATTTAGATTAAGTATACAAAATTTCATACAATTTCAAAATTATTTAGTAGTTCATCGCATTACTTTATTTTAACGTACAATAAAAAATTAAAATATATGTAAATATTCAATATTAGATGCCATATCTAGAAAAGTCCAAATTATGTGAAATTTGATATACTTCATCATGAAGATAATATTACATAATTCAACGATTGAATTGGTTAATTTGCATTCTACAAAAATTTATTAAATATATAATTTGACTAACTTTGACACTTAGTGTCAATAGATCCTCACCATATTTATATATATGTGTGTGTGTGTGTGTGTATGTATGTATGTACATATGTATGTATGTATATATGTTATTTGAATAATTTAATCATAATTTAATTTACTATTATTGTTATTTTAAAATTTTTGTATTATTAAAGGTAATTTAGATTTAGATTTGAATTATATTAAATTTGAGAAAATGTTAATTTAAAATTTTGGATGATTTGCTTACAAATTATTTATTATTTTTAATTTATTATTTTGTTTCTATAATCTTTATAATTTTAGTGTGAAATTTTGAGTATAAACTATTTAAATTAAACTTTGATTTGATTTAAGTCCAAATATTATTAGATTTTATATTTATAAATTTATATATTTAATACATTTGAATGATTTAAGCATAATTTATGGTATTATTAATGTTATTTTAAGATATATTTTTTTGTATTCTTAGGTGCTTTAGATTTAAATTTGAATTATATTAAAATTGATAAGATTTCAATTTAAAAATTTCAATGATTTGCTTACGACTTATTTGCCATTAATTTACTATTTAGTTTGCATAATTTTTAAAATTTAATTGTAATATTTTGGTTATAAATTATTTTAATTAGAATTTGATTTGATTTAAGGCCAAATATTATTAAATTTATGTTTATAAATTTAATCATTTGAATAATTTAGTCATAATTTAATTTATTATTAATGTTATTTTAAAATTTTGGTATTATTCAAGATAATTTATATTTAAATTTGAATTTCAATTAGATTGAAATCAATAAAATGTTAATTAAAAAATTTAGATGATTTACATACGAATTATTTGTTATTTTCAATTTATTATTTTTGTATATTATTTATAATTTAATTGTGATATTTTGGATATACACTATTTTTATTTATAATCCAATTTGGTTTAAGCCAAAAGTGATATTAGATATTATATTTATAAAATGTGAAAATTTTAAATTAATATAAATAATAATAATAATTATTATTATATAAGCTTACCTTAAAAGCAAAAGATAAATAAATAAAATAAAATAAAAAGATCAAAAGATAAAATATGTGAAAAAAATAAGGGTAAAATATGTTTTGGTCCCTCTAAAATTTTTCAAATTCAATTTGTGTCTCAAAATTTTTTGGTCCTATTTTGATTCCTTTAATTTGAAAATACATCACTTTTAGTCCTCATAGTAACATTTAATAGCAGTTATAAATCATTATCTAAACCACTTTGAGGACCAAAAGTGGTGCATTTTTAAATTAGAGGGACCAAAATAGGACAAAAAAATTTTGAGGGACTGAAATCGAATTTTGAAAATTTTAGAGGGACTAAATACATATTTTACCTAAAAAATAAAAGAAAAATTTTTGGTAAAGAAAAAAAAGATGTATGATTTTTATTTTCTCACATTGTACTCTTTAAGGCTCAATCTTGTTACCCATTGCATTATCTTTCTTATCACAAAAGGTTCATTTTTATCTTGCACAATATAGTCATCCATGTTAAAGAACATTTAACAATTGATAAACAATATTTTTCACTATATAACTGAACTCATAATTCAAAAAATCAAATAAAAAATAAAGTAAAATAAAATAATCAAAATGTCCATATATGATAATACATATCAAATTCATAATAAATCAACCAAAAAATAAATAGAAAATAAAAATGTTAAAACTCTTCGCAAAGAAAAAGTCGATAAAAAAAGACATTATGTTATAGGTGAAAGAATGAATTGGTACGACACTTTTTTTCAAAAAAAAAACACAATTTTAAAAATTAGTAAATAATATGGATTTATTCAAAATTTCTCCTCATATTTGTCTTTAACATTTCACCTTTGCCAAACGCTGAAAAAGGTGATCGAAAAAAAATAAAATAATGGGACATGTAAGGCGTGGTTGAAAGAAGAAATAAAAAGAGAAATAAAAATATCTAGTAAGACAATGAACAATGTTTAACCCTAAACCACAAATTTTTTTAATCCTAAAACAAAAGAAATTACACAGTTTTTTATTAAAAAATATCACTGAATACTTTAGGTAATAAAATACTTTACCTGAAAGCTGGTGTGACAATCATTTAATAGAAAAGTTAAATAGAGTTTAACACAGAGATCTAATTAGGGTATTTTTAATATTTGAAGAATTTTATTTAAGAATTTTTTTTTGGAGATTGAAACCAATTCTGTTATATTTTTAGAGAACCAAAAACATATTTAATCTTTTAATATATTTCAAATGGAATAATATTGTTGAAACTAAGTTTTTGTCGTTAATTTAAATTCATCCAACGGTTCATAATAGCTCAACTTAAAAATTAAAAGATATTAATCCTCTCTCGTTTTGGCACTCCCCCTCCGTCCTTAACTGCACCTTCACCTCCCGCTATTCGCAATTTTCTTTACGTATAAATTATAATAGTTATTTTAAACAAGAGTATTTTTAAGGATTATTTTTCAACAAAAACGTTTTTAGTTGATTTTCTATAATGAGAGTATTTTTAAGGATTTTTTTCAACTTTCTATTTCTTTCAATTTATCTTTTTTATTTTAGTTCTAAATTAAATTTTAAGAACAAATGACAGTGGTGTAACTTAAACCAATTATTACATCATTTAATAACTTGATATAAAATGTGATTTTTATCTATCCAACTGTTGAATTATAATTTCATATTACCAAGATTGTTTGTGTCAAATTTTGTCAAAATTGAATAACAGTAAGAAAGTAATCAAATGATTCATGTTTTACTATATTTTAAAAAGTATATATTACACCTATTTTGATCTATATGAACAAGTTATCAAATAATTTTGGATTAATATAAAATTTTGTACATATCATTTATGTTAAAGGAACTTTCAATCCAACGGTGAGTTTTGGGATAAAATTATCTAATTAAAAGTTATTGAATGGTGTAATAGTTAGTATAAGTTATACCGATATTATTTGATTCCTCCCCAAATTTTAATATTTTTTAAAAGAAATTATCAATAATTAAAAATAACTTTGTATTACAATATAAATTATTTATTATAAATTTAAAATATAATTTATATATTTAAAAATATTTATTTATTATAAATTTTAATTATAATATAATTTATATATTTAAAAATATTTATTTATTGTAAATTATAATTATATAAAATAAACATTTATTCTGCACAGTATATAGACTAAAATACTAGCTAAAATTAGAAAGAATACTAAACAAGTCGTCATTCTACATATGTTGTTCTTCAAAGGGTATTACATGAATCTATATATTTTCCACAAAAACTGGGCATATATACAAATTCAATGGCAGGAGCAAGGAAAATTAACCGCCTTATCTTACAACCACCCAAGCGAGAAAAAGGATGTTCATCACATTTTATCAAAGAAACAAACTACTTTCATAATGGCTACAGTGGAGTGCCAAACGAGAGCCTGGCGGGCGCTGAAGGTGCGGTGGAGGAGGGCGAGGCGTGGAGGATGTCGGAGATCTGGTAGATGCGGCGACATTTGTCGACGACAATGGAAAATTGTTGAAAAATAATTTAAATTTTTAAGTAAAATTTTTTAGAATATTGTTTGGATTTAAAAATATTATTTTTATTTTAAATATTTGTTTTTTTTTTTAATATTAAGATGCAAGTTATATAAATAAAATTTCTTAAGATGAGAATAACTACCCAATTTGAATAAAGGGGTCACATGAGGGAAAGATTTTTTAAATATATTCAGAAAACTTGTAATGAATTAATATTTAAGAGATTAAATATTATTGGGATGTTTTCGTTGATATAGACAAGAAGTGTTGAATCACGTTAATTTTGTGTTGTTTTGCTATTTTTTTATGGTGTTATCTTTTTGTGTTCTATATTTGATTCTTATTGTGCGTGAAAACATTTGTTTTTCCAACTAAAACAAATCACGACAATGACACTTGTTTGATCCTATCCCATTTCAAATTGATTGTACATATAAATACTTGGGGTTTAATTTTTATATATTATTAGTATAATTTTTTTTACATTATCAACCACTCAAAAATCATACTTAAGTATGACTTTTGTTAAATACCATACATAACGATTTTTAATTAATTGATAGTATAAAAACCCTTTACACAATCTATGCATATACTATTTACTTTAAATACTTTATTTATGTAAGAATATCTCAATCCTCATTACCCTGAAATGCATAATTGATTATCAAGAAGATGAAGAGTTATTGAAGCATGTGAACTTCGTGCAAAAGAGATATGAAGGCTCAAAAGATTTTTTTTTTGTTTTTATTTTTTTAAGAAAAAAAATCTCACCAAGGTGCCCCACATTGATCAAGCCAGATCATAGTGTTTACAGTGAGATTCAAATTCTTACACAAGTAAATTTTATACATAATTTTAGTTAATTTGCAAATTATTTAGCTCTAATTAACTTTGAATTTTTAGTAAATTACCCTTAAAAACTTTAATTATTGCAATTTTACATACTTGAACTTTAAATATACAACAATTATTATTTTTTAAAAAATAGAACCAAGTAGTATTATACAACTTTACTTCTCAATATGCTATGAAGTTTTACTAAAGGAATAAAAGTTAAATATAGTGACGTATTTGGAGTTAATAATGTGGAAACAAGATTGATAAAATAACGAATAGCTGGATGCGAAAAGAATTAATAGGTTATTTGCTAAAATTGAAATTTTAGAGGCTAATTTGCTAGAGAAAATTGGTTCATGGACATTTTTATTAAACATATCCTTTCACATTTGAGATATATGACAAAAAAAGAGTGTAGGCATTTTAAAAAAATAAAGTTATAATTACTTAATTAGATTTTTTTAGATATACTTAATTAGATTGTTATGCGTGTTTAATATTTTTTTGACAATAATATTTTTTTAAAAATTCTCTCAAACATTTCTCTAAAATTAACTAAGCTAAAATCTTTACCAAAGACCTAAAGTTAAAAAGAATTTAATTATTTTTAAAGGTGCACTGCGTAAGAAAATGATATGTCTAATTATTGAAAATAAAAAAATTGTCTAAAAATAAAGATTTTTTGTCAATAAAAATAAAGATTTAAAAGGATGTAAAATTAAAACGCAAGATGGGCTTAAGCATTAAAGATGCTAAGTCCAATTAACAAATTAGGTATCACTGTAGCCCAACTTTATGTCCTACCATCCTGGGCTAGTTCATGTTTGTTGATGTAGGAAGGAAAAAAAAAACAAAAGCTTCATCTTGATTGGGTAGCTCTCATCCCCAATTGAATCAAAGTGTCCCTTTATTTTAAATTTTGTTAGAAATAATTTTAATAGAATTGATTTCAAACAGTTATGATTGAGATAAATTTCTAAATCAATCTTAATTTCAGATTTTATAATTAAATGTGTTACGTGTATAAAATAAGGATAAAATTTATATAGAGTTGTTTAAGTGTTTTTTGTATTGTTTTTTTATTAGTTAGAATTTTATCTTGATAATCTTCATAATAAAAGTTTACATTAAATATGAACATAGATTACCAAAATAAAACTCTAATTTTGATAAGAGAACAACACCAATAATACTTAAAAAACAACATCTAAATTTTATCCTAAAAATAAAACGAGTTCTCCGGTGGACCCCTCACGCATATGGTCCACCGTGAATCTATTTTTATAACCAATAATAAGAGGTTGAACCAATTTTACTTTTTTATACATTATTTGTTAAAAGTTAGACAATGACCCTAAAGACCTTCATTAGTCTCGCTTCCAGTGCAACCCCACCAAGCTCAACCTTCACGTTGCCTCCTTCTTGTGCGTAACCAAACCATTATGCCCCTCTTTTTTTTTTTTTTTTTTACAATCAGTTACCAAATAGGATAGGACCAACTCTTCCTCTTACTCCCTTCACTTTCACTCTTTACTCTGCTTCCTCCTCCACCATTGCCTCCCACTCAAACCAACTAGGTCTTTCTCTCTCTCTCTCACCATCATTCTAATTTTTTGATTTTTTTGATGACCCTTTTGCTTGTAGCAGGAACCGGAACCAAAGGGGCAAGGAGAAAAGGAAACCCCTTGACGACTCCAACAACTCCCCAAAACTTGTTTTTGGAGATATTGCTGTCGTCGTCTTTGTCATTAGCGTCGGTGTTGGTGTTGTTGAACTCGGGGAAACAAATCGACTAGGTGGAGAAAAAGAAGTATGTGAAGTAGGTGACGGGGCAACACAACAACACGGCGTTGCACTCGGCAGCGTAGAGGGGCTACGTGGGAGTGGTCACTTAATGAAGTGAGGGTGATTGTGTTTTTGCAGTTGTTGTTGGCAAGAGGTTGATTCTCGCAGAGCTTGTTTTGGGGGATATGAATGGGAAAGTGAAAGGAGGGATGGTGGTGGGGAGAAATGCTTAGTTAGAAACTCAACAAGTTTGAAATTGAAATAAAAATTGATTCACAATCTGTTTCCCATTGTTTTTTTCGTTATCATATGTTTTTTCCATTGTTTCCACATAGCAATGGAGCCGACGAATTTGGGCTTGTGACGATGCAATGACAGGACCCTAACCAGTAGATACATGTCTAACTTTATTCTTCACTGTAAGGGGCAAACATGTCAAATATGTGTTTGCTGTAAAAAAAAATTAATTCCTAATAATTGGTTCAAAAGTTTCAAGTAATTCATTTGAGTCATTCAATATTTTATTAATAAATCTAACTATTATTATAAAATAGTCTACCATAAATCACATTATCTACTTGACCACCTTAGTCTTTGTCTAAAAATAATTTTAACCCTAAATTAAATGGCACAAAATTTCAACTCCCCAGCCTTTCTCTAGTCCCATCAGAAAAAGTTTAAATAGCCGGTTCTTGATTCATGCACATGGTTAGTACATTTTACAAAGCCAGATAAACTGCACAACCCTGTCCATCATTTTCAATATTTTCATGCATCTTCATAAGTGAATTATCTTTTTGATGAATCCAAGATTTTCATACTTCTTATTGATAAAAAAAAGGTAATAAAGATGATTCGAAACTTGTGTTTTCGGCGCGATATGACATTTCTAAATTTGACAACGAATATGTTACGAAGACTTTTTGCTCCGGGGATGAAAGACAAAAGAGTAGCCGACAAAGCCCAACCGCCAAATTACTGAGCAAAACACTATGGAAGAAGCAAAACGACCCAAGCCTCTGGATATTGTCAAACTTGCACTTAGGATGAACACACTGTTGTCGGCATAGATCATCTTATTGGATGGCTATTAATAAAGATGGGCCTGCGTTAGGTGTGAAATCGAATCGGGTGAGAGTGGCAGGGTCACTCAGAGTTGAAATAATAAACCCAAGCGAGCTGAATAAATATCTACGTGCTTCCAGGTTGTGAAAATCCAAGTTGGGTAGGTTTTACTTTTACCAAAGTTGTTTGCTTTTATAAGTAATTAGTATTTTAATCTGTAAATTGTATAAAATAAATGTTTATTTTATATAATATAAATGTTTATTTTATATAATATAAATTTATAATAAATAAATATTTTTAAATATATAAATTATATTATAATTAAAATTTATAATAAAATAATATTTTCAAACATATAAATTATATTTTCAATTTATAATAAATAATTATTGTAATACAATATTAATTTTTAATTATTGATATTTTTTTAAAAAAATTAAAATTTAATTAAAACTAAAAATATTAAAAATAATAGATTGAAAGATATAAGAAGTTAAAAATTTCTAAAATACTCTCGTTAAAAAATAATAGTTAAAAATGCTCTCGTTAAAAGCTAACAACTAAAAATACTCTTGTTCAAGATAACTATTCTAATTTATATATAGAGAGAATGTGAGAAGATATAAACATTTATGTGTTCAGAAAGTATTGCATTAAATCTAATTAAACTATGTATAAAATAAGTATATATAACTATACATACCGCTAAATTGAATTTGAAATATTGAACGACAAAATTTAAAAAACTTAACTATCAAAAGTATTATTCTTGGTACACCTTAGGATTTTTTTTTCAATAATATGTTTTTAATAATGCTTTGAATATGAAAAGTTTGCTGCCAAATGTTGCTGCTTTTGGTAAGGCCGAAGTCTTATCTTGATTGTCCTTACTAACAACCGCAATTGCTTTTCTATTCAAAGAAAATTAAGTAGGCACTTCGTTTGACGTTAAATATGTTCAAGATTGTGTAAGTTATATTAAAAATGTACCAATGTGTAAAGAATACTTTTTAAATTAACGTGTTAACTTTTGGATGAAATGACTATGGTAGACAATACATATCTAAAATATTCTCCCCATCTTTGTGTCTAGCCATAAGCTGCATATGTGTAATGAATCCATCTAACGGAGTCCTCCATTTGTGTGAAACATTTTTTTTTTTTTTGCTGATATATGTGAAACAAACATTAAATATTATGAAAAGATCGAATTCGCGAATATGGTATAAAGAGACGGTTTCCTTTTATCATATACTTCATTTATTTTATAATTCACCGTATTTTCTGTTTCAGTTTAGTTTTATCAATGTCACGTATAATTTGTGTGGTTTTCGTGAAATATTTTTCGTACCAAATTGCTCTGCTTTAAGTGAAAACAACTTGTTGTAGTGTTTTCCCATCACTCACCTGAACATTGGGATAGTCTCGTGCATGCATTCAAATAATACTCAACAATGGAATCCATTATAAGGTCAGGCTGAGGTGATGATTTTGTGATTTGGACAGATCTCTTGCATGCATCTATAACATAACATCCGCGAGGGAGCTCACGAGTAACTTTTCACTATTCATTTAACAGTGCAATCTCTCTTTCCCGTTATTCCAATGTGGGCTTTTTTTATGGGCTTCGTGTGATGGACAAATTTTTTCTTTCAGTCTGTAGTATAGAACATTTGTCTTATTATTGTATCCACAAAGAAAACCTACACCAAAAAATGGAAGAAAACCTAAATCACGTGTAGATAGTCGTAGTTGCTAGAGGGAATATCTTGGATTTAGGATATGTAAAGTTGACCTAAAAGCTGATGATGTCAAACCTAAACTATTTGAATCTGTGTAAGGTTACAAAAGGCCTGAGCATCGATTGATTTTGGGCAGGTTTGGGTCCAAAACCCCCCATCCAATGAAAATCAAGCATATTCAAATTAGGCCCACTATCGACCGACTATTACTTAGGATAAGTCGGGTGTCGGGCCTTGGTTCTGCGGGTAAATTAGTTGGCTATATTCGGGTTAATGGCACCAGTTTCACCGCCACCTTGAATGGCTTCGGTAAAGAGAGAGAGAGAGAGAGAGAGAGAGTTGAAGGTGTTTATAGAGGGAAGAAACATTAAGAAATAAGACTCTTAAAGGATGCTTGGTACGGTGGAGAACAAAGAAAAAGATCTCGTACTTCGTCATCTTGGTTATACCTAGGAGAGAGGAAGCCAATGGGGTGGTGGCGAAGCATATGGGCTGGACGTGGTGTCGCTGTGCTTAAAGATAGAAGGCAGAAGCATTGTGCAGAGGCTAGAGAGAAACTTTTCATTTCTTGCGTATTAAATGGAGACCCAGATCCAAATTTTGTTAAAACTTATAATTTTATTTTTTTGAGAAAAACAAAATATTGTAATATTGTAAATAAAGTTGATGTAAGGTAAAGTAGAAGTGGGGAGGCACTGCGCTATGGAGCTATTTTTTGGAGATGTGGTGGAGCAGGTGCTAAAATGCAAAGTTACCTCATGGAGTACATTGCAGAAAAAAAATCAAGTTTAGCTGTTTGAAAATTTTTAGTTTTTCATTACTTGTTACTTATTCAGTAAAGTTCGGTTTTAGGCAAAAAAAATCCATAAACCGAACTCACCCATAATAATTCGTTGGATAGGATTTTTCTCACCCGTTGTACTCACTTACCCGCCCGAACTTGCCCACTAACCTTTTTATTTTTTCGGTTTGTTCGGATATTGGTCAAGTCTCAGGTTTTTGCTCACCCCTAGTTACAATCATACTGTCATCTGAAGTTAATATATTTCCTTTCATAATCAATTGTTTAATGCTTCATTCTACTAATTTAATTTTGATTATGAATTTGAACCCGGACATGTTGTTTGGCTTTGTTCTGATTGTGTTTATTATTTTAGTTGGTTTTGCTTTATTTAGTGATGTTATGCAAAGTAATATGTTTAATTTGTTCATGTACTTTAAAGAATAATATGATAAATATATATTTATCTTATCTCTTTCTTATTCTGTAACTGTTGCTTAGTCACTGTATCTGATAGCTTTTTGAAATTTGAATGTTGGAGGCAAAACATTCACACGACATGGGCTCGCTCTTAATGTCTATAAAAGGCATAATTGTTGTGGCAATGTCCATCTGCATGAGTTGATTTCTTTCTTTTGTTTTATGATCTTAGTATTTGTTTAATTTGTACTATATCTGTTTTAGGATGTGTGGTTTGGTTGATATTAAATCTCATCTAATTTGTCTAAACGATGACTTTGGTTCTTTAAGCTTCATCTACACCATGGTTTCGCTTATTTTAGAGCTTTAATTCATGTTTAATTAAGTGGGCGATCTTCATAATTGAAGATATTCATTTAATGTTTCGAGGTACATATGTGCGAAATCTCTTCCACTAAGATTCAATCACTATTGCTTAGTGTAGAAATTGTTAAGATGTTCTGATAGTGTTTTGAATTTTCAATTTAGGGCCAAAAAAATCTAGTGCTATTTGTTTGAGTTTTTATTTCTATAAAAGTTATGGATGTGGCTGGTATATTATGTGAATGGTTTATATTCTTTTAAATGTTCATATTCTTCACTTTTCTTTTGTTTTTGTGTTCATTTTTTTAACTTTTTGCTTGTGATTTGGCTATGTGCTCCGGTTGCGGGTAAAGTTGGTAATATACTAAGACAAACAACGAATAGAAAGGCTCATAAGGCTTAGAAGGTGACATTTCTTATGTGGATTCTCCTTCAAAGATGAATTCTCTTTTTAATGCTGCTTTAGTTCTTATTCATCCCTCTTTTGCTTTAGCTATCAACCTTTTATGTTTTACATATAGGTGTAACTACAATGTAAGATCAAATTAAAGTCTGTGCAATTCAGAATATGCAAGCCCTTACTTGAAAAAGAGGTTCTTTAGGTACTTTATTTTCCAGCATGCAGCCATACTTTTGTAGTTTCTTTTAAGGTATAGTCTGTTCTTTATCAAAACATTCTTGTATTTAAAGTTTCAATTCTAACCTTGTTTTATTCTTTCCTTTGTTCTTGGTCATACACTTATTCCGTTGATCTATTATCAATATCTGACACTGTTCACTCTACTGTTTGTCGTCTTTTTCACTTTTATTTGCCTATTTGGTTTGTTCTTATCCTTAGATGTTCTTTTGCTTCTTTAGATAAATTAGCAAAGTTCCCCTTTTCTTCATTTACTAATTCGACTTCAAAAGCTGAATGTCTTGACAGAGCCTTAGTTGTGGCAGGTACAACATTTGCTTAAACTTGACTATTGGCTCTATTTAGAATTTTAAATCTTTGGACTAGAATTTCTACAGTAGTATCTTCATCAAATTCATCTTCAGAGTCCTTAGAGTTTCCCTTCCATGAGATGAAGCCTTCTCTTGATCATCTTCAAACTCAGGAATTCCTTCCTCCTCCTTTATTCTTCGTATATCATCAGCATTCCCAATATCTTGATGGATACCCTTCCCATCTTGAAAAGAAAATTGATGGTCAATGGGGTGAAAGAGACCAAAGAAATCCCATTATGGAGTTCCAGTTGGAAGAGAAGAGTCTTCAAATGTTGCTGTTTTAAACATGACCCTAACATTTTGTGTAGTAGTACCTGATGATGTTGCTATTCTTATAATAAGCACAAGTGGTTTTTCTTTAATTTTATTAGAAGACACACTGCTAAGTTTCATATGATTTGCTTGGAACTTTCTAGAAGAACTAGGAGGGAAGGGAATTGGAGAGAAGGTTTCATGTTCAGCTACATCTATATGTTGTCACACAGATGGTGAAGACAATGAAAGGGGTCAGTTAAAGAAAGTGGATGCTCTTGTGTTGCATTAGTGCTGGTGTACAAGGAAAGCTCAATTGGTCCCCCAGGTTCTGTGAATTTTCTCATAGCTATTTCTTATCATCCTCCATTTTGGAGTTTGAGGCCCCCATTATCCTAAACCTAGCTGAACTTGGCTTTCCCTTTATAGAAATCATGCACTGAAGTTCTATTTGTAAATTCTTCAAACACTAAATGTATTAGATAAACAATAAATGAATTGGCATAATAAATCAGATCACAAGTGTCTTTTTTATGTACATAGAAACATGGTTGTATTTGTAACAATTAAAAAAATGGGAAATCTAAAGAACTGGTGGAAATGATAACTGTCAATTATGAAATGTCATCATTAATTTTTTTTTTTTGATAACAAATGTCATCATTAATTTTCATCTAGAAAAACAAGCAAACAAAAATTGCATTTGATCTGAGGAATATGCTGAGGAAAACAATGTTAATGAAGTCCTTGTTGGAACAAAAGACGTATGAAGCGTCTAGACTCTCAAGTTTTGAAGATAACAATAACTTATTAAATTTTTAAGTGTTCTTATGTTTCTGTTAAAAAGTCTTTCGAGTGTCCAACACATTTTAGAAATCTAGCGTCCAACACACCAATATATAACAAGCATCTAATGAGTTCTTGTATGATACTCATCCATATGATAAGTTTTCTTTTAATGACTTAGTATTAAAATGCTTTAACTCTGTGTATTCACATATACATTGAGACTAGTGCTTTACTTCCTTAAAATGATCTAACGTTCAAATGTTTAAGTATTTAATGAAAGACAAAATGTTTTTGGGTATAAGCACAACTATGCAAAAAAAGGAAGTCAACTTATCAAGTTGTCAAATTGAATAAGGAATGTTCAGAAACAAAACTTTGAAATGTAGAACTGCACCTTCCATTTTGGTGCAAAACAAAAGTTACTTTTTTGTCTCTGCTGCAACTCGATATATGCACATACATGCAGAAAAAGGGTTGGAATTCTCCTTTTTGAAGACTGAAGCCTGCAACGTCAACGACTATCTTCTCAAAGGCTATATATATATATATATATATATATATATATAAGTTCAGAAGAGAAGAAAAAGAAGGGATAACAGAGACGAACTGAATCTAAAAAGAAAACCATCTTTTTGTTACCTGGACAACTTTGAGAAATTATCTAATTCTTATTCTTTGTGTAGCAAAGTTATTGTACTGCTCTTAAACTTTCATATCCTCACATTGTGACTTGATCTTTTTTAGACAACTGTTTTATGTTGCAAAAGCTTGGAGAGGCTTGGTGATTAAAGAATACTTAGGTGGTTAAGTGATCTGGGTTGATTGTTTTGTAAAGCCTGAAGAGGCAAAGAAAAATACTTACCTGTAACCAAGAGATTGGTTAGTGGAAAGCCTTCTGGATGTAGCTCAAGATTGAGTGAACAAGTATAAAAAAATTTTGTGCTTTTCCTTTTTTTATCCTTATTCGTGCTCTATTTGAACTATAAACGCCGTTTTATCTTTTCATGAAAAAGTTTTTATACACACAATTCAACCCCTTTCTTGTGTGTACCTTTTTTTTCTTTTAGTTGGTATCAGAGCTCGGCCTCTTGGGATTAAAGCATCTAACAGTGCAGGGGTAAAAAGATCCTGAATGCACATGGATAACGAAGGACAAGCTGTTAACAGGCCACTTATCTTCAAATGTCAAAACTATGACTACTGGAAACAAAGGATGATAGCCTTTTTTGATGCATATCATATAGATATGTGAGATGTTGTAGAAATAGGTGACTATCTACCTGTTGGTGAGAATGGAGTATAGCTGCCAAGAGGTTAGTGGATAGAAGCACATAAATAGAGGTATATGTTAAACTCTAAAGCTCGAAATGCTATTATGTGTGCTTTATCTAAATCTGAATACGAAAAAGTACATAGCTTAAAAAGTGCTAAAAAGATGTAGGACACTTTAGCTCTTTCTTATGAAAGTACCTTACAAGTAAAAAGATCTAAGTTAAGTTTGCTCGTACAACAATATGAGTTATTTACAATGGAAGAACATGAAACTATTGAACTTATGTTTGGCATATTTCAAACAATTGTAAACAACTTAAGATCTCTAGGTAAAACTTACGACAATTATGCTCATATTGATAAAATTTTGAGAAGTTTGCCTAAACAGTGGAGACCACAAGTTATAGCCTTGAGAGCATCCAAAGATTTAACAAATCTTTCTATGGAAGAGCTACTTGGAACTCTCAAAGTACATAAGTTAGAATTGAAATAGGATGAAGGACTGAGAAAATGAAAGTCTCTGGCCCTAAGCATTCAACGTCCAATAAAAAGGTCATCGTCTAAAGCTTTAAAAGTAGAAGAATCTTCTGAGGAAGCGTTCGAAGAAGAAGATTCTGATGAGGACAAGATCTCTTTCATATCCAGAAAAATACAAGCAATGTGGAAAAAGAAAGGAGGATTGTTTAAGCTTGGGTCCACTTGCCTGTTTCAAATGCAAAAGGCGTAGACACTTTAAAGCTGATTGTCCAAGCCTGCAAAAGGAGAAAAAGAAGATGTTTTTCAAAAAGAAAAAGAAAGGGCTTATGGCAACATGGGAAGACATGGATCTGTCCTCCTTAGAGGAAGAAGAAGCTAACTTGTGTCTTTTAGCATATACAAGTCCAAAGAGCTCAAAAAACAAGCAAGAAGAAGACGAGGTAAACTTCAACGACTTAACTTCTCTTCAATAGGCATATAATGAATTGCTTTCTAATTCTTCAACTCTCTCTGCGGGTTATAAAGGATTAAAAAGAAAGCTTTCAAAAGTATCAAAAGAACTTGATTTGCTCAAAAAGAATTATGAAAATCTTATAAGGGAGCATAAAAAATTAAAAGCAGAAAAACCAAAAGATTTCTATAAAATGAAGCCTCCTGATGAAGCATTAGAACTTTGAAAGAAAGTAAATCACTTAAAAAAAAGTTTATCCAAATTCGTCAGTGAGTAATTTGGATTTTACTTTGATAAAAAAGAAGCCTCTAGAAAAACCAAAGCAACTACTTTTTGCAAGCATTGTGGTAAAAGTGGGCATAAATCATTCAAGTGCATTCATTGTCCAGTTGATAAGGCGTCCAATGCCTTCATAATTAACAAAAAAGGACCCAAGTCCATTTGGATACCTAAATCTATGATTATTCCAATTGCAGATTTGCTTGACAACAGAAAAAAAAACCCCAGTCTTGGTACCTAGACAGTGACTGCTCACGACACATGATAGGAGAAAAGTCTATGTTCCAAAGCCTCTAACAAAAGAATGGTGGATAGGTCACTTTTGGAGAAAATCAGAAAGGCAAGATAGTGGGGATAGGTAAGATTGGTAAGCATCCCTTCCTTTCTATTGATAACGTTCACTTTATGCTAAAGGACTTAGACATAATCTATGAGCATAAGTTAATTATGTGACAGTGGACACGATATCTCCTTTAACAAAGATGAGTGTATAGTAAAAAAGAAAGGATGGATCCTTGTTGTTTTTTGCTAAAAGGCAAAGCAATCTTTACAAGATTGACTTAAGTGATCTGACAAATCAAAATGTGTCTTGTTTAGTGTCCATCAAAGAGAATTAATGGATCTAGCATAAGAAACTTCGACCTGCAAGCTTGAGATTAATCTCAAAGCTAAATAAGCATAATCTTGTGAGAGGCCTTCCAAGTCTTATGTTTAAATCCAATGTTATCTATGATGCTTGTCAGAAAGGGAAGAAGTCAAAACTCTTTTGATTCGAAAAACATTGTTTCCACTACTAGACCACTTGAGCTATTACATATTGATTTGTTTAGACCCACTAGAACAGCCTCACTTAGAGAAAAACACTATGGATTAGTTATTGTGGATGACTATACTACATGGACAAGGGTTATGTTCTTAGGACACAAAAATGAGTCTTTTAAAGTCTTCTCTATATTCTTTAAAAGTGTTCAAAATGAAAAAGGTGTTTGCATAACTTTAATAAGAAGTGATCATGGAGGGGAGTTTGAAAACGAAAGTTTTCAAAGGTTCTGTGAAGAGAACGAAATTCTCCACAACTTCTCTGCACCTCGCACACCTCAGCACAATGGTGTGGTGGAAAGAAAGAACAATTCATTGCAAGAAATGGCTATAACCATGTTGAATGATAACTCAACTCTTAAACACTTCTGGGCTAAAGCTATAAACACAGCATGTTACTTACAAAACAAAATATATATTAGACCTATTCTGAAAAAGACTCCTTATGAATTGTGGAAAGGACGAAAACTCAATATGTCATACTTTCATCCATTTGGATGTGAATGTTTCATTTTGAACACTAAAGACAATCTTGAAAAGTTTGATCCTAAGTGTGATAGTGGAATATTGCTAGGCTACTTTAAAACGCCCAAGGTCTATAAAGTTTACAACTCTAGAACCTTAATAGTTGAAGAAGTCATTCATGTAAGATTTAATGACAACAAGCTTAATAGAGAATTATCAAAGCTAGAAAAATCTTTTGCAGATATGAGACTGGATGATCTCAAGGAACTAGTGTCCAATATACCTATGGACGATTCATCAAAAGATGAACCAAGAGAACCTACTGGACGAAACTGGTAGATGAAGAACTATCATCCAAAAGATCAAATCTTGGGAGATGTACATGATCGTGTTAGAACTAGATCAACCTTCAGGGAACAAGCTCATATCGCTCTGATTTCTTAGATGGAACCAAAGATGGTAGATGAAGCTCTGTTGGACAAAGGATGGATTAATTCTATGCAAGAAGAGCTCAATTAATTCGAGAAAAATGACATATGGAAGCTAGTTCCTCTACCCAAAGACAAGTCAGTAATAGGAACAAAATGGGTATTCATAAATAAGTTGGATGAGGTAGGTAAAGTAGTGAGAGACAAAGTTAGACTTGTAGCTCAAGGTTACTCACAATAAGAAGGTATAGATTTTACAAAACTTTTGCACCTGTAGCTAGATTAGAAGTCATTCGCATTCTACTTTCATTTGCTGCTCATAGTAATATGAAGCTCTATCAAATGGATGTAAAAACTGCATTTCTTAATGGTATAATAAATGAAGAAGTTTATATGAAACAACCTCTTGGTTTTGAGAGTGATACTCTTCTTGATCATTTTTTAAACTCAAAAAGGCTTTATATGGACTCAAACAAGCTCCTACAGCTTGGTATAAGAAGCTAAGTTCTTTTTTTTGAAAAATGGTTTTACAAGAAGAAAAGTAGATAGTACTCTGTTTCGCAGAAACACAAACTCCAATTTTATCATTGCACAAATATATGTGGACGATATCATATTTGACGTTACTAATGAAGCTCTATGCAGAGATTTCTCTAACCTTATGATGACATAATTTAAGATGAGCATGATGGGTGAATTAAAATTTTTTTAGGATTACAAATAAAACAAACAAGCAATGGCATATACATACATCAAACCAAATATGCAAAAGAGCTACTCAAGAAGTACAAGATGAACGATGTAAAAGAAATGAGCACACCCATGCATCCATCTTCAGTACTTGGACTGGACGATACATCAAAAAAGGTAGACGAAACCACATACAGAAGTATGATTGGATCTCTACTATATCTTATAGTGTCCACACCAGATACTATGTTTAATGTATGTCTCTATGCTCGTTTTCAATATGACCCTAGATAAATTCATCTCACTGCTATTAAAAGAATATTTAGATACTTGAAAGGAACCACTAACCTTGGTCTATGCTTTAAGTCGAGTAAAGAATACAAGTTAGTTGGATTCTGTGATGCTGACTATGCTGGAGCAGAATAGAACTAAAAAGCACTAGTGGAGGATGTCACTTCATTGGTGACAGTCTTGTCTCTTGGATGAGTAAAAGGCAAGGAACAATTGCCTTATCCACAACAGAAGTGGAATACATATTAGCAGCATCCTATTGCTCACAACTTTTGTGGATCAAGCATCAATTAAAAGACTATAGTATTTATGAGAGAAAAATCCCTATTTTCTGTGATAATACTGCTGCCATAAATCTTTTTAAAAATCCCATATTGAATTCTAGAGCAAAGCATATTGAAATTAAACATCACTTTATAAGAGATTATGTTCAGAAAGAGATTATTGATATTCAGTTTGGTAGCACTAAAAATCAACTAGCAAATATATTTACAAAATCAATTCCTAAAGACAAACTCGTCCATATTCGAGATCGTCTTGGTATGGAATTTATAAAGGAATGGATTTCTCTCATGTGCCTTAACCGTCCAATATCATGAAGCGTCCATACTCATATCATCATCCCTTATGCATGCATCCATCCATTATTGTTGCGTCCATATATTGTAACAGTTCATATTTAAAGCAAAAATGTATTCATCTGTGTACCATTATGTTTTTACTGACAATGATTTGAAATAAATGCTTTATTCCTTATCTGAGTCATGATTGCGCCGCAACTGACATTGAAAAATGCGCGCACATTTCTCACCTGAATCAACATTTAATGCGCATTTTCTCTCTCCCTTTTCAAAATTTTCAAATACCACCAAAAATACAAAAACTGTTCATTTACTTCCTATACACACAAGCGTTTTGCACAAGTATTTAAACCCTATCATTCTCACTTTCACTTGGATATTGCTATCTATCTCTCTCTCTCTCCTAGCTTCCCTAATCTCTCAAACCCTAACTTTTTTCTTATCAACCATGGTGAGCGAAAAGGCAGACAACACTATAAAGGCAGTCGCAAGAGTGGAAAGCCAAAACGAAGCAATCGTGCCAATAGAAAATAGATTTGATATTGATGCCCTTGACGAGATGGGTGT
This sequence comes from Spatholobus suberectus, assembly GCA_004329165.1. Taxonomy (NCBI): domain Eukaryota; kingdom Viridiplantae; phylum Streptophyta; class Magnoliopsida; order Fabales; family Fabaceae; genus Spatholobus; species Spatholobus suberectus. The sequence goes on from CM014732.1 coordinate 21,513,468, forward strand.
AAAGGTGAAGGATAACCTCATTTGTTGTGGAATACTGAACTACTTACATCTAAATGGGATCATTTACCTAGAACTCATCAAACGCTTATGGAGGATTGCTGAGTTAGTGAACAACAGTGTTTTTGGCACTGTTCTAGGGGTAAAGGTCACCATAGACCTTGGGAACATCGCGTAAGCAATTGGATGTGAACGCCCTGGCTCCTGTATCAAAAATGAGTGAGAAAACAACTATGGCAGCCATGAGATTGTAGATGTTGCTTTGATAGGACCAGAGGCTGAAGGCAGTGAAGAGTACAACAAACTGACGAAGGAAAGCAAAGTCTTTTAGCAGTTTCTAAACAAAGGCATCCTTCACAAGGTGGGGTCCAAGGATAATGTAACTCTTTTTGCACTGTTTTGCCCTTTTTCACATGGTGACTGGACAACAGTTCAATCTTCCTCATCTTATTCTAAGCAACATATTCAAAACTATGAAAGGAAGGGATGTATTTGATCAAATCACGTATTCCACCTTATTGAACAGGATCTTCTGGCTACAACGTGTGTATCATGAGTTCTTTAGTCTGTTCGATGTCGAGCAAGTTGAAATCAGAAGGCTAGGTGGTGGTCTTAGGTTCACCCAATTGCCGTTTGGACAAAACAATATTGTCGCAACTGAGGTTACGACGGGATGGTGAAAATGATATTAAAAACAGAAGAGTCGCTACCATAATTTATTAAGGGAAAACATGGAAAAACCCTAAAAAATGGTCTTGAACCAAAGATTGGATTCGAGAGTCGATTACGCATAGGGAAAGTGTTAGCACCTTATGATGTCCTTTATAAAAATGGTTACCTTTTAACTTGATGTGTGAAAATATTAATTGTCTTCTCCTCTTACTTGTAAAATTATTAATCCTATTATTTTTATATATTTTTTATTTAAGTTATAGATTTATTTTATTTTTTTAAAAAAGGATTATTATTATTACTATTTTATTTTTATGGTTTTTGAGATTGACAAAAGTGGACCCCTGCTCCTATGTATCCTCCAGTGCAATGAGGAAATCAGACTCACGTGGTTCTTTATATAGAAAATGGTTTTGTTGGTTGATTTTATATTATATAAAAAAAGCTTATGCGATAACCAAATTGAAAGTGCCTCCAAAGTGATTATCGTCACCTTTTAAGATTTTCATAATAGTTAAATAGGAAGCACATCCAAAATGACTATCATTAAATCCCTTTATTAATATCTAAAATATTTTAAAATTTTGAATTATTTTTAAAAAAATGATAACCAAATAAGAAGTGCATCTAACATGGTTATTATTAGAAAAAAATTGACGATGTCCAAATAGGTAGTGTATCCAAAATGGCCATTATCAAGTTTGATTATTTTTATTTTTAAATAATGAAAGACTAAAAATTAATTACGTAACATATTACTTTATTATTTATTATATATATATATAAACTTTGGAAATAACGTTTCAAATCAACTTATATTGATTAAAAAGACAAAAGAAGAAAATTAAACAAACCACTAATTTTATTACTTATTACTAATTTAAAATTTTTTATATAGTTATGTGGCGTTAATTAACAAACTACCAAGATATTTATTATTGCCATCCTATGCATGCCTATAAAGCGCTAATCCATACGTAATTGGGACAGGATAAATAAAAGATCCAATAATAATAAAAAAAGAAAATCGAGAAAAAAGAATTGGGTCGAGCCCATATAGGAATTTTAGTCCTAAAAATCATATCTACATTGCTCCTTCGTCGCCTCTGCTATGCGAACATCTCATTGCCATTATATGCGACTGCAATTTTCCCAACATGGCTTTGCAAGCTATGCACATATCCATGGTAACACGGCATCGAAGGTTTTGCTGCTTGAGTTGATGGTGCGAACCGCAGTTGCAGATTTTGTTATTCTCCCCCTTTTTATTAATTCAGTTGATACTTGTTTGATTTGTTTATTTCCAGCCACATTGATTCAGATTCATATTCGTTATGTAAGCTTGATGCGGCAGGTAATTAAACGAAGCAACGAGTATGTTTAAACGAGAAATCTGAATCCGGTTCGAAGCTATTAAGGAAGTGCGTGGATTATTGGATTTGGACAGGTAATTGTGGAGTGTGATAATTTTTTAGAAAAGACGAGGAAAACTAACAGAATTACCTTGTTTATGAAGTTCGATTATTAGAACTAGCACAACCACATATTTAGAATTTCAGCCACAAAATTGCAGAGAACAGAGACATTGCTATAGCACAAGAACGGGGAAACTTACACAAAGCAAACAAACATTTAAGCAAGCCTTAAAGAAACAGAGAGTGCAGTCAGAAACAGAGTGATCGAAATACCTCTAGGGATTCTTCGACAATAATATCCTCTGTCTCTCATTCTCTCAGTTTTCTCAATTCAGCAGCATATCAGTCCCTTTCTCTCCGTCTTTGATTCAACAGCATAACAACACTCCTCTGCCTTTCTGTTTCTCGTCCTTTCTTTTCCTCTCTCTCAACGTGACCTCCCCTCCTCCCTACAGTGTAGCCCTATATCTCTATTTATAAGCCAACATCCAATACAAATCCTAACGGTCTTTTTTTTCAACCCTTTGTTTTCTTTTCTCTATTTATGACCCCATTTTTAACATGAGTTTTGTAACCGTTTTATTATTAATATTTTTTCCTGACTCTTCTCTTCCTTTGTTATTATTATTCTTTATTTTGTATTTATTTTCTATAATGATGATGAAATCTTAAAGTACCATTATAAATGAATATGTATGGTCATGAGCTTAAAACTTTTAATTTAACAAGAAATTTAGTTACAGACCAGGACACTTCTAGCCCGACAAGAACAAAAAATAGACATACTTAACCCAATTATTATTATTATTATTATTATTATTATTATTTTATTTTAAGCTGCAATTACCCGAATAAAATTGGATGTTCACAAATATAAACCAAATGAAAACCGGGTTCATTTTGAAACCCATTGAAAAGGCTTCCAAGTCCCAAGATGTGAAGAAAGAACCTGCAAAAGAACTATAGCAACTTGTAGAAGAACAAGTTGCACCACAAGAAGAATAGGTGGACGATGAAGCTCTGTTCGTCCATCTTGTTTTTGTATCAAGACCTATCACCTCCAAACGACAACCGTCTAAGGGGAGATTGTCCAGACAACCTTCAGCGTCCAGAATGACGAGGTCCAAGACAAAGCAAGTACCCGTGTCCAAGGTTGCTCCTTTTGCTACTGCTCTTCCACCTGCACCACCTGCCAAGAGAAAACTCAGGCTGCAACAAGACTCTGATGATGAGGATGGCGAATCTATTGCAGTCTTGCTAAAGAAATAAAGAATTGCCATAGTAGCAATTTCTGCATCTCAAGTTGAAGCATTCTTAGTCAGTGTTGTCGTTCGTTACAAAAAGACATCCTAAATTGAGACAACATCTGATAAGAGCAAAAGAAGTAAGTTGTCTACTCCAGACCTTGATATTGAAACTGTCTCTAAACAAGATTTTGTTGATTCTATCATTATTGAACCTACTGATCCTCCATTTAAGCAAACACAAATCCAAACACAAACCCAAATCATCCCTCACCCTATATCCAAAATAATTGTATGCCTGTTCTGGACTCTAACGGCAACCAACTAATGGATAGTTCAGGCAAACCCATTACCCACAAACCTGTACCACCAAATTACCCATCATGGTACATACCCCCTACATTAAAACTAAACCAGACATGTTGTTGCCTAGTGATGAAGGTTATGCGTGCACCATCCCTACCCCTGGCTTAATAAAACTGTTCCTCTCTGTTAAGCCACCCAAGCAAGAAAAGTTTTCTTTCCAAAAATGGTGCGAGCCCAAGCTTATGTCGGTTTTTATTGTAGGTCCAAAGACCGGTATCAATCTAGATGTCTCTTCTGCATTGGATGGACGCATTGAAAACTAGGCTCAAGGGAAGAAAAATGGAGACTTCTATTTGAAAAGAGGAACAAGCAAAATCTTGTGGACGGCAATGCCATCATTTTACGTCCAGAGCCTTACCCAAAGCCAAAACACAGGTTTGACTACTCCCCTATTCCACTTAATTCATTCAGAGACACTTATACACACCAATCGTCCGAAGAATTTTTAGGATTGCCTCCAGGAACCATAGAAAGCCTACCTTGAAATGCTTCATCCGCAGAAGGTATACTAAGTATTTCGACGCATGGCGAATTGATGCTTACCCTCCTGGAGTACTTCAACATTGAGTACCACCATTGGAGGATCTTAAGACTGCCCAAAAGAAAAAGCAACAAGGAATAGTAGAACGAACTGTTCATATAAGGCCTACAAACTTGAAGTTTAGGCCACTAAACCCCACTGGGGTTGGATTCTTTCCAACATCGTATGAGCAAATGTTTTGTGCAAGTATCAAAAGCTCTGTGGATTTGAAATGTCAGCTATTTATTCCTCCTTCACAACATGTTTCTCATAACACTGTTGTCTGAGTTCAGCTTGACATGGTTTGCTCAGGATTGCCTACAATGGACGTCAACAAAAAGAAAGTCAAACTGTTGATCAAGCCACCTTCTCTGCCATTATCATCCAAGGTCGAGTTCCAACAACACAATCAATTTACCTTAGAATGGTATATCTCTCGAAGATTGGTACAAGACATGAACGCAGACGATGTTGAATGTTTCTGGCATTAGCACATGTGGACCTGCAAGCAACAAGCGTCCAGCAGTGGATTGTCTGCAAACAATAAGGTAGAGACTCCAACCTTGTAGAATTGTAAGTGCACACAGCTTCCAGCTTGTGTCTTTCACTTTTTTGACACTTTTGCTGTCTTTGTGCGTCCAGCTGATGCGCGTCCACTGATTGGCAGTGAAACCTCCATTCTCTATGCTATTTTGGTTGCCTTGACCAATCTACAATACATCAAGCCATCTTATCCTTGGGAGTCTGCTTTTCACCAGTACATCCATCCGCGTCCACATCAAGTCAATGTTCCATTTCTTAAGTTTTTGGATGCTCCACCTCCTCCATCTGACACTACACCCTAAACTCCACTTCACCCTCCCTCTCCAACACCCCCACCTCCATTAACTCTTGGTTCTTAAGCCTCCGCCAGCCTTCCTACTACCCTCCTTGCCCCTCCACCACTCCTTCTTGTTAATGCCGCTATCCAGACCTATGTTGTCGTCCAACTACAACCTATCCTGACTCTTCTTCAATAAATTCTCCAAAATCAGCAAACAATTCTTAGAACTCCTCAGCCATCCCCTTCACCCCCTCCGCCTCTACCTCTATCTAACCCGCAGTGACTATGATGACTAGTTCCTCGCCTTTTTTGCTAATGGGGGAGATTAGAAGGGTATTTTTTTTTGGTTTTTTAGCTTTTGTACAGTAGCTTGTTTTAAAACTTATGCTTATCATCTGACATTCATACGCGCAAACTTTTAGATATGCTCTGAATATTTTTGTTTAAACTAATTTATACCCTCTGAGTTTCAAATATATGTTGGGAATTTGTGATGATTTGCTTGAAATACTAAACTCAAGGGGAGTATGACTGTAAGTCTACCTGATCTCATCTTATGCATTCTTGATATATTTTTGTTCATAAACTCAAAAAATTTAATAAAGTTTGTCATCATGAAAAAGGGGGAGATTGTTGGAACCAAAGACGTATAAAGTGTCTAGTCCTTCAAGTTTTGAAGATAACAATAACTTATTAAATTTTAAGTGTTCTTGTGTTTCTGTTAAAAAGTCTTTCGAGCGTCCAACACATTTATGAAATCTAGCGTCCAACGCGCAAGTATATAACAAGCATTCGATGAGTTCTTGTATGATAGTCGTACATATGATAAGTTTTCTTTTAACGATTAAGTATTAAAATGCTTTAACTCTGCGTATTCACATATGCATTGAGACTAGTGCTTTACTTCCTTAAAATGATCTAATGTTCAAATGTTTGAGCATTTAATGAAAGACAGGATGTTTTTACGTATAAGCATAACTATGTAGAAACAAGAAGTCAACTTATCAAGCTCTCAAATCGAATAAGGAATGTTCAAAAAAATAGCTCTGAAATGTAGAATTGCACCTTCCATTTTGGTGCAAAACAAAAGTTACTTTTTGTCTCCGCTACAAACTCGATATACGCGCATACATGCAGAAAAAGCATCAAAATTCTCCTTCTTGAAGACTGAAGCCTGAAACCTCAATAGCTATCTTTTCAAAAGCTATATATATATATCAGTTCAGAAGAGAAGAAAAAGAAGAGATAAAAGAGACGAATTGAATCTAAAAAGAAAATCATCTTTCTATTGCCTGGACGACTTTGAGAAATAATCTAATTCTTATTCTTTGTGTAGCAAAGTTATTGTACTACTCTTAAATTTTCATATCCTCACATTGTGACTTGATTTTATTTAGACAACTATTTTATGTTGTGAAAGCCTGAAGAGGCTTGGTGATTAAAGAATACTTGGGTGGTTAAGTGATCTGGGTTGATTGTTTTGTAAAGCCTGAAGAGACAGAGAAAAATATTTGCCTGTAACCAAGAGATTGGTTAGTGAAAAGCCTTATGAATGAAGGTACTGGACGTAGCTTAAGATTGAATGAACTAATATAAAAACTTTTGTGTGCTTTTCCTTTCCTTATCCTTATTCGTGCTCTATTTGAACTATAAGCGCTGTTTTATCTTTTCACGAAAAAGTTTTTATATACACAATTCAACTCCCCTTTCTTGTATGTACCCTTTTTTTCTTTCAGCCATGACAAACAGCACCAATAGTTGAAGAAGGAAAACCAGCTCAAACTCCACATTGTCAATCCATCCTTCATTCACAATTTCTGAATGTTTTGAAATATGCAAAATTATTGTTTCATTTATTCTTTGATCCATTTTTGTTTTTCTTCGTTTGCTTCTGTCAATTCTTTTATTGTTTCATTTTAGTCTTTGTCAGCAACTCCAATAGCTTAATACGTTTCTGATACAATTCTTATTGATGATTATAAGATTGAAGTGCTACTATCAAACCTTGGACTGTTTTACTGATATATATATTACCACATTTATTTTATTGGTTTACTGATATATTAGCACATTTTTTTTACTGTTTTACTTCTATATACATATTGATAATAAAAAGCCATATAAATAAATTAGTTAGTTGATATCGTACAGTGGTTTAAGATTTGATTATAATTTGTAGGTGTATTGCCTTTAGATTGTGATGATAGAAAAATGGGTTTATTCGGACCAAAACATAATCGCTGAAAAGAATGATGTAGAAATAAAAGGTGCAAAACATTTGATCATTCATTGAGCAAAATTAAAGAATGATTCAGGAATGATTAAAACAAAAAATAATAACTAATAAAATAATGCCTTGGAACAATTTAAACTCAACTGCTTAACCAAAAAAAGGAGAAAAGTGATGCACACATAAACAACCCTTATACTTATTACAAAGCCTTAAATTAACTATTAAAATGATCCATCCAAACAACCATTACAGACCAAAATGTACGTGCATGCTATTAAAATAATATACACCTCAAACATACCGAAAAAAGAAGAAGAAATTAACGTGTAGCGCATACCATTTTCGAAAATAAAACAACAACAAAATAATGGGAGAATTAATCAATAAGAGCATATGAAGATTCTAATAAAGTGACACCCACGTGAGCTACTTATTGTAAATAAAAGAAGAGTTAAATATGTTTTTAGTCCTCTAAAAATTGACTTATTTTGATTTTAGTTCTTAGAAAAAATTTTCCTTGAATAAAGTCTCTTAAATATTAAAAATACCCTAATTACACCACTGCAGAAGAGGCTTTTTAAATCGGTTTTACAACCGATTTATATACAATCGATATAAAAGAAATTATCATTTTAAACCGTAAATCGAACCAATCTAAAAAAACTTTTTAAATCGGTTCTATGTAGAACTAATTTAAAAATTAAACTTTTTAAATCAGTTCTGTGTAGAACCGATTTAAAAAGTTTCAATTTTTAGATCGGTTTTACTCAAAATCGATTTAAAATTATACTTTTTAAATCAGTTAATACACAACCGATTTAAAAAGTTTTTTTTTTTTAAATACCTTCATTGTTTTCACACATACAACCAAAACCTGATAGATACAGATGCCATAGAAATAGTCAGAGAATTCATTTATAACTTATATTAACCGACTAAACTTATAATATATTTGAAACATATCAAATAAAAAAACTACTATTCTTTTCTATCTAAAGTCATTCTAAACAAACTATCTATTATTTATTTCAACGAAAAATTTTTCCCAACGTCGACAGATGTCTATCAAGTCCTCATGCGGGAATGGTTCCCTATCAATGAATAACTGCAACATAAAAAAATAAGATCAATCATTAGCCAACCACCTACAATAATAAGTATTACTGTAACTAAATAAAAATTATATTACCTCATCCTATGAATCCACAATATCTGCTGAAACTATGGTCAACATATGTTTCGTAACATAATATCCACACTCATAGTTGCCTACTTGTTTGTTAGCCTACCAATGAGAATTTTTTTAGAAATGATTGTAAAAATAATTACAAATTGTAATTGAATATGTAGTTGTAAATTACTTACATAGGGAAAAAACCAACTAGGCTTCCTCCGTAGTGACACGTGCCTACCTGCCAATGTTTGATATCCAATCATGACTCTGATTAAAAAATAGATATACAAGACATGTTATAGGTTTCATAATTATAATATAAAGCATGAATGAAATATATTATAAATAAAAAATTACCTTTCTATTAGTTATTTCAAATCTTTGTTGGACTTCTTATGCAACGAATACAATAACGCCATAACATTGTCCCTAGGACAAATAATTAGCAATTGTCAATGCGAGCTGCATTGCAAAAAGAATATATGTGATGAGATTCAAATATCATTTAAAATCATTTGGGTAAGAAATAACTTGTACTAACCAATGCAAGTATGGTGCTAGGTGACACCGTTTTTGTCCATTATACATCCAATTCTGAATGTAGGCCTGAGAATTTTTATCCTTATTCCCTATCTTCTGAATAGGCAATGGGTCAATAAATCCATATACATTCTCCCGGCCCTTTGAGAGACAGAGACGATGCATGTATCTAAAATATACAAATGAATGTTAAATATAATATTGAGATGTGTATTTAAGAGATTAAAAAAAATTATACTTATAGCAACCATAATTGAAGAACTAAGATATTTAGCATGTCATTGCCAGTACAAGTTTCCAATACATCCTTCTGGGTGATCCACAGGTCTACACCATTACGTTTGCCAAGGAATGTCGGTTCCCAATCTATTTGAATAACATTCGTCCCCAATACTAGATGCCACCTACCACAAGCGTGTTATTGGATCAACTTTAGGTTCCGATTTTTTAGGTGGAACATCTTTCTTAGACGGTTGAACATCCTATAAAAAAAAGTAAATATAAAATAAGGTTATAAAATACATTCAAGTTATTTTAATTTGTAATAGAAATTTTTTATTTATTTAAGATGACTTTTGAATATACCTTGACTGATGTGACCTTTATAAGTCGTCTCGGCATTGAATGAACTGTTTAGGTGCTTGTCCAATAGTCTGAACCTCCGTAGTGGGTACAAGAACTTGAGCATATGCATCCCATATTTGTTCAACCACCACCCTCGCCATATCATCCTCAACGGTCATGTGGTGTATGGTAGGCCCCAAATTATATACTCTCCCTAAGGCTACTAAACGAACAGACTCTCCATCAACATATAATTGACATTGCTCATGGATATTAGTGTCAGTCTCCTCCTTAAAAGGATTAGCAGCAGCACAGCTTCCCTTTGTACTGACACGTACAGGAGTATGAGCTTGTTCTGCATGGACATTTGTATTTTGTTGTGAAAGACCCAAAGATGCCAACTCCTCTCTAATCTCCTGTCTCAACTGTTCCTTAAGCTTATTTCTAATTTCCTATTTGATTCGCTCCACCTCTTCCCTAGTGACAATTCCGGAGTTAGGCCCACTACGTGAGGGTGGTTCGTAGTAATCACGAATGCCAACACCTCATCTAGCTGCACGAACCCTACCAAGGTGCTCTGGTTTCCCAATAGCCGTAGTTAATATATCCTCACGTCCATGAGGAACAAATGTTCCCTGTGAGGTCTACGTTTAGAATTAATCCAACTACGATCCATAACTTCTTTCTGTGATCCACAAACCATATCTTAATGCATGTAAACCTCACTTTTTTAATACAAGGTGTGGTCCTATCCCATTTAGAAAGTCATTTTTTTAAACTTGATTAATACGTATAGGTTTAGTCTCATATCTTAAATTTGACAAAATTTCGGCAGCATTTTGCATTGGTCTCCAAGTACACAAAATGAAAGTGGTGACATCAAATTCACCACAATCAAGTATGCACCCGGAGACACAACACGAAATGAGTAAACCGAAATTTAATCAAATTTATGATGAGATTTAACCATTACGTATTAATAAAGTATAAAAAAATGAATCTTTCCAAACTATCCAACCGGACAATTCAAGATTCAATACAACAATTACCACTTTAATCATTGTATTGAATCTCAAATGGGAAACTAAGGTTTGCTCATAATGCATAAATTCAATAGAAAAACAACACACAATTAAGCACACAACATAATGCATATAATTTATACACAAAGCCAAATTCAATAGCAAAACCAAATGTCAATTTCATGTAAGACAATCCAATTTACAACAAATTAAATCTAATACTTAAGAGTTCACTAATCTCATACAAAATTCGACAGAGTTTCCTTTGTTTTTGGCACTATATATTATACCTCACAAAGGGTATGGTCAACAACACAACGGTAATCAATTCTCTATTTTTTTACTCAATTTATCTTATGAATATATGGTAGCATTTTAACCACTTTAATTCTCCCTTTTTCGCTTACTTTATCTTGAGGATGTATCTAAACATATATAAGTTGTCTTATCTTACAATCATTTAATTTCCTAACTAGTGCCTAATCTAGGTAGCCAATTCGTTGATTCTTGTAATCCGCTAATTATAGAGCTTTAGGTTTAAAACAAAATATAGTTACATTAATTATACTAGTATTTTAGCCTGTGCATTGCACTAGGAAAAATGTTTATTTTATATAATTAAAATTTATAATAAATAAATACTTATAAATATATAAATTATACTATAATTAAAATTTATAATAAATAAATATTTAGAACATATAAATTATATTTAAGATATTTATGATAAATACTTTATATTGTGATAAAATATTATTTTTAATTATTGATAAGTTCTTTTAAAAAATATTGAAATTCAAATTTAAACTAAAGATATTAAAAATAATAGATTGAAAGATATAAGAGATTAAGAAAAATTCCTAAAAATGCTCCTAATTTGTATATATAGAGGGATATCATATGTATGTTAAGAGTGTATTTGAATTTTGAAGATAAAATATATATATTCAAAATTGATTTATGATATTTAGTTATAGCTTGTTAAATCGTTTAGTTAATATTAAAAGCGTATTTGAATTTTGTAAGATATATATATATATATATATATATATATTTGAAATTAATTTTTGATATTCATTTACAATTTATTAAAAGCATAAGAACATCTACCAGATGCATGTTAGGAGAGTAAAGTTCACTCTTCATGAAAAGAAAGTATTCAAATGAGAGTGAATGTGAGGAGAGTGGAGGCCTGAAGAAGCAGATAATTTTACACATTTATATATATAGAGGGATTTGGTGACAATTAATTAATTACTAACATATAATTAAATTAATTTCTTACTTTTATTCTTTTAGCTAAAATAATCAACTTCACTTAATTCTTTCTTATGTAATCTAATCCTCAATACTTAAAATTCTTACCATATATTTATATAAGTTAATAACTAACTTAAACAATTTATTTTTTTCTTTAAAGATTCATAAATTTATAAACATACAAAGAATTAAATTTTTCTTATATATATTAATAAACATTTCAACCATATATAACCTTTAGTAATTAATTCCATGTAACAACATAATTAACATAAAAGATTAATTTCAAATTAATATTAAAAATGTAACAACCATATTCACATAATGAACCAATGTAAACTAATGTAAACCATTATGAACCAATGTAAACTATAATGAACCAAATGAAATTAAAATGACTAACTCAGTGCGCACGCAACCTCCAAACTCAGTAATGGAGCACGTTCAACAACAATGGACCTCCACCAACAGCAATGGCGCGAGCTAGCTCCAACCAAAGCAAGCTTGGCACTAAGCTCGCTCTCCAACGACAGCAAATGGCGAAACAACACTCTCCAACGTGCTCTAAAATGTAACGTCGAAAATGGCGAAATGAAGGGTGGATGGGGAAGAGAAAGCTTGCATGGAAGAAATGAGGGGCGGATGCAGAAGAAGAAAGCTTCAATGGAAGAAATGAGGGGCGAATGGAGGAGAAGAAAGTTGGAAGGGAGGAAATGGGGAAGAAGAAGGCTGCTGGAAAATAGGAAATGAGAAGGAGAGGTGCGCAACGTAATAAAAAGTTCAACTTTTTAAACCGGTTTAAAAGTGGGCTGAGATATAATTTTAATTTTAAAAATGAGTTTTTAAATCGGTTATATTTGAACCGATTTAAAAAAGTTTGATATAATTTCAAAAATACCACTGCGTTTCTTTTTTAAACCGGTTCAATATTAACCGATTTAAATTTTTGCTTTAAAATCTGTTTTGTGTAGTAGTGTTAGATCCCTGTACTAAACTCTGCTTAACTTTTCTGTTAAATGATGATCATATTAGCTTTCAAGTAAAGTATTTTATTATCTAAAGTGTCCAGTGATAATTTTTAATAAAAAATCGTGTAATTACTTTTGCTTCAAGGTAAAAAAAAATTGTGGTTTAGGGTTAAATATGTAATAATTTTATTCAAAAAGTATGTTATTAATTTGACCTGGACATACCAATTGACATGGGCGAACACATCAGCAAATTAATGGTGACTGTGATACTGATGTGATCATCATTTAATGAAAAAGTTAAACAAAGTTTAGTACAAGAATCTAATTAAGATATTTTTAATATTTAAGAGATTTTATTCAATTTTTTTTTCTAAGACTAAAACCAAAATAAAACAATTTTTAGAAGGCCAAAAATATATTTAACCCACAAAAGAATCAAGTGAACTACTTACTGAATACCGTATTCGTAAGATTGATTAGCAAACTCACAAAACAACACACTTACCACAGACTCGTCAGTATCTATTATTCTCATGGCATGGGACATATACGTGTCCTTTGCTTAGAAAAAGGAAATGATGAAGACCCCAATAAGCTAACTGGCTTTAACAGATTACGAATGAAGTTTGAAGCAACAAAAATTATATATATAAGAAACATATGTATAAGTAGGGGGTATTATTTTTTAACTCTGATTGGATTTTTAAAATTTTTAATGTATTAATTTTTTTTTTAGATTTTACGATTTTTAATTTGTAGATGTTATTTTAAATATTTTGAATTATATTGGAAAAATTAAAAGTAATCTTAAACAGAGAATTTACTCAATAAAGTCTAATTAACTTAAATCTATAATATTATTATCTAAATTTGAAATTGAGATAATTTTATTCTATATCATTCTTTTCTTTAACATATGTAATTTTAAAGAATTTAAACTATTAAACATAAAAATTTAATTTCATTTTCTTTCATGTTAAATTTTTTATATTTTAAAGACAAAGACAAAAAGGAGTGTAATTTCTATCATCTCATATATAATATTTCTCTGAAATGCATCCCATTGTATTTTAGTTACAGTGTATAAATTATTTTGTCCAATTATATTTTAGCTTGAAAGGAAATCAAATTACATGGAACATATTTAAAAATAGAAATAATATTAATCAAATAATTTTTTTATCATATCCTTTTCTATGAAAGTAATATGAATAAAAATATATATACGTAAAAGAGAGGCTATTGTATGGGAAGAAACAAATGCAAAATAAAAAGAAGAATCTATTTAATGGATAGAAAGGAAAAAAAAAAAACTATGTTTATATATTTTCATATAAATAGGTAATATGTTACAGAATTACCACACATTTTAGGCATCAACCATTATTATTTTTATTTGGTTTTATTTAACTTTGATTACATTTTTTTAGATTTTCAATGTATTACTTTTTTTATAGATTTTATAATTTTTAATTTATATATGTCATTTTAAATATTTTGAATTAAATTGAAAAAAATAAAAAAGATCTTAAATAAGGAATTTACTTAATAAATTTTGCTTAATTTAAATCTAAAATATTATTATCTAAATTTGAAACCAAGATAATTTTATATCATATAATCATTTTCTTTAACATGTATAATTTAACTATGAATTAAAATACTTTACTTTTAAAATTTATTTTATTTTATATCGTATTAATTTTTCTATATTTTATTTTTCTATGTTTTGAAGATTGGAATTGAGAATAGAGTTATATAAAGTTAAACAAATGGTTAAGCTAGCCATATGAGACTATAAGATTCGAAATGTTCTTTTAAGTTTGTATGCTTGAAGGAAAGCTAGAGAACAAATAGATCAATTTGCTACTACTTAATAAACCTATGTAGTGTTGGCAAGGAATAGATTAATTATTGTGGTTATTGAATTAAGTTATTTAAAAGCCACATATCAAATTATAAAAAAAATAATAAAAATTGTTTCCATAGATTTGCCCAAGTATAAAAATTACACATTAATATATGTGTGTGTGTACACACACATAGTATGCACACCATAGGAATCTTAACGTAATATAATTATATAAATTATAAAATGTGATTTTATATAAGTTATATTTTACATGTAATTCTTATTTCCTATTAAGAGTTTGACTTTTCTAATTAATGACAAAAATTTCAACTAATAGTGAATATTTGTATCTCATGGAGATAAAAAATTATAGACAAAATTATCAATATAAAAATTACAACTAGAAAAAGTAAATATATATCTCTTACACAAAGATAAATGATATAAGATCACCAAAAAAGAGATAAATGATATATGGTGTTTTGGACTTCTTGATCAACTTTTGAGGAGTTGGATATAAATATTTTAAGTGTTGTTATCATTACTGGAAACAATGCTGGAAGTAAGGTATATATTTTAAAAATGAATTTGGTTCTATTTGATCGTTTGATTTCGTTGAAATTTTAGAAACGTCATTTTCCTTATCTGATGTGTTTTGTAATGACAAAAAACCAAAGCCAGGATAAACTTCGTTGAATGTTGAAGTTTTTCTTTCAAAACAAGTATTTTCTCATGGTTAGTTTTACGTTGCAGTTCCACAAATTAAATAGATCGAGTTTAAAGATTTTGATTTGAAATGAACAAAAACGAAGAAGTTCAACTACTAAAAATATTATATACAAAAAAGTATTTCAAAATATATAAAATTTATTTATTCTTTCAAATTTTATTTTATTTTTTTCATATTAATTTTTTTATATTTTTAAAATGAAAGACAAAAAATACCCGGACATCGCCGTGTTGAGATACTAGTTCAAATAATACCAACAATAAAACAAAAACTTATGTTCGCACCAGAGTCAGAGCTGTGGGTCAGCTCCACCTCCAGTTAAACTCATTCTAGAACCCATAATAAGTCGTGGTTAATGTGAGCTAAGCTAGATTGATTATTTCTTAATTTTAGACAGAAATATAGATTGTACTCCCCCTTTAGCTTCTTTTTAATTTACCAAAATCATAAGTACAGTTTTATATGCATTAACTATATTTCTATGAATTTGTTGATTCTTTTAGTATATTTTGAACTTTTCTTTTATATTATTTGAATTTTATGTCTTTTATTTTTAATTACCATTAAATAATTCTTTTAAGTCTATTTCTATTCTACCTGTTAAAATGTAAACTATTTGTATTGTATACTTATTTATTAGATTCGTTATTAATTTTATTGGGTTGATTACACTTTACAGGAACAAAAGCAAGAGTTGGTTATTATTTTTTAGTAAAAATAAATGTACTCATCAATGTTGTTATCATTTTCACATTTCATTTTTAAATGATATTCATATCTATAATTATTGTTTATGTTATTATGTAATTACTTTTTAGTTATCAAATATAAAATGAAGCTTAATAAATATGATATATTTTTAACATTATAAGGTGACAGTCTAAAAGTCATTTTAATTTTAAATGTTTACACATTGATTGGATATTAAATTTATTTACATATAGTAAATATAAATATTTTTTTTACATCTTATCATAAATAAAAGTGAATAGTTTTAATACATATAATAATATTTTACAATATGACATAAATTTGCACCGGCAACATTACTAGTTTTACTAAAATAGTAAAACCGTAATTTTTTCATAAACCCTAATATATTAATATGCCATTAAGCTGCAAATAAGAAATTAACTAATATATAAACAGTGTAGAAGCTTAATATAAATAAATAATTTCGCCAGATATAACAAGTTAATCAATTCGAAGAGTTGAATAAAAAAGAGATAATAGCTAATTTGAAAAATTGTTCCACCTTCCCTAAACGTACTTTCAATGTAAAAGTAATAAAGAAGTTTTTTCCATGAACGTACGTCGAACCTCCCTCCACCGGAGACCCAAACATGCGCAAAAACACGATTTTATTTTTTTGGTGGATGATAAAATAGGAAAAAGGCGATGTTTCCAAAAAAAATGTAGAGAGGCAGACATTGGAGTCCAAAAGTTCACGTTGTTCCCAAGGCTGAGCTAATATTTTGCATATCTAAATAAAATTTGGATTAGCTTAACCCAAGAATACACTAGCCCAGCTCAGGATAGGCCCAAAACTATATAATCTAGATAAAAAACCCCTTGGCTGGACACATGTCACTGATTTACTTCTCCACTCCCTCGCTCAAGCACTGACATCTCTTCTAATATTATTTTTATTTATTTATCAACAAAAAACACAACTTTTCTAATTCTAACTTTTCAGCACAACTTTTTAAAAAGTCTAATCAAATAGTTCTGACATTGGTTTCTCAGCTCAAATTTTTTTCTTCATTTTTAACATTATTTTTTAACAAAAAGCACAACTAATTTTTGCTTTTTAAATATACTGTTTGATTTTCATAAATTTTAATTGTGTTATTTTATTTTTTTAAAAAGTTTTTTATTTAGATATATTTTTAAAAAGTGAACTTATTAACCAAAAATGTATTAACAAATTGATACATTAAAGGCAATTTATCTAGACAAAAAATTTAATTTAATGATAAAAAGCTGGATCATGTTATCAACTTATATATTATAAATTAGAGTCTTTATTGTTGAGTGTAAAGATATTTATTATAAATATTTTTAATATGTAATATATAACTTTATCGTTATTTCATATTTATGTGTATATTTAAAAAAAATAAAATGTTCAATTATTTTATTTTTTAAGTTAAGATTTATTTTTTATATTAAATATTTTGTCATGACAAATTTTTTAATTCTCAAATATTAATTTTAATTACTTTTAAATTTTTATTTTCATATTAATTTTTTATCTCAACTTTTAATTACCTATACTTCATAATTATTTTTTTAATTTATTTTTTTCTTAAATTTAAATTACTTATATTTTTCTTAACTTATATTATACCCTCATAAGACATAGGAATATTTTTTAGTCACGGGATGCTCACTAATTTACTAAAGCTCGAATCCAACCATCCACATATCTACCTCCTAGCTCCTAACAAAAATTAATAAACACAGTTTAGGGAGATATCCTTATATATTCTCCTAATAATGCCCTAATATTATTGAAATTCAATTTGATAATATTTTATTTTCATTTAATGGCCTATATATGGTTATATAATATTGTGCATTATATTATTAATGAAGTGGTATATTGAAAAAGGTTTAAAATATATTAGCAAGTATATTAGAATATAGGTGAATTAATCTTTAGATGAATAAATACTCTAGATCTACCAAGTAATTGTTGAATTTGATAAAAATAAATGTTATTTTTCTCGATCGAAAATAAAATATGGATAAAAGAAATTGGCAAAAAAATATTGAACATAACTAGGATATTCTGTTAATTATCACTCCATATACTACGGGCTTTTAATAATTAAGCATTGAGCCCCTCATGCTCATTTTTTTTTTTTTGTTGTAAAAGGATAGTTGGACACAAGAAAGTTGTCAAATTATTATAACAATACTTCACCCGAAAATAATTTCTTTATTTTTCTATTAAAATTTGTATAAGAATAATTTGACTGTAATAAATAGTTAATTTCAAGTGGCATTTAGAATATATATCGTATTCCACTATAGCAAAACTTTACTTTTTAGGAGGCGTTTGATACAAGACAAATTTTTAGTTTTTTAGGAATTTGAAGATAGGAATGTTTGTTTCCCATGTTTGGTTTATTATTTTAGAAATAACATTTCCAAGAAACATTGTTTCTTAATAATCTTTTTTACCTATATTTCTCACGAAATTGTTTCCATGGAAGAGATGGGAATCTAACTTTTCTAAATTGGGAGAAATGTTTTACAGCAGTAAAAATATCACATTACCTTTATTAATTCATTCATTTATTGTGATAAATAATTAAAGTTTCTGGAAAAGTTATATTAAAACTAAACATAAAATCCTTAATTCCTAGTTAACAAATGTAAATATTCTAAGAATATTTATGACAAACCAAATAGATGTTACTCATTTATAAGAATCATGATTCTAGGGATTTATGATTCCTAGAATAATGATTCTTGGTTATGAAAAAATATCTCTTATACCAAACGCACCCTTAATATTAGATTTTTGCTAAAAAGCATTGAAAGCATGTTTTGAAATGTATCATGCCTGATACTATAGTATATAGATACTATTTTTAAAATTTCATTTCATTTTTTATCATATTAATTTTTTTTCTAAATTTTAAAATAAACACAAAACAACCCTAGTCATATGTATATTTTATTTATCTTACGTATAATTCTTTAAAAAAAATTCAATTTCCTTTTTTTTAGAAATAGCACAGCTGCAGTGCATAAGACAAATATACAAGTGTTATTCAATTAATTTTCATATTACTTTAAAAATGAATATTTTTTAATTTCTATATTTTATATTTAAGGAGAAACAAAGTTAATATAATTATTAAAGTAATATTATATTAATTTTTATATTTTAAAAAGGGTTTAATATATGAAATACTTTGTAGTTAGTGTAACTAACCTTTGCAATAATTCAATTGTAATATTAAGATATTTTTGTCTCGCTTAACTTCAGCATATGTAGAGCTAAGTTTTACTAATGATCTTTATAAGAGCTACTTTTTTTTTCAAGGATCAAACTATCTACAAAGTAAATATGATATTTTTAAGTAAAAAAATATATAATTAACATGTAAGTAATTAAAACATTTATACATTATTATTTTGATAGAAAAATACTAATTTAAAATATTAAAACAGATAGTCTTTGAATTTACCATCAAGTAATTTGTTATATTGATTGACTGTATAAGACTGAGTAAAATCTCCACTCAACTTATGTAATATACACATTTTAGTATTTTACATTAACATCATGTGTCACATAAAATGGTGGCACTATCATCAAGGCTATCCTTGAGATTACTAAGTAAAGTTAAAATATATCCATATTGTATTTTTGAACAAATAATTTTTAGTTATAGGCAAATCAACTTCATGTAATATTTTTAATAAGTTTTTTTTTAAATTATATGAGTAATTGATTTATTAAATATATTTTTATTGCAAAATAGTTTTAAATTATTTCTTCATTAATATTATAAATAAAATATTTTTTAATTATTTCATGCATTACATAAATACTACTTAATAATATTTTTTTATTTTTATGTTGTAGGAAATTTAAGTTTTAAATGGAAATGTAATTGTTTGAGTAAATTACACTAACACCCTTTTAGATTTTTTTAAAATTACACATAATTTTTATGTTTTTTTAACGTTTATAACAACATCTCTTATAGGGGTACATGATGTAATTTTTTAAATAATTAAGGAGGTTAGTGTAATATATAAAAAATGTTAATGTAATATTTTTCAAACAATTAAGAAGGTTAGTGAAAAAAAGAGAGGTATCATGAGTAATTTGAGAAAAAATCTTAGCAGGTGTCGGTATAATTTACTCTAATTGTTTTTAAATACATACAAGAAGAATTTTTAAAGATAATATTTTCAATATTTGATAAGATATTTCTATAGACACAATCATGAAATCCTAATCCTTAAGTTATTGGTAATGGTTAAATAAGAAAATAATAACAATTGTTAATTTCTTGATATTGAAAGCAAATTTTATCTAAAGTTATAGTTCACTTCCATTGTAATACTTACGTTTAGGTAGCTAATAATAATAATAATAATAATATTAATAATCAAGATATAATATTTTATTGATAATAAATAGTATATGTATTGACAGTGTAAAATATTTGTGTACTGTCATCTAATCACAAACCATCACATATGGTAAATTGTTGATTTTTATAATAACTACTTTAAAAATTATATCAACGATAATTTTTGTTTGGTTGACATTGTAAAATTTTTTAAAAATAATTTTAAAAGCATGCTTTTGCAATAATTGATCGAGTATAGAAATTAAACTACTTTATTAAAAATATTTTTAAAAATACTTTTAAATTCAAACGCATATATTTTTTCATTTAAAAAAAATAATGTCTACAATTTTAATTATGGGAGAATGATTTATCTATAAACCAATGAAATTAATTAAACATTATTCGTTTGAGTAATTGTATTAATATTATTTTAAAATTAGCCTATTCAAATAATACCATCTTTCAATATTATTTGAATTTTTTATAATGATTTAAAATTAAAGTATTATTTATTTCTATGAAAGTATATAGTTTTTTTAATATATACATAATTTATTTTTGAAAATTAAATTTTAATTACGACACATATATTTCTCTTTATCTAATATTTATAATATTTTTTTATTTTTTAAGTTACATGAATAAATAATTTATTAAATATATTTTCATTAATTCAATCACATCATTATGGATGGATATTTTTTCATTATAAATATTATTTTTGATCGGACTAAGTCGTTATTGATTCAGTTTGTTAATTCAATCATTTTTTTTAAGTTATTAGTATTTTCTTTTGCAAAACTTAAAAAGAACACATTTTAATAAGTGTTACATACACTTTAAAAGTAAACTAATTCATTTCCACATTGAATTCTTAATGTGACTACAATGTTCACCATAGCCTCATAAGTTTCCAACCCACCCCCAAAAAAAAGGATATGATACACATACAGCAATTTATACATCATTTTTTGTGTTTATCTCTCTCCATCCTATCATTTATTACATTTCAAAATTTTCTCTTTTTACTCATTCTCTCTCTTGGTTATACAATTTATTGTATAATTTGTTGTACAAATATCATTTCTCCTAAAAAAATTCATATATTCTTTAAAATATATAATTTTTAATGTGATTTACAATATTTTTCTTTGAAATATAATTTTATTTTATATCATGTTAATTTTTTCTTCATTTTAAAAACAAAGACAAAAAAGACCCAAACATCGCTACGATAGAATATTTTATTGTTCCCTAAAAAAATGTAAATATAACTAGATTTTTCTATATTGTTTTAACTTTTAATGTTTGGTTCTGTCTCATTTGCTCTATTGTTTATTTTTAAGTAAATAATTGTATATATATAAATCATTTTAGAACATGTGTAAAGACGAACGCAACCATGCAAATGCACCGGCAACCAACTAGTTTCCAGATAAAACAGAAACGATTTTATTTTGGTGGATGATAAAATAAGAAAAAAGGTGATGTTTCCAAAAAAAATGTAAAGAGGCTGACATTGGAGTCCAAAAGTTCACATTGTTCCCAAGGCTGAGCTAATATTTTGCATATCTAAATAAAATTTGGATTAGTTTCACCCAAGAATACGCTAGCCCAGTTTAGGATGGGCTTAAAACATTGGAGTCGTACTTGTGTTCGGACTCCTAGAATAGTAACCCCATGGTCCAATCCTTTTACTTGGCCCTGTCAATCTTATTTTTATCATTCCTATTATTATTTTCGTTAACGATAAAAAATTTATCTTGCAAGGGGATATTAATTACCTAGATGCATAATGTCATTAAGTTCAAATCAATTTCTCAAGAATATTATTCATCGTGAAATTCTTTTTTATAATATTCTTAAATGTTCTTTTTAGTCTTCCTCTCCTTCTTTTCATAGAGCCAAAAATCAAACAATTTATTCTCTTCAATTGCAATTCTAATGACTATTATATCTTTGCACATATCCGAACCATTAGGGCTGGGCAGCAGCGAGTTCAATAGGATTTGGACCTAAAAAACCTAATCCGAAACAAATTGACACGATAAAAATATGACTTATTCTCAACCATAAAGTCCTTTAGATTGAGGGGTGAGTTGAATTACTGGGTGAAATCGGGTGGGTTTATTCAAATATTAGCAAAAAGAAAAACTCATTAATAGAGAATAGAGAAGAAGAAACAGATTCGGTGGAGGTCGTCACCTTGGTATGCACAACATTTTCCTCACCACAATAATCAAAGTGATCTCGTTGCAGCATGAAAACCTCGCTCCACCACCTTAGTACACACATCGTTATGGTGCACCCTAGTGCTGTACAACATTTTCCCCCACCATGTGCTTTGCATAACATAGTGCTATATATTTTCCCTTACCATATGCTTTGCAAGGATGGCCATAGGACTATGGAAGTTCATAACATAAAAATTAGAGGCTTGGATTCAAAAATGAGAAACTAGAAAAGAGAGAAAACAAGAAAATTGAAAGAAGTGTACAACTAAATGAGAAAATAGGAAAAGGAAAACTGAAGGCAAAGCCTGATATGGTTTCATTGTCTTGGTTGATTCACGAAAAAATGATAAATTCAAATCAAATGCTTAAATTTCTCTTAGAGAAGTGATAGAGTATCACTCTTTTGTCTTCTATGGCACATGTGTAGGAAAGTTATAGGAAATAGAGTAAGCCACGTAGGTGTGCAGCACTTTGCTTATGCCTTTGCTTTATGTTCAAATCTTTTAAGTATTATTCTTTGGTCGGGTTCGATTTTTGTCAGAATTTTTTTCCAAATCGAACCCATTTGTAACACCCGTCAGTTTGCTATTTTTGCACCCTTTCAAATCCAATTAACCACCTGAACCTGCTCATTAATCACTTTTTTCCTTTGGTTAAATCGAGTGCAGGTCAAGTAACGGTTTGTTGCTTAGCCCTACGAACCTTCTTAGCCAAGTTTTTGTGATCTTTTCTTCAATTAATGTCACATCAATATCTTTTCACATACAATCTATTTAATTTTCATACATCATAAATAATTAATTGGATCATAGTTGCATGAATTAAGACAACAAAATAATTAGAAAAGATCAATAGTACTTTTCTCTTGATGCCATCATTCCTTGACAATTTGAATCACTTGAATGTCTTAGATTTGTAAGAGGAGATCTTTCTCTCTTTCCTTTTCAAACTTGATGGGCAAGTGTGTAGATCAAAAGTTATTATCAAATGTCCTAAGACATATATTTATAAAGAAAGTGAAGAAGGGGCATACTATTTCATAAAAGGTCACAATGGTTCATTCATATCACTTTATCAAAAGTTATGTTCATTCAAATCATACCCTTTTTCATGAGAATTATAATGGTTTCACTCATTGTGGATTTGTTCAACTATGGGCTATATAATTTAAGTACACTCAACATATGATGTCAAATATCCATTGATCATATTATGGATAATTCAAGACATATCAAGATACCATTCAACTAATGTTTTAATAAATCTATGAAAGACCAACTTTTAGAAATGAATTTCTAAGACACATATTCGTCTTAACATTCTCCTTTATGTTATATTCACATTTTTCTTCTTCTTGTTATCCCTTTAATGTCTAGTATTGACTACCATAAAGTATAATTGGATGTATAGTAGTACAATAAAACTTCCCTTTAGGTTTGGTAGATACTTTGCAATCATAAATAACTCCAATGTTTTTCTCCATTTTAACCATCCAACTTGTATCTTGTGTATAACATCTTCATAAATATCCTTGTTATTTTGTAATATTGATCCTATATATTTAAATTTAGGAACATGTGGTATGACATCTTTTCCCACTTTTACTTCTAAGTCATTTCCCTCTTGTTTCTTACTAAAATTGCAATGCATGTTTTTTGTTTTACTCCTACTCAAGCAAAGCCCTTTGGTTCCAAAATTCAACTTTAAAGTTAGTTTCTTTTCTTGATTTCTCAATTAAGGATAATCATTTGTCTGCCCCTAATAAGTACATCCAAGACTATATTAAACAAATAAAGACTCAAGGCTAAGCCCTAATATAATAATATCTTGTAAGCCTAGATATAATCATATCCTTCTTATTTTATCAGGGACATAATCATATCCTATAAGCCTTGATATAAACCCTAAACCTTACAGGATGTGATTATCTCAAGGCTCAACCTTGAGTAATATATTATTTTAATTTGAGAAGTTGTCTTCACTAATATATTATTACGTAATATTTTGAAAAAGGCTGTTAGCCTTGAGCATGCAATTGCTAGAGTTACAAAAATTGAATCCTTTTAAAAGCACTCTATAGATCACACACTTCATCATACAAAGAACCAACAAAGAATGCCAAAATCCTCTAGCTCCAATATCTTGTCCTTATAACAATGCAAAAATACATTGATAGGCACATAATAAGAAAATTGATCAGAAATTGTAATTGTAGAAATCTAGAAAAAAACAATGGATGTATTAATTAAGAGTAAACCACCATTTTAATTTTGAAATTATGTAGTCCTGTTAGATTAGTCCCTAGAACTAAGAAAATTCCAAATAAGTCCTTAAAAGTGCAATTCGTCAATAATATTAGTCCAAAATAAAAAAAATATATAACTTAAATGATAATATTAATATATGTTTATAGACTAAAATGACAGTAAGTGATTAAGTTTATGAACTTAGAGGAAACAACTAAAAATTTCATAAACTTATTTGAAATTTTCTTAGTTTTGGAGACTATTGTGATAGTGTGTCACACTTTCATAGACCAAAATGATAGTTTACTCATTAATTAAATGGTCAAGTTTGAACTATAAGTCAAACTGTTAGTAGCCACTCTAGTATAAGCCCCATGAAACATAAAAGTATAAAACTAGAGTATAGGAAATAAACTTCACCTTATAATATGAAGGATTCTAGGGATTTATGTTCAAGAAATCCTCATTGAGAACTAGTATGTTTGGGGTTAAGTTTGACAATAAGCAACACAAATTAAAAATCAACTAAAGAAGAATAGTCTTATAATTTAACGCGCCTCAGCTATGGATACATTAATATGCAGAAAAGAGATATGAATTTTGGATAAATAACATAGCTTGAGATTTTAAATAAAATCCAAGTCACCGATTATCGTGACATTGAAAAAGCTATCAGTAAACATTTATATATTACTAACATAATAAAAGATACTAGAAGCACTAGATAACTTTATAGTGTCTTTCAAACACTTAATTATTATTATTATTTTAATTTGTTTTTGTAATTCAGGTGCTATAATTTAACCCTTTCTCAGCAAGGTGAACAGTTTTGTTTCCCGGTGCTGTACATGCGTACCTTGAAATATATTTGAAGTGTACAACTAGTAAGGATTGGAATAAGTAACACAAAATCCCATAGATCCAACGTTAATTTTTTTTTATCCAACTATGATATTTTATATTAATAATTTAATTTATAAATTGAACATTCATAACATAATAGTAGTTAATAAAAGTATACAAGAAGCATACGCCACATACGTATAGAGTGGTTGCTCACTTATCTTTTAGTAATTAATTTACACATGGGAACCTTAGCCATTTCTTGCAATCCTTCAAAGTAAATCATTCTTGAGGATTCATATATATGTAAAATTAGAAAAAGAAACATTTTAAGGTAATATATTAAGCAATAGAAGATTCGGAAAAAAATAAAACAATAAAGGATAAAAATAATATTTTTAGATGCCTTACAATGGTTAAAAGAAATATATGTCAATATAATATCTTGAATTACGAATAAGATGATTAATTATTTGAAAGGGAATTTGGCTCATATAAACAAAACAATTTGTTTAACAGTGAACAAAATATACTTGTTTCACCTTTGTTTCAAAGTAACTTGTTCTTGCTTTAAAAGTTGCGTTTGTTTTGACATTTAAACTTTTGTTCAATGCCAATCCACTATTTCTCTCTAGTCACGTTTAACTGTATTGAGATGTGTGAGAACATATTTACAAACACACACAAAATCATGTTATCAAGCTACATTCCATGAGATATTTTGGACTACACTTTCTTGTGAAATCAATCCATTAGAGTTTTGAAGTTTTCCATGTGTTTTGACCATCTCATTCTACTTTCTTTCTACTTTGTGCTGTACTTTTATTTGATTACTAAATGGCTATGAAAAATCTTGAAAGACACAAAGACAAAAAAATCATGAGAAAGGATATTTATCAATAATTTACTGCCACAAGGGATAGATAGGGTGAAACTTCCTTTTCTTTCTAAAAGTGCTTCATTTTTAAAAAAGAAAAATAAAAATGAAAGAGTAGCAATCTATAATGTAAAGCTCCACGGGAGTACAGATATTAATCAGATTGGATTCAACCGATGAAATTAATAATCTAAATCAAACAAATTAAATCGATTCAGGTTAATTTAGTTAATTAATTCTTTTTACTTCAAATTTAAACCGAACTAATTATAATCGGTTTAGTTCTTAGATTTATCTTTTTTTAACCCAAATAAAATTGATAGCCCGATCAATTATTTTTTAATTTTAGATTAATACTTTTTAGACTTTAGTATTTCAATTTTTTCTTTAGTTTTGTCTTTTCTTCCTCATTTATTTTGATCCTTTTATGATCTTATTTAATATTACGAAATTTCTTAACTTGACTATGTTTACTGTGTAATTTTTATCACATTTTAGATAAAGAAATTAATAAAATATATAAAACGATAATTATAAAAAATTAAATATTAAATAAAACAAATAATTAATCATTAAAAAATAAAGAATATTTTTACCTTGTATTATTTTAAAATCAAATATGTTTGTTTATTTATTTATTTTATGGGCGCCCGTCTACTAAATTTTTTCCTTCTTGCGATGTCTTGGACTCTGAATCAGTGAAACTGTGAAAGTAACGAAACGAAGATGGCGTCCCTGCGCTTCCCGTTCTCGTTTTCTCAGCCCCAACTGCCTCGGTTCCCTCGCCCCTTCACTGCATTCGCCGCTGTCGCCGGAGCCTCCGCCGCTGTCGTGGCCGTCTCCTCCTCCGACCGCCCCTTTCTCCGGAATGCTCTGAGTTCCTTCTTCTCTTCTCACCCCTCGTGGCCTCTCTGGGGTTCACTGAGTTTGGCCGACAGTGGGGTCACCGTGGTTGAGTCAAAGACCGGAGCGTCGTTCCCTTCGGTCATAGGCACTTCTCAGAAACTCTGTGGAATTGGGTTGCGAAAAAAAAGCATTTTGGGATTGAAGAACATTCATGTATACGCATTTGGTATGACATTTTATTTTCCTTCCACCACCACAACCCTCACTAATTTAAATGAAAAATAAAAAGGATCTTTTCGCAATTTAGCACCGTACGTTCCTATGTTATGTCTCTAACATTTTTTTTTCTTATGTTCATTTTCAAATTGCTTTTACTTTGGTTCGATCAAGTGGAGATAACAAAGAAAAAAAAAAAATCTAGGTAGATTCCCTTTTAGATACAGTATTGGTGTGGTTTTATTGTAACTTAATTTTTGTATAATTAGTTTGCTAATTTGCTACGACTTTCATCTTGGTTGGACAAAAGGGAAAGGGAATTGTTAGTTTGAAATGTGTCTTAAATAGTGATTAGGGGACGAACCAAACTTTTGTGGTGTTTAGTAAATTTGTGTCGTTTGTTGTAGGTGTTTATGCTGATGATGATGACATAAAGAGATATCTTTCTGAGAAATATGGGAAATTGTCTGCGTCTCAGTTGCAGGGCAATCGGGAGTTTACTGAAGATCTTATGGAAAATGATATATCCATGACGGTTAGACTTCAAATTGTCTATAGCAGATTGAGCATTCGTTCCGTACGCAGTGCATTTGAAGAGTCTGTGGGAAGCAGACTGCAAAAGTTTGGGGGATCGGACAATAAAGAATTGCTTCAAAGGTGAATAGTTCCTTCAACTGGCAATCTCATTTTCATGTACTAAGAATGGGTCATTACATCATTATATTTACTTGTGTAGAACTGGCCATGAAATTGCAGATTTGTGATTGAACCCTCACTTTCGCACGCTCGCACACACACACACTTGCAAAAATGTTTGTCAAACCAAGTATATATGTGCATAACTGCATATCACTATAACACTGCAGAACTCTCTTTTAGTTGTCTTTTTAGCATTGGGGAAGTTGACTTTTGGGGGATATTAAAGTTGAAGCTTTTTCTTTTCTCTTTCCTTTTTCTTCTCTAGCTCTAACCCACTGTTTGGTTCAAAAGGAAGGAAGGAATTTTAATGGAGGAAAATGACACCTTGTTTGGTTTGCAAAGGGAGAAGAGTGAAAATAAAGCAATTTACCATTATGCACTTACTGTAGAAATAAAGCTGTTAAACTCAGATTTTAAGTTAAAGATAATTTACTCAGCATAACCTAAAAGTTTTAAGTGCCGTCTCAAACTCAAAATCCTCCCAATATTGGAGGGGAGGAGAAAATAGGAAAGGAGAAATTTCGGGCTCATCCCCTCCCCTCCAAATATTTGAATCAAACAAGCTATATTTAAAAGAATACCTCCCCTCTGCTCTATTTCCATCCAACCAAACACTATGTAACTTAAAGATATCTCTTACATGCTTTACACTTCAAAGCATTTTATAATTGTTGCTCATATATTAGCTTTGATAAACCATGGAAAATTTCATCCAAGTATCTGTTCATGAGACATAATTTTTTCGGTCTACGTGGGTCAGAATTTTCTGTTGCATATTATAATTTTACTGTACTGGCATGTTGTAATGTAGGTTCACTTCACAGTTTAAAGATGAATTCAAAATACCCCGTGGATCTGTAATTCATCTCTCAAGAGAGAAGGGCCACATTCTTCGCACATCAAGTAAGTCATCTTTCTCTATGTCTGCATTTCCATCTCAAGTTTCAGCAATATAATACAGTGCAAAATATTTTTCCTGCTTCATGAGTGTTTTGTATAAGGATAAAATCAGGTCTTAATAGTGATTCAGAAGATTCAGTTGAGAACTCATGAATATGTTTCTTCTCTCTACTTCTTTCTTCAATTAGAACTTAGTCTAACTTAACGGGTGTCCCCTTATACACCATTTCCAAACTGGCTACATGAAGCTTATGCATTGAACAGAAAGACAAATCCATGATCATATTTTATTGATACCTTTCCCATTAGAAGGAAATGGGTGGAATGAAACAACTACTACTGTTTTATATTCTGCAACTGACAATTTGATAATGAGAAAGAGTTGTCTCAAAGAATTCAGGTAAATGTTGAAACATGGATGATGTGTATTCTCTTTTTATAATTTGCACTGAATCTTTTGAGAAATTAGCTTTGGGGTCACTTTTACTGTTACTAAAAATAGCTAGTGTAAATAACTCAAATGAAGGTTTCAATTTTAAGTTTGAAGTATCTAGTACCTTATGCAATTATACCTTGGTAAGGTTGTCATTCTTTGGAGACCATTGTTAAGTGTATAACTTGGAGGGACCTTTCAAAGTGGAACTGGTACAGCAGTGTGCTGCATAAATGTTCTTTAATCTTTAAACAATGCAAATCTTTAGCACCTAGCATTAGATGTTTTAGTCGCTTTATGTTACTAATATGTGTGCTATAAATAATATGCTTTATATTTTTGTTATGTTACATTGCAACAAGGATTTAACATTAATTTATCTTATTTCTTGTAGTTGATGGGCAGGAAGTGGGAAGCATCCAGAGTAAACTCCTATGTAAGTCAATTCTAGATTTATATTTTGGTGAGGAACCATTTGATAAACAGGCCAAAGAAGAAATTGAGCTCAACATGGCTTCTTACCTGTAGAGGTAGAATGTTAAACCAAGAATCTTCTCTAAGACAGGAATTCTATACCCTTGTTAATTCCGTGCTTCGAGTAATTTTTGTTTGCTGTCTTGTTATTATTAATTAAACTTGTTGATGTATACCCTGAGCTTCAAGATTGCAACATGAATTTAGTCATATTTCTAATAATTATCTTACTCTGATATTTGTTTAGAGTATCGACTGTAGTTGTGATTCATTTGTATTTTTTCCCCTTTTCACACGTACGAAAAATGTAACATCTAGGATCCGAAATCTGGAGGACTTCTAATCTCTATAGAGGAGGCTAATATGCCCTATTTAATTTCCTATTCGGATTATACCAAAAAATCGGACATCTTAGTTTCAGGAGACTTCTAATCTCACTTGTAGAAGAGGAAAATTTCTGAACTCTATACTAATTATTATGCATGAAATATCTAGGGTATGTTATTTTAAGTACCCAGATTTCATTTGAGGTTAAGTGGTATTATTTTATCTAAAGCGTAAGTAATTGAAAAACAGAAAAAAAAGAAGAAAAGATATACTTTTAGACATTATATGCTTCTTATAAGCGGGTTGACAAGACCTAGATTTGTTTACTTTGCGAAAATGGTAATTTGATCCACACAGGGAGTTTAACTTTTATACTATATACTGTCCCTAATCAAAACTAATCTTCAGCTTTTAAGTTAATTATTTGACTAAGACAATTCATTTGTTTGGAAGATCTTATGTGACTCTCAAGAGATTCACATTAAAACTTAATTCAATCATATAGTTTAAATTGTTGACTTGTCATCTTTTTACGTAATGAGAAGCTATCTATTATTCGGTTAGATGTTATATTACTGCTCTTAAATCTCAATTAAAGCAAGTTCTATAACGCACAGACGATTGATGGAACCTCTTATAGCTGATTTTGGTTAACAAGAAAAGCTAGACTCAGGCGTAGTCACTTAAAAGATCTATGCACATTACTGGATCTTAAATTGTAATAATCTTTCCTTATTGATAAGTTTGTTTTATCTGCTAGGTTTTTACTCAATTCTCGTAACAAATTTACTAGAGGTCTCTAACTGGATCCAGTCATCATCAAAGCTTATGTATCTAGTAATTAGCCATAGGGATATGCGATTAATGAAAGTTTAAAACCTGTCAACCGATGTGTCCTACTAGAAACATTGCTCGAATTAGGCTACAAAATGTGATAGTGATTTGGATCATACAAAGTCCGCGGACATTGGAATGCCCTTTTTGGATTACAGTTCCAACTAGATAACATGACAACTTTTTACCACGTAAATTACACATCAAAATAGAAACTCGTTTCCAATGGCATTTTTTTTTTTATTAAAACAGAACCACGTACGTACATTAAATATCAGAACAGATTAATTGCTCAATTATGGTCCTGCTTATATGTACTACATTATCTCTATAATCATGTACCAATTTTTCCATTTTGCGATGAAGATCCAAAGAAAATCCTGTGCAAAGGGATGAACTGTGCACCCATATAAACCCCATAACCCCATAATCATATACGTCCAGCGTTTATGGTAACTATGGTCCTGCTGTTTGTCATTTAGATAACAAAGGAAGTGAAGATTTTATCCCAATAAATAATCAAGATTAACATCAACACTGTAAGAATAACAAGTTGAACATGGATATGCAGAATCATTTACCACAGCTTAAGCATACTTTTATAATTATATGCTTATGAGGTAACGTCCACAACTCAAAAGTCTTGCATGATCACTTGTGATCTATTAGCTCTTGCATGAAAACGCTCACATAGCTTAAAATAGAAAATCCATGCAATTTGTTAATGTCAATCATATGACCGCACAAGATGTAACCAATTTGCTATTTGCTATGAATCCTTGGCGACAACCAATTCTGTTTCCTTCCTCTAGCAAGTATCTTGGAATCCTTGTGTTGATGGTGGAAATTTGTTGAGAAATCGAAATTGCTTCGATTCTCAATAGATAACTTCTCACAAAGATTCTAACCAACAAATAAAGATTTTTAAACGGAACTTAAAATCTAAAATTTTAGTGTGGATTCTTTTATTAGAACTAGCAGTTAAAACTTTCAACTTGAGAATAATTCGATTAGTGTTTCATTATTTAGTAATGATTCCTTATAAGACTTGAATCTGTTATATTCTTAATACAAATTGGATTAGTATCAAATTCATTTGTAATACATATAAATGTATGATTCGAGATATTCATAAAGTAATTAGACAAGAGTGTAAACATTAAAATTAAACTGTGAAGGAGTTATTGAAAGAAGAAAGAGTTATCGAAAGGAGAAAGAGTTATAGACAAGAATTGTAAGAAATGTAATGCACTAAAATAAAAGATGGGTTAGAACATACACGTTCTCCTTGGGACCGGTAGTCATAAGTGCGGCGTGTGTGGTTTACAGGATTTGTGTAAATGTCATAACTAAAGAAAAAATGGCTACACGGTTGTTTATTTATAGACACTCCATCTAACGGTAAAACTATTACAATAAGACACATATAAAACATACAAATAACCTCTAAATAATATGCTGACACTTGTACAGACCCGTCTTCTAGTAGTAGCCACTTCCAACATTATTATGATCTCCTTTATACATCATTCTAATTTGTCTAAGATCTTTTGTCGAACGCTACTTGAATGTTTCCTCGAACGTGATTCAAACTTCTCCTCGAATAACAGGGACTTTTCCTCGAATTCCTTAAAGATTCTCAAGTTGAACAATTTCAAGCAGCTTTCTTGTGTACTAATTATAATCTTGTTGAATAGGGTATTTCGACAAAATTTGAATCTTGTCGAAAAAGCACAGAAGTTTGATGACAATTTACCTTCGTACATTGCTCTTCGATAACTCCATTCGACCAAATTCACAATGACCCCAACACCCTGATTCACTAGCTCATCATGTAGGATGTAGTTTATTTCAGTCTATTTCAATTTTTTCGTCACCCTCACGAGCAGATCTGGACTCTAGGGGAATGTGTAAAAATGTCTTTGTGTAAGGAAATGCTCTGAATATTATTTTTGTCATTTTGTTGATTGGATCCGCTAATAGACAATGAGGAAATGTGATATGTTAAGATCATAGTAAGTGTACCGATCGTACAAGTAATAAAGTGAAAGTACGAGTTATCGTCTCCACAGGATTGTGGTTTAATACCAACGTAATCAAGTAATTACTTACGAATTTAGGAATTAAAGAAAGAATTAGAGATTTTTGGATTTTATTTGGATTAATAAAAATAAAGAACAAAAAACGCAATTTAAAGATGTTTAGAAAATTAATGAATAAAACAGCTAGGTTTCAAAATTCTAGGTGATATTTCTCCAATGTAATTTCTTTCCCTACAAAACTCATTTCTATTAGGCAATTTACCTTCAATTTCTTTAAATTAATCAACCTCAATTCCTTAAGCAGTAAACCCTTTGTTCCTAATTTCACACCCTAATCCTTAAGTGAGAAAACTTAGTCACAAGCATTAAAAGCAAGAAATTAACATGAAGGCATACAACCTCTTTTCCTATCCCTAGGTTCAAGAATTATATGGTTGCTAAAATGGAATGGTTCAAAGAATCAAACCACAATTCTTCAAGATTCAAAGCCAGAGATGAATCTTCAAGCTCTTCCTCGCTTTCAGTCCTTAGATGAGTCCAAGAATACTCCCAAACGTGTAGTTATAGCCTTTTTATAATGCATTTAGGCTTTCTGGACTACAAAAATGTGTCAGGCCCAACAAAAAAGAAAGTTCGCAAAAGCTAAAACTATGCTAGCGTTGGGTGCCCCCTATGTTGGACGCTCCTTTCTTCAAATGTTCATTAGCGTGCTAGCGCCAGATGTTGGCGCTGGGCACCCACTCTTTGGATTCCTGCCATCATGTTCAGGTTGGGCGCCAACACGGGGCGCTGCTCCGCTGAGCGCCAAAGCTGACTTGCTTCTTCTTGCGCTTTTATAGCTGAAATTAGCTTCTTGTATATCCTGACATTATCCATTTTCTTTGCTCAAGTTCCTACATTAATAAACCCAAATAACTAAGTAAAATCATGTAGTTTTTAATAAACACAAATTACATGGTATTTCATATCATTAGGTTATTTTCTCATATATTTTCTTTAAACTAGAGCAAAAATCATGTAAATTAGCTCTGTAAATCTACATAAGTTGTAGATTTATCATGATCCTTAGAATAGTTAAAATTGATGAGTACCAAGTCAATTTGGTAAGTGTATTTACAAGCTAACCAACGAGGGGAGATTGACGAATTCAATTACGTAAGCCTTAACTCTTACAAAGATGTAGAATCTTCTATAGTTGTTATTGTTGGAGATAAATAAATGTTCGGCTTCCAATCTATCATTTGATCAATTTTAGTTTTAATAAAATATAACTTCATTTCACTATTATACTTATTGTTTTATTAAATAGTTAATTTGACAAGGTCATTAATTAAAATTAGAGATTTGTTATTATGATAATGAGAAACAAGTCTTTTATGATTTTAATTTAAATTGTTCTTAATTATAGGATTATTGTAAATAGAACGTCAATAATCGAGGTAGATTAATATGCATATGATGGTTTTTATTGGATAAAGATTAATAGATTTCATTAATAAAATTACATGTAAAGATAATACATATGTGGATGTGATCATTGAATTGACCTAATTGAGAATTCCTAATGATTAATATTACGTTAATTGTCAATAGGAAATTCTAAAAAAGAAATGTAATAGTTTTCTTTGACCTGAGATTATCATAGTAAACAACAAGTAATTTATTATATTTTAATTACGAACACCTAATGTCTTATGGTACTAGTTGAATGAACATTGGATATGATTAAATACTTTTAGAATTAATAATTAATCAAGAAAAGGGATCCATCAACTCGTTGTAATGAGTTTGAACTCTATGATAAAATTAAGACCTTGACAAAGTGATTGATTGAATGAAAAAATGAGTTTCTTAAATCATTCACTGATTAAAATATATGTATTAACTCATCATTAGACTTTGACAATAATATTAGACTTTAGAGTTAACTTAGAGCTATAATGGCATAAGCAAGTATTATATTATATATTCTTCTATTGGTTCTTGAAAGTAAAAAGAATATTTTATACTATCTAGATGTTAAGGAGTGTTGCTAGACACCCAACTTGCTTAGTAAATTAATTTGATTAATTTCCTATTGACTTAGTATTTAAATCTATGGGGTCACACACAAAGGAATGTTCTAATCTCTGCTAAAGAAATTATTTTATTTGATTATTAAATTAGAGAATTTAATATAATCAAATAAATAAAGTTTTTTCTAAGTAAGATCGTTATCTTTATATTAATAAAAGTAAGCAGTTTAGGCAGGAAACTCTTATACAATTGAGCACTATTTTTTTCATGGTAACTTTCTTCCATTCAATTTATTTTTTTCTATTCCCACTCAAAATAAGGATAATTTGGTAACTAAATTATTTAGGCAATTACGGGTATTTGTATGACCAGCTTCCTAACATTTATTCTGACCTAATATTATTCCTGTTCTAATTTTTGTTGTTGTTATTTTTTACTTAAATTCTTATATGTATTGTAATTTGTCACATTATCTGTTATATCTTTCCATTTATTCTTTACATTTATTGTGTGTTTGAATTTGAATTTTAACATTTATTATGACTTGTTATCAATGTGTTTAAAACTAGATCGGTCATTGAATCGGTCAAGGCACTAATTCAAGGTTCAATGGTTCAACCGTGGTTGAACTATAGTCAAACCGATATTAATAAAACAATAATAATAATAATTAAATAATACATACAATAATGTTAAAAAAACATAATATCATAATTTTATAATACTAAAAATTAAAAATAAAACATAATTTTATAGATTCTTTACATTTACAATACATACAAAAGTGCAAATCAAATATGTCATGATACTTAAATATAAGTTTTAACTATAGACATCAACATTTATTAATAAAAACAAGTTTATATTTAAAATAAAAAAGAAAATGATAAATACTTTAAGTTGGTTTTTATTTTTTTAAAGAAAAAAATCAAAATAATATTGTATTAAGCATTTTTCTTTGACTCACTATGAATTGGTTTTTGGTTGGTTTTGACCGATTTTTACTAGTTTTTGATTGATTTTTCGGTTCTTTAACTGGTTTTTCTTCATGCCAGTTCTGTAGTTTATTTGAATTGGTCAGGTGACTGGTTTACTGGTTTTACAGTTCGATTGGCAGGTCCGGTCCAGTTTTCAAAGCACAACTTATTATTATTCTCAGTCCAATTATTTTAACATATCCTTGATTTGTTAAGTATTTTTTTACTGTTAATTTGCTATTTTAGAGTAGCCGATTTAAATTTTTGAAGTTAAACATCTTAAGTTTTATTTCTTTTTGATAAAATAATATAATTTGTTGCTTTCTTAATATTAATGTTTCATTCATCTTAAGTTTTTTTTATTTATCATGAAATAAATATAAGACTAATACTTGAAACACAAAATATTATTTGATCGATGAATTTAGAGAATTTCCATTCTATATCAGTGCTCTCATAAAAAAAACTTTTTTAGATTAGGTGATAAACAAGTTAATCAATTTGAATTTGTGTTTTTAAGATTAGATAATAAGATATAGATTTGTTTATCTTGATTTCAATTTTTATAGAATTGGGTACTAAATATAAAAAGATTTTTACAATTAGCTTTAATCAATCTTTTTGAATTCGTGGGTTGTTATTTGAGGTTAGTAATCAATTCTATAATTTAGGGATATGTTATATGGTATCTTTGATCTTTCTGATTGTATTCTATTTGTATTAGTCTTATATTTATCATGAAATACTTAATTAAATCACTTACAATAAGAATATGTTACTCTTATACTTAACTCATGTGCTGTAACTTTAAAATATAATATTTCTTATAGTCTAATGTTAATGTTTAATTGTATTTATACAAAAAATTATATTTTTTATAAACTTAAAGTTTTGCCATGTTAAAACAATTTTTGATCCATATTGATGCAAGAAATTATAAGTTTTTTTATTCCTTTTCATTAAAAGATCTTTTTTAGACTATAGATAAAATAAAAATCAAAAGTTTTCTTTAATCAATTTGAATTTGTGTTTTTTAGGATTAAGTAAAATTAAGTAATAAATGTAAAAATAAAAAAGATTCGTTTATCTTGATTTCAATTTTCATTTTTTTTAGAATTAGGCAATACTGATAAAAAGATTTTTAGAATTATGAAACAAATATAAAAATATTTAAAACATAATAACATGCCCATGCATCTCACGGGTCACCACACTAATATTATTATATTCATTTCTAGCACCAAGAATATAAATAACGTAAACATAGAAATAAAGCACCTTTTATTATAATAATGACTTGTCATATTGATTTCAAATACTATTTAAAATAGCAACAAAAATAAATTAAAACAAGTAACTAAGCTTTATCAAGTTGCCTAGAAAGTAAGACATGATATAGTGGTGTGAAAGAAAAAAGGAAAAGTGGGATAAAATCAAATTAGATTTGATGATTGAGAATGTATTTAGTGTTTCTATCAATTAGGGATAGTTGTTGTACTTTTGTGCTTTAGAAAGGAAAACATCTTGATACATAACAAGACATATTTCTTATTATTCCTCTTAGGATCTTCTACCCATGACCCCCAAAATATGTACCAAGAGTTGTTTTATTTCTGGCGGGGTTCTACTTATCAAAGGGTTGTTATCAGAGATTGGTTTCGATCGGTGTGGATACGTGTAGAGTTTAGTGCAATTGGAGGAAAATTTTAATGCTTCGAGATTTGATGTCCAGCTAGCACCATGCTAAGATGTGCTCCAACACTAAGGACGTGGCATGTTCGAATCTGTTCGTGTGGACTACGTAAAGACTTTGTTGTTTGAACTAGCTTTTGTGGTTTGGCTTCCAACTCAAAGGTTCTGCGCTACAAGAGGTAATACTTGAAACCATAAATCATGACATTCTCAAAGATCTGGTGATGAGAACTTTTCTGCCGCGGCATGTTTTTGGTCTCCGATTCCCTACAATTATTGCCCATATCCATGTAACTCAAAGATAACTAGTGATTAGGAAATATGGCTAATTGGATTTTATAAGTTAACTAATTAAATATCATGTAAGGAAGCATAGCCAACTAATGAACTCTTTCAAGGATTCTTTTCTGTACGACAAATTTGGATCTCCTAAGAGTTATGATTAGATACATAATTTTGAGTGGTCCTTCTATATCAAGTTAAATAAGTCAAGAAGAATTCTCATAATTAACAATAACTTATCAAGAACTATGCTATGGTACCACTTCCATATTCAACTTATTATAAAGTAAGAATCATTTAAGAGAATGGAGGGTTTTCAATTTGAGTATCACATTAATGGTCACACTTTTACGACCAAAATTTTCTAGCTACTAGTATATATTAGTTTGTGTAGTCCTAGATTTTCTTATTAGGAGTAGACTTTAGTCACATTTATAGATTTCAAGCTCCAATATTTTTCG
Source organism: Spatholobus suberectus (assembly GCA_004329165.1). Lineage (NCBI taxonomy): Eukaryota > Viridiplantae > Streptophyta > Magnoliopsida > Fabales > Fabaceae > Spatholobus > Spatholobus suberectus. Next base: position 21,552,355 of record CM014732.1, read on the forward strand.
TTCATAGTTTTCTTGATCTACTAAAATGGAGGCGATTATTTCAATTATACACTTGCTTGGTCTCTAATCTTTTAAGGTGTATGCATGGTTGATATTAGCTATCCAATTGAGAAAACTAGTGTGCAAAGGCCAACTAAATCTAAACTTCGCAAACCCTATAGAGGCATTTAACATTTCCTTCATTTCTTCCAATCGAATGGGAATTTCGGACTGGAATCCCCTTTTATGTATAATTCATTAAACATGTTAGTGTTAAGATACTGTACAGATCTTGTGTCTACAATAATTATCTTCGTTGAAGAAGTGAAATTTGGGATCGTTAAGAGATTATTCCCTTCTCTCAATGGAGTTCATTAAAATGTTCTGTCCTACAACGATTTCTTGGATGGTAGGGAGATGTTGGAGATGAAGGGGCAAGCAAGCACACTACTTGGAAAAATACCCTACTTTGATGCAATGTAACGAGCTCAAAATCAAATAAGAAATTTTAGCACATGATAAAATTTGTCACGCTGAATTCTTTTTCCCTTTGATTTTATTGCATTCTCAGTTATATATAGAGACAAGGATTGCCGATTTAGCACTTATCGTATGACGAGACTAAAAGGAAAAATAACATTATGAACGGTTACACTTGCTCTGAACATTTTTAGTGATTTACATCACTTTTTGAAAGAGAACTTTCTCAATATGAGAGTTTATGGTCTCCGGGTCACAGTATGCTCCATAGTAGAAGCCCTTGACCACTGTGAGGAATGAATTCTTCACAATGGTGTGCACGCCATCTGAGGAATTTTGGAGCACCAATTGCACAAGTTCTTGCATGTCTGATTCTATTTGAGGGGTAGTGATGCTGGTTGTACTGAGGTTGTCGTTGTCACTATCATGAGCCTGACAATAATTACAGAAATACAAAGATTCAGGATCTAGAACTTAATATAGGCATAATATTAGAAGGGCTTTAGAAGAGCTTGTACACATCTTATTTAAATATATAAAAATGACCAGTAACTTTTTTATAATGATATAAACTTTATTAAATAAACGCTTAATTAATATATAGTACCACACTTTAGTCTTCGTTACTGACCTTGCCGCTTTGATAATTACAGAGCCCATGGCAAACTCTATTAGTAACTTCCAGCAACCGCTGGTACTGTGGATTGAGCTCCAGTTCTTCTGACCAATAGCCAGCCATCACATTTATGATTTCCACAATCAGCTCAGCTTCTCTTCCGAAGCTGTTCGCTTCATTTTGCCAACTTGACAGCCAGCCTTGCCACTGATCATTTAAAAAAAAAGAATGTAAAGTTTTAGCTAGAAATTTTGAAGTTTATTTTAATTTAAGAAAATATTTTCTGTTTTTATATTGCATTTTTACAAATAATTATAAAAAATGTTTTATATATATATATATATATATATGTTTTTTTTTTTTTAATTTTTCAAAGATTTGCTTAAGAATAATAAAAATAACAAAATCTTATTTTCACATATTTCGTATAACTGAAACTGTTTCGAATGTGTTTGTCAGAAGTGCATAGAAATTTATAAAGCTCAAAAGGGTTTCCACTCACTATTTGAATCAAATAATGGGAAAATTCCTGACGACCGTGACTCCGAAACATTTGGAACCCAAGGTAATCAAGATTTGTCAGCAAAATGTCCAGGAGTTCCTCCTCTCTCTTGTTCATGTTCAACCGCCTGCAGCACAGATTTTGTGCGCAACTATATAAGGAATCTCGTAATAATTAAACACATAATAAAAAGGCATGCATGAACAATAATTGTGTGACAGGACAAACAAATGAATGGCATCCTTAATTACTCGTTTGAGTTGTTTCGTCCATTAATGCTGTTGTTGAACAAATCTACAAAAGCACCCCTTGTCTCTTCATCCTTTATGTAAGACCTCAGTGTCTCGAGCAATGCAGCGGTTTTAGCCCATGCAAGTCGCTCTCGTGACCTCTCAGGCTCAAATATGCTAGCTGCTGCTATGAAGTAAGCAAATAGGAGACTTCTTTTGCTCAATCCAAACCCCTCTAGTCCTGCTTCCAAGTACCACCTAATATACACATGCCATTGCAAATATAGGAATTCATTTGGCTGTTGCTTTTGTCAAATGTAATGGAGTGTTTTCTGGGTGGTTACACTCACCTTTTGATTTTTTCCCATTCCGCACAATGCACTGCTTGACAGTTGCTGTAATCCAATTTTGCGAGCTCGAGATAAACATCATTGTTCACGTAGGGCATCCTTTTAAACAGAGAATAATAATTAGATTAACTTGTTATGACTTAAATATCTCGGGCATTTAGGTTGGAAAAATGATTTGCAGATACCACAGATCTGATTAACACCTAGCAACAGAAAGAGATACGGGAAAGAAAAGTGTAAATATAACAGGTAATATGATGTGATAGAATGACAAACAAAAATGATGTGTTAATAAAGTATTTGAAGATGAAGTGAACATGCATCACTCCTATGTAAGTTAATAAACACACCAAAGTTTGAATCATAGATAAGGTATAGACTTTCTTGTGCTTAAATTCAACGTTAACTTTCCCAAAAAAAAATTCATTATGTCAAGGATTCAATTATAGATCACTTGTTCATAAAGACTGTAATATTATTTTATAAACTATCTATATTAAAAACTTAAGTTATTAACTATGAAAAATTTTATTTATATTACAAAATTATATAACTAAGAGAGAGATGAAGATAGAAAAGAGAGAAGGAAAAGAAAAGATAAATAATGTAATAGAACAAGATAATAAAAAAGATTATATAAGTTATAAGTTTAATAATTATGCATTATCAATATAAAAAATTTTACACTGTCAATCAATTAAAAATCACCATTAATATGACTTTTAAAATAGTTATTGTAAAAATTAACAAACTTATCATATATAATAATTTGTGATTAAATGACAATGTAAGATTACTTTACACTGTTAATATATAACTTATTTTCTCATAAGTTATTATATAATTTGATTATATAAATATGATATTTAACTAAAGATGTAGGAAGGATTTTATATCAACATCTCCAACATTAATTTAATGATTATATTTGTTGAAAGTGATAGTCTGACTGAATATTTGACGATTGACGAATGAGTACTATAGAGTACCTAAGCGTGGACTTTTCTCCGTAATCACTTGACCATGGTCATTTGACCATGATGTGACAAATCTGATAGTTATATTTGATTATCAACTATACATGTTTATTTGGTTTTATTAGTATTATGGGATTAAAAGATTGGTACCTATAAAGGGTCTTGCCAATCCAAACATCACTGCTACCACCATATTGCTCAAGGTAAAATCTTGTCTCCAGTCGGGGTAAGCTGGCATACCAGGGCAAGTCCAGCGCGTAACCCACCTGTAGAGCATTTGTTACAATGTTAATGGGCTAAAGTAAAAATGCTAACCGGATGGGGAATAAATTATAAATAGCTCTAACCACATAAAATTATTTAAATTTTTTTTTTAAACTTATAGGTAAGTTGTAATGATATTGGAACGCACCTCGCCAGGTAAATCTTTGGAAATGATCCATTTATCTAGGAGTTCATTGGCAGCACGTTTCTCAGTTAAAAATTTGGCTGAGAAGTTCTTGGCATCCTCAAGAATCTTCTCTCCTTGAAATAGCACTTGAGATGCTCGATAAAGATTAAACATTCCCGTCACAGCTTGGTTTGACTGCCCAGAAAAGCAGAAGAACTCGCCATTTTTCTTAAAGTGCTCAAACACATCTACCAAATTCGGAATCAAAATTAAAGCAATTAGTCATTTGTGAAAATCATGTATCTTTCTCTCTAAGCAATATAAAAGTTGATAGGAACTGAGAGATATTTTAGCTTTTGTAGTGTATACAAATAACTTACTGGGTGAAACTTGGTGCCCATGCAACCTTAGTAGTCTAAATCCCATTGCTGTGTCATCTATATCTTGAACCTCTGAATTCCTTGCCCAGCAAATACCCTTCTCAGTCCAATATCTGAAAAATTTTATGTTACATTAATTTGTCCGGTGATTAATTAGCCAGAAGACAATGGCAGTCTTTTTTCTCGCATATATAATTTTTTTTTGTCTAAATAATAGAAAGTGTTTAATTAGAATATAATATTTAATATATTAAAATTTAAAAATACTTTTTATTTTTAAATCCTTAATAAGATATACATGCTCTTAATAACATTCTTTTCAGTATTTACAATTGTAAATCAACTCATCTCACGTACCTTGAAACATAACTCGCACAATCTTTGATCTCTAAGTGAAAGTATCTTGAAATTCCAAGGCGATCCAGTCGATCAAAAACCCATATGTGTTCAAACAAATCCACCGGGTAAACATTTGGTACTGGATGAATGAATTAATAAACAAATAAATAAATACTGTGTCACATGAATATTGGATTCAAATCACACATTCTTCTCTACTTTTTCCTGTCAATCTAACTAAAAAAGACATCTTATAATAAAAAATTCTCTATTTTAAATAATAATATTGGTTTTCTCATTATTCTTATACTTTTTATTGAGTTGTTATATTTTAATTAGAGGAAAAAGAAGTAAACATATAAATAGATTAAAATTTAATTCCTTAAAATCATTTGAGTTAAAAAGTCAAACCTTCGTCTATATCCATGCATTAGTAAACTAAAGTATTTTAAATAAAAATTATAATATTATTCCAAAAACTTTGAGTCATATATATTCGCACCAAAACGAAAAAGGTTATTTGAGTTATATTAAATTACATATATATTTTGTGAAGATTGTAGTAAATCATTTATTTGCTTCACATGTTAATTCAAGTTAGTTTTAAGCAATGTTTTTAAAGTCGCACCGATTATATATTAAACCGGTTAATACACTAGTTCAAGGTTTAATGGTTCAATTGTGAATAAATCGTGGTTGAGTCAGTATTAATAAAATAATAATAATAATAATAATGATAATGAAAATAATAGTAATTAAATAATAGATAAAATAATATTAAATAAATATAATATCATAAATTTATAACACTAAAAACTAAAAAAAAAGTATCATTTTATAGGTTCTTTTTTTTTTAATTAACATTCAAAGTACTAATAAAAGTCCAAATATCATAATACTTAGGTTTAAATTTTAATACAATACAACAATGTCCATAATAATAATAAGTTTACAGCTAGAATAAAAAAGAAAATGACAAATTAATATAATATAAAATTATAAGAAATCAAGATATAAAAAATTATAAATTAATACAAATGACTAAATTATGTTTTATATGAAAAAAAAATTGATCAAATAATTTATATTTATTTGTAATTCTTATTAAATATGTGTTTTTATTTATCTTAAAAATGTTTTAGATTAAATTTAAAATTTAAAAAAAAAAACAGAACAATACTGGTTCAAACTAGTTTTCACCATTTTTGGACCAGTTTGACTAGTTCTTATCGATTCTAAAATGGTCCAATTTTTTATAGTTAACAAACTAGTTACCAAACCAGTTTTCGATTGAACTGGCCGTCTAATCCAGTTTTCAAAACTATGGTTTTAAGTCATGCCAATTCAATTGGAAAATACAGTTCAAGCTAAAAGAGAAAGAATGTTAAACAAAACGAAACTAATCTTTTATTAGAATATTCTTTTCGTAGTTTTTACTGACAAAATTTGTATATAGTATCATATAATAAGCATTAATCAAGACAATTTTACCTCCGCCATTGAATCTCTTGACTATTTTGTCTAGGTATTTAAGAGCGTTTTCATCTTTAGTCTGCATGAGAGCATAAGCTGTTGAGGATGGAGAGAACAAGAATGAGCCGTTTTGGGATTGCAACTTTAGAAGTTGTTTCCAGTCCAAATTTGGCATTCCCTCCAAACTATGGAGCAGTGTTGTGGGCACCTTGTGCAAAACTTCTTTCGGTATTCTATGCCGTACACATGACACATGGAAGTAAAATAGTAGAGTCAAGTAATATATATATATATATATATATATATAGTTAAAATATGTTAGCAAGTTATAATTACAATGTATCTTAAAATACATCATGATATAGCTTGTTAACGTATTCTAATTAAAAAATAAGTATGTATACGTTAGCTAATGCTTGTAGAGTTTGCTAACGTACATGTATTTATTTTTAATTCAAGTACGTTAGCAAGCTATAAGTACAATGTATCTTAAAATGCACTTACGATAGCTTGCTAACATACTTCAACTAAAAAACAAGTGTGTGTACGTTAACAAATCTCTCTCTCTCTCTCTCCCTATATATATATATATATAATCAAAAACTAGTTGAATATTATATCCAAGGTTAGTGTCACAAGAATCTATACTGTTTAAGCTTCAGGTCTCTCATTGCAAAGATATCTTTCAAGATAGGAGAGTCATGTGGCACTTCAATATTCAAACTTTGAGCTAAATCGAGAAGAGAAGGGAAAGCAACTTCGAACCCGATTGGCATATGCTCTGCATTCTCATCTTGAAGCTTGTACAAATTTTCCTTAAAAAATGTCATTCCTATAACATGAATGCATACGCACGATAGAAATATATTAAATTAATGTCACAATTAAAATACTACACTATTTTTCTCATACTTCTACATATTTTTCTCACACCGTTATTTTTTTAAATTAGTCACATACTTATTTTCAATGGAAAAAAGGAGAAATATTTCTCGCTCCTCTTCTTTTACCATGAAATAGAGGTGGGAAAGTTTTGTAGAAAAGAAATGATTAAGGGTTAACAATATCAAAGTCGGCACAAGGAATTATTATAAAGCAATAATGAGATTTTTGAATCTAAAATTACCCTTCTCACACTTCTCAGGTTGCATGTTCCAGGATCTTAGCGCAATAACACAAGCTAATGTGTTAAGAATCCGATCATGGGCTTCGAATAATTCACCTTCTCCCCAGGAACCATCGGGTAGCTGATTATTGGCAATCCATTCAAGACAGGACGGGAATTGAGGTGAATTTCCACCATGAACATTTTTCACGAGAGCAACCCATGCTGTGTCATAAGCTGATATGGTTATTTCTCCATCCTTTTTGGAATCCAACATCAATTTGACGGAATTTATCTTCTTTCGAATCTTGTTTGTTACCAAAACCTTCAAAATTTCGCTTACAAATCAAATATCAAATGTCAAAAGTGATAGTTACAAATCCAAAGGGAGAAACTTGCACCTGGTGAAGAGCTTCCTCGTCTATATTACCATCCTTCACGGTCTCAAGCCATTGGACGAATGGCACATTATCCCGAGATATTTCAGCAACACATTCTGCTAAATACAGTTATTGTATTAATTTTAATACTGTATGGAAAAAGATAAGTACTAACTGACCTTACTTAAATTAAATGATAATATATATATATATATATATATATATATATATATAACATCACCTTGAGTCCAAGAGCATATTGGCTGAAATCCACAAATTTTGAGATGTTTGCTTCCTGTGATTCGGGGGGGACGAATACCTATTTGAAATTTGAAGTGACATTCTATCAGTACGTATTTGAATTTGAGGGGTGTTTTACTATTCTAACCTACCCCTATTATGTTTTCTCACTAAAACAAATTAAATAATAAATATAGGTTAAAATATGTTCTTTTTTACCACTACACTTGTTTTTAACTTCAGTTCGAATAATAATTTGGTACCGTGTTAACGATTTAATTGGCAAGAATTAGAGACGTACGATAAGAACAGTGAAGTTTCGTCCCCACAAATATTCTCCAATTAATTTTTCTTTTCTGTTACCACCTCTCCCTTCCCCTAACTCAAACGAGTACATGTAAGTAAATATACAGATATTAAACTTCAAATAAAAGATAACTTAAAGAACTAAGCTATGAACTATTTATTCAAAAAAAGAAGAAGAACTAAACTACCTATTTATTCAAAAGTAAAATACAATTGCAAGGAATGCAAAAATATAAACATAGATAAATATTTAAAAGTTTAATATAATAACACGATAATTGAAAACCAATTAGTGACTTTAATAATAATCAGTCACCAATATAATGTAATTAAAACTTCTAAATGTTTATCGTACCTATATATGTCTAAGGTTATTACACTAATGTTAACCACATAAGACATATTATTCTCTACTAGTATAGTGTATTCAAAGAATGAGTTAAATAAGTGGTCTTACTGTACGAAGGCTATTTTATTAAAAATACAAACTCTATAGTTTAAATTTTTAAGACAAACTCTATATATTTTTTTCACATACTTTATTTTGAATGAATTTCAAATAAAATTTATTAAATGACATTAGTATCACTATTTATTTAATGAAATTTACATAAAACTCATTTAATAAAAAAAGTTGTAAAAAATAATGAAAAATTATAAAATTCACCCATTTTCTCTCTCATTTTCTTCTTATCTCTTGTTTCATTTTCAATAATATCACTTATCACATCTATTACTTTCTCTATCTACTGTTTCTCTTTTCTCCATATCTCTCTCCTATTTCGAGAAATTATTACATAGTTAGGGACCATTATATATTCCTGATCCTGACCAATTCCTATATGACATATAGTTGGAATTTTCAATTTACAAAAAAATAAAAATAAAATTCATGTAGAGAGTGGTCAACACTATAATGATTATCTTGCCTCAAAACAAAATTCGTCAAAAAAAGTTAATAGCAAATTCCTTTTCATGATGCATGGAGGATAAAGTCTACTTTGACGCATTTCACATCATAAAAAGGTTGGCTTCCGCGAAGAAATTAGGTTAGTTTGGCCCATTAGGGACCATCAAACTATACAATATCAATATAGATGGATTGTCTTTCTAGACGATGGCATTCGAAAACCGGACAGGATCTCTAATAGAGAATATTCAAAACTCAAATGTTAGAATCGTTTTGGAGACCATAGCCGTTGTACTTAAATATTAAGAAAACGATTGGAAACGAAGAAAATCAAATTAAAATATGAATTTAAATAACAAAACAAGATTAAAAGAAAAACATAGATACAGACGTACCCTCGAAAATATTATAAGATGATTGAAGGAAGAAATTGACTGAGTCACAGGATTTTGCTGCAGGTCTCGTGCATGAAGAAGGAGGCCTGTGACTGAGAGTGAAGCACAAATGATAAGCCATGGTGCACTGGTTCTTCAGAATGCTTTTGGTATTGTTAGCTCAGCAAATCAGAAAATATTACAATGTATATTTATACTCATGGAACCCAAACCAAGTGACATGAAAATCCTTTTCGATCCATCTCACTTACATTTTGGTTCGTGTATTTTCCCGCAGTGCAAAATTGTGACTATCTTTTCCAATTTGGTAAAATATTGAACTATATTGTTCGTGTACATCTCACCTCTTTTCTTTTCTGATACATATCTCACTTCTTTTCTAAATACATAGAACTCTGTTGCCGCGTTGATACCTTAATCAGTATCATTCTTAATTTGACCAATTTTCCATAATTGATGCTTTACCTACCACGATGAATACATTTTTTTTGTTGGTTAATATTGATACTGCTTGAAGATAAATGTCCTAATAAAAATATTGAATAAGGAGCATTTAATGTTTTTAAGAAAATTCTTTTAATTACTAAAAGATAAAAAAATAAATGCTATAAATTTTAAAATGCGTAGAATATTTACTTTTTATTAATTAACATTTAATATTTTTTATTACGGTACTACTATCAAGAATTGATAAAATTTCCTAAATTATGTTTGATTTTAATAGACATGCATTGTGTTAAAGTTTTTACACTATTAATCAATTAAAAATCATTTTGACATAACTTTTAAGAGTAGTTATTATAAAAGTTAACAAATTTACCGTTCATGTCAATTTGTGAGTGATTGAATAACAGTATAAAAAATCTTTATATTGTTAGCTCATATATTATTTATTGATTATGTTTTGTTGACTTTTATAATTAAACTTAAAAATTATACCAAAGATGATTTTTTATTGGCTGACAATTGTTTGTGTATATATTATTAATTCATTATATATTGTGATTTCCATTATTGATCTTTTCGCTAGTTTAAAGTTTTCCCTTTTTTATTGAATTGTTTTAAATGAAAATTTACTTTCAAAGTTCATTCACTGTACCAAAACAGAAATATTGTGTGACTTAGGTAAAATTCTGTTTTGAAGATTTGCATAATTTATACTTTTTCTAGTTGAAAGTTTTCCCTTTTATTCCATACACATTATTATGTTTTCCAAGTTTGATTCTTTATTTTAAATGGAAATTAATTAAACATTTTCAAAACTCATTTGGTGTAATAGAAAAAAAAAAAAAAAAAACATTGTGACTGTCGGTAAAACCCAAGTCCTTTAGAATTGGTTATAATACGGAAGAAATATTTCTTTTATAATAAAAGTCAGATAACTTTTTGTTGTTTCCTTTAATTTTGAGAAAAATATTTTTATATTCATATAGATAGATAGAGAGGGGGGGGGGGGGGGGGGGGGGGGGGGAGTTTTTTTAAATGTGTATGCATGTACATGTTAAAAATGTTATTACATTAATTAAATTATTTTTTATTATTTTGTCTTAATCATGAAAACTAACTTTATGTCTTTTAATTCCTAAAAATAAAAACTTCATCTCTTTTCTTATCTCTTTTTCCCCTAATTATTTCTCTCCCCTATCTCCGATTTTTGAAAAATTCATACCTTATAGTTATCGGAGGCCGTAGCAAAGGGACCGTGATCGAAGGGGCAAGACGTCACCAAAGATGAAGGGCAAACCGGCACATAGTACAATCACGAAAGATATCGATTGTAGGGTTAGACTGGTTAAATCGATGTGGTCAAGGGGACGTTGCAGCGTTGTTGGATTGGTCACGGGATGGCGGCTTGACTTCGATGGTAGGGTAGGGCATTAGTGGATAGCGATGTAGTCGCAAGTGGTAGGTAAAGTGGGTAGAACTGTGAAAGAAGTTTCAAAAATGAGAGATAAATTATATGAGTTTTAAAAATAATAAGAGATAATGGAAAGAGAAAATTGAGAGAAAAAAGATAATGAAAGAGATAAAGTTTTTATTTTTACAAATTAAAAGAGATAAAATTAGTTTTATAATTAAAACAAAATAATAAAAATTAATTAATTAATGTAATAACATTTTTAATTTATGCATACATGCACATTTTAGAAAAATCCTTTATTTTAATACTATGTTATGCATGATTGTTCTAATATTACTAATGCGATGGCTGGATCTTTATCATGAAATAATAAGGTAAAAACGAAATCATTAATTATTATTACGAGCCAAAGCTATATCCTAAAATAAAATGCACTAGCACTAGAAAACGTCAACATGCCTTTTGTATAACAATAATAATAATAATAACCATGAATTAGTTTATTTTAATATTTTTAGAATTTCACTAGATGCTTTTAACAATAAATATTATTTTTTAAAAAACAAACGTATCTACGTCAGAAAGGGAACAAATCAAATATATATATATATATATATATATATATATATATTGACATAGATAGATTTAGATGAAAACCAATACAACTAATAAACATATATATTTTTTAAATTTTAATTAATACATTATATTTAATACATACAATATTTATTTATAATATTTAAGTTAATTATATATTATTTTTCAAAAAATAATATAATTAATACATTATAAATAAATTTACTTAAATAGTCAAATAACATTAATATAATAAAAATAATCAATTATAATATAAAATTAATTTAAATAATATTATTTAATAAGATATTTATTAAATATAATATATAGTCAAATTAAAATATATAACTATATGTTGTATTCTTTAAATATAATATATTTATTATTTTTTAAATACAATATATATTTAAAATAAATTAAATATTTATAAAAATTTATTAAATATTATGTATAAAACCCTAACGAGCATTATCATAACTATAAATTAAATCTAAGTAGAAACATCACCATTTCATAAAAACCTCGAATAAAGTAACATCTTTCAATATCTAGAGCAATGTTTTTAAAACCAGACCGGTCATTGAACCGATCAAGGCACTGGTGACTGGTTCAATGGTTCAACCGTGATTGAAACGTGGTCGAACCGGTATTAATAAAATAATAATAATAATTAAATAATACAAAAAACATAATATCATAACTTTATAATACTAAACATTAAATATAAAACATAATTTTATAGGGTCTTTACATTTATAGTACCTACAAACATGCAAATTAAATATGTTATGATACTTAAGTATAAGTTTTAACCATACACATCAACATTTATTAATAAAAACAAGTTTATATTTAAAATAAAAAAGAAAATAATAAATACTTTAGGTTGGTTTTTATTTTTTTAAGAAAAAAAATAAAAAATAATGTTGTATTAAGCATTTTTCATTGACCAGCTATGAATCGGTTTTTGGCAGGTTTTTGACTGGTTTTTCGATTCTTTGACTGGTTTTTCTTCAAGTTGATTCTATGGTTTATTTGAACTGGTCAAGTGACCAATTCTTCAGTTTTTCGGTCTAACCGATTGGTTTAATCCAGTTTTCAAAACATAGATCTAAAGTACCCAAGGTACTATACAAACTTTCCAAAATAAAAAGACAAGATGAATACTTAAAAGAACTAAGCCTCATTAAAGAAGTTCTTAATTACAAAACATAAATCAAATACTAAAAGTGAAAGTCTATCAAAATATAAAATCATGGTAGAATTTTTTCTCTATCATGATGCTCCGTAACCTACTTAGTCTGAAACTTTTAAACTTAAACTAGTGAGACAAAGTCTCAATGAGTACCTAATAGACACAACACTAACACAACATGAAAATCATGTAAAACACATAAATTATAACTTATTCTTTATAAGGCATGATAACATAAATCAAATAATGTTAGGACAAAGGACAAATTATAAGCCCCAAAATTGTTTTGATTTAAATGAACAAATTAATTGATATTTTTTATCTCAAAAGACCAAAGTTTTATTTGTAAGACTAAACGCTTTGTCCTTTATAAGTCTTATACCTTATCTCTAAAGGTCCTGCGCTTAACATCGTGACAGGGCCTCTTAGTCCACATCACGGAGCCTCAACCCATGGCTCTAGAAGGCTTGCGTTTAGTGCGAACTAGGTAAAGCTTAGCATAGTGCAACAAATAGCAAATCACGAAGTTGCAGATCTACGAACCAAAGAGGCCTTTCATGGCCCCCAAACCACTTCAAACACACATATATGTAGTCAAAATCCCATTCCTCAAGGTCCTAAGCATTAAACTACACCTTTGAACGCCATCAATTACTCAAGTATCACATAATCCCCACAAAACCCTAACCATAGACAATGTCCATCAACATACAATCAAGAGAACAATGAAGGACAACATAAAGCTAGAAAGGGGATTGGGGAAAATAAAGGGGATATACTCACTTGGTGATGAGACAAACAATTGATCTCTGGAGTGACTTTGGTCCTCTTCTTCCTTCTCCTTCTTTCTTCTCTCCTTTTTCTATCCTCATTTCCTTTTTACTTCTTTTCTTTTTCACTCTTTCCTTTCTCCTTCTTTCTTCTCTAGTTTAAGAGTTTGTGTCTTAGGCCAAGGAAAACAACCCTTTATTGGGCCTTAGTACTGCTTTCTCATTTTCCCTTACGGGTTTAAGCCCACTACACAAAAAACATTTAATTATTTAGTTATCCAATATTTGGGATGTTGCACTATATTTACTAAATATAATAAATATATAGTCAAATTAAACAACATAATTAAATATATAATCATTAAATATATTATATTTGTTAAATTTTTATAAAAGATAATAATTAATTAGGAAATTATAATAGAGATGAAAATAATTAATAAAAATATGAAATTGAAATTAATATTAAATTCCATACATTAATGATTATGTTCAGGTCCATTTTAGTTATATATATAGATTATTTAATATGATATTTAAATTATAATAATTAATGTTCTATATATTATGAAAAAAATTATTATTTATATATTTATATAAATACTAGGTTAATAGCATTAAGTATGCTACAATAATAGTTTTTTTAAATATATTTGACTTATAATATAATATGTAATGATATTATTAACTCTAATTATATACTATATTTAATAAATAAAATAACTGAAATCATATACTACATTAATATATGTATTTATATACTACATTAATACTTTTTCTCAAGTATATATGTGTGTGTGTAACAATAATTAATATAAATTAATTTAAATTTAAAAATAAAAGTAATTTTTATAATTTAAATTAAAATATATTTTAATTTTAATTTTATTTTAAAAATAATAACATATTCATAATAATAATAATTTAATTGAAATAAAGCAAGATCTAAAAAATCAATCTCATTCTCTATGTGAAGGTTAAAAGAAGAGAAAGATTATAAAAAAATGAATCAATTAAGAAAGTGAGAAGAATAAGAGTTTTACTTTCTTAAATAAGTACTCAAATTTATAATAAAAAAATAAATAATTATATGTAATTATTCTTTTTTCTCACCATAAACGTTATATAAAGGCACAAGCACATGCAATTTTTAATAACCCCTGCAAGATGGCAACAACAAGGTCTCAGCTTTGCATGCTTTTCGTTTTGGCTATTAGTTTCTTGAGCGCAGGTTCAATCGTTGTTTCACTTTTGTTTTTTTTTTTTTTTTTTTTTTTTGAGGTCAAACGTTGTTTCACTTACTTATACATGTTCAGTCAATTTACTTATTCTTTGAAACTTTTTTCTTTAACCTCCCAATTTTTGTGCAATATTTGGTCAGCACATCCCATGTGCCATTGTTGACGCAAACTGTCAAAAGAACAAAGATTGTGAATCACAATCTGAACCAAAAAAAATTATTAGGGGGAGCAAAAATTTAACACATAATAACCAAAATCAATAATGATTAATTTTTACTATTAATAATTGTCTAAGATTTAGTTTAATAAAAAATACAATATCATATATCTTATGAAATTAAATATAACAATAAATCAAAATTATTGACTTCCTTTTTAAAAGGTCATTTTATCAAGTTTACAAGTTTGTAGTGAAATTTCTGAAATTTGTGACAAAGGAGTAGGCTAAAATAAATCAAAGACATTGATTTCTTTCTTGTTAACAAATGAAGAAACAGTTCTTTGACTTGTCATACTTCAACTACATTATAAGAATGAATTTATTATAACTAAAATTAATTTATCTACCAAATTCTAAATATTATAAATCCTTAATTAAAAATAAATAAAATTATCTGCAAAACGAATTAAAAGAAACTCAAAACAAAATTATTGCCTAAAGTATATCTATAATGAGAAAAAGGCAAATAAAAGCAAATAAGCAATCCAAATTCAACAACGTATATCTATGAAAAGCAATCCAAATTAAAAACAAAATTGTTGCAATGTTACCATGCATATATCTTTAATGTAAAGAAAATAAAAAAAAATCTATATCTTAATGTAAATAAAATTGTTTATAAAACCAATTAAAAGCATTCCAAATTTAAAACAAAGACATATTCTTTATATCAATAAAATTATCTATAAAATCAATTAAAAGCAAAATTAAATCCTAAAATAAAAAAAAAACATTGCCTAATATATATTTTATTTCTTTCTATTAATAACCATTGTTATAAATAAAATTTATAAAACAAAATAAAAGGCAAAACTGAATCTTAATATAAGAAAAAGTAATATGATACAATATATGAAAGAAAACTGACTACAAATAACATCAAGCAGGAAAAAATATATATATATATGGCTTAACTTACTTTCTAGGCTCCTAGTGTGTAATTTGAAGATAAAAAAGGAATGTAATATTTGATAACACTACTCAGATAGCTTCTTATGTACGCCTAAACATTTTTAACCAATAAAATTTATTATTTTATGTGTTTTGAGTTTTAATAGATAAAACTTATAATTATTATAAAAATAGATAATAGACAGCTTTTGTAAACACAAAGGGGCTGCATATCAATAGAGGGGGGAGATAGAAATTTAGAAAGGGAACAAATATATTATATTAATGTATTATTGCATATGCTCAGAAGATTTAGTGGATTAGTGTGGGCAACTGCCCCTGTTTAGTTTAACATGGTTTCGTCCCTAACTGTGATGCACCTTGCAAATTGCGTGGATACAACCGTCCAAGTTTTAATATATGCGACGATGGACACCCTAAGCATTATTTTTGCTATAATAGGTTGGGTTGGGTTAAGTTGGATTTATTGTTTTTTTTATAAGAAATCTAAATAGAATTAATCTAATCTTAATTGAATTGATTTGGATTTGGTAGTTGGATCAGTGGATTAAAATATTATTATATTTTGGAAATTTTAAAAAATCAAAAAATCAAAAAAATAAGAAAAAAATATCCAAACAAATACAATTTGAAAGATTAAATAAAAGATGATATTCCACAGCTCAAATAAAAAGAAAATAAAAATAAAAATAAAAATTCCACTTATAAACAATAAGATTAACACTATATTGATCATTGTAACATCAACTTGTATTTAAAACTCAACAGGTACTTCATACTAACACAATATTTATCATAATTATTAATTTATTGTTAATATTATATTTACGTCTGTGTTGGGTTGGATTAAGTTAATTAAGTTTAGAATTCATCAATTTGATACCCAACTCAACTACAATTGGGTAATTTGAGTTAGATAGAATGAACCCAAACTGAGTCAATGACTGAGTTGATTGAGTTTGGGGATGATCCGTACCTGCTTACACCACCCAATTTCTGCTGTTGTCAATGTCACGAACTGCGGCACTTAGTAGTTATTCCAAGGTTGACGAGCTAAAGTAATAATGCGAACCGGAGAGAAAATAAAATAAATAGCTCTAACCACATAAAATTATCGAATTTTCTTTATATTGTTTTTTTCAGCACATACCTAAGTGCACATAAAGTACGTAGGTTTGTGACTTTTTTTTTTTTTTTTAAACTTATAGGTAAGTTGTAATGATATTGGAACGCACCTCGCCAGGTAAATCTTTGGTTATGATCCATTTCTCTAGGAGCTCATTGGCAGCACGTTTCTCAGTTAAAAATTTGGCTGAGTAGTTCTTGGCATCCTCAAGAATTCTCTCCATGAAATAGCACTTGAGATGCTAGATAATGATTAAACATTCCTGTCACAGCTTGTTTTGACTACCCAGAAAAGCTGAAGAATTCGCCATTTTTCTTAAAGTGCTCAAACACATCTACAAAATTTAGAATCAAAATTAAAGCATTTAGTCATTTGTGAAAATCATATATATCTCTCTCTAGGCAATATAAAAGATCAAAGGAACTGAGAGATACTTTAGCTTTTGTAGTATACAAATAACTCACTGGGTGAAACTTGGTGCCCAGGCAACCTTAGTAGTCTAAATCCCATTGCTGTGTCATCTATAACTTGAACCTCTGAATTCCTTGCCCAGCAAATACTCTTCTCAGTCCAATATTTGAAAAATTCTAAGTTACATTTGTCCGGTGATTAATTAGCCAGAAGACAATGCCACACTTTTTTTTCTCGCATTTATACTTTTTTTTTTGTCTAAACAATAGGAAGTATTTAATTAGAATATAGTATCTAATATATTAAAATTTAAAAATACTTTTTATTTTTAAATCCTTAATAAGTATATACCAGCACTTGACAACATCTTTTTTAGTATTTACAATTGTAGATCAACTCATCTCACGTACCTCGAAACAACTCGCACAATCTTTGACTTGTGAGTGAAAGTATCTTGAAATTTCAAGGAGATCGAGTCGATCAAAAACCCATATGTGTTCAAACAAATCCACTAGGTAGACATTTGGAACTGGATGAATGAATGAATAAATAGATAAATAAATACTGTGTCACATGAATATTAGATTTAGATCACTCATTTTCTTTCTTCTTTTTCTGGTCAATCTAATATTCTTTCATTAGAAATATTCCTTTCATATAGTTTTGACTGCCAAAACTTGTATATAATATAATAAAATAAGCATTAGTCGAGACAATTTTACGTTCTCCATTGAACCTCTTGACTGTTTTGTCCATGTATTTGAGAGCATTTTCATCTTTAGGGTATGTTTGGAACAGTTGCAAAAATAAAATTATTTCAATAATCGATTATTGATCAAAATCAGTTTTTGTTTGGATAAATTTGTTGAAAAACGATTTAAAATAACTAATTTTGTTTGAATACAACAACAAAAAAACTCCAGCTTTTACATATTAAATTACGAAAAAAAGTAAAAGTATTGGGTAAAAAACTAAAAGAGAAAATGGTTATTGGAAAATTTGAGGGTAATTTCAGCATTACATGTTTAAAGGAAAAAAAAAACTATTAAAAAATAATTATAAGCTACAAAAGTGTAGATGCAAGATTTCAGCTTATTTTTCCAAAAAAAAAAAAGCTTTTTACAAATTTCAATTGATGTGTCAAATATATTGATTATTTTTCAAACAGCTTTTTTTCAAGAAAAACAATATAAATGAGGAATTTTAAGCTATCCCAAACATTTTCTAGTCTACATGAGAGTATAAGCTGTCAAGGATGGAGAGAATAAGAATGTCTCGTTTTGGGATTGCAACTTTAGAAGTTGTTCCCAGTCTAAATTTGGCATTCCCTCCAAATTATGGAGTAGTGTTGAGAACACCTTGTGCCGAAACACTTTCGGTATTCTATCCTGGGCACGTGCCACATGCAAGTAAAATATTAGAGTCAAGTAAAATATATGCGTGTGTGTGTACGTACACACACACACACACATAACTAAAAACTAGTTGAATATTGTATCCAAAGTGATAAATCTACATTTTATGTAGATTTGTAGAACAATTTCACATGACTTTTACATTAGCTCATTGAAAATTTGTGAGAAAATAGACCACTAACAAAGAAATTCATGTAATGTGTGTTTCTAAGCTTTCTACTTAAAAATTGCATGAATTGCCTTGATTTTGTTAGTTTTGTAAAGGATAGTCAAATGAGCAGAGAAAGGTAACACAATCCACAAGCACAAAGAGAAGTTATGCTAGTCAAAGAGGACCTAAAAGAAGTAAAAAGTGAAGCTAGGATTGCAAAAGGAGCCCACAAGGGTAATAATCAGCAAAAAAGAGACTGAGAAGTGCAAATCAGATTACACACAGTCGCACTCGCTCGACAAGATAGGAAGATCGCCTGGCAGGCCACACCCAGACCATGCCCCACCTGGCGGGTTGTGTAGGCTGTAACACCCATTTAATTTTAAATATAATTCATATTAATTTAGTTATTAAGTTTAAGTAAATAAAAATGTGTGTAAAATTTTTCCAGTTTTAAAAGAAATTCCAAACTTAACAAAATTTGGAAATGGTAATAAAATATGAAAGATATATACATATATTTCATAAAACTGTACATCATGGTTTGAGTAATACATAACAGTCAGAAACAAAAGTACATCGAAATACATATACTACCTAGCCCACATATACATCAAAAGAGATCCTATACAGATCAGTATTTATCTACCTTATCCCTTATACAAAAAGAAAATACTATAGGTCTTCAGGTCCTCCTTTGTTGAGATGTTCTCTATCTCGTACTCAGCATCACAGAGCGTTAATGTCGTCTTCAATAATTACGACCAATCATACACAAAAAAAAATAATGGAGTGAGGTGTTTTGTTCTAAAATCACTTTTACATGTGCGGTAGGAAATCTACCATAAAACAAAGACAAAACACAACTGACAACACAAGAGATCCTAAGATTCATTCTAAGTTGTATCCGACTATCCTTGACTAGGTATGGATCCATACTTCCCATTAGTGGGTAATAGTTCTCAACAGAACCTGGGAAGTGACTGGGAGTACATATACCTCTCTCAACACCATCACATGGTACAGTCCTCGTCATCATTGAGGAACAAAATAACAATTTAGGATATTCATTTATAGAGGTATACTCTTAAATCAATCCTGGAATGCTGAGCAGTTGTCGGGGTTATCGAGTTTGGTCAGGCAAATATCCTGGTTCAAGGGCGCTACCCTGGCCATTGGGACTTTCACCACTCGATACCTACCCCCAAGACCTCCGCAAGTGGGTCCCTGCCTTTCATTCCTCAGCGTACCAAACTGTGACTTCCCTAGCAGGGTGCCATGTCACTACATGTCACTTGCTTTACATTACTCACTAAACTATCAATTCCTAACTTCTCAAGCAGAGGTTTCCCTGGTCTCATTTAACTTGAGCACCAGTACAATCAACATTTCTGCCTTATTTTGCAGAAATTGCACAATACCAGAATTTTAACAGAATAACGACATAGCAATTATAGTATAATTACTAAAATTTTGGCAGAATAACAACTAAATAAATACATTTTAATTTTCTAAAATTGAGTAGAGTAACAGCTTAGCAAGTATAATTTAATAATTAAAATTTGAGCAGAGTAACAATTTAGTAATTATGATTTAATAATCTAAATTTGGGCAGAGTAACAACTTAGTAAAAATTAAAGTTTAACTTTAAACAATAATAACAATACTAAAATTTAAGCCTAAACGGGTTTAGAGGAAAACCCTTCCTACTAACATGCAAAGTGACAGTAATTTAGAACCAACCCCACTCTCCCCATTACCTCTAAGATAGTTGATGAAGAGGATGGAATTGTTGGTGCAAAAGCTTCTAGGAGGAGAAATTCTACTAGTTGAAAACTAGCAAAATTTTAACATAAAAACTAGATAAAAAAATATTTTAGAGAGAGAAAACTTTAGAAAGAGAAGCTCTCTAGCTTGGGAGAGGAAATGATGAGTGAAAATCTGAAAACTTTGAGGTCTATTTATAGAAGAAGGAGGGGGGTTAGGTGTCCAAATATTAACATCATCCATTATGTCACCATTATGTCATAAATCTAATTTTTATTTATTTTTAATCCAATTTAGGGACACATATCTCAAATAGGTGGTGAATCACCTATTTTAGGGTTGGGGACGTGCTCCACCAGCTGTCCCAAGCCTCCATGTGTCAAATTTTATCTGTAGGTGAATTAACTAGTACCGACAAAAACGCCCAAACTTGAAAAATTTAGCTTTTAATATCAAAATAATGTATTTTAATGAAAAACTGGATAATTAAATTAATTTTAATCAAAAATAAATTTCTAATAATAAATTTTATTTTTTATTAATTTATTTCAAATTATATGTACTTATTTTGTATTTTAAAGCTAGAAAATTCATAAAAAATCCATTTTAATTCAATAAATACCAAAATTTGTATCAAAATTCTAAAATTAAATATTTTACCCATAATTAAACTAAAATTACTATTTCCACCCTTTTGAATGTCAAACCAATACTGGCTGGCTTATTAGACACGTAGGGGCATTTTGGTCATTTTACACAGAAATTCCAGAAAATTCCCAAAAATTCCCAAAATTATATTTTAATATATATGACATAATTCCAAGCTCAAATTGAAATTTTAATGTCAATTGAATCTTTTCCTCATGTCAGTTCTTAATGTTGAGAAATAGGGATAAAATTGTCATTTTCTAATTTCTCCAGGCTCCGGCTCAGAAAAATTATTAAAAATCACGATTAAATAGCTCTTGAGATTTTGAGCAAAGTGGTGAAAGTCAGAATTTCAAAATTCCTTTCCAATTTTTCAGAATTGTATTACCAAATATTAAAAAAACAATGGAATAATTGAAATAGGATTGTTATATTTTTCACTACTTTTTTCTCAAAATAAAGTTTTTATAATGAGAGATACTTAATATAAAATTTTCAAAATATTTTGAGGTCAAAAAGTCTCCGGTTGGTTCCCACAGTCAACCAGGGGTATTTTTGTCATTTTACAAAAATTATCTCAATAAATTCTAGAAAAATTTCTAAAATTATTATTAATTGTTCTAAATATATTGATGACTTAAAAACAATTTTTAAACATGCAGAATAATTTAATATACAAAAGTAGGGGTGTTACATAGGCTGCCCAACGCCAGCACGATGCCTATTTTTAGAAAAATAGTTGCCTAGCGGCTATTTAACCCCGTCGAGGGGGTCTGAAGTCTAAATTTTAATCTTTTTTAACCCATAATGGTCTTGGGTTTGTCCAACGTATGGCCCAAGTTAAGCCTCCTACACCTCAATTTTGAAGTTCGATTATAAATAGGAAGGAAGAAGCTATAGTTTGACACTTTTTATCTTATCTTTTGTCTTTGGCTTTTGGAGGAGAATTTGGCTGAATAATTAGGATACTCAAAGAGAGACCATAGAATACCTCTTCATGTAAAGAGATTTCTTCCCTTCTTTTCTTTATGTATTTTTGTGGAATTATAGTTTTTCTTCTTGTCATGAGTAGCTAAATTCTCTGTTAGGATTATGGTGTACTTTATGCTTGAAACCCCTGAATATTTGAATTTAATTGAATTCTTGTTTTATTCAGTCAACTACTATTTTTAATTCTTACTTGGAATTAATCGCTCCTTGTATGTTCTAAATCGATTAATTGAAGCGATTGTACTGCAATTAATTGGTAGACGTACAAGGTAATCAAATTGGGTTTTGTTGCACGATCAACCTTCAACCCCAATTTTCATTGGATTAAATAATTAATTAATCGTTCCCTCAGTTCTTCATGCCTTCCTGGGGATTTAATTTCTTATATGATCAATTGGGAAATTAACGTAGAGAGGATTGTTGCAATTCATGATCATTAATTGGCAATAAAATTTGCAAGAAAACTTTAGTAATTGACGAATATTGCGAGATTTAGTTAGAATTAAATGTAAAGGAATTTAATAGCACAAAAAAAAAAAAAACCACAACCCTAACCTATTTTCTCTTGAATTTTTCTCTACTTGCCACTGCTTGCTTTGCAATTTCTGCTACAGAATTTTCATTATTGAATTAACCTGTTACCAATTTAAATTTACCTAGACAATATATAATATTTGAAAACTAGTAATTGTCATTTCCTTTGGGTTCGATATCAAGACTCACGTCTTGTTGTTACTATTGCAACAGGGTATGCATACCCTAAGCGTATTTTTAGCGCATCACAAAGTTAGTGTCACAAGAATCTATACATTTTAAGCTTTAGGTTTCTCATTGCAAAGATATCTTCCAAGATAGGAGAGTCATCTGACACTTAAATATTCAAACTTCGAGCTAAATTGAGAAGAAAAGTTAAAGCAACTTCAAACCTGATAGCCATATGCTCTGCATTCTCATCCTGAAGCTTGTACAAATTTTCCTTAAAAGAATGTCATTCCTGTAACATATGAATGCATGCGCACAACACAAATATATTAAATTAATGTCACAATTAGAATACTATGTTATTTTTCTCATAAATATTTCTCTCACACCTTTATTTTTTTAAATTACTCACATACTTTTTTTCGATGGAAAAAAGGAGAAATATTTCTCGTTCCTCTTCCTTTACCATGAAATAGAGGTGCAAAAGTATTGTAGAAAAGAAATGATTAAGGGTTGACAATAACAAAATTGGCACAAGGAATTATTATAAAGCAATAATGAAATTCTTGAATGTGAAATTACCCTTCTCACACTTCTCAAGGTGCATGTTCCATTATCTTGGTGCAATAACACAAGCTGATGTGTTAAGAATCCGATCATGGGCTTCGAATAATTCACCTTCTCCCCAGGAACCATCGGGTAGCTGAATGTTGGTAATCCATTTAAGGCAGGACGAGAATTGAGATGAATTTTCATCACGAACATTTTTCACGAGAGCAACCCATGCTGTGTCATAAGCTGATATGGTTATTTGTCTATCTACCTTGGAATCCAACATCGATTTGACAACATTAATTTATCATCTTTCGAATGTCGTTTGTTACCAAAACCTTCAAAATTTCGATTACAAATCAAATATCAGATGTCCAAAGTGATAGCTACAAATCCAAAGGGAGAAACATGCACCTGGTGAAGAGCTTCCTCGTCTATGTTACCATCACGGTCTCAAGCCATTGGACGAATGGCACATTATCCTGAGATATTTCAGCAGCAACACATTTTGCTAAATAGAGTAATTGTATTAAGAGAAAACAGACTATGTACTTACAGTGTAAAGTAGTATTATACCGTCATCCAATCAAAACCCATTATGTATGATAAATTTATTGACTTTTATAATAATTACTTTAAAAATCATACCAACAATGATTTCTGATTGGTTGACAATATAAAATTGCTTTACATTAACAGTGCATAACTATTAAACTCTTGTATTAATTATAATACTGTATAGAAAAAGATAAGTACTAACTGACCTTACTTTAATTAAATGATAACATATATGTAACATCACCTTGAGTCCGAGAGCATATTGGCTGAAATCCACAAATCTTGATGTTTGCTTTCTGTGATTCGGAGGGGACCGGATGAATACCTATTTGAAATTTGAAGTAACATTCTATCAGTACGTACGTATTTCAATTTGAGGGGTGTTTTACTATTCTAACCTACCCCTACATGTTTTCTCACTAAAACAAATGTAATAATAAACATAGGTTAAAATATGTTCTTTTTTACCATTACACTTGTTTTTAACTTAAGTTCGAATAATAATTTGGTACCGTGCTAACAATTTAACTGGCAAGAATTAGAGACCTACGATAAGAACAGTGAAGTTTCATCCCCACAAATATTCTCCAAGCCACCTCTCCCTTCCCCAAACCCAAACGAGTACACAAATCAACGGGTTTTATCGTTAAGAAAAATTAACAAAATTAAATCAATTATATATGTAAATAAATATTCAGATATTAAACTTTAAATAAAAGATAACTTAAAGAACTAAG
The DNA here is from genome assembly GCA_004329165.1 of Spatholobus suberectus. NCBI lineage: Eukaryota > Viridiplantae > Streptophyta > Magnoliopsida > Fabales > Fabaceae > Spatholobus > Spatholobus suberectus. Next base: position 21,577,240 of record CM014732.1, read on the forward strand.
CTACCCATTTATTCAAAAATTAAATACAATTACAAGAAATAAAAAAATAACATAGATAAACATTTTTTTTATTTTTATTTTTGTATACAATGAAAGCATTGAAGTTTGAACATATGACCTTATCTAAGTTATTCCAAGTCCCCTATCACTAGGCTGACCCTAGTGGGTTTAAATATAGATAAATATTTAGAAGTTTAATATAATAACACCGTAATTGAAAACCAATTAGTGGCTTTAATAATAATCAGTCACCAATATAATGTAATTAAAACTTGTAAATATTTATCGTACCTATATAAGGTTATTGCACTAGTGCTAACCTCTAAGACATTATTCTCTATTATTAGTATAGTTTATTCAAAGAATGAGTTTAATAGGTGGTTTTACTGTACCAAGGCTATTTTATTATAAATACAATCTCTACAATTTAAATTTTTAAGACGAAAAAGGCTAGTAATATATTTTTTTGGCATACTTTATTTTGAATGAATTTCAAATAAAATTTATTAAATGACATTAGTATCACTATTTATTTAATAAATTTTACGTAAAACTCATTTAATAAAAAACTGTAAAAAATGATGAAAAATTATAAAAAAATTCACCTACTTTCTTTTTCATCTCATTTTCCTCCATTCTTTTTTATCTCTTTCTTCATTGTCAATAATATCACTCATCACATCTATTATTTTCTTTTTCTACTTTTTGTCTTTTCTTCATATCTCATTCCTACTTATGAGAAATTATTATATAGTTAAGGATCACCACATGTTCATGTTCCGACCAATTTTTATATGACACACAGTTGGATTTTTCAATCTACGAACAAAATTAATAAAACTCAATTATGTCTCATGAAAATTGATCGCGACCATTTTAGACGATGAAATAATTTCCGATTATTTTGACTCAAATACAATTCGTCAAAAAGAGTGAGTTAATAGTAAACTCCTTTTCATGATTCATGTAGTGTCAAGTCTACTTTTGACGCATTTCACATCATAAAAAGGTTGACTTCCGCATAGATATTAGGTTTGGTGGCCCATTGGGGACCATCAACCTATACAATATCAATATAGATAGATTGTCTTTCTCGAAGATGGCATTCGAAAATCGGACAGAATCTCTAATAGATAATATCCAAAACTCAAATGTTAAAATCGTTTTGGAGACCATACCCGTTGAACTTTAGATATTAAGAAAACGATTGGAAACGAAGAAAATCAAATTAAAATATGAAATTAAATAACAAAACAAGATTAAAAGAAAAACATAGATACAGACATACCCCCGAAAATATTATAAGATGATTGAAGGAAGAAATTGACTGAATTACAGGATTTTGCTTCAGGTCTCGCACATGAAGAAGGGGGCCTGTGTCAGAGAGTGAAGCACAACTGAGAAGCCATAGTGCACTGGTTCTTCAGAATGCTTTTTTGGTATTGTGGACTGTGGCTCAGTAAATCAGGGAGTATTACGATGTATATTTATACTCATGGAACCCACACCAAGTGATCTGAAATCCTGTTCGATCCACCTCACTTACATTTTGGTTCGTGTATTTTCCCGCAGTGTAAAATTGTGATTATCTTTTCCAATTTGGTAAAATTTTGAACTATTTTGTTCGTGTACATCTCCCCTCTTTTCTTTTTTGGTACATTCTCACTTCTTTTCTAAATACATAGAACTGAGTTGCCGTGTTGGTACCTTAATCAGTATTATTCTTAATTTGACCAATTTTCCATAATTGATGCTTTACCTACCACGCTAAATACATTTTGTTGGTTAATATTGATACCGCTTGATAATAATGTCCTAACAAAAACATTGAATAAGGAGCATTTAATATTTTTAAGAAAATTCATTTAATTAATAAAGATAAAAAAATAAATGCTATAAATTTCAAAATGCATATAATATTTACTTTATATTAATTAAATTTATTATTTTTAAATACGCTACTATTATCCAAAATTGATAAAATTTCTTAAATTTTGTTTGAGTTTAATAAGTATGCAGAGCATAAAAGTTTTTACACTATCAATCAATTAAAATCCATCTCTGATATGGCTTTTAAGAACAATTATTATAAAAGCCAACCAACTTTCCATTTATATCAATTTGTGATTGAATAATAATATAAAAAATCTTTATATTGTATGTGCATATATTATTTATTGATTATGTTTTATTGACTTTTATAATAATTACCTTTAAAAAATATACAAAGATGATTTTTTATTAGTTGACAATTGTTTCATATATTATTGTCTCATATATATATATATATATATATATATATATATATATATATATATATATATATATATATATATATATATATATATATATAATAGTTTCCAAGTTGGAATTATTTTAAATGAAAATTTACTTTCAAAGTTTATTTGCTGTACCAAAACAGAAATATTTTGAGACTTGGGTAAAATTCTGTTTTGAAGATTTCTATAATTGATACTTTCTAGTTGAAAGTTTTCTCTTTTATTCCATATACATTATTATGTTTTCCAAGTTTGATTATTTATTTTAAAAGGAAATTAAACAATTTCAGAACTCATTTGGTGTTAAAAGAAAAAAAAACATTTTGTGACTGTCGGTAAAACCCAAGTCCTTGAAATAAATTCGGAGAAAATGATTTTTCTTCATAACAAAAGTGAGATATCTTTTAATTTTCTGTTTATTTTAATTTTAAGAAAAATATTTTTGATATGCATATATATGAAAAGGATGAAAAGGACGAAAAGATAACTCGAGGATAAAAATAATATTATGTATATGGTGTTAAATATAGTTTGATTTATTCAACCAAAAAAAAAATATTTTGATATGACTTTTAAGAACAATTATTATAAAAGTCAACAAACTTGTCATTTATGTTAATTTGTAATTATTATTTTTTATAACCATGTTATAGGTGCGAAGTATCTACTGGCTTTGTCGATGACTAATCTGACTATCCACTTTTAGTGGGTCTCATCTCCCAACTACGTTTTTTTCATTTACAAAACTTGAATCTAAGACCTTATTTAAGAAATTCGAACTCAGTACCACTTGAACCAATGACATGTTGGTTGTCAATTTATGATTGAATAATAGTTTAAAAAAATCTTTATATTGTTAACGCGTAGCTTATTTTCTCATATTATTTATTGATTATGTTTTGTTGGTTTTTATAATAATTGCCTTTAAAAATTATACCACAGATGATTTTTGTTTGGTTCACAAATATTCATGCATATATTATTAATTTATTATATTTAGTAATTTCCATTATGGATATTTTCTCTAGTTTAAAGTTTTCCCATTTATTCATATAAATAAATAATATATGAATAAGTTTCCAAGTTTGAATTATTTTAAATGAAAATTTACTTTCAAAGTTCATTAGCTGTACCAAAACAGGAATATTTTGTGACTTAGGAAAAGTTCTATTTTGAATATTTCTATAATTGATACTTTCTCTAGTTGAAAGTTTTCTCTTTTATTCTATATACATTATTTTGTTTTCCAAGTTTGATTATTTATTTTAGATGGAAATTAAACATTTTCAGAACTCATTTGGTGTAATAGGAAAAAAAAGAAAGAAAGAACATTTTGTCACTATCTGTAAAACCCAAGTCCTTAGAATAAATCTGGAAGAAATGATTTTTTTTTTCATAATAAAACTAAGATAACTTTTAATTTGTTGTTTCCTTTAATTTTAAGAAAAATATTTTTGATATGCATATATATGAAAAGGACAAAAAAAAGTTGGAGATAAAAATAATATTATATATATGGTGTTAAATACAGTTTGGTTTATTCAACTAAAAAAATATAGTTTGATATGACTTTGAAAAGTAATTATTATAAAAATCAACAAACTTACCACTCATGTCAATTTGTGATTAAATAACAATGTAAAAAAAAATTATATTGTTAGTGCATATATTATTTATTGACTATATTTTGTTGACTTTTATTGTAACTACCTTTAAAAATTATACCAAAAATGATTTTTATGTGGTTGACAATTGTCGGTGCATATAATATTATTAATTCATTATATTTTGTGATTTATATTATTGATATTTTCTCTAGTTTAAGTTTTTCCCAGTTTTTCATATATATAAATAGGAGTTAATTGTTATGTACTATCAGTGTAAAAACTTTTACACTGTGAACCAATCGAAAATTAGCTTTAGTGTGACTTTTAAGAAAGTTACTATCAAAGTCAATAAAGTTATCATACATGGTGGATTGTGATTGGATGACAGTGTAAAACTGTTTTACACTATCTGTGCATAGCTTATTCTCTCTATAAATAATATATGATTAAGTTTCCAAGTTTAAATTGTTTCAAATAAAAATTGAGAAAATAAGCTATGTATTAATAGTCTAAAGCAGTTTTACACTGTCATCTAATTACAACTCACCATGTATGTTAAGTTTGTTAACTTTGATAGTGACACTAGAGTTGTTTTTTGATTAGTTGATAGTGTAAAAGTTTTTACATTAAGAGTGCATAGCAATTAAATTCATGAAAAATTACTTTCAAAGTTCATTCGGTGTACCAAAACAGAAATATTTTGAGACTTAGGTAAAATTCTATTTTGAAGATTTCTATTATCGATACTTTCTCTAGTTGAAAGTTTTCTCTTTTATTTCATATACATTATCATGTTTTCCAAGTTTGATTATTTATTTTAAATGGAAATTAAATATTTTGAGAACTCATTTGGTGTAATAAGGGAAAAAAAACATTTTGTGACTGTTGGTAAAACCCAAATCCGGGGAATAAATCCGGAGGAAATTATTTATTTTTTCATAATAAAAGTGAGATAATTTTTAATTTGTTTTTCCCTTAAATTTTAAGAAATATATTTTTGATTTGCATATATGTGAAAAGGACAAAAAAATAAGTGGGGGATAAAAATAATATTATATATATGTAGAGCTAGAAAATTGGCTTAGTTTGATGGCTCAATAGGCCAAGTCGAGCTAACCCAAAAAAATGGGGCCAAAGTAGCACGGCTCAATAAGTCAAGTTGGGCTTAAACAAAGTAGGCCCGAAAACTACTAGCCTATTTGCCTCGATATTATTTTAATTTTTTCTTTATAAAATGGATATACATTTAAGGAAAAAAAAATAAACTATTGGTTAATTTGGCTTAGCCCGATGGGCTCGATGGACCAAGCCGGGCCAGCAAGTATGCAGCCCATGGAGAGTTTTGGCCAGCCTAGCCCGCTTCTATGCCTTGGCCTGCTAGGCCAGGCAGGGTGCCCTATTTGGACAACTCTATATATGGTGTTAAATACAATTTGTTCAACAAAGAAAAATATAGCAATGATGAGGGCAGCAGCGGTGGTAGTAATAATGGTGACAGTAATGGCGACAACATTAGTGGTTTCATAACAAGTGTTTATAATTGAGTTTTAATTTCAATGATTTATAATATTTAAATCTTGATTCAAGAGTTGTTATTGTTTGTTCTCATATTCGCACAATAACAAGTGTTCTCACACGAGTCGCTCATACACACAACATGCATGCAAACACAAACATTTATTTATTTTAATTTTTTTTGTTTGTTGATAAAAATTTTAAATATATAGACTCGTATGAAAAGTCATAAAATTAATAAACATTTAATATATGTATTAAATAAACAAATGCATTATATTTCATACATATAATATTTATTTATACTATTAAAGTTAATTAATATATTATATTCAAAATACTATTATTAATACATTACAATAAAACTGACTTAAATAGTCAAATTAACTTAAATATAATATAAATAGTCAAATATAATATACAATTAAATTATATAATATTATTAAATATTATATTTATGAAATATAATATATAGTCAAATTAAACAAAATGATTATATATTGTATTCGTTAAATATAATATATTTATTAAACTTTTTTACTTACAATATATATTTAAAATAAATAAATTTTAATATATATATATATATATATATATATATATATATAATTTTATTAAATACTATATTTATATGAAAGGTAATAATTAATTAGGAAAATATACTAGAGATGAAAATAATTAATAAACATATAAAATAAATTAATATTAATTCTATGTTAATGCTTATTGTAACACCTGTTTTTTTTTCTTTTATGATTAATAAATTAATTGAAAATAATTACAATCGATAATTAAATTTAGTTTCATGAAAAAAATTAATTAATAAATATACTTGTGATTTTCTATTAAAGTTTCAATAGAAAATTCTACCGAAACCAAGATTGCGTTGCACACTGACAGTGTAGGAATACACTATGAAAGTGAACAAATAGTTGAGAAAATTAAAGGATTTAACTATAATTAGTTTTTACTAATTATAATTAGTTTCCTGTAAAAATTTTATTTTATTTTGACACTGATAATTAAAATAGTAATATTTTAATACAGGTTCCAAAAAATGTGAATTTGAGAGCTGTTCAAGAAAAAGAAAAATATACGGTGACCATGTAAATTATCCTTAAAAGTTATAAATTAATAACCAATTGGTTCATTAATTTTGTGATTAGCAGTTAATTTAGCTTAATTAGCATATTTATTGCCTATTCATTGAAAAATTTTCACCTAAGTTAACAGTACACCTAACCTCCAACTACTCTCATCAACTCTGGCCAATTCAAATGTCCTTGACCCTTAATCTATGCTAACCAAACATATGGTCTGTTGGAAGACCAATTTTTAAATTTATTTTGAATTATTATTTAGCTCCATGAAATTAATTTAAAATATCTTACTATTATAATTACATTGTATTATCACTTTGGTTCTTCTCACTTCTATTCCCCCCTTTTATTTTTGTAACCGTAGCACTTTCCCACTCCCCCTCTTTCACGTTGCTTTCTCCCCTTCTCCCAAAGCTCCTCCAAATCCTAAGCTCCCAAAGTTTCAACGCAAGGCTTTGTGTTACTACTTGTTGGTAAGGTTATCTTCACTTTCTTCTCTCTTCTCTCTACTTGAGCGAACCTCCTCCTCCATCTTCTAACCATTTTCTTTTTTGTTTCTTGCTCTTGATGTTGGTTATTTGGTTGATTCATGGTGGTGATTCCAGAGTCTTGTTAAGAGACTAAAGTTCTTCTATTCCTCTTCCTAGGGGTGTCAAAATGTGTCAACCCAACCCAACCCACGCTTAACCCACTAAAAAACGGGATTAGGTTGGGTTAAACCCATTTTTTGATTCCCAACCCAACCGATGGCGGGTTGGTGAGTTGGGTTGAGTTGACCCGCCAACTTATTAAAAAAATTATAAATCATTTAATTTTTTTTGCCTTAATTTTTTTTTTCAAATTTTATGATCAAATATAAAATTAAAAAAGAGAAAATGTTATAAAACTAGTAAATAAAAAAACCTACTTAATACTTAAGCAATGATCAATTCATTGTAAACTTTAAGTAACAATTTTTATTTGTCCTAAATTCTAATGACCACAAAAATTTGTCTTTTTGTCTTGAGACTTCCCATATGACATATTTAAATAAAAAGAATCTATAATCTCAAATATTAAATGAGTTATAATACAATCTCAACTCAAAGACTCAAGCTAAAAAAAAAAAAAAGCCAACCCAACGAGCCAAACCCAACCTGTCATTTCGCCCGTCAGGTTAGTGGGTTGAACAGGTTGGGTTATGCGGGTTGGAGGGCTAAACTGCATAACCCAACCCAATCCCCATTTTATCGGGTTATGCGGGTTGACCTGCCGGGTTAGACCCGTTTTGACACCCTTACCTTATCCTTAAGCTTTCATTTTAAGAACTTCTTTGGGTAAGGGAAGCTCCTACTGTTTTTCTTCCTTTTTAGCTGATTAAAACATAATTTTAATGAGTACAATGTGTTGTAAATTTTCATGGTATGGATTACTTGGTTTTTTGATGAGTTAGGACATGAAAAGTGGCCTACTTTGGTGGTGGTTGGAAATCTTTAGATGAATGCTTTTGTGGGTTGCCATTCATGTTTGAGCTAGTTGAAAATATACATGATTGTGTAAAGAATGTGTTGTTGGAAATCTAATTTATTTTTTGTTTTTATTTATTTTTATATTTAGTTAAAATAAATTTATTTAATGTGTGCATTTGGATAAAAAAAATGACTTGATATGGCTATTTTGGAGACTCTTGAGTGTCACAAAATTTTGACAAGCCCGCATGACTTAGGGGTTGTTGTGATGCGGTAAAAATATGAGATTGCTATTGTGAATTAATACTAGTTGAATGACATTAAGTGCATTAAAACTCCTAAAATATCCAATAAATGTTTAGACAAAAATTTTATGAAGCACTGGCTGTTGTGCACTCACATTAGGCTGCTAGTTATTATTGGATTTCATGCTGGACTACATTGAAGAAAAAGAAAGGATTTTTGAAGGTTCAAGACAAGTTGACTATTAGAAAAATTGAAATAAATTAAAATATTGGGATAAAAATTAAAAATCGTGACCAATTAACCTTTTTTTACCTCATTAGATTTGAACTAAAGTGATTTTTTAATTAAATTATATTTTGGTAATTTATAATAAATTTTATAAAATTAGTGTACAAAAAGTAAGCAAAATGGTGATAGTTTTGGTATAAAAATTCAAAATAAATTCTATGAAGAAAAATTTTGTAATTTCACATTAGGTAATTATTAATATATTATTTTTAAGTTAATTTTGTAAAAAAAATTTAAAATTTATTTAATATTTTTATTAATTTTGACAAAGAATTAATTAATAATAAACCTTTCAAATGAGAAAATTGCTAAAAAGGGTAAAATGGTCTTTTTACTTCAACATGATTTATTTTCAGAATAAAAATATTATATGTTATTTGAATTTTCACGGAAATTACAGAATATAGATATTTTTATAATTATTAGTGAATTTGCACTTATTTCAATTAATTAATTATGTGTAAGGGTACAAATGTAAATTTACCTTATATGACTTAGAAAATTGTAATATATATATATATATATATATATATATATATATAAAGTATGAAATATGTTCAGTACCTCATACTAAAATTTTTATGTAAAAATAAATTTATTTGAAGTAGTTTCATTATTTTAAAGGTATATTCAGTATTTTGAGGACAAAGGTATTTTAGTAATTTGACATTCTTTTTTAATTATTATTGAATATTCTGAATTTAAAATGATAATGTCTAAACAAATTACTAAATAAAATATTTAAAAGATTCAAGTGAAACATATTTAAATAATTTTATAAATCTTCATAACATACATTACCTATTGTTGACAAAAAACGTTAAAGTACAAAAGGTGAAATCCTATTGTTAGTGTAGATTGCTTAGTAGGAACCCTACAAGATAAAGATTGCTTGGTGGGACCTCTATTTGTTGACTATGATGATTGCTTGGTAGGACCTTTATAGTGTAGTGGTAGATAAATTAAATATATATAAAAAAAGTGTTGATTAACATTGTGGATGAGATGTACATGCATACATGTATGAGTTTACAATTGTAACTGTGATGCAAGCAAGCATGTAAGTTACACTTGCTTGGTAGGGCCCTCAATTTAGTGTTGGAAAGATTGGTGAGTAGTTGTCGATGGACCTTAAGGATAGATAGAAGGGATAATCCCACATTATAGACCAAGGTCATTACATACCTTGTGTTGTGGTAAGTCACTATCCATGTATGCCCATCCTGGCAAACCACTACATCATTTTTGCATATCAAAGTTAATGATGTTCCCCAATAGTTATAGCACATGCTACCTTTTGGATCTATGAGGTTCCTGTTGTTATAGTACCATATTAAGGAACAAGTTCATATTGATGTCTCAATTGTTGGAAAATCTCTATGGAGTCCTATTTGCATCCATTACATGACTATCATTCTCGTTGTATTTGTTTTCATATTATAATTGTTGTTTAATGATAATCTTGATCTTACCTATGATACGTTGTTGTATTGAAAGTTAATATATTTTAATGTATAGGTTGTTAAGTGTAAATTATTCTTACTTTTGTGAGCTTACCCTTGCATTATTTATTTTGATATGTAATCGATTGTGATGATCGCAACTATACGCAGGAGTAGATGGCTAGCCATCAACAAATTAGACTCTTCACCATTAAGTATAGGAGATGTTTAGAGGGACTTCATCTTGGGAGAAGTTCTATTAGACATTGCAGGAGTCCTATTCTTCTTCTTCTTGTCCCTTGTACCACCCTAGTTTTCCTTAGGAATAGCGTGTAGTTGTGGCCAACTATTAGGCGTTGAGTTGTAATTCAATTAGTTTGTTTTTGGAGATTGTTATGTGACAGTTACAGGCTTTCCCATATAAGGGAGTCATTTGTAAAGTGTAGTGTGTGAAAAACAGATTTGTTTTTCCCTTTTTTTTCTCTGTTTTGCATACTTTTCTTTCTTCCTATTTCAACAAAAGTGTGAGTGTGAGTGTGTGAATCTGTTCCAACAAATTGGTATTTAGAGCTGAGTTCGTTTCTTGGAACCAAAAGTTCTTTTGCAAAGATGAATCCCTCTAATGGAAATTTTCCTACTTCTTTACCCATTCTCAATGGCAAGAATTATGATAGGTGATGCGTCTAAAACACGCTTAAGGGAAAGCGTACCCTATTGCAGTAGTAACAATGCACTTGAGTATAGATATCGTACCTAAAAGACTGATATGGAGTACCTTTCAGAGAAATTCCTATGTACGTTGCCTAGGTTATTTAAGTTTTATGGGTTGAGTTCAAAGAATTAAAATGTAAGGAGTTGCAAAAAAGAATAATTAAAATTAAATTGGATTTCAATGAGTTAAGAACCTAGGATTATGGGTTCACCTATGCCTTCAATTTTCTTCCCCCAAGTTAAAATATAATTTTATTTTCAAGTTCAATTGCCCATATCCCTTTACCGAGTTCTTTCACTGTAACGACCCAGTCATCGCTACTGAACAATACTACTAGTCTTACTTTTAATCATATGAATATAATTATAAACACCTCATGCATATAAATGAAGTACATGTACATATTTAGAGACTCATCTATCTCTCCTATGACCACTGTACACAGGTTTATAACTTTCTCAGAATAAAAAGAACATAGGGTAGCACCAAGGCCATATAACAAAATAAAACAAAATATACAAATGTATCAACAGGGGAGGGGGATACAAACGCACTCCCTATGACTGGTCACACTATACAACCCCATCAAGGAATAAACCAAAATACATAGCAAAAGGGAAAAAGCTTGGCTCCTCAAGCCATGCATCTCCAGCTCGCCACTCCATCCTCGGCTTTGGAAAGCTAGATCTATGGAAGCACTGCCATCTGCTCCCACGCCAAAATGATGTGATCATCATAGTCACACTATCATACAACGACAACAGGGAAAACACAACAGAAACACAAGGCAATGGTAAGCTTACTAAAATAACAATATAATATATAATTACCAAAACCAACAATAATCCTCAACATTCACCCCCTACCATGGCCTATCCAAGCACTATTCAGGGATTGCCAAACTCTGATATGCGGATAAGCTTAGTAATTTGTCATAATAAGTGTATGTGGGTGGTGGCTTACTGTGACACAAGGCCTGCACTGCCTTAGCCTTGCAAAATTGCCCATCCATTCATCCCTCAAGGCTCATCGTCAGCTGCCCCACGTCTCATCCAGTACTAGGTTGGAGGCCAGTCTGAGCTACAGCTCTAGTTAACCATCCAACTTACATGCCTGCCCACACCACGGCATAAGGTCCATCAGTCAACTACCTCAGTCGCCAACTTATGCATGAATGCATGTATCACAACCCCATATCAAATCAACCACAATCAATCAACATATAATATAACTATGTATATCAATACAACTCATGGCATGAGGTCCATCGTCAGCTACCCCACGTGGCCAAACAACATCCACCAACACCATGCAGGCCCAATCCGTACCCAAAAATAGTCCACAGGTAAAGCCTTATCCAAGAAGCATTTACCTCATGAGAGATCTCACATAACACAATGAGGAGGTTTTGTCTAAGCAACCCACATCCCTTTGAGAAATGGCCTACCACATCTACACCACACAACTAGTAGGGATCCTATCTAAGCAACCTCTCACTTTACTCACCCTTTTCAACAATTCTCACCTTAGACTCCTACTAGAAGTCCTTATCATTCATGTCTCACACAACCACACTTTCCAAGTTGATCAACTACAGAATACTACGTTTTCCCAACGACTCTGTGCTCGCTCAACGAGGGCCTTCCTTACAGAGGACTAACTTTCCCTTGGGAAGGTTCTCGCTCAACGACAACTGGGGTCACTCAACAAGTTTGTTCTAGGGACTTTCTCCAAATCCCATCAACCACATTTCGCTCAACGAATTTTTTGCTCGCCCAGCGAATGGCCACTCCAGAGAGTAGCCAAGATCTATCCCCGCTCCTCACTCAACGAACACAATGTTCGCTTAGTGAATCACTTGCAACAGAGAGCAATAACTCTCCAAGGCCTCAATTTGCTCAGCGGTTAAGTACTCACTCAACAAATTGCTTCCAAACATTTTGGGACACACACATTCACCCAGCGAGTCACGCACTCGCTCAGCAAACACTCATCTAGAAAAATTCTAGATTTTCCATGAACACTCGCTCACCAAATCCCTCTTGCATTACAGCCATTTCTAAGATTCAAGAACACTTGCTCAACTACACAAGGGGTCACTCAGCAAATACCAGATAGCAGTAACATAACTCTCTTCGAAAAATCCCAAAAATCAAGACTTTCTACTCCCTCATACCCCAAATCAACTCCACAGAGGTCGAATATGACCATACAACATTCCAAACCACATACTCAATACAAACAACAATCCATACAACATTTCAACGTGAATTAATTTCGAACTCAATGAAACCTATTTCTCACAACATTTCCACAAAACTCAACCAATTCATGCTTTTTAACACAAACCATAACAACATACCTACACTACCACGTACATACAACATATATTCAACAAAAGTAAGCTTCCCTTACCTCTAGAAGTTCCAAATCCAAAATTTAGGGAAAGAGGAGAATGTGGAGAACACAAGTTCTTAAGCCAAACTTCTGAGAAATCTACCCTCTTCAACACAAGCACACCAGATTAAGGTTTGGAAATCTAGTTGCACTCTTGGTGGGCTTGAAAGAGATTTGAGGGAATGAGAGAGTTTGGGAGAGCTTTGTTTTGCAAAAGTAAGAAATGAGAGGGGGAAAGGTTTAAGTGTCTTAAACCTCCTTGGCCTCACAAGGCTTTAGGCCCACTAAAGCCCATGGTTCGTCTATTCACTCCTCATGCCCCACACTGGCTCAACCCAACTGTTTTTCCCTCCTCAACTCAAACAAACACCAGTAACACTCTCAATTTGGCTCAAGCATGTATTTTTCAGTTCCCTAAACTCAAACAAGAATTCCAAGACAACAATATAAAACCAAAACCAGACAACATCAAGTATTAACAACAATCATCAACAGCTCATTTATTAGTTTTAAGCGCCAAGATCTAATATTAATTTCCACTTTTTAATTATTAAAACACTAAATCATATATTAGAAAAATAGGGCGTCACATTCACAACCTTTGGTCATGGTTTGTAAAAACTCTTTCCTGTATTAAAACCCTAGTTGGTCATGCAGTGGTTTAATCCAGGAAAGGATTAGGAACAAAGAGGGTGAATGAATTCGATTGAGAGCTTAGTTCGCAATTTGATCATGCAACATCCTAAACTCAATTACCTTAGAGGTCTACCAATTAATTACGGCACGATCGCTGATTAATTAACTAATTAAAGATATGCAAGGAATGATCAATTCCAAATAATATAATGAAGAAAATTAAGGCAATTCAATTGAAAGAAAAAGGATCATAAAATTAACAATCAAAATGGAGTTCCAATTATCTTAAGCATGGCTACACTACAATCTTAGCCTAGGGGTTAGTTCTCCATAACAACAGAGAAGCAACCCATTACAATATAAATCATTAGAAACTTAAGGTAAACCTTAACAAAAAAGATGGCCTTCGGTCTCTGTCCACTGCAATGCAGGGAGAATCCTCTAAAGTTCTGGGAAAGTCCTTCCTCCATTAAAATCCAAGAGAAAGAATAGAATGAGAATGGAATTCAGCTCTCTTCTATTTGTAATGTATCTCTGAGATTTCAACAAAAGGGGCTTAACCCGGTCTGTCTCGCACAACCCAGGCCCATTGAAAATTAAAATTTGGACCTCGGATGAGATGCACCACCCACCAAGCGGGTGTTACTAAAGTGAGTCCCGCCGAGCGACCTACCAATCCCGCCAGGCGTGTGCAACTTTATGCACTCCGTTCTTATGCTTGTAGGCTTCTTTTTCGATCCTCCCTTTAGTTCTTGCTTCCTTTAAGACCTCTTTGACTAGCATAATACTCCTCTGCCTATGGACTGTATATCTTTTCTTTGCTCACCTAACTACCTTTCACAAAATCCAACAAAATCAAGGCAATTCATGCGATTTTAAGTAGAAAGCTTAGAAATGCATATCACAAGAAATCCTTCATTAATGGTCTATTTTCTCACAAATTTCCTATGAACTAATGCAAAAATCATGTGAACTTTCTCTATAAATCTACATAAAATATAGATTTGTCAATAGGTGGTATGTCCAAATGAGAGTGATCTTTTGCTTGCAAGAAGTCACAGAAATTGTGCAAGATGGTGTTGAAGAACTGGATAATGATCCCACTGATGCATAGAAGGTAGTTTATCATGAATCAAAGAAGAAAGACAGTAAGGCGTTATTCATCATTCATCAATGTGTAGATACAAATAATTTTGAGAAAATAGTGTTTATTGTTACTACAAAGGAGGCATAGGATATTCTTGATAAGTCTAATGCAGGTGCTAACAAATTAAAGAAGATGAAGTTGCAGACCCTACGAAGGCGGTATGAGTTACTACAGATAAATGATCAAGAGAGTGTGGCTAAGTATTTTACTCGATGTTGACCCTTACAAATCAAATGAAGACTTGTGGTGAAAAGATAATATATTTGATGATAATTGATGAGGTTTTGAGAACCTTAACCCCAATGTTTGATCACATAGTGGTTATAATAGAAGAAAGCAAGAATCTTGAAGAAATGAATGTGGAAGTGCTGCAAAAGACACTTAAGGCATATAAGTTGAGCTTAATGAAAGAAACTCCTAAAGATCTTTTGAGCAAGCCTTGCAAACTCAGACAAACAGAGGAAATACCCATGATGGTGGCAAGAAAAGTAAGGAAAAATGGAAGAAAGGCAAGTGGAAAAATTTTGGTGAAAGCAATTCCTCGAATCAAAATCACAATGAAGAAAACAATAAGAAGAATGAAGGGAACAATAAGGGTGGCAAGAAGAAATTCAACAAGAAAAGGATCCAATGCTATAGTTGTCAGAATTGGGGACATTTTGCTGATGAATGTAAAAGCAAGAAAGTGCAAAGAAAGGAAGATGAAGTTCAGCTAGCGCATGATGAAGGTTCTAACTTTGATGATGTACTACTAATGGCGACTACCAATTCAGAAGATGAAAATTCTAATTTTTGGTACCTAGACATAAAGTGTTCCAATCATATGACTAGCCAGAGAGAGTGGTTTGTGAATCTTGATGAAAAGGTAGAAGCAAGATTAAATTTGTTAATAACAATACAGTGAGTGCAGAAAGTATTGGTAAAGTGGTGATTCAGAGAAGAGATGGAATCAATCCTTCATTAGTGATGTGCTTTATGTTCCTAACATGAAGAACAATTTGCTCAGTCTTGGACAACTATTGGAAAAGGACTACTCAATGAAAATGGAGCACAGTCAATTAAGGGTGTTTAATAGCAAAGGAAAACTAATCTTGAACACTCCTCAATCAAAGAATAGAACCTTTAAGATTGGGATTCAGATCATGGAGCATCAGTGCTTAGCTACTACAATTAGTGATGCGAGTTGGGTGTGGCATCACAACTTTGGGCATCTGAATTTCAAAAGCTTAAATCTGTTGAGAAGCAAGAATATGGTGCATAGTCTTCCTCCAATTGAAATGCCAAAACAACTGTGTACTGAATGTTGTGAGTCTAAGCAACCAAGGAATACTTTCAAGTCGAAAATACTAATCAAATCTAAAGAAAAGCTTGAGGTGATATGTTTAGATGTGTGTGGCCCCTTTAAAGTGTAGTTAATAGGAGGTAATAGCTACTTTTTGTCTTTTATTGATGAGTTTACTGGAAAAATGTGGATTTATCTCATTAAGAAAAAGAGTGAAGTATTTGCCATCTTTAAGAAGTTTAAACTGCTTGTTAAAAAACAAAATGACAAAGTGATTAAAGTGCTTGGAACACATGGAGGTGGTGAATACAATTCACATGAATTTCAGAAATTCTGTGATGAAGAAGGAATACTCCATGAGGTGATAGCTCCTTACACACCTCAACATAATGAAGTTCCTAAAAGGAGAAATATAACAATTATGAATATGGCTAAAAGCATGATGAAAGGGAAGAAAATGCCCTATTATTGTTAGGGGGCAGTATTTACTGCTGCCTACATCTTGAATAGGAGCCCAACAAATAGGCTAAAAGGAATCACACCTGAAGAAGCTTCGTCAAGGAACAGGCTTGATGTGAGTCATTTTCAAATATTTGGTTTGTTGTGCTTTAGACATGTACCTGAATACGTTAAAAGGAAGTTGGATGATGGTGTTGAATAAATGGTGCTACTTGGGTATCATCCAATAGTTGCTTACAAGTTGTATGATCCAAGACTGAGAAAGGCTGTCATTAACAAGGATGTCATGGTGGATGAAACAAGGAGTTGGAGCTTGGAAATAGATGCTGCCAATAGTATTGAAAGAAGTGTTGTTGTGAGCCTTAAAGATGATCATGATAGAGAAAGTCGTGTACTAGCTAGAAATTAGCCTATAAGGTCTCAAAGGGAGAGACATTTGCCACTAAGGTTGAATGAATATGAAGTATTTCTTGATACAATAGTTATTACAGAAGGAGATTTGGTGCATTTTGCTTTGCTTACTGAATTAGAACCTGTGAGTTTTGAGCATGCTTTGCAAGATCCATACGGGAGAGTTACTGTGAAGAATGAGCTAAAATCAATTGAGAAGAACCAAACTCGGGAATTAGTGCATTTGCCTCATCAAAAGAGACCAATTATGTGAAGTGGATCTATAAAATTAAAGTGAAGCCTAATGGGGAAGTGGCCAAATATGAGGCCAGATTAATGGCTAAGGGATTCTTATAGAAACCTAGTTTGGACTATTATAAAGTTTTTGCTCCAGTTACAAGAATTGAAACTGTCAAACTTATTGTTGCAATTGCCAGCTATAGAGGATGGTCTCATATCAATTAGATGTAAAATAAACTTTTTTGAATGGACCTTTAGAAGAAGAAGTATATGTGAGTCAGCCAACTGGTTTTGAAGTGATTGGCTAAGAAGATAAAGTGTATAGGCTAAAGAAGGTGCTATATGGCCTTAAGCAGGCCCCTCAAGCCTAGAACAAGAGAATTGGCAATTTTCTTCTACAGCAAAATTTTTCCAAATGCACTACCAAGCATGGTGTTTATGTAAGAAAATCAAAAACCTCAAGCCTATTGATAATGTGCCTTTATGTGGATGATTTACTAGTCACTAGCAACAATGAAAGAGCGATATGAACATTTAAAAGGAGGATAATGGGAGAATTTGAAATGCCTGATCTAGGAGTGCTATCATGTTTCCTTGGTATAGAATCTACTGCTACCAACAAAGGAATTTTTATGCATCAAAAGAAGTATATAGAAGATGTCTTGTAGAGTTTTAATATGTTGGAGTACAACTCTGTGAATACTCTAGTAGAAACTGGGATCAAATTGCAGAAAGAAGGAAGTGA
Source organism: Spatholobus suberectus (assembly GCA_004329165.1). Taxonomy (NCBI): domain Eukaryota; kingdom Viridiplantae; phylum Streptophyta; class Magnoliopsida; order Fabales; family Fabaceae; genus Spatholobus; species Spatholobus suberectus. The sequence continues at coordinate 21,595,173 of CM014732.1, forward strand.
GCAAGCTGTTGATCCTACACTGTATAAGTAGATTGTAGGGTCATTAAGGTATCTATGCAATATCAAACCTGACTTAGCTGATTGTGTTAACTTGATAAACAGATTTATGGAGAGACTTAGGACACCTTATCTCATGGCAGCAAAGAGAATTATGAGGTATGTCAAAGGATCATTGGATTTTGGCATTTTGTATCCCTATAATCTGAAAAGCATAAAGGGAGAAGTATTTGGATACAGTGATTTTGATTGGTGTGGGGACAAGGATGATCGAAAAAGCACTGTTGGGTATATTTTCATGTTTGGGACAGCACCAATCTCGTGGTGCTCAAAGAAGCAAAGTGTAGTGGCATTGTCTTCATGTGAAGCAAAATACATAGCTGCATCTATAACAGCTTGTCAAGCTTTGTGGCTAGAAACTTTATTGGAAAAGTTATATTTGAGAGAGCCTAAACCCTTAAGACTGTTGATTGACAAGAAGTCAATAATTGACTTGGCTAAGCATCCTATTGCACATGGTAGGAGCAAGCATATTGAGACTAAATTTCACTTCCTTTGAGACCAAGTGAATAAAGAGAAACTTGAATTTATTGCAGATCAAAGGAACAGGTTGCTGATATACTAACAAAGTCTTTGAAGCCTATCAAGTTTAAAGAGTTGGGAAACAAGCTAGAATGCTATCTCTAACTAATATGAATTAGCTAGTATGTTAAGTTGTAATTCAGTTAGTTTGTTTTGGAGATTGTTATATGATAGTTACAGGCTTTCTTATACATGGGAGTCATTTGTAAAGTGCAGTGTGTGAATAACAGACTTGTTTTTCCCTTCTTCTTTTTTTCTCTATTTTGCATATTTTTCTTTCTTCTAATTTCAACAAAAGTGTGAGTGTGTGAATTTGTTCCAACATTAAAGAATGAGTAATTATATGTACTCCTTCCCTTTTGCTACATGTACTTAAAAGGATTGTGCATGAATTGGCACACTTTATTTATATTATAGGATAACTCAGGTCTTGTGGAAATAACAATGGATCGATACAAAGATGGGTTCTTAAAAGGTCTATTGCCTGCAGCTGTTAGCTTTAAACCAATAGCAATAGGGGTAGTCATAGGCTTAGCATGGGCCATATTTGCTTTGAGAAGTCAATCATGAATATACTTGGACCGAGATAGAATCATGCCTCCATTGGCAATGTGATGAACTTGGATCCCTAAAAAGAAATTAAGACTACCAAGATCTTTTAAAGGAAAAGTAGCATTGATGGAAGTAATGAGACCATATTCTTGAGGAAGGCCATTGAAGATGGCTTGGATCTGGTCCTTAATATCAATCGGGGCTCCAATAGCAACCAATAGATCAACAATTTTCTTGATGGATAACATGTATTCGTTGATAGTACCAATTTTTTTAAAATGTTTCAACTGTAATTTTAATTTATTTACCTTGGCTCGAGGTTGAGAAGCAAAAAAGACTTCAAGCTTTTTCTAGATCTGATGAGAGAATTCACAACCAACCATTCTAGTAGCTAGATTCTCTGACATGGATGATAGAAGCCAAGATGCAAGAAGTTGATCCTATTACTCCCAATTTGCATACTCATCACTGACTTTTTCTTGTATCTGATCTTCTTCTTATCTATATTTTGAAGGTTTTCCTCCATTTTCTAAAATGTGATGTTGCAACTTATGACCTCTAATGGTGAACATTGCTTATTGCTTCCATGGTCGAAATTTACTATCATCTAGTTTTTAGGCAACTGGATTAGAGAAGGTCCGAGTGATGAAGCATGGAATTGATGCAGAGTTTTCTGCCATGGATGGATTAGAGGAGCTTTGTAACACCCTGATTTTTCCTTACCTAATTTTTTTTTATTTTCCAATATTTTTTATCTTTGTACCAAATAATGATCTTCAATTTTGACTGTATCGTTGTGTCCAAAAGGTTGAAAAATGTTTAGCCCAAATTTTTAATAAATATTTTCTAGGCCGAAATCAAGTGAAAAGACTATTTTACCCCTAAAATCCCTAAATTAGTAAAAAATAGGTGAAAATGATTAATAATTAGAAAATTTTTATATTTAGGCTTAAATTCATGTTTAGAATAATAAAAATATATTTTTGAAAATTTTTTTAAGATTTTCTAAAATTCTCGCATGAAATGACCAAACCAAAATGCTCTTAAAGGCCAAAAAAAGCCGAAACAGGGACTTTTTGATATACAAAGTTTACAAGAAAATTCTCTAGACCATATTTTTGTATAAAATTAATTTTTCTAAAGTTAATTTATAATTTTTAGATTTAAATAAATTAAAACCCATTTATGGTAGAATTTTAGCTTAGAAATGTATAGGTTTAATAAATAATTGTGAAGGGAAAAAATTAAGAGATAAAATTTTTGTCAATTTTCCTACATGGGCTAGTAATTTGGACATCCAAATGTGGGCTAAAATGGGTCTCCTTTAGTGAGCCCAAAAATCTAAGTCCAAATCCAAATTAAATAGAATTTAAAATTAAGATAAAAATGACACATTTTTTAATTACTTATGGATAAGCACAAGTTACTTAGGGATAAGTATTAGTTTCTTATGGATAAGGTTATGGATAACTACAAATCTTCTTAGATTTAGTAAATCTTAGATAAGATTTGCTAGCCCACCAACATTGCCTATATAAAGACCAAGGCTCCTCACATTTTCTCATTCATTTTCTTTCTCCCTCTCTCTCCCTTGGGTTGGACGGACTCTCTCTCTCTCTAAAAAAAATTTTCTCCTAGCTTCCATCTTGGTGGATTTAAAGCCTTGAACATAGTGGAGCCTCCATTGAAGCCTAAGTCTTCAAGCTTTGATCGAGTCCTTCTCCATCACCAAGGTAAAGGGGGGAGTGGGGATTTCCTCTTTTTTATTCATTTATACAAAAGTTTGTAGGAGAGATTTGGGGGCCAAATCTCATTAGTTTAATTCTTGTTTTTGTTATTATATCTTTGAATGATGATCATGAGATTGATGTGGTTGTATGATATTTATATATGAACTTTGTTGTGGTTATTTCATTGAATTATTGATTGTTGTTGACTGGTTAATTAGAAATAAACTTTTTTTTTATATATGTATGTATATTATTCGGCCAAGCTATTACTACTTAGGAAGAAATTTTAAATTTTATTATTATTCTGTTTTACTGGTTAACAATAAATTTTTATATTATGTTTTTGGTATATAAAGAAAAAAAAATACAGGAAATAATATTAATATAAATTTTAGGTATTAGATACATTAGTTTTAGATGATGAAAAGTTATATAATGATTTGATTAGAATATAGATGTATTCGGTCTTTTGAAAATAAAATTAGTAAAATTTTGTTAATTTGTTAAATTATTTGATTATTATTATTATTACTAGCTATAAAATATTCTATTATAATTATATTCCTGGTTAAAAAATAAAATTTCCAGCCATACTATAATTAAAATAACTAGAAAGTTATTTTAATTATTATATACAAATTAATTTTTATAATGAATTGGAAGTTAAAAATTTAAAATTCTGTTTTAGAATACTTAGTATAGCATTCGGACATATTTTATTTTATTGTACAGCAAATTTATTTTTTATCACTGTTGGTAATAAGTATAATTAATTGATAATATATTTAAAATTTAAAACTATTGATAAATATTGATTTCAGTTATATATATATATATATATATATATATATATATATATATATATATATATATATATATATATATAAATGTATTGTTTTTAAGGGAATATTTTGTTAAAGTTTTATGGAAATAGTAATGAAATAATATGATATTAATTAAGTCATTTTTATATGTATATTAAAACATGTATACAGTTTTAGTTGTATATATATGGCTTACGGCCATATTAAAACAAATTGTACTTCTATTTATATTATATATAAGCCATATTATTCTAATGTTATTAAATTATATTTTTAGTATACTTTTAAGGTTATAGTAAGATGGTTTTCAAAATAAATAATAAAGTTTGTAATTATTAAGATTATATATTAATTTTACAAAATTTTAACAATTGATTAAATGATAGTTCTGTGATTTGATGACTTGAGATATTGTGTAAAGTATTATTGAATTTTTGCCAGATATTCCCAAAAAAAACTATTGTTGAGTCTATCATGCACTGATGAAATATGCTGAGTCTGTTGAATTGATGACCATGCTGTGAAAGCATCTGTGCCTATGGAATGGGAAGTTACAGCTTGGTACACTGTGAGATGAAGGCAAGGACCACTGATAAGGTCTAGAGGGTGCTGGTATCGAGTTGTGAAAGTCCTATGGTCAGGGTAGCTCCCTGGATGTCGAGACAATCACGTAACCGACTTGATAACCTTGACACCTACTCAACATCACCGGGATTGGTGTAGTGTATACCCCCTAAGGAGCTACGCGCTCGTTTCTCGAGCAAAATGATGATGATGATGATGATGGTACCATGATGAGGGGGATACGAGCTCTCAGTCATTTCCCAGGATGGATGATGATTGATGATAATCATCAGTGGGGGTATGGATCCATACGAGTTGTGAAAGTATGGGTTATTTTATGATGACTTAAAGTCAAACCCTAAGTTCCCCATTGCATTTGTTTGCCAACAACTTGTTTGCTTTATAGGTTGTGGATTGGTCCTACAAACCTTTTGTGAAAATGATTTGAGATTATATATATCCTCACTCCTTTGCTTTGTTTCTTTCTTTCTGTTTCTCTCTTTTGTATATGTGTTCGTGACATATTATAAAGATAAAGGATGCTAACTTCGAGGATGCTAAGACTAGGAAGAATTCAAAGGAAGGTGATGCCATAGAAGAATTATTGTAACTGTAGTGTACACTTTATGTTCTGTTCTAGGATAAGGGGGGATTGTGTATATTCACTGCTCTAACTTAGGTCCTTTTTGAATAATAGTTATTTATTTCTCTAGTCATATATTTATTCTATAACGAGGTTTAAAGTAATCATATTGATAACAATGATGCATGTTTATCGTTGGAATTTATGATGTTTACATCTACCTTGAACATATGTTGTTTTGTAATTCTAGAATTACATCAAAAAAAATTATAGAAAAAAAATGTCTCTCAATTTAATTAAAAATAAATCTAATAAATTGTGGAAATAAGTGTTAATGTGATTGGGCATCAAAAGCTCTGATACCATGTAAGGTATCAGAGTTTGAGAGAGAGGTAAGGAATAAAAGACTAAGAGAGCAAGAGTGCTCATAAATAAAATTCTGCTGAAAAAAGGAATTATACATTCCGAAGATACAAAGCACAGATATTGTATATAAATAAGGTCTAAATCTTAGGTCTAGATAACAAAATTTGTTGAGTTTGTAACAAACTCCTAACAACCTACTGTCATTCTATTCCTTTACATTACTCTTTTCTACATAAGGTAAGATTTTTCTTTTTTGGTTTCTTTTCTTCCATTCATAAGGTAGGGTTTATTATTTTTACCTTTTTTTACATAAGGTATGGTTTTCTCATTTTTAACCTTTTATTACATAAGATATTTATGATGATAGATAATAAGTTTATTTTATTTTTATTATTATTTTTTAGATATTTTTAGTTTACAGTGTTTATTTTAACTATTATACTATTTACAATATTTATTTTATTATTTCAGTATTATACTTCAAGATATTGATATTAGTATTGATAGATGATAAGTTTTTTTTTGAATATTTTTTATATTACACTGTTTATTTTAACCATACACTATTTATATTATTTATTCAATTATTTTTAACATTATACTTCAAGATATTTTAACCATTACACTAATTAACATAATAGAAGTATGACATCTACTTAAATGTATGTTATTTTTACTTTATTTTAAACTTGATTGGAAATATTTTATGATATAGTGTAAGATTAATAGTAAAATACACAATATGAAAAAGAATATAATAACTGAAACTAAAAATGTAATTAAAATAATTGATTTATAAATTAAAAATTATAGGAGTTTAAAATTGATTAAAAAATTAAAATTATAAATACCCCAAAAATAAAATAAAATTAAAATTTATATTATCAATTACTTCAATAGATAACTTTACCAAACACTTATAATTCAATAAGTTAGCTTAACAAGTTTCAACTACCAGCTTCCAATTTTTAGCTACCAGCTATCTTTTCAGCTTTCGATTAACTTTTCAACTTTCAACTAACTTTTCAGCCACTTTTGCCAAACATAGTCATATACTACACTAATACTTTTTTGACTTAATTATGTTTTTGGTCCCTATAGTTTATCAAATGGGTGATTTTAGTCCCTCTAGTTTCAATTACTCAAATCAAGTCCCCATACTTTTAAAATTAATGAAATTTAGTCCAACACATAATTTAATGTCAAATTTGTAACAGCTTTAAGTTATGTGGATTTCATTTAAATACGAATTTTGTTGACGAAACCTATTAGAGATGATGTGGCATGTGGCACTCAAAAATGGGGTTTGAAAATTTAAATAAGTGTTTAAAGAAATTTGAACCCATTACTCCATGTTTTAAGACTAAGCACATGACAACTAGAACACTAATTAGCTTGGTATATGTATGAAAAATATATTATCTACAACTTAAATATATAGGGAATTATAAATACACATATATTTACTACTAATAAATAATATAATATAATATTTTAAAACTAAATAAAAATAACTTATATTTTTTAATACTACTTATAACTTAATCACTCTATATTAAATATTTTTTCTTTTATAATTTTTTTATGTTTTAATTTTTCTTTCAATTCTTTAATGATTGAAATATGATATTATTATTATAATTTTTATTTTATATAAATACATGTAAGTAGTTATGTATATAAATATTTTTAAAAAGATACAAAATAAGATATATATATATATATATATATATATATATATATATATGGATAGATAGATAGATAGATAGATACACACACATAAATTTAATAAGAGATATTAATAATAAAAATAATTTAAATTACATTTTATAATTATTAGTTTTTTATTTCATAAAGGAAAGAAATTATTAACATTAATCATTAAAAAAATAGATTTGTGAGTATTTGAAGTTATAGATTACAATAAAAAAAAATGATGAATACAAAAATAAGATGATGCTTATATAATTATTTTGTTGATCTATATTTTTGTTTCGGCTAATAACAAATGAGAGACCTGTAATTTTTTCTCTAATGATTTCAAGTTGGTTTAGTTCATTTTCAATTCTACTTTTGATGTAACATTTTCATCCTCATATATAGAAAATAATTGAGTCCTCTAAGCATGTTGGTTATGATTCAACAATTTATCATATGCATGAAAAATGAAAGTTGGTGGATACATACTCAATTTATCATTATTGGACACAACCAATAATAAAATAACACATCATTACAAATTTGAAACAAAAAATAAAATAAAGTAAAAGTGATTATTTCTTCGATATTTGTGAATTTGTATGGGTATCGGTACCTTGCCAAATACATTTTAAACACATGTCCAAATAAAATTCACTTAATCACTAACTTGAAAATACCATTTTTACGGGTAGGATATACTTTATTTTTAATTATTAATTGATCATTCAGCGTTACTTTCATAAAATTAAAATGTTAAAAAAATCCAAAAGTCAACTTTGTAAGGGCATGGATGGAGGGCTTGGAGAACTAATGGAAGAATTTTTCTTGTTTCTTAATCAATAGTTTGACATTGAAAAATAACTATTAGTGAGAGTGTAATTAAGTTGTCATAGCATTAATCTTAGTTGGACTTTTACTTAATACATTTCTATATGATGAGACAAAATGGTAAATATGTCTTACACTATTTTAAGTCTTAAAAAAATGTTTTTTTTTACATTTTTAATTTTGTAAATATATGTGAATATAAAGTAGATTTATACACATACATATATTAATATCATTTTAATGTTGATATGAATTGAAAATATATGCAATTATATTTTGTAATCATTGATTTTATCGTTTAAAATTTAATTTCTATTTAATAATAATAATAAAAAAAAAAAAGAACATCACCCAAACAAATGGTCAATTAAATTTATAGACACTTTAACCTACTATAAGTTATATGCTAAAATTAAATAAAAAAAAAAGTTGATGTTCTCTAATTTGCTTCTTGGTTTTTTGATGTCGATCAAAAATGTTCTTTCTTGTATTCTTCTATGTTTTTTACTTTTGTTATGCGAGATTAAAAAATTTAGCCTTGCTCAGTTCTTTACAATGTAACTCAATGTTGGTCATGGTTTTGGAGTGACTGAGTGTCGCTTCTATCTCTACCAATAGAAAGTTTCCCAATATTTAATTTTTGAAATTAATTTATATTTTAACTTGTACAATTTATTGGCATGTCAGTTTGATTATTTGGTTTTACAGTTGTTTTACTTTTTCTTTTATAAACAATTGTAGTAAGTCTTGATGTAATGATTATTCATCTAATATAACTATAGATAAAATCAAATTTTATTGAGTTAATTTTATATAGAAAGAAAATTATTAATATCAAAATTATTATATCAAAATATTAGTTATTTGAATGTTAAGTATATCTTTAAATTTAATTTACTGAATTAATTGTGTTCAAATAAGTATAAACTACAAATATAATCTTAAACAAATTATTTCATCATTATCGTTGTCTAAATATATGTTTTGTTTTTTTTTTTTTTAAATTTGAATTGCTCGAAGCTTTTTTTTTTTTTGAAAGTCAAATGCTAACATGTGTTCAAGGACATTAATTTAAAAATATTATTTAATAAAAGATATAATGCTTCTTAATTAATATTCTTAGAATATTCATGGATCAAATGTTTCTAAAAAATTAAAAAAAAAATTGTAATATCTTGGTCACAACCCGTAGCAAGTGCAATTGCAATAAAAAAACAAATAAAATTATTAAAAAAATTATGAAGCTTCTATTCATTTTCATTTTAAAAAACAATTGTAAATATATTTTCATTTTGTAAATTGGTATTTTAAAAAGATCATATGAGTATGACTATGTACTAAGAAATAAGAATCATAAAAAGTTTCTACGTGTTAAGTTTAACTTATTTAAATGTTTTTGGCTTAAATTTGATTCCCAAATTTTTTTAATTAATACAATTGAATCACCCAATCAGTTTTTCTTACATAAAACCCTCAAATCTTTATATTTGTTACTTAAACAATTAAGGGTTTGTGACAAATTTGAGATATCAGATGATTTAAAAGGTTCAAAAATTGAAATTTTGATTAAATTTGAAGGATCTTATAGTATATAAGATTAAAGTTTTAAAGAGGAGAAATTTGAAAATTTCTAATTATAGGTGAAATATAATATTTTAAGTAGTAGGTTTTAAGTCGAATAGAGTTTAAAGTATTTCAATTGATTCAATTTTAAAAAATAAAAATAAAATAAGAATTTGAAAGTTTTAAAAACAGAAAAATTGATAGAACTTGATTGTAACAATTAAATAAATTAGGAAATGAGTTTAAAATCTATGCACCATCAAACTTAAAAAAAGTTTTATATTATTAACTGATCAAAAATTATTGTTAGAACTTCTTAAAAAGGTATTATAAAAATCAACAAACTTATCATGCATGTAATTTGTGATTGAATAATTGTGTAAAAATCTTTTATACTATCAGTGCATACATTATTTACTCATTAAGGAATGAGTTTAAAATCTATGCACCATCAATATAAAAAAGTTTTACACTGTCAACTAATCAAAAATTATTATTAATATGACTTTTAAGAAAGGTATTAAAAAAGTCAATAAACATACCGTACGTGACTATTTGTGATAGAATGATTGTGTAAAAATCTTTTACACTATCAGGTGCATACACTATTTGTTCTAAGGAAAGATTTCAAAATTATACATTAACTGTAATCGAGAAACCAAAAGTATAATTATATCTAAAGAAATATTATTTTATCCTTTGAAAAAAATGGTTACAAAGGAGAATAAAAGAAAGACAGAAAGCACTAGTGTCTAGCAAATTTCACTTGCAGCGCATCTGCCTGCAGGGGTAGACTGAGAGTCTAAAACACGCAGCAGCTTCTTCAAGCACAACCAGAGGATCCAACGAGTCCGATACAAGTTTTGCCAAAATAAACATGTGCACAAAAGTTCCCCTCACCCATGTATGAGAGAGTATGAACCTACACTCACGAGCCATGAATTCTCTGATAATTGCTACCTCATTCCTGTAACGATGATGCTTCAAAATCCCACCCTGAACCAACCAAATAGTAAGCTCAGAATCCGAATAGCAACCCAACAAAGTCTGATCCCATGGAGCAAAGCCATAATCTCAGCAAACAGAACAGAGGTCTCTCCTACACTACCTTAAAACCCAAGTAAAAATTGACCATCACGATCACGTAACAAACCCCCAAACCAGACGGGTCAGATTTCACGCTACCATCAATATTAAGGGCAATCCTCCCTAGACATGGTCTCTTCTTGCACACCTCCCGAGGAATAGAATTCCGCCTGCCACTATAATGACCGTAAGCTGCATTAAAACAGTGTAGTTGGGTCCAAACCTGTCCAGCAAGAACAGATGTTTGACTAATAACATTGTCAAACAATAGCCTATTCCAAGAACACCACTTGGTCCACATAATCATAGGGACAATGATACTACAATTCCGTATGGCCTGCTGACACCAATGATAAAGCATCATTGGATACTGTGGGAATTGTAAATTAACAAAACCACATGTTGTTCATAAGCTAGAAGCATGGGTACAATAGAACAGACAGTGCAAAATAGTTTCCGACTCGGCACCGCATTGCACCATGGACAAATGATTGAGACGTTAATACCTCTACACACAAGGATTTGTCTCACTGGAATGGCCAAATGACAGACTTGCCACAAAAAGAATCGGGAATTTTGAGTTTCCAAAGCCAAGACCAGGCAGGACACATCCATGTCAGTATCATTCCTGCTTTGTAGCAGCCAGTGATATGCATACGAGAAAAGTAAGTACCAGAGATACAATTATCCCAAGTCCAAATATCTTGCATCCCCTCCACCAAAAAAGGATTAATAGAGAGAATATGTTGGACTGCTTGCGGAGGCATCTGAGTGAGAAGCACATTAAGATTCTAAGTATTCAATGATACCAGATCCTTAATACGATAATCAATAATCATGAAAATCAACCATGGGTACCTCATCATATAAATGATGTTTAAAGGCCCCAGGTTCAAACCAGAAACTTGTTTCACCGTCTCCAATCTTCAAGTTGAAACCATCTTCCAATTTTGTTTGGCTGATGAAAGATTTTGAAAAGAAAGAAATGGAATAGAAAGAAGTAGAAGAGAAGAAAAAATAAATAGATTTTTAAGTTGTTTAGATCAAAAGAAACAAAAAAAAAATAGAAGAAAAAAAATATATATATTATAAAGACATACTTGTTCTTAATAATAAATTTGCATAATTCAAAATTAAAAATAAACAAGTCATTTTAATTTTTTAATAGGCCCTACTATTTTTTTTTACTTTTTTACTCATTCTCTTGTCACATAAGGAGAGAGTTTTTTTGTTTGTGTGGGTCCACTTTCTTTTTCTCTCTTCTTCTACTTTTCTTTTTTTTCAAACAACAAAAAAGTTTATTCTCACTTACACTTTTTTTTCACCAATTTCTTTCTTTCTAAAATCCTCTCAAACAAACAATGCATAAGTGCCTTGACAATCGAATTCCACGTATAGGACTCTTTCTGACCACAGGCTTGGAAAATATTTCCCTCCCTCATATATTTAGCTTCGAAAATAGCAACCCAAAGCTGATTTGTGAGCTGTAGCAGATCCCATACAAGCTTATCAAGTAGGGCAATGCTCTGCAGCCTAGCTATACGCACCCCAAATTCAGAAAAATGCTGAAAATGTTTAGACATTAAAAATTCATTTTTGTTTAATGCTTTAATTAATACCAAATTTCTTCAAACACCTTTAAAAAGTTATTGGGTTGTTTAAAAAAAACATTTTTGGAGAGGTTAAGAACTTAGAAATCATGATGCATTTGCCTTTTTGTTCCACAAGACACAAGTCGGATGCGATCAGCTGTGCTTTCAGGGAACTGAATCAATCATGAAACACAAACCAAGATGTAACGAAACGCCAAAACAGCAGAGACTAAGGGCATGTCTAAGAATCCGACTGGAATCCTGCAAACGGCCATTCACACATTTCCAAGTATCAAATGAAGGAAAAATTTGTATCATTGGTGTTGAACAGATGTTTAAATGTGTCAAACAGTTTTCCAAACACACACTAACCGTTTCCCGAATCTTAGCCGGTTGGTATGTGAATCCGAATTTCCTACATTCACTTTTCAACGAATGCACATATTTAGCAATTCAAAACCACTTAAAACCGCTCGATGAAGATCATATTGCTCATATTATATCTCGGTCAATCAACTTAAAACATTCAACATCTCACCTGTCTAATCTTCATCCAACAATTATAAATGTATTACGCACAAAAATAACCGCAACTGATCCTGTTCCGTTGTAATGTTGCTTACATTCTTCCAATCAACGCCACACTAATCCACCGAACATAATAACAAAAGTGAAAGAAATAACTAAATATTTTTATATGAAAGAAAAAGAATAAATTTATTTTTTAAGTACATTTGTTGCTATGGGAACTAAAAAACAAAAGAAAAAGACATAATGATATGATATATATCTACATATCAGAATTGCATCTAACGCGTCAAATAATAAGGACCCAACTATGGTATGGCCTTCTAGAAAGTATTGACAAAGATGGTAATCCCTACTTAGATATCAAAATTGTAGGCCCAATGAATCCTGACTTCCTTTCATTATCTATCACTCACCAGCAAAAGTGGCCGCATCTGTCCTGCACGACAATGAATATCATCAGATGAGTATACCCACATCAGAGTTCTCTCACTTCTCTCTTATATTATTGCCACAACATTGCATCACCCAGGAGCATCCGTACCTCCCCATAAGGGATATAAACAAACAAGCTTCCAAACCAAAAGTTTGTCCTCAATCTTCCGCTCTTTTGGACATAGCTCAAGACGTAAGTTTTTTATAATGCAAGCTATGTAATGGCGTGCTTCCCAAGGTAAATACAGTGCAGTTTGATAAAGAAGCAGTAGCAGCAAGGACCTCCAGGAGGACTGATTGCAAAAGATAAAAGAGTGGGATAGCAGAAAAATCCCTTTTTGTCTTGGTGCAGTATACCATTTGATTTCTAATACTTCAGCTCAGATAGGTGACTGGGGCATGAGCTCAAGATCGATGGGACATTTCTCCCACAAACTGGGGAAGATTTTTGACCAGTTCCAGTGGAAGAATTCTCAGTTTGTTGCATCTGCAAAGTGTTCACTGATGAACTAACTCTGCTTCCCTGGGAATTCGTCTTCAAGTTGCCTCCACTAGGTGGAGTCCCTGCAACTGTTGTACTAAGAGACTGGTTGTTGTTGAATAGCTGTTGCCCTTGGAGTGGCAGGGACGATATGTAATTTCCCCCAAAAGATATTTGCTTATGACCCTGTATAACTCTTCCTTGATCTTGCAAAAAACTTTGGAGGGTTGCAGTAGTAGATGCCATGATAGATGTGTTATGAACCTGAGAATCTGGGGTTTTTACCAAGTTTTTTGACTGGGAACCTTGATTAGAACTTTTGCACTGAGTTTGAGTTTGTGAATAAACCGGGGGAGTGTTTAAAATTTTTGCAGCAGTAGTAGCATTAGTTGATGAGGCTTTATATCGAGTAGCCACAGCAGGTTGCTGCTGTAACATACCATGCTGCTGCTGAAGATGAAGCAGCTGTGGTGGCTGTTGAGAATTTGCAGCATTACTAGACAGAGGCAAACTTGTCGTTGTTGCAGTTGAAGTAATGGAACGACTAGGCCAGTTTCCATTCATGGGAGATGAAACAAAGTTAAGATTCTTTGAAGAATTATCAAAAACAAGAGTTGTTGGCCTGTTGGTTGATGGCTTCCCAGAAGTGGTTTTCTTTTCATCATCTCGGTGAGAAGAATTACCTCCAGTCTTCCCTTCCGTAATGGGATACATCTTTTGCTGAGTCGCATGAGATGTACTTGTAGCATGATATGCAATATCAGGCAGGCTCTGAAATATCACTGGGTTTTGTGCCATGGTTGAGAAGTTAAGATTTGAAGGAACACTGGTCCCATTATAAGCAGCAAAGGAAATTGCATATGCTTGAGATGGAATATGCTCAATTCCCCCCTTCAAAGCCTGTTGCAGTTGCTGCTTGTCACCAAAATTTCCACTGTTGCCACCAACACTATCTGATGTTGCAGGTGGCGTGAAAGAAAGGCTCAGTGGCTGAATTGGAATCGTGAAGTTTTGCCCAAATACATTCTTTTGGGAGTAAGCTGTACCACTAGCAGCAGATGGAGCATTCTCCCCAGCCATCCCAGTCTCGTGCTTGCGAGGATGAGATTGTGAGGTGTGCTGCTTTTGTGACTGCTGTAGTTGCATAGTTGTGGAGGACAAAATATTGTTGCTGTTACCTTGCATTCCCTGTGACTGCTTATGAGATGATGATGAAACACTAGAAGTGCTTGCATTAAGATAACTAGGTTGAACCAGTGGTTGGGAGTGAGGATGCTGTTGTGGATACTGAAGCGGGTGGAAGATCTGAGAAGAGTACAAAGGCCCATTGAGCATAGGTGTTGATTGCGCAGGGCTTGCACCTCTGATAGCTGCAGATGCTCCAAGGGGAGTTGAAAAGTGGAATGGATACCCACTATTCGGAACTATTGTCATATATGGAGCTTCATTGGCTGCCAAATTTGGGTAGCTAAAGCTCATCGCAGCAGCAACTGCTGGCAGTGGCAGTGTTGAAGTACCAAGAGATCCAGCTGCTGAACTGTGGAATTTATTAGACGAGGAAGCACTGCTAGCGTTGTTCACACCACCAGCCTGACCAGTACCCGTTATTACAGATGCCTGATGATGGCCCGGAGGAATTAGGAAAGCAGGACCATGCTACATTCAAAGTTAAAACATATGACTTTCCAAAATAAAATATGACATCCTATTATTGAACTGTATAGAAACTACTGGAAGACAAGATCATACCACTATATTTCCAGAAGACCCTGAATGTGGACCTTGCTGAAGCACAAGCTGCTTCATTTGTGTTAAATCCATTGGGTTGGCAGGACCAGAACTTTTAATTGCAGCAGCCCATCCCTTTTCTGCTGCAGCATTTTGGTTCAAGCCTGGTGACTGTTTATGAGACTGCTTCCCAACAACCACACTTTCAGCAGAGTGCATTCGATTGACATTGTTGGGCTTTGTGTCACACATAGAACCACAGCCAATTGCTGATGGCAAAAGGGTATTCATCTTTGTGCACTGCTGGTGCATGAAGATGTTACGAGCAATGTAATCATGGGTTGCACATCTCTTTGGCCGAGGTTGAGACAGAACAAAGTTTCCATGCTGGATGTTTGAATTATGCAGGAAATATTAACAACACAGATCCATATTACAGGCAGAATGTGAGAAGGTTGACACTAGTGAGAATAAAGAAACGAATTAAACAAGTACAACAAAATACGATTTAGTGAGAAATTACATTACCTGTGGGGCTGTCAACAGTACTGTGGTTTTATCTGTCTTCACAATTGTCCCCAAGGGCGGCATGCATCTGCAAATCACAGTTACTGATCTTAGAAAAGCAAAGTCACAATATTCACATGACCAATCATTAAGTAAAATCAGATACGGATCCAAATGAGGAAAAGAAAAAGAAAACGTATTCCGAGGGTAATAAATGGTCTAGTACCCAAGAGAAAAGAGACTGCTTGGCCTTTCAGATACAGCCGTTGACAAAGACATTGAACTACATTGAACTGAAGAAGTAAAGAAGTGTAAGAGACCTCTATTCAACAAGAAAGCCAAAAATCAGAGTTCGCAGGTGGTACTGTATACTTAATTAATTATATCAACAAAATTAAAAAAGAAAAAAGAAAAACTATCTCAAGTTACCAGTTTTCTCCAGTTTGGGATTTGTTGATGTGGTAGTTGGTTGTTCCTTATTCCTATCCTGCTCCCCCAATTCCTGGCTCGTCACTAGGTCATTATGTTTATTCGGCTTCTCCAAATCAAATTTCTTCTCCACCTCTTCAATTTCTCCCAGTGTTTTCTCCTTCTTTACAAAACTCTCTACCTTGTCTTCAACCTTGACGCCGTCTTCACCCCTTGATAAGTTATCCCTTTCTGGGGATAAGGTCACAGGAGGAGGAGCCTGTAGTTGGAACAAAGGCATTCATCTTCAGATATTTGACAGCAAAAACCAAGGGAGATGCAGAAATAGGAATGCGAACCAGAAGGATCCTCACCATCAGATCAATCTCAAACTCGTGTTGGCCGTTGTCCCCCGGAACATCATCATTCATCCTAGTAAAATTCAGCAACAAGAAAATGGGGTCAATAATGAGTTACCTCAATAAGTAAATCAAATAACAATAAAAAAGAAAGTTGGGTCCTTTTTTTTTTTGGGTTTCAACGCTCACCCTCTGGTAGAAGCACAATTGTGTTTATCAACATCCAACTTGGATTCTGATCTTCCATATGCAGTTTCCCCACATCCAGCACCTGAATTCAAATTATCTTCCTCGATGTCTTGTTTTGGACCCTGGGACGACCCAATTCCATGACCACCCGACATCCTAGGCGATTCGGGTGAAGGTTTCTCCGTTTTCACATGTTGCTCGCTTTTGATTCTGACTGACTCGGCAGTTGAATTGTTCGGAGGTAGAGTGAAAGAAGAACTGTAATCTTCCACTTTCTTCTTCTCTGCTAATAAAATGCCAACGGAAGAAAATATCAGAAAAAAAAATGAGAGGAGGGAGAGGCATAAAAAGAAATTAGAAAATTTCCATGATCTGATCCGAAAATTCAACCCACCCGCATCAATGGAAGGAGTAGCGCTCCGCGGTGGACGCGAATCGCTTGCTTCGACCTTTTGCGAAGAAGAAGAATCGTGATTCTGGGAAGTTCTTAAACCGTAAAGAAGCTCGGCTATCTCAATCTCGATGTCTTCCTGATTCGACGAAGACGGAACCCGAGTCTTCGGCCCAGTCGATTTCTGCAACAAAACTCATTCGCTCATTTTTTTTCCTCACAAAAAGAACAGATCGAAAAAAAAAAAAACAGAAGAGAAAGCAAAGGCATCGCAGACCATCTTCTTGGGAAGGGAAACATTGGAAGAGGAAGGCGACGCAGCTTCAGCACTCTGCTCCTCAACCCAACTGTGATGCGGTCTTTTCACAGAAGCTGAGGGGAAAGAAAAAATCAGTGTCAGGGAGGGACCAAAAAACAAGTGGATTTTGATTTTTGAATGAGAAGAATTTTGATAAGACCTGAACGAGTCCTCCGGGGGACTGTGGCGCCGATGACTTCGTCGGTTACGTTCCGGTTCCGTCCCCGTTGGTTGTGATCGGATGCGGACGACGCAGTATTGGAAGAATGCATCCGCGCGTCTTGTTCATTTCCCACACTCTCTTCTTCGGTGCTGTGAGAGTTACACCCTCTCCTCCTCTTCGACCATTCTCTGTCCCTCTTATTATTATTATTAGCCTTCAACGTCACCGTCTCTCGCGCCTCTTCCTCTGTCACACAAACGCAAATCGGATAAGAGTAATGAAAAATGAAAAAAAAAAATGGAAAAGGAAAAAGGCTAATCGTACGAGAAGAGCCTCGGAGGGAGATAGTAGGGTGACGGCGTCGAGGGAAGGGATTTGCAGGCATGGATGAGGACGATCTTCTTGATTCTCTGGTTCGGTCCATGGCGAGTTTGGGGTTTCTTCTTCTTGTCGTTGTTGTTGTTCTCTCATGTAACCAAAGGCGGCGAAAAATCAGAGACCGAGAATTGGATGCGGCACCGGAATCCCAGCACAAGCGGCGGCGAAAGGCTCGGATTCCTTTGACACCGAAAGGAGTAGTGCTGTTTTCTGCTCAACAAAATGCTCCCACCTCCTTCTCCCTTTCTTTTCGCTTTTGGATCAGTTTGCTTCTCTTACTTTTCTTTCTCATCTGTCCCTTCTCAAAACACCAGACCAAACTTCACTTCTCCATCCTTTTTCTATTTTTTTTATTATTATATTATATAATAATATAAAAATAATAAATAAATATTGTTATGACTTACGAGCTCGTTATCTTCTCTTTTTTATGTTTTTATATATTTCGCTTTCACACTCACGCGAAAGCTACTCGAGACTCAGGATCATTAGCGGGCGGCTGGGATTTCGTGGTGAGGCTTCTCGCTCGAGCCCTGCCGTTGGATGACTGCGAGATCGGACGGTCACGGGCCTCGTGGCTTGCCGGTGCCTACATGGCACAGACGTCCTTGTCGGGGTGGAATAATGATATCAGCACTGCGCCATGTGTCACTTTATTTATATCTTTTCCAATTTTCTATTAATTTCATAATTTTTTCTATTAAAAAGTTAAATAAGAAAGTTCCACTCACACGCATTGAACTGGCGCGTGCTACGAAAACGCATCAGTGGACAAATAGTTGTGGCAGGGTCACGGTGGGGTACAGGACACGTGTAGATGGGCTATTAGTCGGAAGGCGTAGAAAAATATCTTGTGCTACTGCCACGGTAGAAATTAAATATATTTTAAATTATTAATTTAAGAAAAACCCTGGTACAGTACATTACAAAGAAGAAGAATATGACAGTGCTGGGCTGGCGTTTGCTTTCACTCAAATTAATATACTTTTGATTGTATGATTAATTAAATTAAATGAATTAATTAATATACTGTTGATTTTTTTTTTGGTACATAATAATATAGTGTTGATTGTATTAATTAATTAATAATTACATTCTTTTTACTTTCATATATTACTATTTTATATATATTAAATTAATTAATTACATGCTTTGAACAATTTTATCCTATTCATCATCATATAATATTTATTTAAAAACTTTATTTTATTAAAGTAAAATAATTGAAGATAATACTATAATACATGAACCATTTTTTTTTTTTAAATATGTGAAAGTATAATAAGAATGAGTTAAATAAAATTTGTACCACTGAGCATGTAGATTAATTGGCAAGAGATTGTTTTAGCTTAGCTAATGTTCTCAAGTTCGAATTTTAGGTATGTAACTACATTAAATACTTGGAGAAATGGCTTTGTAGCCCATGGTGGTCCTATCGAACTTAAGCAATAGTGGTTCTATGCAACTTAAGCAAGATTGCTTTTAGTAAAAGATATTTGTGGTCTCTATTAAAAAAATAAAATAAAAATTTGAATTTTTTTTATTAAAATATTTTTAGATCACTTCGCAACATGTTTAAATTTAAAAAAAAAATTATTTTTAAAAGAATTATTAATAAATTAATAAAAATAAATAATAAGTATTAACTATTACTCTATGATAAGTTCAATTTAATACAACCATGAACCATCATCTCCCGTAGAAGAATTTGAAATGGTTTCCTCGAGAACACCCGCCATTAGAAAACCCAACTAAAAAACATGGCACCGCCAACGAACTGCCACTGCTTTGTCTTTCCTAGCCAACTCGCACGCGCAATTATTAAATTTTCGGGTCTTGTTAAAATATTAATAATAATTTTCTTTTATTAAAAATTACAATGGGAGTAAATTACGGTGAAGATACTAATAATATTTTTAATGAAAATTTTACTTTTAGTTTTTTAATCAATACTCTTAAGACATTAATTAATGAGAAAATAATATGCACACCGACTATATAAAGTGTTTTTACACAGTTCTCGAATCATAAACTACTATATATAATAAATCACCATGTGTAATAAGTTTAGTGACTTTAATAATAATTATTTTACAAGTCATACCAAACATAATTTCTAATTAATTGATAATGTAAAAATTTTTACACTAATAATACATACTTATTAAACTTTTAATTAATATTTACTTCAATCTTATTTTACCCTTAAAATCCATATTCACAATATCTTTTATTTGAAATAGTTGTAAAACAACAACAAATAAAATATTAATGTTTATATATATACAATGTTATCTTAGGTAATACACCATTCCATTGTATTACATGTCACCAGTGAAAAACAATCAGGTTTGTAAGTGGATAGATTTTTATATTGGAGAAAATTTAAATACAGTTTCTTAGGTGTTGTTTGTACTATTTTCGAATTAGAATTGAAATTTCACCTTAGTAATCAACATAATTCTTTAATGCAAATTTTTATTATACAGATTATCGAGGTAAAATTTCAATCTTAAAGGACTATATCTAAGTTTTTTTCTTTTATATTACTTAATATAAATAACAATAATATATCAAATAAATCAAATTATTAAATGCGATTTTATTGATCATTGTACTTAGAATAATAATTGAAAAAATTAAAAGTAAAAATTTGTATGAAAAAGTGTAACATCTAATATCATATATTTATCATGGTTTTTAATAAAAATTTCATTTATTGATTTATTAATTATTCTTCAAATAATATATAGTGAAATCTTTATTAAATTTAAGGCAATAATGGCAACATGTTTGGTTAATGCTACTGAGTGCGTGTCATTTACTCAGGAACACTCGACAATTGAGAGGGGGCGGTAGTGACGGGCAACTGTAACCTTGGCACCGATACCTTAGATTTTGCATCTGCCCGTGGTGGTGTTTGGGGCCCCCGAAAGAGTGGGGCACGGGTTGCCGTTGCATGGACATCTTTTAATATCTTTGCAAACACCACTACACATGTAATTAATTAATATCTTTAATTTTAAACCAAATTTTCGTGCAGTTGAAACTGTTCTACCCATATTACCTTAAAATAATTGTTCCACCTATTAGTTAGCATTGCAAATCTTTTTACCGATTTCTTTATTCAAATGATAAGACCATCATGGGGTTGCTTTGAGAACTGAAGTTACATATTTAAGTGAATTTAATTTTGTCATGTAGGCAAAGTTTCCTTTTCATTCATGCATGATTGCCACTTTCAGTAACTGATGAATTCAATTGGACTTGATAACGTAAAACTAATCATACAAAAATAGATTTTTTTACCCTTTAAAGCATTGAATGTTCTCATATCCGCGGTTGAGTGTTGAATGTCTAACTCGGAAAACCGAATCGTGATAGACACCATGGCTCTAACTGTCATCATGTCTTTTGAATTCAGCATTACAAAAGTGTAATGGTTCAGCGGCCTGTATTTGGTGCTAACTTATAATGTTATCACACGTCTAGGATTCATTGTATTAAACTAATAAAAGAACTATAAGTTGATTGGGTGCTTTGGGTGAGTGGCAACAAATAGCAGGGGTAGCGTGAAGTGAAATTTAAACTTTGATGGATTTTTATTTTATTTTTTGGTTCTTTTATCAATTACCACGGTATTTTTCTTCGATTGTTTCAACCAAAGAAAAGGCAACGTTCATTATTATTTTCTAGATAGAGAATCTCGAAAGCTTTAGCCCATCAAATCAAATTAAATAAAATCTCTTCCCATCCGTGCAGAGGTAGATATTTAGATGATAATGAGTAACTCAATTTTTTTTTTTTAGATTTTATTTAAAAAAAATAAAGACGTTAAGTCAAATATATATTATTCTTACCAAATTTGACAACATTCTATTACTGCTGCTCAGCAGGTGAAAGATGTCCCTTTGTCCTTTGTCTTCTGCTATCTCTAGGTTGGCAAGAGTGGTATCTACAAAAATATTATGACACTCAAATTAGGAAAGTGTGTAAATTAGAGATTGCAAGCACTGTGTTGAGATTTGGGTTAGAATGCTTGCATTTGGGCCAGATATACCTCATTGATCAGTCATTAGTAATAGGCATAGTTACCTGATTTTATCGTCATAAATGCATGACATCAAGGGCGTAATCTTCGAAATCCCTAGCTACAAGGCAATCCCATGACTCTCGCTGTGTTTCCTATTTTGGGGTCAAGCTAAGGTGGGCTCAAAGGGTGTCGTAATGACACCTCGGCCACTGGTCGATGTGAGTTCTCGTTAAGGGTGAAAATAGGCCAGGCTTCCTACCAGGGACCTATGGCCTGGCTTATATAAGGCCTAGCCTGACCTGGCTTGTTTATTAAAAAAGCTAGACTTATGCTTTTTAAAAAACTTATTTAGGTAAAAAGATCAAGCCTTAAGCCTTAAAAAAATCCTATTAAGTCTAATAGGTCAATCTATATATATATATATATATATATATATATATATATATATATATATATAATACATATATTACATAGAATAATATAAAAGAATGTATAATTCTTAACAAGCCTTTTTAGACCAACAGGCCTACTTAGGCTAATAAGTCTATCAACCTTTTTATAAGTCTTACAAGAAAATAGGCTTTTAAACAGGCTTACAAGCCAGGCTTTTATGCAAGCCAGGCTCAGGCCTTTGAAAAAGGCCTATTACGGGTAAATAGGTCAGGCCTAAGCTTTATCTTTTTAATGAAGATCAGGCTCAGGCCTACCAAAGCCTGGCCTGGTTTGGCCTATTTCCACCCCTAGTTCTCGCCTTGTTGTCAAGGTGTTGTCTCCTCTTCTCGACGAGGTCTGCTTGGACACATACTTGCCATTAGTCATGCCAAATTCAGACAGTACATATATGTTTTTAAAAAAAATCTTAAAATAAGTAAACAATATATTTTTTATAAAGGAAAAAATAAATTATTTAAAAAAAAACTAAAGATGGTTTGATATGAGAAAACATTTTATATTTTCTTTATTGCTTTTATTTTCAATTACAAAAATATCATCTTTTTTGGATTTTCTTTTAACAAAAAAAAGAAGTTAAATCAAATATATATTATTCTTGCCAAATTTGACAACATTCTATTGCTGCTCCTCAACAGGTGAAAGATGTCCCTTCATCTTTTGTCTTCTTCTATCTCTAGGTTGGTGAGAATGGTACCTACAAAAATACTGTGACACTTAAGTTAGGAATAGAGCTGTGAAAATGGGTCCGGCCCGATAGGCCGGCCCGCTTAACCTGCAAAAGGGTTGGGTTTGACTTAAAAAAATACAACCTAAAAGAAACCGGGCCATTTTGGCCCGGCCTGTCTGGCCTAGCAGGCCACAAGCTGGCCTGGTATATAATAAAAAATATTAATATACTTAGAAAAAATTTTAAAAAAAGGGTCACACATGTTTGTAAAAAAGAAAAATTAACATGAATACTACATTTTGTAAATAAAATTCGCTTAAACATATATTTTTAATGAGACTATTAAGTAATTAAGTTAATTAAATATGAATAAAAATGTTCGTTTATGCTAGAAAGTATGTAGAATTTAATTTTAAATATTTAATATGATTTAAATAATTTAATTTAATATATTTTTTGGCAAAAAAATAATAATTAAAATAGATAACAAGTCCGAAAAAAATTTAGGCCAAATTCGCCTAGTGGCCCGCATGGGGCTGGGCTGGACTAGAAAAAAAGTAGCTCGAACACAAACCAGGGCAGGCCAGCCCGGCCCGCTAAAGAGGAATGGCCCGCTAGGCCGGGCCGGCCCACCTAATTTGACAGCTTTAGTTAGGAGAGTGTGTAAATTAGAGGTTGCAGGCATTGTATTGAAATTAGGGTTAGAATGCTTGCATCTGAGCCAGATATACCTCATTGATCAGCCATTAGTAATAGGCATAGTTACCTGATTTTATCGTCATAAATGCACGACATCAAGAGCTTGATCTTCGAAATCCTTGGCCACAAGGCAATCCTATGATTCTCGCTGTGGTTCCTATCTTAGGGTCAAGCTGAGGTGGGCTCGAAGAGTGGCACAAGGACACCTCAGCCACTGGTTGATGTGGGTTCTTGTTAGGGGTGAAAATAGGTCAAGCTACCTGTCAAGGACCTATGGCCTGGCTTATATAAGGCCTGATTTATATAAGGCCTGACCTAACCTAGCTCGTTTATTAAAAAGGCTAGGCTTAGGCTTTTTAAAAATCCTATTTAGGTCAAAAGGTCAAGCAATAGGCCTTTAAAAAAACCATATTGAGCCTAATAAACCGGCCTATTTATATACATATGTAATAAAATATTATTGTATTATATATTCATAATTATATATAATACATATATTACATATAATAATATAAAAGAATGTATAATTCTTAACAGGTCTTTTTAGTTTAATAGGCCTTTTATACCAATTGGCCTACTTAGGCTAATAGACCTATCAGTTTTTTTATAAGTCTTATAAGAAAATAGGCTTTTAAACAGGCTTACAAGCTAGGCCAAGCTTTTATGTAGGCCAGGTTCAGGCCTTTGAAAAAGGCCTATGACAGGTAAATAGGTCAGGCCTAGGCTTTATCTTTTTAATAAATGTCAGGCTCAAGCCTACCAAAACTTGGCTTGCCCTAGCCTATTTCCACCCCTAATTCTCGCCTTATTGTCAAGGTGTTGTCTCCTCTTCTCGACGAGGTATGCTTTGACGCATACTTGCCATTGGTCATGCCAAATTCAGACAGTACATATATGTTTTTAAAAAAAATTCTTAAAATAAATAAACAATATATTTTTTATAAAGGAAAAAATAAATTATTTAAAAAAAAAACTAAAGATGGTTTGATTTGAGAAAACATTTTCTATTTTCTTTATTGCTTTTATTTTCAATTACAAAAATATCATCTTATTTTCATTTTATTTCTTGTTTTCAAAAGTTTGTATAGGAAATAATTTCTTCATGACATGGAATTAGATATTTTGTGAAGTAGCATCTGGTAAATAATTGCTTCATAACATGGTATCAGATACTTTGTGACCCTTCAAAGTTCGACCCTTGTAGTCTGCCTAGGCCTTAGTTGCACCAACCTTCTTTTCGAAGTAAGGCCATGTAACATCCCTAAAATAGGCTAATATCAATTATGTTAATAATAGATAAATAATTGTATTTTATGATTGTTTTATGAGTGCTCTGTATTATATAAGACTTTGTTTTGTTTTATGATGTAGTATTGGACTAGAGTTAGACTAGAGGAGAAAAGGTTCCCTAAGGCCCAATAAGATCTCCCCACCCTTCTAAGGCCCTAAAAAACGCACACACACTCACTTTCACTCCTAAGAGAAAAAGAAAGAAAACAAAGATAAAAAGGAAAGAGAAGAGGAAGGAGAAAAAGCAAGGAACACCCACACACTCAATCACTCTTGGAACCCATTGTGAGTGCTTCGTCTTCGTCTTCTTCCCCTTCACCCTCTTAATCATGTGGTTTTGTGACTAGATTTTGGGTTTTGAGTTTTGAACCCTAACAAAGGGGATTTTGGTATTTTTCGTAGTTTTGCATGATTGATGAGTTGTTTGATGTTGAGTTGATGTTTAGAGGCATTTAAGACATTTTTTGAACCATATATGATGAATTTGGACCCTTGGGTGGTTTGGGTTAGCCTGGAATGCGCAGAAATTGCAAAAGTCGTGACTTTGCAAAATCGCGTTGTGGCTGAGCAAAAATTGTACTTTCAATGAGCGAGAAAAAGTCTGGCCAAGGAAAATATCTCCAAAGATAGGTCTCGAAAATTTGTGTAGGCTTGCTAAGCGAGAGTAGGCCTCGCTAATTGAAAATTTGACTCTATAAAGGGTGTTTTTCCTTCGCTAAGCGAGAACTACCCTCGCTGAGCGAGAAAGGTTCTAGAGAACAAGTCTAGGACCCCTGTACATGTTCGCTAAGTGACTTTTAGGTTTGCTAAGCAACAGGGTCTTTCTCGCTAAGCGAGGCCATGCCTTTGCTAAGTGAGAGACCCCTGGAACTACATATTATTCATACCATTTTATAAGGTTTTATTAATATTGATGCATACTGAAATGCTATTTGAGGACATGATTTAAACATATAGGATTATTAAGGAGTCTCCATTAGGGAAAAGAGGTTAATAACCCTTCCGGACGCCAATGGAAGACTGAGTGTTTATATAAAGAAAAAGATGCATGCTAAGACTAAGGTACCCTCTTTGGGTGAATGGGCGGAGTTCCGTCACTTCCCATTCCCCTAAAAGCTAGTGGCTAAACCCCTCGGACTAGAGAGGTATATAAGTACGAGGTCATGGCATAAGGACAAGGGGGACGCTCCTTGAAAGTTTGAGCTTAATTCTTTGCCGTAGGACGGAAAAGAGAAAAAGATTAATGTTAAGCATGCAAAAAGTGAATGTTTAAGTTATGTTTATGAATATGCAAAGGGTTAAGAAAAGTTTTAGATAAATGGTGTATTCATAAGGCATATCTATATTGTTGCATGTTTATAACACTCACTGAGACATTGTCTCATTAGTTTAGTTTCATGTTTTTGATTGAACAGGTTACAGAAGGAGATGAAGTGGCTTAGAAAATATTCATATTTGTATAGTGATATCTTCCTAAGCTAGGTTTTGAAAGATAATGATGTTTTGCTATATTCTTTTGTAAAGTGTTCCCTTAAGTATGGGGATCCCCCTTATGATGAATGTGATTATGTTATTTGAGAAGCATGTATGACCCTGAACAGTGAATTTCTTGAGTAATGGCATCACATATTCTGATATCTTTATATGTATGTTTCTAGTATCCACACTCTAAAGATTAAAATGTATAAGCTTAAGGTAATACCGTTTATGGTGTTACAGGTCACACTTAAGCCTTTTTGTCAAGCTTGCCTAGGTCTTAGTTAGACCAATTTCTGTTTCAGAGTGAGGCCACACTTAGGTCTTTTTGTCAAAGTCTATCTAGGTCGTAGTTGGACTGACCTTCATTTTGGAGTGAGGTCACACTTAGGTCTTTCTGTCGAAGTTTACCTAGGTCTTAGCTGGACCAACCTCCGTTTCAAAGTAAGGCCATGCCTAAGTCTTTTTGTCAATTAAGACCTTCCCTCTAGGTGTACTTCCAAGGGAGGCTGAGTAGTAGTTTACTTGATGTCAAGGCACACCACTGGTCACAATTTTCTTTTATTGCTTACCTGGTGGGACCGAGTTCATGAGACATTTGGTTTGTGGACTAAAACGAAGCTTGGGCTATGTACGACTTCTACTTTGACTTTGTACTAGCCTTCACACTTAGGGGAGAATTTTCTTATTGTCCTGTTTGAACTTTCCTTAGCAATCATTTGCAAATTGATAAACCTCACAATGAAAGAATTCAATTGACTTTTTTGTAAATAATTAAGGTAATAAAAACTTAAGAATATTAAAAGGAGAATGCTCAAAACATCTGTGTTGGAACTATATTTGAGAAACTGCTCAAGTCCCAAATTTTGTGCTTATTGAAAGGCAGGAAGTCAACATTTTTCCACTAGTACTTTCTTTCTTTTCAACATGTTCAGATAATACAACCCACCATGTTCCTTAGCAACTTCAATTGTCTTTCCTATTGGCAAGACCCTAAAAACAATGTGAGTGAAGAAATGTTACTGAACATTTCAAATCATAGGTAAGTTTGTGTATGGAAACAAGATTATTTGAGAGCCTAGGAACATGTAGAACATTATCAAAATACAAAAAAGGAGGAAGTTTGATACTTCTCCAACTAGTAACTAAACCATAGGATCCATTAGTCATAGTAATGTATTGTTTACCGATAAAGGTGTAGTAGGATACGAAATATAAGGATAGGGAGACATACGCTCAATAACACTAGAGTCAATAATCCTAATATTCTTAAGTTTAGTAATATTAAAATAACTCTTATTAGTTATGGTCAATGAGCAAGTGTAAAATGACTTACTAAAAGCATTTAGCATAGTTCGTGAACACTCAGGTTCATCTTTGCATAGTCCCAATATTTCCTCTTTTATGAGTGACACATGTGGGCTTTCAATAACAATCTTTGAGTTAAAGACTATTTGGTTAGCATGCATTGGTTTAGAATTATTGAATCGTCCAAGGACCTTTCTCCTTATCATGTAATTTAAAACAAGCATCCTTTGTATAGTTAGACCATTTGCAATGAGGACACCAAGGGTTGTCATGATCATAGTTAGATTTTCCAAAGGTCTTCCTAGAATAGAATTGTAGCCTTTTTCAATAACTAAGGTTGAGCCTTCAACAAAATTACCCTTATCCCACATAATTTTCCTTTAATTATCCTTACCTCAAATGGTATAAAATACATCTAAAAGAGAAAGGAATTTTATTCCCTTATCCAAAATGTGAACATGAATTAGGCTATATTTAAAATTCAAGTCAAAGAGAAATTTAAAATTCCTCGTTTTCTCAATAAACATTGTTTATGTGGTAGAGTCTTTGAGGCACATCATATTTAAGTTTTGGTATTGATCTAGCTTTATCCATAAGCCTTTCCAACACTCGTGGTAATCAGTTATTGAAAGGTTATCTTGTTTGATATTAAAAAATTTATTCTTTAACTTGTGACATGTTGCAATACCATTCCACATGGTGTACCATTCTCTAACTGATAACATGTTGCAATACCCATCACCTAATTTGAGCCTAGTAACATTAGGCCAATGTGTTTGCTTTATTTATTTGTGTGGGCCTAAATAGCCTTAATGGGGCCTAGAGACTAGAACAATAAGTAATTATAGAACTAAAGAAAACAATCATATCCCAATTACTGTAATTATGATAATTAATTACAAATAAATACAAAAATAACAATTATGAAAAATATTTATTTCCTAATCACTATAATTACAATAATTAATTAATTACAAATAAATTGAAAAATTCAGAAACCAATAATCCTTGCTAACAGATGAATGATGTTTATCCCTAACCCAAATCCTAAATTTTTATTAGGTTAATTCTTTCTATCCTACCTTGTTTTTAGACTCAAATAGACCTGATAATAAATGGGTCAAATTAAAACCATGTCTATTTAAGATATGACTAAGTTGACCTGAAATACAAAAAAAAATAAAAAATCAAAAGGTGATCATAAAATCAATCACTAAACATGGATTCCAAGTTAAATGTTTTATATTATTATTTTGTATATAACAGTCTCATCTTTAACAAAATCAACAATTGACATTTGAGTATCACCCTCAACGAAAAATGCGTGTCTTCCAAATTTATATACAATAAGAATTAAATTTTTACAAATTGCACATGTTTTTCTTAATATATAACTAGTATTTTGGCTTATGTTTTGCATAGGAAAAAATTTATTATTATATAATTAAATTTATAAAAAATAAATTTTTTGAATATATAAATTATTTTATAATTAAAATTTATAATAAATAAATATTATGAATATATAAATTATATTTTATATTTACAATGAACTGTTTAAATTACGATATAAGGTTATTTTTAACTATTAATAATTTCATTTAAAAAATCCTAAATTCAATTTAGAGATAAGGATAAAAGAGGATAAATTGAAAGTAATAGATAGTTGAGATGATTGAGAGAGAAATTTTTTGGTTAGTTGTGAGATGGTGTGTGAAATGTACCTCCAAAAGAAAGATTATTGAGAATGTCAATTAAGAGAGTGAGGAAGATGAGAGTGAGAGTCTCAATTTCCAAGTTGTGTATTCTAATTTCTTGTATAAGAGTAGATCATAACAACTGAAATACCATGACAAATATGAAGTAGACAAGCTTTGGATAAATAGACAAAAACTACTATGTGTGTTTCTAACTACTAAAAATGGATTCTTATACTTTCTAAGCCTTTTTTTTTTTTTTGCTAGAGTATTATTTAAGGTATTGATGTGTAGAGCATTTTTTTACCAATATGTAAATGGATATTGGGTGAAGTAACTCAAGATTAACCTAAACACGTCCTAACCCAATGTCGAATCACTTATTAATCACGTCCTTTTTTCTTCCGCGAGATAAAGGTTAAATAAACATCAAAACCATAGAGTCAAACCATACCTAGTCTTAAGAAAGATTATATAGAAGATATGTAAATAAAATTAATCACCAATATCTATGGTGCATGACACTAAGGCCAATGGTATTCTCATTTTACTTGAAATATAAAGGAATTTGAAATACACAAATTCATTTTATATATAAAATTTATTATATACAATCATATATAGAAAATTTAAATAAATATGGTATTATTTGGTTCCGTTCCCTAAAAAATTATTGGTTTTAATTTTCATATTTTTTAAATTTTGTTAAAATAATTTATGTCAATACATAGATGTGACATATATTTAGTCATATTACATTAATTAATAATCATTATAAGGTTATAAGGTGACATAATTATACGTATGTAACATAATCATTAAGTAGTGATAAAAGTTATTTCTAAAAGTTATTAAGACCAAAATTAAAAAAATATACTAAGACTACAATAAATCATATTTTCAAGACTAATAACATTTTTACTTCTTTTTTTTGTCATCATATTATAGGTGTGAAGTATTCTCTAACTTTGCCGATAACTAATTTCTGCTGGAGAATCTAGTTGGCTTATGTTCTAGGGTTTACATATACTGACAGTTGCTGTTATAATTGGAATGGAGAAAGTTTTTTCTTCAATAAAAAAAAAAAAAAGCAATATTGATTGGTTATGTATCAACTTTGATTTTCTTATCTCATTAAGAAAAAAATCGTTTTAGATTCAAAATTCAAGAATAATTTATAAATTAATAGTTAATGGTTGTGATTTGACTACCTTTAGTAAAATCTTCCTTTTTAACTACATTTTTTTTATCTACAAAGTTTGAACTTGAGACTTTACTTAAGGGATTTAAGTTCAATTTCACTCAAAACAACAACATATTAGGATATAATTAAATAATTAAGTAAAAACATGTTCCGCCATGCAAAATGTCTTTATTATTGTTGGAAGACCTTGGGACTACGCATTATTAAGTCCTTAATTTAATCCATCTTTACATCGGACAAGACAAGGAGTATTTAATGCAAGAACGATGCAAATCAAAACGTATATTATCTTTTTCTATTAAAAAAACAAACAAACAAACATTATCTTTCCCCCAAAAGAATAATAAAAGCGCAAGTTATTGCGTACTATACTATAGATATTATAAAAATACATTGCTTGCACAAAGTTATAGTCCCACGCACAAACTATTATTCAAGTTTATAAAATTGGAAAAGTTATCACACATAATCCCTTATTGGCTCAGACACTCCTTTAATTTGAATATATATGAAACATATGATATGAAACCCTAGGAGAAAGATCCACTCTTCCTTCCACTCGTTCTATTCTTTAAGTTTATTGCTCCTATTGCTCTCATCATGATTAAAATATACAACGAAGCTTTTATGCACCTTCAATTAGATTTAGTTATTAATTAATGGATTCTACCCGCCTACACATGCATTACCAATGACTTTGGGGATATTAGTATAATACTTTTTATTATTATTAAAGTAGCTTGTATTGTTGACCTAAGCTACTTTCTCTACATATAATATTCATTTTAACGAACGCGCACAGCTAAAGATATATTAAAACAATAAAAACATATAAGAAATGTAATTTATACAACAATTCATATAACAATTTATACAATATGTTTTTTGTGTCTATCTCTCTCTTACATATTATTTATTATATCTCATAATGATAGAAAGAGATAGACAAGAAAGTATTATTATACAAATTGTTGTATACATATCATATCTCAAAATATATTAGTGGGTTAAAACGAACGGATTCATTCAGCTTTAAAATAATAGTATAACCAAGCAAGAGATCTAATATCTAATTAATTTAATTTGTTGTCTGCATAGACACAACTAGAAATATTGGAGTAATAATTTTATATGAACATAATATGGAGTTGGCCACCATTGGTAGCTCCACGTTAGAGAGGCATTATGAATAATAATTACTTTTGGGAATGTGAAATTATCTGGTTGCTAATTAGTCGTGGAAGTCACCATGATTAATAAAAACAATACTAAATTTATTTTTTCAAAGCCCCTAAGGTGATTGTTCCCTCATGGCAGGTTTTACTTGATAGAACTCTTTCCTAATTTAACTTGCTTGGGTGTAACGTGATCCAAATTATTGAAGGCCTCAGGTGTGTTTTCTATTCAGTTCCAAGTGATTCGTGTTCTCATTTATTTGTGTGGGTTGCCACTTTTTTACCCGTGTATGGTATTATTTTTTTTGTTGGTTAGTTTGACATTGATTCAACCATTCCAAAATACTTGGCACTTTGTTGTAAGCAATGTTGTCAAACTCAAGGATCGTAAAAGGATCGAAAAGGGGGTAAAAGATCGTAACTTGACGATCATAACTCGAATTGTAAGAGTTACGTGTATATGCAAAATTATATTTATACACATGCATATACATAAAAAATAACATAGACAAGAAAAATAACTCATAATAAATCATAAAGATTAAGATCCAATACATAACACACAACTTAAAATAGGTTCACAAGTCTTAACAGTTAACATAACTCATAATAAGTTCATAATTACTTAATACAAACACACTAGACTAGGAGATCATTCAAATTAAAATCAGGATAGTCATCCTCCATATGATCTTCATCCTCGTTAATGGCATCTCCTCCACCTTCATCATCATCAACAATTGGAGGAACCTCCAAATCATCTACAGGTGCACCACCAACACCACCACCACCACTAGCATCCTCTCCTGCTTCAACTAAGCTGTCTTCATTTAGAGCATCCAAATCTGTATTTGCTTCATTCCTCTCCACAATCCATTCATCATCAGAAGCAAGATCATCAATGTTAAAGTTATTTTCTTTCCTAACATCTTTCTTCTTGTTCAATCTTGAATTAGCCATCACAAACACCACATCATTCATGGTCTTTTGCTGTAAACGATTTCTTTTTTTGGTGTGCACCTAAATAATTATAAAATCCATTAACACATAATAGGTACTAGGTGTAGGTAAATAATTATAAAATCAATTTCATAATTCATATTCTTACGCTCTTAAAGGCACTCCAATTACGCTCACAGCCGGACGAACTACACGTCAAACTCAATACTCGAATAGCAAACCTTTGCAATTCTGGATGTTCATCACTATAAGATTTCCACCATTGTGCTGGAGTTTTGGTTTGAAGTGCATGTTGAGCTATTAAACTACCAAAAATCTTGGATTTGCTCTTGAAATCCTCAATTTGAGCATCAATCTTACTTATCTCATCAATGTCTCCCACCATCCTATCTAAACATTCATACATTCCACACTTCACTTCATAATCAGCTTTAAATTCAGGATTATAGTGTAACATGGGGTTGAGATAATAGCTTGCAGCATGCAAAGGCCAATGCAATTGGTTGTCCCATCTTTGATCAATGATTTCCCAAAGGGGAGTGTAGCTAAGAATGGTAAAAATAAATAAATTAATTTCCAAACAAAGTTTATAATAGTATAAATTAGAAAATCAAACAAGTAAAAGGTAATTAGTTAATTACCTCTTACTAACCCCATTGAAGAGACTTTGTGTCTTCTTATTAGCACTGTCCATTTCTTCATAGATAAACCCCATGGCTGGCGTCTCATCTAAATCCACCATGCGCAACACCTTAATTAAGGGAAAAGCACCCCTCGTGCAATTCAAAACATTTTTCCAAAATCCTTTATCCGTAATCAAATTTTCCACAAGCTTCCCCTCCCTAGTCTTTACAAATTGACTAAATTGCCACTCCTTGGATGTGAACATCCTAATAAGTGATCACTTATTATCATTCAAGCATCCCAAAGTCAAATAAGAAGTGGCAAAACGAGTAATGGCAAGTCTAATCAAATCAGTTCCCTTAGTAAATTTGTGCAATAAGGAAATAAGACCAGTTCTTGAATAGATGTAAGTTATGATTTTTTTACCACTTGCAATTGTCTCGTGATGGAGCGGTATCTTCTTTTCAAAACCCTCCAACATTAAATCAATGCAATGAGCTGCGTAAGGTGTCCAATGTAACTTCTTTCTCTTCTGCATCAACAAATCTCCAGCTGCCTTGTAATTTGCTACATTGTCCATTACAATTTGGACAACATTCTCTTCCTCGACCTCCTCAACATCATCCATCATCTTGAAAATTCTGTCAGTTGTCTTACATATGTCAGAAGCATCAATAGACTTCAAAAAGACAGTTCCCTTAGGACTATTTACCAAAAAGTTAAGTATAGTCCTCCTCCTCCTATCGGTCCATCCGTTTGTCATTATGGTGCATCCTGTTGTCTTCCAAACACTTTTATGTTCCTCTAAATTCCGATTGGTCCTTTCAACCTGTTGCTTCAAATATTTCACCCTAATCTCATGATAGGATGGTGGCTTAAATCCTCTACCATGTTTGGCAACCAATTCAAACATCTTCTTGTACTCTTCACTCTTTGCTACATTAAAGGGAATAGCATTGTTGTGAAAAAAAAAAGGCAATTTCTTGACATGCATCCTCCCTCTCACTGTTCTTGAAAATGCTATTGATAGTAGATTGAGAGCTCACTCCCCTTTGCTTGAAAAGATTTGTTGGAGTGTCAATCTCTTGCCCTTTTCTTTTTCCAACCTCACCCGATTTAGCCATACTACCTCCTTCATATTCTTTGAATTGCGACTTTTTAATCAAATTTTGCTGCAGCTGAGAAACAACATCCCACATTAGTTTCTTAACATCTTTAGGAACAGCTCTACAAGCTCTAACATCCTTCAAAGTTCCCGCTAAATGATGCTTCAATCGATAAATTCCACTAGTAAGTACCTTCTCACAGTATTTGCACTTCACATTTCTTGCATTCCCATCAATTGAAACACAATGATTCCATGTAGCATTAATCCTTGATCCAGTACCACTTCCACTTCTAGTCCTTACACTTTCAGGACCACTTGAACCAACTTCAGTAGGATTGTTGCCACTTGAAGCCATTTATTTCTTCAAAACTCTAAACAGAACAGAACAGAACACTGAGAACAGAGTATAATAGGCTGTGCCACAAACCAAAAACAGCTAACTCTCCAACACAACAAACACTCCAAGTGTCCAACGTGCACCAAACAGCTAACCAAGAACACCCCAAACACTCCAACACGCAGCAAACAACACTTGCCAAAGCAAGCCAAGCACAGTGATGGGAAGAGAAAGTTTATCTGGTAGAAAGCAACAAAAGAGAAAACAAGTTCGTTGGT
Organism: Spatholobus suberectus; assembly: GCA_004329165.1. NCBI lineage: Eukaryota > Viridiplantae > Streptophyta > Magnoliopsida > Fabales > Fabaceae > Spatholobus > Spatholobus suberectus. The sequence continues at coordinate 21,630,315 of CM014732.1, forward strand.
GGTAACGTTAGCGATGACCGGCGCTGGCAGTGGTAGCCTCGGTGATGACTGACGACAGCAGCAATAGCCTAGGTGACAACTAACAGTGGCAGCCTTTGCGACAGCGGTGGCAGCCTCAGCGACGGTGGTCACAGACTTGGCGACGACGATGGCAGGTAGGCTCGCAGCAATCGCAACAAAAAAGGGTTCAAGTGTTTGTGCTTTTCGGGTTTGCAGCAGCCCTAATGCGCACATGCTCTTCTTATTTTCGAATCGAGTCAGTACCAACCCGACCCAAAAAGCCCATTTTCGAGGTTTTTTCTTTTTTTTATTTAAACTAAGTAAAGACCAACCCAAGCCCAAAACATTTGGATCGGAACGAATCGACAATCCGACGATCTTGCAATCCACAAACGATCCGCAAAAGCTGTGATCCGCTATACGAGTTTCCTCGTCACCCCCCTCCAAACTCGCAACATCGTATGAGTATGCGAGTATACTCGTGATCTTGACGACATTGGTTGTAAGGATGCCAGACTAACACTCTTATAAAGGTAATAGGGTTGCATAGGAATAAAATTCTTTTTTTTTCTTAAATAAAAGGAAGCTTATATTGCTCTACAGAGGAGAGGGAGAAACGAGATAATGAAATAAGAAAGAGGCAAGTGTATAGTGGAGGATCAGACTCGCACTCTGATAATTTGTATCCCATTTCTTAGCCAACTAAACTTATATAAGAAGACAGATATAGGAATGGTTTTCTCTGTGAAAATACTCTTATTGATTTAAACTAGGTTGTTGATGTGATCAAGGTAAGAGTTTGGAATAGGCTTTCAGATAAAACTAGGAGGCCAATTATCTCCTTTCCTGACTGGTATGTCTTTGGATTGTTTGAAAATGTTTAGCTAATCATTTACAAGATTTGAACAATTATTTGTATTTACGGGTTAGAACATACTTGTGCTCTCGTATAATAAAACTTTGTTAATAATAATAAAAAAACTAAATTACTTATGAAGGAAAAACAAATGTTTCTTAATTGGAGTACCAGCCTAATGTGTACTTAATTGGATCCTATAATGCATTTTAATCAAGTTGGACAAGGGATGTGAAATAGGAGATTTATTTTAATGTGTCTACAACAAACTGTAATGTAGAACTCTAACTAGATCAATGTTAAAAACTTTAAATGTAAGGTTTCTGATCCATCCATGGGAGCAAGAATATTTCTTATATGTGAATTGAGAGTGTTAAGTTACTCAAGAGTATAAAATCACATTAATGATATTAAAATAGGTATTTTTAATTCTTTGGTCCTCAAAAATTTATATTTTTTCCTTCATTGCCTTGTTTTTAATTTTTCCAAATAAACCTTTCATAAAAGAAATTGTTACCAAATGTTGCCTTCTATTTGTTTTTTTCATTTTTTTTATTTAGTCCTTTTAAATATTACGTATTTCTCATTTGGTTTCCCATGTAGTGAGATTAAATATGAAACTCATAATATATACAAGAACCAAAAGATAACTCATAAAGCCAAAAATATTATAAGACTTGTACTCTAATGAATGTATACACATACTATAAAAAAATGTCATATATAAACAATTAGATATGAGGTTTGTCTCCATTGATAGTCTTTATCAAACATAAATTAAATTATTAATATAATATTATGGATCTATACTAACAATATGATATATTATATAAACAAATAATTTCATGAAATTAATATATATTATTAGTACATCATATTGTTGGTATAATATACTATTCTATTAATGTAGACTCACGACTTTAATTTATTAGACAAAAGTTGTACCCGTGGAACGAATCCCATCACCTAACATTGTTTTCACTAGTACATGATGAGTAAAACTCCAGATTCATCCTTGAAATTATAAGCGTCAACCATTTTAGTTCCTGACTTTTCTACACCCTTATTTAGTTTCTGTCTTTACAAAAAAAAATAAAAATCACTTTAGTCATTTTCCTCTTCAATCTTTCACTGACATTAAATATTAAAGGAAATGAATTTCGCTAAATACTAAATGAGAGTTTAAGAAAGTCAATAACTAAAACAATCAATGCTCATAATAATCCCAATGACTAATTTAAGAATATTGTACGTATGTATTTTCCTTAAATATTTTGTCTTTTAGTATACTTTTAAAATTTTGTTCAAATATAAAAATATTCATACTATACACATGAAACTTTTTAGCTGAATATGGTACAAATTAATTAACTTTTTAATTTTATTGAATTGGTTTCAAAATTTAAAGTTTATATATATATATATATATATATATATATATATATATATATTAGAAGGTCCAATTCCAAAGTTTAGTTAAAGTTCATTTCTAGCGCCAAACATTGTCTTAAGAAAAACATTATGAACAAAGAAAGGGGCCATTTTTGGTAAGCCCAATTGAGGCCCAATGTCTGACGAAGAAAACAGTATGTTGAAACTTTCACTCTAGCTTTGAAATTAGAATGTCCAATTAGAAGGTTTAATACCAAAAAATTAGACCGTTCAATTCCAAAGTTCAGTTCTTTCAAAGTACATCCCTTGGGCCAATTATTATCTTAAAGGAAAAAGTATGAACAAAGAAAGGCGTGATTTCTTATAAGCTGTATCAAGGCCCAATTGTCTGTCGAAGAAAACAGCCTGTTTGAGACTTTCAATCTTGCTTTAAGTCAGATCCAAAAAGAGGTCATGCGCACAGAAAAAGACCAGAAAAAAGTCAGCTTTGATGGTTTATTTTTGGGCCAAAGCCAGCTTTGGAGCTTGACTAAGAAGAAGGCCAATGCTATTTATACTTCCCTTTTTGCTCTTAACATCCCCCCAACTTTTTTTGGTTTTTTTTTATATTTCTTAAATACCTTTTCTTTTCTCTCACCTTCACACACCCCCACTGTTTTGCAGATGATACAAAATTAGTTTTCGTAAATGTATCAAAAAGAAATATATTACGAAAATTAATTTTCGTAATATATTAGAACATAATTATATTACGAAAATTAATTTTTAAAAATATGTTTTTGTCAAAAAAAAGAAGAAGTAAATGATTCGAAGAGCAAAAAGTAGGGGAGCTAAATAGCATGGCCTGAGAAGAATAGTCAAGAATGGATATAAAGAAAACCAAATGGATTGGTTATATTTCCCCTTTTTTTTATTGGGTCCGTAGATATATTCCCCTATTTGACCATGCTCCTATTATTACCCTATGGCGTATACGGGTTTCTACATTGATACAGTTTGGGTTGAGGTACAATATTGTTTTATGAGAAATGTTAGCAATATATTCTTTAATACACTTTTTAAAATATATTCTTTATTTTTTGCTGAAATTTATTAAAAATAATAATTTTTTATGGGTCTCGTTACTTATTTAATGAGTCTATCTTCTGATTTTGTAGTTTTCAACAAATTATAACCAATACTAAAGTGTGTGTTAAAAAAAGTTTGTTAAATAGTGTGTTCCTAACATTTTTCTTATTTTATTTACATTAATTACTAGTTCAAGACGCAAAAGCCTGCTTATTTAAAATTACAAAATCAGATGAGGAACTCATGAAAATAAGTAATGGGTTGTAATTTCTAGTTGGGCCTTTTTTCCAGTGTGAAAAAAGCCAATACTTCTCTTGAGCCTTCCAGGTGGTCTTCATTTTTTAAAATAAGAAATAAATGACATAAAATGTTAGTGTTAGCCTCCAACCCTAGCGAAGAACAAAGAACAGCACAAGCAACATCCATGGAAGGATTTTCTACCTCCTTGAGAGGACTTCTTTACCATTCTAGGTGGATTTTCCTCTCTCTACAGTGAGAGATTTTTCTTCCTTTCATTTTCCTTTTTTTTTCTTCACCACCATTCCCTCACCTCCTCCTCCTCTGGCCACCACCTCTGTCCCCACCATTTTCCCTTCCTCTTCCAGCCTACATTTACATCTCTTTCTTTTTTTAACTATCTAGATTCGTTGGTTATCTATGTAGTCATTTTCTTTGTCCCTACCCTTCTCTCCATCACATTTCTCCCTTCCAACAGAACTTATTAGAGCCTTCTATTGCAACTATGCCCTAACCACCAAAGGTTGGTTTTAGGTCATCTTAATTTGAGTTGCTAAGCACGGGCTAATCCGAAAGGAATAACAAAGGAAAGAAAAAAAGTGAAGAAAAACTTATAGCTCTATCTAGGTTTCTTTATAATAGGAGGCTGTGAATTTATTTATTTTTACCTTTATTTATGTTTGTAAGTTCTGGATGACTAATTTGTTAGTTAAGTGTGCGTGCTTATTCTATCATTGTTAATATTTAGTGCATTGTTGTAACACTCTTATTAGCATCCTGTGTGATGTTGTAAGTATCGTTAAGCATTTTCAATGAATGATCTTTGGACAAAACTTTGGTGCAATTCCTTGTGTGCTTTCGATGCTGTTCTTCAATCAAAATTAGAGTTTCACTTTGGTAATTTGCATTGATCTTTCATGCATGTAGATTACCAATGTGAAACTCTAATTTTTATTGGAGAACAGTACCAAAAGCATCTAAGGAACTGCATTTAAGTTTTTTCCATGATCTTTTGAACAAAAAAAAAATTGATGCCTGTTAGTAAAAGTTTTTTCTTTCCCATTTCTGATCTTTAGACGCCAAAGGCAAAATGCATATTAAATGATAATTTGTTCAATTTGTAAACTATATATTACGCTGTAGAGGGAGAATGCAAAACTAAAAATAAAAATGAAAATGAAAAGTCTATATAAAATTAGGGAAAAAAATATTTTGTAGCTCAAAATCTTATACCTTACTATTATCCATTACACCCCATGTATTTGTGTATGGGAAGAAGAGATTGTAAAATTTAACTCTATTCTTCTCACACACAAATATATGTACATAGAAGTACGAAGTAGAATGTTAAGTATCGGTAAGTCAAAATTGATACAATTATAGTGAACAAATTCATCTCACTATATAAATTTGAATTTTTAGTTTTACATAAGAATGTTTTTAAGGACTATGTTTATTCTCAATAAGTTATATATGTTCTCTTGAGCATTTAACTTTTTGTATGGGTTAATTAAGTTTTTCGTCCCTCAACTATTTTAGAATTCATTTTTTTATTCTTGTAAAAGATTTTGCTCATTTTTAGTCTCTCATTTATTTTTTGTCAACAGTTTTGGTCCCTAAAGTTAAATTGGAATTGTTAAGTGCTTACATGTCCAATGAAAATACACATCAGCACAACACATGGTAGCCACATGACAATTATGTGGCATTGATGTCATAGGGCACCACATGAAGGTACCACGTGGCAACCTATTTTGTGCCATGTGTCATCACATTGAGATGCCATGTGGCATCACACGAAAGTGTCACATGAAAGCTTTATGGGTATGCCATGTGGCATCTTCATGTGGTGCTTATGACCATTGTTTCTTGTGTCATTTTTAGTGCTTAACAAATTTTGAAATTTAGATTTTAGTTCTTGTGAAATTGCCACCTTTTGATTTTAGTCCATATAAAATCATAACTTTTCGATTTTAGTTCCTAAAAATTTAAATTTTAGTTTTTAGTCCTTAATTAATTTTTTGGTCTTACTTTAGTCATTTATAGAATCTCTAATATCTTCTTCATCAACTTTCATCCCACCAATATCACCACACAATATCATTCAAACCATTATTAGGAAATAATGGCAAAGGTGGAAGTGGAATCATGTGGCCCAGACATCAGTGTAACTTGAACTCACCTGAAATGCCTTAAGCATGCCTAACTCATAATTCACTTAAACCAAAAAGCCTACTTGGCCCAAAAATTTGGCATATTAATACTATTTTTATTAGGAACACTCATTGATTAATTATGGTTAGGTTTAGGTCCAAAAATTCCAAAGAGTGACAAGCCAAATACACTTGTTTTAGGCTCATTTTTACCAAGTGGCTTTTCAGTTTAGATGGATTATAGGTTAGGCGAGTTGAAGATATTTCGGGTGACTCCAAGTGGGTTGGGTTGATGTTTGAGTCACATGGTTATACTTCCACCTTTGCCAAGTGAGATGAAAATAGATATTAGAGATTCTAAATATGACAAAAGTAAGACAAAAAAATAATTAAGGACTAAAAATTAAAATTAAAATTTGGTTTAATTACCCATTTAATCCCTATACTTGCATCATCTTTACCTTTTGGTCCCTATACTTAAAAACTATCCATTTTAATCCCTACATATGCAATTTTGATATCATTTTGGTCTATATCGTCAAGTGTGTCTTAACTTTGTGAAATAAAATTATCACAAATGCCACAAAATTTTTAGCAGTTTTTAAACCGCTACAATTGGTCTCATAAAATAAAAAAAATGCATAAAATTTGTGGCAGTTTAATGACTGCTGAAAAAATTGTGACGGTTTTATATTGTCAATTTTCATTTTGTGACGGTTTTACTTCACAAAGTCAAGACACATTTAATGTCAGGGACTAAAATGGATAATTTCTACGTATAGGAACCAAGACATAAAAATGATATAAGTATAGGAACCAAGTGAGTAATTAAACGTTTAAATTTTTTAGGGACTAATATCGAAGAATTACAATTTTATAAAGACTAAAATTCAAATTTCAAATTCTTCTAGAGACTAAAAATGTCATAGAAAACACTAGTCGTGTAGCACCACATAAAGGTGCCATGTGACACATCCATAAGGCTGCCACTGGCACCTTAATGTGATGCCATGTAGCGTTTTCATACGACACCTCCTTGTGATGATACGTGGCACAACATGAGGTTGCCACATAACACCTCCATGTTATGTGACTGTCATGTGTCATGCTGATGTGTATTTTCATTTTGGACACATTAGCACTTAACGGTTCCAATTTAACGTTGAAGACCAAAACTGCTAACGAAAAATAAATGAAGGATTAAAAATGGACAAAAAAAATTCATAGGGACTAAAAAATGAATTCTAAAATAGTTAAGGGATGAAAAACTTAATTAACACTTTTTTATTTATAATTTGTATTCTTTCTAAATATTATTACTTAAATTTATTTTTAACTACATTGCACAAAATAAATATTTATTTTATATAGCTTGAATTTATAATAAATAAATATTTCTGAATATATAAATTATATTATAATTAAAATTTGTAATAAATAAATATTTTTGAACAAATAGATTATATTTTAAATTTATAATTAACAATTATTGTAATACAATGTTAATTTTTAATTATTGATAATTTCTTTTAAAAAATATTAAATTCAATTTAGAACTAAAGATATTAAAAATAATAGATGAAAAGAGATAAGCAATTAAAAAGATCCCTAAAAAGGTTCTAGTTAAAAAATGACAACTAAAAACACTCTTGTTGAATAATAGTCCCTAAAAACACTATTGTTCAAGATAGCTATTTTATTTTGTATAGAGGGAGGATTTTAAATCTCAACAAACTATATCAAATTAAAAATATCTTTCTTTTCTAGATAATTTAAGTTTTAATATTATTATAATCTTAATCAATATTAATTTAAATTTAAATTTTAACACACAATATTAATAAAAAGAACGCGTCTTGTTTTAAATAACTTTTTTTATATTTTTTTTTATTTTTAAAAGTCTTTTTTTTAAATTTATTCCTGTCTTATATAAATAAAAATATTTATTATTTTTAATTTATCTTTATTTACATATATTATTCAAATTTAAAAATATGATACCAAAAACTTGTTAATCTATCTTATATATTAAATGAGAACATCTATCTGTCATCAGAAGAGCTCACTCTCTTTCACATTTATTTTCATTTGAATACTCATTTGTGGTAAAATGGTGTAATTCACACTCCCATAGTGTAATTCTTTCTCCTCCTAACCGCTTCCCGCCCCTCTCCCAAGCTCTCCTCATTAAAATCAACAAGAGAAAATCTCATATCATATTATATTCTCTGATCTTTTTTTTTTCAATTCTTTTATCTATTACTCTATTTTCTTATCTTAAACCATTGCCTATAAAATCATCTTTGATTTCATGAGGATTTTATTTAATTTTTTGGGAATAAATTATCCTTATTTCTTTTAACTTGCATATTGATTTAAATCATTTTATCTTTTACCTAAATTAAATTCTTTTATCTCTTACCACATTTTAACTATCTTGCCTATTCCTAAAAAAAAAATTGTCTCTTTCATCTCCCATTTTGTGAGATAAATTTTTTCCGGTATTTTGGGGATAATGATTTATATTATCTTTTCTCCTATCATAAAAATAACAAATTATTGTTTCTCTCTTCAAATTTCTCTCACTTTACTGTTATCAATAATTAGAATTGCAAAAACTGAAATTATTATTAAATTTTAATTATTTTGATATATTATGTTGACAATTATTATATTTATATATATTTAATATTTTTATAAACAAATTTAACAAATAGTATGAATAATTTTCACTTTTTATAATAAAAACTTATAATCGTGAAATTTATATATTAAATTTGATCCATCGGCTAAGATACTAGTTTTGAATAAAATTCCCAATCTTGTGCTATCAAGTCTAGCTAAAGATGCATAAAACTAACCTCAACCATTTCTTATATGCAATACACATCAGGAAGGGAAGAGAAGAGAAGAGAAATAGATGAGAAATAGAATGAAAGTTAAGGTTGTTTGGTTGAAGAGAAATAAATAAAAATAAAAAGAAAGTTAATTTTTTGAGATTATTTTTATTTTAACTATTATTATTATTAATAATAATATTTATTTTATTATTAATATTATTTATATTTATTTATTTATTTATATTATTATTATTATATAAAAGAGGTCGATTGGGGGGATTGCAATTGGCAGAAAATCGATATTGGTATCCAAAATCGGTTTCACAGTGTGCAATTGGGTAACTGCACAATGTTCAGTGTACGATTTCCTTCTTATTCTACTCAATTTTGCGACAATAATTTTTTACGTGGGACCCAAATTTTTTTTGTAAAAAAATTCTTTTCTTCCACTGAAGCAAACAAAGAGAATTTACTATATTTCACTTTTTTTTCTTTTCTTCTCCTTTCCTCTCCTCTCCCCAATTTATTTGCAAGAGCCAAAAAGAATAGTAGTCGTTTTAGAGTTTAGCAGCCTGTTTGTTTTATAATTTTTTTAACTGTAAACGGTTAATTCTCGCGTTACCAAACAAGTTTAATGGAAGGAAAGATTTTAATCTTTCATCAAACTCCGTGTAAAATATAGTATAACGCAAAAATCAACAGGCAACATATCACCAACACCAGCAATTTTGGGGTTGAAGTTGAACTCACCCTATCGGTTCGCTGTGCACTTGTTTTCCACGTTGCCGGAAACGTGACTGAAGATTCCCAGTTTATGTTCCTCATCTCAACACTGTGCACTGTGCAATACGCAAACAAGCTGGCCATAAATTAAATTGTAAAAGGAAACTCGAGCGAACTCACCCCCAAATCAACAAAATATTAAAAAACAAGAGAGCAATAACACTAACTATGTAACCAGAGCAAGCGAAAGCCGAGCCGACTGACAAGCCGAGTTTAGCGCTTCCCGCAAAACAACACGCGCACTTGCACGTGCAAACGCACGTCTAACACGTAACACTCACTCACCACGCTCTCTCCAGTAGTAGTAGTGAACTAATGGAAGTGGCAACAGGGGGAGTGAGTGAAGTGAAATAATTATTAATTAATCAATTAAATAATAATAATAATAAAAAGAAAAACAAAAGGCGAAAAATACACTAATAAAAAAAAGAAAATATCAACGACAAGGACGAACGAAGGACCGTGTATGTAGGCATTATAACTACCCCATTCCCAAACACACCTTTCATTTCCTCTGCTTCTAACGCATTCTTCACTCTTCGCAACAGAGCCTTAACTCAACACTTTAACTGCGTTTTCTCTTAGCCAATGGAGCTTGGCAAAGTGACGCTAGAGATCTTCTCCAAACTGGAGCAGCAATGGCTCTCACACTACGAAGCCACAGCCAAAACCCGCGTTCTCAGCATTGACGGCGGAGGAACCACCGCCATTGTCGCCGGCGCCGCCCTCGTCCACCTCGAGGACCAGATCCGCGCCCAAACCTCCGATCCCCACGCGCAAATCGCCGATTACTTCGACATCATCGCCGGCACCGGCATTGGCGCCCTCCTAGCCGCCATGCTCACCGCCGACGACGGCTTCGGCCGGCCTCTCTACACCGCCCGAGACGCCGTCCGCTTCATCGCCGAAAACAACCGCGAACTCTACAAGCCGAAGCGCGCCGGAGTGCTTCGCCGGCGCCGGAGATTCTCCGCGTGGAGCATGGAAAAGGCGCTGAAGCAAGCGTTCCAGAGAAAAGAGGAGGAAGGACGGTTGTTGACTCTGAAGGACACGTGTAAGCCGCTCCTTATCCCTTGCTTTGACCTCAAGAGTTCTGCGCCATTCGTGTTCTCCCGAGCCGACGCGTCCGAGTCGCCGAGTTTCAACTTCGAGCTTTGGAAGGCGTGCCGCGCCACGTCAGCAACGCCCGGCCTCTTCGAGCCCTTCCACTTCGCCTCCGTCGACGGAAAGACCTCGTGCTCCGCCGTCGACGGCGGTCTGGTCATGAACAACCCGGCGGCGGCGGCCGTCACGCACGTCCTCCACAACAAGCGCGACTTCCCGTCGGTGAACGGCGTCGAGGATCTCCTCGTCCTCTCCATCGGAAACGGAGCGCCGGCGAAGAGAGTGAACAACGTCCGCGAGTGCTCCACGTCGGCGGTGGTTGACATTGCGCTCGACGGCGTTTCCGAGACCGTTGACCAGATGCTAGGAAACGCCTTCTGTTGGAACCGTACGGACTATGTCAGGATTCAGGTACGCCATTGATCCCACTGTTTGGTTCCCTAGAAAGTAGAAAATGAGGAATGCGAAAAGAAAATGAAATTCGATTCAATGAATTGAATTGCCTCGGTCTCAGTGAATTGAACTCTATTTCTTGCTCAGTAGAAACAAAATTGTTATAATATAATATAGTAACTCTTTTTTTTTTGTTTATTGGTTGTGTGTGACGGAGTTAATTGACGGCGTGTGTCGTGTTGTAGGCGTTCGGTTTGGGAGAAGGAACGAAGACGGAGGAAAAGAAGGTGCTGAACGAGAGAGTCCTGGAATCGTTACCGTTTGGCGGCAAGCGGTTACTGCAAGAAACTAACGGTAACAGAATTGAGAGCTTCGTGCAACGTCTTGTTGCTACCGGAAAGACTAGTTTGCCACCTAGTCCCTGCAAGGTTCCGTCGTGAGGCTCTCGCTAGCGGCTTTTTTTTTTTTTTTAATATTTTGGCGTTGTGAATTGTATCCAATGTTAGGCTATGATTTAAAAAAAAAAAAAAAAAAAAAAGGTTGTGAAGTTTTTATTTTATCTGTTGTCGGAGTGAATAGCGGTTAATTAATAATAATTACATGGTAGAGTTTCTGGTTTCCGGTTTGGTTCCCTTGATTCTGATTTTGACTTCTCCCAATGAAGTATGGTGAGGTGAGACATTTTTTCCACTCAGAGACACCACGATTGGACTTCGATAATAACCGTTTCTTTTCTGGGACATGCTTAGCTAAATGGTGATTACGGTTGCATGTGACTGTGAATTCCCCAAAATGGCTGCGTGATTCGCGGAGTTGGAGTACCACGACTAGGCTCGTGATCAATCTGATTATATTTGGAGGAAAGAAATTAAAAAAAGTACTGCCATGCAATCCAGGCTAAAAGGTTCCAAATCAAGTTTTACCCGATTAATTTAACTTTTCTTAAAATAATATCTTTTTTTGTCACTGTGTTAAGAATTATTTTAAAAGTAACTATTTTTCTAAACAAGTGTCCAGTTTCAACTATTGTATTGGGCGCAACTTCATTTTAAAAAACAAACTTAATTGTTGAATTTTTTAAAACAAAATAAAATTATTTTTGAGAAACTAAAGGTGTAGAAATATAGTATACCAGAAGCAAAAGGTGTAGAATATAAATATATTTCCAACTACTCCAAGATTCTTTTGACACCAGTTCATATACACCACTTAAATAATTATAGCTGATTTTACATAATTTTGTAAAATAGTTGAATAGTTTTGGTAAGAAATGATAGGAAAATTAAACCCTAACCAATTCTTATAAAAAATATTTCAAATAATTATTTTTTGGTAAAAAATTTTAAATTTCTCCCTATGCTAATTTTTTGTTAAGCAAATTTATAGACACACTACTACCTTGATTTGCGATTTTAAAAGAACTGGTTTATTTCTTTTTTAAGATGTCCCAAAGTTTTAGCTGATATATAAGACATGAAAACTTTTTTCCTTTAATTGTTATCGTAAACTCTACACTTTTCTTTTTGAATAAATTATACTTATACACCTGAGATTTTTTCATATTACACATGATCCTTTTTTCTTTCTATTCCTACAATAACTCCTTTAATTGTTTAAAAAACATTACATTGACACCCATTATATATTACAATAATTTCCTTAATTGTTTGAAAAACATTACGTCGTGTATCTTTATAAGAGAGGTTCTTATAAACGTGAAAAAAGTAGAGGGATTATGTGCAATCTAAAAAAAAATCTTAGAAGGTGTCAATGTAATTTACTCTTTCTTTTTATACAAGATATTTAAATTATGATTTTTTTTATAAAACTTATGCTCTTATTTCATAAAATGTAATGTTTTTAATATATTTATAAGCTCTTGAAAATATAATATGTCATAATTTAGTTTATTTCAATGTAGTTTATCAATGTGAGTTTTAGATACTTTATTATCAATTTTATAGAATCTTATAAAAAATTACAATAATTCTATTATTAACTTAGAAATTTCATATGAAATCTTAGGTTTATCTTTTAAAATCTTAAAGTCTTTAAGAATTTAAAATTACATGTTGATGACACTCAAAGTAGAAGAAAGAAAGAAAGAAAAATTATACCTAAAACACTTGGTTATTTAAAATAAATTAAAATATAATAATATTAATATATAAAAAGTAATTTTTTTAAAATAAATAGAAAGACATGATAATTTTTGTATATAAACAATGTAATTCACCCTAATTATAACCTCTTGAATTGAATTACTATTAAGTGTAGATACATCGTATTTATTATAGGTTTAAACAATTTTTTTATACTTGGGGGATTAATATAGTTTAATCAAGCATATTTGAATACAATGTTACTCAAAACCACCATGACAAGTTTAAAAAAACTTTAAAAAAGACTTATAGCGTGTTTGCTTTTTCATTAGAAATGACATTCAATATCAATTCTATATATTTTTTTTCTTTTACATTTAAGTTCTCGAAAAATGTAAAATGTATACACAAACACATATTAATGTGGCGATTTAAGATGTCTCAAAAAAATTATTCTCACACTCAAATGTAATTATTTCTTTAGAGAATTACTAATTAGATAGTGGTTAAACATAGTTGAGCGTGACAAATGGAGACAGTGATACCTACAAAAATTTCAACGCTTAAGTCATAATTATTCTAGCAAAGTAATAATATGTGAGAACAAGAAGAAGATACTTAACTATGAAATAAATCTTGATATCTATAGGTGAGAGTTGTTAACTATGATATAATGATGATTACTAACTTGCATTTATCTATTAGTCATCTCATCTCAATGTGAAAAAGTGGGAAATTTTTAGATGTCTTTAACACTCTATTTGGAACTGACAAAATACGAGGGAGGGGCATGAAAGAGGAGGAAAAAGAAGGAGAATGCTTTAATTTCTCCTTGTTTGGCAGTGTGAAAACAAGGTGATTTTTTTTTAAAAAAGGTGGGACCCACACAAATTTTTATCCACGCTAAACTAAAACGATTTGCAAAGAAATCGTACACTCTCGCTTCTATTACCGAAAATAGCCTCTTGCGTTCAAGCTCGAGTCAGTTCATGTTGTGGACATTGAAGAGCTGGGTTGAGCTTGGTCTATTGTGCATCTCCTCTTGTTCATGTTAATTTGTAAAATAGCATATCTGTTTCTTTTCTTGTTGTAGAAATCAATTTTCTACAAGGTAAAATCGATTTCTCTTCACTGGTTGTAAATGGGTACGTTTGTGAAGTAGGCAAATTGATTTTCACAATCTAGTATTGTAGCAATTTGAGCGTCAAAATCGATTTGCATTTGCAAAAATCGATTTCAAATGTTTGTATGGAACATTATATACCTTGAGGGCAAAAATCGATTTCGCCAAGTTTATTTGATGAGCACAAAATCAATTTTCAACACAGGAACATCAGTATACAAAATTGATTTCCCCAATTATAATAATGAGAAGATCATATCTCTTCTAGAAAATTGATGACCATTCCCCTTACCAATAGCACAACCAAAAATTGAGAGATACTATGTTCAAGCTAGATTAGTGCTGGCAAGAAGACCATTATGGAATTGGCATGTACCTAGGACAACTAAAATAGTGTAATCTTGTTAGACATCAAGACCAATAAAATCCTGTCATATGTGCATGAAAAGCAACTTGGCATTCCAACCATTCAAGTGAGTAACATGAGTGACAAAATCGATTTTGTCCTCTCCAAAATCGATTTTGCTTCACTAAAACAAAAGTGACAAAATCGATTTTCATCACCATAAATCGATTTAACCAACAAAAAAATATATTAGTGTTAACATAAGGGTATAATAGTAATAATTCAAGTTCTTTTCTTTTCTTACAAACTAAACAACTTCACACATTTATTTTTAATTTATTTTTTCTCAACCAAATAACCTTAATTTTTATTCTATTTCTTACTTATTTCTTTTATCTTCTTTTCTCACCTCTTTTTTCCCTTTCTTTTCTTTTTTTTGTCCCTTACCAAACAAGAGGTAAGTCTAGCGTTGAAGTCAGGGTGATGCAATAAGTAAAATACTTTGACGCTTCTGAGGAGCATTTCCTCTTAAATGTGAAGAGTTGATGTGCCATGAGCATGCTAGAAATATTCCCTTAATCACTATGATGATGTGCATATTATCAGTGTATACCTCAACGGTGCCTGGCCCTAACCATGTCATACATGTAAATTTAGAAAAGGTAACTTGTCATTTTTAGTGCTGAAAGGACTGGACGTCAGGGTCCCCTTTGAAACATGTGAATATATATTTGACGAAAAAAAATTATAGAAGGTTAATTATTAACTATATGACATTTTCACTTCAAGGTAATTATTAATAAACTTGACATAAAAAAGACTTCATTTATAATAATAAAAAATAGAAATTATGAAAATTATTAACCAGTATATATGTTTATATTTAAAATATTTATATGACCTTATATAAATTTTTAAAACAATATCAGAAAATACATATCTCCTTAACTATTTTTTATCATAAGTAGCACTACATTTACAAATTACAATTCACACAAAGAGATCCCTTTGAAGAATATAGCAATAATTTCATGCAGCAACGTGTACCCGTGGAGGGGGAAAAGGAGCCCAATCCCATTTTGTGTCAAACTGATATCATCAATTCATCATAACAGACAAGAGTCTTTTTTCTCCGTGATTCCTCTCTTGCAAAGCTTACACTTACATGACGCAAATTACCTTTTCTTTTCATTAATTTAACTTTTTCAGCCTTTCATTTATAGCATGCTCCTCTGAATTATCTTGGTCCTTCTTTCGGTAGGTGAGTTTAGTGATTGCAGTGTAGTACTTCTTCCCCACTGCTCATTGCTGGCATCACACAGCCACCCACCGGCTTCTTATGCCACGGCATTAAATAGCCTGTAATTTCTGATGCTTTATGTCACTGTCTTTGTTGGTTTTTCGTTTTTTTCCTTTGTGTTCTATATGACTGGTATTTTCATTGCCTTTTTCTAAGTGCAGGTTACTTTACAACAAGTTATACAGCACTGTGGCAGAGCACATATACGATATAATGATATATGATATGCTCCCTGCATTTCATTGTGAAATAACTCGGCTAAAGCCTAAAAGTGACGGCTCACAACATTTTTTAATGTTCATTTTTACAATTAAGAGAGAAATTAAAAGAAGAGGAGAAAAAAAATATATAAAATGAGTCATGTAATATATAAAGAATGTGTTGCAGGAATATTATGTAAAATTAGCATTACTCTAACTACATCTGGTAATCAAAACAAGATTCACGACTTTGTTAACATCAATTGGATTCAGATCCTGCATGATTTTAGTCAATCTATTTGATTTGATTTAGGGAAAATTTTACGGTGGTTTACTAGTTGACCATTAATTTAAATCATTAGATATATGAACCAAAAAAATCAATAGTTAAGATTTGTTGATCTAATTACAATCTCAACCATTAATATTTTTTTATTTATATATCTAACGGTTTAAATTAATGATCCACCGGTGAATCACTTGATTTGATAGTCCATTGTAAAAGCCGCCTTGATGTAGGTCCTTTTTTTTCCTTCCTTTTTAGTTTCTAAAATGTCTCTTCACGAAAAACTATTTCTCAAAATTATTTCAGGCACTAAAGTGAATACTCACGTAGGTCTTACGCTGTGTTTGGTAGAGAGGAGAGAAATAAAGGGAGAGGAAATAGGTAGAAGAGAAGAGAAATAGGTAAGAAATAAAGTGGAAATAGAAGTTGTTTGGTTGGAGAGAAGTAGAGAAAAAATAAAGTAGAAGTTTGTTTTTGACTTTTGGGGATTTGAAATGAAAAATAAAATTACACTTATACCCTTGTTTTTTTAATTATATTATTTACAAAAAAGTTGAAATACAATTATGCTACATATATTCGAATATGGGTTTATCATATTCGAATATATAGCATTATTGGAGACAAATAAAATTAAAAACTTGGGGCATTTAGAGGAAAGAAATAAAGAGAAAAGAAGAGAAGAGAAGAGAAATAGGTAAAAAATAGAGTAGAAGTTAAGGTGCTTGGTTGAAGAGAAATAGGTAAAAAACAAAGTGTAAGTTAAAATTATTTTAATTATTATTATTTATTTTATCATTAATATTATTTTAATTGTTATTATAATTATTATTATTATTATTATTAAGATGGGATTTTTAGAAGGGGGGGTGGGGATATTCGCATAACAGGGGATGGGATTTTGAGAGAGAGAGGGGGGGTGTGCATATTCGAATAACAGGAGGAGGTATTCAATTATAAAAAAAGAGATAATCGATTAAGAGGAAGTGATAATCGATTATGTTACAAAAGTAATTAATTATTAAAATAAAAATTATTTTTTAGTATAAGTGATAATTGATTATCAAAATAATCAATTATTTTTACCAACAACACTCATTCCTATGCATTTCTTCACAGTTTTGCAAAGAAATTTTCAGACGTGAGTCCCACACTTTTTTCAAATATTTCTTTGATATTTCATCGTTACCAAACAAGAAAAGTTTGTACATTTCTCTTCTCTTCCGCTCAATTCTCTTCTCTTCTTTAATACTTAGTTAAGAGGATAAATGGTTATATTTTAACAATATTGAATTTATTGGTTAAAGTGAATAGCAGTAATGGTTGACACTTGACAGAATTAAAGTGAACAGTAGTATAGTACAATCACGCGTCAGAAAAAAGTAAGATAATATTATAAAAAGTGTAAATAATAAATATTTACAATTTGTTAGTTATAGTGGCAATAAATTTTAAAAAAAATTAAAACCATTTTATCATTATTTATGAGGACTACAATCGTATTTTAAAAAATTAAAAGACTACAATCATATTTAATTATATTTATAACAACTAGAATGTATTTTACGTTAGAATTACCTCACATTTAGATGTACTCAAGAATCTCTTCACATTTCACACGTTATGACTTTAGAATCTGAATATTCACTGAATAATTTCAGGATATTAAACATTTGGTTTCGTTGGCAGTGGAGGATTCGTCCCAGGAGGGGCCCTTGGGGGGTTGGGACTTGGGAGGAGGGGGTAACCACAACCATTTTCAGCTCGTACGTGTTTTTCGATTTTAGTCCAAATCTAAAAGGATTTGTTCTGAATTTTTTAGCGTGACAGAGTTTATCCTTCAGAACGATATAAGTTAGATCTTTTAATTGATTTCCCAATTGGATGCTCTCTTTTGATGATGAGAATTTACGCATTTATGTGAGTGAGAGTAGTTGTTAAAATTTCGGTGCTTACCCCTTTATGCAAATCTTAAAATTGACGTGATATAATTTATATATTGTTAACACTTAACATAATAAAAATAACTGTTAAGTTAGGTAAAAGCTGAAAATATTTTCAATCAAATTTAAAATAAAATACCATCAATCACGTGAATCAATTGACGTAAGGTTATTTTAGCTTAATTTGTCATCTTGAATTTGAGTTTTGAGTATGTAGTTGTATTAAATGCTTGGAAAAAGAGTTTTATTGTTCAAAGTGGTTTTACTCAACCCAACCAATATTGTTTCTCGTAGAGAATACATATATTATATTGATTAGTATGACAATATCATTGTGTATTTTTAAATTTCATTGCATATTAATATTTATTAATCTATTTTCAATATCTTGAAATATAATATTAAAATAATAAAATAAATAATGTAATGGTTAAAATAAACTATGTAATACGAAAAAATATTCAAGTAATAAAACCAAAAAAGAATAATAAAATTCTATCTGATGTAAAACAAAGTAAAAAGTAAATTTAATAAATATTTTAAGGTAAAAAAATAAAATACAAGAAGAAGTTAAAACGTTACTTGAATTAGTGTCTCACAAAATATTATAAATTACTAAAATAAACTTATTACCTAACGTTATTAATTAATATGGTCAAAAGTTTTTTATCTAGACAAAAAAAAAATAGAAACTAACTTAAAATGCTTCAAGTCTCTCTCTCTTTTTTTTTTTTAATCATCCTCTTGATGTGTTTCTCGATTCTTTCGGATTAAGAATATAAAAATATATTGAAGACCGATTAAATGTAAAATGAAATGGTATATATTTATTTAAACAACTGAAAAATATTAAGCAACTAATGAAGATATCACGTGTTTAGAAAACAACAGATAACTTTTATTTATAATGGTAACATGATGGATTTATATTATAATCTACTACAAATTACTCAGACAACAATTCACCACCAATCGACTTTCAATAGTTTAAAGAAAGAATTTCAAGTAAAATATTTAAAAAGCGTGAGAACACATGCAAATATTTCAAGTAGAGATTTCACAGTTCACACCATAGTGTTAACAAATTTCAATAAAGAATTTAGCTGCTGAAAATTAAGAATTGGCCATTTAAGGCACGTGCACAACACATGACTAGATTTGGTTGGTCATAAACGACAAATTGAGTGAGATTTGTCCTACTCGTAGGCGAGGCAGCGAGGGGTTGATCTTATGCCTTTTAACAAACTCACAAGCTGCTGAATGCTGATAATGAGAGTACAGTTATGTTGGAGAAAATAATGGCAATTGGACTGCGTTTAAAAACTTATAACCTAGTCCAACCACAACATTACTTTTCAGTGGATCTTGCTCGTACTTAAACAACCTTTAACCATACAACGCTAAATGTTCTTGTGTTTCTGCCCATTCCACAAACAAATTTGTTTCTTTCATAATATAAAAAAAAAATTCCCCCTTGTAAAAAGAAAATTACTTTTTACACCACTGATCTTTTAGTCCCACCAACTTTTTTTACATCATTTTCAGAAATTTTATTTTGAAGTATATTATTAAACCCTTTTTCAAAACAAATCACTTCTAAATTTAAATTTCTGAAAGTGATTTATAAATTACCTTTTATTATTTATTTTTCCAGAAGAATGTTCAATATAATCTGAAATTAAAAATTCAGAAAGGTTTTTAAGTACTCTTTCAAAATTAAAATTTTAGAATATATTAAACCATTTCCTAAAATTAAATTTCTAGAAATAATGTAAAAGAAAGGGTGATGAAAAAGTAATTTCCTTCTAAAAGGTGTCAATAGTGGTACGAAGAGTGATATCCTAACAGTATTTGCATGATTTACCCAATTTAAAAAGAAAGATGTACTATTTCTCAAAAAAAAAAAAGGGGACATACTAGTAACTATAAAAATTATCACCTGATGTTCAAAATTATTTGTAAATAGTACCTATTGGTTATCTCAATCTTACTTTGTTTGTGTCTGTGTAAGGATGGATCAAGTTACTTTACAAGTAACTTTAAGTAACTCATTTTAATAATATTTTGTACAAATTAAATTTTCTTAATCCAACCGTTCAATATTTTAATATTAATTTAATAATATGTATGTCAAATTTAAATAAATCAGATATTTATAGTTGTGTAATTTTATTATTAACATTTACTTATATTTTACAAAATATATTATATGTTAAATTAAATTTATTTAATAAAACATCAAATGATTCTAAATTTTTATAAAAAATTATAGACTTAATTTATTTAATAAAAACTTTTAATTTAATGGATGAATTAATAATATTTATTTTGTACAAAAAATTATTAAAGAAATAACTTTATCAAAATTAGATTTTGAAGTAACTGATTCCTTCTTTATATATATATATATATGTGCGTGTATGTGTGTATACTCAAAATATAATAAAATATTAAAAATAAACTCTTTTCTAACGCAAATTCAAAATGGTGATTCATTATTTTACAAGACATTACTAATCCTTTCACATGGAACAGCCCCATAGTTTGACGGCTTAAAGTTGGCTGGTTAGTGTTGTCGGGGTAGGGCAAATGTGTTCAAAAACAAACAAGAGCTAAACCAAGACAAAATAGCAAAGTGGGTCAAATCTTAGGGTGATCCCTACTGTCTGATCGCGTTAGATGTGTGTGAGTCAATTTTCTTATTATTATTATTTCATTATTGAGAAGGTAAATTGATGGCAAATTTTATAACAATTAAATTAATGTTACAAAAATATCTAAGGAATTAACATAAATATTTGTTTTTTATTAAAAATTGAGCTCCCTGTCCTTTTCAAGACAAAGGAAAATAATAATAAGTTCAAGTAAAAATAAAAAATTGAGTTCTAACGTTAAAATAAATAAGTTATGAGACTTTATAGGGCTCCATAGATAATTAATTTTAACATCAACTTAGTCGATGCTAATTGTTGCATTTGCCGAACTAACACAGCTTTGTTTTCAAGTCAATGCTATTTAATATTTTATTATTAATTTTATTTTGCTGATGTATATTAAACAATACTTAAAATAAATTTAAACTAATTAATAAACCTAAATATTAACTAAACAAATATCAAATCAATATAAGTATCACAATAATCAATACAAAAATAGATGTTAAAATTAATACCAATCCAACAAAGAATATATGAATTCATACGAGAGAGAGAGGGAAAGATCAATGTCATTTGTGTCAACGATATAGAGAGGCCTCATTTGACAAGTGCTCATCCAGATCCCTATAATGCTAAAGATAACATTGATGAGTGTAACTCACACTAATGGCACGTTGACTGATTAACACTCAAAAGTTACCATGCGCTCTGTCATCTTCTGTATTGTTGCCTCCAAAGACCTAACTAGTTCCTTGGCCTCAACTGCCTCCTAACGAGTTACAACCACCTACCACGAAGCCTCTCATTCTTAACATTCGGCTTAGATCCTCAACTAGCACTAGAAGGTGCCAATAACTTATAAGTAAGCGATATGATACCTTGTCGAAGTTGCGAAGACAAATCCCCAGTGTCATAACTATAAGAAAATCCACAGTTAGTGTTGACTTTTGGTCAACGCTAACTAACAAAAATCGACACTAAATGCGACTTTAGAATTGGTTTTGCGTCTGCCTCATGATCAACACTAAATTTGTCGATGCTAATCTTTACCATCGGCTTCTGGGTAGTTGACACTATATAGTGTCGGTTTGGTCAATGCTAAAATGAAACCTATGACAAATTAAAAAAAAAAAAAAAGGTCAACACTAGTGTTAACATCCACCTAGATGACGCTTAAGCTAATGCTAAGAAGAAAGACCAAAAAAAAAAAAAACATTGCCATTACCGACAATCTAACTTTGTCATCTTTGCATGGCCTTCATCATTGCTCTAGTGACAACTTCTTTCCTCTTATTTTCTCTTTCCCTTCTTTCTTTTACTCTTGCTCTCTCCCCTCCCGCCACTTCCCCTTTTCTTTTTATCTCCACCACCATGCTCCAACGTCGCCGGATACCATTTTAAGCAACATATCCCTTCCTCTCTTTTTTTCCTGTCCCACTCTATTAGCTTTAACACAAACTAAAACACTTCCCATCCACCACCCACCACCTCCCAAAACCAACACTTATGAACACAAACCATTGTCGTTGACATTCATCTTGCCTAGAACCTACAATCCAATGAACCCCATGCCCAAAACCTACAACCAATACAAATGGGAGAGGAAAGCATTAGAGAATAACAAGAGCAATAGGGGAAAGGAAGAGAGTGAGCTGGGGGAAGAAAGATTAGGAGAACAAAGGGACAGTTTGAATTTGAGAAGAAAAAGAAGAGGCAAGGGAAAAGTTTCGTTTTCACGCTCACATAAAAAAGGTTAAGCCAACCCTAATAATAACTTTTTTCAAAAATTATTAATTAGTGTAGGCCAAGTCGACACTAATTGGTTTTCATTTTCATGCTCAAATTAATAAAAAATATTTTTTTCAAAAATTATTATTAGCGTAGGCCTAGCTGATGCTAATTGGTTTTCTTTTTCATGATCAAATTAACAAAAAAATAAATTATTATTAATGTGAGCCTAACCTACTACCAAAGGATGCTAACTGACTCATGTATGCCTCTAAGTTTTGGAGGTTGGACCTCCTGCTTAAATTGTTGTGATCACAGGTCAGAAATACGAGCTTAACCATATTCTTAAGAAACATACTTGAGTTTAATTTGTTTATGATGGTGGCTCGCTGGTCTTCTTTAAAACTCTTGGAAATTTGGTGGTCTTGTAACATAGCTGAGGTTGGGATGATCCCTTCATACCTATAAGGATTCTGACGCTAAAGTTAGCAAGAATCTAAGCAAACTAATGAAGCAAGGAGGAAGAAAAAGAATACCCTTGGCAAAGAGTTCCCCTCGTATTTAGACAGACTAAAGTGGATAACTACTTGAGTTGGTTAGTTACTTATTCGTATGTTAGGGTTTGATTTGGAAGTTGAAGTACTGCTAGATAACTACAGGCTCCTTTGTCATCCACAACTAGGAGTAGCTAAGGGTTATTTGAAGGTGAAATCATTGAGGGGATGTGACAAATGAGAGGTTACGTTCCTAATAGAGGCTACCTTTAGTCATGATGGGACATTTTCTCTAGGGACATGTCCTTGTGGGCTAACATGTGTCAGTGATTGGGGTGTGTTTGACTCATCCCAAATAGTTGGTGCCCGTAGTTTTGTACCTCGATTCTAAGGTTTGCTTGACCAAAGGACTTGAGGATCTTGGGAAACTATTTTTTGGTTGGGCTTTGGGTGCCATCTCAACATATTATCGGTAGTTGAATAAACATATTCAAAGTGTAGTTGTTTATCAAGGGATCCACACCGAAATTTGTAATTTTTATTAATTATATTATAAAGAAAGTAAGATATTTTTATGTTAGAATATAAGATATTTTTCTTTTCTACTATAACTATTTTTCAACTAGACTAAAAATGATATTAATTATTCAACAAAAATATTCGTAATCTATACAATTTTTTTACCTTCATCAATCTCATTTTTCTCTGATCTTTCTCTTTCCTTATATTACATGCATCACCTTATACATTTTTCTATTTTCCCTTTTTATCTTGTATCTCACTATATAATATTGCTACAAACCGACGTTTGTTTTTAGTAAAAGCCAAATTTGTTTTCAGTAAAAAGTAAAACCAACGTTTTCCTTCTCACCCCACTCATGTCTAGTTACCAGCAACCTAATAAATATATCATTTTTTTTGTGAGAAAATAGTATATATGTTCACAGGTATAAATATTTTTATACTGTCATTCAATCACAAATTATTATATATGATAAATTGTTAACTTTTATAATAATTATCTTAAAATTTTATCAAAAATTATTTCTAATTGGTGATGGTATAAAAACTTTTACATCAATATATAATGCATGTATATCAAACTTTTTTTTTTTTGGTGAATTTTCAATATTAGAACCTAAAACCTTAATGCATTATTCAATATACAATTTTTTTTTACTTCATATTATCTTCATTCAATTCCTGCCTGCCTATTATAAGATTTACTTTTGTTACTTCAAATCATTATCACGTTCCAGTTGTACTTAAACTTTAACAAGTTATGCTTGAAATTATCGTTTTTCTAATGATACAAAATCAAATTGCTAGCTTATCTCCGATTTCATATATATATATATATATATATAGATATATATAGAGAGAGAGAGAGAGAGAGGGAGGAGAGAGAGAGAGAGAGAGAGGTTGTTAACTGAGTTTATTTTTTATAGACTGTTTTAGATATCTCTCAATAATGCATCATTACATCACTGATAAGTGTGGTTTTTTAAAGTTGTTGTAATTTACAATAAAAAAATAAATAAACGTGAAAATGTGATTGAGTGTAATAAAAAAAAATACACTAATAATGTATAAAAATTATTCATAATAAATGAGTTTAATTTCTAAGTATTATCAATGTGAAAACTAGCTATCAAACAATTATAAATTATGGTAGATAAAATTTTCAAGGTAATTATTGTAAAAAAAAAAACACAAGCTTACTATACATGTTAGGTTTGTAATTTAATAATAAGTAAAAACTATTTACACTATCAATACATAGACTAGTTATATTAGTGTCAAATTAAATAAAGAGGCAATGTTTTGAAAATATATGGAAAAAAAAATAAAAATAACTGGGTCTGTAGTAGAAGCCGTAAAGGCGTAAACTATCAAATACTCAGGTTTCAAGTTCAGTGCTTCAATAGTTAGACTAGTTTTTTTTTATATATATATATTTTTAAATGGTGGCAAAGTGTGTAACCACACCGAGTCGGAAGAGGGATCACATAGGGCGGCAAAGCTCTCCCAGGAGATGCAGCTGCATTTCCAAGCCTAGAACCGAGAGCCTTGGTTAAGTTGGAACCGTCCCTTGCCACTGATCCACACATTTGTTGTATTAGTTAGACTAGTTTAATTACCATACTTATGACAATGTTTAAACTACAATTTATGTATAAGCTTAAAAAGTTTGCAACTCAACATCTTTTTTAATACATATAGTTGGTAACTAGTGGCTTTTCATCAATGCTTATTTTAAGGGCTGTTTTATTCTTTTGGTAAAGCAGATTCTAAAGCCGTGCTATATGCTTTAAAGACAAACTTGAGTGATGAGAATATAGGGTCCTTCAAAAGATTAAAAATATTGTAGATAAAAGATATGAAAAAATAGCCATTGCTTTGGTATTAATGAACCATTTAATACAGTGAGGCTCCATAATTTAAAGTGCGATAGAATGGGTAGTGTGTCTTTAAATAATGGCGGTTTAGTCCATCCAATGTATTAATTAATTTTCTTTATTTATTTTAGTTTGGACCGACTAATAATTAAAAGGTTACAATAAGGAGATTCAGAATTGATGTGAGGATAAGATTAGGCTAAGTAGTTGATGGGCAAGTAATCACCAAATTTTATATCGGGTAGTATTTTAACAAATTGCAAAAAATTAAGTTAAGACACAAAATGCCAAATGAAAGGCAAATTAAGGAGTCGTGAGACTGAAGAGATAATATGTAGGGGATCTTAGAATCCGCATATAATTTAGACCCAAGCTGTACTCTTTTAGAAATATATTAATCCCCATCCCCATGCATTTCCATCAAACCAAGCAGCATTAGCGTTTTTAACCATTTGTTAACAATGCCCGTTCTCACAACATATGCCTTAAGAAATTTCAAGTACACTGCGAACCAGATACAACATAATGCCAAAAGAGTCCCGAATAACAACGATCTGGACATGAGAGCAAACAGCTTCAAATTAGATAGCCACGTTCCAGGTCGATGGATGGGCATATTGAAGAATAAAAAAGCATCTATTTCTAGGCTCAAAAAGAATAAAATCTTATGGACTGCGTCACACACCATTTCTTAGGGAGAAAGAGACAAGATGTGGACATTTTACTCTCAGTGAAAAGATCTGGACATTCTATGTGGTGAGAAAATGAATGCCATTTTTGCACTAATTAATTTAGAACAATATAACGGTTTCATTGGAAAGTTTGTTTCTTTTCACTTTCACTGTTTTGTTACGTGAATATTTAGATAAATTAAATGTTATTATAAAGAGTTTTATGTTAAAATGCTTTTAAAAAATTGATAATTTTGATAAAATTATTAAAGTTAAAAAATTATTAGAAAAATAATTTTAATACATATTAGAGTAAAAAACTTTCAATTAATTTGAAATTACTTAGATATGACTTGTTAAAGTAATTGTTCAAAAGTTAACAATGTTCAATTACATAACAATCTATGCTTAGATAACAGTGTAAAAAATCTTACAATAACAATGTATTTCAATTTAATTCAAAAAAATATTAAAGGAAATTTTTAAGTTTTATAATTAAAAGTTAACTTACTTTTATTTTCTATTTTATTCTAATAATTAATTATTTTAAACAAATAACTTCATAATTCATATCCTTTTTCATAATTTATTGTAAAAAGGTGATTTTTAAACAATCTAAATGACAAATTTTTAAAATTACTTTTTACTTACATATTTAAACATAAAACATATTTATAAATTAATTAATAAATAATTGTAGACATATAGTAATTAATTATTAAAATAACTTTTTTTTTTTTACAATTAATTGAAACACACCCTAATCTAAAGGCACGGTTTTGTTTGTTATACGGAAATAGATGAGCAGTTTTGTTTTGGTCACCTGCTCGATCTGTTATTAATAGGAATCATTAAAGAGAGAGAAGAAAAAGAAAAATAAAAATTGGATGCTCATTAATTCTAAGAATGTTAGTCGCTGAGGGCATTGATCGATATTCTTGATTGAAGAGAGACTACATACCTAATAGTACTAGAAGGTACTGTACTAACAACTATATGTTGGATATTAGTTTCAAGTTAATGTCAGGGTATGCCCGAGGGCCTGGTGCAAGGGGCTCCACCCACCCAATATTGAATCTTCTGAGTTCTGAGTTGGTAATTCTATTAAAAGGCCAAGAACACAACTTTATTCAACTCGAATCATCTAAATTACCTTCCTCTCTGACACTTTCCTTCTTGCAATTAATTGGGTCGAGCATGGTATAGCAACCAGGGTGTAAGTGGGGAAGGAGAAGGACAGAAGGAGTAGATGCATGCAATGACTGAGCTTTGTAAGATCAATGCTTTAATTAATTGATTCAAAGGTCCATTACGGTGTAAATTCTCTCTGCATCTGCATTTACAGTTAGTCATGAGCCAAATGTTAAAACCCCCCAAACAATATTGTATACAGCATCTTTATGTCCTTCGCATTTGTAAGATGGTCCACCGACGCGAGGGCCATTTCTTATTATTATTCTTTTAAAAGTTTGATTTCCTTTAATTAAAGGCCTGCCAATTTTAGAATATCAGATCTCACCTAATAGTTTGATATACTTTGCTATCGATAGACTTTAGCCTACAACAAATATAAATACTAAATTTAATCATGGTTGCATGATTCCAATTGCTAAAAGCTATGAGCGATGCATGAACATGTCTCTCTCACTCTTCTTTTCTTTCTTCTTTTAGTTCCTCGCTCTGCATTTTACTTAATCCATAGGATAAACAATTATTTTGATCCTTGAAAATGTAAAACATTGTCACATTCGTTCTTAAAATTAATAAAATTTAAAAAAGTTTTTGAAAGTACAACTCATTAATCAAAATTCAAAAAAATATATGACAACATATATTTAGGAATCAAAAATAATAAGTGGTTAAGTTTAAGGACTTAATTGAAACAACTAAAAATTTTAAAAACTTATTTAAATTTTCTTAATTTTAAAGACTAATATGATAGCGTTTTATACTTTTAAGGACCAAATTAACTGTTTTTATCATAATCCATATCATATATCCTTTAAAGCTTCTTTGGTGAAGAGAAAACATAATAGTCATCTTTTTTTTTCCCCGAAAAACATAATAGTCATCGTATTCCACTTTAATTATTGTTTGGTATATTGGCCAGAATATGAGTATCTTATCTTAGGTATATTGTATCTTGTTTAGCTAGTGTAATTCTTATCATATGAGAGAGAACTAAGCCTAGAAAATAATCCGGTCATTTGTGTGTCTCTCTCATTTCTCTCTATATAAAATAATTATAATTACATATATTACACACACTCATAATATTATATATAAAACACACACAGAAACACGCACATAATATTACGCATAACATACACCACAGTACCCCACACATATTGTTCATATTAATGATATTTATTACATAAGTGTTAATGTAGTGCTTAATATAGTATTTTTATAAATATTTATTTAAATAGTATTAAATATTGTATTTATTAAATATAATAAATTAATTAAATTTAATAATTAAAATATAAATTTATTAAATGTATGACTTTTCACTAGAACTCATATATAAAAAAATTATTGTTAAACAAAAAGTAATATTATAAAATTTAATACTTATATTATACATACATATACATATATATATATATATATATATATATTTTAAAACCAAAGACTGCAGAAAAAATTAGATATATAAATACTATAACAATAACTTAAATATTATATTATACTTATGCTAAAATTTATTATTTTAAATTAGTTTCTTTAAAATATATTTAATGAATACTTTATATAGTAATTATACTAACACCTTCTGAGTTTTTCATATTGTACATAATATCCCTCTTTCTTCTATCTCTACACTAACCTCTTAATTGTTAAAAAACATTACACCAATACCCCTTAGTTGTTGAAAATATTATATTGTGTACCCTTATAAGGGAGGTTGTTGTAAATATTAAAAAACAGAGGAATTATGTGCAATCTAAAAAAATCCCAGGAGTGTTAGTGTAATCTATTCTAATTTATATTAACTTCTTTTTGTTACACAAGCTTTTTAATATCATATTAAATAATACGACATTAACATTAAATTGTAATATTAAGAATATATATATAATATAATCAAAAATAATGATTTATAAATATGTAGTTAAATTTAAAGGATTCATAATATTTTATTTTAATTAATAATTAGCAATAGAAATTAAAAAAACAATTATTATGTATAACATAAGCATATTTTATTCTTTGATTTAGTTGCTTTAAAATATATTTATGAACAATAATAATTAAAATAAGGATTTTAATAATATTAGTTAATTTAAAATAACATATTTAGAATAATAATTAATTATAAAAATTAATACATAAATTATCTTATATCTATGTATATTATTATTTATTTGCATTTATATATTTTAAATTATGGT
Organism: Spatholobus suberectus; assembly: GCA_004329165.1. Taxonomy (NCBI): domain Eukaryota; kingdom Viridiplantae; phylum Streptophyta; class Magnoliopsida; order Fabales; family Fabaceae; genus Spatholobus; species Spatholobus suberectus. Next base: position 21,659,785 of record CM014732.1, read on the forward strand.
TTTAAAAAATAATTTTTTTAAATATAATAATATGCTAATTTTAACGTATATTTTAGTATGTATAAAAGATAGATATTAAATTTCTAATAAATAGACTCATATATAACAATTTATTTCTTAATTTTTATCCATAACTATTATTTAAAATATTTATTTTCATAATTATTAACATAATTTGATCTTTTGATGGATAATTAATTTTTTATTGCCTTTGTAAAGTCCAGTGTACTATTTTAGGTCTAATTACTTCTCCGAGAAAGGAAATCTCACTTACTATTTAGACAAGGACAAATTTATAACCCTCAAACATTTTGATAATAACAAACAGTTAAAAAGAGCTTTTCAAGCAATCGTCTGGTCACTCATAATCTGCATCGTCTGATATATTGAGCTTCTAACGTCTTTATCTTTTGTTTAAAAGATGTAGTAACTAATGGCTTTCAGATGGATGTTTCAACACCAGTTAGTTGTAAAAGCGTAAACAACCTCAAATGAATGAAGTCCACGTACCTACTCTCGAGGAAAGATCACTTTACGCGTAAAAGAAGGAATATAAGTGCGGATGTCAGTACAAAAAAGCAGATATGATCACTACTACAAGATTAAGTACAAGAATGGTAAAGATAAGCAAACTACTTTATCTTATCAAGTGACAAGTTGGTGAAAGGCGTTAAATGCTGCATTTAATGCTTCAACGACTCTTTCCAATAAACAAGGCTGTCTCTTGCAAGCACTCA